>CM042685.1:448246422-449484036 GCA_023614405.1 Avena insularis
CATTGAGGCTAAGAGATGCAAGGTAGATTGTGATAATACGACTTATTTGTGGCACTGCCGTCTAGGTCATATTGGTGTAAAACGCATGAAGAAACTCCATTCTGATGGACTTTTGGAGTCTCTTGATTTTGAATCATTTGACACGTGCGAGTCGTGCCTCATGGGCAAGATGATCAAAACCCCGTTCTCCGGTATAATGGAGCGAGCAACGGACTTGTTGGAAATTATACATACCGATGTATGCGGACCGATGAGTGTTTCGACGCGCGGTGGATATCGTTATTTTCTCACTTTTAGTGATGACTTAAGTAGATATGGGTATATCTATTTAATGAAACATAAATCTGAAACGTTTGAAAAGTTCAAAGAATTTCAAAACGAAGTGGAAAACCATCGTAACAGGAAAATTAAATTTCTACGATCCGATCGTGGAGGTGAATATTTGAGTTATGATTTTCTCACGCATCTTAAAGCAAGCGGAATCGTTTCGCAACTCACGCCACCCGGAACACCACAGCGCAATGGTGTGTCTGAACGCCGGAATCGAACTCTATTAGATATGGTGTGATCAATGATGTCTCTTACAGATTTGCCGTTATCATTTTGGGGTTATGCATTAGAAACCGCTGAACATTTTATAATCCCTAGTGTTTTGTGTGTTAGATAACAATATCAAGGATTATTTTATGTGTGTTGAAGTGTTGCAGCTTTCTATGAGAAAAGGGAAAGGAGTCTGCTTTTGGGGGGTGGATAATCCGCCCCTCCCTCTTCACAAGCAAGGCGCAAGCCCGGAGAGGCGGAGTTTTGTGAGTTTCCGGCCCCGCCGGATAATCCGCCCCTAGGGGGGCCGGATAGTCCGCACCCCTGCTCATCGCCAAGGCGCAAGCCCCAGAGAGGGGGCGGAGTATTGGCCGGACTTTCCGGCATGGCCGGATAATCCGCCCCTCCGTGGGGCCAGATTATCCGCCCACCCCCCCCCCCCAAAGATCTTCACCAAGTTTGCAGGCGCCAGCCCTAGAGAGGGGGCGGAGTATTGGCCGGACTTTCCGGCATGGCCGGATAATCCGCCCCTCAGGGGTCCCCCAAAGATCTTCACCAAGTTTGCAGGCTCCAGCCCCAGAGAGGGGGTGGAGTTTCCCCCGGAGAATCCGCCCTGGGGGCGGAGTTTTCACTAGGGGCGGATAATCCGCCCCCAAAGTTGTGCAACGGACAGATCTAGGGAGCGGGTATTTAAGCAAGCCTTCCCCCTCCTACCAGACCTCATGATTCATCTCGAAAAAGACCAGATCAGATCTGAAAGCTACATCCAAGAGTGCTCCACCTAGATCCACCCAAAGGCCCTATCCCTTGGGGAATCGAAGGAGGAGAACTCGATCTTCATCATCAGCAATCAAGCGCTTCATCTCCTCTCCATTCATTTGGAGAACCACCGATCTAGTATTTCTTGCAAATATCTAGATCCTTGTTTTTGTTTATATTGATAAACCTTGTTCTTGTGGCAGCTTGTTGTCATCTCGGGAGCCCCCAATTCGGTTGTGGGTGTGTGCCCCGAGAGTGTTGTAAAAGGCACCGGTTCCCGACTCGAAGGGATCCAATAGTGGAGAAGGTGGATCAGGCCTCTCGTGGCGAGATCCATCGGAGAATAGGGTGAGGCCTATTGTGGCGTGGTGGTCTTAGAACCACCCACCCCTCCAACGCAGATGTACTTCCCTTAACAAGGAAGGAACTGCGGTAAAACAAATCCCTGTGTCTCCGCGTGCTCCACTACGGTTTCCTCGCTCCTCTTTTACGTGCTTCGTAGTTAGGGTTACATATAGGGAAATTCTCGTAGTTGCATATCTAGAGAATTTACTTTGTGTTAAGCCTAAAATTGAAAAAGTACTAAAAATTGGTTAGCACCTATTCACCCCCCCTCTAGGTGCCCATACGATCTGTTTCAATTGGTATCAGAGCCTCGGCTCTTATTTCGGGCTTAACCGCCTAAGAGAAGTATGGGTTCCAAGGTAGATGGGAGTGATGCTCCGGAAGTAGTCACCATGAACGATCTCAAGACGTTGGAAACAACCTTGGTGAGTTCAATGGAGGCTAAGATGGAAGAGATGCGTCAGTTGATACTGCGTCTCTCCACATCCGCAGCATCACCTCCATCTAACTCTGAGGATACCACTCCGCAATCCAAGTAAATGGGTAAAACTGTTTCCAAAGATAACGAAGTGGTTGGTGATGATATTAGCAAGAGCTCCTCCTCGAAAAAGGATAGCGGTAAGGATGGATACAATGAGGTTTCTCATGTGTATTCCCCTGATCCACCTATCCCTCACCCACATATACATAATAGGGGTGATCCACCCAAACTTTCTACATCTACTTTCTCTCAATGGCAATTTTTGATGAAATCTCATGTGTGCAGTTCCTCCATAGAGTTGTGGAAGATCATCAAAAATGGTCTTCATGTTGGAAATCCCAACAATCTCACAAGAAGAGAAGTGGTCGATAGCCAACTCAACGCTACAGCTCTACACATGATACATCTTGGTGTGGGTGACAAAGACATGCCACACATTCAGCATCTTAGCACAGCTAAAGAAGCTTGGGATGCCCTCACCGAGCTCTTCATCAGAAATTAAAGTATGAGAAGGAATAGATATGATGCCTTGAGCAATGAAGCTGAAGGATTCTATATGCTGGATGGAGAAGACCACGAGGACATGTATAGGAGGCTCAAGGCAATAGCCACAACCTTCAGAAACCATGGTGCAGCTCATGTTGATGATGCTTGGATCAAGCGCAAGTATGTCAGTGCTCTTATGCCATTTGAGCCCACAGATTTGAAAAGTCTCCAAGGGAGGCATAACTATCACCTCATGTCATCCAATGAGGTAATGCAAGAAATGGCCGCTTTCAAAGTGGCTGCCAAGAATGCCGAAGATGCTCGTGCTCCAGCTATGGGGATGCAAAAGGGGGTCAACATGGCCTTGAAGACTAGTGTGATTTATCATGATGAATATGCGGTAAAAGGTCTGGACTGTCCCGAGGATATAAAAAGGATCCACGGACAATACTTGGCTCTTTATGCAAGGAACTTTTGGAAAGATCCAGCCAAGGTTAAAGCTGAACTAGATCGCAAGAGTGGAGCTTATGGAAGAAAAGAAAATGGTCCCAAGCTGAGAAAATGCTTCAATTGTGGTGACCATCTGCACTTCGTAGCTGAGTGTCCATATCAAAGTAGGGAGGATAATGGAGGAAGACTCATTTTCAAGGACAAATCAAAAGCTCCACGTAAGAAACAGTTTGTAAAGAAGAATGCTCATTTCAAGAAGCAACCAAAGATTGTTCTAGTGGCTCAAGAAGAATATTCATCGGGGAGTGAAGATGAGGACGAGGACAATAGCTCTCAAGAGGTGGCTGCTATAGCCACCACATCTACATCAACATCTCTCTTCGACTCTCCGAACGAAAACATCATCAACAAGAATGCTACTTGCCTCATGGCAAGAAGCTCCGAGGTAACTTCTTCTAACTCTTCTTTTCCCAAGGCTATGATAGACATGGATGATCCTACTAGTCTTAAGGTTAAATAAGAGATTATTGCTTTGGATTATTTCTACACTAACTTGCAAGGTGAGCACAAAGTTCGTTTTGAAGCTCTTATGGATCAGTTGGCCCAAAATGAAGCTCTCCTTGAGGAAAAGGGCAGAATTGAAAGGGAGGATGCAATGGAAATTGCATCCTTAAAAAATGCTCTTGAAGAGGAGGAAGAGGCACGGGTCTCTCTTGAAGAGAGGCTTGAGTCTATTGAAGAGTCACATGATGAAATTGTGACTAAACTTGTTAAGGAACGTGACAATGCTGTCACCAAAGCAAAGAAGTTAAAGAAGGAAAGGATTGACTTTGGGGCTGCTCATGATAGACTCTCCGAGGAATTGGAGAAACTTGACAATGCTCACAAGGCGTTGAAAAACGAGTTCTCTATTTTCAATGAGTCACATCATCAGTTTCAAAGTCGATTGACCAAATATAGTAACAAGAAAATGCTAGTGTGGAAAAAGAAGTGATCAAGGACATCACTACCAAGGACAAAGGTGTGCTTGATGAAGTCCTTGGCAAGCAAAGGTCAAATCATGGTAAAGAGGGACTTGGGTATGTCACCAAGTCCAAGAAGAAGAAAACCAAGAAGAACAAGACCAAGAATGTGCAATTAAAGACAAGCACCGCTGAGAAGAATGTCACAAAAGACAAGACTAATAATATTGGTTTTGCAGGGTCTCACAATCCGAATTATGAACTCTTTTGTGATGACTATGGTGATGTTTATGCTTATTATGTTGGTCCTTTTGATGAATATATTGCTTGGTCTATTTGGGTCCCAAAGACCCTTGTTACTAACATGAAAGGACCCATTGAAAAATGGGTACCTAAAACCAAGAAGTAATTTTCTTGCAGGGCTATGCTTCCGGTGGGTCGAAATGGGTGTTGGATAGTGTCTGCACTAGTCATATGACCGGAAGCAAGGAGATCATCACGGAGATGCGTCCAAATCATGATAATATCACAGTCTCCTATGGTGATAAGTCTAAATCTCAGGTATTGGTTCTTGGCAAGGTTGTGGTTGCCCACGATATCTCTCTCATGGACGTCATGCTTGTTGAGACCCTCGGTTACAACCTTCTTTCTGTTCGTGCCCTTGGCAAGATGGGTTTTGCTGTTTTTATCGATGATGATTTGGTGGTACTCTTGTGGAGCAAGTCTCTAAAGGTCGCTTTTGTTGGATACGTCGAAAATGACCTGTATGTGGTGGACTTCTCGGGGAAAACCACTTCGGGTCCGATGTGTCTATTCGGAAAGGCCGACGTGGGTTGGCTATGGCATCGCCGTTTAGCCCATATCAACATGAGAAATTTGCAAAGTCTCCAGAAGGGTGGCCACATCCTTGGACTAAAAGACAATGTCTCTTTTGCCAAAGATCGTGTTTGCAGGGCTTGTGTAGAAGGAAAAATGCATGACTCTCCCCACAAGAGGAAGACTATTGTGTCATCAAAGAGGATCTTGGAATTACTTCATGTGGATTTATTTGTCCTCCGTCTCATGCAAGTCTTGGTGGGAAGAAATATTGCTTGGTCATTGTCGATGATTACTCAAGATATACATGGGTCTATTTCTTCAAGCTGAAAAGTGAGACTCAACAAACCGTCATCGACTTTGCCAATGAAGTTCAACATCAACACAATGTTCCTATCTTGGCAATTAGAATTGACAACGGCTCCGAATTCAAGAACTACACTTTAAATGAGTTTCTTAGTGAAGAGGGGATTAGACATCAATATTCCGCTGCGTACACCCCTCAACAAAATGGTGTAGCCGAGAGGAAGAACCGGACTTTGATGGATATGGCAAGATCTATGCTAGCTGAATTCAAGTCTCCTTATAATTTTTGGGCCGAAGCCATCTCCACTGCTTGTCACTCATCAAACCGACTCTACCTTCGAAAGATTTTGGACAAGACTCCATATGAAATACTTACCGGTAACAAGCCCAACATCTCATACTTCAGGGTATTCGGGTGTAAGTGTTTCTTCCTTATTAAAGGTGTCCGTTTGTCAAAATTTGAGTCCAAGGCTTTAGAAGGTATTTTTGTTGGTTACGGTGCCGAATCCCACACTTATAGAGTCTACAACAAGCTAACTGGGATTGTTGTAGAATCTTGTAGTGTGGAGTTCGATGAAAATAACGACTCCTTTGTACGGCAAGTTGATGTTTGTGATGCAGATGTTGAAATACCCCAAGATGCCATAAGAAGAATGGGCGTCGGATTTTTCCGCCCCATTGAGGAACCCCTTGTGCCGGATCGGGAAGTACAATGCTCCACACATGTGGAGTCCTCATCTACACAAGATCAACAAGCTCCTACTGTTGGAGAAAATCCTGCACCAACACTGCAATCTGCTGAAGATCATCTGTCCCCTGGACAAGTTGGTAGTCCCAGGTCGGACTATCCTCCCCCTCCAAGGGGCGGACAATCCGCCCCTGGCACTCCAATTTGTTCCAGAGGATCCAAAGGAGAAGCCAACAACTCTTAAGCTCCCAGGCCGGATTCTCCGGCCCCCGAGGGAGGATTATCCGGCCTTGGGTCTCCAACTCCTGTCAGGCATTCTCAGGAAGAAGACTCTGGTACTTCACCTCCCAGGCCGGATAGTCCGGCCCCTCCAAGGGGCGGATTATCCGGCCCTGAAGAAAATGTTCAGCAGCAATCTTCTGGTGTTAACGGAGACCAAGATCAAGGGCAGGGCAGTAATCAAGACAAGGATACAAATACTGAATCAACTCCTCCTAGAAACAATAAGGACATTGAGGCTCGTCGCAAGGCTCGTGCTGATCGGAACCTTGAAATAAGAGGTCACACTCTTGACAAGGTTGTTGGTGATCTACGACGAAGGGTATCCGCTAGAAGAGAACTTGCAAGCTTCTGTGATCATCAAGCTCACATTTCCATGGTTGAACCGAAGAAGGTTTTTGATGCTCTTGAAGACCCCGACTGGGTTGTTGCAATGCATGAAGAATTAAATAACTTCGAACGCAACAAAGTTTGGAAGCTCGTAGAGAAACCAAAGGATTGCCGCAATGTTATCGGCACCAAGTGGATCTTCAAGAACAAACAAGATGAAAATGGCATAGTTGTGAGAAATAAAGCACGACTCGTGGCTCAAGGATTCTCCCAAGTGGAAGGAATTGATTTTGGCGAGACTTATGCTTCTGTGGCTCGTCTTGAGTCCATCCGTATCCTTCTTGCATATGCAGCTCATCATAATTTTAAATTACAACAAATGGATGTTAAGAGCGCTTTCCTTAATGGTCCTCTACATGAGTTAGTATACGTCAAGCAGCCCCCGGGGTTTGAGGACCCCAAATTTCCGAACCATGTCTACAAACTCGATAAGGCGCTCTATGGCCTTAAACAAGTCCCACGTGCGTGGTATGAGCACCTTAAAGAGTTTTTGCTAGACCGTGGATTCGAAGTTGGGCAAATCGACCCCACTCTTTTTACTAAGAAGGTTAATGGGGAGCTTTTTGTATGCCAACTTTATGTAGATGACATTATTTTTGGCTCTACTAACCAAGATTTTAACGATGAATTTTCAAAGCTTATGACTGATAGGTTTGAGATGTCCATGATGGGTGAGCTGAGGTTCTTTCTTGGATTTGAAATCAAACAACTTAGAGAGGGAACCTTTATTAATCAAGCTAAGTACATCCAAGACATGCTCAAAAGGTTCAAGATGACGGATCTCAATGGTGTTGCTACCCCAATGCAAACAACGTGTCATCTTGAGCTCAATCCCAAGGGTAAAGACGTGAATCAAAAGGTATACCGATCCATGATCGACTCTCTCATTTACCTCTGCACATCTAGGCCCGATATCGTGTTAAGTGTAGGAGTGTGTGCAAGGTACCAAGCCGCTCCTAAAGAAAGCCACTTAGTGGCGGTCAAGCGAATCTTCCGATATTTGGTTCATTCCCAAAATTTTGGATTATGGTATCCCAAGGGTTCAAGTTTCTCTCTATGTGGTTACACTGATTCAGATTGGGCTGGTGACAAAGATGATAGGAAATCAACCTCTGGTGCATGTCAATTCTTAGGCAGGTCTCTAGTGTGTTGATCATCAAAGAAACAGAATTGTATTTCACTCTCAACCGCCGAAGCTGAATATGTTGTTGCTGCAAGTGCGTGTACACAATTGTTATGGATGAGGCAAACTTTAAAGGAATATGGTGTCAATTGTGACAAAGTGCCTCTATTATGCGACAATGAAAGTGCTATCAAAATTGCTTACAACCCCGTGCAGCATACAAGAACAAAACATATAGAGATTCGCAACCACTTTATTCGGGATCATGTTGCTCGTGCTGATATTGCTCTATCCTTTGTGAGCACGAAGAACCAACTTGCTGATATTTTCACGAAGCCACTTGATGAAGCAAGATTTTGTTATTTGAGGAATGAACTAAATATCATAGATTCAAGGAGCTTGGCTTGACTACCCTTGCATACTCACTTGCTCTTATTCATGTATTTGGTTTAGATGCGGGCATAGACATAGGGGGAGTGTGGTCCTAATTTATTGGGCCAACCCTCCCCCCATAATGCCGAAAGCAAGTCAAATCATTTCCCTTAATATCATTTTGTGATATGTGGGTCATCGATGAGCATTGGTTTTGAACTCAAGATACATCTTCGCGGTGTCATGCCATGCGCTCCAACATGGTGGCTTCGGCCACTGCCCTCTTCCTCGAGAAGAGTTGGTTTCTCATGGGTCTCGTTGGATTTTCTTGCAAATCTCATGTTCTTATGGAAAACACACTCAAATTTGGCTTTTGTTTGATTTGATTCTTGCAAATTTGGGTGTGTAGTACCATCTCAGTTTGATGCTCTCAACCCAAGCCTTTCTCTCTGTTTGAACCATCTATTCTTGCACATAAGTCCTCTAAAACACCATCGAGAGGTTTGCTAGGTTGCTCTGGCCTGATTCTGTATTTTACAGAATTTCTGGGGGGGGATTATCCGCCTTAAGTGGGGGCGGATTATCCGCCCCGGGCGAAATCAGCCCCTTATAGGATGGGCCGGGGAGGGCAGGCTCAAACAGAGCAGCCAGTCCTCCCCCAACCCTACCTCTGCCCCCCAGCCGCCACCGGAGCATCCGCCTCTCCCGGAGTCGATTCGACCACCGGATTCTCCGGGCTCTCCCCGGATCTTCTTCACCTCGCCTCCGGGTATCTTCTCCTCCGCGATTTTCCTCCAATGAGTGAGGGTAACTCCCTCATCTCTCTCCTTTTGTATGGGATGTATTTTATTTGGTGGAAATCTCGTTGTAGAAGGTTCTTGGTGTTGTTCCTTACATGCTAGAATTAGTAGAATTGCAACCCTAGTACCCGATCTGTTTTGCCATGGTAGAGCTGAGCCAATCCAAAAAAAATCTGCGGGGGGCGGATTATCCGCCCCTGCCAGGGCCGAATAATCCGGCCTGGAGAGTAAAATCTGGTCTGTTTTGGTCCTGCTTCTGCAAATACACATCATTGGTTATGGGTTGCATTGCTACTCTTTCTCCGTGTTTTTCTCTTGGACTTGTGTGTATGCTTATCACCATGCTATCCCTCTAATGCTTTTCACAGGTGGTTCCAAGCCGACCAAGACCTTCGTCCGTCGTTCCTGTGCCCGTTATCTCAAGCCCACTACAGACGGGAAGTTCATTGACGAGACCGAGGTCAGCAGAGCAGCAAGAGAGGCTGAACGGATGGCAGAGGCAAGTAAGAAAACTAAGAGGACCGCATCTCGTAAGGGCAAACAGTCTCGGCCCAATTACAAGTCTATGGACAGCCTTCAGTATGCCACCATTCGCCAGACTGACTATTATGATGAGGCTAACAGTGATGGTCCCCCGAGGACTCTATGTTTTGGAATTCCCACTTTCGGGCTATCCATGATGATGTTTATGCTACTCTCAAGCTTTGCCCCATGCGTCCCATCAATTTGACTGAGGCTCAATCCAAGACCAGGCTCATTGAGGCACTAGATGTGACCAACAATATGGGGCTGCACCACCTCATGACTATCCAATGCAACTATGATTCCTCTGTGGTGCGGCAGTTCTTCTCAACTCTGGTGATTTGCGGTGATGAGCGCCGTACTATGAAGTGGATGACAGGGACCACCATGATTCAGTCGGACTTTCGCACCTTTGGGCAGGTTCTTGGTTATGCATTCCATGGCCGTGACACTCCTTCAGGCCACCGTATCATTTCTCCTCTGAAGCCATCCAAGGACACTGCACTTGCTCCTTGCCTTTCCTCTGATGGTGTTGCTGGTACTTTCGCTGGTATTTCTCCTTTGTATGCCTCCCTTGTTGGCATGTTTAGAGACTGCATTGCTTCTAGTGGTGGCCACAATGACAAGATCCGTGGCCACCTGGTTCCACTCCTTGCTTTTGCTCACGAGTGTGCCACTAACTCTGGATCAGCCACAGGTTACAAACTGGATGTCATGGACTATATTTATCATGAGATGACGGATGCTATGATCAACAGGCTCTCTATTCCGTATGCTCCTTTCATAATGATGCTCTTCAAGCATATGTTGCCACATGAGGATTTTGGCACTGCTCTAGATGGAATTCACAAGCCCAAGAAAATCTACAACAAGGCTCAGAAGACCCATCACCCTTCCACTGCCCCGGAGTCCTTCATGCGTGATGCTCGGGCTAGTGGTCGTCGTTCCATGGTGTCCCCAATGGCACGCGAGGTTAAGCAGCTCACTTGGTTCTAGTGGCACATTCTTTGCATGGGCATTAACACTCACAAGGGCCAATATGAGGCGTACCGCAGGGATCATGAGAGGGATCACACGTAGCAGCTTATTCTCCACCATGTCTCAAAGCATCGCCATCCACCTCCTCCCACTGCTCCGGATCCGTATGCTCAGTGGAACACCTCAGGGATCAACTATGGCGAGCTCAAGAGTTGCCTCTTTCCTCATCCATCGAGGGCACCCACTCCTCCAGCTGATGACGATGATGATGAGTATGATGAAGAGGAAGGGGACGGGAATGACTACGACGAGGATGAGGAGGAGTGATCTACAGGGGCGTTAGCATCGCTCTTCTTCCTTTTTGGCGTATCGATGCCAAAGGGGGAGAAGTAGTTCTCGTAGGTATCGTGGATTTGCAAGGGTCGGGCGCAAGCATTTCTCTTTCAGTCGTTTTCTTTGCTTGCTTGTGCCTTTTTAGCGTGAACTTATTTTCTATTTGTGTTTGATTATGTAAGACTGTCGTGCTCCACTATGTTTGGTACTATGTTTGGTATTCATGGAATTCTGGATTTATCTATTGTGGATCTCATGGAATTCTGGAATTATGGAGCATATTTGATGGCATATGGATTCATGGGATTATCTATGTATGCATCAATATTGTTTGGATGTGCTTGGAGGCTATCAAACAAACTATATTCATTGGCTATATTCTCACCACGGTGGTATGACCTTGTTTCTCAAACCACCTTGTTTCAATTATCTTTGTTATGGAAGTTGTGTTCTCGCTAGTGTGTGTATTTGTATTCAAATACAAATTTTCAATATGCACACATCTAGGGGGAGTGTCTTCCATTATTTGCAAATCCTAATATTGTAATCTAACAACAAAAAGGGGGAGATTGAAAGAACATTTTATAATCCCTAGTGTTTTGTGTGTTAGATAACAATATCAAGGATTATTTAATGTGTGTTGAAGTGTTGCAGCTTTCTATGAGAAAAAGGGAAAGGAGTCTGCTTTTGGGGGGCGGATAATCCGCCCCTCCCTCTTCACAAGCAAGGCGCAAGCCCCAGAGAGGGGGCGGAGTTTTGGCCAGAGTTTCCGGCCCCGCCGGATAATCCGCCCCTAGGGGGGCCGGATAGTCCGCCTCCCTGCTCATCGCCAAGGCGCAAGCCCTAGAGAGGGGGCGGAGTATTGGCCAGACTTTCCGGCATGGCCGGATAATCCACCCCTCAGGGGGGGCGGATTATCCCCCCCCCCCAAAGATCTTCACCAAGTTTGCAGGCGCCAGCCCCAGAGAGGGGGCGGAGTATTGGCCGGACTTTCCGGCATGGCCGGATAATCCGCCTCGGGGCGGATTATCGCCCCAAAGATCTTCACCAAGTTTGCAGCTGCCGAGGAGAGGCGGAGTTTCCCCCGGAGAATCCGCCCTGGGGGCGGAGTTTTCACTGGGGGCGGATAATCCGCCCCAAGTGGGGGGCAGATAATCCGCCCCCAAAGTTGTGCAACGGACAGATCTGGGGAGGGGGTATTTAAGCCAGCCTTCCCCCTCCTGCCAGACCTCTTGATTCATCTCGAAAAAGACCAGATCAGATCTGAAAGCTTCATCCAAGAGTGCTCCACCTAGATCCACCCAAAGGCCCTATCCCTTGGGGAATCAAAGGAGGAGAACTCGATCTTCATCATCAGCAATCAAGCGCTTCATCTCCTCTCCATTCATTTGGAGAACCACCGATCTAGTATTTCTTGCAAATATCTAGATCCTTGTTTTTGTTTATATTGATAAACCTTGTTCTTGTGGCAGCTTGTTGTCATCTCGGGAGCCCCCAAGTCGGTTGTGGGTGTGTGCCCCGATAGTGTTGTAAAAGGCACCGGTTCCCGCCTCGAAGGGATCCAATAGTGGAGAAGGTGGATCAGGCCTCTCGTGGCGAGATCCATCGGAGAATAGGGTGAGGCCTATTGTGGCATGGTGGTCTTAGAATCGCCCACCCCTCCAACGCAGATGTACTTCACTTAACAAGGAAGGAACTGCGGTAAAACAAATCCCTGTGTCTCCGCGTGCTCCACTACGGTTTCCTCGCTCCTATTTTAAGTGCTTTGTAGTTAGGGTTACATATAGGGAAATTCTCGTAGTTGCATATCTAGAGAATTTACTTTGTGTTAAGCCTAAAATTGAAAAAGTATTAAAAATTGGTTAGCACCTATTCACCCCCCCCCTCTAGGTGCCCATACGATCCATTTCAGCATTCACTTTAAATAGGGCACCATCTAAATCCATTGAGACGACACCGTATGAACTGTGGTTTGGTGCTAAACCTAAGTTGTCGTTTCTTAAAGTTTGGGGATGCGAAGCTTACGTCAAGAATTTGATGCCGGACAAGCTCGAACCCAAAGCGGAGAAATGCGCCTTCATAGGATACCCTAAGGAAACTATTGGGTATACCTTCTATCACAGATCCGAAGGCAAAGTGTTTGTTGCAAAGAACGGATCCTTTCTTGAGAAGGAATTTCTCTTGAAAGAAGTGAGTGGGAGGAAAGTAGAGCTAGACGAGGTTATTGAACCTTCTCTCAAGTTGGATAGTAGCGCGGCACCTGAAATTGTTCCAGTGCCGCCTGCACCAACGAGAGAGGAATCTAATGATGAGGATCATTAAGCATCGGACGATGCTACTACTGAACGTCTTAGGTCGACAAGGTCGCGTGCCCCTCCTGAGTGGTACGGCAACCCTGTCTGAACTGTCTTGTTGGTAGACAACAGTGAACCTGCAAAACTATGAGGAAGCGATGATGAGCCCAGACTCTGAGAAATGGATAGAGGCCATGAAATCCGAATTGGGATCCATGAGCGAAAACCAAGTATGGACTTTGGTGGACCCTCCTAGCGACCAAAAGGCCGTTGAGTGCAAATGGATATTTGTAACGCCCCAGAATCGGGTCTATACAGATCTCAGCATTTCCCGCCAAAATCCGCATAGAAGCGATTCAAAGACGCCCACCAGACACTTTCATGTGGGTGGGATTGAAATACAAGTAGTTACATCACAGTAGTTTACAACAGAGTCCACAAGAACTTACATATACAACAGCGACTCAACGAGTCAAGAATACAAAAGGTACAACACGAAGATACAAATCCAGAAGAAAACAAAATAGCATCCGAGTACGGACAAGATCCAAATGGGACTAAGAGTCCTGAAGAATAACCAAGCGGTGTCCAACCCTGCCCAGGCCAAGCCGGAAGGGTAACCTTGCTAACGCCGTCAATCACATACCTGTCAAGCCAAAAGGGTGCCGGCAAAGGGCAAAGGAAAAATAGAAAGAGAGCGGTCAGTACTGAGGCCAGTACACGGCGAGACTAGAATTCGGCGGTCCTCGCCTACATAGGGTGGTGGGCTTAGCGGTAGCAAAGCTTGCACTGTCTAACTTATGGAGCACGCTACAACTTCGTCTATTAGAGCGAGATAAGAAAGCGCTATGAGGTAACAATAATATAGCACCAAACATAATCCATCTGAAGACTTCCTCAAGACCAATGAGGAAGTCCTCTACGTATCACACAGTGGCAATTTTAGTTAAGCGGGTGTTTAGTTGATAAGGCTAATTACTATTCATATTATTAAAGGCAAAACATTAGTGGCGTTGTCTATGATCATGACACTGTTGTCCTGAGGCGTCCATAACCGTGGACACACGGCTTCTCGAAAAGATTTACCCTGCAGGGGTGCACTACTGTACCCAAACGTATGCTCAACCCATCAGGCAACATATTACGCGTGCCATCCGAATCTCACAACAAGAACTGTCCCATAACTACGCGCATATCCAGAGGCATCACCTACTGTGGGGAACCAACCAAGAGGTACGACGATTCTCAAGGAAGGCACAGTTTTGCGCCATCGGTGGATCGGGCCTCAAGGTAACCTGCACACACCGTGGGTGCCGCCACCGTGTACCGCGATTTACGTATGCAAGCCATGGCAGTCCACCAAAACATCAAGTCCGAAGACATATCAACTCACCCATGTCCGAGGACATATTTTGCGTATGCACCAAATGGAAAATCAATTTTGTAACCCTCTGGATATACGAATAGCGCCGATAGTTGAGGGAGGATCCTAGAGGCCCCACGTTTGGTTAGTGCGATCAACTCAGAACTGGTATCGTAGAATGAACGGGTCCTAGGTCGGCTCAAGCAGTTCCCAAAGGTGGTCCCTACTGGGGCCTTATCATTAGGTGAAACCATAACCATAACCAACATCACCAATTTAATTATCTTATCACCAACAATATCCAAGTAATATGTTCCACCTGTATGAGAGCGGTACTAAGCATGCCTACGACTCGCAAGGACAAAGCTAGCTAATGAAACAAGGCAATAGGATAACCAAGGCAATATAGTGGACGAGGTAAATAAAGGAACGGTTCTATAGCATCGACAATAAGAATAGCAATAGATCAAAGGAAGGATGTAAAGACTATAAATGCAAAATAGGTAGAAAGGGGGGAATGCTCGCCTGTGAGACAAAGTCGGGTAGCCGGAAGCTTGTCGTATCTCACATCGACTCATCGTCCTATCCGGAAAGAAGCAAAGTACTAGCAAGAACACCGATGCAATATTTAATACTAGGCGGAAGATCCGGCATGTTATGATATGATGCATGGCATGGCAATATGCGGCCTAACTTAGCAATATTAAGCGGAATCGGGATCCCGACATTTAAATAGAAGGTTCAAGTTATTTATCTATCCTGCAAATTAAATCTTGATTAGCACGGAAAGACATGGCATCGGTTCGCTACACAATTTAAATGGAGTCAATATTAGGCTAGATACGCCCGCATATGGTTTCCATATTTAATTATGAGGTGAATCGATAAAATACCCCAAACACCCACAATATGTATGCAAGTATAAATGATTATATGCAACAAGTATATTATCATTTATAAAAATAGGATCTCGGCAAAAGGGGTCACACGTTGGTCAGAAGATCTTGGTTCGATGGGGTCGGCTGGGTTCAGGCACGCCGGGATCGGTCTTCGGTATTTCGGATCCGGGGTTCGGGTCTTCGACTCCGTGAAGGGGAATTGGTGGTTCCGGGTTGGCGATCCTGTCGACGTGATGTACACCAGGACCTTAGCACTAGGCAGACAAGGTTACTACAACAGGACATCTATACTTCCAGTATATCAAAGCCACATACACGTTGGGCAAACATCCAGAGTACGGAACATGGTCCTCGTGTCAGACTAGCAGCAAAGATGGGGCGAGGCAGGGGTTGTTGAGGCCGGTAGGGTGCTGGTGACACGCGGACGAGGCGCAGGCGACGGCGTGAGCCCGGCAAGATGGGCACGACGAGCTCGGGGACAGCACCACGGTGGCGGCGCAGAGGATGCAGACGGGCGCGAAGCGGGGCGGCGATGGACGGCGGCACGTGGCTTGAGCAGCGGAGGGAGCCATGGCATGGCGGCGGCGACGAGAGGCCGGAGAGGAGGGTCGGCGGGTCGACAGACGGGCGCGAGGGCGCAGGCGGCGAGCGCCTTGATGCCGGCGGAGGAGGTCACGTACACGCTGCAGGCAGCGATGGGCGGCAAAGCGGGCGGAGGGCGATGCGGGGGGGCGTGCAGGGCGGACGCGGACGAGGCCGGTGGCGAGGGGGCGACGCGGCGGTTGTGCCTGGGAACGGAGGTCGGCGAGGTCGCGCGAGCGGAGCTCCTGGCGGCGGCAGTTGGCGAGGAGGAAGGAGGGCAGGCGATGGTCAGAGGATCGTGGGAGGAAGGGGTCGCGAGCAGGTCTTCGAGGGGGAATCGGGGCATGTGCGTGTTGTGGTGCAGGTGAGTGGCGGCGGGGTATGGGGTTAGGTATGATTAGGGTTTTGGTGTGGCCGGCTGTGGGGTTGTAGGTGGCCTCCGGTTGGGCCACTTGGGCCTGGCCGGTTGGCTGCCTCCCCTACTAAAAATATTTTTATTTTACTTTTATTTAAAACATTTTTGTAAATAGTTTTTAGGTAAACAAAATATTTAGAAAAGACTGGGGTTTTAATTTGAAATAAAAGAGGGGACTAATTGGAAAACAAAATAGGCTTTGTCGAAAATATTTTAGAACAAAAATATGCATGATGATGTCATGATGATGCAAAATAGAAAATAACATGCAATTTTATTTCGGAATAATTTCAGGACATGACCACTCGACACAACTAACAAGGATCGCGTCCCGAGATCCAAGCAAGGCATCGGGGGGAGAGAGGTTTGATGACCGAATCTTCTTGCGTCGGGTTAATGGTCGCGACACCACTAACAAGAGTTCTTGCATACATTCTTCGAGAGAACACTCCGGAGAGGCAAAGGCAAAAGTAGGGTATCAAAGATAAGGCCACCTTTAACTTTCGTAGAAGGAGTAAAATCGCCTGGTTCACCACTCAGTGTACAAGGGCGAATGATAAGAGTAGTGGTATGGTCATGACTCCATCCCGCACTCTGAAGCATTACTCTGTACATGAATAGAAGGATCATGCAACCAACTCTCACAATTTAGACTGAAGATCTTGACATTCGGTGTTCACAAAAGATTCAAGTAGATGATGTCGTCGCAGGAGTTGCAGGATACTGGGAAACATTTGAAGAGAGGATCAAGTAGAATGAAATCCAGATGTAGGTCCACCGTTACAAAAAGGAGGAAAAGAGAAACCCTAAAGGTACGACGGAAGATCCAACAGCGGGAATCCTAGACTTGAAGTAGGTAAGAGACTAGATTAAAACTCATAAATATAAGAGGAGAAGGAATAAAGATAAGGAGTAAAATCTACCCATATCTATCCAACGCATTTGTAGCAAAATAGTTTTGACACTAGAGATCGGCCGTTGGCGAGGTTAACCTCTGCTGGACCAAGGGGTATCAGAACCTTTGCTCTGATACCACTTGTAACGCCCCCGAATCGGGTCTATGTAGATCTCAGCATTTCCCGCCAAAATCCGCATAGAAGCGATTCAAAGACGCCCACCAGACACTTTCATGTGGGTGGGATTGAAATACAAGTAGTTACATCACAGTAGTTTACAACAGAGTCCACAAGAACTTACATATACAACAGCGACTCAACAAGTCAAGAATACAAAAGGTACAACACGAAGATACAAATCCAGAAGAAAACAAAATAGCATCCGAGTACGGACAAGATCCAAATGGGACTAAGAGTCCTGAAGAATAACCAAGCGGTGTCCAACCCTGCCCAGGCCAAGGCGGAAGGGTAACCTTAATAACGTCGTCAATCACATACCTGTCAAGCCAAAAGGGTGCCGGCAAAGGGCAAAGGAAAAACAGAAAGAGAACGGTCGATCGAGGCCGATGCAGCGAGACTAGAATTCGGCGCTCCTCGCCTACATAGGGTGGTGGGCTTAGCGGCAGCAAAGCTTGCACTGTCTAACTTATGGAGACACGCTACAACTTCTTCTATTAGAGCGAGATAAGAAAGCGCTATGAGGTAACAATAATATAGCACCAAACATAACCCATCTGAAGACTTCCCCCTCGAAGACCAGTCGAGGAAGTCCTCTTACAGAACACACACAGTGGCAATTTTAGTTAAGCAGGTGTTTAGTTGATAAGGCTAATTACTATTCATATTATTAAAGGCAAAACATTAGTGGCGTTGTATATGATCATGACACTGTACTCCTGAGGCGTCCATAACCGTGGACACACGGCTTCTCGAAAAGATTTACCCTGCAGGGGTGCACTACTGTACCCAAACGCATGCTCAACCCATCAGGCAACATATTACGCGTGCCATCCGAATCTCACAACAAGAACTATCCCATAACTATGCGCATATCCAGAGGCATCACCTACTGTGGGGAACCAACCAAGAGGTACGACGATTCTCAAGGAAGGCACAGCGTTTGCGCCTACTGGTGGATCGGTCTGCGGTATTTCCTATAACACTGCCCGTGGTGCCACTAGAGTACCGCCTCGGTAACGCTTTACTGGTAGGTGCCGCCACCGTGTACCGCGATTTATGTATGCAAGCCATGGCAGTCCACCAAAACATCAAGTCCGAAGACATATCAACTCACCCATGTCCGAGGACATATTATGCGTATGCACCAAATGGAAAACCAATTTTGTAACCCTCTGGATATACGAATAGCGCCGGTAGTTGAGGGAGGATCCTAGAGGCCCCATGTTTGGTTAGTGCGATCAACTCAGAACTGGTATCGTAGAACGAACGGGTCCTAGGTCGGCTCAAGCAGTTCCCAAAGGTGGTCCCTGCTGGGGCCTTATCATTAGGTGAAACCATAACCATAACCAACATCACCAATTTAATTATCTTATCACCAACAATATCCAAGTAATATGTTCCACTTGTATGAGAGCGGTACTAAGCATGCCTACGACTCGCAAGGACAAAGCTAGCTAATCAAACAAGGCAATAGGATAACCAAGGCAATATAGTGGACGAGGTAAATAAAGGAACGGTTCTATAGCATCGACAATAAGAATAGCAATAGATCAAAGGAAGGATGTAAAGACTATAAATGCAAAATAGGTAGAAAGGAGGGAATGCTCGCCTGTGAGACAAATTCGGGTAGCCGGAAGCTTGTCGTATCTCACATCGACTCATCGTCCTATCCGGGAAGAAGCAAAGTACTAGCAAGAACACCGATGCAATATTTAATACTAGGCGGAAGATCCGGCATGTTATGATATGATGCATGGCATGGCAATATGCGGCCTAACTCAGCAATATTAAGCGGAATCGGGATCCCGACATTTAAATAGAAGGTTCAAGTTATTTATCTATCCCGCAAATTAAATGTTGATTAGCACGGAAAGACATGGCATCGGTTCGCTACACAATTTAAATGGAGTCAAATATTAGGCTAGATTCGTCCGCATATGGTCTCAATATTTAATTATGAGGTGAATCGATAAAATACCCCAAACACCCACAATATGTATGCAAGTATAAATGATTATATGCAACAAGTATATTATCATTTATAAAAATAGGATCTCGGCAAAAGGGGTCACACGTTGGTCAGAAGATCTTGGTTCGATGGGGTCGGCTGGGTTCAGGCACGCCGGGATCGGTCTTCGGTACTTCGGATCCGGGGTTCGGGTCTTCGACTCCGTGAAGGGGAATTGGTGGTTCCGGGTTGGCGATCCTGTCGACGTGATGTACACCAGGACCTTAGCACTAGGCAGACAAGGTTACTACAACAGGACATCTATACTTCCAGTATATCAAAGCCACATACACGCTGGGCAAACATCCAGAGTACGGAACATGGTCCTCGTGTCAGACTAGCAGCAAAGATGGGGCGAGGCAGGGGTTGTCAAGGCCAGTAGGGTGCTGGTGACACGCGGACAAGGCGCAGGCGACGGCGTGAGCCCGACAAGATGGGCACGGCGAGCTCGGGGACAGCACCACGGTGGCGGCGCAGAGGATGCAGACGCGGGCGGTGCAGGGGCGATGGACGCGGGCGCGCGGCGGCGGCTGCAGAGCTCGGCGGAGGACGGCCATGGCGGGGCGGCGACGAGAGGCCGGAGAGGAGGGTCGGCGGGGCGCAGACCGAGGGCGAGGCAGGCGGAGCGGCCTTGGATGCTGGCATCCGGAGGAGGTCACGTGGCCACGCGCAGGCGATGGCGGTGGTGCAGCGAAGGAAAGCGGCGTGGCGGCAGGACGGGGCGGTGAGGAAGGAGGCGGCGATGGTCAGATGATCGTGGGAGGAAGGGTCATGACGAGTCTTCGAGGGGATGGGCATGTCGCGTGGTGCAGGTGAGTGGCGGCGGGGTATGGGGTTAGGTGAGATTAGGGTTTCGGTGTGGCCGGCTGTGGGGTTGTAGGTGGCCTCCGGTTGGGCCACTTGGGCCTGGCCGGTTGGCTGCCTCCCCTACTAAAAATATTTTTATTTTACTTTTATTTAAAATATTTTTGTAAATAGTTTTTAGGTAAACAAAATATTTAGAAAAGACTGGGATTTTAATTTGAAATAAAAGAGGGGACTAATTGGAAAACAAAATAGGCTTTGTCGAAAATATTTTAGAACAAAAATATGCATGATGATGTCATGATGATGCAAAATAGAAAATAACACACAATTTTATTTCGGAATAATTTCGGGACATGACCACTCGACACAACTAACAAGGATCGTGTCCCGAGATCCAAGCAAGGCATCGGGGGGAGAGAGGTTTGATGACCGAATCTTCTTGCGTCGGGTTAATGGTCGCGACACCACTAACAAGAGTTCTTGCCTACATTCTTCGAGAGAACACTCCGGAGAGGCAAAGGCAAAAGTAGGGTATCAAAGATAAGGCCACCTTTAACTTTCGTGGAAGGAGTAAAATTGCATGGTTCACCACTCAGTGTACAAGGGTGAATGATAAGAGTAGTGGTATGGTCATGACTCCATCCCGCACTCTGAAGCATTACTCTGTACATGAATAGAAGGATCATGCAACCAACTCTCACAATTTAGACTGAAGATCTTGACATTCGGTGTTAACAAAAGATTCAAGTAGATGATGTCGTCGCAGGAGTTGCAGGACACTAGGAAACATTTGAAGAGAGGATCAAGTAGAATGAAATCCAGATGTAGGTCCACCGTTACAAAAGGAGGAAAAGAGAAACCCTAAAGGTACGACGGAAGATCCAACAGCGGGAATCCTAGACTTGAAGTAGGTAAGAGACTAGATTAAAACTCGTAAAGATAAGAGGAGAAGGAATAAAGATAAGGAGTAAAATCTACCCATATCTATCCAACGCATTTGTAGCAAAATAGTTTTGACACTAGACATCGGCCGTTGGCAAGGTTAACCTACAGGCTGGACCAGTGGGGTATCGTAAACCTTTGCTCTGATACCACTTGTAACGCCCCCGAATCGGGTCTATGTAGATCTCAGCATTTCCCGCCAAAATCCGCATAGAAGCGATTCAAAGACGCCCACCAGACACTTTCATGTGGGTGGGATTGAAATACAAGTAGTTACATCACAGTAGTTTACAACAGAGTCCACAAGAACTTACATATACAACAGCGACTCAACGAGTCAAGAATACAAAAGGTACAACACGAAGATACAAATCCAGAATAAAACAAAATAGCATCCGAGTACGAACAAGATCCAAATGGGACTAAGAGTCCTGAAGAATAACCAAGCGGTGTCCAACCCTGCCCAGGCCAAGCCGGAAGGGTAACCTTAATAACGTCGTCAATCACATACCTGTCAAGCCAAAAGGGTGCCGGCAAAGGGCAAAGGAAAAACAGAAAGAGAACGGTCAGTACTGAGGCCAGTACACGGCGAGACTAGAATTCGGCGCTCCTCGCCTACATAGGGTGGTGGGCTTAGCGGCAGCAAAGCTTGCACTGTCTAACTTATGGAGACACGCTACAACTTCTTCTATTAGAGCGAGATAAGAAAGCGCTATGAGGTAACAATAATATAGCACCAAACATAACCCATCTGAAGACTTCCCCCTCGAAGACCAGTCGAGGAAGTCCTCTTATAGAACACACACACAGTGGCAATTTTAGTTAAGCAGGTGTTTAGTTGATAAGGCTAATTACTATTCATATTAATAAAGGCAAAACATTAGTGGCGTTGTCTATGATCATGACACTGTACTCCTGAGGCGTCCATAACCGTGGACACACGGCTTCTCAAAAAGATTTACCCTGCAGGGGTGCACTACTGTACCCAAACGCATGCTCAACCCATCAGGCAACATATTACGCGTGCCATCCGAATCTCACAACAAGAACTGTCCCATAACTACGCACATATCCAGAGGCATCACCTACTGTGGGGAACCAACCAAGAGGTACGACGATTCTCAAGGAAGGCACAACGTTTGCGCCTACTGGCGGATCGGGCCCTGCGGGGTAACCTGTACACACCGTGGGTGCCGCCACCGTGTACCGCTATTTATGTATGCAAGCCATGGCAGTCCACCAAAACATCAAGTCTGAAGACATATCAACTCACCCATGTCCGAGGACATATTATGCGTATGCACCAAATAGAAAACCAATTTTGTAACCCTCTGGATATACGAATAGCGCCGGTAGTTGAGGGGGGATCCCAGAGGCCCCACGTTTGGTTAGTGCGATCAACTCAGAACTGGTATCATAGAACGAACGGGTCCTAGGTCGGCTCAAGCAATTCCCAAAGGTGGTCCCTGCCGGGGCCTTATCATTAGGTGAAACCATAACCATAACCAACATCACCAATTTAATTATCTTATCACCAACAATATCCAAGTAATATGTTCCACCTGTATGAGAGCGGTACTAAGCATGCCTACGACTCGCAAGGACAAAGCTAGCTAATCAAACAAGGCAATAGGATAACCAAGGCAATATAGTGGACGAGGTAAATAAAGGAACGGTTCTATAGCATCGACAATAAAAATAGCAATAGATCAAAGGAAGGATGTAAAGACTATAAATGCAAAATAGGTAGAAAGGGGGGAATGCTCGCCTGTGAGACAAAGTCGGGTAGCCGGAAGCTTGTCGTATCTCACATCGACTCATCGTCCTATCCGGAAAGAAGCAAAGTACTAGCAAGAACACCGATGCAATATTTAATACTAGGCGGAAGATCCGGCATGTTATGATATGATGCATGGCATGGCAATATGCGGCCTAACTTAGCAATATTAAGCGGAATCGGGATCCCGACATTTAAATAGAAGGTTCAAGTTATTTATCTATCCCGCAAATTAAATCTTGATTAGCACGGAAAGACATGGCATCGGTTCGCTACACAATTTAAATGGAGTCAATATTAGGCTAGATTCGCCCGCATATGGTCTCCATATTTAATTATGAGGTGAATCGATAAAATACCCCAAACACCCACAATATGTATGCAAGTATAAATGATTATATGCAACAAGTATATTATCATTTATAAAAATAGGATCTCGGCAAAAGGGGTCACACATTGGTCCGAAGATCTTGGTTCGATGGGGTCGGATGGGTTCAGGCGCGCCGGGATCGGTCTCCAATACTTCGGATCCGGGGTTCGGGTCTTCGACTCCGTGAAGCGGAATTGGTGGTTCCGGGTTGGCGATCCTATCGACGTGATGTACACCAGGACCTTAGCACTAGGCAGACAAGGTTACTACAACAGGACATCTATACTTCCAGTATATCAAAGCCACATACACGTTGGGCAAACATCCAGAGTACGGAACATGGTCCTCGTGTTAGACTAGCAGCAAAGATGGGGCGAGGCAGGGGTCGTCGAGGCCGGCAGGGTGCTGGTGACACGCGGACGAGGCGCAGGCGACGGCGTGAGCCCGGCAAGATGGGCACGGCGAGCTCGGGGACAGCACCACGGTGGCGCGCGAAGGATGCGAGCAGCGAGCGTCTGGGCGATGGACGCGGGCGCGCGGCGGCGGCTGCAGAGCTCGGCGGAGGACGGCCATGGCGGGGCGGCGACGAGAGGCCGGAGAGGAGGGTCGGCGGGGTCGACGGGGCGCAGACCAAGGGCGAGGCAGGCGGAGCGACCTTGGATGCTGGCAGCCGGAGGAGGTCACGTGGCCACGCGCAGGCGATGGCGGTGGTGCAAGGAGAAGCGTCTGCGGGCGCAGCGGAACGAGACGAGACCGTGGCGCGGCACGCGCGATTGCGCGAGGAACGAGGCAGGAGCCGAGTCACCTGCGAAACTCTGGCCAGGCAGCGAGAGGAAGGAGGGCAGGCGGTGGGCAGAGGATCGTGGGAGGAAGGGGTCGCGAGCAGGTCTTCGAGGGGGAATCGGGGGCATGTGCGTGCTGTGGTGCAGGTGAGTGGCGGCGGGGTGTGGGGGTTAGGTGAGATTAGGGTTTCGGTGTGGCCGGCTGTGGGATAGTAGGTGGCCTCCGGTTGGGCCACTTGGGCCTGGCCGGTTGGCTGCCTCCCCTACTAAAAATATTTTTATTTTACTTTTATTTAGAACATTTTTGTAAATAGTTTTTAGGTAAACAAAATATTTAGAAAAGACTGGGGTTTTAATTTGAAATAAAAGAGGGGACTAATTGGAAAACAAAATAGGCTTTGTCGAAAATATTTTAGAACAAAAATATGCATGATGATGTCATGATGATGCAAAATAGAAAATAACACGCAATTTTATTTCGGAATAATTTCCGGGACATTACAATATTCAAGAAGAAAATGGACGCAAATGGTAATGTTACTATCTATAAAGCTCGACTTGTCGCGAAAGGTTTTCGACAAGTTCAAGGTGTTAACTACGATGAGACTTTCTCTCCCATAGCGATGTTTAAATCCATTCGGATTTTCTAGCAATTTCTGCGTTTCATGATTATGAAATATGGCAGATGGATGTCAAGACTGCATTCCTCAATGGCAACATTGATGAAGAGTTGTATATGATGTAAACCGAAGGTTTTGTCGATCCTAAGGATGTTGATAAGGTGTGCAAACTTCAGCGTTCCATTTATGGACTGAAGCAAGCATCTCGGAGTTGGAACCTTCGTTTTGATCAAGTGATCAAGAGCTTTGGATTTGTTCCAAATTGCTACGAAGCTTGTATATACAAGAAAGTGAGTGGGAGCTCAGTGATATTTTTAGTACTATATGTGGATGACATATTGATTATTGGAAATGACATTGATATGCTTAACGATGTGAAGAGTTATTTGAACAAATGTTTTTCAATGAAAGACCTAGGGGAAGCTGCTTATATATTAGGCATCAAAATCTATAGAGATAGACAAAGACGCCTAATAGCTTTAAGCTAAAATACATACCTAGACAAAGTTCTGAAAAGGTTCAGAATGGGTAAGGCAAAGAAAGGTTCAGTGCCTATGTTGTCAGGTAAGATATTGAGCAAGGCTCAGTGTCCAGCTATGGTAAACGATAGAGAAGCTATGAGCAAAGTGCCTTATGCCTCGGCCATAGGTTCTATCACGTATGCCATGCCGTGTACTAGATCGGATGTGTCCAATGCTCTTAGTTTGACGAGCAGATACCAAAGTGATCTAGGAGTGGAACACTGGACAGCCGTGAAGAACATCCTAAAGTATCTAAATAGGACTAAAGAAATGTTCTTGGTCTATGGAGGTGATGAGCACCTCGTCGTAAAAGGTTACGTCAACGCTAGCTTCGACACCGACAATGATGATTCTAAATCTCAGACAGGATACGTTTATATTTTGAATGGAGGAGCTGTGAGCTGGAGAAGCTGCAAGCAAAGCGTGATCGCGGGATCTACAGTAGAAGCGGAATATATGGCTACTGCAGAAGCGTCAAGTGAAGGAGTTTGGATCAGGAACTTCATCACTGAGCTTGGTGTGGTTCCAAGTACCTTGGACCCACTGGAGATATTGTGTGACAACACTGGCGCCATAGCACTGGCTAAGGAACCAAGATATCATCCAAAGACCAAGCACATCAACCGCAAGTTTCATATACTTCGAGATTATATAATAGATGGAGATCTGGAGATTAGCAAAGTACATACGGATCTGAATGTCGCAGATCCGTTGACTAAACCTCTTCCACGAGCAAAACATGATCAGCACCTTAGTGCCATGGGTGTTAGATTGTTGCCAGATGTAAACTAGATTATTGACTCTAGTGCAAGTGGGAGACTGTTAATCACCAGGAACAATTTGAGGTCACCTTGGTGGAAGAGACAATACCCGATAAGACCAATAAGATTCTAGTCGTCAACAAGACGAACCGAACTTACTTTACAAGACCACTTTGGACAAAATTGGTAGAAAGGTATGAGATGGATGCCGGGATGAGGTTGAGAATCTACCTCAAAAAAACTTGTGGAGTGCTCTTTTTCTCGTACGAGATCCCTGATGATGGCCTGCAAATGTACAGGTTTATCAGAGCACATTTTTGCGGAAGTATTAATTCCAATTTTTATATCGATCCCAATAAGTAGCTTCGTTAAATATTTTTACGCGGCATTTCTTTCGCACTCAAGGTGTCACGAGTCTTGAGTGAATTGACTGCAAGTGTTGGAGGTGGAAAGTGGTGAGTGAATAATAGAGAAAACTTGAGTAAAGTTAGATGCGAAAAGTAAATCTATACCTAATAATAAAGGAAGGAGTGTTTCTTGTAGTACCTACACTTTTTTGGACGGGTTTGCCCCTCTCAGTTCGGTTATATTACACGTTGTGCCACCTTTAAGTCAAACCCCTAAAATGTTTTTAACTGTTTTTTTTCATCCGCCCACGCTCCTTGGCTTGACGACAAGGAAAGCATGAGCTGCCGGATTGCTTCGGATGGGCCTCCGTATAGCTGGGCCGATCAAAGCTACTGTGGTCATGTTTTTTTTTGGTTCGACGACTGGGCCGTTGTGGTGGCCGATTTCTCTGAACTACGAAGACGTCTGGCCGATTTCTCTGAGCTGCGCAGACGTCGATGATAGCATCGAATAGTCCCACCTCGCTCCTGTGTACTAAATCTCACCAGTTCATATAGGTACTCACGGTGCTTCAAATCAGCAAGCTAATCGGGACCAAATAAGCAGCACTACCATGGATCCATCTCTGAAATCAAATGAGATAAAGAAATTAAATCCCAATGTCCCAACGGGAAGAGAAGGCAAATGGCCTAGACTGATTTGGGGAGAGGCCGCAGCGATGCTCAAAACGGGGCTGCTGGCGGCTTGTGGAGGCGGAGGTGCTGGGTCGGCTGGTCTCCGGGCGAGGACGGCGGAAGGGGAAGCAGAGGAGGCGGCGGCGGAGGTGATCGAGGCGAGGCGCGGACGCGCTTGCAGGAGAAGGGGCTCGCGCGGTGCGGTGCTGGCCGAGGAGAGGCGGCCATGGCGCAGGAGGTGGGCCGGCGATGGGGGGATGCAGAATAAGGAGGCGTCTGGAGACGGCGGGGCTCAGAGGGCTCGAGGCCGGCGCAGGCGTGACGGTCGATCGGCGCTTTGGGGAGAGGTGGTTGGGGAGGAAGGGATGGGCGTGGCCACGGCGCGCTGGGCGGGGGGACTAGAAGCGCTGCAGGGTGCGTGTCGATTTGGTAGAAGTCCGATAACATGTTTACTTTTTTAGCTTGGGGAGAGGTGGTTGGGGAGGAAGGGATGGGCGTGGCCACGGCGCGCTGGGCGGGGGGGCTAGAAGCGCTGTGGGGTGCGTGTCGATTTGGTAGAAGTCCGATAACATGTTTACTTTTTTTCTAGGTCCTTTATGAATTTCCCAACTAATTAAGTAATTTATATCTTCTACCACTAGAAATTCTAGATAAAAATTTAGATGAGAAATTCACTTCTTTTCATTAGCAAAAACTAATTCCGAGTAGTGAAATTCTTAGGGATCTAAAAATATTCAATAATTTTTTTTGCCTTTACCACGTTGCTTTTGTCCGGTGCAACGCACGGGCTTTTTCTTAGTAACATAAAAGTAAAAAGACGGTGAAAGTGTTCGGAGTTCCTGCAGATGAGAAGTTAGGCGCGGAGAGAAGCAGTTCATGCTGAAAGTGAATATGGTAAATGGATGAAATGAGTTAAGTGATTGTGATACTTCTTATTCATAAGTGAGTAGAAAAGCAACCCGTATACCGACTAGGAGTTCTTATAGCAATCCTTGTCCCAATGATCCATCTGCCTGTTACCACAAAAATGGCCAGTATATTAATTAAGGTCTTTTGACCGGATCAAAGATTTAATCTTGATGGTTCCTTGTTTATCCTCGAGTAGTACTAGCTCCTCATTTATATCGGCCGTGTCACTCGGAGGTTGCCGATTTGCTAGTAAACAAGTTCATACCTATGAGATCTCGATATCATGTTGAATGGGCCCTTAAATTAGACAACAAGCATTAGACAAACATAGATAGTGCGGTGACCCAGCATACCACTGCATGATGTAGTACACTATAGCCGTAGACATAACACCAATGAAACACCGTTCACTAGTATTACATCCCTCAGAATGGTACAACAGAAACACAGCAGGTCCAAGACATGACTATAGGTTACAACTCAACTCTTTACACAAGATCCAGAGAACACTCTGGGTCAAAGAGAGAGAAAGAAACTTCTTACAAAGAAGAATCAGAAATAAACAACTCAAAAATTATAATACTATTAAGACTAATATCTTAACTAATGGTCTGGCATTGCTGTTATTGCAATACACTACATAAATAGGTTCTATGGCTAGAGATTCTATTCTTAACTAATCAGCAACTTCGTCTTCACTTGAGCTGATGTATATGTTGACTTTCTTGACTTCATTGAAGAGCTTTAGCTTTTGATGATGATTCCTGGAGCATGGCTTGATGTAGTCATCGTCTGTACTGGCTTTAGAACCTAGCAAGGGTTAATAAGATACCTTGAGTACGAGAGTATGTTGGAATTATGCCCTAGAGGCAATAATAAAGATGTTATTATTATAATTCTTGTTCATGATAAAGTTTATATTCCATGCTAGAATTGTATTAAGCGGAAACTTTGATACTTGTGTGTTTTATGAACAACATCGTGTCCCTAGTACACCTCTATGGACTAGCTCATTGATTAATGATGGTTAAGGTTTCCTAACCATAGACATGAGTTGTCGATTAATACTGAGATCATGTCATTGGGAGAATGATATGATGGACATACCCAAATCAAGCAGAGCAATTAGATCGTGTCATCGTGTTCATATTTGCGAAGCTTTTTTTATGTCAAATATTGTATTCCTTAGACCATGAGATAATGCAACTCCCTGGTATCGGAAGAAAGCTTTGAGGTCATCAAACATCATCCTATGAGAGGGTGATCATAAAGGTGTCTCTCAGGTGATCAGAAAGTACTTGTTGGGTTGTATGTATCGAGATGGGATTTGTCCCTCCCAAGTCGGAGAGATATACTTCGGGCCCACTCGGTAATCGATATCAACACCGCTTGCAAGCACGTGGTTAAAGAGTTAATCACAAAGTGATATCGGATTACGGAACGAGTAAAGTACTTGCCGTGAACGAGATTGAACTAGGTATGCCGATACCAACGATCGAATCTCGGGCAAGTAAAATATCGCGTGACGAAGGGAATATATATTTGGGATTAATTGAATCCTGGCATCGTGGTTCATCCGATATGATCATCGATGAATGTGTGGGAGTCAATATGGGTTTCCAGACCCCGTTGTTGATTATTGATAGAAGATCATGTCTGCATATTCTCGAACCCGTAGGGTCACACACTTAACGTGTCTCGACGCTAGGATAGAATGGATAATTGGTTTATGAGTTTTTGTTCGGAGTCTCGGATGTGATCCAGGACATCACGAGAGGTTCCGGAATGGTCCGGAGAATAAGATTCATATAAAGGAAAGTAGTTTTTGGATTTCGGAATTGTTTTGGAATGTTCGGTATTATACCGGAAGGTTCTAGAAGCTTCCGGAGTGGGACCAACGTGGCCCCACTTGTCGGGAGGGGGAGTGGGCCTACGAGGGAGTTCCCTAGCCGCATTGGGCCAGGGGCACAAGGCCCCATAGGCCCAGCCGGCCAAACCTTAGGGGAAACCCTAGGGGATCTTCTAGAAGGGGGGAGACTTGCCCCCCCACTCCACCCATGTGGCCGCCGGCCCTAGGGCTTGGAGGAGGGGCAAGGGCAGCCGGCCAGCCCTCTATATAAAGAGGGCAGGGGCGCACCCTCCCCCCACACCTCCTCCAACCCTAGCCACCTACCTGCTGCCCTCCTCTCTCTCCCGACTACGCGTAGGCGAAGCCCTGCCGCAGAAACTCTCCCCCTTTGCACCACGCCGTCGTGCTGTAGATCCAATCTATCTCTCCATCCCACTTGCTGGACCGAGGAAGGAGGAGACGTCGAGGTGCCGTACGTGTGCATCTCTCGGAGGCGTCGCCACTTGCGGCGTTGGATCGGATCGGATCACGAAGAGGAGAAGGCTAGTACGACTACATCAACCACGTTCTGTCGAACGTTCCGCCGTGCGATTTCTTCAAGGGTATGAAGATCTCATCTATCCCTCTCATTGATTGCATCTCCTAGATTAGATCTTGGTTTTCCCGTTCACATCCGTAGAATTTTTTTGATTTACTATGTTGCGAAACCCTTCAGTGGTATCAGAGCTAGATCTATGCGTACATGTGTTTTACGAGTAGAATGCAACATGCTTGTTGCGGGCGTTGATGTTTTCTGTTGCAAGCCTCTTGTTGTGTACTTCTTATGACGCGGGATAGTGAGATCGAAGCGGTCCAGGCCAACTTTACGCGACCTCGTTCGCGTGACCGGCTCCACACTTGACGTGTGGCTTGTTCCACACATGCGGCTGGTGGACGTCAGTTTCTCTCACTATAGTTGTCATGGGATTTACACCAGATGTTGGCAACCATAATATCACCGTTGTGGATTTCCGTAGGTAAGAATCGTTCTTAGCTTGTTACTCCCATAACCCACGTAAAACATGCAACAACAAAGTAGAGGTGTCTAACTTGTTTTTGCATATCCTCTATGAATTACCATATAATATGCACGCTACGAGTGATAACAGCCATGACCCGCACATCGAGCTCCATTCGAGAGGGAAAAGATACAGCCGACTTCTCCGTCCCATTCCAAATCTCATGGTCAACGCGTAATATACGGCGCAAGAATCACTGGCAACATTGATTGTTAAGTCCTAGATAATATGTTCCTTTACCACCGGAACTCTTATAGTAGGTTATTACCTCATGGTAAATAACTTATAATCATATTATTATGAAAATAGTGTTTTCTGACCTTTTTCAAATGCAGGTGATGACAACACTGGATTTGTAAAATACTTTACAGAAAATAATCAGCAAGTGTGAACTTGCCTTTTGTGATTGCAAGATTATGCACTCACGGTCTTCAGGACAATATAAGATCCAATATCTGGAATCAGCATCATTGGTCCGATAAGGACTAATGTTTAAAGAAGCAATATGCAGTTACGCATAAGTAATGCTATGCATTTTTGTAAAACTCCCAAATTGAATCCCCAATACTTTGAGTGGAGTGAATTTAAGTGATTCATTTCAGAGTTGGTTTATCTTAAAATTTTACTTTACAAGTAATGACCTTTATAAGGAACCTAGGTGTTAACAATCCAAAATATGTAAGTAAAGTATAAGATGATGTGATTATGGTGAATTTTCATGTGGTGACTATGATAAAAGTCCTTGGAATTGAGTTGTTAAGAGCTGAAGAACTTATTATAAGATTGTTATTTGAAGTGGCAAAAAGAATAATATTTGAAGAAAAGATTTACTTTATAATGTTTAAGCATTTTTCATTGTTAATAAAATGTGATCAATGCCTTCTGGTATTTGATTGATTAGTTTGGACTTGAGATGCATTAGGCCGTCGGCGTAGCCATCCTCCAAACTAGCCCCGCCAAGCAGCCGTCGGCGTAGAATTTCCCTCGGCGTATCCTATGCTACGCTGATGGCTGCCCTCGACGTAGCATACGCCGACGGCTGTCCTCGGCGTAGCTATTTTTTCTTTTACCTCATTAAACTTTGAAAAATCATAACTAAATCATTCTAATTCAGAAAAATACAAATAATATATCAAAATTTTCAGAAAAATAAGACCTATCTATCTACATTCAAATATTATACATTTGTAAATAAAAATTAAGTGAAACATAAATTATTATATATAGTTTAAAACGGGCATAAAAAATTCAAAAATGATCGAAACAATGCGAAACCTTCACGTGGTGTCAGATTATGTGACATAGTTACAAGGGAAAATATCAAACCTAGTATATTGATTATGTCTGAAAAACCCTTCACAAAATGACCTATCACATTCGACGTTTCTTGGCTTTCGGGTCAAATGACCAATGTTATGGCTAGAATCAATGCATAGTTTGTGATAAATGTGTCCATATTATGCATACAGGTGTATCATGGGATGTCGAACAATGTTGCAGGAGAAAGTTTTCCTTTTCGTCGCACCAAAAAGCCGTTTTCCATTTTCCGAGCACAAAAAACGGACGGTTTTGTGAAGTAACCACTAAATGGCTAATTCAAAATGCTACCACCACATTTTATAAAAATACTAGACCACCTTATATGAACAATGTCCCAATAGGGGATCCGAAATCCTTCCGTCCCCCTGGTGAAAAAGACAAATTTATGCTGAATCGGTAGGAACTCGGTCAAATATGAACTACAGGTACATGATCCGATGCTCATGTTTTTTTACAAAAATCATTTTTAGATTCACAATATGCTATTTTATCAAAGATCCAATGCAAATTTAGCGAGGCTTGGCCCCGAGCTAAAAATCTTCATGCCCGTCGTTCGACAAAGTTTGACGATAGTTTAAAACGGGAATAAAAAATTCAAAAATGATCAAAACAATGTGAAACCTTCGCGTGGTGTCATATTATGTGGCATAGTTATAAGGAAAAATATCAAACCTGGTATATTGATTATGTCTAAAAAACCCTTCACGAAATAACCTATCCCATTCGAGGTTTCTTGGTTTTCAGGTCAAATGACCAATGTTATGGCTAGAAATAAGGCATAGTTTGTGATAATATGCCCATATTATGCATACACGTGTATCATGGGATGGCGAACAATATTGCAGGAGAAAGTTTTCCTTTTCATTGCACCAAAAAGCCATTTCCCATTTTCCGAGCACAAAAAACGAACGGTTTTGTGAAGCAACCACCAAATGGCTAATTCAAAATGCTACCACCATATTTTACAAAAATACTATACCTGCTTATATGGACAATGTCCCAACAGGGAGATCTGAAACCTTTTCGTCCATCTCTGGTGAAAAAGACAAATTCCTGCCGAATCGGTAGGCAGTGGGTCAGATATGAACTACAAGTACATGATCTGATGCTCATGTTTTTTTATAAAAAAAAAATTTAGGTTCATAATGTGCTATTTTATCAAAGATCCAATGCAAGTTTAGCGAGGCTCGGCCCCGAGCTAAGAATCTTCATGCCCGTCGTTCGATATTGTTCGACGATAGTTTAAAACGGGCATAAAAAATTCAAAAACAATTAAAACAATATGAAACCTTCGTGTGGTGTTATATTATGTGACATATGTAGAAGAAAAAATATCAAACTTGGTATATTGATTATGTCTCAAAAAACCTTCACAAAATGACCTATCTTATTCGAGGTTTCTTGGCTTTCGGGTCAAATGACCAATGTTATGGCTAGAATCAAGGCATAGTTTATGATAATATGCTCATATTATGCATACACATGCATCATGGGATGGCGAACAATGTTGCAGGAGAAAGTTTTCCTTTTTATCGCACCAAAAAGCCATTTCCTAATCTCCGAGCACAAAAAACGAACGGTTTTATGAAGCAACCACCAAATGGCTAATTTAAAATGCTACTATCACATTTTACAAAAATACTAAACCACCTTATATGGACAATGTTTCAACAGGGGGATCCGAAACCTTTCCGTCCACCTTTGGTAAAAAAGATAAATTCTTGCTGAATCGGTAGGAAGTGGGTCAGATATGAACTACAGGTACATGATCCGATGCTCATATTTTTTCACAAAATTCATTTTTAGATTCACAATATGCTATTTTATCAAAGATCCAATGCAAGTTTTCCTTTTCATCGCACCAAAAAGCCATTTTTCATTTTCCGAGCGCAAAAAGGGCATTTTATGAAGCAACCACCAAATAGCTAATTAAAAAATGGAGGGTTTGTGATTAGTTGATATGAATATCATATTTGGATTCCGCTCATTTTTTTGATCAATTTAGACATATTATTTGTCGGATTCCGATTTACGGATTTAAAGATATTAATTATTCCATATTAAATAGAAAAATACAAAAAGGTAAAATTATTATATTTTTATTTGAATTCAATAATATTTTTACTTATTTATTAATGTTTACTTAAATAATTGTTTGTAATTTCAAAAAATACAAACATGTGACATGATGATATAAGAGTTAATAAGATTGATATCATAATATTGACAACAATGTATGAATTACTTTGCGGAAAAAGGAACGACGAAGTTAAGCGTGCTGGAGCTAGAGTAGTATTAGGATGGGTGACCGGCTGGGAAGTTTGACCAAGACTATAATTTAATTAAATATTACGTGTAATTAGTACTTCCTCCGATTTATATTACTTGTTACTAAACTGGATGAATCTAGACATCTTTTAGTGCTAGGTACATCCATTTTAATGACAAGTAATATGGATAAGAGGAAGTATTAAAAATATTCAAAGTGTGAGATTAATGAGTCAAACAATTCAGATATTACAAAAATTGAGAAAAAAATAATTAAAAAAACTTTAAAATGTGTACGCTGACGGCATTTCGATACGCCGACGGCTTGTTTGTGCTCCGCTGAGGGAGACCTTCGCCGAGGAGGCTACGCCGAGGGCAGCCCTCGACGTATGCTACGCCGAGGGCATTTTAGCCTACGCGTCATGTAGTGCGGTCAACCCTCTTCTATAATTGCAGCGGTGATTCTATATTAAGAAATCGCTGATATAGCGTCCCACGAGCCGTATCCGCGATGTAAAATTTTAGTGTAGCGCGATGTCTTATGCTATTCGACGCCAGATATTTGGTGTTCTAACTACGGCGTGTGTTGTCGTTGGACAAGCGCGTAAAAAAGGCAATCATCCGGAAAATTCACTCGCGCCCTCGTCTTTCCCAATCAACCCCTCAACCATTTCAGCACCATCGCCGCGCCGATTTAGTCCCGCCCGCGTTATCCGTTGTACAGCCACCGTCACGCGTGCCCCGTGCGCATCGCCACGGTGAATCTCCCCTGCCGCATTCGCCGCCACGCTAGGAGCTTGGATTTTTCGTCGATTCGCTGTCACACGTCGCTCGATTTAGTAGTGCCAAGCTCAGCGGCGACGATGCTTGTTGTATTGTTTGGAAAACAATAGTGGCATTTTTATTTGTATTTTTGTTGTATTGTTGATGAATAACTTGTATTTGTTGGTGAACAATTTGTTGTTTTGTTGTATTGCTTTTATGTACTATTTGCTTGTATCATAATAAATAAACTAGACAGTTCGTTGTTGAATTATTTTGGTTTGTTTGATCTTATTGATTGTATGCAAGTGTGTGTTTGTTGTTTGCGTCGGCGCCACGCGTTATAGTTTGTCGCGCCTGTGGGGGGCTGTTTTTGGCGACAGAGCGCGTGTTGCAAAATGGCGTCTTGGATGAATATAGTGTGGCGCGTTGTAAAACAATTTTAGCGCGCCGAGATATGGCTGGAGCTCCTCTTATTTGTCGTGGATGCCGGTTCGAGTAAAGGCGTGCTATAGCTCGTGATCGTGCTATCATGAACTTACTCGACATCCCAAGTTAACGACTGTTTTAATTAATGTTGGATTATGTTTGTCGAACTACTCTGACCTACTTAGGCTAGTCATAATACAAGTAACTTTAGGAGTAACTAAGGGTCTAACTTAGTAAAATTGTTTATGTGGCAATGAGTTAATAAAGAGAAAGTAAGAGTAGGAACAATAATAGAGCCAACCGCTAGCTATAAGACATGTTCATGCCATATATAGTTTTCTTATAATCGATACCATGTTATATTCCTAGTAAAAAACAGTAGACGGTAGAGATACATAAGCTGACTCCATCGATTACAAAATAAGTCTAAAGAAAACTAGCAAATCTTTAAGGTCTTCGATCTCCCTCTTCTTCCAAAAAGATCACTTATTGTTAAGGATGGCAATGGACAGGTTTTGAGCAGGGTAGAGCAATACCATACCCATACTTATGTAGTCAATGGATACAAAAGCTTATCCATACCCGTACTCATGGATATAAAACTTTATCCATACCCATACCCGGCGGGTACCCGTACCCATTGGGTATCCGGTGGGTATATCCAATAGTATACAAGTTATTAAAAAAATTACTTTCATCAATAGCATATTTGAAAAAAGACAATAGTCTCTACTTACTAATAGTAGACGACTATAAAAGTATCAAATTAAAGTTTAGAAGTCGCAATCTCATACTCGTCCCTTGCCTTCTCGGTCGCATATGATGAAACTCTATAGGTAAGTTTCACATGTCAGTTTAAAAGGGCAGGGTATGGGTATACCCAGTCTATACTCGTACCCGTAACTTAATGGATAGGATATAAGTATTACCTCTGGGTATAAAAGTATGCCCATATCCTATCCATACGGGTACGGTACCCGCGAATACCCGTAACCATGGGTAAAATTGTTATCCAGACGATGACATCACCATTAACACAGAGGCTTATCTAATCTTAAAAATAGTAATTTTATTAAAACTTCATCCATATATCGGGTTGCTCACCTCTTCTGACGCCAACGAGACCGGCCAAAAGAGGAGTAACCGATCTATAGAGAAGACGAATATGTTGTGCCTAGATCAGGAGAGCAGGCGACGGCTGAGAGGTACGGTGACGATCAGTTAACAATGTTCAGTCAGTACATAGTAGTACCATGTATGTTGGGCGTGACACGCGACGAAGTAATGACAAAGATCCCCGGGCGCCGAGCACACAGGCGGCGATACGGCGGGCGCGGCCACGTGACGCGATGCGTCTAGCTAGCTAGCTCGGGCCTGCTGATAAACTGCCTCGCCGTCCGAGCTCCGGAGGACAACAAGACGTCTTCGCTGCCGTGTGTGGCCGGGCCACGCGCGTCGTCGGAGCAAGTGCTTGCGTCGCCAGTGCGGCGCGGTGATTACGAGATGAGCCCGGTACGCCATTGACGTCCATGGATCTTCTTTTCTTCCACACAGCCGAGCACTCTTCACCCTCGCACAAGCTACAGTATACTGTATATTTTTTCACCCTTCCTTTCTGTACCCGTCTTGCCGTCCTTCGCAGTGACTTCATTTCATCGCCGCGCAGCACGGTGTACAGAGCGGCGAGGTGTGCTTTCACCATTGACCATTACTCTGTTGGGGTACATTACTGTTAGTCTGTTAATACAATCGGAGTGCACGTACGTACTGTCACGCACGTTTCCAGTTGCATCATCACCATATCTCAAGTACCAGTAGACTCCAATTTTTTCGCTGTGTAAATCAGGAGTGGTCAATCCGAACGATTTGGCTCTTGTAGAACAAACCACTGCAGATGCAGAGTGTACCGTCACCACCAGTTTTTTTTTTCTTTTCAGCGGGCTGGCTAAGCATCCAAAACGACGTGTGATCTATGTCGGGTACGGAGCAGATAATTAACCTCTTCCAAATCTCTGGCTGTAACATTGTCAAAAAATAATTACCCGCAAGAAAGAAAAAAAACAGCGTCATTTTTTACTTACGCGCCTTGCCGTTTGGTAGAACAGTCCGTTACTTTTCGTTGTGTGTGATTTGGCATTTGGCAGTCGATGCCAACAGCTCTACTCCAGGCTTTGCAGAGTCAGGGTACACGTACGGAACCAAACAAATACTACAGACGATGCTGACCGCCCGTGCGTATGTACGTACAGACCAGACTACGTATGGCACAAAGTCAGCCACGTTCAGCCACCACAGAGTCAGCTAATCCTAGCAGGGGTAGTAGAACATCAGTTCCGATGAAGTTCAGAAGGAGAAGAAGCAACGTGGCGGCTTGCCCGTGTTCAGAGTTTTAGGACATGTTTGATTCAAAGGATTTTCAAAGAAATTCTATAGGATTCCAATCTATAGGATTTTTTCCAATAGAATGTGTTTGATTCAAAGGAATAAATCCTACAAAATTGCTATGCATTGCTTTCCTACACTACAATCCTATAGGATTTCTAACAAGATGTGAGACCTTTTGGAAAAAATCCTATGTGTCTATGACAACTATGACATGTACCTAAACCCTATAAAATTTCCTGTGTTTTTCCTGCGGTGCAATCAAACAGGTTATCTTATCGATTCCTGCATTTTTCATTCCTGTAGGATTCTAAGTGTCATGCCATTCTATTCCTACATTTTTCCCATTCCTGTGTTTTACAAATCCTTTGAATCAAACAAGCCCTTATTTTTCGAAAAAAACTTCCATCTGAGGCGTGAACTGGTGCAGAGAGGTTCAGAGGAAGCGACGCTGTGACGGGCAGAGGTAAAAAAGAACACATTGGCAGCCGCTGCTCCTGGCGCTGTTCCGCCATGTTCCATGAAATGCATGAATCATCATGTACCACTATTCCTGAGCATTTTCCAGCCCAGGCCAGGCTCGGGGCGGGCTTGGAAAAATCCTAGGCCCGAGCCCGGCCTGGCTGTTGGGTCTGGAAATTGAGCCTAGGCCAGTTCTGTGCTGTACATTTTCCGTCAGGCCTTGGGCCAGGCATTTGCCTATTTTGCGTTTTTCTCCGGCCCGAGCACGGCCCTTGGCTACACATTTTTCGTCGGGCCTCGGGCTATTTTGCGTTTTTCTCCGTCCCGTGCTGCGCATTTTTCATCGGGCCTCGGGCCGAGCCTTTGCCTATTTTGTGTCTTCCTTTGGCCCGAGCCTAGCCCATGCAACCTTTGGGCCACATATCTGGAGCCTAGGCCCAGCCCGCGGGCCTCAAAAGCCTGGCATGTTGGGCTTTTTTGGGTCGCGTTTCTCACGCCCACGTATGTCCACACCTGTGTTGCACAACAAATATGATACTAAAATTAACCTAATCTCGAAAGTCAAGCACAAGATTATCTGGTCTTGAAAAATTTCACAAACTAACTTAGAAGCATGACGCTGTATCAGACGACTCCGTCCTCTTAAGCATGCCGTTGTTTGAGACGGCGTCCAACGTAACATGACGTCGATGTGGTCGGCTCCATGCTCTCAGCCTACATGGAGGCCATCCCCACCTAGGGCCCACTCCTCATAAGTATGGTGATGACAGAGATTGTTATGCTCTTAGGCAAGCCTAAGTGCGTGATCTAGGGGTTTCACTCCAAATATGCAAGATCATTAGTCGACATCACATGACAACATCACAACAATAATAAACCATAGGTTTCCCTCCAAATATGCAAGATCTAGGGGTTTTCCAATAATTTTTGCTTAAATACCACCAAATTTCGAGAATCTAATCGGACAAAAATAAACGGAGCAGGGGAGATTATATATTGGTACAAAGGGGGAGCAAAATCCACGAAAAAAGGCAACCGAATTTGAATGATTTTAGGGAAAGATGAGTGAGGGGAGAAAAGGAGAGAGAGATAGGGGTGATCGGGTCGGGAGGAAGAAAGAAAACGCTTGGGAGTTGGGACTCCCGGATCTTTGTGTTCAATTTTCAAAGGAGCATGGCGCCGGCTGTCATGGCCTGCCGGAGTGTCAAACTTATGCGGTGTAGGTCTGAGACAAACGACGATCGCCATGTTGGTCTGGAGGATGATGCCCATTGAGGGTGGCATCGTGCTAGCATGGCGTCCTTGTCGGCGGCGGCGTGGCTTAGAGGATGGAGTTGTCTGTTAGAGTACCATGAAAAAAGGTTATTTGGTGAAATATTATAAAAACTAATTTATTTTATCGTTTTTGTCGTATCGCATGGATCAACCCTTACAAATAACATCCATATTTTCGGTCCATATTTTACCGAGCTTTTCAACACGGCTGCCTGCACGGTAGGCTGCCGCGGCAAGCAGACACGGCGTCAAAAAGGCTGGAGGCGGCAGGAGCGGGGACAAGCTGTAGCTCGTAGCCTTGGATGCATCTTGCGACGGCGGCCGCGGAAATAATTGGGGGAGATTTTGTCTCGAGACGACCCGTGCCCGTGCGTGTACTGCATGCAGACCAGGATCTCCTCTCGTCACCCCCCGGTCTGTCTGTTACGTCCTTTTTTGCGCCGTGCGGCCCAGCAGATTAATAATGCCCGGAGCTAAGCTAAAAGGACACAGGGAAAAAACCATTTCGATCTGTACGGCCACGGAACAAACGCAGGAGCTAGAAACAAATCGTGTTAACGGATGTAGCCTCCAACGGGATAGATACACGGAAAAAAAGCGTAGCCCCATCTTTTTTTTCCCGTGTCGCGAGATGGCAGGTGGTACCACTGCCAGCCAGCCAGCCTAGCCTTAATCCGATCCATGGCCGTTACCGTGTTTTCGCGCCAAAACACCTTCGTCATCCTGCAGCGCCCGTCAGTAGACTGGCCCTGCCCCTGCCTGATCCACGGCAGCCACGAGCGCTGCTGCCGACGATGATTCAGATTTTTCAGCTAGGCGTGGACATCTCGAATTTGCGACAGAAATCGTGGATGCCACTGATATATAACGGTGCGCAAAAACACAGACCGGTGAAACATTTGTTCAGTTACTTTCACACATATCACATCCACAATTCCAAACTATTACTAGTACTGTACAAAACAGTTTAATAGCGGAAGTGCAAACTACTATTTCGCTCAGGCTTGGACGACACGTATTTGGTCGCCTGTTCTCTGAGTTTAAGGCATGAGCTTCACATCCCGTTTGTATATATAACGAGAGTCTCCACACAGTTCAAACCTAGTTAAGAACCTGCCCAGACTCTTCAATGGAAAGAAAAGAGCTAGAATAGTTCCTCCGTTCCATATTAGTTGTCTGTCAGAGGAAAACTATTATGGAGCGGAGAGAGTAGTTACAATGATAAAGGTTTCCTGTCGGCGCGATTGAACGGAGAGGTTTAGGATACCTTTAGATGTGGAATTGAAATATTTCTTTCTCCTCAAAGCAAGTAGGCTAAGATATCAGTACACTCGGAAACTGAAACAGCATGCGGTCATATCCATGTGATAAAGGAATAGTCCGTTATTCTTGCAAATGGGTGAACATGGTTGGTTACACCGTGACAGCTTCCATGAAATGATAAGGAGTGTGTGCGGAAAACCGGTACAGGGTCATACTTCTATTCAGAGATGGAATAAAAAAATACGTGTTTTACGCAAATTCCTAGATGGATGGGCCAGACACATAGCTCGCATTCTCAAAAAGGAGAAACTTCTACTATCAACCTTAATTGATGAACTGGAGGCCCTTACAGGAGTTATACTATTATCTTCACAAGAAATTAAGCTTAAAAGTCAATTAGAATGTAGAGATAGCTAAATTACTACGGAAACAAGAGATCAAGTGGTATCAACGTACTAAAGATAAGTTTATACTGGAAGGAGACTCAAATACTCAAATACCAGGTACTCCCATGGTGTCGCCATGCTGCAGACACGACGGAAGGACTATATGAGATGTACACAACTACACAAGTGTCCTCTTCTGTGAAATTTCACTCATCTATTAATAATCATCAACATCAGTACGAAGAGTTCTAAAAAGATAAAAATTAGAAATAGATCCTTGGACCACTTAGCCACGACCCTAGACACTACCAATTGTACTTAGATCTTCGGCATTGTGAATTTCTTGGTTTTCTAATAGACAAAATTAAATTCTCCTCATGTTCCTCCCACAGGTTCGATACTAAGTTTTTTTACCTTGTTGGATACTAAGTTGGCAATACTGCATCAGGCTTTCGTCCCGCTATATTAATATAGCAACCACATGGTACAACGAACATGTTGGGGCCATAGCACAACCAACCCCAATAGAAAAGAAAGAGAACAAAAGAAAACAAATGCCAACATTAGAAGATCGATAAAACGGGGATGGCCCTCTACCGCTATGCCCCGTGAAAAGGTTCCACCGCACTCTTGGCATTCCAAACCGCCATGTATCAAGCAGCACCTTCAGCAAGGAATACGAAGACGATGCCATCGCTGCCTGGACTGGTCCTAGAGTTTCCCCATGTACACAAAGGAGGGTAGGGAGGGGGTATCCAACGCCTTTAGGAAGGAGTTGCGACACCTGCATGCATCACCACGTCAGTGCTGGACGGGCCAGAGGGGATTTCTCCCACCCCCAAAGAACCACCGCCCCGGACGGTCCAAAAATGCTCCACCCATACCACCACCAACCAGCACGCGCCACCACGGAACAAGCGCCATCTTCGTCATCTCACTGTGGACATCAGCGCGAGGCCTCGAGTCCCGATCAAGGGGATAGTGGTACCGACTTTAGTAGTACCGCAGTCGCGTGGAAGGGAACTACCTCCCCCGCCATGGCAGTAGCCAGCCGGATGTGGCAACAGGGGCACACCAGGGCTGGCCCGGCCAGGCCCATATGGGCCCGCAAAGCCCTCGTCGCCATGTTGCAGCATGGGCGGCCGCGAGTGCCGCCACCATTCCAGACCCTCCATCACCCCTCCTCCACCTCCAAGGAGCTTTAGGGTCGCGCTGAAGCAGGCCCATCCCAACCCAGATGGGGCCCAAATAGGCCTAGATCTGGGCCGAGCAGGGCATCACCAGCCACCACCTCATAGCACGCTGCCCCGACGCCAATGCCGGTGCCGCGCACGCCTCCGCCCACCCAACTCCTAGAAATCACGCTACCATGTTGGACCTCCGCCGCCATCATGAACCCCACCTCCCTCCGTGTGGTCTTGTAGAAGACAGCCTGCCGCCACCAGCACCGTACGGAAACTCCCGGCAGCCCACGCCGGCGGTGGTTGGAGAAGGTTGCGGCGGCGGGCGGCCGTCGCCCTAGGAGGGGGGGGGTAGGGGGAGCAGGTCGGGACGAGAGCGGGCCGGGGTTTCCTACGCGATCATGCCAACCCATGTTTGCTTGAACACTAAGTTACCGAATTGGATCAACAAGATAACTTAGCTTGACTTTCGTGCATTTGGTAGATGGTGATGTTTTGTAAACAATGTTTTTCACAATATACCTTTTAAACCATCCTGCTTACATGGTAGCCTGGCCCGGTCACGCGCGATGCGATGGCACGAGACGAAAGAGCCAAGAATGGTTGCAAGCCTGGTTTTACATGGATGTGACGCGCACCGGGGCCGCCGTTGGGGTGCACAGGCACGGAAAGGAGAAGACTTTCTTCTGGTGCTTGCATACGGATGACTCACAAACCAGCTGGTGTAGCACCTCGTACGTACAGTATATACGTACGGTGTGCCTGAGGAAGCAGCTGTCCGCGCGCTCGTGGCTCATCAGGTCACCTCCAACGGAGGCCTCCAAACGGACAAATCCAGTCTGGATGAACAAAATCGGACAAAGAGCAACCCTGGACCACCGCATTTTCGAACCAAATTTTGGAGTACCCGGTTTACAGAGAAACGGACCGCGCAGAATGAACGCAGTAGATAGAAACAAATTAAACGGACGTAGCCTCCAACGGGATAGATACACCAGAAGAAAGCGTAGCCCCCATCTTTTTTCGTTTTCACCCGACGGCGAGTGGTACCACTTCCAGCCTAGCCTAGCCTTAATCCGATCCATGGCCGTTACCGTGTTTTCGCGCCAAAACACCTTCCTCATCGTGCAGCGCTCGTCAGACGTCAGTAGACTGGCCCCTGGCCTGCCCGATCCATGATGCCACGAGCGCTGCTGCCAACGATGGTTCAGATTGTTCACAGTTCTCGCCCACGGATTATAGCTTTTTTAAATATATATATATATATATATATATATATATATATATATATATGTTGAAATATATTGTCTAGTTTTTTCATCAATTCAAACTTTTGATTGCATTGGCTAGTGCATGCACTTCGATAATATATACATATTAATATTGTGTATATACCAATTATACTTGTCCTCTGTAACTGCATTACCCTAGCGGCTTTACGGATGCTCCCAACCTAGAAAAAAGGAAAAAGAATTATAAAAAAGAAAAGTCCCACTGCAGAGACTATTCCTCAGAGCAACGACACTAACACCATCAGAACAATACCAGTAGTCCAACCACTCCAATAGCAATGCCTTTAAAATGGAAATAGTGCATTCAACAAGGTCATAGGTTTTCACCCTGAAGAAAGTCCTCGCTCGCAAAACAATGCCTTCAACAAGGTCATTGCCAGGCACAACTAATTAAGGCCAGACCTTGGATTTTCACCCTGCAAGGTAAGACTGAGAACTTCTCTTGTGTTGTCGGCATCACAAATAGTCGCTGCTGCGAGTCACAGATCACGCCGCCAGTTCCTCGACCCCACAAAGACTCAAACCACCATCACAACACTCATGTTCCTCCTTTCTTGACATTCTCCGCCTTTGACTTCACCATGGATCGTCGAAGACATGACACATGATGGTAACATATAGCAGAGCTTCGCAACACTCTCGCTGAAACCAAACGGCTAGAAAAACATGGTGCAATCTCCAGACATATTCGCCTATGGAAGTTTGTCGGCGGAGCCTTTTGGAACACGCCGGTCTAGATCAGGTCAACGAGGGCAAGTGACAAGAAGATATTCATCTTGATGCTGAAGGAATCCTAGGACCGCCCGCCTTTATTCGCAAGACTCGCAACCCCCACGTCGCCAGTCACCATCCAGCAGGAGAGGGCAAAATAGGATGGGCCAACAAGTACTTGCCTGCAGAATTACCTGCGTGACCGAGGTCACCGCTAGAACCCACGGCCGAAGCCCTCGCTGGACCGAGCGACCCATATCAGACCAGATCTTGGTCATCCAGGCATAGATCACGCTGCCACCTCCTCGTCAGAACAGCTACATGGCGACGCGTCGCCTCCTCGTCTCCTTTCCGCTGGTGGGCCTCATGCCCCGGCCTCCCAGCCACGCCGCCCCACCATCCCTCATGCAGCACCGCCTGGGACACCTCACCCTCCCACCGTCAGTTCCGACGAGATGGGCGCCGCCCGGAGTCGGCGGCAGCGACGTCCAGGAAGATAGGGATCGGGGGGAGGCGGAGATAGGGAGGGAGGGAGCCTTCAGAGTCTTTCGGGGGAGGGGCAACTCGGGAGGGAGATCTAATTAACTGCATTCTTTTAGCCACGGATCAGAGCTAGCAGCGGACATCTCAAATCTTCGATACGAATCGAGGATGCCACTGGCATAAGAACTCGGTGTGCAAAAAACACAGACCCGTGATGCATTGGTTCAGTTACTTTCACATACGTATTTCTACTGGTCCATATTAGTGGCTCAATTTTGTCTAGATACGAACATTTAGTCTAATTATTTAACATTATATTCCTTTTTAAAAATATAAGATGTTTTAGTTTTGTGAAGCAAATATATCTAGACTTTTTTTAGTGTATAGATTCACTAATGTTTGGAGTGAACCTACATACTAAAAAAAGTCTAGATGCATTTACTTCACAGCTCTAAAACATCTTATATTTTAAAACTGAGTGAGTATATATAAATTTAGACAAAATTAAGGCCATTAATATGGATAAAAGAGAGGAAAAAAGAAGTTTACTAGCGGAAGTGCTAACTATGTCGCTCAGGCTTAGACACGTATTTGCTCACATGTTTTATGAGTTTAAGGCACGAGCTTGACATCCCGTCTGTATAACGAGAGGCTCCAGACAGTTCAAACCAAATTAAGAACCTGCTCAAACTCTTCAATGGAACGAAATAAAATACTCTCTCCTATCCATATTAGTTTTCGTTAATTTAGTACAACATTGACAACTATGTACTCCCTCCGTCCAAGAATAGATGTCTTAGATTTTTCAAATTTTAGATAAATCTATACACTAAATAGTGTCTAGATTTATTAAATTTTGATAAATTTGCGACATCTATTTTAGTACAGAGGGAGTACTAAATCAACAACCAATATGGAGCAGAGAGAGTAGCTACAATGATAACGGTTTCCGTGTCAGAGCAATTGTAACTGAAATATTTCTTTCTGCTCAAAGCAGGTAGGCTAAGATGTCAGTACGCTGGGAAACTGAAACTGCATGTAGCCATCTCCATGTGATGAAGAAATAGTCTGTTATTTCTTGCAGATATTTTCGCAGATCACATTGGAAAAAAAAAACCTTCTCGCAGTGGTTTCACAGATCACCATGAAATAAAACTCACTTGGTCACTACAAGATTCGACTACTAGCAATGCAGTGGAAAGAAGGCCTAGGTAATTATTTTCCAATTAACAAAATTCACCTTTATTTATATATACAGATCCAAAAGGTAGTCATTCCAACTTAACAAGTAACTGTACAGCTCAGAAGTGTTATATACAGAAGACAGAGTACATGAACCATGCGTTCTGCAGATATTAACATCACAATTTCACGCTAACAGAAGTTCTCCAATGCATCTGACGCCTCCTAGACAAAAAAAGGTTGGAGGGAAAGACTAATGCTTTTCACGGAAACAGGTTAGTTCTTGATGGATCTCTGCTGTTGCCCGGTCAACTGAGCACTGCCGAGATGACTTCTCAGGTTAGCTATGTACCTATGGATACGCTGCTGGTTGAATGGTGAAAGGCAGAAGACTGGATTTAGTGGCAAGGAAGTTGCTTCCTGCAATATGAAAGTGAGCAGGATGATTGATTTTGAGTACAGCCCCATTGATCTGCTTTGTGATCCCGAAAGTTCCTTCGCCTGGCAATGAACAAAGAATAGTCAATAGAAAATACTAACTATAACCAATACACAAATAACACATTAAGCACACATAGGGAGTAGAGTTTACAGAAGATGGGAAACAATGCACCCCCATAGGTCCAATTATATATCAATCAGACTCTCATGTACAAATAGGGAAGTGGGGAAAACTGTGCTCAGGTATCAGGGGTCATAAAGGCAAAATTGTCTCCAGAACTATTTGGCCGGCCTTTGCTAAAACACACAGCATAGTCACCAATCAGCTGAAGGATACTACGAAACTATAGTTTAAACTGAACCATCAAAGAATAATACTACTATTCCAAGATTTAAGAGAGACGCGTGCCTGTGTAACACATTTGGGGGCAACCACAGCCGTGCTCAGTTCAGGTTGATGGGTCATAGGAATATGAACATGTTAAACTCCCCCCCCCCCCCCCCTCCATCTATCTCGTACTATCCAATATATTATTGTTTACTTGCAAATATGTGTTCGGACAAATGACAAAATTATTGTGACCTAGAGCAAAGTGTTTTAGCAAATGACACCAAAGTACACTCACTCTCGTAATGCTCGATATTTTATTATTTATTCAGTTATGACCAAGAGTTCCGGTAAATGACCACAAAACCATAGCTGTGTCCTATAGCTAAGTGATTCAGCAAAAAAGCATCATCCAAGTACAGTGGGCAGGAGTCCATATTTCACAAAGCCAGATAGTAGGATATTCAAAAGGAGTAGATGTTCAGGACTGGTTTATAAAGATTTTTTTCCTTTTTGAAATATATAAAAAGAAATCCTTTCTTACCCTGTTTTGTAGTCATATCCTAGTAGACATTGATTAATAAACACATAATAGGAGAACCAGCTATCTGGACTACCCGTGGTAAATTCTGAGCATCAATAACATGTTTACTTCATTTGAACAATCTTCAGACTAATTTAACTGAATTAATTTTACCAAGGTTACATCAAGGCATTCACAGCTGTTGTTACTGAGCATCTCATACCGCTCTCCATATAAAAAATCCTATAGGTGATGCATATCCTACTTTCCCGTTATGTGCACGGAGAAAGGAAATCTGAATCAACCATCTAAGGGAACTCAGATTGTGATACTTACAGCACCACTTTTCCCATAAATTAAAGCAGTTTGGAATATGATCTCCATTGCATCTGGCATCTCAGTGTTATCTGGAAAAAAAGATTGTTACAGCAAGTCTTAGTGTTGTCTGGAAACAGATGATGGTTATAATAAGAGCTAATGCTAGTATAAGGTATGCAGATATGAATGTTCTAACCATTGTTCTCCCGCAACCTATGTGATATCTTCTCTGCTCGGTCATATGCCTTGATGAATCCACTTTCAGCCCAGTAACGAATAGAAGCTGACCTAGTGAAATCCAATCCACCCTTTGGCAGGGAATTCTCGTATTCACATGTCGAATAATTTCCATCATCTGAAGCATCCACCAATAAGCTATATGCATTAAGCACCTCTTTCCAGATAGCAAGTATTACAAGTTCAAGTGATAGAGCCTCCAGGTCCAGCCCTTTAAGAAGCTGCATACAATACAGAAAGCAACGTTGGTGATGTTGAGATGAATTTGGAATTAGCATGTCCAAGTTCTAAAATAAAATTTCATATCTGCAACCATCAAAAAGATACTCCCTCCGTCAGGGATTATAAGGCCTAAGAGCTTTTTTAAAATGTTAGGAATTGTAAGTCCTCTCTCATTTATTAGTCTCTCTCCTCCAATGCATGTTCTCCTTTTTCTCTATCTTCTCTCATGCATGTGTAACTATTGGTGCATGTAGTAATCAAGAGGGTGAGTTATTGATTTTCTTAATCCTATCAAAATGGTCCATAGGCCTTATAATCCCTAACAGAGGGAGTATCTCCGAAGACATTGCAATATAGACTTCTACAAACATCCATGTAACAGAAATTAGATAAAAAGAAGCTGCCAGCAACATCATAATTTGTTGGAGGTTTGCGAGATAGAAATTAGATGAAAACATCAAACATGTCAAGTCTCAATATGACCTGCATAGGCCAAAAAGCTTGTGAACTACGAAAAGGCTAACAAGATATGTACAGAATAGAGAAAGCTTGGCGATCCAATTAGATGCTTCCAACTCTATTAACACTTAATGCATCCTTATTATGCATGTAGTAGAAAATTTGCATGAAAAAATGTAAGTAAACCTTGTGAAGAACACAGATGTTTAAAGACAAATAGAAAATTACAATGTTACATGTCCTTGGAAAAAAGAAATCCACACTGTTAGTGTTAACCCAAGAACAATCTCAAAAGTAAAATACTGACTGATCATGGCAAAAATCTAGAGCAAAGGAGTTCGAGTTTGCATACTAGACAGAATGAAGATGAACATACTGTTACTGTTTACCACTACAGCAGTAGTAGTACCTTCTCTTGAGCAAGTTCTGTAAGAATGGCAATATATTGATTCAGTAGCTGAAGCCTTGTATAACAGTCAAGTGACCTCCCTCGCAGATTTTCCATAGTAATTGGCTCACGTGAAGCGGAGAGTGGAGTGCATCCATGGTTTTTCATAGCAACCACTCTACAGAGTGAGCCTCTGTTTTGGCTCTGAACAGACTCTTTGCTAGTCGACCTGTCATCACCGCGAGATCTTGTACCCGAGAAATCTTTCATTGGCTTCTCGAGTGAAGACAGCATCTCCATGGAAGTCATGTTCGCATGAACTAGTACATACTCTCGTTCAATCCACTCCCATGAATCAAATACTGAAAGAATATACAAAAGTAGCGCCTAAGCAGAGGACAAAGGCTTGGTTGTTGTTGCTGTAGCGCCTAAGCAGAGAACATACTACTCCCTCCGATCCATAATAAGTGTCAGTGATTTAGTATTATTTTAGTACAAAGTTTGTACTAAATCTCCGACACTTAATTTGGATCGGAGGGAGTATCTGATTTCTGGTTCCAGACAGGGCACACTGTACCTTTTGAATCCACAGCTTCAGACTTCACTTTGATGACAGCAGAAGAGACAGTCTGGCATGTATCCTTTAAATCAAAAGCATGATGGGACTCACTGATGATTTCACTTTGCCTGAAAAGGCATAATCAGCAGGACTATAGACAAGAAAATATTACACGACCAAACCAAAATCCACAAAATGTAAATTGTATCTAGAAAAAACCGCAGGCTTGATGCACATTGAGTAGCTACCCATATATGAAAAGCACATTATGGTGATGCACACACCTGAAAAGTCTAAGGCCAATTCATATATGTAGGTGCTAGAACAAAAAAAAGACGAGCACAGCATGCATATTTCAGTTCACAGTGACAAAATATGACCATATTGACCATGGTTTTAGATATTTCTTTTTAGTGGTGCACATGAGGACAGCTTCCATATGGCCATATGGGCAGCAGATGTGTTTGCCAAGTTAAACTTACAGGACCTGATACGGGATTGTTTTCTGAAAACAAAGTAGATTACTCAACACTCTGATTTTTTAATATTGCCACCAGAGTAACAGGATTACCTTGCTGTTGCCAAAAACTTGTGATTGAAGAATTCCTCAAAAGGCATTCTTTCCGCTGCAAAATTGAACGCAAATTTTAGTTTGATTCTGCAATAAATAGGTTATCAAATTAATGTATATTATGAAAGTTATATAGATTAAATGTTAAATGGCTTAGACACTTCAGTGAATAAATTAGTTATCACACGCCTGATTTGTAGAGACCAAATGAAGTGGAAATAGCAGACCCACCTGGATCAAGGCATATGAGTCTTCTGCACAAGTCAATAAAATCAGGATGCAAATCAGCCTCCATATCTGGAGGGAAACTAAGGCCATTAGATGACAGGACTTTTTCGCGCAGCTGCAATCAGAAAAACAATGAGAAAACGACAGTGTTAGGTTATATGACTATTGTGATTGTAATATCTAATTGTACATAATAGGAACAGACCTGGACTCTATTCTCCCCAAGAAATGGTAATTCCCCTGTTACTAGCTGGAATAGTATGACTCCAACACTCCATAAATCTGCCTGCAAAGTTTTTTCTGGTCGAGATTATTGTCTGGTCATTTTAACATCCATGAATTTAATGCAGGTTAATAAACAGACCTTTGCATCATATTTATCCCCTCGCCAGATTTCTGGGGCCATATAATATGGAGAGCCACAAAATGTGGCAGCCAAATTTTCATGCATCAGAGATCTGAACAAGAAGAAAAATAATTCAGTTGCACATTTGCACTTATAAAAGCTCGTTCACAACAGAAAAACCTCGAAATGAGTACTGTTTTCGGAAGCAATATGTACAGTGAAAATGGGAGAATGAATATGACAAAGAAATCATACCATTGCAAATAAATATAGGACTTGAAAATAGATAACAGTTACATATATTTTAGTGTGATTCTCCATCTCCCCAATAATTTCAGTTAGAGGGGAAAGATAGGCCTGTAAGTGCAACAGTGAGAATGAACCTCTCACCTAGCAAACCCGAAATCGCCAATTTTCAGTGTAATGGCATCTCCATTAGTTGACAGAAGAAGGTTCTGCATGATTTACAGCCTGATCAGTACGTAGAAAATAATATGTCTCCAGACCACACGGGACTAATCTAGCAAACAAGCCAGATAAAATACACATTTCACATGTGTGATTAGTTAATGCAACTGAAGAAAACACAAGCATTGGCGAAGGGAATGGTCGTCTATCTAGTTTGGCATCTGATTGTAAATGGGGATTCAGTGGGGCTATAAATGCAAGTCTAGTTATGTAGGTTCAGTTGATAATTATGGAAGCCCTGTTACACAGCTGCTGTATATAACTTTGAATCCCACGGACCCTTGCTCTTAATTTGGGGCTTGGTACCCAAACACAAACATGACGAATCACAGATCAGGCCAAATTAGCGCCAGATTCCAGCCATGGACATCAAAATGCCCAAAACACATTGACGACAAAACAAACCCTAATAAATTGGGAATAAAAAATCCGTAAAATCCAACCTGGGGTTTGAGGTCCCGGTGCACGATCCTCTCGCCCCTCAGCACCTTGAGCCCCTCGGCTGCTCATCCAAAACAAATCAGCGGTGGCAGGCGCGTCAAAACAATAGTCCTAGTATATAGTAGTACTCGAAGGCTCGATTGGGAACATACCGAGCTGGCGGGTGAAGTCTCTTGCAATGGCTTCGGGCAGCCGGTTGCGCGGCCCGCCGTGCGTCTGCCTGTACGCCTCGAGGTCGCCCCCGTCACAGTACTCCAGTACCAGGAACAGCTTGTCCCCCGTCTGCGGCGAAAATCGCGAAGCATTTTGTTTTACTTAACGAGAGATCGTTCAATACAGCAGCAGTAGCAGGCCAAGTTCGGTGGCGGATACGGCGGGAGAGCCGGGGGCCGGAGATTCGGGGGGTTTGTTTTACCTCGATGGTGTCGATTAAGCGGAGGATGTTGGGGTGTGAGAGGCTGGCGAGGATGCTCATCTCCTGGAGGATGCCGCGGCGTACGTAGTCGTCTACGCGGCGACGGTCGATCTCCTTGACGGCGACGCGCGCGCCGGTGGGGAGGTGCGCGGCGCGGAACACCTCCGCGAAGGTGCCCTTCCCCACCATCTCCTGCAACTCGTACTCCCCCACCACCCGCCGCGGTGGAGGCGACGTCGACGGCGACGGAGGCTCCTTCTCCGCCTTCTCCTCCTCCATCGCGCCGCGCCGCGCCGCAGCCCTCGTCGGAGTCGCCGGTACGGGGAGTTTGTTTTGCGGCGAGCGAGCGAGCGAGCGAGACGAGACGAGACGAGACGAGAGCGTGTAGTGCCGCCGGCGGTAGTTTGGATTACGGGGCCCGCGTGGTGGTGGTGGCCTGATCAGTTGGGGAAAGGATATTTGCGGGCCGTGGCGGTCAATCTATCCAAAAGGACCCACATGTCAGGCACCTGCGGATAGAACTGATACCGTGTCGCTCGGCCAAAACGGCTTTTTTATGCTCGGGCGGGCCTGCCCCGTGGTTAAGCGACGTGGGGTATGGCCTCCCCTCCCCCGCCCGTGCCTTTTTAAAATACGGTTTCCTCTGCGGGTGGGTTTCGTGTGGTACAAGGTGTTGCTTCCGCGCAGGGCACTGTGGCGACGTGACAGGTGTCGTGTGCGATGCGGCAATCCTGCCGCGCGCTAGCTTTGGGTGCCGCGGTCGGTGGCTCCGTGGGGCGACTGCGGCCGGGCTCGGGAGGATCGGTGGAGAACGGGACGCGGTGCGGGTGTGCGAGAGCCCGTGAAAAGGCCCGTCGTTTTCAGGTGGTGCTCGGGCTGTCCAAATGCGGCGTAGTGGGCTAGCTTTTTACCTGGTGATTCTCTTTTTCCCGAACTTGTTCTGCTGTCGCTGGACTCTGGATGCTTTTCATCTCAACTTGTCAATGTGTGTTTTGTAAGATGTCATTGTCAAGAACTTTTACAAATTATTATATAGACGTAAATCCACTAATGTACTACAATATGTTTTAGTAAGCTCAATTGGTTTGCCAAATTTATAGACTTTCCGTGCTTCTTGAATGCACAATATTGACCGCAACTTTCACTTTGTACTAGTATGTCTTATTAGTTAGTGATATAACCAGCAATTTAGATTCTTGGAGCTAGTTTTCATCTTCTCAATCACGATTTTGCCTTACGAAGACTTGTTGCAAATTAAAAAAAAATACGCTCATCTATAGATTTTATTAATCAGGTGAAACAACTTCAGACTGAATAGCCTTAGCCAAAAAAACAGGACTTACATCAAAGTTCAAAACTACAGAACTTAAACTAAGAGCTTCTCTAGCACATAAATGGGCAACATGATTCGATTCTCTTTTCGCATAGAGAAGCTTGAAACCATGGAATACCCTTCATCTCCTCAATCAGGTGACAACCAATGGATTTATTCGAATGATCCTTGTCCCACATAGTGACTACCACCTGACAATCCATCTCCACAATCACTCGACTGTAACCTATGGTTTTTGCAAGGACCATAGCATCTCTACATGCTACCAGCTCAATAGTGAAGGGGTCCTCAACATGACTACATTTGCGACAATAGCCTGAAAGCACCCTTCCCTGGTTATTCGTTGCGACCATACCTGCGCCTGCACTTCCTTGCCGAAAATCCAGCGTCCCATCAACATTTATCTTTACCCATTCCAACGCAGGAGGCGCCCACTTGTGCCTCAGATTTTGCTTTGGTACCTCATTTGCTGGAATATCAAGAGCTCTGATGAACTCATCGACCAATTCCATTGCCTTTCTCAGTTGATAAGCAACCTCTCCATGAGTATATTTGTTTCTCCTTGTCCAAATTGTCCATATTACCAAAATTGCAGTAACTGCATCCCTCTTATTTAGAAAAGAAGGATCCAGAATGTCCATAGTCCAGGTTATATAGGATGTAACCTTGGGAGTTTTAAACTCCCGCGGTTAGGATACTACCATCAGAGTAATATCGCCTCTTCAGAACTCGGGCGCACATGCTATCAGGGTTTTCCAAGAGCCGCCATGCTTGTTTAGCAAGCATTGAATCATTAAAAAGCTCTAAATCTCGAAAACCCATACCCCCTTGACTCTTTAGCCTTGCCATTTTATCCCATGATTGCCAATGAATACCCCTTTTGTCAATATTCTCGGACCACCAGAGTTTAGACATTGCTGCCATAACTTTTTTGCATAAACCTTTTGTGATCTTGAAAACGCTCATGGAGTAGGTTGGTAGCGACTGGATAACTGACTTAATAAGGGTTTCTTTTGCTGCACTTGACATCAGCTTTTCACACCATCCATGCATACGTGATCTGCATCTCTCAACAATATGTTCAAAAACCTTCTCTGGGATCCTTCCTGATGCGGTCGGAAGGCCCAGGTACCTTTCATTTAGTGCCTCCCTAGCAATGTTTATTGCACTCCTGACATCCATTCTCAGGCAGGCTGTTAGGGCTAAAGAAAATAGAGCTCTTCTCTTTATTTACACATTGACCCAAACCCACGTTATAAGCATCCAATATGGCATTCGGTCTTGTTGCACTCAGTGCATCCGCCTTCATAAACACCAAACAATCATCAACAAACAATAGATGTGAAACCCATGGTGCCTTGAATCTCACCTAGATGCCTCTATCTACCCATCCTCCATCATAACTTCAGAGGATAGAAGAAAAACCCTCTCCACATAAGAGAAACATATACGGTGATATCGGATCACCTTGGCGAATTCCCCTGGTTGGTGAGAAAATAGGAAGAAGTTCACCATTTACTTTAACTTGAAAATTCACTGTTGAGACACATCGCATGATCAATGAAACCCATTGTTCATCGAAACCCAACTTCTGCATAATGCCTTGCAAAAAGGCCCATTCAACTCTATCATAGGCCTTCATCATATCAAATTTTACCGCACACCACCCTTGCCTTCCCTTCTTCCTCTTCATAGAGTGGACACACTCTATGCATTTATAACATTATCCGTTATTAATATTTCAAGGACAAAAGTTGATTGCTCTTTAGAGATAATTTCATCAAGAATTTCTCTCAACCGGTTAGCCAACACTTTTGAGCATATCTTATATATTACATTACACAAAGAGATTGGTCTAAACTGTGAGATATTCTGTGGATTTTAAACCTTTGGGATCAGTACAATTATCGTGTTGTTGACTGCTTCTGGCATATGATCTCCATTTAAGAACTTCAAAATTGTAGACGTAACATCCTCCTTAATCAAACTCCAATGCCTTTGATAGAACCCGTCACTAAATCCATCACAGCCCGGTGCCTTACTAGGCCCCATTGCAAAGAGAGCTTTCTCAACCTCTATAGCTTCAAAAGGCGGACAAAGACTCCCATTCATCTGCTCATTAACCTTCACCGATACATGAGATAGCACTGCATTGATATTAAGCATATCATGAGCTGTGTACAAGTCTTCATAGAATTTTTTCACCTCCTCATGGATTTCCTCTTTCCTCTCATAAAGATAGCCATCTGCACGTGTTAACGTGCCAATACGATTGATTTTCTTCCTCGCCGATGCTCTAGCATGAAAAAAAACTAGTGTTCTTGTTACCCGCCTTCAGCTAGTCCACCCGAGATCATTGCCTTGCCATCTCTTCCTCCCTACGGAGAAGTTCTGCAATTTGCCTCGCAAGTTCCTTCTCCCGTATAGTAGTGCCCCGATACATAGCATTTGACCGTTCCTTTTCATATTCTCTGTGTGGCTTCTTCAGTCGCCGACACACGTCTCCAAATTTTTTGGAACTCCAGTCCGCAAGATGTTGTTGCATTTGGGTTAGCGCTCCATTGAGGCTTATCAACCCTCCATTGTGAGCACCTTTCCGCCAACCCGCTAGCACAACAGCTTCGTGGCTCTCTTCTCTTCGCCAAGCATCCTCATATTTAAACCCACGCGGATGTGGAGAAAGGTTCTCATCCCGAGGACGCCTAAGCTTGGTCACCAGCATGCAATGGTCCGACTTTGGCGATGGAATATGCTTTACAATCATGCTAGGGTATAGGTTCGCCAACTCCGGATCTGCCAACATCCTATCCAGCCTTACTTTTACATTATTTTGCCCATCTTGTCCATTATCCCAAGTGTACGGAACACCTGCATAACCGAGGTCCTGAAAGTCGTAATCATCCACGACCCCCATGAACCCCACCATTTGCCATTCAGCTCTCTCCCTTGCTCTGAAGTACTCCGAATTATGAAGTATCTCGTTGAAATCACCACCACAAATCCAAGGTAGATTACTCTGTGTCCTAAGCCATCTCAACAAAGTCCAACTCATCGCACGCTCACTTCTGTATGCTTTTTGCATAGAAATCCGTGAACCTCCATTCCATTTGATCCCCTTCAACATTCTAACTGGCACATCAATGTGCTGGTGCGAAACAATGGCAAGTGTAACTTCCACCTCTTTCGACCAAATCGGAACTAGACTGCCACTCAGCCCATTACTGCCGACGGGTATACAACCTGCAAATCCCAGCGCATTTTCCAAACTTTTTGCTCTGTCACTATCAATCTTGGTCTCACTCACAAAGACCAAAACAGGCGCCAAGATCATGACGACCCCCGGTGACCGAGGACATGGATCGAATTCAGCCGGCATGGTTGGAAAAGAAGAATAAGAAGAAGATCCATGATCGAGAAGTGTGATTCACATGATCACTTCAATTTGTGTGTTTGATGGACTATGTGTTTTATATCCTTTTGGTACTCCGACTACTTAATCCGCTACCATTTTCATTAAATTTGGACTATTTACATGTGCGGAATGTGCAAGATAAAAATGGCCGTAATATCCCAGCCATGGATAAATAGGGGACACCGTTGGGTGCAGTAGCCTGTCATGGGTGGACATGGCCCTCCGATATGTCCACGTGCCATCACAAATGGTTTAGATCTGACACATTTGGTGTTCGAAATGGGGGTGTCATTGGAGTTTCCCTCGCCCTGAGTGCATTTGTGGAATTTAATTTGTGTTCCCAACCATGTTTGTAGAATCTATAATAATAACTGAATAGAAGCAACCCACTAAGTGATTTCTATCAACATGTATCCTATCCACATCAACACACGCCACATTAGCATATAGCAGCATGTTTTGTTCATTTTTTTTGTTAGTGGTAATCACCAACTCAGCCTTTTCAACTGCCGCAAGCATACAAGTAGACACACAACCTGGCCTGTCCATTTCATTCTGCTTCAATTTCTACCTGATCATTTCTTTACCCTTTCATCTCCTTTTGTATCACCCTATTTCTGTTGCCCGAGTTGCATCATGTGCCAGACGTCAAGTGCTCCTCTTTGTATCTTCACTGGATACCTCTACAGTAGCTTCGTCAACTGAATAACTAATGGTTTTATGTGTGCATGCTTGCACGTACCTACTCCCTCCGTTTTAAAATATAAGATGTTTTAGTTTTGTGAAACAAATGTATCTAGACTTCTTTTAGTATATAGGTTCACTCTAGTTTGAAGTAAATCTAGACACTAAAACAAGTTTAGATACATTTTCTTCACAAACCTAAAACATCTTATATTTTGAAACAGGAGTAGGTGATTTCTCCCAGGGAAAAAAGGTTGCCAGGTGCATGCCGTAGACAAAGAGAATTGGAGATAGTAGACTCACAATTTTCTTACTATGTGTTCCTTATAATGATGCACATGGATAGCGCTTAGGCATGGGCAACAATTCAAGAAGGGTGTGCTTCTACATAGGTGATTGGGATAAACCACAATTTCAATTTTTTTTATGAATGTAGCAAGTGTCTATTATGTTGTTCAATATTTCTTATTGCAGATTAATGGCCAGGTATGGCCAGGTGCTCGCTGAAATGTGTCAAACATCTAAAGAATCAAAGAAATTTCAGACGATAAGATTCTTACTCCTTTTTTATTTATTTTAATAATACTTTCAGCAGATTGTTCTGTTTCGGATATGATCAGGAATGGGCAACCCAAGTTTATAGATTTCATGTGTTAGAATACTCATACATGCAAGCGTGTGAGACCCGGCGGGGAGCATAGGTAAGACCGTTTATGTGAGACTTGGAGTCATACTAGATTCTTACATGTTGGTAAATGTATGTCCCACAGATCTAGAGCTATTATGTTGTTAACCTCTCAAAAAAATTGTTTGTGTAAATACATTAGGAAAATACAAACTAATATGTATGAACAAGTTCCATCTTATATATCTGGACTGTGCAAATTAATGCAACATTTAGCAACCAAGGTGAAATTATGGCTAAGGAGAATTTTGATTATCTGCTTTATGACAAGAAACATTTAGCCCATATATACTAGCATCGCTGATAATGTATATAGTACTATGCATCTTCGAACACCTAGTATGCTAACATTTCTCTAGGAACCATAATGATATCTTGTTTGGACGGCTTTCTTCTAAATAAAATAATATCAATACTTTATGCTCTTTTTCATATGCTTATTTACCCTACTAATTTCCGCAACACGCGGGATATCATCTAGTCTATTTAGAGTGAAGACAACGAAGTGGTTAGGCAATTTCGCTCGGAAGTTGTCTAGTACTGCGTATATTACGGATGACTATAACTCTATCCTTCATTGATAAAAGGGTATTTATCATTTCTGCTACCGTGACCAACCCAAAACTTAATTTTACTATTTGGTCGATCGAAACTCTAATATTACCACTGCTCTATTGCAAGACTACTCGGTTTTGTCATTCCATCATCTCCCCACCATTAGGCTATAATCACTTTTGACATTCTATCATACCTAATGGCAAAACCGAGTTTTTGGTCGGAATGGTAAAACTGAGTAGTGTCGTAACGGAGTAGTAACAATATTAGGGTTTAGAGTAGTGGCAATATTAGAGTTTCTATCGGTCAAATGGTAAAACTGAGTTTTGGGTAGGTGATAGTGGCAAATTTTTTTTTTTTTATAAAAACCCATGTTTGCACGTACCAAAAGAAAAACCAGTACGTTTTCACGTACTGCTGACTTGCTGCAAAAACGAACGAGGTAAAGTTTCCGATGGGAACACGAATAAAACCACGGAAAGTCCCTTTGACTCGAACGGAATCACAAGGACGAGCACAGCACAGTGTCCCTTGTCTGGCACCAGTGGATCGATCCGGACGGAACCGCCTTAAAGGCAGCGACCATCAATCATCTCACCATACAGGATTCCCGGGCAGGGGCGATGCCGCTGTCGGGACGCCCGTAAATACCTTTCTACCCACTGCTCCGGTGCTCACTCACTCGAGCGGGCCACAATACTGTCAGAGAGATGCAGCGAGCGAAGAATGGCACTCCGCTGTACTATACCGCGCGCAGAGGAGCAGCAGCATCAGTCGGGGAGGTGGAGTCTGGAGAGGCACTCCTAGGTTCGTCTCCAGCTCCAGGGCGGAAGCGACACACACCGCTGGCAGCTTTTTTCGCACTGTCCTGTAGACCCACCGTCCTTGTCCCGTGTCACCGTGCGTAGTACCGTATCTTGTTGGTTTGAATACTGTTTTTTTTTGTTCGTGTTTGAAAGGAGCCTCTGTTGAACGCACCTGGACGTGTTCTCTCCGTTTCTTTTGGTTCTTCCCGGCAAAAAAAAAAAAAAAAAAACGGGGAGCAAGCATCTTCTTATCTGCAGCAACACCAGAAGTGGCTAGCGGAGACGGTTGGGCTGAGCTGAGCACGTAGTAGTACGACCTTTGGAACTTGGTGCACGTTGCCTCGGAATACTACTCCCTCCGCGCCCTAAAATAGATGTCTTAGATTTATTAAAATTTAAATGAATCTAGTCACTACTTATTATATAGATTTATTTAAATTTTAACAAACATACGGCATTTATTTTAGAACGGAGGGAGTACTTTATTTCGAACCGTCGGCTGCAAATTTATTTTTACTCCTAGTTTAGAGTCTCACCTACAATGGTCGATGGGAGCTAGAACTACCGCCCACCCCAATTTGATGCACAAGATTTGCAGCCATTAAACTGCACTAGTACTGTGAGTTAGTACTCCCTTTGTTTTAAAATACAAGATGTTTTAATTTTATAAAGAAAATGTATCTAGACTTTTTTAGTGTGTAGATTCATTTTAAACTTGAGTGAACATACATATTAAAAGAAGTCTAAATTCATTTGATTCACAAAGTTAAAACATCTTATATTTTAAAATGGAGAGAGTACATTTTATTGCTTGGACACTAGGATTTTTATTAGATTCGTGCGAGGTTTTATTTCATCACACGACCTTGTGTTTTATACCTTGTTACCGCCAGACTGCCGTACGAGGCCGAGCTCGCACCCACAAGCATACCCGGCTCTATATATCTCCGGCAGATAGATCACATCTAGGAAAGAAGACCATGACTCCGACGATTGCCAGTTGCGGAGGTGGAGGCGCTTCTACATGCAGAAGATCAACCGGGGTAAGATGGTCCTCTACGGCGAGGTGGTACAAGCAGCTGGCCAACTTCGAGATGATCATTTGGTTGTTGTTGTTGCTGTCGTTCCTTCTTGTTAGAGTATATATTTGTAAATTGTAGTTTCTCTGTGTGTTAGGGGGTTTCCTGTATATTTGCGCATGTATATGTACTATATATTGGCCTTTGGCCCTCTGGTAATACAACAAGTCTATTACCCTAACATGGTATCAAAGTTGTAAGGTAGCTCCTCTCGCATGCCGCGCCACCGCCTGGCTTCACCGCTACCGGCTTGCCTCTCCCTCGCCTCCTGCGAGCTTGCCCCGTCCTTCCCGGTCGCTGTCGTTCGTCCGATCCGCCCCGATCGCCGCCCGCTTCGATCACGCCGCTTCGTCCGTCATGCCGCCGCCGTCCACTGTCGACCTCCTTCGCCGTTGCTTGCGTTGTTGGATCCGATCGATCAGATTTGATTTTCGTAAAAAAAAAGAGCAAAAAAAATGTCTTTCTCGTGGCTATCTTGATTCCTATTTGCCGGTGATTTTGATGGCGTGAATTATCCGATTCATGTCTTTATGCGTATCCACATGCGCAGTCTTCGTCTTTGGGTGTGCTTTAGCGAGGTCTCCGTCTGCGCCGCTGCTCCCACGTCGCTTATTGCCCTTGCCCCGATGCTCTTCAGATCCGTGACTACACTCTGGATAGATGAAGATGCTCGTCTTCTTCTTATTCTCACTTCCATTGTTCCGCCTCGATATGTTCTTTGAGTTCATGAGTCTTCCCACCGCCTTTGCTTTCGATGGGCTTTTCTGTCTGGGATGCTCTTTGCTCTGTGGTTCGCCAGAGCATGCTCTTCGAGGTGACTCTATTGTTAATGAGTTCTATACTCAGAGTGATGCTATTTGGCGTCAGCTTGATTCTCTTTGTACAGCTATGTGTGCCACTGTCATTCTTTGTCATTGTCTTGTGGATCTGGAGTTTCAGTAGCGTTTTGAGTTCTTGTCATTGGCTCATAAGGAGTTTGAGCCGTAGTGCCAATTGCTTCGTGGTCGTGTTCCGCTCTCGAGGTCTTGTCTGAGCTTCGTCTTTGAGGAGACTGCTTCGTGGTCTTGGTCTTCTTGAGGTTCCCTCCGTACTTCTTGCTCATGGTCCTCTTGTGCCCGGCTTCGTTCACGGTCTCGATACCGATACTCTCTCCGGTCTAGGGCAGTCACCTCAGCTGACCTCGTGGTATGGCAGCACCTCCTCGTCCTCCTGTGCCTCTGTGTGGCAAGCTGGTCATGATGTCTCTAGCTGCCGGAGGAGGGATCCTAGCTTACGTCAGCAACCATGCTCGTGAGGCTGGTTCTTGAGGATCTTCGCTATTGTCTCATCAGACATTCCTCGTGGTCTACTCACCTTTTCTGGGGCTCTTTCTCGTTGGATGCTTCTGGTTACATGCCTAGCTCTTCTGGCACCGTGCGACCACCACCTTCTACGCAGTCAAGTACGTCATCCCCGTGGTATCTGGATTCTGGAGCTTCTTTTCATATGACTTCTGCGTCTTCTATTCTCTCTGCTCTTCGCTCTCTTATTTCTCATGTCTGTGTTATCACGGCTGATGGTACCTCTCTTCCTGTTTCGATGAGGCACCCTTTCTACTCCATCTTTCTCTCTCACGCGTTTCTCATGTTCCTAGTCTTAAGATGAACCTTTCTCGCTAGTCCGCTTCTTGATTACGGTTGTCGTGTCATTCTTGACTTGATTCTTGTGTGGTTCAGACCGTGCATTTAGGCCTGGTTGGAGCTGGTCCTCGCAGTCTTGAGTCTCTGGGGCTATGGGAGTTAGACTAGCTTCGCGTTCCATCCACTGACACTTCATCTACTAGTTCTTCTGCGGTTCTCGCTTACATCACTAGCTCTTTTCAAAGATCGCATCATCGGTGGGTCACCTTTGTGGCTCCGTTTATCGTCCTTAGTTCGTCGTGGTCTTCCTGGTCATCTCAAGAGATGTGTCTTTACATTCGTGTCGGGGTTGTAGGTCGCAAATGATTCAGCTTCCTATCCTACTAGTGTGTCAGATCTCAATGACCTTTTGATTTAGTTCATTCAGATGTTTAGTCCGGCTCCTTTGCTTCCAAAGGGGCATCGACACTATATTTTATTCATTGATGATTTTTCACGGTACACCCGGTTGTTTTTATGCGCTCTCGATGAGGTGCTCTCTATTTATCAGGCGTTTTGCGACCATGGTTCGTACTCGGTATTCCACGCCTATTCGTGTGTTCGTGCCGATTCTGCAGAGAGTATATCTCCCGGACTGCGTGGTGTCCTTGCGAGCGGCACCTCGCTCAGTTCTCGTGTCCTGGCGCCCATGCTCAAAATGGTGTCGCCGAGCGTAAGCATCGTCATATTCTTGAAACTACCCGTGCTATGATGATTGCTTCCTCCCTTTCGCCGCATTTCTGGGCTGAGGCTATCGCTACGTCGACTTACCTCATTAACATTCAGCCTTCTGCTGCCCTTCAAGGTGGTATTCCTCTCGAGCGTCTCTCTGGTAGCTCTCCAGACTATTCGACTCTTCGTTTATTTGGTTGCGTTTGCTATGTCCTTCTACCTCCTCGCAAACGCATCAAACTGACCGCTTAATCTATTGAGTGTGTTTTTTCTCAGATACAGTGATGAGCATAAGGGCTATCGCTGTTGGGACCCCGTTGGTCGTCGGATGCGCATCTCTCGTGATGTCACGATTGATGAGACGCGTCTCTTCTATCCTTGCCCCACCTCTGGTACTTACCCGGTGGATGATATCTCTTTTCTTCTTTTTCCTGATGCACCTCCTGTTGTCCCTTCTTCTCCACCTCTTACTTCTGATGCGCCTCCTTCGATTTCGGCGCCATCCTCTCCTCCGTCTAGTTCCCCTAGTTCTCCTCGTTCTCCCCTAGTTTCTTCTCCACCTCGTTCTCCGGCTTCGAACCCTTCCTCTGCTGTTCCTTCTTCCTCTTCTTCTGATGAGTCGTCTTCCGCCGATGAGCTTCCCTCTTCACGGCCTGTTCGTCAGCGTCGTGCTCCAGACCGTTACCCTCCTAGTCAGTATGGTCTCTCTATCGTCTCCGAGCCGACTTCTTATCGGGATGTCGAGCGTCATCCTGAATGGCAGTTTGCCATGGCTGAGGAGATCGCTGCGCTTGAGCGCATTGGCACCTGGGATCTTGTTTCTCCCCCTCCTGGTGTTCGTCCTATCACGTGTAAGTGGGTCTATAAAATTAAGACCCGCTCTGATGGATCTCTTGAGCGCTATAAAGCGCGTCTTATGGCTCGTGGCTTTCAGCAGGAGCACGACCGTGAATATGATGAGACTTTTGCCCCTGTGGCTCATATGACCACTGTGCGTACTCTTCTTGCTGCTTACGCTCGACGCCGGTACGTGTCCCACTTGATGTTCGTAACGCTTTTAATGGCGACTTGAGTGAGGAGGTTTACATGTAGCCTCCCTGGTATTGTTCCCGATGGGATGGTTTGTCGTCTTCGACATTCCCTTTATATTTCAAAACAGGCCCCTCGTGCTGGTTTGGTTTGAGCGCTTTGCTCTGTGGTGATTCGCTGGTTTCTCTCCTAGTTTTCATGATCCAACGCTATTTGTTCACACTTCTCCTCGTGGACGCACTCTTCTTCTTCTCTATGTTGATGATATGATCATTACTGGTGATGATCCTGAGTATTTGCCTTTGTCAAGGCTCGTCTTCGTGATCAGTTTCTTATGACTGATCTTGGTCATCTTCGCTATTTTCTTGGGACTGAGGTCTCCTCCACTTCTGATGGCTTTTCTATCTCTCAGAAAAAGTATATTCAGGATCTTCTTGCTCGTGCTGCTCTTGGGGATGAGCGCACTGTTGAGACTCCTATGGAGCTTAATGTTAAGCTTCGTCCTACTGATGGTGATCCTCTTCCTGATCCCACGCGTTATCGCCATCTTGTTGGGAGTCCTGTTTATCTTGCTGTCACTCGTCCTGATATCTCTTATCATGTTCATATTCTGAGTCAGTTTGTCTCGGCTCCTACCACCGTTCATTACAGTCATCTCCTCCGTGTCCTTCGTTATCTTCGTGGCACGATCACTCGTCGCCTTTTCTTTTCTAGTTCCAGCTCCAGTGCTACTCGGATGCTACGTGGGCGAGTGATCCTACGGATCGTCGTTCACTTTCTGCTTACTGTGTGTTTCTTGGTGGTTCGCTTGTTGCTTGGAAGACGAAGAAACAGGTAGCGGTTTCCCGTTCGAGTGTTGAGGCTGAGTTGCGGGCTATGGCTTTGTTGATTGCTGAGGTGACATGGTTACGGTGGTTGCTTGCAGATTTTGGGGTCTCTGTTGTGACACCCACTCCACTCTTGTCTGACAGTACATGTGCTATCAGTATTGCACGTGATCCGGTCAAGCATGAGCTGACCAAGCATATTGGTGTTGATGTTTTTTATACGGATTTCTTTACAAAGGCACAAACTCGAGCGCAGCATGACTTCTTACTCTCCAAACTCAGTGTTGTGGATCCACATTGAGTTTGAGGGGGGTGTTAGAGTATATATTTGTATATTGTAGTTTCCCCGTGTGTTAGGGGGTTTCCTGTATATTTGCGTCTGTACATGTACTATATATTGTGTTCTTTGGCCCTCTGATAATACAACAAGTCTATTACCCTAACACTTCTCATGACAGGGGTGCTCGAGGACGCTGCCCTAGACGACGACCGACGCAGGACCCAGATGGAGGTCATCAGCCCGTTTCTCAACGCACTCTTCCCTATCATGTGCATGAACCAACACCCCACGATCTTCGGGTGACTCCCTGATGGAGACGTCGATGAGGTACAGAAGGTGTACCAAAAGGAAGGTGTCCCAAAACCGTAGTACTCCCTTCGTTTTAAAATATAAGATGTTTTAGCGTTGTGAAGCAAATGTATCTAGACTTATTTTAGTATTAGGTTCACTCAAGTTTAGAGTGAATCTACACACTAAAATAGGTCTAGATACATTTTCTTCATAAATCTAAAACATTTTATATTTTGAAACGGAGGGAGTACAACACACACATGTTGGTTCATGGTAGCGCTTCTTCACATCGCGTCCTCGCGCGCTAGTGGAGAATTCCTCGATCTAGGGTTTACAAAAGGGGACGGTCCACTTACGCGGTTGCAAATGGTCACCCCGTAGTGGCCAACCCGGTGCATCGTAGTGGGCCGGATTCTTGCCATATCAGGGCTATCGGGTGGGCATTCGTAGTTTGGATTGGACATCTAAAGCAATATCAAGAACTGTATCATGAAAATCCAGAAAGTTCCACAACTGCTCACATACCAGGAAGGTTCGAGGATTTGAAGACGCGTTTCACTCTTAACCGCATCAATGCACAGAGTCAAAGTCTCACCTACATTGGTCGATGCCAAGTTACTATAGTACTCCCTCCGTCCCAAAATAGATGTCTCAAATGTGTCAAAATTTAGATGAATCTAGACACTATTTAGTATATAGATTCATCTAAATTTTAAAAAACCTAAAACATCTATTCTTGGACGGAGGGAGTAGAAAGTAGAACCACCGCCGCTCCAATTTGATGCAAGATTTGCAGCGCATCAGACAGCAGCGCTACGAGTACGGTTTATTGGCTCGACATATCGTCTGAGGTTTTATCGTTGCACGCGACCGTCGTGGTATTTTCTCTTGTAGGAGTAATAAATAAATAAAGTTACCGTCGATGTCGGGACATGTGCCAGCGCACGAGACTGACACAGGGCCCGTCGTACGAGGTCGAGCCCACACCCACCGCGCGTGGCCAGGCCAGGGCTGACACGACACGAGGAAGAGTCACCTCCGGCTCTCCCGTCTCCTGCAGTAGAGAGTACGACCCAGTCCTCACGCCACCGGACACGCACCGCCGCTCAGCCCCTGCCTCCCTCCCTCCCTCCTCCCTCCTCCCCTGACCCGCGGCCCCCACGCCGACCAGAAACAAGCGCCTCGGTCCAGCGGCAGTTGGGCAGCTTGGCCCGTGCGCCGCGCCGATCCTCGCCGTCGGATCCCGCAGGCGCGGCCCACGGTCTGCGGCCCTGGCCCCGCCTGTCATCGGAACGTTAACGCCGTTCGTAAGGGTTTCGCGGGGTCGCGTCCATTAATCGGGAATCTCCGAGCTCCACCGCCCCCATCTCTTTCCAGGCTCCGTCTCCGCCGCCTCGAATCGGGGAGAGGGCTCGAGCTCGAGAGATAGAAGAAGAAGGAGGTCGAGAAGAGAAAGAGTAGCGTTGATACACCGTCGAATCGAATCGGATCGAGCCGGACGGGGACCCCCCAATCCCTCCCCATATCGGAATCGCATTCGCATCTCCGTTCCCCATCCCACTCGCCCGCCCGATTGCGTGATTCGTACGGTTTATCACCGCCTCTTTCTCTTCCGCTCTCTCGCACCCGCGCCGCAGCTCTCTTCCCACCCCCCCGCCGCAGAAGAAGAAGAAGAAGAAGTAGTGCCGACATTCGTTCTCCCCTCCCCTTCTTCTGCTGTTCTGTTTTCCGTCTGCTGTTCTGTCTCTGTCTGCTGCTGGTTGCTGGAGGCACGAGCAGCCGTGTGTAACAGTCAGTCGGTTGTGCTTTGCAGCTGCCCGCGCGGGGGAGATGGCCGGAGGCGGCGGCGGCGTGACGTACTGGTACGACGCGTGCGAGGACGACGACGACGACGGCAACAGCACGTCACTGCTCTGCGGCATCGACTTCGCCGCCTCCGCGGACTTCGACCCGGGCCTCATGCCCGCCCTCGACAGCGGCGTCGACGACGGCTTCGTCGCCGAGATCGACCGGATTCTCGAGAGCATCAACGCCGAGACCGCCCCCGCGCCGCCGCCACAGCCGCCTGTGCCTGTCGCCCCGCCGCCACAGCAGCCGTCTGTGCCTGTCGCTCCACAGCAGCCGCAGCCGCCGAGGGAGCAGCAGCAACGGCAGGAGGCTGCTGTGGCCGTGGCCGACAATGCCCTAGCGGTGGCGCGCCCGGGGCAGAGGAGCCAGGCCGTCGAGCCGACGAAGGACGCCAGGAGGGAGTCCCACGGCAGCTCCGCCAACGGCGACAGGGACTGCAGAGTCGGGAAGCGTCCTCGCCTTGTCTCTGGGCCGGACAGGCTTCCGCGCCCCGATCCGCGGCGGCGGCCGATGCTTCCCTCGGCCCCGCGAGGGTGGGAGGAGCGCCGCGGGCGGCGCGACTTCGACAGGACCCACAAGCGCGACCGCGACAGTCGCTCTGGCCACCACGACCAGCACCGGCGCGAGGCTCGAGGCTTCTGGGAGCGGGATCGCGGCGGTAAGATGGTGTTCCGCCCCGGCACCTGGGAGCAGGAGGAGTCCGGCCGCGAGGCAAAGCGTGCGAGGACGCACAACGGAGCCTCGGTGGAGAAGAAAGCAGCAGACGCGGATGCCACTGCCCAAAAGGAGAAGCCTGTCACCGAGGAGCACGCGAGGCAGTACCAGTTGGAGGTGCTCGAGCAGGCAAAGACCAGGAACACCATTGCCTTCCTCGAGACCGGCGCTGGGAAGACTCTCATTGCCGTTCTGCTCATTAAGAGTATTTGCGACAAAATGCTCAAGGAGAACAAGAAGATTCTTGCTGTTTTCTTGGTTCCCAAGGTGCCTCTTGTGTACCAGGTATACAGATAAACGACTGAACTTTCAGTGCTTAAGGTTGCAAAAAGCTCTCCGGTCTAATTGTGTTGCTGTAATTGCAGCAAGCTGAAGTGATCCGCGACAGGACTGGCTATCGGGTTGGCCATTACTGTGGAGAGATGGGTCAGGATTTTTGGGATACTAGGAAGTGGCAGCGCGAGTTTGATTCTAAACAGGCAATTCTTCCTTTTCCTTTCCTTCCACATTACCGTTGTTATTTTTGTTTCTGTAGCATGGTTCTCTTCTGAACGTGTGCTTACATCATCAATATTTTTTTCTAGACCGAGATTATACTCTAGTAATAGTTTAACAACCATACTTAAAAAATAAGGATTGACTATAATAGCATGGATGATATTAAAATATTTTTTATCGTGTAGATTATGTTCAGTATCTTCTATAGATTCTTTTGGAGATATCAACATATAAATCCCCTATGTCAACTTCACTTGTGCAATCTTCATTTGCCCATATAAAAAAAATGGATCATGAACGATATCTATGCAATTTTATTACGTAGATAATGCAACGTTCAGGATATTGTTAGCTTGGAAAAACGATTAATCGGTGAATCGGCCAATTAACTGAATTTATTGGTAGACCATTAATCGGTAGATTAAATAGGAAACTGCCAACATATATCTAGTTTTTATGTACTATCCCATACTCCATTGCTCCCAGCAATTGCATTAAACAAAACTATACTACTGTATGCATATAAAAAGCATAGGCGAAAGGTAAAAATGTCAACTGAATAAGCCCTTTTCGTTAATAAGCAGAGGCAAAAATATACTACTTTATGCATATAAAAAGCATAGGCGAAGGGAACTGCCAACATATATCTAGTTTTTATGTGTATTTAGACAGAAAACGAGTCCCAGTTAACTGAATATTCCTGATAAATTGGCTTGTCAGACCGATTAATCGGCTAGACCGGTAAACACACAGAATAAGCCCTTCTCGTTTCAGCCAGCCTCCGATCTTCAGTTAATCGGCCAGTTAACTGATTTATCAGCCGATATTTGGAACAGTGAGATAATGTTCAATATCTTCTACAATTTTGCTTGGCAAATATTGACATGCCATCATTTTGGTCAACTTGTCTTGTGCAATCTTCAATTGTAACCATGGCCTTCATTTTTTTTATGATGATCTCAGAGTTAACTATGAACTATCAAAGTATACAAGTTGTGTTGCATGGAAGAAATATAGTAGGAATAGAGAGGATCATGTATATGATTGGGATAAACAAGGATTATTGTTTTAGACCGTGGAATTGCCCCTTGTATCATTGTATCTGGAGTCTCTTGTATGGGAGAGAGACATGATGGTCATGTTTCTTGCCTGATAGGAATTGCCCTTGGAATAGACTATGTAACAAATTAACTATGATGTCTGTAGATTGTACCTGCAATGCTTTGACATGATTTCGCCCTTTACAATTACACATTGAATACCTGCATTTTACTATGCACCATCTTTTGATTTGCTTACATTAGACTGAGCCCTTCCATGCAGGTACTAGTTATGACAGCTCAAATTTTGTTGAACATCCTCAGGCACAGTATTATTAAAATGGATGCTATACATCTTCTAATTTTAGACGAGTGCCATCATGCAGTGAAAAAACATCCATATTCTCTAGTGATGTCAGAATTTTATCATACAACTCCAAAGGATAAGAGACCGGTTGTTTTTGGTATGACAGCTTCTCCTGTCAACCTGAAGGGTACTGCTCTGCTCTATCTCTCTTGCTATCTTTTACATGTTTCATTTTGTCATTCACTGTTTCATGTTTAGATTTGCATCTTCTTGTTTTCTCATGCTCTTTATACTATTATCTTGACAGGAGTCAGTAGCCAAGAGGATTGTGCCATCAAGATAAGAAATCTTGAAACTAAACTAGATTCCGTAGTTTGTACTATCAAAGATCGGAAGGAGCTTGAGAAGCATGTCCCCATGCCTTTGGAAGTCGTCGTCCAATATGACAAAGCAGCCACTCTTTGTTCCTTGCATGATAAGATCAAACAAATGGAAGCTGAAGTTGAAGAAGCCGCACTCTCTAGCTCTAAGAGAACCAAGTGGCAGTTCATGGGAGCCAGGGATGCTGGGTCTAGAGATGAGCTGCGCCTTGTCTATGGTGTTTCTGAGCGTACAGAAAGTGATGGTGCAGCTAATTTATTCCAGAAATTAAGAGCTATTAACTATGCTTTAGGTGAACTAGGACAATGGTGTGCTTACAAGGTATGTGTTGTGTTAAACAATGGTGTGACGCTAATTGTCATATATTTCTAACAGATTGTTTATGCCTGATTTCAGGTTGGACAGTCCTTCTTGACGGCGTTGCAGAGTGATGAAAGGGCAAACTATCAAGTCGATGTAAAGTTTCAAGAGTCGTATTTAAAAAAGGTTGTTGATTTATTACACTGCCAGTTGACCGAAGGAGCTGCTGTGAGAAGTGAGACAAATGATGTTGAGATGCACAATGCTGAAAACGACAACCCAAGTGAACTTGAGGATGGGGAGCTGCCTGATAGCCATGGTATTTGTTTCGCAAAGCATGATATGCAGCTATTTTTCTCTCTCTGTTACTTTCTTACCTTTTCCTATCCTGTTTTTCTCATGTAGTTTTGGCACCATTTTTTCCACCTTATCTTTACCCATTATTTGATATGAGAAGATATCTCACTCTCTTCTGCTGCTGTTTTTCTGCCAGCTGTTTCTGTAGGTGAACATGTAGATGAAGTCATCGGGGCTGCCGTCGCAGATGGGAAGGTTACCCCTAGGGTGCAGGCTTTAATCAAAATACTTCTCAGGTATCAGCATACCAAGGATTTTCGTGCTATCATCTTTGTGGAGCGAGTTGTCACAGCATTAGTTCTTCCTAAGGTGAGCATGTTCTTTCTTGATGTATATGTTTCTTATGGATCCTTTACGAATCTTCTGATTCCTTTTGTCACCTAATAGGTGTTGGCAGAGCTTCCATCTCTAAGCTTTATCCGATGTGCAAGCTTGATAGGCCATAACAACAATCAAGAGATGCGTACAAGCCAAATGCAGGATACAATTGCAAAATTTCGTGATGGCCGAGTATGTTTCTCTTAGTAGCATAATTATATGTAATTATCATTTCAGTTGTAACTATGTATCAGTTGCGAGTCTATTAAGTAGGTTTTACTTTGCATTATCCCTTACAAATTTTGGAGACATGAGCCAAGTCTCATGTACATACAAGAGTTTTTATTCCAGATATATGTCATGCTAGGTGAGTTCTTAAAAATGATTCTGTAATTGGTTTGCAGGTTACCCTGCTAGTTGCGACCAGTGTTGCAGAGGAAGGTCTTGATATTCGACAGTGCAATGTTGTCATCCGCTTTGACCTTGCGAAGACTGTCTTGGCCTACATACAGTCTCGGGGTCGTGCAAGAAAGCCTGGATCGGACTACATATTGATGGTTGAAAGGTAACCCCCCACACCCTCACCCCCCAAAAATGATTATTTTGACATATGCTTCTCTTAACTCCATTGGCTTATACATGATTGCACCAGGGGAAATTTGCCACATGAAACTTTCTTGAGGAATTGTCGAAATAGTGAGGAAACGTTGAGAAAAGAAGCTATAGAAAGAAGTGATCTCAGTCATATTGATAGCACTCTTCTGTTAAATCCAATTGATACCTCCCCCGATTCGATGTACCAGGTCGAATCAACAGGTGCTGTTGTTAGCTTGAATTCTGCAGTTGGCCTCGTACATTTCTACTGCTCACAGCTTCCGAGTGACAGGTGCATATATATTCTTGTAAATTTTTAACCGCACTAGCTCCTTTCAGTGTCAACTGTCAAGGTTACAGATGCATCCTGATTCCTGAGTTCCCACTTAACAGGTACTCAATTCTTCGTCCAGAATTTATCATGCAAAAACATGAGAAGCCAGGGGGTTCTGTGGAATATTCTTGCAAGCTTCAACTGCCCTGTAATGCTCCATTTGAGAAACTTGAGGGTCCGATATGCAGTTCAATTCGTCTGGCACAGCAAGTAATGATGTTTTCATTGAGAAAATTTACTTTGTCGTTGTTAAGCGTACTCAAATGCGAATAGCCTTTGAAATAATTATTATAACCGGCAACCTTAGCCATTGTTTTCAACCTAGATGGTTGACATCAAAAGCTAAAGGCCAGCGATGTTTTCTGAAAATCCCCGGTGGATAATCCCATTTCACTCTTATTGCTTCCCGTTTTGTGTGTGCATGTGTGCTGGTGTAACCTCCTAGGAGGCTTGTAACAAACTCTTATCTTTCCAAAATAATGAAACGCAAAAAGTTTTTTTCTGTTTTCTCAAAAAAAAAAAAACTCTTATTGCTTCCTACCATTTAGTGATATGCACAATCCACCATGATCCACTGCATTCAAAGTTGATAGTGGCATCTAAAAAAAGAGTTGATATAGTGGCAGAGATTTGAGATCTCATTATCCTATTTTACAATATAGTGGCCGAGATCTTGCATGCTTCCTTGATGTCATTTATGACCCTTGTGCCCGTTAGTTACATGAATCATGCATTCTTTGTGTGCAGGCTGTTTGTTTGGCTGCCTGCAGGAAGCTACATGAGATGAGTGCCTTCACAGATATGCTTTTACCTGATAGAGGAAGTGGGCAAGAAGAAAAGGCTGAACAGAATGATGAAGGCGATCCACTCCCTGGTACAGCTCGGCATAGAGAGTTTTATCCTGAAGGTGTTGCCGAAATTTTGAGAGTGAGTTTTTTTGCTTCCTGACTCATTTATCTATGTGCATAAACAGAGGAGCTGGTCTGTATGGTGTGCTATATTTCCCAACATAAATTGTAAATTATACTGCCCCAATCTCATTTTGATGGGACTTTTTTGCTATGACAGGGAGAATGGATTTTATCTGGAAAAAATGGCTGCCAGAGCTCCCAGTTTTTTAAGCTGTATATGTATTCTGTGAACTGCGTGGATGTTGGGACATCTAAGGACCCTTTCCTTGCACAACTTTCGAATTTTTCTATCATTTTTGGCAATGAGCTGGATGCAGAGGTATGCTCCATCGTCTGTAATTCTTGGTAACTTGAATAGAATTTTGTAAACCCTTCAAACATTTGTTTTTTTTTGCAGGTTTTATCGACGACAATAGATCTCTTTGTTGCCAGGACAATGATAACAAAGGCATCTCTTGTATTCCGTGGACCAATTGAAATTACAGAAAATCAGGTTGATCTGCTTGGCAAATGCAAAGTAAATTCATTCCCAACGTGTTACATTTGTGTGTCTAATGCCTACTTTTTTATTTCCAGCTGGTCTTGCTAAAGAGTTTTCATGTTAGGCTCATGAGCATAGTCCTTGATGTAGATGTTGATCCCTCAACTACACCTTGGGATCCAGCAAAAGCATACCTCTTTGTGCCTATAGGAGCTGAGAAGTGTAGTACAGATGCTTTAAGAGAGATCGATTGGACTTTAGTTAACAGCATTGTGAACACTGATGCCTGGAACAATCCACTTCAGAAGGCACGACCAGATGTCTTCTTAGGAACCAAAGAGCGGACACTCGGTGGAGATAGGAGGGAGTATGGGTTCGGAAAATTGCGTAATGGAACCACTTTTGGACAGAAGGCACATCCGACTTATGGCATCAGAGGAGCCATTGCAGAGTTTGATATTGTCAAAGCATCTGGATTAGTTCCTGGCCGTGATAGAGGGTATTTAAATGATTATCAGTATCAAGGCAAGTTGTTCATGGCAGATTCATGTTGGGATGCTAAAGATCTTGCTGGAATGGTTGTGACTGCTGCACACTCGGGAAAGAGATTCTATGTGGACTGTATCTGTGATAACATGAATGCAGAAAATTCGTTTCCTAGGAAAGAGGGCTACCTGGGGCCTTTGGAGTATGGCTCGTATGCTGATTACTACAAGCAGAAGTAAGATATCATTTCATTCAATGCTGAAGACATGACCAGTACCCTTTTATTTTTAAGATAATCCTATCTTTCTCCTGTCTAAGCAGTTCTATAGCAGCACACCGTGACTCTTTTGCTCTTTGATCTCAGGTATGGCGTAGAGCTAGTGTATAAGAAGCAACCTCTTATACGTGCACGCGGTGTTTCGTACTGCAAGAATCTTCTGTCTCCCAGATTTGAGCATTCTGAAGGTATCTCTTAGTCCTGTCCTGAACATGCCCAATGAATCTTGGTATTTACTCATTAAAATTAAAGAAACTTTCAAGGCATAACCACAAGTTAATTCTTTTTAATGATGACATTTGTTCTATTTGTGCAAGACAATGTGTGAGTGCTGTGGCCATGTGGTGATGAGTAATTGACGTTTGTTTTACAGGTAAAGAAGGTGACTTTCCGGAGAACATTGACAAAATATACTATGTGTATTTACCACCCGAACTGTGCTTTGTAAACCCACTTTCTGGATCACTTATTCGTGGAGCTCAGATGTTGCCATCAATAATGAGAAGGGTTGAGAGCATGCTTCTTGCAGTTCAGTTGAAGGAAATAATTGACTATCCTGTTCCTGCAACTAAGGTACCCTCAGCATCCTTCATTAACCCAAACCTATATTACGGAAGTACGTGGCATCCCCTGGACTCTCAGCATACTTTATTACGGCAAACCCACAACTTAAAAAATGCAGCACCCCGTGGATGAATATTTTGCTAGATTAGATCCTTACATTTCCTCTTCTTTCTATAGACGCATCCTTACAATCTAGCTGGATGTTTAATTTGATGAATATCATGTGAGAGTGACATAGACCCATAGCATGTGGCTTTATTCTGGTACCTGGCTTTGCTGGGTTCTGTAATAAGAATTGGTGAACATGATTTAAACATATCGATGGAGAGATGGGACCACATGGGTATGACATGAGGTCCGCAATGGCCTTGACTAAGTGTTTGAGAAAGTACCAATGAAATAGTCAATTCGAACAATTTATTTGTAGTTATTTATTGGATGATAGGGAGTCATCGTATTCGGAGGGGCATAATTTATATGCTTATCTTTACAATTGAGAATCTTGTATGGGGTACCATAGATAATGTATAATTTTGGGGGTATTAGGCATTTTATGCTTTCTTACTTAGAGCCCTTTTTTCATTTATGTGTTCCAATCCTGCATGTTTTTCCAATAGATCAAATACCTTTCCTGTATTATTTTTTGACTCATCACACAAGAGCTTTTCTTAAATACCAAGAACTTGTTCTTTTTTATTCATAATAACTGTTTGTTGGGGTTCATGGCAGATACTAGAAGCCTTGACTGCTGCATCATGCCAGGAAACATTCTGCTATGAAAGAGCAGAGCTACTGGGTGATGCATACCTGAAATGGGTTGTGAGTAGATTCCTTTTCCTGAAATATCCTCAGAAGCATGAGGGGCAGCTTACAAGGATGCGGCAGAAGATGGTTAGTAACATGGTCCTGTACGAATTTGCCCTGAATAAGACTCTTCAATCATATATTCAAGCAGATCGGTTTGCCCCATCAAGATGGGCAGCTCCTGGAGTGCTACCTGTATTTGATGAGGAAACAAGAGAATCCGAGCCATCCATCTTTGGTGAGGAATCAACTCCTGGTAATGAATTGTGGAAGGATTGCGATGATGACTACGCAGATAGCATCCAGGAAGACGGTGAAATTGATGGAGATTCTAGCTGCTATCGTGTTCTCTCAACCAAAACTTTAGCAGATGTGGTTGAGGCACTTATTGGGGTCTATTATGTAGCAGGAGGGAAAATTGCTGCAAATCACCTGATGAAGTGGATTGGGATTCATGCTGAGTTGGATCCTCAAGATATCCCTTCTCCGAACCCATATAATATACCTGAGAGCATACTGAGAAGCATCAACTTTGACACATTAGAAGGCATCTTGGGCATGAAATTCCAAAATAAAGGTTTTCTTATTGAGGCAATAACACATGCTTCACGGCCATCTTCTGGTGTCTCCTGTTATCAGCGGTTGGAATTTGTTGGCGATGCAGTGTTAGATCATCTCATTACAAAGCATTTATTTTTTACATATACTGACCTACCTCCTGGCCGCTTGACCGACTTGAGAGCTGCAGCTGTTAACAATGAGAACTTTGCAAGGGTGGCAGTAAAGCACAAGTTGCATGTACATCTTCGCCATGGATCATCTGCACTGGAAACACAGGTATATATGCCATATATATAATATTTATGCATTTGGGAACTGGATGGTGGGACAACCGAAGTTTATTTCCATTTTCTGCAAGTAATTCTCACCATTTTCTTCCAATTTTGTGAAGATTCGGGAGTTTGTCAAGGATGCCCGAGAAGAGATTTCAAAATCAGGTTTCAATTCTTTTGGGCTTGGGGACTGCAAGGCTCCTAAAGTTCTTGGAGACATTATTGAATCCATTGCTGGTGCTATATTCCTGGATAGCGGGTACGACACCTCGGCGGTCTGGAAGGTAATTATTTTTGACACTTGAGAGAAAATAATTGTTCACAGGAAAACGGGCTAATTTGGAAGGACATATTAAAAATAAACACTTTGCTATTCTGCACCAGGTTTTCCAACCGCTCCTTAGTCCTATGGTGACACCAGAAACCCTTCCGATGCATCCAATCAGGGAGCTCCAAGAACGGTGCCAGCAGCAAGCTGAAGGCCTAGAATACAAAGCGTCCCGAGCAGGCAACTTAGCAACTGTTGAAGTCTTCGTCGAGGGTGTTCAGATAGGTGTAGCTCAGAACCCGCAGAAGAAGATGGCTCAGAAGCTGGCGGCGAGGAACGCGCTCGTGGTCCTGAAGGAAAAGGAAGCCGCGGCGAAAAAAAAGGAGACCGAGCAGGGTGGCGATAAGAAAAACGGTGCTAGCGGTGGCGGGTTCACGAGGCAGACCCTGAACGACACGTGCTTGAGGAGGCAGTGGCCGATGCCGCAGTACAGGTGCATAAACGAGGGTGGCCCTGCTCATGCTAAGAAGTTTGTCTACGCGGTGCGGGTGAACACGTCCGAACGTGGGTGGACCGACGAGTGCATTGGGCAGCCGATGCCGAGCGTGAAGAAGGCGAAAGACTCTGCTGCTGCTCTTCTTCTTGAGCTTCTGAACAGTAGTTTCCCTGACAAGCCTAACGGTAAGAAGTCGTAGACATACATAGTTGACGTTGTCGTTATTGGTACGAGGTTATTCATCCTCCTAGTGGTGTTGAGGCATTTGGCATTTTTTTTTGGCACAAGCATAGATATTCATTATTACCCATTCAGTGCTCTTCAGCTCTGGGAAATAAGAAGATAGAGAGAGCTGGTGAGTGAGGGCAGAAGATACCCTTTACCAACTTAGCGGAGGCCGCCGGGTGTTACTACACAGATAGGAAAGACCGCTTGTGTTATTAGAGATAGGAAAGGGGATAGATGGCAGCCTCTTAGTCTATTGTGTAACATGTAAACATGCAATTGATGATTGATCCAGTAGAAATCTATGGAATTTACCCTCACTCACTGTGTCCTGCCGTGGTTTTGTACCTTCATTTTCATATGTTTTTTTTCTTTCAAGGATACACCCTGTAAAGCGTATCAAGGATACACGGTACCCTGTAAGGACCAACCGGTAGACGTAGCCCTGATCATGTGCTTCCGAGGCGCAATGTACACAGTAAGGCTAGCAGTCTAGGCATGTGAACCACCACTATTGGTAGCACCGTAGAAGTTAATGAAGGACCATTTGCCACCACCTGCTATGAACTCCATTCCAATACATTCAGTGATACAAATACTGAAACGAGATTAGTCCATTCCGACCACTTAAGAGACGAACACTAATCTGGATAAAACTGACAACACGGTGCAAAAAAATTCCATGATGAGAACGACAGTCAGATAGCAAACTCAATGCAAATTCAAGCGCGCGGTGCGTGACAGGGACAGGGAGGATCAAATCGATGTGCTGGTGCATGAGGCGAGAGACGCCGATCGAAGGCTAGCTAGCTATGCCGTGAGCTCCATGATGGCGCTGACGATGTCCCCGTCGTGCGCCTTGAGTGCCTTGACGGCCTTGGCGCGGGACACGCTGGCCTGCGTCATGACGAGGTCGATGTCGCGGGCCTCGATCCCGGTCTCGTCCACCTCCTCCTCCTCGTCGGCGGGAGCGCTGGCCGTGGCGTCGGGCTTGGCGCCGCCCATCACCTTGCTCAGGTCCTGCATCCTGAACTGCTGCGCCGCCTGGGCCTGGAGCTGGGAGCTCAGGTCCTCGATCTTGGCCTCCCCGAATATCACGTACGTCTCCGAGGTCGGGCTCTTGAACACGTCGGGCTTCGACACCACGAACAGTATCTGTAGCAGGTACACCATGATTGACCCCCCAGTGAGTTTTGACACACACACCAACATACTTGAATGTAATGGTCAGTGGGTTGGCACTTACGTTCTTGGCTCTCTTTATGGTAATCCTGCTGACGCCGGTGACGGGCTTCATCCCGAGCTTCATCATGGCCTTGCGGCTCTTCTTCTCGCTCCGGCTCTGCTTCGAGCCCTCGGTCCCTGCTATGCCTAGCTCGCCTTCACGTACGGCCATTAAAAACATAAAGTCAGTCCTACTTTGTACTACCTCCTCCATTTCAGAAAAGAAAACATATAAATTTTCTGAAAAGTCGAATGATGTCAAATTTGACCAAGTTTATACACATTATTACAAAATTCTGTAGATAACTTGTGAAAATATAATTTATAAATGTATCTAATTGCATAGATTTGAGTATTTGACATGAATCTAGATAAATCCGCGAATCTAATTCAGGAAAGAGAGGGTACTTTTCTAAATAATCTAATTCAGGTACTTTTCTAATTCAGGAAAGAGAGGGTACTTTTTCACTATTCCTTTTTTTATGTCTAAAGTACTCCGTCTGTTTCAAAATATAAGATGTTTTAGGTTTGTGAAGAGAGTGTATCTAGACCCCTTTTAGGTATAGATTCGCGTCTAAATACACTCTCTTCGTAAATCTAAAACATACTCCCTCCGACCCATATTAGTTGATTTGGATTTGTCAAAATTTGGATGAACCTATATACTAAATAATGTCTAGATTCATTCAAATTTAGACAATTTTGAGTCAACTAATATGGGTCAGAGGGAGTATTATATTTTGAAACGGAGGGAGTAGTAGCTACAACTCTACTTCTGCTAACACTACCATTAGATACCGTAGAGAACTAGTGAAAAAACCAGGCAAATGACAAACCATTTCTTCTGCATTTCCACGAGCTGCTGACTTGCAGTTTTTACATAGTTATTACGTACAGTACAGTCCCCTGGTTACATGTTTACATTCTATAAACACCGGACGCTACATTTCACTGGCATGTGCAAAATGAAGTCGGAAAGAGGATTTAGGGCGAAAGAACATACCGTCCTCAGCGTCGTCGTCTTCGTCCTCGTCGTCATCCTCGTCCTCCTCCTCGTCTTCATCGACGTCGCCCTCCTTGACGTCCTCGACGACGGGTGCCGTGTCCTCCGTGGGCTCCTCGGCCTTCACGACTGGCTCCGTGTCGGTGCTCTGCACCTCCGGCTCGGTGGCCGCCGGCGTCTGCTCGCTGACCATGATGAGGCGTTGCTGCGGGTGAGCGGAGGCGACGAGCGGTGGTGTCGATTGCGCGAACGCGCTGCTGGAGTGAGGATAAGGAAGAGCCGAGGCCGAATGAGAGCGTCGCTGCAGGCCTTATCTATCCGCGCGCCGTATTGGGCTGGGCTAAATTAACCGTAGAAGGCTGGCTATGTCCACAGCGCTGGGCCAGTTTCTATGGCTGGGTGCATGATGGCTGCCAAAATCGCCCTAAGAAAATCCTCTAAAAATAGGGAATTGAAAAAAAGCTGTCAAATTTTATTCAATTTTGAAACAGCGCAAAAGATTTGTCCCTATCATCAATTAAGAAGAACATAATTGTTCAGTCAATTAACAAAAACCGCTACAACAAACACCAAACCACAAGAGAGCAATATCAAAATGACCCAACCTCTAGAACCAACAACCACCCACAATCGCAAACTGACGATACCTCGAGCGGATATGAGGGAAAATTTTGGCGCAGCCCTTCTAGGAAGAGTTGCCCTTGCCAAGTCCGTCCTCTCGGCCATCGCTGTTTACCACGCTACTGTCATCCCTTTGTCCAAATGGACGCGTGACAAGATCACTAGTATTGCTAGAAACTTCGTCTGGTCCGGAGATGAGGGAGAGCATGCCGTGCAAGGGAAGGCGCTGGTCAATTGGACCGCTAGGACCTTTTCCTATAACCCTAGGTTCTAGCGCCTTTATAAGCCGGACCTCTAGGAGCCTTTAGGGCAGATCGGTTCACATACCTCGCAAATCGAACAAATCCCTGTAACTCGGCGTATTGCCATTATAGTGATTTATAGCAGGAGTAGGATTTCGTCACCGTTGTGGGATTTGAACCTAGGTAAGCTGTGTTACCTCGTACCTGCCAACTCGCCGCCTTCCCCCACCTCTCTAAACACGCTCTGTGAGGAACCCTCCATGGCGTACTCGTCGGCAATACCACGACAAAAGAGGAAAAGGCCAAATCAGCAATGTCGGAGCTGGAGTCGGCGAACTATGGCCACAACATCGGCGATGTGCGTCTGTGCCATCCTCCAGGGCATCACCCCTACCAAAGTGGTTCTGGGGGGGAGGGAGGGTGGGTCCTCGAAGTGTGGAAGTACCTGGAGGAGGTGACTACCGTCGTCGACTGGAATGAGGCGCTTCGCGTTCTGTCGCAGGGCGGCTGCGGCGCTGAGCCTGGGGCTCGCACATGTTCCGGAGGATTTCGGGCTCGACGACATCACCAGCGGGTTCCCTTCAACAACTGGCACGGTGGAGATCACAGATGTCCTGGCGTTGAATGCAAATGCCACTCCTTACGCGGACCGCGTGTTTGCGATGAGAGATCTCCTCCCCTATCAGGAGACCCGCGTAGCGTCTGGGGACACCGAGCCGAAGTATCAGGACTTGCCGTCGGAGCGGCCATTTCAGTCAGCGATTGCGATGTCACTGTCGATGTTCCCTGTCAACCCATGGAATCCCTTCGTGAGGACCAAGGGCGCGGGTGAGGATTCTTCGGCGAAGCCCGTGGATTAGCTTGTTGCCATGCAGTGTAAATTGTCTGTGCGATTGGCCATGTATTGGAAAATACTTGTGAATTTTGGTTTACTTATGTATTTTGTGAATGGTGCACTTCTGAATTTTGTGCTTGCTTGTTTGTTGTTGGCCAGTCGAACATTATGAACTCGGTGAGTCGGTCGAGCTGGTGACGTGGTGTGTCACGTTTGGGGTTGGTGAGTGAGTCTCAGAGCGTTTTACTTGAAGTCACATACGTACGGTTAGCGAGGACTTTATGTTTGGAAGCTGTTTGAGTTAGCTTAGGTCGACTTGCTATGGCTCGTGGAGCCAGTCGCAAGGCGACTCCAAGGGGTACTCTGTACTTGGCGTCTTCTCGAGTGCGTGTGGGTTCGTTTAGCGAGTTCTTGAGCGTGATACTTAGCCGTTCAAGTCGTAAGCCCGAGGTAAGCAAAGAAATGTTGCACTTGTTTATTTAAGCGGGTGTCTTCTCTTGGATCGAGGATCCAGTCTCTTGGTGACTCCAAGGATGGCTCTCGTTCTTGGTGTTTTCTTGGACTGATCGAGGCTCGGTTACCGAGTGCTCGTTCGCAGTACCTAGCCGTGCGAGTCGCTGCATCCAAGGTTGAGGAGGACAGGTTGCTGTGAGAAGCACGACTGGTCGTCTTGGCTCGGGAAGCCAGTCGAGCGAGGCGACTCCGATGGTGGCTCTTAGTTTGGCGTTTTTGTGGACAGTTCAAGGCCTGAGTTGCCTCGATGCCCTTGAGCCGCACTACTTGGCCATACCGAGTCGCACTACCAAGGGTTGACGATGGGTTTAGGATGTTGCCATTTTGTACGAGTGCATTTGGCACAAGAGGTGGAGAGTCAACACGATTGAGGGAAAATGTCTTTATTCACAATGGGCACATATGCTTACAAGTTGATGTTCTAGGTATAGAACTTGCGAAGGAGGTTGACGTTCTACAGACGCTCGGCGTCGATCTTTCCATCACCGCGTATGTCGACGAGGTAGTAGGCATTGTTTCCTAGGACCCTGCCGATGGCGAATGGTCCCTCCCATGGAGGGGAGAGCTTGTGCATTCCTGTCTTGTCATGGACGAGGTGTAGGACGAGGTTTCCCTCCTGGAAGGTACGAGTATAAACTCGGTGGCTATGGTAGCGGCGGAAACCTTGCTGGTAGTTGGCAGTGCATGAGCAAGCTAGGTCGTGTGCTTTGTCTAGTAGGTCGATCCCGTTCTGATAGGAGACTTCATTGTCACCCTCCACATAGTTGATGACTCAGGGTGAGTCGTGCTCGAGGTCGGTGGGCATGACCGCTTCGCCACCGTACACCATAAAGAAGGGAGTGAACCCTATCAAGTGGTTAATAGAGGTGTGTATGCCCCAGAGTACTGAGGGGAGTTCTTCGACTCAACATCTTGGTGTGCGCTCAAGGGGAACTTGTAGTCGTGGCTTCAGGCCATGGATGACACTCTGGTTGGTCGTTCGACTCAAGGTGGGCGACTGAGGTAAGGTCGAGTCGGATCCCATGCTCTTGGCAGAATTCAACCATGGCTCCCTTGGCGAAGTTTATGCCATTGTCGCTGATGATGTTGTGCAGGTAGCCGTATCGGTAGATGAAATCATGGATAAACTTGGTGGAAGTCTTCCCATCACACTTCTTGATGGGCTTTTCCTCGACCCACTTCGTGAACTTGTCGAATGCGACTAGGAGATGGGTGAATCCGGATGCCCTAGTTTTGAACCAGCCCACCATGTCGATGCCTCATATGGGAATGGCCATGTTATGCATATGGTCTTGAGCGCTGACCCAGGGATATGCGTCTGGTTGGCGTATTTTGGCAATCAACGCAGCACTAGATAATGTCGATGGCATCGGTGTGGGCTATGAGCCAGTAGAAGCTGTGGCACATGGCCTTGGTGACTAGTGACCTTGCGCCAGTGTGGTGGACGTAGTCCCTAGTGTGGATGCCTTATCGGATCTTGTGACCCTCTTCTGGTGAGATGCGACGCTGGAAAACGCCGGTCATGCTCCGTTTGTGGAGCTCGCCATTGATTATGACGAAGGACTTGCAACGGCGCACGATCATCCGCGCTTCAGTCTCGTCCTTGGGTAGGAACTTGTGCTCGAGGTAGGCCATGTAGGGTTCGGTCCAGTCACTTGACTCGGTGAAGATGGCGACTAGGGTAGAGTCTGGGTCCAGCGGAATCCCAATGTTGATCTCCTTGGGTGGAGAGACTGAGGGCCAGTCGATGATGCCGAGGAAGACTCCCGATGGTGGTTCTTGGTGAGAAGATCCGATTCGTGAGAGTGCATCAGCCTTTTCATTATTCCTTCAATCAATCCACTTGATAGAGTAGCCGGCTAAGTAGCCTCCGAGCTGGTCCACTGTCTGACTGACGAGGGTTCGATTCGTCAATGCCCATTTTTATGGACTTGAGTTTTGGAGAAGGAGGGGAAGTTGGAGATCGTGGAACAGCTAACAAATTCGCAACACGAGGACACGAGGTTTACCCAGGTTCAGGCCCCAGAGGGAAAACCCTACTCCTGCTTGTCTGTTCTTGATTGATGGCAATGCCGATGATTACAAGGGTGCGTAGATGCAATCTGGTGTGAGGTGTGTTCTAGGTATGAGGTGAGAGAGCCTCCTCACCGTGCCCCTCCTGACCTTTATATGGGGAGGCCAGGTCTCGGGGTAGGTCGAGTCGGTTACAAATTAGGGTTAGCCCCTTTGAATTTATTTCTATCTACATTAGACGTGTCCTCCAAGAACTCGAACTCTATCCGGGCTTGGGCCATCCGAAGTCTCCTTGGGCTTCACGATTGAAGTAGGCCCTTCCTATAGGCTTCCACTGGTTAAAGAGCATTTCCTATCCCAAGTGATTTTGGTGTTTATAACAACACACATATCGGACTAATTATTTGCCAAGTGTACCACAGGTTGTATCAAGAAATCCTTGACTCATTCCTCCCAAAAAGGGGTTTGCAGAGTATCGGCTGCACCGGAATTTGCTACTAGGCTTGGCAGAGTGCTTGGGCAAACTGCCCAAAACCTTCTGCCAGGCTAGGTACCAAAAAGCGGTAGTACCACATTTTACTACCTAGCGCGACATAAGGTTTTGGCAAGTTTCCAAAAGCCTCTGCCCTCCTAGGTACCAAAAAGCGGTAGTACCACATTTTAGTACCTAGCGCGGCAGAAGGTTTTGGCAAGTTGCCAAAAGCTACTGCCCGCCTAGGTACCAAAATACGGCAGTACCACATTTCAGTACCTATCGCGGCAATGTGTTTTTGGCAAGTTGGAAAATGCCTCTGCCCCCCCGCTACCAATATGCGGCACTATCGCACGTGTCCGGTAGTACCGTGCCCCAGGGGCGGCACTATCGATGTGCGGTAGCACCATAACTTGGTACCGTTGGAGGCTGGGGCCTGCGTGCCTTGGTAACACATTTCCAGTACCAGGCCCGGTAGTACTGGTGTTTTATGGTACTACCGCTGCAATAAATGCACACCGGTCAGATCTGCTCCGAAGGCTATAAATACCCCTCCACCTACCTTGGGACAAGGTGCTCGTTGCATTGAAGACTACCACCTCCATTTGAGCCACCAAATCACCAAGATCTCTTCACTCAACCATCCAAAGTCTTTGATCTTTGGAGAATCGAAGGAGAAGGCCTTGATCTACTACTTCACCAAAAGAGATCTTCATTTCCCCCTCATTCATTTGAGGGCCCCATTGCTCTAGTGTTTTCTTTGGAAACCCTAGTTCTAGATTTGGTTCTTACAAGCTTGTCTTTGATTGTTTTGACAACTTGATTGTATTTGGGAGCCTCCAATTAAGTTGTGGATGTGTGCCCCGAACTTGTTGTAAAGGTGCCAGCTTCCACCTCGAAGGTTGCCGATATAGTGAAAGGTGGATCGATCCCGTTGGGGTGAGATTCATCGGAGAACAAGGGTGGCCTCTCATAGCGTTGGTGGTTTGAAACCACCCCTCCTCCAAACGTAGACGTACTTCCCTTCAAAAGGAAGGAACTACGGGAAACAAATCCTTGTGTCTCTGCGTCCACCACTTTGGTTACTTCTATCCTTTACCGCACTTTACTTACTTGTTCTTGCTTAGTGTTGTGTTAGCTTGTGTGTGTTTGTCATATAGGTAAATTCACCTTAGTTGCATTATCTAGATAATTTACCTTTCTTGTCAAACCTTAATTTGAAAAATAAGAAAATTTGAAGTAGCACCTATTCACCCTCCTCTAGGTGCCCATACGATCCTTTAAATTGGTACCAGGGCCTCGGATCTTTATTCGGGCTTTACCGCATAAGAGTATATGAGTAGAAATGTTGGGGAAGGTGGTGGTGAGCATACCACGGTGACCATGGATGATCTCAATAACTTGGAAATAAGATTGAGCTCCACCATGGCCAACGAGATCAAACAATTGCAAAAGTTAATTGAGCAACTTGTTAAAGATAAGGTAGGCTCATCATCCCCTTCTCCTAAAGAGGAACTACCGCCTTCATCCAAATAGAATGCCCCGGCATCTCCCACGGATAAGGTGGTGGGGGGGGGGGGGTAATCAAGGCAACATTAACTCCTCCACAAAAAGGGTTGATGAGAAGGGATAGCATCATGACTCTCATGCATGGTTCTCTCCCGACCCTCCAATTCCTCACCCTCATGTAAACAATAGAGGTGACCCACCTAAGCTTGAATAATCTACTACCTTTTCTCAATAGCAATCTCTAATGAAAGCTCATGTGCGCAGCTCTTGCATTGAACTATGGAACATCATCGAACAAGGACTCTTTATTGGGGATCCAAACAACTTGACAAGAAGAGAAGTTGTCAATAATCAACTCAATTCCACCGCCTTGCACATGATTCAACAAGGATTGGGTACAAAGGATTACCCACACATTGAGCACCTCAGCATTGCCAAGGAAGCTTGGGATGCTCTCATGGTGTTGTTTGTTGGGAACGAGAGCATGAGGAGGAACCAGTATGATGCACTAAGCAATGAAGCCGAAGGCTTCTACATGAAGGAAGGTGAAAATCATGAAGACATGTACCGTAGGCTCAAGACCACCGCCACCACTTTTAGAAATGTGGGTGCCTCACATGTGGATGATGCTTGGATAAAAAGGAAATATGTGAGTGCACTCATGCCCTTTGAGCCCGCCGACTTGAAGAGCCTACAACACTACTAGGAAAAGGGCTATAGGTAATCCGCACATCCGTGGCTCACATGGTTGAAGTGCCCCACGGGTAAAATAGGCGTGGCTCACCTGTGGGTAGTGCCCTACTAGTAACTAGAACAACCGTGGCGCACATGGGGTAGGTGCGCTACGGTTGTGGCAAGTTCTGTGGCGCACTATGCCATGTGCACCACGGATGTATAAACTTAGTAGTAGGGCACCTTGTCCTAGTGCCCTACGCCTAACTATCATGCACCAACTCCACCCCCCCTTGGATCGTCTTTTTAGGCTTTGCAAAAAATAAAAGAAAATGATAAACACTTCAAAAAATTAAATCCTTTCATATTTAGGAAGATAATGTGGTATAGTTTCTAGGAAAATTAACAAACATGAGTTTTGACTTTTTCTGCAAAAAAAGTCATGTCACGGTAAAATGGCCGTAACTTTTGCATACGATGTCGAAAAAAATCGTATAATATACCAAAATGATGAGAACGAGATTTCGCATCTGAACGCATACGATGTCGAAAAAAATCATATAAAATTTCCCTTCTCCTTCTCCTTCTCCTTCTTCCTTCTCCTTCTTCCTTCTTCCTTCTCCTTCTCCTCCTTCCCCTTCTCCTCTCCTTGCAGTGACGGTGCGACGACGACCTCCTCCTCTCCTTGCAGTGACGGTGGCACGGTGGCGACGGCGCAACGGAGGCCACCTCCTCTCCTTGCAGTGACGGCGGCGTCCTCCCTCCCTTCCTCCCTCTCTTCCTCCCTCTCTTCCTTCCTCCCTCTCTTCCTCCATCTCTTCCTTCCTCTCTTCCTACCTTCCTTTCTCCAACCACACCCTTACTACCACCTCGATGCCGGCGAGGACTAGAGCGGCCACGGCCTCCCGCACCTCCCTGCCACGGCCATGCTCAGGCGAGGTGACACGACTGCGGCGGTGATGCACGGACCCGATTGCTTTTGCAATTCAAAACGAGGGTGTTTTTTTGCATTTTTTGTTTTTTGAAAAACACATCCGTGGCGCACCCCGTACCCCTAGCTGTGGCGCACCTGGTAGTGCGCCACGCCTATCTCGACACAACCGTGGCGCACCATGCAGTGCGCCACGGCCACGTAATGTGAGCGTTTTTCCTAGTAGTGCAAGGAAGACACAACTACCATCTCATGACCTCCAATGAAGTTATGCAAGCGATGGCCTCTTTCAAGGTTGCCGCCAAGAATGCCAAATATGCCCGTGCTCGAGCCCTTGGTATGAGCAATGTTGTCAACCTTGCATTGAAGGCCATAGTTGTGGAACATGAAGATGATAGTGATGAAGGCCTCTCCATGGACCACCCCGATGATGTCAAGATTGCTCATGGTCAATACATGGCCTTCTATGCAAAGAACTTTTGGAAGAACCCCGCCAAGGCAAAGATGGAAATGCAACGAAAAAGCAACCCAAATGGGAAAATAGAAAATACCACTAGATTGAGAACTTGTTTCAATTGTGGTGACCGCTATCACTTTGTGGCGAGTTTCCCCTATGAGAAGAGAGAAGATCATGGTGGCAACCTCATTCCAAAGAAAACTTCCAAAGCTCCTTACAAGAAACCCTTCATCAAGAAGAATCCCATCAACAAGAAGTCGGGCGAAATTGTATTGGTTACCCATGAAGAATTCTCCCCCGACAATGAAGATGATGAAGAGGAAACATCAAGAGGTGTGGCTGCTCTCGCCACTACTTCTACTCCAACATTCTCACTCTTCGATTCTCCAAATGAGAATACTCCCAACAAGAACGTCACTTGCCTTATGGCCAGAGGAACGGAGGTATCATCATCATCTCACTCCACTCCCTTAGCTAATGATGAAATTGATGATGAGATGTCTCTTGACGTAAAAAGGGAATTAATTGCTTTTGATGAGTTTGTGACTAACTTACAAGGGGAGGCCAAGACACATTTTGGGAACATCTTAGATCAACTTTCCCACACACAAGAGCTTCTAGATGTAAGATGTAAACTTGGGCATGAACACATGATTGAGCTAGAAGCCCTAAATAATGCTCTAGAAGAAGAACAAGAGACTAGAATCTCTCTTGAACTAAAATTTGAAGGGCTTGATGAGGGCAATGATGTAATTGTTAATAGACTCATCAAGGAACGTGATCAAGCTATTTCTAAATATAAAAAGGCTAAAAAGGACAAGATTGAGTTTGGTGTGGTTCATAAAAACTTGCCAAGGACTTTAGTTCACTTAACAAGGCTCACAAGGCATTGGAAAGTGAACTCTTGTCACTCACAAAGTCCTATGAAACGCTTCAAACTCAATTGACCAATATTCCTTCACCTAGTAATTTCATTCCTTCTAGTAGTACAACTATTCTTAAAGAAAATGCTAGGTTGAAGGGGGAGATAGCAAAGGCCACATTTCCATAAGGTAACAAGTCCATTGATGACCTTTTGAGTAAGCAAAGGCCTAGCGGTGAGAAAGGGGCATTGGTTTTGTCTCCAAAGCCAAGAATAAGAACAACAACAAGAAGGCCAAGCCCGCACAAGACAAAAACAAGACCATTGTGGATAGTAAGACCACAAGTGGTAAAACTATGTCTCGTGATGACTTTGCGGGAAGTGCTAACCCTCACTATCTTCTAATGCGTGATTATTATGGTGATGTGTATGCACAATATGTTGGCCCATATAATGGTTATATTGCTTGGTCTATTTGGGTCCCCAATACCCTTGTTGCTAACAAAAGAGGACCCATTGAAAAATGGGTACCTAAAAATTAGCTTGATCTTTTGTAGACATATGCTTCCGGAGGGTCAAAGTGGGTGCTTGATAGTGGTTGCACAAGTCATATGACCGGAAGCTCATCTATTGTCAAGGACTTAAAGCCAAATGATGATGAAATAACCGTGACATATGCCGACAAGTCAAAGTCTAAGGTAATGGGTTTCGGCAAGGTAGTGGTTGCTCACGATATTACACTCATGAACGTCATGCTTGTTGAGACCCTTGGATACAATTTACTTTCAGTCCGTGCTCTTGGAAAGATGGGCTTTGCCGTCTTTGTTGATGATGATATTGTGGTCCTCATGTGGAGCAAGTCTCTAAAGGTCGCTTTTGTTGGGTACGTCGAACATGACTTGTATGTGGTGGACTTTTCAGGACAAACCACTACAAGTGCGATGTGCTTATTCAGAAAGGCCGATGTGGGTTGGTTATGGCATCGCTGACTAGCCCATGTCAATATGAGAACTTTGAAAAGTCTCCACAAGGAGGGCCATATTGTTGGACTAAAAGAAAATGTTTCCTTTGCCAAAGATCGTGTTTGCATGGCTTGTGTTCTAGGAAAGATGCATGATGCTCCCCACAAGCCAAAGAACCGCATCAAGTCAACCAAGATCTTGGAGCTCCTCCATGTGGATCTCTTTGGTCCTCCATCTCATGCAAGTCTTGGTGGGAAGAAATATTGTTTGGTGATTGTTGATGACTTCTCAAGATACTAATGGGTATATTTCTTTAGGTTAAACAATGAGACCCAAAAGACCTTCATCGACTTCATCAACATGGTTCAACATTAATACAACCTTCCCGTGTTGATTATAAGAAATGACAACGACACCGAGTTCAAGAACCACACCTTGAATGATTTCCTTAGTGATGAGGGGATAAAACACCAATATTGTGCTGCATATACCCCTCAACAAAATGGTGTGGCCAAGAGGAAGAACCAGACTCTTATTGAGATGGCTAGGACCATGTTGGCGGAGTTTAAATCTCCATACAACTTTTGGGCCGAAGCCATCTCCACCGCTTTCCATGCATCAAATCGGCTCTACCTCCGCAAAGAAATCAACAATACCCCATATGAAATACTTACCGGTAACAAGCCCAACATATCTTACTTCTGGGTGTTCGGTTGTAAGTGTTTCTATCTCATAAAAGGTGTTCGTTTGTCCAAATTCGAGTCTAAAGCATTAGAGGGTATTTTTGTTGGCTATGGTCTCGAATATCACACTTATAGAATCTATGATAAGCTCTCCGGAGCCGTCATAGAATCTTGTAGTGTGACCTTCGAAGAATATGATGGTCCACTAGGGGGCGTGTTGATGTTTGTGATGCAGATGGTGAAATGCCTCAGGATGCCATAGGAAGAATGGGTGTGGGATATATCCGCCCCGTTGAGGAACCCCTTATGGCGGATCGAGAAGAACTATGCTCTACTCAAGTGGAGCCCTCATCTTCACAACATCAACAAGCTCCATCCACCGAGGAGGACAATGACCCAAACCAAAGACAAGCTGTGGACCCTCAACATGTTGATAATGGTGACATCTCTAGTGAAGAGGAGCTTGATTCATTCTCCAGGATGTCAAGTGGTGCCAAGTAAATTACTCAAGGAATATCCATACAAAATTCCTTGAGACAAGCTCAAATCGATGCTAGAAGAATGTCTGATCAAGACCAAGGTCAATCCGTGCCTCTTAATGAAGAGAACGATTCTGATGATGATCAAGGTCAAGTTGATGGTCAAGACGAGGACCGAAATGATGAAGAGGGTCCCCCAAGAAACAATGAGGAGATCCACACTCGTCATGAAGCTAGAAAGGAGAGGGTGTTGGAATTAAGAGACCACTCTCTACAAAATGTGGTTGGTGTTGGAATTATGCCCTAAAGGCAATAATAAAGATGTTATTATTATAATTCGTGTTCATGATAAAATTTATATTCCATGCTAGAATTATATTAAGCGGAAACTTTAATACTTGTGTGGTTTGTAAACAACACCGTGTCCCTAGTACGCCTCTATGGACTAGCTCATTGATTAATGATGGTTAAGGTTTCCTAACCATAGACATGAGTTGTCGATTAATAATGAGATCATATCATTGGGAGAATGATATGATGGACAGACCCAAACTAAGCAAAGCAATTAGATCGGGTCATCGTGTTCATCTTTGCGAAGCTTTTCTTATGTCAAATATTGTATTCCTTAGACCATGAGATAATACAACTCCCTGGTATCGGAAGAAAGCTTTGAGGTCATCAAACGTCATCCTATGAGAGGGTGATCATAAAGGTGTCTCTCAGGTGATCGGAAAGTATCTGTTGGGTTGTATGTATCAAGATGGGATTTGTCCCTTCCAAGTCGGAGAGATATACTTCAGGCCCACTCGGTAATCGATATCAACACCGCTTGCAAGCATGTGGTTAAGGAGTTAATCACAAAGTGATATCGGATTACGGAACGAGTAAAGTAATTGCTGTGAACGAGATTGAACTAGGTATGATGGTACCGACGATCGAATCACGGGCAAGTAAAATATCGCGAGACGAAGGGAATATATATATGGGATTGATTGAATCCTGGCATCGTGGTTCATCCGATATGATCATCGATGAATGTGTGGGAGTCAATATGGGTTTCCAGACCCCGCTGTTGATTATTGATAGAAGATCATGTCCGCATATTCTCGAACCCGCAGGGTCACACACTTAACGTGTCTCGACGCTAGGATAGATTGGATAATTGGTTTATGAGTTTTTGTTCGGAGTCTCGGATGGGATCCGGGACATCACGAGAGGTTCCGGAATGGTCTGGAGAATAAGATTCATATAAGGCAGTGCAGTTTTTGGAGTTCGGAATTGTTCCGGGTTAATCGGTATTGTATCGGAAGCTTCTAGAACCTTCCGGAGGGGGACCAACGTGGCCACACCTTCCGGGAGGGGGCATGGGCCTATGAGGGAGTGCCCTGGCCGCATTGGGCCAGGGGCACAAGGCCCCATAGGGCCCAACCGGCCAGCTAGGGTAAAACCCTAGATAGACTCCTCCTTTGGCCGCCGGCCTAGGGCTTGGGGGAGGGGTTAGGGCTGCGCCCACCCCTCTATATATAGAGGGCTGGGGGGCGCACCACCCCCCACACCTTCCCCTCCAACCCTAGCCGCCCTGCTGCCCTCCTCTCTCCCTCCCGACTACTTGTAGGCGAAGCCCTGCTGCAGAAATTCTCCACCAATTGCACCACGTTGTTGTAGATCCAACCCATCTCTCCACCATACTTGCTGGACCAAGGAAGGAGGAGACGTCGAGGTGCCGCACGTGTGCATCTCACGGAGGCACCGCCACTTGTGGTGCTAGATCGGATCGGATCGCGAGGAGGAGAAGCGAGTACGACTACATCACCCACGTTCTGACGAACGTTCCGCTGTGCGAATCTTCAAGGGTATGAAGATCCAATCTAATCTCTCTCGTTGTTTGCATCTCCTAGATTAGATCTTGGCTTCACTCTGTTCGCATCCGTAGAAAATTTTGATTTACTATGCCGCGAAACCCTTCAGTGGTATCAGAGCTAGATCTATGCGTAGATGTGATTCACGAGTAGAACGCAACATGGTTGTTGCGGGCGTTGATGTTTTTGTTGCAAGCCTCTTGTTTGTGTTCTTCTTATGACGCGGGATAGTGAGATTGAAGCGGTCCAGGCCAACCTTACGCGACGTCGTTCGCGAGACCGGCTCCGCACTTGTCGTGTGGCTTGTTCCACACATGCGGCTGGTGGATGCCTGTTTCTCTCACTATAGTTGTCATGGGATCTACACCGGAGTTTGGCAACCATAATATCACCGTTGTGGCTTTCCGTAGGTAAGAATCGTTCTTAGCATCTACTCCCATAAGCCACGTAAAACATGCAACAACAAAGTAGAGGCGTCTAACTTGTTTTTGCAGGGAGTGTTTTCTGTGATATGGTATAGCCCAAGATGTGATGTGTATAATGTATGCGATGATCATGTTTTGTAATGTTTCATGACTTGCATGTCGATGAGTACACAACCGGCAGGAGCCATATGGTTGTCTTTATAATTGTGTATGACCTGCGAGTCAACTTCTTATACGCCATGTAATAGCTTTACTTTATCGCTAAGTAGTTAGCAATAGTTGTAGTTGCTATTCGTGGTGGAGGCAATCATGGTGGAGTGATGGAGATCATGCCGGCACGCACAAGATGGAGATCATTGTGCGAAGATTGGCTATACCATGTCACATAAAGTTATATGCATGTGATGTTTATCTTTTTATGTATCTTATTATGCTTAGATCGCGACGGTAGAATTATAAGATGATTCCTCACTTAAAGATCGAGATAAAACTGTGTTCTCCCCATGTATGCACCATTGCGAAAGTTCGTCGTGTCCAAGCATCACGTGATGATCGGGTGCTATAGACTCTACGCTCACATACAACGGGTGCAAGCCAGTTTTGCACACGCGGAAATACTTGAGTCTAACTTGACGAGCCTAGCATGTACAGACATGGCCTCGGAACACATGAACCGAAAGGTTAAGCATGAGTCATATGAATGATATGATCAACACTTCGTTGTCCACCATTGAAACCACATCTCTTCTCGTGATGATCGGATTATGTGTGGTGAATTTGGATCATGTTCACTAAACAACTTGAGGGATGTTGAATTTAGTGGGAGTTCATCTAGTAATTTGATTATGTTGAACTATTTATCATGAAAATAGTCTAAAATGTACTTGCAAATACTGTAAATCACATGGCTAAGTCCAACTTCAACGTTTTTGCTGAGAAGGAAAAGCTTAGAAACAATGGGTCTAACTTCACCAACTGGTTCCGCAATCTAAGAATCATTCTCTCTGGCGGTCAAAAGGACTATGTCCTTGAGAAAGCGTTAGGTAACCCCCCTGCTGCAACTGCGCCGGCTGATGGGAAAGCTGTCTATCAGTCGTGCAAAGATGATTATGGTGTGATTAAGATCACCATGTTTTTTGCTATGGAATCGGACCTTCAAAATCATTTTGAAGACTATCCCGGGCCCTTTGAGATTCTTGAGGAACTGAAAACCATGTTTCAGACTCAGGCCCGTTCTGAGAGATATGAGATCTCTAAGAGATTCTTTAACTGCAAGATGGAGGAATGGAGTTCCGTTAGTGAGCACGCCATAAAGATGTCGGGCTACACTCAACGCCTTGAGCAACTGGACTGCAAGATTCCAGAGGAGCTCAAGATTGACAGGGTTCTGCAATCACTCCCTCCCAGCTACAAGAGTTTTGTAGTGACTCACAATCAGATTGGTTCCACTGATACGATCACCGAGCTCTTCGCAAAGCTGAAGGCTGCGGAGGTGGACATCAAAAAGGATAATCATGTGTTGATGGTCAACAAGCCCTCCTTTAAGAAAGGTAAAGGTGCAAAGAAGCCCTTCAAGAAAGGCGGCGGCAAGCGCGTTACCCCTGCTGAGAAGAAGCTCAAGTCTGGTCCTAAGCCGGAAACTGAGTGCTTCTATTGCAAGGACAAGGGTCACTGGAAGCGCAACTGTCCGAAGTACTTAGTGGACAAGAAGGCTGGCACCATCAAAGGTATATTTGATATACATGTTATTTATGTTTTCCTTACTAGCCCTCATTGTAGTGCCTGGGTATTTGATACTGGTTCAGTTGCTAATATTTGTAACTCGAAACAGGAGCTACGGAATAGACTTGGCGAGGATGAGGTGACGATGCGCGTTGGCAACGGATCAAGAGTTGATGTGATGGCCGTCGGCACGCTCTCCTTAGTTTTACCTTCGGGATTAGTTTTAAACCTTAATAAATGTTATTATGTGCCTGCGTTGAGCATGAACATTATTTCTAGATCGTGTTTATTGCAAGACGGTTATTCATTTAAATCGGAGAATAATGGTTGTTCTATTTATATGAGTAACATCTTTTATGGTCATGCACCTCTTGTGAATGGTTTATTTCTTCTAAATGTTGAAAGGGATGAAACACACATCCATAACATTGAGGCTAAGAGATGCAAAGTAGATAGTGATAATACTACTTATTTGTGGCACTGTCGTCTAGGTCATATTGGTGTAAAGCGCATGAAGAAACTCCATTCTGATGGACTTTTGGAGTCTCTTGATTTTGAATCATTTGACACATGCGAACCATGCCTCATGGGCAAGATGATCAAAACCCCGTTCTCCGGTATGATGGAGCGAGCAACGGACTTGTTGGAAATCATACATACCGATGTATGCGGACCGATGAGTGTTTCGACGCGCGGTGGATATCGCTATTTTCTCACTTTTACTGATGACTTAAGTAGATATGGGTATATCTATTTAATGAAACATAAATCTAAAACATTTGAAAAGTTCAAGGAATTTCAGAATGAAGTGGAGAACCATCGTAACAGAAAGATTAAGTTTCTACGATCCGATCGTGGAGGTGAATATTTGAGTTATGATTTTCTCACGCATCTTAAAGCAAGCGGAATCGTTTCGCAACTCATGCCACCCGGAACACCACAACACAATGGTGTGTCTGAACGCCGGAATCGAACCTTATTAGATATGGTCCGATCAATGATGTCTCTTACTGATTTGCCGTTATCATTTTGGGGTTATGCATTAGAAACCGCTGCATTCACTTTAAATAGGGCACCATCTAAATCCATTGAGACGACACCGTATGAACTGTGGTTTGGTGCTAAACCTAAGTTATCGTTTCTTAAAGTTTGGGGATGCGAAGCTTACGTTAAGAAGTTGATGCCGGACAAGCTCGAACCCAAAGCGGAGAAATGCGTCTTCATAGGATACCCTAAGGAAACTATTGGGTATACCTTCTATCACAGAACCGAAGGCAAAGTGTTTGTCGCAAAGAACGGTTCCTTTCTTGAGAAGGAGTTTCTCTCGAAAGAAGTGAGTGGGAGGAAAGTAGAGCTAGACGAGGTTATTGAGCCTTCTCTTGAATTGGAGAGTAGAGCAGCACCTGAAATTGTTCCAATGCCGCCTGCACCATTAATAGAGGAAGCTAATGATAAGGATCATGAGGCTTCAGATGATGCTGCTACTGAACGTCGCAGGTCGACAAGGTCGCGTGCCCCTCCTGAATGGTACGGCAACCCTGTCTTAACTGTCTTGTTAGTAGATGACAGTGAGCCTACGAACTATGAGGAAGCGATGATGAGCCCAGACTCTGAGAAATGGCTAGAGGCCATGAAATCCGAATTGGGATCCATGAGCAAAAACCAAGTATGGACTTTGGTGGACCCTCCTAGCGACCGAAAGGCCGTTGAGTGCAAATGGATTTTCAAGAAGAAAACAGACGCGGATGGTAATGTTACCGTCTATAAAGTACGGCTTGTCGCGAAAGGTTTTCGACAAGTTCAAGGTGTTGACTACGATGAGACTTTCTCTCTCGTAGCGATGTTTAAGTCCATTCAGATTTTATTAGCAATTGCTGCATTTCATGATTATGAAATATGGCAGATGGATGTCAAGACTGCTTTCCTCAATGGCAACATTGATGAAGAGTTGTATATGATGCAACCCGAAGGTTTTGTCGATCCTAAGGATGCTGATAAGGTATGCAAACTTCAACGTTCCATTTATGGACTGAAGCAAGCATCTCGGAGTTGGAACCTTCGTTTTGATCAAGTGATCAAGAGCTTTGGATTTGTTCCAAATTGCTACGAAGCTTGTATCTACAAGAAAGTGAGTGGGAGCTCGGTGACATTTCTGGTACTATATGTGGATGACATATTGATTATTGGAAATGACATTAACATGCTTAACAATGTGAAGAGTAGTTTGAACAAGTGCTTTTCAATGAAAGACCTAGGTGAAGCTGCTTATATATTGGGCATCAAAATCTATAGAGATAGACAAAGACGCCTGATAGCTTTAAGCCAGAGTACATACCTAGACAAAGTTCTGAAAAGGTTCAGAATGGATAAGGCAAAGAAAGGTTCAATGCCTATGTTGTCAGGTAAGATATTGAGCAAGGCTCAGTGTCCATTCTGATAAATGATAGGGAAGCTATGAGCAAAGTGCCTTATGCCTCGGCCATAGGTTCTATCATGTATGCCATGCTGTGTACTAGACCGGATGTGTTCAATGCTCTTAGTTTGACGAACAGATATCAAAGTGATCCAGTGGAACCTGACAGCCGTGAAGAACATCCTAAAGTACCTAAATAGGACTAAAGAAATGTTCTTAGTCTATGGAGGTGATGAACAGCTCGTCGTAAAGGGTTACGTCGACGCTGGTTTTGACACCAACAAGGATGATTCTAAATCTCAGACAGGATACGTTTATATTTTGAATGGAGGAGCTGTGAGCTGGAGAATCTGCAAGCAAAGCGTGATCACGGGATCTACAGTAGAAGCGGAATACATGGCTGCTGCAGAAGCGTCAAGTGAAGGAGTTTGGATCAGAAACTTCATCACTGAGCTTGGCGTGGTTCCAAGTGCATTGGACCCACTGGAGATATTGTGTGACAACACTGACGCCATAACACTCGCTAAGGAACCAAGATATCATCCAAAGACCAAGCATATCAACCGCAAGTTTCATATAATCCGAGATTATATAGAAGATGGAGATCTGAAGATTAGCAAAGTACATACAAATCTGAATGTCGCAGATCCGTTGACTAAACCTCTTCCACGTGTAAAACATGATCAGCACCTTAGTGCCATGGGTGTGAGATTGTTGCCAAATGTAAACTAGATTATTGACTCTAGTGCAAGTGGGAGACTGTTGGAATTATGCCCTAGAGGCAATAATAAAGATGTTATTATTATAATTCTTGTTCATGATAAAGTTTATATTCCATGCTAGAATTGTATTAAGCGGAAACTTTAATACTTGTGTGGTTTGTAAACAACACCGTGTCCCTAGTACGCCTCTATGGACTAGCTCATTGATTAATGATGGTTAAGGTTTCCTAACCATAGACATGAGTTGTCGATTAATAATGAGATCATATCATTGGGAGAATGATATGATGGACAGACCCAAACTAAGCAAAGCAATTAGATCGTGTCATCGTGTTCATCTTTGCGAAGCTTTTCTTATGTCAAATATTGTATTCCTTAGACCATGAGACAATACAACTCCCTGGTATCGGAAGAAAGCTTTGAGGTCATAAAACGTCATCCTATGAGAGGGTGATCATAAAGGTGTCTCTCAGGTGATCGGAAAGTATCTGTTGGGTTGTATGTATCGATATGGGATTTGTCCCTTCCAAGTCGGAGAGATATACTTCGGGCCCACTCGGTAATCGATATCAACACCGCTTGCAAGCATGTGGTTAAGGAGTTAATCACAAAGTGATATCGGATTACGGAACGAGTAAAGTACTTGCTGTGAACGAGATTGAACTAGGTATGACGTGCGACGATCGAATCTCGGGCAAGTAAAATATCGCGAGACAGAGGAATATATATATGGGATTGATTGAATCCTGGCATCGTGATTCATCCGATATGATCATCGAGGAATGTGGGAGTCAATATGGGTTTCGGACCCATTGATTATTGATAGAAGATCATGTCGCATATTCTCGAACCCGCAGGTCACACACTTAATGTGTCTCGGCTAGGATAGATTGGATAATTGGTTTATGAGTTGTTGTTCGGAGTCTCGGATGGGATCCGGGACATCACGAGGTTCGGAATGGTCCGGAGAATAAGATTCATATAAGGCGCAGTAGTTTTTGGAGTTGAATTGTTCCGGGTTAATCGGTATTGTACGGAAGCTTCTAGAACCTTCGGAGGGGACCAACGTGGCCCCACCTTCCGGGAGGGGGCATGGGCCTATGAGGGAGTGCCCTAGCAGCATTGGGCCAGGGGCACAAGGCCCCATAGGGCCCAACCGGCCAGCTAGGGTAAAACCCTAGATAGACCTTCTAGAAGGGGGGGGGGTTTCCTTGCCCCCCACTCCTCCTCCTTTGGCCGCCGGCCTAGGGCTTGGGGGAGGGGTTAGGGCTGCGCCCACCCCTCTATATATAGAGGGCTGGGGGGCGCACCACCCCCACACCTTCCCCTCCAACCCTAGCCGCCCTGCTGCCCTCCTCTCTCCCTCCCGACTACTTGTAGGCGAAGCCCTGCTGCAGAAATTCTCCACCAATTGCACCGCGCCGTCGCGTTGTAGATCCAACCCATCTCTCCACCATACTTGCTGGACCAAGGAAGGAGGAGACGTCGAGGTGCCGCATGTGTGCATCTCACGGAGGCACCGCCACTTGTGGTGCTAGATCGGATCGGATCGCGAGGAGGAGAAGCGAGTACGACTACATCACCCACGTTCCGACGAACGTTCCGCTGTGCGAATCTTCAAGGGTATGAAGATCCAATCTAATCTCTCTCGTTGTTTGCATCTCCTAGATTAGATCTTGGCTTCCCTCTGTTCGCATCCGTAGAAAATTTTGATTTACTATGCCGCGAAACCCTTCAGTTGGTGACCTAAGGAAAGGCATTTCCACAAGAGCACAATTGAAGAGGTTTAGTGAGCACCAAGCACACATCTCCATGATTGAAACAAAGAAAGTGTGGGAAGCTCTTGAAGATTCAGATTGGTTGGAAGCAATGCACAAAGAGCTCAACAACTTTGAGAGAAACAAAGTATGGAAGTTAGTTGAGAAGCCAAAGGATTGCCGCAATGTTATAGGCACCAAGTGGATATTCAAGAACACGCAAGATGAGCATGGAATTATAGTAAGGAACAAGGCAAGATTGGTTGTATAAGGGTTCTCTCAAATTGAAGGCATTGATTATGGAGAGACATATGCACCCGTGGCTCGCCTTGAGTCCATCCATATCCTTCTTGCCTATGCGGCACACATAACTTTAAGTTGCAACAAATGGATGTAGAAAGTGCCTTTCTTAATGGTCCATTAAATGAGTTGGTATATAGCAACTCCCGGGATTTGAGGATCCCAACTTCCCAAACCATGTCTACAAACTTTATAAGGCGCTCTATGGGCTCAAGCAAGCCCCACACACGTGGTATGAGCACCTTAGAGAGTTGTTGTTTGATCGTGGATTTGAGGTTGGGAAAATTGATCCACTCTTTTTACTAAGAAGTTCAATGGGGAACTTTTTGTATGCCAAATATATGTTGATGATATTATCTTTGGCTCTTGTAACAAAGCTTTTAATGATGAATTCTCAAAGCTTATGACTAGTAGGTTCTGGATGTCTATGATGGGGGATTTGAGATCAAGCAAGTTAGAGGAGGCACATTCTTCAACCAAGTCAAGTATAATCAAGATATGCTCAAGAGATTCAATAGGCAAGATTTAAATGGAGCTCCTACTCCCATGGCTACAAAGACTCATCTAGAACAAAATCCAAATGGTAAAGATGTGGATCAAAAGGTATACCGGTCTATGATTGGTTCTTTGCTTTACCTTTGTGCATCTAGACCCGATATTGTGTTGAGTGTAGGTGTGTGTGCAAGATATCAAGCGGCTCCTAAAGAAAGCCATTTAATGGCGGTCAAGAGAATATTTCGATATTTAGTTCATACCCCATATTATGGTCTTTGGTATCCTTGAGGGTCAACATTTGCTCTTTGTGGATACACGGATTCGGATTGGGATGGTGATAAGGATGATAGAAAATCAACATCCAGGGCTTGCCAATTCCTTGGTAGGTCTTTGGTATGTTGGTCTTCTAAGAAGAAAAATTGTATATCTCTCTCCACCGCTGAAGCAAAGTATGTGGAAGCTGCTAGTGCTTGCACCCAATTGCTATGGATGAGGCAAACTTTAAAGGAATACGATGTCCTTTGTGACAAAGTGCCTCTTCTATGTGACAATGAAAGTTCCATCAAGATTGATACAATCCGGTGGATCACACAAGGACAAAGCATATTGAGATTCATCATCACTTCATTAGGGATCATGTTGCTCGAGGTGATATTGATCTATTATATGTGTCAACCAAAGATCAACTTGCCGACATTTTCACGAAGCCACTTGATGAATCAAGGTTTTGCTATTTGAGGAATGAACTAAATATCATAGATTCAAGGAGCTTGACTTGATCACCTTGCATTCTCACCTATGTCTTGACTCTTATTTCGTTTAGGTGTAGGCATGGATATAGGGGGAGTGCGGTCCTAATTGATTGGACTAACTCTCCCCCTATTATGCCCAAAGCAATCAAAATCATTCCTCTTAATATCATTTTGTCATATGTGAGCTTAAATGATGAGTTTTGGTACTGGACCCAAGATATATCTTCATGGTGCCAAGCCGAGTATACTCAAATATGGTGGCCTAGGCCACCGCCCTCTCTCATTCGAGAGGTTGGTGCTTACTTATGTTTGTCATTATCGCGTTAGGTTTGTTCTTACGGTCATGCACTCTCGTTTGGCTCTTCATATGTTTTTCCCCATTTTTAGAGTGCTTATGTCCATATCAGTGTGACTTTCTTAACCCAAGCCTTTCTTATCCTTCGACAAAACTCATCTACTCTGCACAAGAACCTTCCACTTTATACCTGGCTCTCTGTTCTGGTGGACACGATACTACCAGGTAAGGGAGGCGATTACTCTGGCCTGGTCCGTCTCCGTGTCGACCTGGATGCGTCGTCTGCAGTACTACCGGTACAAATACGCGGTACTACCGTCAAACAGTACTACCATGAAAAAAGCGGCACTACCGCTCAGGGGTCAGTTTCCAGGTCGTTTCGAAACTTCCCAAAGTCTTGATACTACCGATCATTTTCCAGGTACTACCGGTAGCAGCACTACCGTGTGTACGTGCGGTAGTACTACCAACTACTCGTTAAATGCGCTCGGTACTACCGCTCGACGTCTTGGTTAAGGGTGGAGACGCGAGGAGGGGAACCTCTCACTGCCTCATTATTCCCCCATCTCCACTCCTAACCACCGCCACCACCGGAGCAGAGATCGCTGCCGGAGCCCCTCCCCTTCCTCCTTTCCTCGGATCCGCACCGGATCCGGCCTCCTCGCGGGATCCTCATTCTCCACCGCCATGGACACCGGTACTACCGCCCTCCTCTTCTTATCACATGTTTTCTCCATTGAATCTAGGGCAACTTTGATTCTTGGTCAAAACAAGTATTTTTGAGGTTGTACCGTGTGCACGTTACCAGATATTACTCCTTGTCCGGTGGGATTCTCGTTTTGTATAAATCTTGCTGCCCGTCCATGGTTTGATACTACCAGATCTTCACTGTGGTCGCATGACCGGTAGTACCGGAAATCTTTTCCGGTACTACCGCGGTGCGGTACTACCGCCCGTAAGATCCGGTACTACCGCCCATTACTGACAGCAAAATTTCCTCTAAAACTTGAATTTCACCGTCTGTTTGTTTCAGGTTCTTGTGCCCTTACCCCCACTGCTATCTCCCTCATTCTTTCACAGGTGCAGGGGGTTCCCGGGGTTCACGCAAACACTCCAAAGCTCATCATGAGATTGAGTACTATGGGTCAGAGTCAGAGTCCGAGCCTGAGATAGAGTCATAAGAAGAGATCATGCCTCAACCTAGCACCCGTCTGAAGCTGAAAACCACTCGTGGCCGACATGGAGGGGGAGTTAAGCAAAGTGCTGGACGTGGTAGGGCTCCTCCTCCTCCTCCCTCGGGTCATTGCAAGAGTCAAAGTTCCGGGCCATCTGGGCCAAAGTTATTGTCTGATTTATCTAAGGTTGAGTTTCATGCCTTGAGGTCTGTCAATCCATATGGTGCTGCTCGCTCTCATGCTCTGGAAAATAGCCTCTTTTATACGGATTTCCAAGAGCGTGTATACCATGATATACTCATGAAGGATGACAAGCTTGTGGTCCCTCAGAAGTGGATTGAGATGAATCATGTGAAGAAGAACCTGAAGTACTTAGGTAAAGCCCTTGAGATTTGCACAAACATTGGCTTACTTCCCATTATGCAGTTCCGGTGCAACTATGACCCAATGCTCATTACTTAGTTTTATGCCACCGTTCACTTTTCCAAGAATCAGTCTCGGACTATCACCTGGATAAACGAGGGTGTTGTTAAGCAAGCAACCTTGGCCGAGTTTGCGGCAATCCTTGGGTACGAGGACCGTGGCAAGAACACTCCCGTTGGCTTCCGTTGTCACAACAATGATCGTCCCATGAAGAAGGATGTTCTTTCTCCACTGTACATCCAGGGACGCGGTATTGCTAGGAAGATCAAGGGGCTTCTCCCCACATATGACATCTTTGTTGGGCCACGCAGAGATAAAACAAAACTTTTTCCTCTAACGTGGTGATCCCAAGATCTAGCAGAGGTAGAAGGCCACGAGGTTTACCACTAGACACGCAGTTGCGGATTACTGATGAAGCGCGTCAGTTGATGCAGTGCAGTAATTTGCGATCCGATCGTCCTGGTGCTGATCGTATAACACCTCTACTGGTATCCACACGTACAAGGAGGAGCGCCGGAGGCGTACTGCTAGGTTCGTTACGATGGCAGGACTGCTATGGAGCTAGGGTTTCCAACACATGGAATGACCTAACTGATCAACGATTAACCTTTATGGGTTACGGTGCTCCACTATATATAGGGATGAACGTGGGCTCCACTCTCGTGGCCCATTCACTAAAGCCCATATAACACTAGTCACCACGAGTCCGACTCACTAACTCAGTCCTGATCCGGCTCGGTCTAACCCGACCAGATTTTCGGTTCAGATCCAATCCAAACTTGCTCCTGCTCTTAAGTGTGTGACCCGACAGGCTCATGGCTACTTGGACACGATTGGAGTCCGACTCACAATCGATCAGTCGACAGCGGCTCCTAGCAGAACGTGCCGACTCCCAAGTACCAATGAGTCATGACGACTTGCCTTTCCAATGCGACTTACGTCTGAGTCCCTTTTGCCTCACGATATATAGTGTCAGACCATAGGCGAATACATGTCATCCCTTAAATAGTCCAACTCTCTTATCGATCCGAGATAAGTGATTCACCCGACTAACTCTTAGTCGACCGCCTCGGTTAACACTTAACCGAGTCGTGCATGGAAATGCTTTCAGAATCATATCCTCCGGAGGGCCCAGAGAATATCTCTCCGAGTGGAGGGGCAAAATCCCATCTTGGTTATTCACATCATGCAGCTTGATTCTCAGTCGACCCAAACTCTGCCTTTATAGCTGCCCAGTTACGGATTAGCGTTTGACAGAACCTAAGTCGGTGATCCTCAACTCGAACTATGCAACAACCTCAGGTCTAAGGATTACATTGATTGAGATATACAAATGACTACTTGTTCGTTGTACCTCAATATGGGTCAATCCGACTTGCTAAACTCTTTAGCCAAATCTGTGTAAGTCGGAATGGCATCACCATGCCCATGACAAGTGGAACCGAGTCATCAAGCCGACTTTCACATTGGTCTAAGTTGTGTGTCCAGCACAACCTCAATGACCAAGGGCATTTAGTACAAACAACATGAATGCATAGTTCCACAACCGAATCACATATTCAATGATACACATCAAATGTTTATACAAGGACAACTTTATATCTTTATGAATACAATGGGAAATATCATCATACATGATTGCCTCTAGGGCATATTCCCAACAATCTTGCACCATATAGTCCGTGAGACCATTGCCCCCCGAGTTGGAAATGTTGATGAGATGCATGGATTCATGGTGGATCTCATGATCACCACCTTTCACCACCGTGATTCCGACCAACCAATGGATGTTATTTGGAATGAGATGGTCTGTGCCACCTACACTCGGAGGGTGCCTCCTTTTGCTCCATACATAATGGCTCTCATTCTTAGCAAGTGCCCATCAATTGCCCGTGACATTACTTCTCAACGCCTTGTTACTCACCAGCACAAGAATTTGTTGATCAAGACCCATCCTAAACCTTGCAATGCGGATGGTCAACTTTTTGATGAGGATGGGAACCCACTTGAGGAGGGGTCCGGTGATGACGATGATGCCTAGGATGCTGAGATTGTGATCTCACGCCGCAAGCATGCCCAACCATCTTGGGCCAAGAGGATTGATGCTAAGCTCAAGAAAGTATTTTGCTTCCAAGTTGACAATCAGAAGCGCATGTATCAGGCTCATGTCTATGCCAAGAAATCCCGTGCTTGTCAAAAGGAATTGATGGAGGCTCAAGGGTTGACCCTCTCCAACGGCTTCAAGAACAACATCACCCCTGAAGACCAATGGATCTCCAAGCACAGCCATTGGGATGATGATGCCACCTCCTCCTTCCGTGCCCCGCCGACTCATGATGATGCCTGGGATGCCTGGGATGATGATGATGAGTGATATCTGGGGCGTTAGTGTTGCTCTTTCCCCTTTTTGGTGTCTTGATGCCAAAGGGGGAGAAGTTGCACATTAGGCATGCGGGATTTGCGTGGGGGAAAAGTCACAAGGTCGTTCTTTCCAGAAGTTGCACATTGGGCATGCGGGATTTGCATGGGGGAAAGTCACAAGCTCGTCCTTGCCATTGATTTTTACTCGCTTGTGAACTTTATTTGCTTGCCTCTTATTATGTGTGAATCTTGTGAACTAACTATTTATGCTATGTATGTTGAGACTATGTGGTTATCTTATGGATCCATCATTTGTGTGGTATGGGTATTCTTATATGGATCCATCTTGTGTGGTGTGTGTGATGACATTATCTATTCTTTATCAATATTTCTCATCACACTTTATTATGCAAAGGTATGTGCTCTAAGTGCGACTTCACCCTCCTAGGTAGCTTGTAAAATAGAAGGGGGCTTGATTCTACTTATCTAGGGGGAGCCCCATCTCCATTTTTCAAAACCTTGTTTGTCATCACAATATTATCATGCAAAATGTGTGTTGTCATCAAACACCAAAAAGGGGGAGATTGAAAGAGCATTTCCTATCCCAAGTGATTTTGGTGTTTATAACAACACACATATCAGACTAATTATTTGCCAAGTGTACCATAGGTTGTATCAAGAAATGCTTGGCTCATTCCTCCTAAAAAGGGGTTTGCAGAGTACTGGCTATACCGGAACTTGCTACTAGGCTTGGCAGAGTGTTTGGGCAAACTGCCCAAAACCTTCTGCCAGGCTAGGTACCGAAAAGCGGTAGTACCGCATTTTACTACCTAGCACGGCAGAAGGTTTTGGCAAGTTGCCAAAAGCCTCTGCCCTCCTAGGTACCAAAAAGCGGTAGTACCACATTTTAGTACCTAGCGCGGCAGAAGGTTTTGGCAAGTTTCCAAAAGCTACTGCCTGCCTAGGTACCAAAATGCGGTAGTACCGCATTTTAGTACCTAGCACGGCAGAAGGTTTTGGCAAGTTGCCAAAAGCTACTGCCCGCCTAGGTACTAAAATGCGGTAGGCAGTGGGTTTTTGGCAAGTTGGAAAATGCCACTGCCCCCCATACCAATATGCGGCACTACCGCACGTGTCCGGTAGTATCGTGCCCCAGGGGCGGTACTACCGCTGTGCGGTAGCACCACAACTTGGTACCGTTGGAGGCTGGGGCCTGCGTGCCTTGGTAACACATTTCCAGTACCAGGCCCGTTAGTACCGGTGTTTTCCGGTACTACCGCTTGAAGATCCGGTACTATCGCTGCAATAAATGCACAACTGTCAGATCTGCTCTGAAGGCTATAAATACCCCTCCACCTACCTTGGGATAAGGTGCTCGTTGCATTGAAGACTACCACCTCCATTTGAGCCACCAAATCGCCAAGATCTCTTCACTCAACCATCCAAAGTCTTTGATCTTTGGAGAATCGAAGGAGGAGGCCTTGATCTACTACTTCACCAAAAGAGATCTTCATTTCCCCCTCATTCATTTTAGGGCCCCATTGCTCTAGTGTTTTCTTTGGAAACCGTAGTTCTAGATTTGGTTCTTACAAGCTCGTCTTTGATTGTTTTGACAACTTTCTTGTATTTGGGAGCCTCCAATTAAGTTGTGGATGTGTGCCCCGAACTTGTTGTAAAGGTGTCGGCTTCCACCTCGAAGGTTGCCGATATAGTGGAAGGTGGATCGATCCCGTGTGGGTGAGATTCATCGGAGAAGAAGGGAGGCCTCTCGTGGCGTTGGTGGTTTGGAACCACCCCCTCTCCAAACGTAGACGTACTTCCCTTTAAAAGGAAGGAACTATGGGAAACAAATCCTTGTGTCTCCGCGTCCACAACTTTGGTTACTTCTATCCTTTACCGCACTTTACTTACTTGTTCTTGCTTAGTGTTGTGTTAGCTGTGCATGTTTGTCATATAGGTAAATTCACCTTAGTTGCATTATCTAGAGAATTTACCTTTCTTGTCAAACCTTAATTTGAAAAATAAGAAAATTTGAAGTAGCACCTATTCACCCCCCTCTAGGTGCCCATATGATCCTTACAACTGGGTTGGACCAGGTAGGCTAACATCAGGTATCCATGGGGCATATCCATGTCAGTAGCCCCTGAGTGTTCAGTCAAATTGTAGATTCAATTGGAGACTCTCTAGTCTTTCGAGTTCTTCTCATCCGAACATATTTCGAGTCAGTATGTTGGTTCATAGGGATTGTTGAGACGTGTGCCTAACTCACCCAATGGATCAGGATCAGTTAACTGTTTTTGGACAAAACAACACGATCTACTTCAGACTCGAGTCCCCCCAGACTTGAATCCAGGAAATTGCTGGCGTAATTTGACTCAGGCCACGGAGGTCTTACAGGAGTCGAATTCCAGTGTTTAAAGTTATATACCCAATGCGTCTGTCAGGATTTTTCATCATGCCTGTTGACATGGAATATTACTAGCAGAGCGCAGTCGGGTGTGTTGCTAGGCCATCAGAAGTGTCTGTAGGTCTTACCTTTGTGTCACAGATGCATGATCCAAAAGTTTACCACTGCGGAGGCGTTTCAGGAGACCAAGGAGATGTCACCTCTCTTAGTGCTACTTTGAGCAGAATTGCCGAATACGATGCATGCTTAATCACGAAGGATCCGAAGGATTTCATTCCCATAATTCATAGGGTGCGCGACTAGCGCTCCCTATGGGAGTAGCCCCCGAGTGTATGTTCGAGTCGCAGACTCGATCAAAGACTTATAATTATCAGTTGTTCATTACGATGATCTGGAAGTTCTTCAGATGGGCGCCGACACCTTTTCAAATGCATATCCAGTGCTCCCTATGGAAGTAGCCCCCGAGTCTGTAGTGGAATCGCAGACTCGAAGAAGGACTCAAAGCATTAGGAAGTGTTTCGATTGACACGAGGACCCTGTCAAATTCTCAGGTGCGTGGCCAGTGCTCTTGATAGGAGTAGCCCCCAAGTAGTTGGTTGAGTCGTAGACTCGAGCAAGTACTTTTATTTGCAGCCAAAAGTTTGTAGCCGTTGCCGGCCTTTGCTTTGCTAACGTCATTGTTGACGCTTGGTAAGCTCAATCGTCTATGGTAGTAGAAGCGATGTGACGATATGATCATGGGTCCCACTATCTTACTTGGATTTGACTAGTCACGCGTAGTTTACACGATAATTCCCGCGTCTCCTCAATTTCCGTGCATAGTAGACGGCGTGCTCGCGACGGTTCGGGTGGTGCTTTCCACGTGTATGTCGCGATGCAGGACACGTGTTAGGGTAATTGGATCAACGGTCCTACTTCATCGTCCTTGTCATTTTATACTGCGGGGAACTGTGGTAATTCTTCCCCTTTCCATTTGCTTTCGTCGTTCTCTGTCTTTCTGCCTCCTCCATTCCCAGAGCTCGCACGCGCTATGCACTGGACGTCCTCCTCGTTTTTCCTTCTTCTCTCCTTTGCGCCCTTCACACCACGCGCCGCGCAGGCAAGATGGGCAAATCGAACATCTGCTTCTGCTGCGGGGACGAGCGCCGCCGGCGCTGCCAAGAAGGCCTCCACCGCTGGCCGCGTCACCGATGGTGGTTGGCAGCGGTCTTCAATCAGGGAGGTGGACTTGCGCCGCCTGCGCGAGTATGGCCTGATCTCGAAGGAGAAGGGCGACACCATTCTTCCTGGCAACAAGGTAACCCTAGACCCACTCGAAGGTTTCTGGGTTATGTTTTATGTTTTATGCTTCCGCTAGGTTGGACCAGGTATGCGGTCATGTTGGGGTCAACGGAGTCACAGGTGCCGGTGACCTGGCTAGCGACGAGGTCATAGTTGTTGTAGCACTTGAGGTGTTTGGCTCTCGTATATTTGGCGACTCACATGATGTGGAGGAGTGCCTCATATCTGGCCATGTTGTTAGTGCAGGGGGTGAAGTTGATCTGCAGCATGTAGCGGAGCTTGTCATCTTTAGGGGAGGTGAGGACGATGTCGGCACCTAAACCTTGAGAGTTCTTAGATCCGTTGAAGTACAGGGACCAACAGTGGTTGTGGGGCAGCGAATCGGGCTACTAGGACTCCTCCCAGTCGACGAGGAAGTCGACTAGGGCTTGTGACTTAATGGCCCTGCGAGGCTCATATTTGATGTTGTGGACGCCAATTTTGATCTTCCACTTGGCAACTTGCCCGGTCTCATCGCGATTGCGAATGATGTCCTGCAACGGGGCAGAGGAGACGATCGTGATGGGGTGCTCCTGAAAGTAGTGGGGAAGTCGCTGTTGCGCTCGAAAGACATCGTAGACTAGTTTTTGGTACTAGGGATAGCGCTGCTTTGAGTCGGTGAGGACATCACTGAGGTAGTACACCAGTCGCTGAATGGGGTGCTCCTTGCCTTCCTCTGGTCGCTCGACGATCATCATGGCACTGATGACCTGATTGGAAGCGGCGACGTACATGAGCATCGGTTCCTTGTTAATGGGCACAACGAGAACCAGGGCCGCGAGCAGTACTTTTTTTTAGTGCGGCGAGTTCACTATCGGCCTTGCTGGTCCACTCAAACGTGGGAGTCTTGCACTAGAGGCGGTATAGAGGCATTGAATTCTCACCGAGCCAGGGGATGAAGCGACTAGGATCCACCACTTAACCCGCCAGCTTTTGCACGTCGTGCATGCATTCGGGTTTTACAATTCGCGTGATGGTGTTGATATTGTAGGGGTTCTCCTCAATGCCTTGTTTGTAGAATACGTATCCCAACAGTTTCCCAGTGGGCACGCTGAACGTCCACTTCTCGGGGTTGATCTTGATCTTGTACTTCCGTAGATTTGTGAAAGTTTCGGCGAGGTTGGTGAGTAGGTCGTCTTGGCGAGTCGACTTCACCACCATGTCGTCAATGTATACATGGATATTGCAACCAATTTGGCTCTCTAAGCAATCATGCATGCACCATTGATAGGTTTCCCCGGCGTTTTTGAGGCTGAACATCATGGCGGTGTAGGAGAAAGCTCTGAATGGCATGATGAATGCCGTCTTTTCCTCATTCCCAGCAGACATATTGATCATATTGTAGCCCGACTATACATCAAGGAAGCACAACAACTCAGACCCCACGGTTGAGTCGATGATCTGGTCGATTCGTGGTAGCACAAACTCTTCCTTGGGGCAGACACTGTTCATGTTAGTATAATCGATACACATCCTCTAGGTGTTGTTCTTTTTATCACTAGGACTAGGTTTGCCAGCCACTTGTAGTACTTGATGGATCGAATGAACCCAACGACAAGTAGCTGATGCACCTCCTCTGCGATTGCACGATGATTCTCTTCCTTGAAGGGTCATAGTGGTTACTTGACGGGTCGCACCTTTGGGTTGGCATTGAGATTGTGCTCAGCGAGTTCCCTCGGGACACCAGGAATGTCAGATGGCTTCCATGCAAATATGTCGCGGTTCTCACGTAGAAACTAGGAAGTCGATTGATACGTCGGAAACATATCTATAATTTTTGTTGTTCCATGCTTGTTTAGTATCTACTTTGCTTTGCTTTGTCTACACTTTGAGGTATTTTTATATGTTTTTTGGTACTAACCTATTAACAAGATGCCATAGTGCCAGTTGCATGTTTTCTTCTGTTTTTGGTTCCAGAAAAGGCAGAAAATCAATATTCTCAGAATTGGGCGGGACAAAAGCCCAAGTCAATATTTTACCGTGGGGAACATGGAGCTAGAAGACGAGACCGAGAAGAGCCACCAGGGGGCCACACCACCTGGCCACGCGGCTAGGCCTGGCTCGTGCCTGGGGGGTGGGGGGGGGGGTGTGGGCACCCTGGGTGCCTCTTGCCTCGCCTCTTCGCCTATAAGAAGCCCCCGATACCAAAACCCTAAGTACCCGATCAATCTTCCACGAAACAGTCCGTAGCCGCCTCCACCATCGTCCCTAGATCGGGGGGGGGTCTGAAGTTCTTCCCGGCACCCTTTCGGAGGGGAGATCATCCCGAAGGCCTTCTTCTTCATCATGCCAGCCTTCGGTATGAAGCGTGTGTAGTTCCACCTTGGACTACGGGTCCATGTGGTAGCTAGATGGTTGTTTCTCCTCCTCTGTGCTACCATGTTTAGATCTTGTGAGCTTTGTTCATGATCAATATCATCTATTTGTAATCATGCATGTTGTGTTTGCGGGGATCTGATGGATATTGAGATTACTATGTCAGATTTATTAATGGTTCTATCTTATTGATTCTATCATGTCTGTGTTGTTTGTGATTTTGCATGCTCTCCGTTTCTAGTAGCCATCTTGGCCAAGTAGATGCTAGTGACTCCAAGAGGGAGTATTTATGCTCGATAGTGGGTTCATGCCTCTATTTAATCTGGGGAAGTGACAAAAATATCTAAGGTTGTATATGTGTTGTTGCTACTAGGGAGAAAACAATGGTCTCTTGTTCATGGAACAAGTGGATTGTTTACCTTACACACTTTGCTTAAAGCAGTTATCCGTTGCTTGCAACTTAATACTAGAGGGGGTTCGGATGATAACCTAAAGGTGGATTACTAGTCATAGATGCAGTTGGATGGCGGGCTATGTATCTTGTTGTATTGCCCAATCAAATCTCATAGGATCATGAATGTCTAGTATTGCATTATTATGCCTTGCACTGTCCTGTCAATTGCCCCGCTGTAATTTGTTTACCTAGCATGCCATGTTTGTTTATCTTAAGGAGAACACCTCTAGTGAACTATGGACCCCGGTCCAATCTTTACCATTGATACATCTTCCAATGTTCCTATTTACTTTCTGCAAACAACCATTACCTTCCACACCATACAGTTAATCCTTTGTTTTCAGCAAACCGGTGAGATTGACAACCTCACTGTTCGTTGGGGCAAAGTCTTGAGTTTGTGTTGTGCAGGTTTCCAAGTTGCTAACAACACCTTTGGGTTGTTTCCTTCCTCCTCCTGGTTCGATAACCTTGGTTTCTTTCTGAGGGAAGACTTGCTGTTGTTCTCATCATACCTTCCTCTTGGGGTCTCCCAACGAAGCTCTACATTGATCTGAGCGCATCATCGATGAGCATGCCTTCCTATGCGGGAGTGAGGTTGGTTCCCATAGTGACTTGCTGGATCAAGTCACCTGGGACGAGCTCGACTGGGCGAGTGTGTGTGGAAGCTTCGAATGTAGATGGTGTCGAGCTTGCCGTGGTTGGCTTCTTCAGGATTGAGGGGTCATCCTTGTTCACGCCACTCGCGTACTTGGTGATTTCATCTGCGTGGTTTGTCTCCCCGACGATTACGGCATCGGCGAGCTGCGCCTTTGTCCTTGCATTGCAGGACCATGTTGGGGTCGCTGGGCACAGTGATGATGCCACTCGGGCCGAGGAGCTTCATCATGTTGTAGGCGTAGTGAGGAGCCGCCATGAACTTGGCGAATGCCTGTCGCTCAAGCACGTAGTGGTATGGGTTGTGGAAGTTCACCAACTCGAAGAAGATCCATGCGGAAGTTGGCTGGGGTGCCGAAGGTGACTGGCAACACAACCTTTCTGATCAGATAAACTTTCTGACCCGGGATGGTCCAGTGAAAGGTGCAGAGGGTCGATTCGACCATCGACTGCGGGAGTTACAACCGCTTGAAGGTTTCAAGGTACATGATATTGATGAAGCTTCCACCATCCATCAGGGTCTTTGGGAGCCAGTAGTCAACCACTTTGGGCTTGATGACCAGAGAAACTTGTCCTGGGTACTCGATCCTAGGCTCATGATCCTCGCGGATCCAGGTAATGCTTTGTTGTGACCAGTTGAGCTAGCGTGAGATGTCGACTTGTGTCAGTGCGTTGACGGCGACCGCGCGTGCGAGCACCTTCTTCTTGCGTCATGTCCCCACACCAGTGAACCTGTGGAGCGAACCGACCGCGTTTTTGAATGCACCGACATTGCCGTTGTCTCTCGGCTAATCAGGGTTCGGGCCTTCCCTGGCGCACCTTGCATTTTCAATCTCCTTGGGGGAATGGCAGTGGCGGTTGTGTGAGTGGCGGGCTTGCCCTCCCTGCGTTGATAAACATAGGGCTAGTTCAGGGGAGCCGCGGGGTCGAATTTCGGCCTCGCAGTGGTGTTACCTCGGTAGCCACTCGAGTCGCGACGGAAGTTCTTAGGGTCGCATGGGATGTAAGCGGCGTTAGCGACAAAGTCGAGCCTCCCGTCACCGTGCCGCTTGCCTGTTTAGCGAGTGTTGCTATAGCAGAGCTCGCAATGCCTGCCGCTGTCATGGCCATTTGTGCGGCGCCTCGCACCCGACTTGTCATCAGAGTCTTGATCCGGGTCCTTTTCGGCATAGCGCTTGGCAATCTCGAGGAGGTCGGGGATGTTGTCGAACGTACGATAGACCCGCTTGACCTTGGCGACCAGGAGTTCGTACCAGACCGCGTTCTTGAAGCAATGGATCACAATGTCCGGGTGGATGCCGAAGGCATTGATCCATAGATCCTGCCAGAGCTGGACCCATCGGCGAGTTGATTCATGAGGGATCTTGATGCATCGCTCTAGGTTTTCGATGGTGGTGGCGTGCGTGTAGGAGTCCTCGAAATGATTGATGAAGGCTTCACGCATTTCTTTCCACGAGTCGATTCTGTTCTCGGGGAGGGTATTGATCTATTGGCGAGTCGCTCCCTCCATCATCAGGGGAGGTAGCGCACGACGAGTAGGTCGGTGTGGCCAGCAATCCCCGTCGCCATGAGGTAAGTGTCGATCCACACCGATGGGTCGAGGGTGGGATTGTACTTCTTGATCTTCTTGAGCCCCTTGAAGTTGAACGGGTAGTTTTCGCCTCGAACCATTTTTGCCAGATTTTCCATTAATTTACTGAGGAATTCTTCTTTTTAGTTTAACAGATTGAGGCAAAACTTTTGCACCCTTTCAAAAATAAAACTTTGGGTCCACATATCTGCATATGTTCTCTACTTTCGATACCTTCAGTGACAGGATTTTAAAACCTACAAATACGATAATTTTCACCTAAAAACTACTCCCTCTGTTTTAAATTAGTCAGATTTGTCTAAAATACGGGAGTAGATTTCTCCTTTCTTTTTCGCGGCCATTAAGACAGTGCGCGTCGCCGCCTACGCCGTCATCGGCTCCTCTCCACTTCCGTCCCAGCTCGCGCCTCCGTGCAGTACCAGCTGCAGAAGCAGGCGGAGGAGTGGGAGATTATGCAGGACAAGAACCCGCCTCTCCTCGCGAGGCTCTGCCCCATGGCGACCACCTCTTCGCCGCCCGTTGCAAGGACGGCGCCGCCGCTTCCATGTGCCGCATCAAGGTCTTGATCGTCGCAGGCGTCCTGCGCGGCCACCGCCAGTGGTTGCTGACTAAATCTCGTAAGTTTTTTTTTTGCGGGGGATCTACATCTTGTTGGGTTGACTGCCTGCCTGATTGTTTTGGTCACTCCTATGCCGCAAGGAGAGTAACGAAAATGATTGAATTAGCACCGCTGCAGTAAATGAGTGGACGCATATGAATTGTTTGATGAAATGCCGAATAAATTATATGTACTCTACATTTTTACAATATACTTGATCATCATAAAAGACTCTGGATTATGCTTTCTGTAGCTTTTATGCTTTAGGCAGAAAGTGCTTCGAACTTGCAAGTCTGAATTCCCAACAAAAAAAAGGGGCTGAATTGTTCATTTCGTACCAGCAAGTGGATGGATAGAAAAGATAAATACTGAAAGAGACTTTAACTTACAAGTCTGTAACAGCATTTGTCCATGCTTTCCATAATTCTTGGTAATTTACAATGCGGAAGTTGGGAAGAAAAATGCCAACAAAGTCATGTTGATTAGGTGGCCTCATGACTGAATTGTTCATTTTGTACCAGCAAGTGGATGGATAGAAAAGAATAAATACTGAAAGAGACCTTAACTTACAAGTCTGTAACAGCATTTGTCCATGCTTTGCATAATTATTGGTAATTTACAATGTGGAAGGTGGGAAGAAAAATGCCAAGAAAGTCATGTTGATTAGGTGGCCTTGACAGGGACGGACAGATCAAGGCAATCCCGATGAAGTGATGAGGGACAAATCGGTTGGTCTTCCCACCTTCCATGTAAATGAAGCAAGCATGAGGTGTGAGCAAGCATCCGACGAGCTAGTTTGTGCAGCCAAGCTAGATATCACCTAGGAAGGAGATTCTATACCCACTGCGGCGATGGAGGTACGACACCTTCTTCTATCCCTTCTGCCTGAATTGCACATATGGCTTCTTATATGCTTCTGGATTGAGATGAACAATCATAATTTATTTTTTCGGAGATGTTTCCCAAGTCACTAAACAAGGTTTCAACCACTAAATCCTATACAGCGCCGGCGCTACGTCCTCAGCTCCTTTCATTCTTCAGTAGAGCAAAAAGGTTTTTTTATTTGGAAATGAGCGCTTTTATTACTTAAAAGTAATGTTTAGAGCAAAAAGGTACAACCTTTAGTTTAGCTCCATTCCCTGTCACCGCGAACTCCTGTGTCACTGCTCCCAAGATCCTCACTTGCAAATCCTTCCTATTATTGTTATCGTTTTAAAAAAAGCTGACACGTAAATTTCACCTTGAGATCACAAAATAATTATTCGGCATCTGACGATGGTAATTTATTCCAAAAAAAGAACCAGAGTGTCACATTGTTTTTGCTTGTAGCTGTCTTCAGGGTGTTCTTGAGATTGTTGTGATGAAAAAACATTATCACTGACATGTGCAGAGATGAGCATTGTATGGGCCTGTGGAGGATAATCCTGTGAGGAACAGACAAGGGTAGAACTCGCACAGCACAACAAGGCCCGCAAAACATCAAAGCATACACACTTGGATCGAAGTCGGAATCCATCAATCCATAGGTTTTGGGCACTATGGGCACAATTTTGGATGTTCTCACTTCGAAATTTTTGACAAAGCTGGGACACCTTATTGAAGAAGAGGTTGTGATGACACTAACCGTGGAAAGGGATATCAAGAGGCTGAAAACAAATCTGGAACACTTCAGCGCAGTTCGTGAGGATGCTGAAGCTCTGGCCATGGAAGATAGACGGGTAGAGGCATGGTGGAAGAATATGAGCAATGTTATGTTTGATATTGATGTCATCATAGATCTTGTTATGGTTCATTCACATAAGCTATTGCTGCCACCTGGATCTCTAGGTTGCAACCAAGCATCTGTGGTTTCTTGTTTTCGAAAGCTTTCATTTGATCACAAGGTGGCTAGAAGAATTAAGGACATAAATGAGAAGCTTGATGAGATTAAGATGAACACAGAGATGTTCAGTTTGGATAGAATCACTCGGCAGCAATTCCAAGTAACAGCTGTGGATAGAAATCAGACATCTCCTGTAGATGAACTAGAGGTTGTAGGAAGAGAGATCAAACAGTCTATTGATAACATGGTACATATGATTATCGATAGCTGCCATGAGAATAGGTCAATTGTTTTGGGGATCCACGGAATGGGAGGAATCGGGAAGACAACATTAGCTCAGAAGATATATAATGATCAGAAGATAAGAGAAAAATACCAAGTGCATATATGGTTGTGCATTTCTCAGAGCTACACAGAGACTGGGCTGATAAAGCAGGCAATACGAATGGCCGGACAAAAGTGTGATAATTTAGAAACCAAGACCGAGCTTCTACCACTTCTGGTGGACACTATCAAAGGAAAGAGTGTTTTTCTTGTGCTGGATGACATGTGGAAATCTGATGTCTGGGTTGATCTTCTGCAATTGCCTTTCACGAGAGCCTCGATTTTCCATGTCCTTGTGACCACAAGAAACCTAGATGTTTTGGCAGAAATGAATGCAACATATACTCACCAAGTAAACACAATGAATTATCATGATGGCCTAGAGCTGCTTATGAAGAAGTCCTTTCAACCGTACAAGCAAATAGGTGAATTCAAGAATGTTGGGTATGAAATTGTAAAGAAATGTGATGGCCTTCCTCTTGCCATCAAGGTTATAGCAGGTGTCTTGTCTACCAAAAGAACGATTGCAGAATGGAAGAGCATCCGAGATAGCAAATGGTCCATTCATGGACTCCCCAAAGAACTTGGAGGCCCCCTATATTTAAGTTACAACAACTTACCCCCTGAACTTAAGCAATGTTTTCTCTGGTGTGCTTTGCTGCCTCCTAATTTTGAAATTCATCGTGATTCGGTAGCTTACTGGTGGGTCGCCGAAGGTTTTGTGAGGAAAGAGCATGAGTTCTCAATACATGAAATTGCTGAAAAGTATTACCTTGAGTTAGTTAGGAGGAATCTTCTACAGCCAATACCAGAGTTCGTGGACAAGGGTAGGTCAACAATGCATGATCTATTGAGGTCACTTGGACAATTTCTGACAAAGGATCACTCCCTGTTCATGAACGTGGAAAGTATCGATGCCATGTCGAATCTGCGTCGCTTAGGTATCAGTCATGCTGTAGAAGAACTACCCGCTCTAGAAGAGCAGAAGTGCTTGAGGAGCCTCCTACTTTTTAACAACAAGAACTTCAAGTCGGTTCACAAGGACATTTTCAGAAAGCTCGAGCATATCCGTATCTTGGTTCTCAGTGGAACAAGCATCCACAAAATACCAGAGTCACTTGGAAACTTGGTGCTACTGAGGTTGCTAGATCTGAGCTATACGGGAATTAACAAACTTCCGGAGTCCACAGGAAGCCTCATTAGCCTTGAATACCTCTCGTTGCTTGGTTGCCACCAATTGGATAGCCTGCCAGCTGGTCTGATGAGACTGTCCAACATAAGTTTTTTGCAGCTAGAGCAGACTGCAATTGATCATGTTCCAAAAGGGATTGCAAAGTTTCAGAACCTCTACAACCTAAGAGGAGTTTTTGAGAGCGAGACTGGATTCAGGTTGGATGAATTACGATGGCTCCCCAATCTCCATCGTCTTTGGGTTAGTAAGCTAGAGAAAGCGATACCAGTGGGTGAACTTATACTGAAGAACAGCTGTAATCTTAAAGAACTGGGACTGCGCTGCACAATGAGCGTGAGTACTCATGATAGAACTCGCTATGAGCACGACGAGGTTCAGATAATTCAGCAAGTCTACGATATGCTCATCCCATCGCCAAGCCTAGAATATATTTTCCTTGTTGGGTTCCCAGGTACTATGTTCCCAGAATGGCTGCGATTGAAACCAGAGCTTAACATGCCAAGTTTGCAACAGATGCACCTTGATGAGTGCATATCATGTTCAGAGCTTCCACCAGCAGGTCAGATGCCACAACTGCATTTTCTTAAGATTCAAGGTGCAGATGCCATAGAGACCATTGGCCAAGAGCTCCTGGGAAAAGAAGTCAGAAGTCCAGCAACATCCTTCTTCCCAAAGCTTGAAGTGCTTCAGCTCATTCGCATGTGCAATTTGAAAAGTTGGTCCCTCAACACTGGGAGTCCCTGTGATAATATGGAGGGCAACTCTCAACAGATCTCTGTGATGCCTTGTCTTAAGCGTCTATTGCTTCTTGATTGCCCAAAACTAAGAGCTCTCCCTGAGGACTTGTCCATGGTTGTTAACTTGAAGAGAATCCACATTGAAGGTGCACACGAGCTGCGAGAAGTCATTGACCTTCCCGCAGTTGTGTGGCTCAAGGTGAAGAACAACACATGTTTGAGGAAGATCTCCAACCTCGGTAAGTTGCAGGACCTGTTTGCGCAGGACTGCCCCACACTGGATCAGGCAGACAACTTATGCTCACTTAAACGTCTGTACATGGTTGACTGCCCACACGAGCGAGACTTCAGGGAGTGTCTCTCTGAAGAAGAGCAAGGCACCCTGGTCAATGTTGTAACTACTGGTGCAGATGGCCGTGATATCTTCCCAGATGAGTCTCTCTATAATTAGGTAGGTGAGTGGGTGAAATAACTTACTAAGTTTTTTTTAATATTTAGCATCCACTTGATTTTGTTTCTTGAAAAGAACTTGGAATTACTAAGTCTTATAGCCGAACTGAAACCTGTTGCTCTTTCTACAGCACAGGAGAGCCGCTTATTGAAGACATCATGCATGGTAAGTTGATAAACCTACCATAAGATTTCTTTTCAGGCATACACATGCTTCATAAGATCAGATGGATCATAGGCACGCCTTTGCAGGACCAGCTGCTGCTCTCTTGTCTTGCAACGCAACAAGAGGCCTTTGATAAGAGTCGACAAAAGGAGGTTTTTGTTGTTGAATTTTTGGAGTGCGTCGTTGGTGCTTTCTGTCCGACACTTCTCGTGTGGAGTTCAGACGAATACTTCAGTTGGGCCGTCTACAGAGAGCAAATAAAGTTGACAACAAAAACGGCTTGAGAAACTTGAAGCTGATGCTAGCCAATTGCCATTGCTGAATGTTTGTTCCTTTAGCGCGTTATTTTCTGAAGATCTTGGCCCAACTTGGTGGTGGTGGCGGTGGTGATGGTGGCCGAGATGGTTTTGAGGTGGTGGTGATGTCCACAACATAAACATGCTATGTTGTGCTTTTGACTCAAAAATACTTGTCTACGTGGTCCCTTTTTGGATGATCTATATGCATGTTTGAATTTGTTATGTTCGGATATTTCTTACTTGTTGAATTTAAGTCATTTGAATGTTCGAATGTTTGATCATATGCCATGATATAGTTTGTTGTATGAGATAGAGGTTTGAAAATGAAGCTCATTTTTTTCTGATCATCTGAATATAGAGGTTTGGAGTTGGGCCGCCACCTTTTAGATTTGATCATCTAGAATATGGAGGCTTTTTATCATACAAGATTTGATGTTTCCGTTAGAGATGCCCTTAGATCTTTGGAAGGATTCAGAGAGAAACAACGGTGTGTATCAATGATAAATATGAAGAAAAATGCTTGGTCATTTATGATATGAGATGGTCCACTAATTCGAGAAAGCGACCATTCTCCTTCCCGAGCAAAAAGTTCTTGTATTCAGTGAGGAATCTCTCAGATTTATTAACTAAAGGAAAATCTGATTACTACCTCCCTCCTAAAGCTTAAGGCTTTTTTTTTTTAAAAGTCAAACTACGAAAAGTTTGACCAAATTTTTAGAGAAAAATATTAATATTTATAATACGAAATATTTTTACATGGTATCTATATAAAACTATAGTTTTTGATAGTTTTTTTAAAAGTTTAGTCAAACTTTGTGTAGCTTGACTTTTCAAAAAAAAAAACCTTAATCTTTGAGACGGAGATAGTACATTACAACACTAGAATAAAGAAAACAAAATGCAACTAATTGCCAAAGTTTTCTGCTTAGACACATAATTACATTACATGGAAATGGTGAAAGTGATACAATGCACATGCCCAACATACACATACTGCATAAATCATTACATATTCTAGTAACCAAGGAATTTATTAATTGAAACTAATTAAGAAGACAAACTACTCCGCATCTGAGACTTCAAGGAAAGGATAGTCGGTGTAGCCAATGACGGGATCTTGCGTGTAGAAGGTGGAGCGGTCATACTCGTTCAAGGGTGCGTCTAGCTCAAACCTCTTAGGCAAATCTGGATTAGCCAGAAAGAGCCTCCCATAGGCAACAAGGTCAGCATATCCATTGGAGACCACCTTGTTGCCTTCCTCTCGGTCATACCCTCCCGCGGCAATGAAAGTGCCGTTGAACGCTTTCTTGAATGGCAAGAGCCCATGGGGTATCTCTCTGCGACCATCTACAATGGCCATCCGGGGTTCTACCATGTGGCAGTAGAGGAGCCCCTCATAACTGTTGAGTTGTCGTACCATGTACTCGCCGAGGACTCGCGGGTTGGAGTCATAGCAGTCCATGTAGTCCGCAAACGGGGACAACCTGATGCCCACACGATCCGCGCCAACTTCTCCAACAATGGCGTCGATCACTTCCACTGTGAAGCGGCATCGGTTCTCGAGGCTGCCGCCGTACTTGTCGGTGCGGTCGTTGGAGCTGTCCTTCATGAACTGCTCCAAGAGGAGCCCGTGCGCGCCATGGATCTCCACGCCGTCGAACCCTGCGTCGATGGCGTTCCGGGCCGCGCGTCTGAAGTCGTCGACGATCGCGGGGATCTCATCTGTTTGGAGTTGTCTGGGCTTGGAGTACACCATGCCGGACTCGGCATCGGTTGCTATCTGCTTGTCCGTGCTGGAGATGGGCGCCTGCCCGTCTGGCTGGAAATCTGCGTATAAGCAGAGAGGAGGATTAGTTCAAGAGAGAAGAAATGGCATGCATGGATTTGGCATCTTAGGTGGTGGTGTACCATTGGTAGAGACCCTCCCCATGTGGCCGATCTGGCAGAAGAAGAGAGCGCCCTTGCGGTGGACGGCATCGACGACGGGTTTCCAGGCTTGGACCTGCTGCTGCGTCCAGATGCCGGGGAGCTCGGGGAAGCCCAGGCCGGTGTCGGAGACGATGGTGCCCTCGGAGATGAGGAGGCTGCCGCTGGTGGCCCGCTGCGAGTAGTAGAGCGCGGCGTGCGGCTGCGGGACGTTGCCGTAGGAGCGGCAGCGCGTGAGCGGCGCCAGCACCACCCGGTGCGAGAGGTCGAACCGCCCCATCTTGTGCGGCCTCAGCAGCGGGATGATCGTCTCCGTCGCCACCATCTCGTCCAGGACCTTTTGAGGATTGTGCTGCAAAGAAATCACGAAAGCTAACCTGCTCCGTTTCTTGCTTCCGATCGAGCTCTACTCTGTGTATGTCTGTGTGCTTCTGCTGGCCTCAGGCCCTGTTGCATTTATACGTGTTGGTATTGACCTGTTGGGCGCGTGGCTATTTCCTGCCAGCACGACCTTTTGACCAGTCAGTAAATTGACATTTCCACGATGTATCGTCACCGTCTACGTGAGGAACCTGTTCGTGTTGAGTGCCACCGCACGTGCATACATCGTGTCGCCGTCACTGCAGACGTTGGGCTCACCGTCACTGCTGCCGCTCGCGCGCATTCCTCTGGCGTCTGATCGTGTGCTGCACAACCGTGTGCCTTGTAAAACTTGCTTGCAGAAATTAATCGACACAGACCATGTAAGTGTAGGCCAGCAGACCCATACCATTTAAGCCACAGACCCGACAACTACAGGTAGGCTCCGCATGTAAGTGTCTACAAGAAAACTAAGTGGATAACCCTAACTTCCCAAGTGGCCGAGCCCGACCCCGCCCCTCTCAATTCCCTCCCCCCACGCCAACAACCCCCCCATAGCCTCCCTCTCTCGCCATGCCAGTTGCCTCCCCCTTCCTGGTCCCTGCCTTTCCGCCGCCGCCAAGGCTCGAAGCCATGGAGGCCGAGCCAATCGATGTCGAGGAGGATGGCGATTCCGAGGACGGACTAATGTACACAAAATACAAGTGTACTGATAACCGAAGTACAAAAAGTACAACTTCACTAAAAACCCTAGTACATAAAGTATAAGTGTACTGGAACTAAAGTTCCACGAAAGTAAAAGTGTACTAAGAACAGAAGTACACAATCATATACTTGTACTGAAACCCGAAGTACAAAATACACTAAGAATCCGGAGTACAAATATACTAAAATCAAAGTACTGCGAAGTATAACCGTAGTAGTTATCGTACTAGCTAGTTATGGATGTAAGTTTCCCGAAACCTATTAGCATAAGATCTATATTTGCAATCTCGACACGAGGAGTTTAAAAGTGAAGACGTCTCATAATTTGAACGAATGGTTCTTTATATATTTCATTTTGAATCATAATATTTGAAAAAAAAACTGGACTTGTAGTCCTCGCGCTCACTTTGCTTTATGTTGTGACAAGTGGCAGGTGAAGAGACACCCCATGGGAACACAAGATTGAGAAGGAGACACTTGGCGAGGCGGAAGCGTGCAGGAAAGGAGAAGTTGTCACTTGGTGAGACGGAGAGTGTGAGCCTGACCGTTTAGAAGGTTGGTCTTCTTTTAGAGACCCCGTGCTCCTTTGGGGAAGCCTCTCCTGTTCGCGCTCTGCCAGATCCTAAAATCTCCCATCAGAGGGGCTCATAGTCCCAGACACTACCCAAACAGGAGGCTTTGCTAGCAAACTTGTTTTGAAATACTTTTTGATGAATGTAACAAAACTAAATTGATTATTAGATATTGATGTATGTTTCTATAAACTTGATCAAACTTAAAGCAGTTTGATATAGGATAAACCTAGAATTTTATTTATTTTGGAACGAAGGGAGTATAAGTTACCCTAATATATTTGATTGATCCAAATTTATGAAGTTTGACTTGACTAAACCAAGAATGCATGGTGAAGGAGCATAATTTCGTGGTGGCATTTCAAGCATGTTGTAATACGAACTGCACCACAAGTGAAGGGTGCATATGGTCTTCTTGGAGAGAGAATTGGTACATATGTTCCATTCTTCTGCAACAAAAAGAAAAGAAAAGGAAGGAGTATATAATGCATGATCTTTCTTAAGGACATGGTGCATTGTATTTTTTTAAGGGCCATGACGCATTAACGGTCTGACAGGCTTACAAAGATGTAATCTCATTATGGAGGCCCAAGCCTGTGTGTATTGCAGTCTCTCCCAATGGGCCACGCGGTGGAGGTTGAATCGGAACCGAACCGGACTCTCGGAAGAAACCTGGGATCTGCTCGTACCTAGTACTCCGAAACGAGGACGAAAAGAAAGCACTGTTCGTGAGCGGAGCACGTAGGGCTTCCCCAATAAGATCCCAGTCAGCTTCTCCCCTGATGATCCCAAATTGCACCAGAGATACTGTCAAGTAGCGATCCGTTGTCCCGAAACCATCCGGTGATCATCGGTTTTTACAGAATTCAGGCAAACAACCATGTCATTCAACAGGTCGCATCATCCGATTCTTCCGATGACAACCTCCCGTCGCCTCTGGAGCAATGGACCAAGGAGTTCCAGGACGCCGAGAGGATTCTCGCCGACGTCCGGGAGAGGGTCGCGGAGAGGGACTCCGTCCCGGCGTCGCTGCGGGTGGAGCTGCAGCGCCGGACCGCGGAGATCAGGAGGAAGCTGGCCATCCTCCAGACCAGGATGGGCAAGATGCAGGAGGACCTATCTCACCTCTCGAGCAAGCACAGCATGTACTTTGCACGAAGCACAACATAGTACTAGTATTTCAATACAGTTGCTACATGATCGTACGTGCTAATTTAGTCGTCGCGTGTATCTAATACTGCAGAAGCTTGAAGGAGATGCGCAAGCTGGCGGAGAAGTTCTCTGCGCTCGAGCTGAAGGTGAAGGAGGTGGCTGCGCCGTTTAGCATGAAGAACTCCTCCAACAGGTGAACTTATTTGCCGCCATTACACCGGTTTCTCTTGCCGTTCCTGCCAAGTTTCAACCACCAGTCTGCACTCTGCAGTCTCAACTCTGAACCTGTCTGTCCGACTGACACTCAAGCAACCATGTGTTCCCCCTCTTTCTGAATCTTCAGGAAGGACCTGCTTGGGCCGAGCGACAGCAGGGGCGCAGCGGGGTGGTCGACGTAAGCAGCCTGGTGAACATGGAGGACCGCGAGATCATCGAGTTGCAGCGGAACGTCATGAAACGTAGGACCGCCCGGCCGGCGTCTATACATGTTTTGCGCTAGCTGCATGCGTATACACAGACTCACCATGAATTTGGCTGTGATGTGTGCAGAGCAAGACGAGGGCTTGGAGAGGCTGGAGGAGACCGTCGTCAGCATCAAGCACATCGCGCTGGCCATCAACGAGGAGATCGACCTGCACACCAGGCTAATTGTAAGCATAACTTTAAGCTAGCTAGTCGTCGTCAGCTATCAATCTTGTTGGTTCCTGCGAGTTTTTTGGAGCTTAAAGTTTGCCCCTTCCATTCAGAAAACTAGAACTTCTAGTCTAGTGCTTATTTCTGAAACCATTTGACATATTCGAACGTTGCAGGATGATTTGGACGAGAGGGTCGAGGACACCAGCTACCAGCTCCAGGTATTTCATTTCATCTAGTACCAGACACCTTAATTCAATTCCCTTTCATTCATACAAATGGTAATCGTAGGCATAGAAGTAGTACTGTTCGCTAACCTGTTGGGGTCTCATGTGTGTATGTGCAGCGCGCGCAGAAGATGCTCAAGTCTATCAACACGCGGATGCGGAAAGGAGGTTCCTGCGCCAGCTTCCTCTTATCGGTCGTTGCAGTCGTGATCTGCGTTGTCGTGATTTGGGCTCTCATCACGTTCTAGCTAGCTAGCAGCAGGAAACGTCCACAAAAGTTACAAGACGTAGCTAGCGAGGCCAGAAGAAACTGTCCATGTACAGTCCAAAAACTACTATAGTAGCACATAATCTCGTTGTACGACTGTGTTTTTCTGAAACTCAACGCAGTCTCTATAGATTGTAGGCGCTGGCTCGCACCAGGGCTATCAGGTATGTACCATCCGAGATACAGTGAATGCGTGGTTGGTAGACTGCAGCTCTTTTGGACAATAGCTCTCGAGTCATATTCCTCGCTTCAAGCAGAAATTGTCTTTTAGAATCACCTTTTTTCTATTAATATCACGAGATACCAATTACACTCAGGACTTTGCAATGACGTATTACCCTAATGATATTACAGATGCACATAGCCAAAACAAAAATAAGAGTTACAAAAAATAAAGTCCCACTTCAGCGATCTATGCCCTACAATAGCGATCAAACACCACCAAGGCAACATTAGATATCCATCCTCTCCAAAAGCGATGTCTCCAAAAAAAAGAATAGTACACTAGCACCGTCATCGCCCTGATCATTGATCATAGGTTTTCACCCTGAAGAAAGTTCGCGCCGACAAACAATGCCTTCATATGATGACCTTACACTACAACCAAAAAGATGAACAACGTGCTACATGAAACGGCAGGAACACGATGATCTGGTTATGTACCTACCAATTGACATGCTCACCGACGTGCTCCGCCACCATGACATGGCGAGCCATCATCGAGGGCGATAGTAGAGATGAGGTCCAAGAAGATAGTTGATGAACTAACTGGAAAATAACACAGCTAACTGAACTGGGTCCTAAAACATCCGATGACAACACGCTGGCTCACCATATCTAGCTCAGGATGCAAGACACGGCGAACCATCATTGACGGCGGGATTTTTTCCTTGGCAACTAATAATGTTCTTGCCGGTGTTTTTATGGATCACCACTGTATAGGAGCTAGAGGATGGCGGTTAAAGATCCTCACTGACTCGGAACATATGGCACGACGCTCAAATATTCTCCACCCGGTCGTGATGTAATAATCTACAGAATACAATATAGAGACGCTCAATATGTAGAAGACTCGTTTTTTTAAAACTTTTTAGTTAGTTTTGATAGATCTTTGGATGCTGGATAGAGAGGAGCTCAATAGGATTCATTCTTTAAAAATTCAAATCAGCACCCTTTGATCCGTATGAAACGCCTAATGAGATCCATATGTGTCTCATTAGAAGTGGTTGTAGTGTAATGTAATGAGTTTTCTATGTTGATGAAATATAATTTCATATATTAATGAATATTTAATACATTCTTATTTGTTACCCTTAATTATCATTAAGACTTTTGTTCTAAAAGGTGTAGAAACACGACAGAGTAATGCGTTACACCTTACTATTAGACAACACTAAAATTCCGCGTTCTTCTTTAATCTACCGAGGAGTATGCCGTACGGTGTCACGCAATAGCTAACTCGGTGGATGACCATGTTCCGAGAGAAAAAGTGTTTCCTATGCATTTCCCCGACGCATATATTTCTGGCAGATTTTTGCCACGATAGCGCAAGCCTGACGATTAGGCGTGTGCCTTGGTGTTTATAGTCTCCTAGGCTTGTTCTATTGTAGTGTTACTTGGAATGATCTCCTCGCATCTGCTAGCCTAACCACCTGGCCCACCACTCATCATCAACCTTACTGCTACCCTGCCACTCATAGACAGTGTTGTAACTGTTAGATGTATATATTTGTATATTGTATTTTCCCCATATGTTAGGGGGCTTCCTGCATATTTGCACCTGTACCTGTACTATATATTGTGGCCTTTGGCCCCTAGAGGAATACAACTTGTCTATTCCTAACATGGCATCAGAGCCGGTTTTAGGGTTTCCGTGCCCACCGGTCCTCTGCTTGGACCGCCGCACTGTCACCGCTTCCACCACCGTTCCTGCTCCGCCTCTTGTGTGCTGACATCTCGTTTTCCTCGTCAAGATCGGATCAGGCATTCATCTCCCCGACGGTTCCTGCCCCATTCGGACCGATCCCGCCGGTTCCCGTCCTTCTCTGCAGCTCGGATCGGGCCACCTAGCCCCGATCCCGCTACCGCCAGATCGATCCCACCAGCCGCCGATTCCGCCGGCCTGATTCCCGGGCCGCCTGATTCCTTCGATTCCACGCCAGCTCTGATCGCTTCCTCGTCGGCCGGCTTCGCTGCCAGATTCCCGCCGCCGGCCAGGCCTCGTCACCAGTCGCCGCCTCCGGCCGCCGCCTCTACTCAGCCGGCGCTCGTCCCTGCCCTTGCCGACGCTTGTTTCTGCCCTCGTCGACCTTTAGTTGGTCCGCTCGTTCCAGCCCGATCGAGCGTTGACTTAAAAAAAATGAGAGAGAGATGTCTTCTGCATCAGGCTATGTTGCGATTCCTCGCTGCCCGGTGATCTTTGATGGCGCGAATTATCCTGATTTCACTGCCTTCATGCGCGTTCACATGCGCGGTCTCCGTCTTTGGGGTGTGCTCTCCGGCGAGGTCTCGTGTCCGCCGTGCCCCCTGCTCCTCTTCCGCCGACGCCGATTGTTCTCGGTGCTGATGCTTCTCAGGAGGCCAAAGATGCTTCTCAGAGTGCTGATGATAGTGCTGTTGCTGCTTATGACCTGAAGGTCAAACAGTACTCTGCTGATCTCGAGACCTATCGCCACGCTCTGACTGCCTACACTCAGTGGGTCGATGAGGATGCTCGTGCTGCTGCTGTTCTCACCTCTAGTGTTCTGCCCCAGTATGTTGCTGAGTTCATGAGTCTCCCTACTGTTGCCGCTCAATGGGCACATCTTCGTCAGCGCTATCAGCCGTCTGGGTATGCTCTTTACCTGTCCGTGGTTCGCCAGGAGCATGCTCTTTAGCAGGGTGATTCCACTGTTGATGATTTCTATACTCAGAGTGCTGCTATCTGGCGTTAGCTTGATTCTCTCCGTACTGCTGTTTCTGGCACATGCTCGTGCTGCCAGATTGTGCTCTCGGATTTGGAGTTTCACCGCATCTATGAGTTTCTGTCTCGTCTTCGCTAGTAGTTTGAGCCCCGGCGTGCTCAGCTGAATGCTCGTGGTCGTGTTCCGCTCTCTTAGGTGTTGTCTGAGCTTCGGGCTGAGGAGACCCGTCTCCGTGGTGATGGTCTTCTTGCGGTTCCGTCTGTGCTTGCTACTCGTGGTGCTCCTTTGCCGTCTGCTCCCTCGACTCAGTCGCGGTCCCCTGTGTCTTCGCCGCCGATACTACCCACTCCTCCAGATCAGGGCCAGGGTCAGCTTTAGCACCAGCCTTTCGGCTGAGTCAAGACCAGAGGCTCGTGGTCGTGGTCGCCGGTTCTCTTTGTCATCGCTTCCATCGCAACAGGGATGGCCACACTTGGGCCACCTGTTATACACAGACCCCAGTCTACGTCAACAGCACCAGGCTCGTGGGCAGCCGGCTCCTTCCGGGTCTTCAGCAGTTGCTCTCTCTGATCAGGACATTATCAGGAGTCTTCGCGGTCTGCTTGCTGCTATAGGCTCTTCTTCGACGGGCACTGCTGGTTTTGTGACTGATTCCTCAGGCCCTGCGCGACCACCACCTTCTACACAGTCAGGTACGTCTCCGTGGTATCTATATTCTGGATCTTCCTTTCATATGACCTCCGAGTCTTCTTTTCTGTCCGCTCTTCGTTCTCTCCCTTCTCCTGTCCGTGTTTTTACGGCTGATGGTACCTCTCTTCCTGTTTCTAGTCGGGGCACCCTTTCTACTTCTTTTTCTCGCTCGATATTTCTCATGTCCTCTTCTTAAGATGAATCTGTTCTCGCTAGCCACCATCGACTGGTTGTCGCGTCATTCTTGATGCTGATTCTTGTGTTGTCTAGGACCATCGCACACATGCCCTGGTTGGAGCTGGTTCTCACAGCCGTGACTCTTCAAGACTTTGGGAGTTAGACTGGCTTTGTGTTCCTTCCGCTGCCACTTCATCTGCTAGTTCTTCTCCGGTCGTCGCCTCTGCTACCAGCTCTTTTCAGCAGTGGCATCATCGTCTTAGTCACCTTTGTGACTCCCGCCTGTCGTCATTAGTTCATCGTGGTCTTCTGGGGTCTGTCTCAGGAGATGGGTCTTTACATTGTCAGGGTTGTAGGTTGGGTAAACAGATTCAACTTCCCTATCCTACTAGTGCTTCTGTATCTCAGCGACCTTTTGATTTAGTTCATTCCGATGTTTAGGGTCTGGCTCCTTTCGCTTCGAAAGGGGGCCATCGCTACTATATTTTATTCATCGATGATTTTTCTCGGTACACTTGGTTGTATTTTATGCGCTCTCGCAGTGAAGTGCTCTCCATATATCAGCGTTTTGCGGCCATGGTCCATAGTCAATATTCTACCCCCATTCGTGTGTTTCGTGCTGATTCTGCTGGTGAGTATATCTCCCTGATGTTGCGAGGTGTTCTTGCTGAGCAGGGCACTCTTGCTCAGTTCTCATGTCCTGGTGCACATGCCCAAAATGGCGTTGCTGAGCATAAGCATCGCCATCTTCTTGAGACCACTCGTGCCATGATGATTGCTTCTTCTCTTCCGCCGCATTTCTGGGCTGAGGTTGTCACTACGTCGGCTTACCTCATCAATATTCAGCCTTCTACCGCTCTGCAGGGTGGTATCCCTTTTGAGCGCCTATCTGGACAGTCTCCAGACTACTCCATGCTTCGCTTGTTTGGTTGTGTTTGCTATGTTCTCCTTGCTCCTCGCGAACGCACCAAACTGACTGCTCAGTCTGTTGAGTGTGTCTTCCTTGGATACAGTGACGAGCATAAGGGCTATCGCTATTGGGACCCCGTTGGTCGTCGGGTGCGTATTTCTCGTGATGTTACTTTTGATGAGATGCGTCCTTTCTATCCTCGTCCCACTGCTGGTACCTATCCGGTGGAAGATATCTCTTTTATTCTCTTTCCTGACACACCTCCTTCTACTCCTATTGTGTCTTCTTCCGGATCTCCTCCCCCCGATGTATCTTCTTTGACACCGTCCTCCTCTGCTCCGTCTAGTTCTCCTAGTTCTCCTCGTTCTCTGGAGTCTTCCTCTGCTATTCCTTCTTCTTCATCGTCGTCTCCTGCGTCATCTTCCTCTGATGAGCTTCCCTCTACTCGTCATGTTCGTCAGCGTCGTGCTCCCAACCGTTACTCTCCTAGTCAGTATGGTCTTTTTGTTGCCTTCGAGCCGACTTATTATCAGGATGCTGAGCATCATCCTGAATGGCAGCTGGCCATGGCTGAGGAGATTGTTGCGCTTGAGCGTACTGACACCTGGGATCTTGTTTCTCCCCCTCCCGGTGTTCGTCCTATCATGTGTAAGTGGGTCTATAAGATTAAGACCCGCTCTGATGGATCTCTTGAGCGCTATAAAGCGCGTCTTGTGGCTCGTGGTTTTCAGCAGGAGCATGGTCGTGACTATGATGAGACCTTTGCTCTGTGGCTCATATGACCACCGCGCATACTCTTCTTGTTGCTCTGTTCTTCACCGGTGCATGGTCCCAGCTTGATGTTCAGAACGCCTTTCTCAATGGTGAGTTGAGTGAGGAGGTTTATATGCAGCCTCCTCCTGGGTATTCTGTTCCCGAGGGGATGGTTTGTCGTCTTCGACGTTCTCTTTATGGTCTCAAACAGGCCCCGTGTTCGGTTTGAGCGCTTCGCTTCTGTAGTGACTGTTGCTGGTTTCTCTCCTAGTGCTCATGATCCAGCGCTGTTTGTTCACACTTCTCCTCGTGGACGCACTCTTCTTCTTCTCTATGTTGATGATATGATCATTACTGGTGATGATTCTGAGTATACCGCCTTCGTTAAGGCTCGTATTCGTGATCAATTTCTTATGACTGATCTTGGTCCTCTTCGATACTTTCTTGGGATTGAGGTCTCCTCCACTTCTGATGGCTTTTACATCTCCCAGGAAAAGTATATTCATGATCTTCTTGCTCGTGCTGCGCTTGGGGATTTGCGCACTGTTGAGACCCCTATGGATCTTAATGTTAAGCTTCAACCTACTGATGGTGATCCTCTTCCTGATCCGACGCGTTATCGTCATCTTGTTGGGAGTCTTGTTTATCTTGCTGTCACTCGTCCTGACATCTCTTATCCTGTTCATATTCTGAGTCAGTTTGTTTCTTCTCCCACCATCGTTCACTATAGTCATCTACTCCGTGTTCTTCGTTATCTTTGGGGTACGATCACTCGTCGCCTTTTCTTTCCTCGTTCCAGCTCCCTCCAGCTCCAGTGCTATTCGGACGCTACGTGGGCGAGTGATCCTTCGGATCGCCGTTCACTTTCTGCTTACTGTGTGTTTCTTGGTGGTTCGCTCATTGCTTGGAAGACGAAGAAATGTATACATGCTTCCGCTCGAGTGTTGAAGCCGAGTTGCGTGCTTTGGCCTTGTTGACTGTTGAGGTGACCTGGTTACGGTGGTTACTTGCGGATTTTGGGGTCTCTATTACCACACCCACTCTGGTTTTGTCTGATAGTACAGGTGCTATTAGTGTTGCACGTGATCCGGTCAAGCATGAGCTTACCAAACATATTGGTGTTGATGCTTTCTATACACGTGCTCAGGTGCAGGCTCGGGTTGTTGCGCTTCAGTATGTGCCTTCAGATTTATAGTTGGCGGATTTCTTTACGAAGGCACAGACCATAGCGCAGCATGATTTCTTCCTCTCCAAACTCAGTGTTGTGGATCCACCATGAGTTTGAGGGAGGGGGGGGGGGTGTTAGATGTATATATTTGTATATTGTATTTTCCCCATATGCTAGGGGCTTCCTGCATATTTGCACCTGTACCTGTACTATATATTGTGGCCTTTGTCCCCCAGAGGAATACAACTTGTCTATTCCTAACAGTAACTACGCTGTCACCCGCTGACAATGCCTCTGTCGCTCCGGCCCCTCCCCTCCCCGTCATGTCCTCTGGCGATGTGCTCGTTCCAACCATCTACATAAACTATCCCAATCCTATTCGACTCCATCATGGGTTATTCATGTGCGCCCCAACTCTAAATCTAGTGCATGGTTCTTCATTTTTGGATCCTTACTCATCTCCACGACGCTAGGACATGCCATATTGTCTACATTTTTGGATTGCATGTGCCATCACCATTGCAGCATGACATGGTGACTCTGGCTCCGGCCGGGTCACCTAGTATTCCCTCCTTGGTGCTCTCTCTCTCTCTCTCTCTCTCTCTCTCTCTCTCTGGGAACCGGGAGAGAATATGGCAACACGAAGATGAAAAAGATACGAGAGAAAGGACGTGGTGGGGCAACACGAAGATGAAAAAGATAATTCACAAGCATGCCATCTACGAGAGAGCAAACCATAAACACAAACATTTTGTTAGAACTAATAATGGTCTTGCTATTGTTCTTATGAATGCCCACTATTTCTAAGCCTTTTGATCATAATATCTCCAAATAATACCATAAAAGCATTGATTAATAGTTTATGTTGGTGGACAATGGTGGATTAGAATGGAGAATAAAGAGAGGGGAGGTGGTGGAACCGTTCACACCAATTTGCAGACGCGTGCTAATGGCAGGCATGGTCAGCCACGAAAGAGCAAAATGATAAATACAAACATGTTTGTAGAAACTAATAATGTCATTGCCAATGTTTTTATAGATCCCATTGTATATGCACCCAAACCGATAGTACGATCCAGGGAAGTTCTCCGGATGATCCATCCTTGTTCACCTCCACCATAGACACCATAACAAGCCACGACGAATCCGTTTTTTATTACTTGTGGTGCCGCTAGATCCGTCTGGGGCACGTCTCACCTCCATCGTTGGAGTGACTTAGCTCCTAGTATACTTCTCCCTCCATCCTTGGGACACTCTCTCTTTCCCTTTTCTATGTTTGATAGGGAACAGAGAGAGGATAAGGGTCAGATAGACGAAAGGGACAAGAAGAAAGAGGGTAGTGGGTCCGACACACTAATTCTTAAGCGTATGCTAACATGGGACATGAGTCGAGAAAACTGTAATCTCCAACATTTTCTTAGGAACTAACAAGGAAAAAATACCACACTATTTTACCACTATAGTGTTTTGGAGCATGCCCCACTATTCTTAAGCCATTTTTATTGCTATGGCAGTTGCGACCAAAATAGCACGCTAAATGACTCTAAATTCCATAGAGTATAGCGCCGTAATTTTTCCTAGAACAAAACTGAAGCCATCAAGTTTCGCCAAAGCCGTCTAGGCCTAACCACTAGTAGAAAAACTCTTATAGGTTCCGAACGTTGGTAGCAGTCTAGAAAAATCTAATGACACAGGTAACGCCGGAAAATACCGGTGGCATAGCGAAAACGATAACACGACGGGTTTGGACTTGCTAGCAGCGTTGTTCCCATGTTGGTGCGCTGTCGGTGAGGGGGACCCACTGGTTGTCCATACTCATTATAGCAGTGGCGTGCCGGTTTATTATAACGCTACTAGCGAGGAAGTAATGGTGGCGTTGTAATGACGAGCAGTACGCTACCAGAACATAGGAGCCATTAGGACTTCCCGAGCCCACCATAGCGATAGCATGTTAATTGCGGGAACAACACCGCAAGTAACCTCAACCAGGTCCGCTTGTGGGTCCCACTTAGTAGCTTCTTCAAACAAGCGTTATGTCCCCTTCCGTCGTCATCAAATTAGCTAGGCAGTTAATGTTGGAAATATGCCCTAAAGGCAAATAATAAATGGTGTTTATTATCATATATCATTAGTTCATAATACGTTTTATACCATGCTAAAACTATATCAATCGGAAACATTCCTGATAATGGACATTCATGTCAATTGACAATAATGTCATATTATTAGATGAGTGATGTGATAGACACTATACCCAATATAGGTATTGCAACACGATCAAGTCACAAAGTTCATAGTTGCAATAATTAGAAAACAAAGTATCCTACTCCTTAGACCGTGAAATCATATCTAATCACTATCATCCGATGCTGCCTTGAATGCATAAATCGTTACACCGGAACATGGTGATCATAAAGGTGCATCTCAGGTATTCCTAAGGGATAGATTGAGGCATATGTACTGAGATCGAGATTTGTTATCCCGCATGACGGGAATATACAATGGGCCTAGTTGGTAATATAACATCCAAGAAGCTGCAATGTATGCCTAGGTCATGAGGATCAAATATCACGAGAACTAGTTAACTAGAACTTGTCGGTAACGAGATCAAACTAGGTATGATGATACTAACGATCAGATCTTAGAAAAGTCATGTATCGAATTAACATAGTGAGTATGACTCGATGTTTATGGCTCAAACAACGTTTATATCACGGAATGCGCAAGGGTTATTATGGGTATCCAGATCCCACTGATGATCATTGATCCGAGAGGTGTCTTGATCATGCCTGTTATATTCCCGAACCATAGGGTAACATACTTAAGGGTTCAATGATGCTTGAAGATTTTTTTGGAATCACCGAGATCATCAGAAGAAAGAGAAGAGAGAACCAGAAGTGTTCAGGTAGTTCAGAGTGATCAAAAAAGAGTTTTGGATCATAGGGAATTAAATAAATATGATTTTACTATTAATTATTGGAATTAACTATTGAAATCTAATTTAAATTTAATTGTTTTGGTAGCCATCGTAATGGTCCACTTCCCGGAGGGAAGGGACCATGCAGCGCGGGGGGGGGGGGGGGGGGGGGTCCCCCCAAGTGGAGTAGGATCCAGCCGACCCTAGGTTTTGCGGCGCATGGGCGTGGGGCCACCCCTTCCGCCCTCCCCCTATATAAGGAGGGGACACGTGGGGGAGGGGAAGACACCTAAAATCCCAAGGCATAATTCATTCGGGGTTTTCTCTCTCCCTCAAATTGGCTCCTGTGCTCGCGGTTCCAAGAAAAAATGTGCGCATGGGAGACGACTTCACCTTCGGCATGCCATCGCGGCTGGATCCTCAATATGAAAGATCTCTGATGCAGCCCGTCCTACGAACGCCACTACATCTACTCCCACGAGCTCCCCAAGTGGACCCATGACTCGCGCCCGAGCCAAACTCCTACAAGCTAAGGTGAACTCGCTCCTTTCCTTGTGTGACTTTGATACACCCTTGGATGGCCTGCTACTTCATACGCATACCTTGTGCATCATCAGGTACGAAGAGAAGGACCCAGTGAACGGAGGAACACCAGCGAAAGAAGCCAAATGCTCTCTCGCTCGGTGGTACTACGGATCAGGCCGGTACTACCGCCAGGTGGTACCGCCCCTACTACCGCTTCCTACAGACGACGCCAACAGAAGCCCCAGGACTACAAGCGGTACTACCGGATCTAGACCCGGTACTACCGGTCAGTGACACTACCGCCCCTACTACCGCTCCCCACTGAAGACGCCAACGGAAGTCCCAGGACTGCAAGCGGTACTACCGGACCCGGAAGCGGTATTACCGGTTGAGACCGGTACTACCGGTCGCTAGGCCGGTACTACCGGACGTGCGTGAACCAGATCGTGTCAAGTCGGCCCAGCGCCCTGTACCCCTCTCTATATTTCGCAATTTCGTTCCTAAACTACCCCTGTTTATGTGGCTGGCCTATAAATAGCCCCCACACTCTATTGTAAACCCTAGACTTGGATAATAATAGATTGAGGACACCCCTTTGTGGATCTTTCATCTATTGGTCTCATGCTCCTACCAAGGGGCACCCTATTATCCACAACCTCTTGGATCTTTCCTAGTGCGTTCAAGTTGTACAAGGCCTTGGGTTCTTGGTTTCTCGCCCCCAAGTCGTCAAGATCTCACCAAGCATCTCGCCCCCGTTGTTGGTCGTGGAGAGAGAGCTTCGCCCAACACCGATCCTAGGAATTATGTTGGACCGGTTGCCACCGGCGTGAGTTATCGGCGTGTATCGTGATTTGTGTGCGTGTGTTCGTGGTTTTCATCCCCTCTCCCCCCGTCCACCGCTTTCCCCTCGTTTCCCGTGGAGATTCGTGAAAGATCGGGCCACCCCAAGGGGTTACCCCATAACATATTGGTATCAAGAGCCAGGTTGATCACGAATTTCCCCCCAATTTTTCTTCTATCCCCTTAAAATCGAAAATCCCACCAAAAAGAGCCCCAATTTGCCTTCGGATCGATCTTTGGATTTGGTGAGTTTTTCGTGGTTTTGGTCCATAGATCTGTTGCTTTTGGAGTCGATCTATAGCCTTTTTGTTCCTAGCCCTTCTTTCGTCAGATTACCACGAATTTGAGGATTTTGATTTGATCTGCTCAAGTTCGCTACCAAGGGTACTATCAAGTACCTGCGGTACTACCGCCCAGATTACTGGTCATACTACCTATACTTCACCGCCCATTACGAACAGCTTTTTTCTTCTTCTCTTTGACGCCTCAACTTCGTTTGCTGACTACCCTCTTTAACTTGTTCGTGTTTTGCGTGTTTGTTGCCATTTTAACAAAAGCTTCCGCATCAAAGTCACCACGCGCTCAACGACACCGCGACACTCGAACATCATCCCCACCAACGGTTGCAAGTCGTCAACAATACCAAAGGTATAACTTGCGCCACTTTGACAACCCCATATCTTCCTTTGTGTGTATCTATCCTATGAGAGCAACTCATTTTGTGTTTGTCTAAGCATTGTGCACTTGCCTTTAGAAAGTGAGAGTGTGAGGCCAAATACAAAAGTTGACATAGTAGCATAGAAAGGGAGAAACAAAAAAAAAGAATCAAAAAAGAAAGAAAGATACATAGTCTCCCAATACAAAGATAATAGCAAGCTTGTAAGCCAAAAAGAGAGAGGAAAAAGCGCACCAAGGCAAGTGCATAAATCTGTTGCTTATCCTATTTTGGCAAACGAGTTGTGGTCTCTCCTTGAGTTGGCACGACAACTGAGCATAGTCTTCGTTAGGACCTTTTGTGCTCATTTTCATAGTCGTGCTAACCCCGTTTTTCTTCACGTGTGCGTTTTTTTCGTGTTTTTGTAGATCGTATCCTTTTGCTTTTGATCTTTGGTTCTTTACCACTTAGAACAATAACCTTTTGCTTAGATCGTTTCGTTTGGTTTTCCACAATCCTAACCTTCCACCAAAAGCTTTTGAGAGTTGTAGCGTATTGGTGTGTGAGTTTCTTTGCGATTTCACTTTGCACGCCATTAATTCTCAAGTGTGGCAATTGGTTTGATATAATCTCCAAGGTGAGGTAAAAGGCTAACTTCCCGCACCCTTATTCTCCATATACAACCCTTGTCGGCTTTGCATCATGGACAGGAATAGCGAGCCGTCCCAACCACCACCACCTCCGGAGGACGACACACAATACATGACAAGATGGGACCATTGGAAGGTCCGAGGAGAATTCAACTACCGTTGTGAAGCTCTTGAGCGGCGCCAAGATGAACAATTTAGCGAAGCCCGCTTAGAGTTCAAGAACATCGACAACCGCTTCGAAGAAGTCCGAGGCCAAATGCATGCCATGCAAGACAACCTCGGTCATCAAAATGAAGCTCTTGGTCACGCCCTCGCCTCAACGGATGAGAAGCTTCAACGCCTCATTGATGGGCTAGCAAGGCCACGCTCGCGTGATTCAAGATCATCACGGCACTCCTCAAGTGAATCAAGTGCACCTCGCCGTCACGCGTCAAGGCACCGGGATGGACCCGTCCTTCAATCCATGAGCTCTTCTCAAGCGGTACCATCTCCGCGACACGCCGCGACATCAAGCTATGATGGTGACCTCTCCGCAAGACCTCCAAGACGTGAAGCGAACCGTCCACAACCAAGGGCACTTGTGATTCAACAAGAGCAACCTCACATGGACCACCAAGCCCATCGCCATCGACATGTTCTTTCAACAACAAGTGAAGCATCAGAAGTGGACGAACAAGATCACCGTCGGCGTGAAGCACTCGAAGATCCACCAAGGCGTCATCATCGACATGAACGTCAACACCGACAACATGATCATCATGACGAGCCTCCTCCACATCAGGAAGAAAGAGATCAGCCCATTGCGCATGCGGCTCGACGTCCTCCTCGCCACATGGCACAAGACAATGCTCCTCGGCATCAACCACGACAAGAACAAGAGCAAGCTCCCCAAGCTCGTCGTGAGGATCAACAACCTCCTCCTCGTCCTCAACCGTGCCAACAACACGAGCAAGCTCCCCAAGCTCGTCATCAAAACCAAGTTCCACCACCAAACGCGGCACCTCAACAACCGCAAGGGCAACGCAACCATCACCAAGCAAGACATGAGATCTTGGATGATGATGATGACCGCCAAAATCATGGCAACCGCCGCCACCGGAACCGCAATGGAGAAGAAACTTTCGGCAAGCTCAAATTCACCATGCCCAAGTTCACCGGTTCCAATGAACCCGAAGAATATCTCTCGTGGGAACTCAAGGTTGACAAGATCTTCCGCATGCACAACTATAGCAATGAGAAGATGATGGCCATGGCATCCCTCGAATTTGATGAGTATGCCAACCTTTGGTGGGATTAAGTCCAACTCTCTCATGAAGCAAAATAAGAGCCTCCAATCTCAACTTGGAAAGATATGAAGGCCCATATGAGATCCCACTTTGTTCCTTCGCACTACACGCGTGACCTCTTCAACAAGCTTCAAACGCTTAGTTAAGGGACAAAGACCGTGGAAGAGTACTTAAAGCAAATGGAGCTCAACATGATCCGTGCCAACATTGAAGAGCGTGATGAACAAACAATGGCACGCTTCCTCAATGGCTTGAACCATCCAATCAAGCGCATCACCGAGTTCCAAAAGTACAACAACATGGTTGAGCTGGTGCACATAGCATCAAAAGCCGAGCGTTAAGTGCAAGAGGAAATCAAGTACAACAAGCCAAAGACATACTTCACATACAATAAAGCCTCAACCACTACTCCAACAACACCAAGTGGAAGCTCATCAAGTACCACCAAGCTTCCCTTCAAGCCAACACTACCTCAAGGAAAACAGCCCCAAGTGGCAAATACACAAGGGATGATCAACCATTCAATGGTGAGTGCTACACGTGTGGAGGCAAAGGACACAAGTCGGCCGCATGTGGGAACAAGAAAGTTTTGTTCATCCATGACAACAGCGATGAAGAATCTTGAGTGAAGAAGAGTTTGATGCAAGGGTCAAGGAAGCCATGGCAAGGCAACATTTGGAAGAGGACCAAGAACTACTTGTGTGTGAGCATGACGCAAGTCCATCGCTTGTGGTCACCAGGGTCTTAACTACTCAAGCCAATGAGAATGAAGACCAACGATCAAACATCTTCCAAACTCGTGCCGACATCAATGGGAAGTCCATCAAAGTTGTCATCGATGGAGGGAGTTGCCATAATCTTGCAAGTACGGAATTGTGTGAGAAACTCAACCTCACCCTCCATCCGCATAAGCACCCCTACCATATACAATGGCTAAGTGACCAAGGGTCCGTCAAGATCAAGCACACCGTCTCGGTAACGTTCTCAATTGTACCATACAAAGACACGGTGGAATGTGACGTGGTCCCCATGACAGTTTGCCATATGTTGCTAGGAAGGCCGTGGCAATTTGACAAGCGTGCTTTACATGATGGTTACTCAAACACTTATACCTTCAAATGGCTTGAAAAAACTTGTGTTTTGCAACCAATGACTCCTAGCCAAATAATTGCGGACAATGCAAAGGCTTTAGCGAGGGCGCAATACACAAAAACACCTTGTGAGAAGAGTGGTGAGCGAGAGAACCACACTATAGTGAGTGAGTGCCACAAGCCAAACTCGAGTGGAAAAACTAAGAGTGTTCTTCTTGCCACCAAAAGTGAGATGAGAGAAGTGCGGAACAACCCATCCATCTTGCACTATGTCCTTGTATGCAAGGGACTAGCGCAAGGAACTAATGATTTGACAAATGTTCCTCCTTCTTTGATGGCTATTTTGCAGGAATTCCAAGATGTTTTTCCCGAAGAGCTTCCTCATGGCCTACCTCCTCTTCGTGGAATCGAGCACCGCATCGACCTGATACCCGGCGCCCCACGCCCACACCGCGCCGCGTATCGCACGAACCGGAAGAGAAGGAGATAGAACGACAAATCAACCAACTCGTCCAAAGGTTTGATCCAAGTAAGCACTAGCCCAAGCGGTCCCGTTATTCTAGTTCCAAAAGCGGATGATACGTTGCGGTTATGCATGGACTGCCATTCAATCAATGCTATCACCGTGTTATCGACATCCTATACCGTCTTGATGACATGCTTGATGAGTTATGCGGAGCCACTATATTTTCGAAAATTGATCTTCGTAGTGGTTACCATCAAATTCGCATGGCCGAAGGTGATGAGTGGAAAACCGCCTTCAAGACCAAGCTTGGTCTCTATGAATGGTTGGTTATGCCTTTTGGCTTATCAAATGCCCCATCTACCTTTATGCGCCTCATGAACCATATTTTGAGATCTCTCATTGGGAAGAGTGTCGTTGTTTACTTTGATGACATCCTTGTCTATAGCAAGTCACTAGAGGAGCATGTTACTCATGTTAAGGAGGTCCTTCAAATCCTTCGTCATGAAAAGCTTTATGCTAATCTCCCAAAGTGCACTTTTGCAAAAGACAAACTGATTTTCCTTGGTTTTGTTGTGTCTTCTAATGGCATTGAAGTTGATGTCTCAAAAGTTAAGGACATACGAGATTGGCCCATCCCTACCAATGTTAGTGAACTTCGTAGTTTCCATGGGTTGGCTGGCTTTTACCGTCGCTTTGTGAAAGAATTTTCTACCATTGCTTGCCCCCTCAACGAATTGACCAAGAAAAATGTCACGTTCGTTGGGGAAAAGCACAACAAAAGGCTTTTGATGAGCTCAAAACGAGGCTCACCGAAGCACCACTTCTTGCATTACCGGATTTCACAAAAACCTTTGAGATTGAATGTGACGCTAGTGGTATTGGCATTGGAGGCGTCCTTATGCAAAATGGGCGTCCTATTGCATACCATAGTGAGAAACTTGATGGCGCACGCCTTAACTATCCCATCTATGGCAAAGAGCTTTTTGCCTTGGTTCGTGTCCTTCAAGTGTGGCAACACTACCTTTGGCCCAAAGAATTTATAATCCATTCCGACCATGAGTCGTTGAAATATCTTAAGGGCCAAGCCAATTTGAGTAAAAGGCACGCCAAATGGGTTGAGTTTATAGAATCTTTTCCTTACATTGTCAAGTACAAGAAGGGCAAAGAAAATGTGGTAGCGGACGCTTTGTCTCGCAAAAACACAAACCTTCTTACGCGACTCGAAGTAAATGTCTTGGGTCTTGATGACATCAAATCTTTGTGGCGTCAGGCCCTTTCTTTGGACCAATTTTTGCAAGATGTTCAATAGACAAAGGGATTGATGATTTCTATTTGCATAAGGGTTTTCTTTTCAAACAAAACAAGCTTTGCATTCCGAAGTCGTCTCTCCAAATTTTGCTTCTTCAAGAGTCCCATGGTGGAGGCCTTATGGGTCACTTTGGTCGTGACAAGACATATGACACGCTATCCACTCACTACTTTTGGCCAAAGATGAAGCGCGACATGGAGCGCCACGTCCAACGGTGCACTACGTGTATCCAAGCTAAGTCTAAGTATAACTCCTTTGGTCTTTATATGCCATTGCCTATTCCTCATGCACCTTGGTCGGACATTAGCATGGACTTTGTGTTAGGATTGCCTAGATCTAAACATGGACATGATTCTATATTTGTGGTAGTGGATCGCTTTTCCAAAATGGCACACTTCATTCCGTGCCATAAGACCGATGATGCTTCACATGTAGCAAATTTGTTTTTCAGGGAAATAATTCGGATGCACGGTGTACCAAGAACAATCGTCTCCGACCGCGACGTCAAATTCATGAGCTACTTCTAGAAGACACTCATGGCCAAGCTCGGCATCAAGCTCCTCTTCTCGTCCGCCTCGCATCCTCAAACCGATGGACAAACCGAGGTCGTCAATCGAAGCCTTGGCACACTCCTTCGTGTGTTGATAAAGAAGAACCTTAAAGACTAGGAGGAATGTATTCCACACGCCGAGTTCGCCTACAACCGCGCCAAGCACTCCGCCACCATGAGAAGCCTGTTCATGATCGTCTATGGCTTCGAGCCTCTCACCGCGCTCGACATCCTTCCACTTCCGCTTTATGACCGTACAAACATGGACGTTGACAAGCTTGCCCAAACAATGAAGAAACTCCATGACGATACAAGAGATACGATCGAGCGACAAGTCCTTCACCAAGCATCCAGGCTAAACAAGAACAAGAAAGAGATGATCTTCGAAGAAGGCGACCTTGTGTGGATACACTTGAGTAAAGACCGCTTCCCCAAGGACCGCGACTCCAAACTCAAGCTAAGAGGTGATGGACCATTCAAAGTGCTAAAGAGGATCAACAACAACGCCTACATCATCGATATCCCAACATCAAAGCATCTTGTGAGCTCGACATTCAATGTCAAGGACCTCTCACCCTACCATGGAGAAGATGAAGTTGAGAAGGTTGAAGAGTCGAGGACGACTCTTTCCCAAGGGGGGGAGCTGATGCAGCCCATCCTACGAACGCCACTACATCTACTCCCACGAGCTCCCCAAGTGGACCCATGACTCGCGCCCGAGCCAAACTCTTACAAGCTAAGGTGAACTCGCTCCTTTCCTTGTGTGACTTTGATACACCCTTGGATGGCCTGCTACTTTATACACATACCTTGTGCATCATCAGGTACGAAGAGAAGGACCCAGTGAACGGAGGAACACCAGCGAAAGAAGCCAAATGCTCTCTGTCTCCAGCGGTACTACCGGATCAGGCGGCCGGTACTACCGCCCCTACTACCGCTCCCTACAGACGACGCCAACAGAAGCCCCAGGACTGCAAGCGGTACTACCGGATCTAGACCCGGTACTACCGGTCAGCGGCACTACCGCCCCTACTACCGCTCCCCACTGAAGACGCCAACGGAAGTCCCAGGACTGCAAGCGGTACTACCGGACCCGGAAGCGGTACTACCGGTTGAGACCGGTACTACCGGTCGCTAGGCCGGTACTACTGGACGTGCATGAACCAGATCGTGTCAAGTCGGCCCAGTGCCCTGTACCCCTCTCTATATTTCGCAATTTCGTTTCTAAACTACCCCTGTTTATGTGGCTGGCCTATAAATAGCCCCCACCCTCTATTGTATACCCTAGACTTGGATAATAATAGATTGAGGACACCCCTTTGTGGATCTTTCATCTATTGGTCTCATGCTCCTACCAAGGGGCACCCTATTATCCACAACCTCTTGGATCTTGCCTAGTGCGTTCAAGTTGTACAAGGCCTTGGGTTCTCGATTTCTCGCCCCCAAGTCATCAAGATCTCCCAAGCATCTCGCCCCCGTTGTTGGTCGTGGAGAGAGAGCTTCGCCCAACACCGATCCTAGGGATTATGTTGGACCGGTTGCCACCGGCGTGAGTTATCGGCGTGTATCGTGATTTGTGTGCGTGTGTTCGTGGTTTTCATCCCCTCTCCCCCGTCCACCGCTTTCCCCTCGTTTCCCGTGGAGATCCGTGAAAGATTAGGCCACCCCAAGGGGTCACCCCATAACAATCTACTTCTGCAATCTCGGCTGGATCGGAGAAACTGGAAGTTATTTTGAGGATCGAAAGTGTGTGAAACCATGGGGGTGCTGCCAGTTGTGGCACTTGGTCGTTGTGAGGATCAAAGTGACCTTGAGGTTGGCTACAAGTACAAATATATCATCCACATTCATCGTGAACGTTAACACTTTCAATCTACAAGGTTATGCCATCAAAACGTCTCCCCGTTATGGCGTTAACTTATAGATATATCTCGACAATTGGCGTACGCTAGTCAGAAAAATTATTGTTTTCTACTGCAAACCCCTTTAGTTATTTATTTCCCCCTTTGCTTCTCTCTCGCGCTGAGCATGACGGCTCACTTCCCGACCAGCTTGGGTAGCTCTTTGAGGAGTGCAACATCATCGCGTCACCGCCGGAAGCATGGAAATCCAATCTTGTACCGGCAGCTCATGTCTGACTACGTGTCGGCGTACTATAGTATATCTAGCTTGAAGATGGCATAGTGGATTTCTTGAAGTGATGAAAATCATGGACCCCGATAAAGAAATTGTAGTACATGATCGATTAATTTGAAGTTTTTTCTCTAAATTTCATTCTATTTTGTTCCTAGTTTGAATCCTTTCTATGAACTTTGATTTATTCTTCTTCTGTTAGATGGGGCGGTGGAGGGTGTTATAGGTTCAAGTGGGTTTTTTTGTGGAAAAGAGTATATATTAATATCACGGAGATACCAATTACACTCAGCCTCTGCAACAACGCATGTCCTAACGGCCTTACAGATGCACACCGCCCAGAAAAAAGGAAGAAGAATTACAAAAAAGAAAAGCCCCGCTACACAGAACTATTCCTTAGAGCAACGGCACTAACACCACCAGAACAACACCAGTAGTCCAACCACTCCAATAACAACGCCTTCAAGAAGGAAACAGTGCACAAGCGCCATCGTCGTCCGATCAAAGATCATAGGTTTTCACCCTGAAGAAAGTCCTCACTCGCAAAACAATGCCTTCAACAAGGTCATTGCCAGACACAACCAATTAAGGCCAGATCTTGGATTTTCACCCTGCAAGGTAAGACTGGGAACTCCTCATGTGTTGTCTCCCCCACAAACAGTCGTTGCTGCGAGTCACAGATCACGCAGCCAGTTCCTCGACACCACAAAGACTTAAACCACCATCACAACACTCATGTTCCTCCTTTCTTGACATTCTCCGCCTCTGACTTCACCATAGATCGTCGAAGACATGACACATGATGGTAATAGAAAGCAGAGCTTCGCAACGCCCTCGCTGAAACCAAACGGCTAGAAAAACATGGGTACGCACGACCGAATACCTTCCGATCTAGCCATCTCCAGACATATTCGCCCATGGGAGTTCGCTGGCGGAGCCTTCCGGAACACGCCGGTCCAGATCAGATCACCGAGGGCAAGTGACAAGCAGATTTTCGTCTTGGCACTGAAGGAACTCTAGGACCGCCCGCCTTTATTCGCAAGACTCACAGCCCCCACGCCGCCAGTCACCATCCAGCGGGAGAGATCAACAAAGGAGCGGCCAACAATTACTTGTCTACAGAATCACCGGCATGACCGAGGTCATCGCCAGAATCCGCGGTCGAAGCCCTTGTTGGACCAAACGACCCAGAACAGAACAGATCTTGGTCATCCAGGCACGTGCCGCCGCCTCCTCGTCGGAATGGCCCATGGCGACGCATCGCCGCCTCCTCGTCTCCTCTCCGCTGGAGGGCCTCAGGCTCCGGCCTCCCGGCCACGCCGCCCAGTGCCTGTTGCCGGCGCCCCACCATCCCTCATGTAGCACCGTCTGGGACACCTCCCCTTCCCACCGTCAGTTCCGACGAGATGGGCGCCGCCACCGCCGCCGGAGACGGCAGCAGCGACGACCAGGAGGATAGGGATCGGGAGAGGTGGGAGGAAGGGAGGGAGCCTCCGGAGTCGCCCGAGGGAGGAGCGACCCGGGAGGAAGGTTCGAGTGGGTTGACACCATGGTGACTAAATTTCAGAAAGATCTGATTCGCGACATGCATGATGCTGTATAGAATAGAAATGAAGAAATTGTGAGGCTCTATGAAGCGATTATTAAGAGGCGGCTAGGAATGAAACAGAGCAATGTAGAGAGTGAGGAGATACGCAACTCGAATATGACGACATAGGGAGCACTTTTCATGATTTGGGTATTTCTCTATATCTTTCATTGTGTATTGTACCTGGGTGATGTGTGACAGCTGAATTATAATGAAATAAAAAGTGCCTTTTCTGGATTTTGGCATATTTTTAACAAATTGCACTGAAATTTGGCAGCCCCGTAGCCCCGTGGAGCACAATATGCCGCCTAGATCCTAGCATGCCGCCAATTGACTAGGAATTTTAACCGGCGTGGATCCCAGTACGTCGTTATTCTGTTGTACTGGTCGCGTGCTAGCCACATTAGTAGCGTGTCGCTTTCCCACCACTACCGGCAATTTTGCAACGCGGCCAATGAGCTTTTTCTACTAGTGAACCTAACCCTAACCCCCCACCTAATTGGTTAGTTCATTCATGATTTACCAATCCCCACCCGACCAAGCTCGGAATCGGTGGCATCTCGCTCCCAATTTCGGGGTGCTCCTACTCGCAACCGGTGGCATCGACCCCCTTCATCCCTACGACTACTACTTCCCTCCCATATGCGGCCTCTCCGAACATTCTCTTCATTGAGAAAACTTGGGAAGCGGCAGTGTACTTGTGATCGTGGTGCGCCAAGGGTAGGTTCGTCGGCACCGGGCTGAGGGTGAGGTTTCTTCACTCCATCCCTCTTTCTCATCTCAATATGGAATCATTTATGAAATGTCTACTACATGTATCATGAATATGTCCTCAACAACATTTTGTGACAAAAAAATGTGATCCACACATTTTGCAAAAATGTCTCATGGTAGATGGCAAGACCCAATGTTTCTGACTATATCTCTCTTGCTTTTGCAAAATGAGTCAGGTTTGGTAGCATGAACCACTTGTTGCTTTGCTGTGGCTATTATATGTGCCATGCAAAAGAGTCATGCGAGTTTTCATCCAAAAACAAAATTACAGCTACTTATATGTGCCATGTGAAAGAGTTATGCGAGTTTTTATCCAAAAACGAAATTACACAGCAGGAAATGGGCACATATGAACAATAAAATTGGGACAATGGTAAATTGAGTCAAAATGTTAAATACATTTTTGCATGTAGAGGAAGCACATATGTACGTGCGTGCTAAGTTTTGTATCTCAAAACGAAATTGTGTAGCTCGAGCAAAAATGATGAAGTACCAATGAACAGTTAGAAGAAATACTTAAGTTTGAGAATTTAATGTAACATAAGGTCTAAAATTATAACTTAAGTATAAGGTAAGTAAAATCAAAATCAGAAGTACCCTTGTCCTTAAAATTCACTATTTTGGAAAAGAGTACATCTCTCTCAACTTGCTTCCCACGCAGACCTGGCTTTGGAGAAACAGCTGATTCAACCGTGTTCATGGAGCATGGCGGCACACGAGCTATTTATGTGTAACCAAACATTGTCAAAAAATTCTAAAAAAACATTGAATGTTAAAAATTTAGGGGTCTAAGATATCGATGTGCATCCTGATTTCCCTCCCCCGTGTTAGGGTTTTTTTGTCCTCGCGCCAATGGCAATCGAGAAATCCATCCCCGCGTCATCCGTTCCTCCATGACGTTCTCGCCTGGGATCCCCAAGCTTGGAGATCGTCATGTCTGGATAAGGGTTTTGGGCTGTCTAGTGTCTATGTTCCTTTGCGGGATAGGAATTAGGGTTCCGCCATGGACCCAGATGCACCTGGCTCTAGAAGTTGTAAGAAAGTTGACATCACTTCGATGATGAAAAAGCTAGGGCTGCATGACGAAGACCTAGATGATGTGGTTTTTGAAGAGTGGCCACCACCGCTAGAGGAGGCGGCCAGATGGCTAGCTATCGGTCGAGTTCATACAGACAAATAATCCATCAACTTTTGGTTCTTCAAGAATATGCGCAATCCCTGGGACCTTGCCCAGGAAGTCAAATTTCGTTCGTTGGAGAAGAACGTGTATATACAATGCAGTTCTTGTGTTTAGGCAATTGGGATAAAGTTATGGAGGAAGGACCCTGGAACTTCCGTGGGCACCCTATTCTTTTTGCGCCTTATGATTGATTCACGAAGCAATCGGATATCGCCCTTCATACGTTCAAAATCTAGATACATATCCATGATCTACCAGATGGTTTCAGACCTATGTTGGATGTGTTGGCTGGCAAAGTCGGTAAGTGGTATGTGGCACCCCGTTCCCTCTTGCCCCCGGGGGTGTCACTCCTGGCAGCTTAATAGGATCTCTAGACTGGCTCCATAGACCAACACTGGTCTTTTCTGCGCACTTTGTCCTCACACGTGTGCACCCGATACCCACTTCCCGTTCGGTCATCCATCCTCAAATTGATGTAGGCCAAGCACGCTTAACCTCAGAGTTCTTTTTAGATAAGATTCCGGAAAAGAAGTTGCAAATTGTTGGTATGAGTATTCTATCAATCTTATTAAGCCATGTGACTGGATCTCACATGCACCCACCCTTTATAAGATGGATTCCCTCATCGATTAAGCACACCCCAGGAATGTTCCCTCTTGGCACACGTCTGTGTGTCTAGTGCCGGCACATGTGCCATGCCGTGTCCACTCCGGGCCACACGCTCCATGCTCCACATGTCTCGCCACTAACCTGCACACATGTGTAACCGCGAGGGTAGGCTCTAACACCACTTGTAGCACCTCATTCCCTCTTGGCCCTGGGGGTGTCACTCCCGGCAGCTTAATAGGATCTCTAGACTAGCCCCACAAACCAACACTAGTATTTTCTATGCACTTTGTCCTCACTCATGCGCATCCGGTACCTACTTCCTGGTCGGTCACCCATCCTCAAATTGCTCTAGGACAATCACACTTAACCTTAGAGTTCTTTTCAGATAAGCTTCCGGATAAGAAGTTGCAACTTGTTGGTATTAGTATCCTATCAATCCTATTAAGCCATATGCCTAGATCTCACATGGTAGCTACTGATCCTCCCACTGATGATTTTGTCGGTAATTTGTTTAGAGTGAGGGTCCTTTTGGATGTGAGGAAGTGATGCATGTAAAATGCATACATGAACTTTATAGTTTATTGACACATATTCCCACATATCTATAACATTTATAATGTAATAACCATATATTATATTGAATTTGGGGGATTTACCAATGATCCCCTTTATTTTGGTTATAACTTTGCACGACAGTAAAACCATGTATTGTGTATTTTGATCTTTCAAAGACCTAAACGAAGTCCAATGGAGCTGATATTCTGAGAAAGCCAATATTTCGGGAAGAGAAGGATCTAGCGTGCTTGGACCTCATGAGGGAGGCCTGGAGGCCTGAAAGAGGTATGGTGGCACGACCTAGCCCACTACATTCTACACCCACACTCTTTCCCTCCTCAGTCGTCCTATTCACTTCAATCTTGCGCCCATCGACTTGGTTTGACCTAAAAATTTCTATAAAAAGGGTCCCTTAGGGCATATATGGTCATATATGTAATTCCTATGTGGTGGATCTTTATTCTATGATTTGATATTGGAATTTATCTATGTGTAAGATGTATTGATAGATGCATATGATATACCCCATTCTTAATTGCTTCTTTTGATCCAACTTGTATGCCAGAACATGTGTGGGGGAAAGTGTGTATTAGATGGAGTAAGATGGTGGTGGTGATTGAATAGTGACAACAAATTCATGATGGTTTTTCCTTTGTTTTTTACGTCACTAGGGATTAAGTGAATTCACGTGCTATAAATTATCTTGTGACAGCTTGATAATCTTGTTTGGTCAAGGCGGCATATTTGTGATTCAAACATCATGTCAAAGTACTTAAGGCTATGCTCTGTTAATTCTTAATTCTAGATTTCTTGGAGTTTTCCATTTCTAGAGGAGTATAAGAGAGATGTGTTTCATCATATCTATGTTAGGATGTGATGCCCATATGAATGCTTATTAAACACATAGTGATGTTACACCAATATAATATTGATGATGAATTGTTTCATGTCCACTACAACTTAACAGAGAGTAGACAAGTGAACCATTAACCCTGGTACAAATTTTATCATAATAGACAACCATCAAACACTACTGCTATCATTTAATTTTTCTGCAATCTATTATCTAAAAACACAAAAATACTTTTTTTCTTGCAAACACAAACAAAATACAAAAGACCCTTTATTATTGCATTTACTTTACTTCCATTATTGTTTTACTTTATTTGTTTTATTATTATTTCATATTACTAATACAAAACCTTGTGCTTGACAACCACATAGTGGTGTTGGGGACACAAGACAAAAGCTTTGCTTTGCAGGTTGCTTGAGAAGAGAAGAAAAAGATACTCTTTGCCACTTCACCGAGAGTTTGATATAAACCCTTGAGTCACCCTTGTGGGGAAAATTCACTTTCTACAACACTCTGCACTTGGAGTCCCAACGAGTTGGTACACATAGATTTGTTGCCATCAAAAATATTTTCTGGCACCGTTGCTTGGGGAGTTGCAAGAGATCTCATAGTGGCTGCAAGTGTGGTTAAACCCCCACTACAACTGCTAGAGCACTTTCTAGGAAGCATCTTCATCAACTTTGTGCAAACACGTAAGCTTCGGGAGGTTGCACCATTGTGATCTTTTCCTTCCCTTTTAGATTTTCAAAGCAATTTTATTTTGTGTTGTTTTAGTTTTTTTGTTAGTTTTTATTAAAACACAAAAACCATAAAATTAGTATAACTTTTTATTGCACACATGGATAAAAGAACCTATTGGCCTTTTAGTGTTAAAAACTTTCATCAAAAAGATGAAATACCTTTAGAACCCTTTGAAATTGATCCTGTCATAACTAAAGCTATTTATGAGAACCACTTTCATGGAAAGCCAAAGTAGGATCCTATGATGCATCTAAGAAATTTTAATGAAAGATGTAAAGCTTTGACTATATGTCACACCAATAATAATATAATCAAAGTTAAACTCTTTCCATACCCACTTGCTGGAAAAAGCATTAGATTGAATATTAAAATGGCCAAGTGGAAACTTTAGCTCTTGGTTTAATATTAAAGATGCACTTTTTGAAAGATTTGGATCTCCTGAAATTGTAAGTCACCTTAGAGGAATTATTATATCCTTTAAATAAAATGAATATGAAAAACTTGTAAAAGCTTGGGAAAGGTTTAGGGGAATTTTTTATGGAGTAGAATATGGCCTTAGGGATTGGATGCTAACGCATATATTCTATATGGTGCTAACTAATACCTCTATGGCTTACTTGGATAATGAATGCATGGGTGATTTCATGTATATCACTACCTCAAATGCCTATGTACTATTAGATGGTTTTCTTTTAGAAGTTAAAATTATGGAAAGTTTGGAAAAAGCTGAAGTGCTTGAAGACGTGTTTGATGATAGATATGAAATTTTTAACTTGCAAAAATAGGGAAAAGAAAGTAGAGGAAGATTAAATTCTTAGTGAAACAAAAGAACCTCTAATGATCTTGATAAATATAGCTTGCATGAACTCATTAATTTATTGCAAAAGTTTTCTAATGATCCTTCCATTGATGGTAATCAAGCATGATTTGGCTCATATAGTGCAAACTATGTCATAAAAGAAAATATAGGAAGATACAATAATGAAGCTATGATACCACCAAAGCTTGGGGATGCTTGTCTCCCCAATATATTAATCACTATTGGTAAACAGATCCATCATGCTATATTAGATCTAGGATCTAGGGTCTTAGTTTTGTCAAAAGATTTGTATGAATTGCTTGAACATAAAACGATGAAAAAAATTCTCAATAGACCTTTTAGTTGCTGAGAAAAGTAAATGATGTCATGGTTGAGTTACATATGACTTTTGTTCCTGTTGACTTGGTTATCATGGACATGTGGAGTAAAACCTCTACTCCTATAATATTGGGAGACATTTTTTGAGAACTACAGGAGCAATCATTGATTCAAAAGAAGGGAATGTAAAGTTTTAGTTCCCACACAAAAAATGTATGGAACACTTCCCAAGGAAGAAGGAGATAGCACCAAGGTACAAGGCACCACATGATTTCCATATCATATAAACAAGTAATTAAAGCCTAGTTATATGGCTATAAAGAAAGCATTTTTTGGGAGGCAACCCAGTTATTTATTTTTATGCACTCTTACTGTACTTTAAAACAGAACTTTTTAAGTTTATTATCTGAAGTTTTTAACAAAGTGCCAAGTTGAACCCATTTGGATGATATAAAGTTGATAAACATATGGAGTAGAAAATTCCTGCGCCAACACTTTTTAGTAAAAAAAATCTCCATGGAGTTTTGTAACTCTAATTGAGGTCATATTGAAATTTACATTAGAAATTTTTATTTGCATATGCAAATTAAACAAATTGGCAAAAATTCCTAACATGTCTAAGTGATCAAAATAAATACGTTCTGCTGCTTCTGAAAATCTTGACAGATTCTACCTTGTTTTGTTTAAGCCATTCTTTTGAGTCTCATAATGATTTATTATGAGTTTTTTGATTATCTAAGAATGTATACAACATAATATACTTTTTGGACACATAAGAATAAATTTTATCTAAAGATTATATAGCAGCTAGCAACATATCTTTGTACCATTAATGTCACCCCATAGAAAAGAAATGGGAGAAAGTTTTATGTTCAATTTTTTGTCAGGGAATGGAGAAATACCACACTACGAGCAATCCAAGAATGGTGAAAACAATAATCTTTGGGATGCCCAAGGCACCCCACTGTACCTATTAAACTGTCAGTTTTCAAATCTCTAAACTTTGTTTTTGAGCAACATAAAATGATCATAGAAACTTAGAGCGTCTTTATTTAGTTTTATATCCAGTTTTTCATTTTATCTTTGAAATAAATGAGGCCACCTTGATAAATATTTTGCATGCCCAAGAAAGAGATATTAGAATTTAAAAGAATTTGACTTGTACGCTATTAAATGAAAAGGGAATAAAAACAAAAAGTGGAAATGCTAATTGTTACTTGTTTCAAATACTTTGATGAATGCTAATTCACAAGTGCCTTATTTGGTTCTATCTTTTATTCACATGAATAGATGGTTAACTTTAAGGTGCTTTGTTTTCTAAGAAATGATTAGCACTATGGACACTTTAGCATGCTTGTAGAACTTTTTTATGCACCCAAAATTGTTAAACAAGCAAAGACTTGTATATCCAAATACCTAAATCTCCAACAACATACACCATACCTACCTATGTGGCACTTTCTACTCCAAGTATAATATATGTGATATGCTTTCAGGTACTTCAAAATAATCCCTCAGTTTTTGTTCAAAGCTCATGGGAAAGTAATATGTGGGGTGAAAACCACAAATGCACGCAACCGTATAAAATCTTCAGAGGGGAAAACATGAATTTGACTATGGGTAATTGAAAGTTATGTGTTTTAAAATTTATAAGTTATTTGTTAGTCAAAACCATGCCGAAGTGTGTTACGTTGGTGAGACATTCTATAAAGTTGGAACCCTCTTGGATTCATTTGCACCGCCGCCTAGGCTTCGGAAAGGTGATCCACTTTCTCCATTTTTATTCCTATTTGTTGTTGATGGTTTATCCTCTCTTCTGAATAAGGAGAGTGATGCATATAACCTATCTCCAATAAAAGTATGTCGGCGTGCGCCGGGTGTGTCCATCGCTTATTTTCCATTGATACTATGTTTCTTAAGACTGATCGTGATCAAGACTTATGTGTTTAGCGTGTCTTATGAATAGCTATGCAGCGGCTATGGGTCAACTTATAAACCCCTCCAAGTGCTCCTTGCTATTTGGTGATGCATGTCCTGGCGGTTTACATGAGGAGGTTCGATTGACTCTTAATGTCTCATCCTCAATATTTGAGGAGAAATACTTAGGGCTGCCTACCCCATACGGTCGTATGTCGAAAGGCAGATTACAAAATTTGCAAGCCCAGTTGACTAAGAGACTTTTAGTGTGGGGTGATGGTAACCTTGATCAGGCTGGTAGATAAGTTTTCATCAAGGTGATTGTGCAGGCCCTCCCAACTTGCCTTTTTCTATCTGTGATGATCTAACCAAGCTTGTCAGGAACTTCTATTTGGGAGAAAAGGATGGTAAAAGGAGAACCCATTTGAGGGCACGGGAGAATTTACAACGGCCAAAGAAACAAGGGGGTCTTGGCTTACGAGACTTCATGATGTTTAATCAAGCACTCCTTTGTAGGCAAGCTTTGAGGCTACTTACTAAACCTGATAGATTGTGTGCAAGGGTTTTGAAGGCAAAATACTACCCCTAATGGTAATCTTGAGGACACTTTTTTTTTCTATCAATGCCTCCTCCACATAGACTGCTATTTCATATAGTCTCGAACTATTGAAAAAATAACTAGTCTGGCGAGTGGGTAATGGTCAAATCATCAGAATTTGGAGAGATACGTGGATAGCAAAAGCAGACAGTTATATACTGGTGTCACTAAAAGGGAAACGTAGACTATGCTTTGTTTCATAATTGACCGATCAATATGATGTTCACAAAAAAAAAAATGGTGTGTGGAGAGTCGATATGGTTGCTTTACTAGTACTTCATGCCAATGGATGTTACAGAGATTCTGAAAATTAAACTATCGTTGAGACTATTGGAAAATCAGATCGTATGGCCCCCGGAAAAATATGGAATGTTCACTGTTCATAGTGCATATGGACTAGCCATGGATGCATTATGCCTGATGACCACTCAATGTTCTAGTTCCGCACCTGATGGTATAAGAGTGATTGGGATATGATCTGGAAGAGTGACCCCCTGCCAAAAGTAATGCATTTTGCATGGTGTTTAATCACATATTCACTACCCACTTGGCCAAACAAATCCAAACGCACTTTGGAACTCACCGACTGTTGCCCTATTTGCGGTATTGAGACTAGAGACAATTTCCACCCTTTCATGAGGTGTCAGCATGCTAGAGAATTTCGGTTTTTCATGAGTGAAAGCTGGCAGATCCCAAATTGTGACGAAGTTCACAACTCCGGCAAAGAGTGGCTCTTTAATGTGTTATCAGGCCTGTCCAAAACCAGGATATGCATGGTTCTTATGACCTTGTGGGCAATTTGATATATTCACAACGAAATTATGCATGACAAGAAGCCACCACCTCTTCCGGCATCATGACGGTTTCTCCAAAGCTATATGGAGTCATTGATTCAAATCAAGCATCATCCAACATAGGATATTGTGAAAGAAAAAAATCTTTCTTGACACGGGAGAGAAACGACTTTATTCTCCTACTATAGGTTGTCTTTCTCTTACCTGGAAAAAACCTTCAATAGGGTGATGTAAATTGAATATGGACGGGTCTTTCACTAAGGGTGGTTCTGGTGCGGGTATGATCATTAGCTATCATGAAGGTTTGATTATTTTCTCCGCTTGTCGCAGTTTACCGTTTTGCAATGACCCACTAGGAGCTGAACTACATGCAATAATGGAAGTATTACCTCTTGCACTCTACTAGTGCAACCTTCCCCTGATCATCGAGACGGATTGGTTGGAGGTTGTGAAGTTGTTGAATTCAGAGGAGCTAGATCGATCTGCATATTCGGTTGTCATTGAAGAGATCAAGATACTGCCAGAAACTTGAGTTACTCATGTTAGACGATCCAAAATATTTGTAGTCACCTTGTGACAAATTTAGGTAGAACCCAAGGTCGTACTACCGTCTGGCTTCACTCTGGACCAGATGAATTAGTGAACTTATGCCTTACTAATTCTAATCCTTGATGAGTAATACAAGTTATCATTTTGGAAAAAAAAAGTCTAGTGCATCCGGAGAAGGCCGCTACTAAATCACATTGTGTGCTATTTTTTCCTCGGCAATTAATAATATTTTTATTCAGAAAAAAGAACTAATAATATTCTTGCCGATGTTTTTACGGATACCGCTGCTAATGTTTTTATGCCTTACTAATTGTAACCCTTGATGAGTAGACCAAGCTCATAATCGGTGGCATCTTGCTCCCAATTTTGGGGTGCTTCCTCCTACTCGCAACCGCAGTTGCGTCGACTCCCACCATCCCTACGGCTACTACTTACCTACCATATGTGGCCTCGCCGAACATGCTCGTCATCATGAAAACTTGGCAAGCGGCGGTGAGCTTGTGATCGTGGCGTGCCAAGGGTAGGTTCACCAACACCGTGGTTGGGGTGAGGTTCCTCCACTCCATCCCCCTCTCTCATCTCAATATTGAATCATTAATGAAATGTATGTTGCATGTCTCATGAATATGTCCTCCAAAACATTTTGTTTCAAAAAAATGTCATCTACACATTTTGCAAAAATGTCTCACGGTAGATGCCAAGACCCTTTATTTCTAACTATATCTCTCTTACATCTGTAAAACGATATGGGTGTAATTGTTTGCGTGGGGAAATTTTTGCGCTCCCTAGCGCACGACATTGGGGCATGGCGAAATAGGCACATATGAAGAGTAAAATCAGGAAAAAATGGTAAATGAAGTTAAAAAAATGTGAAATAAATTTTTGTATGTAGAAGACACACGTATGTATGTGCCTCTCAAGTTTTGTATTTAAAATCAAAACTGTGTAGTTTTGGAAAAGATGACAAAGTACTATTAAGAAGGATATGTAAAGGTCTTAAGATCTATATAACTTAAGGATAAGATAAGTAAAATTGAGATCAGAAGTACCCTTATCTTGAAAATTAACTCTCTCGGAAAAGAGTAAATCTCTCCTGACTTGCTTCTCGCGCAAGTTTGGCTTTGAAGAAACATCTGAGTTTTCATGGAGCATGGTGGCACACGAGCTATTTATGTGTAACCAAACATTGTAAAAAAATTCTAAAGAAGAAACATTGTAAAGAAGTGTTGAAAATTTAGGGTCAAAATCACTTTGCGAGTGATTTTTTCCCTTTGCAACTAATAATGTTCCTGCCGATGTTTTTATGGATCACCAATGTATATGAGCTAGAGGATGGCGCTCAAAGATCCTCCCTGACTCGGAACATATGGCACGACGCTCGAATATCCTCCACCCAGTCGTGATGTAAAAATCTACATAATACAATAGAGAGGCCCTCAATATGTAGAAGAGTCTTCTAATAGTTTTTTTAAAACTATTTAGTTAGTTTTTATAGATCTTTGGATGCTGGATAGAGAGGATCTCAATCGGCTTTATTCTTTAAAAATTCAAATCAGCACCCTTTGATCCATATGAAACGGCTTATGAGATCCACATGTATCTAATTAGAAGTGGTTGTAGTGTAATGTAATGAGTTTTCTATGTTGATAAATTATAATTTCATATATTAATGAATATTTAATACATTCAAAATCTAATGGAGAAACTAATCTGTTACCCTTAATTATCATTAAGATTTGTGTTCTAAAAGGTGTAGAAACATGAAAGAGTAACGCGTCACACCTTACCATTAGAAAACACTAAAATTCCGTATTCTTCTTTAATCTACCGAGGAGTATGTCTTATGGTGTCACAGAATAGCTAGCTTGGTCGATGACCATGTTCCAAGCATAAAAAGTGCTTCCTATGCATTTTCCCCGATGCATATATTCCTGACGGAATTTTTGCCACAATAGCGCAAGCCTGACGATTAGGCGTGTGCCTTGGTGTTTATAGCCTCCTTGGTTTGTTCTATTGTAGTGTTACTTGGAATGATCTCCTCGTATCCGCTAGCCTAACCACGTGGCCCACCACTCATTATCAACCTCACTGCTACCCTGCCACTCATAGACAATGTTGTAACTACGCTATCACCCGATGAGTTAGTGAACTTATGCCTTACTAATTGTAATCCTTGATGAGTAATACAAGTTATTATTTTGCAAAAATAAAAGGTCTAGTGCATGCGGAGAAGGCCGCTGCTAAATCACATTGTGTGCTATTTTTCCTCGGCAATTAATAATATTTTTATTCAAAAATAAGAACTAATAATGTTCTTGCCGAAGTTTTTACGGATACCACCGCTAATGTTTTTATGCCTTACTAATTGTAACCCTTGATGAGTAGACCAAGCTCGTAATCAGTGGCATCTTGCTCCCAATTTTGGGGTGCTTCCTCCTACTCGCAACCGTGGTTGCGTCGACTCCCACCATCCCTACGGCTACTACTTACCTACCATATGTGGCCTCGCCGAACATGCTCGTCATCATGAAAACTTTGGAAGCGACGGTGAGCTTGTGATCGTGGCGCGCCAAGGGTAGGTTCACCAACACCGGGCTGGGGGTGAGGTTCCTCCACTCCATCCCCCTCTCTCATCTCAATATTGAATCATTTATGAAATGTATGTTGCATGTCTCATGAATATATCTGTTGGAATTATACCCTAGAGGCAATAATAAAGATGTTATTATTATAATTCTTGTTCATGATAATGTTTATATTCCATGCTAGAATTGTATTAAGCGGAAACTTTAATACTTGTGTGGTTTGTGAACAACACCGTGTCCCTAGTACGCCTCTATGGACTAGCTCATTGATCAATGATGGTTAAGGTTTCCTAACCATAGACATGAGTTGTCAATTGATAATGAGATCATATCATTGGGAGAATGATATGATGGACAGACCCAAACTAAGCGAAGCAATTAGATCGTGCCATCGTGTTCGTCTTTGCGAAGCTTTTCTTATGTCAAATATTGTATTCCTTAGACCATGAGATAATACAACTCCCTGGTATCGGAAGAAAGCTTTGAGGTCATCAAACGTCATCCTATGAGAGGGTGATCATAAAGGTGTCTCTCGGTGATCGGAAAGTATCATTGGGTTGTATGTATCGAGATGGGATTTGTCCTCCCAAGTCGAGAGATATACTTGGGCCCACTCGTGTCGATATCAACACCGCTTGCAAGCATGTGGTTAAGGAGTTAATCACAAAGTGATATCAGATTACGGAGCGAGTAAAGTACTTGCGTGAACGAGATTGAACTAGGTATGGCCATGCACGATCGAATCTCGCAAGTAAAATATCGAGAGGAAGGAATATATATATGGGATTGATTGAATCCTGGCATCGTGGTTCATCCGATATGATCATCGAAGAATGTGGGAGTCAATATGGGCTTCGGACCCGGCTGTTGATTATTGATAGAAGATCATATGCGCATATTCTCGAACTCGAGGTCACACATAACGTGTCTCGGCGCTAGGATAGATTGGATAATTGGTTTATGAGTTTTTGTTGAGTCTCGGATGGGATCCGGGACATCACGAGAGGTTCCGGAGTGGTCCGGAGAATAAGATTCATATAAGGCAGTGCAGTTTTTGGAGTTCGGAATTGTTCCGGGTTAATCAGTATTGTACCGGAAGCTAATAGAACCTTCTGGAAGGGGACCAACGTGGACCCACCTTCCGGGAGGGGGCATGGGACTATGAGGGAGTGCCCTGGCCGCATTGGGCCAGGGGCACAAGGCCCCATAGGGCCCAGCCGGCCAAGAGAGTTTTAAACTCGAGATAGAGCTTCTAGAAGGGGGGTTTCCTTGCCCCACTCTTCCTCCTTGGGGCCGCTGGCCTTGGCTTGGGGAGGGGCTGGGGCTGCGCCCACCCTCTATATAGAGGGCTGGGGCGCACCAACCCTCACACCTTCCCTCCAACCCTAGCCGCCTGCTGCCCTCCTCTCTCCCTCCCGATCGCTTGTGGCGAAGCCTGCTGCAGAATTCTCCACCAATTGCACCCGCGTTGTGCTGTAGATCCAACCCATCTCTCCACCATACTTGCTGGACCAAGGAAGGAGGAGACGCCGAGGTGCCGCGTGTGCATCTCACGGAGGCATCGCCACTTGTGGTGCTAGATCGGATCGGATCGCGAGGAGGAGAAGCGAGCACGACTACATCACCCACGCTCCGGCAGCGTTCATTTGTCTTGAATCTTCAAGGGTATGAAGATCTAATCCAATCTCTCGTTGTTTGCATCTCCTAGATTAGATCTTGGCTTCCCTCTGTTCCGTAGAAAATTTTGATTTACTATGCCGCGAAACCCTTTAGTGGTATCAGAGCTAGATCTATGCGTAGATGTGTTTCACGAGTAGAACGCAACATGGTTGTTGCGGGCGTTGATGTTTTCTGTTGTAAGCCTCTTGTTTGTGTTCTTCTTATGACGCGGGATAATGAGATTGAAGCGGTCCAGGCCAACCTTACGCGACGTCGTTCGCGAGACCGGCTCCGCACTTGCGTGGCGTGGCTTGTTCCACATGCGCGGTGGATGCCGCTTTCTCTCACTATAGTTGTCATGGGATTAACATCGGAGTTTGGCAACCATAATATCACCGTTATGGCTTTCCGTAGGTAAGAATTGTTCTTAGCATCTACTCCCATAAGCCACGTAAAATATGCAACAACAAAGTAGAGGCGTCTAACTTGTTTTTGCAGGGAGTGTTTTCTGTGATATGGTATGGCCCAAGATGTGATGTGTATAATGTATGCGATGATCATGTTTTGTAATGTTTCACGACTTGCATGTCGATGAGTACACAACCGGCAGGAGCCATATGGTTGTCTTTATAATTGTGTATGACCTGTGTGTCAACTTCTTATGCGCCATGTAATAGTTTCACTTTATCGCTAAGTAGTTAGCAATAGTTGTAATTGCTATTCGTGGTGGAGGCAATCATGGTGGAGTGATGGAGATCATGCCGGTACGCACAAGATGGAGATCATTCCGCGAAGATTGGCTATACCATGTCACATTAAAGTTATATGCATGTGATGTTTATCCTTTTATGTATCTTATTATGCTTAGATCGCGACGATAGCATTATAAGATGATTCCTCACTTAAAGATCAAGATAAAAACTGTGTTCTCCCCGAGTATGCACCGTTGCGAAAGTTCGTCGTGTCCAAGCATCATGTGATGATCGGGTGCTATAGACTCAACACTCACATACAACGGGTGCAAGCCAGTTTTGCACACGCGGAAATACTTGGGTCTAACTTGACGAGCCTAGCTAGCATGTACAGACATGGCCTCGAAACACAAGAACCGAAAGGTTAAGCATGAGTCATATGAATGATATGATCGACACTTCGTTGTCCACCATTGAAACCACATCTCTTCTCGTGATGATCGGATTAGGTGTGGTGAATTTGGATCGTGTTCACTAAACAACTTGAGGAATGTTGAATTTAGTGGGAGTTCATCTAGTAATTTGATTAAGTTGAACTATTTATCATGAACATAGTCTAAATTGTACTTGCAAATACTGTAGATCACATGGCCAAGTCCAACTTCAACTTCAACGTTTTTGCTGAGATAGAAAAACTTAGAAACAATGGGTCTAACTTCACCAAATGGTTCCGCATTCTGAGAATCATTCTCGCTGGCGGACAAAAGGACTATGTCCTTGAGAAAGCGCTAGGTGACGCCCTCGTAGATGCCTGGTGATGAAAAAGCTGTTTATCAGTCGCGCAAGGATGATTATGATTTGATTAAGATCGCCGTGTTGTATTCTATGGAATCGGATCTTCAAAATCGTTTTGAGGAGTTCGCCGGGCCCTTTGAGATTCTCGAGGAGCTGAAAAACATGTTTCAGACTCAAGCCCGTTCTGAGAGATATGAGATCTCTAAGAAATTCTTTAACTACAAGATGGAGGAAGGGAGGTCCGTTAGTGAGCACGCCATTAAGATGTCGGGCTACACTCAACGCCTTGAGCAACTGGACTGCAAGATTCTAGAGGAGCTCAAGATTGACACTCCTAGCTGCAAAAGTTTTGTAGTTGATCACAATCAGATTGGTTCCACTGATATGATCACTGAGCTCTTTGCTAAGATGAAAGTAGCGTAGGTGAACATCAAAAAGAATAATCATGTGTTGATGGTCAACAAGCCCCCCACCTTTAAGAAAGGTAAGGGTGCAAGGAAGCCCTTCAAGAAAGGCGGCGGCAAGCGCGTTGCCCCTGCTGAGAGGAAGCTCAGGTCTGGTCCTAAGCCGGACACTGAGTGCTTCTATTGCAAGGACAAGGGTTCTCGAAGCATAGCTGTCCGAAGTACTTAGCAGACAAGAAGGCTGGCACCATCAAAGGTATATTTGATATACATGTTATTGATGTTTTCCTTACTAGCCCTCGTTGTAGTGCCTGGGTATTTGATACCGGTTCAGTTGCTAATATTTGTAACTCGAAACAGGAGCTACGGAATAGACGGCGGCTTGCGAGGGATGAGGTGACGATGCGCATTGGCAACAGATCAAGGGTTGATGTGATGGCCGTCGGCACGCTCTCCTTAGTTTTACCTTCGGGATTAGTTTTAAACCTTAATAAGTGTTATTATGTGCCTGCGTTGAGCATGAACATTATTTCTGGATCGTGTTTATTGCAAGACAGTTATTCATTTAAATCGGAGAATAATGGTTGTTCTATTTATCTGAGTAACATCTTTTATGGTCATGCACCTATTGTGAATGGTTTATTTCTTCTAAATCTCGAAAGGGATGAAACACACATCCATAACATTGAGGATAAGAGATGCAAAGTAGATAGTGATAATACTACTTATTTGTGGCAATCGCCGTCTAGGTCATATTGGTGTAAAGCGCATGAAGAAACTCCATTCTGATGGACTTTTGGAGTCTCTTGATTTTGAATCATTTGACACATGCGAACCATGCCTCATGGGCAAGATGATCAAAACACCGTTCTCCGGTATGATGGAGCGAGCAACGGACTTGTTGGAAATCATACATACCGATGTATGCGGACCGATGAGTGTTTCGACGCACGGTGGATATCGTTATTTTCTCACTTTTACCGATGACTTAAGTAGATATGGGTATATCTATTTAATGAAACATAGATCTGAAACATTTGAAAAGTTCAAAGAATTTCAGAATGAAATGGAGAACCATCGTAACAGAAAGATTAAGTTTCTACGATCCGATCGTGGAGGTGAATATTTGAGTTATGATTTTCTCACGCATCTTAAAGCAAGCGGAATTGTTTCGCAACTCCATACCGAACACCACAGCGCAATGGTGTGTCTGAACGCCGGAATCGAACCTTATTAGATATGGTCCGATCAATGATGTCTCTTACTGATTTGCCGTTATCATTTTGGGGTTATGCATTAGAAACCGCTGCATTCACTTTAAATAGGGCACCATCTAAATCCGTTGAGACGACACCGTATGAACTGTGGTTTGGTGCTAAACCTAAGTTGTCGTTTCTTAAAGTTTGGGGATGCGAAGCTTACGTCAAGAAGTTGATGCCGGACAAGCTCGAACCCAAAGCGGAGAAATGCGTCTTCATAGGATACCCTAAGGAAACTATTGGATATACCTTCTATCACAGAACCGAAGGCAAAGTGTTTGTCGCAAAGAACGGTTCCTTTCTTGAGAAGGAATTTCTCTCGAAAGAAGTGAGTGGGAGGAAAGTAGAGCTAGACGAGGTTGTTGAACCTTCTGTTGAGTTGGAGAGTAGCGCAGCACCTGAAATTGTTCCAGATCACCGCACCAATAATAGAGGAAGCTAATGATAAGGATCATGAAGCTTCGGACGATGCTGCTACTGAACGTCGCAGGTCGACAAGGTCGCGTGCCCCTCCTGAGTGGTACAGCAACCCTGTCTTAACTGTCTTGTTAGTAGATGACAGTGAGCCTTCGAACTATGAGGAAGCGATGATGAGCCCAGACTCTGAGAAATGGCTAGAGGCCATGAAATCCGAATTGGGATCCATGAGCGAAAACCAAGTATGGACTTTGGTGGACCCTCCTAGCGACCGAAAGGCCGTTGAGTGCAAATGGATCTTCAAGAAGAAAACGGACGCGGATGGTAATGTTACCGTCTATAAAGCACGGCTTGTCGCGAAAGGTTTTCGACAAGTTCAAGGTGTTGACTACGATGAGACTTTCTCTCCCGTAGCGATGTTTAAGTCCATTTGGATTTTATTAGCAATTGTTGCGTTTCATGATTATGAAATATGGCAGATGGATGTCAAGACTGCGTTCCTCAATGGCAACATTGATGAAGAGTTGTATATGATGCAACCCGAAGGTTTTGTCGATCCTAAGGATGCTGATAAAGTATGCAAGCTTGAGCTTCCATTTATGGACTAAAGCAAGCATCTGGGAGTTGGAACCTTCGTTTTGATCAAGTGATCAAGAGCTTTGGATTTGTTCCAAATTCCTACGAAGCTTGTATCTACAAGAAAGTGAGTGGGAGCTCGGTGACATTTCTGGTACTATATGTGGATGACATATTGATTATTGGAAATGACATTAACATGCTTAACGATGTGAAGAGTTATTTGAACAAGTGTTTTTCAATGAAAGACCTAGGTGAAGCTGCTTATATATTGGGCATCAAAATCTATAGAGATAGACAAAGACGCCTGATAGCTTTAAGCTAGAGTACATACCTACACAAAGTTCTGAAAAGGTTCAGAATGGATAAGGAAAAGAAAGGTTCAGTGCCTATGTTGTCAGGTAAGATATTGAGCAAGGCTCAGGGTCCAGCTACGGTAAATGATAGGGAAGCTATGAGCAAAGTGCCTTATGCCTCGGCCATAGGTTCTATCATGTATGCCATGCTATGTACTAGACGGATGTGTCCAATGCTCTTAGTTTGACGGCAGGTATCAAAGTGATCCGAGTGGAACCTTTGGACGTGAAGAACATCCTAAAGTACCTAAATAGGACTAAAGAAATGTTCTTAGTCTATGGGGGTGATGAACATCTCGTCGTAAAAGGTTACGTCGACGCTAGTTTCGACACCGACAAGGATGATTCCAAATCTCAGACAGGATATGTTTATATGGAGGAGCTGTGAGCTGGAGAAGCTGCAAGCAAAGCGTGATCGCGGGATCTACAGTAGAAGCGGAATACATGGCTGCTGCAGAAGCGTCAAGTGAAGGAGTTTGGATCAGAAACTTCATCACTGAGCTTGGCGTGGTTCCAAGTGCATTGGACCCACTGGAGATATTGTGTGACAACACTGGCGCCATAGCACTCGCTAAGGAACCAAGATATCATCCAAAGACCAAGCATATCAACCGTAAGTTTCATATAATCCGAGATTATATAGCAGATGGAGATCTGAAGATTAGCAAAGTACATACAGATCTGAATGTCGCAGATCCGTTGACTAAACCTCTTCCGCGTGCAAAACATGATCAGCACCTCAGTGCCATGGGTGTGAGATTGTTGCCAAATGTAAACTAGATTATTGACTCTAGTGCAAGTGGGAGACTGTTGGAATTATACCCTAGAGGCAATAATAAAGATGTTATTATTATAATTCTTGTTCATGATAATGTTTATATTCCATGCTAGAATTGTATTAAGCGGAAACTTTAATACTTGTGTGGTTTGTGAACAACACCGTGTCCCTAGTACGCCTCTATGGACTAGCTCATTGATCAATGATGGTTAAGGTTTCCTAACCATAGACATGAGTTGTCAATTGATAATGAGATCATATCATTGGGAGAATGATATGATGGACAGACCCAAACTAAGCGAAGCAATTAGATCGTGTCATCGTGTTTGTCTTTGCGAAGCTTTTCTTATGTCAAATATTGTATTCCTTAGACCATGAGATAATACAACTCCCTGGTATCGGAAGAAAGCTTTGAGGTCATCAAACGTCATCCTATGAGAGGGTGATCATAAAGGTGTCTCTCAGGTGATCGGAAAATATCTGTTGGGTTGTATGTATCGAGATGGGATTTGTCCCTTCCAAGTCGGAGAGATATACTTCGGGCCCACTCGGTAATCGATATCAACACCGCTTGCAAGCATGTGGTTAAGGAGTTAATCACAAAGTGATATCGGATTACGGAACGAGTAAAGTACTTAACGTGAACGAGATTGAACTAGGTATGACGGTACCGACGATCGAATCTCGCAAGTAAAATATCGCGAGACGAAGGAATATATATATGGGATTGATTGAATCCTGGCATCGTGGTTCATCCGATATGATCATCGAAGAATGTGTGGAGTCAATATGGGTTTCTGCACCCGCTGTTGATTATTGATAGAAGATCATGTCTGCATATTCTCGAACCCGCAGGGTCACACACTTAACGTGTCTCGACGCTAGGATAGATTGGATAATTGGTTTATGAGTTTTTGTTCGGAGTCTCGGATGGGATCCGGGACATCACGAGAGGTTCCGGAATGGTCCGGAGAATAAGATTCATATAAGGCAGTGCAGTTTTTGGAGTTCGGAATTGTTCCGGGTTAATCGGTATTGTACCGGAAGCTTCTAAAACCTTCCGGAAGGGGACCAACGTGGCCCCACCTTCCGGGAGGGGGCATGGGCCTATGAGGGAGTGCCCTGGCCGCATTGGGCCAGGGGCACAAGGCCCCATAGGGCCCAGCCGGCCAAGAGAGGTTTAAACTCTAGATAGAGCTTCTAGAAGGGGGGTTTCCTTGCCCCCCACTCTTCCTCCTTGGGGCCGCCGGCCTTGGCTTGGGGAAGGGGCTAGGGCTGCGCCCACCCCTCTATATATAGAGGGCTGGGGGCGCACCAACCCCTCACACCTTCCCCTCCAACCCTAGTCGCCCTGCTGCCCTCCTCTCTCCCTCCCGACTGCTTGTAGGCGAAGCCCTGCTGCAGAAATTCTCCACCAATTGCACCGCGCCGTCGCGTTGTAGATCCAACCCATCTCTCCACCATACTTGCTGGACCAAGGAAGGAGGAGACGTCGAGGTGCCGCACGTGTGCATCTCACGGAGGCATCGCCACTTGTGGTGCTAGATCGGATCGGATCGCGAGGAGGAGAAGCGAGTACGACTACATCACCCATGTTCCGACGAACGTTCCGCTGTGCGAATATTCAAGGGTATGAAGATCTAATCCAATCTCTCTCGTTGTTTGCATCTCCTAGATTAGATCTTGGCTTCCCTCTGTTCGCATCCGTAGAAAATTTTGATTTACTATGCCGCGAAACCCTTCAATATCCTCCACAACATTTTGTGTCAAAAAAATGTGATCTACACATTTTGCAAAAATGTCTCACGGTAGATGCCAAGACCCTTTATTTCTAACTACATCTCTCTAACTTCTGTAAAACGATATGGGTGTAATTGTTTTCCTGGGGCGATTTTTGCGCTCCCTAGCGCACGATATTGGGGCATGGCGAAATAGGCACATATGAAGATTAAAATCAGGGGAAAAATGTTAAATGAAGTTAAAGAAATGTGAAATAACTTTTTGTATGTAGAAGACACACGATATGTATGTGCCTCCTAAGTTTCGTATTTAAAATCGAAACTGTGTAGTTTAGGAAAAGATGACAAAGTACTATTAAGAAGGATATGTAAAGGTCTTAAGAGCTATGTAACTTAAGTATAAGATAAGTAAAATTGAGATCAGAAGTACCCTTATCCTGAAAATTAACTCTCTCGAAGAAGAGTAAATCTCTCCTGAATTGCTTCTCACGCAGGTTTGGCTTTGAAGAAACATCCGAGTTTTCATGGAGCATGGTGGCACAGGAGCTATTTATGTGTAACCAAACATTGTAAGAAAATTATAAAGAAGAAACATTGTAAAGAAGTGTTGAAAATTTAGGGTCAAAATCACTTTGCGAGTGATTTTTTCCTTGGCAACTAATAATGTTCCTGCCAATATTTTTATGGATCACCACTGTATATAAGATAGAGGGTGGCGCGCAAAGATCCTCCCCAACTCGGAACATATGACACGGCACTTGAATATCCTCCCCCAGTCGTGATGTAAAAATCTACATAATAGAATATAGAGGCCCTCAATATGTAGAAGACTCATATTAAGTATTCTAATAGTTTTTTTTAAAACTATTTAGTTAGTTTTGATAGATCTTTGGATGCTGGATAGAGAGGATCTCAATAGGTTTCATTCTTTAAAAATTCAAATCAGCACCCTTTGATCCGTATGAAACGGCTAATGAGATCCACATGTAAATCATTAGAAGTGGTTATAGTGTAATGTAATGAGTTTTCTATGTTGATAAAATATAATCTCATATATTAATGAATATTTAATACATTCTATATATAATGGAGAAACTAATTTGTTATCCTTAATTATCATTACGATTTGTGTTCTAAACGGTGTAGAAACATGAAAGAGTAATGCGTCACACCTTACCGTTAGACGACACTAAAATTCCGCATTCTTCTTTAATCTACCGAGGGGTATGTCTTATGGCGTCACAGAATAGCTAGCACGGTGGATAACCATGTGCCGAGCAGAAAAGGTGCTTCCTATGCATTTTCCTCGACGCATATATTCCTGGCAGACTTTTTGCCACGATAGAGCAAGCCTGACGATTAGGCGTGTGCCTTAGTGTTTATAGTCTCCTAGGTTTGTTCTATTGTAGTGTTACTTGGAATGATCTCCTCGCATCTGCTAGCCTAACCACGTGGCCCACCACTCATCATCAACCTCACTGCTACCCTGCCAATCATAAATAGTGTTATAACTACGCTGTCACCCGATGAGTTAGTGAACTTATGCCTTACTAATTGTAATACTCGATGAGTAATACAAGTTATCATTTTGCAAAAAAGAAAAGTTCTAGTGCATCCGGAGAAGGCTGCTGCTAAATCACATTGTGTTCTATTTTTTCCTCGGTAATTAATAATGTTTTTATTCAAAAAAAAGAACTAATAATATTCTTGCCGATGTTTTTACGGATACCGCTGCTAATGTTTTTAGTCCTTACTAATTGTAACCCTTGATGAGTAGACCAAGCTTGTAATCGGTGGCATCTTGATCCCAATTTTGGGGTGCTTCCTCCTACTCGCAACCGCCGTTGCATCGACTCCCACCATCCCTACGGCTACTACTTACCTACAATATGTGGCCTCGCCGAACATGCTCGTCATCATGAAAACTTGGGAAGCGGCGGTGAGCTTGTGATTGTGGCACGCCAAGGGTAGGTTTACCAGCACCGGGCTGGGAGTGAGGTTCCTCCACTCCATCCCCCTCTCTCATCTCAATATTGAATCATTTATGTAATGTATGTTGCATGTCTCATGAATATGTCCTCCACAACATTCTGTGTCAAAAAAATGTTATCTACATATTTTGCAAAAATGTCTCACGGTAGATGCCAAGACCCTTTATTTCTAACTATATCTCTCTTACTTCTGTAAAACGATATGGGTGTAATTGTTTGTCTGGGGCGATTTTTGCGCTCCCTAGCGCATGACATTGGGCCATGGCGAAATAGGCACATATGAAGAGTAAAATCAGGAAAGAAATGGTAAATGAAGTTAAAAAAAGTGAAATAACTTTTTGTATGTAGAAGACACACATATGTATGTGCCTCTCAAGTTTCGTATTTAAAATCGAAACTGTGTAGTTTAGGAAAAGATGACAAAGTACTATTAAGAAGGATATGTAAAGGTCTTAAGAGCTATGTAACTTAAGGATAAGATAAGTAAAATTGAGATCAGAAGTACCCTTATCCTGAAAATTAACTCTCTCGAAAAAGAGTAAATCTCTCCTGACTTGCTTATCACGCAGGTTTGGCTTTGAAGAAACATCTGAGTTTTCATGAAGCATGGTGGCACACGAGCTATTTATGTGTAACCAAACATTTTTAAAAAATTTCTAAAGAAGAAACATTGTAAAGAAGTGTTGAAAATTTAGGGTCAAAATCACTTTGCGCGTGTTTTTTTCCTTGGCAATTAATAATGTTCCTGTCGGTGTTTTTATGGATCACCACTGTATATGAGCTAGAGGATGGCACTCAAAGATCCTCCCCGACTTGGAACATATGGCACGACGCTCGAATATCCTTCACCTAGTCGTGATGTAAAAATCTACATAATACAATAGAGAGGTGCTCAATATATAGAAGACTCATAATGAGTCTTCTAGTAGTTTTTTTAACCTATTTAATTAGTTTTTATAGATCTTTGGATGCTGGATAGAGAGGATCTCAATAGGCTTCATTCTTTACAAATTCAAATCAACACCCTTTGATTCGTATGAAACGGCTAATGAGATCCACATGTATCTCATTAGAAGTGGTTGTAGTGTAATGTAATGAGTTTTCTATGTTGATAAAATATAATTTCACATATTAATGAATATTTAATACATTCTGAATCTAATGGAGAAACTAATTTGTTACCCTTAATTATCATTAAGATTTGTGTTCTAAAAGGTGTAGAAACATGAAAGAGTAATGCGTCACACCTTACCATTAGACGACACTAAAATTCCGCATTCTTCTTTAATCTACCGAGGAGTATGTCTTATGGTGTCACAGAATAGCTAGCTCGGTGCATAACCATGTGCCGAGCAGAAAAAGTGCTTCCTATGCATTTTCCCCGACGCATATATTCCTGGCAGACTTTTTGCCATGATAGCGCAAGCCTGGCGATTAGGTGTGTGCCTTGGTGTTTATAGCCTCCTAGGTTTGTTCTATTGTAGTGTTACTTAGAAGGATCTCCTCGCATCCGCTAGCCTAACCACGTGGCCCACCACTCATCATCAACCTCACTGCTACCCTGCCACTCATAGACAGTGGTGTAACTACGCTACCCACTGACAATGCCTCTGTCGCTCTGGCCCCTCCCCTCCCTATCGTTTCCTCTAGCGATGTGCTCGTTCCAACCATCCATATAAACTATCCCAACCCTATTCTACTCCACCATGGGTTATTCATGTGCACCCCAACTCTAAGTCTAGTGTATGGTTCTTCATTTCTAGATCCTTATACATCTCGACCTTAGACGCCAGGACATGCCATATTGTCTAAATTTTGGATTGCATGTGCCATCACCATTGCAGCATGACATGGTGTCTCTGTCTCCGGCTCACCTAGTCTTCCCCTCTTTGGTGCAATCTCTCTCGCCTTGTTTCTCTATGGTCGGGAACCGGAAGTGAATCTGGAAACAAGGAGATGAAAAATATATGAGTGCCAGGACATGGTGGGCCTGGCGAAGCTAATTAACAAGCGTGCCATCCATGAGAGAGCAAACCGTAAACACAAACATTTTGTCAGAGCTAATAACGTTCTTGCTATTGTTCTTATGTATGCCCACTATTTCTAAGCCTTTTGATCATAATATCTCCAAATTTCTCCGAGGGCGTCAAGGAAATCAAGATGAGGGAGAAGATCGGCATCCGGGGTGAGAACCACACCACGTCTGCAGAGCTCTTCGTCGTGGATAAAAAGTGTGCCAAGGCGGAGGCGGGGCTGATGTTCGGCCTCGAAGAGAAGCAGAAACCACCCCAAGGCCTCGAGCTCGTCCAAGAGCAAGGATAAGGACCCCAAGCGCAAGACCGCCATTGTCCTGGCCGCGAAGATGGACCAGAAGACTCCTCGCAAGGAGAGAGGCGAAGGGGAACGAGAGGACGGCTCGTACTTCCACTTCCACAAGAGACAGGGACAACTACTTCGAGCTCAAGAGGCTCCGCGACATGCACACCAACCAGAGAAGGGGAAGATCAGGCGGCAAGCTCTGCAGCGCAAAAGGCGACAATCACTAGGCGGGCACTGGAACAACATCGCCGGCGGCCGCGACACCCCGCAGGTGGGCCACCAGGCCAACGCCATGCAGCAGCACCCTCCTCAGCCGGAGAAAGGATGCACCGCAGACCCTGGGGCCTACCAAGTGCCGCAGGGTGCCATCGCCTGCATCCTCAAAGGTTCCTAGGGCCCGGTGTCCAACCGGAACTTCAAGCTGCTCAGTCGCGAGGTCGCCTCCGCCAGGCCGGGTGTCCCGTCCCCGAATCTCAAGTGGTCTCGATGAGCCATCACCTTTGACACCCGTGACCACCTTCTCTCCACCAGGCCCGTGGGCACTCTCCCATGATCTGCACCCCAACATCAACAACATCGCTATCGCTGAGACTCTCATCGACGGAGGCGCAAGCCTGAATGTGATTTCCACTAAGACGTTTGCCCAGCTACAGGTGCCCTATGACAGGCTGATGCTGACCATGCCATTCTCGGGGCAACGACGAGGTCATCACGATTTGCTGTGACGAGGTGGAAGCCTTGCGCTCCCTCGAGCATTCCTACAAGAAAGTAGCCACCGCCTACCCTGAGGACCTGGATGCTTTGGGCTATGTCGGCGGCTCCACAAGAAGGAAGCAGATGGTGGCTCAGGAGAGCGCCATGGCAAAGATGGCGGCCGTGGCGCTGTTCCCGCCTCAGGAGGAGCAGGTCGCGGTCGGCACTCGCGCCTTCAAGAAGGATTCTGAGCCACTGCCGCCTACCCTCATGAGCTCTCAGGAGGCTCCCCAGAACTGCCCCAACCCGAGGGCCCCTAACTTCATGGTGGACTGCACTCAGCGTGTGCGCAACACCGACTGCCTCTCCAAGGGCAACTAGACTACTGGCCGAGCGGGAGATCGAGGCTGCGGAAGGTGGACAGACCTCTCTAAACAGCGCGCCTGAGTCCACTGACGTTTTTGAAGGTGATCCTCGAAAAACTCTCATCTCTTGTAGCCTTACTTCCTGTGAGATACCGTGCGAGCCATGGCGGTGTTGTAATAAGTTGAACTCGATGTGGTTTATTGGATCTTGTGCTTCGTGCACGTCTTTCCATTTGGCTTTTCCCTTGGAAGAGACTTCTTTGAAAACCATACTCGCTTGAGTTCCCTCACATTCAGCAAGCGAGCGGGGGATGGGCACGGTGTTCGTCACCGAATCACTCCCCGACTTCATCAAAGCCTAAAGTGTCGAGCTCTGAACTTACGGACATGTTTTCCGGCCATAAGTTACCTCACCTACGGTCTCTGGTGCTTGTGTCCCTCACGCGGTGCATGTATTGAGCCCCAGCGGTATGCGCGTTTTGACCTATGACCCTCTCCTAGTAAGGTCTACGGGGTGGCTTGTGAGGGAACATTCCCCTCCATTGGCCAAAAAGTGTCCATGACCTAAAGTGTCAAGCTCTAAACTCACGGTCCGGGTCCGATGACGAGTCACCTCACCCACGCACCTGGATCTCAGAAATAAAAATAATATCTTAGCAACGACTCATCAGGCTCTATTCCTCTGTGGCCCAAGCTCTGAGGACCTAAAGTGTCGAGCTCTAAACTCACGTAGCGGGTTCGGTGACGAGTCACCTCACCCACGGTGCCTGAAGTTTAAAAACACTCCCCGATGTGATGGATCATGAGGTTCAGTCCCTCCATGGCCCGAGCTTTCCAGGACCTAAAGCATCGACCTCTAAACTTACGGCTCGTTCCTCAGCCGCATGTTAGCTCACCCACGGTTCCTGGACTTTAATAAATAAAAACATTCATGCTAGCCGGTTGCCCCCTCCTAGAGAGGCTAGTGGGGCCAACATCATTCCTACGGCTTTCTCCTCGAGATGCTTACAGGGCGACCCTAGAGACGTACCCTCTCCAGCGGCCAGAACTTTGTAGGGCCTAGAGTGTCCAGCTCTAAACTTACGGGCCAATCTCGGCAGTAAGTAACTGATACCTTCGATCCGTATTACAGAAGTAGCATAGCTCTTTTTCCCTAGTAGACCTAGGTTATCGAATCCTCGGGAAGCAGAAAGCGTAGTAATGTTACTTCAACGGACCTTCGGGAGTTTTAGAATTCTTTTTGTGTTTTACCGGACTAAGAGTTTGCGATCTTTTGTTGTTGTCGATGATGGAGAGAGAGGGCCTAGGGCTTTCAGTTTCACCTGTAGCTATGCAAAACATCTGATGGGAATAAAAGATAATAATAAAGTACGCATGTAATTGTTAGAGCAAGATAATTATATGTGGGTAGTGCATCCATAATTGCTATTGCCTCCACAACCTCTTATAGCAATAACCTATTAGTGTCATCCATAGAAGAAAGAGAACTAATGATATGCATAGTGATGTCACCGTTAATCCCAAGTAAATCCCTCACATACAGCCGTACTACCCTTCTCTCACTGGGGTTTCCATCTGTAGCATCTCAATTGTCTAACAATTGTAATGCTACTTGCCTATCCTATATTGCTACTTCATACATATTATTCTTGCATTGCATCATCATAATATCATGCTCATGTCATCCCCTCTTTTTGCATTGTTTATGCCTCTTAATAAATTGAGTTGCTTCTTGATATGTTGTAGTTGATTTTTGATATAATATTACATACCCAATTTGACCTGGGGAATATCTCTTTAAATCCTTCTATCTACTAACATGACATATTCCATCTTGCCATATTAATCCACCATGCATATATATATATGTGGGATCTTATTTGGTTTTTGCTCTAACCTTGCCCATGTGTACTATGTATGGATTCAAGTATTCAAATGCCATCTACCCTCACCGATCACTAGCACCACACATCCCTCCTAATCCCCCTTTCTTTCTTGCTTGGCAAGATGATCAGGACACACCCCACCACCACGCCTGGCCTCCCTAGTCCCCTCTCTTTCCCTCTCTAGCTAAAGCAAAAAAGAGTAAAGGGGAAAGAACCATGGTTTCTATCTGACGCCATCCACCTCTTCTCACCTTTTGCAAAAAGAAAAAACCTCCATGTGAGCTCAACCACCCCACCACCTTGCCTCCAACTTAGAGCATCTCCACTCGGCTTCCTAGGACGCCCATCCCAGGGCAAAATTTTGGTCCGGACACCGAAAATTGGCCCAGTCACGTTACCAGGAACCTAGTTTCGTCCGGATTTGGGCGAACTTTGGTCCAGACTTCCCAGGCCATTCCCAGCATCCTAGGAACGCCGAAAAAAGCGAAAACGGGTGTGGGCTAGCTCTGTCGGGAATATAGCCCCATTTTCCCACACCCACTCGCCCAGTCTGCGACAAAGTGTTCCCCAGCTACCTCTGTCGCCATGTCTTCATCGGCGGAGCTCCTCCACGCCGAGACATGCCCATGCTTCTAGATAGGCTCGCCGTAGTCGCTGCCTGTTCTACCGCTGCCTTTGTCGCCCAAGCTTCGTCGTAGCTCGGCTTCGCTGCGAGCTCCCACCACCTCGCCCGCCAAGTGTTCGACATTTTTTTGGCTCGACCATGGACTCCGATGATGTGGAGTTGCTCGCTGTGTTGCTGGAGGAGGAGAACACAGATGCTGCCGAAGATGCAGAGAACATGCAGATCCTCGCCTCCCTCGCCCAGTTGTACCTGCAGACGGCAAAGCCAAAGCATGGAGGTTCGGTGAAGGGTCACCAGAAGTGCAAGGCGAGGCAAATGATAGAGGGATACTGCGTGTTGTATGCCTACTACTTCGCCAACGAGCCGTTCCATGGAGAGGCCGTGTTTCGGCGCCGTTTCAGGATGAGCCGGAAGATCTTCCTCAAGATCGTGCATGCCATCCGGGAGTTTGACCCCTATTTCGTTTGCAAGAAGGACTGCACCGACATGGTTGGGTTTTCCTCACTATAGAAGTGCACAGTGGCGATGAGGTTGCTTGCATATGGAGCACCGGGTGACAGTGCCGATGACTATCTACGCATGGCCGAGTCCATCGCCATCGATTGCTTGTACAGGTTCTGTAGGGCAGTGATTGCAGTGTTTGGGAATTAGTACTTGAGAACACCCACTGCTGAAGACACTACTAGGATCCTCGCAGTCAATGAAAGTAGAGGATTTCCTGGGATGCTTGGAAGCATAGACTGCATGCATTGGCAGTGGAAGAACTGTCCATTTGCATGGCAGAGAATGTACAAAGTCCACAAAGGAGGTTGCACTGTGATACTCGAGGCAGCTACACATGATCTTTGGATCTGGCACTCCTTCTTTGGCATGGCAGGATCGAACAATGACATCAATGTCCTCAACTCCTCAAATGTCTTTGCCAAGTTTGTTGAGGGTCATTCTACCCCTGTGGAATTTGAGATCAACGGACACCACTACAACAAGGGATACTATCTAGCAGATGGCATCTATCCAAGATGGCCAACATTTGTGAAGACTATTTCAAGCCCAATGCTCCCCAAGCATTCTCAGTTTGCCAAGGAACATGAAGCTTGCAGGAAGGACATGGAGCGGTCATTTGGGGTGCTCCAACAGAGGTTTGCAGTTGTCCGGTTCCCTGCTATGACCTGGTCGAGAGATCAGATGTGGGAAGTGATAAACTATTATGTGGTCTTGCACAACATGATCATTGAGGATGAAAGGAAGGACCCAGTGAGTTTGGTCGAGCAGAACGAGCCATACTACATACAGACACCTCTTACCGAGCCTAATCACCAGGTGCCTCCAACCTGGGCTGCCTTCATCGCCATGCACCGGGAGATCCGAGATCAGGCAGTGCATCAACAACTGCAGGATGATCTGGTTGAGCACCTATGGATACGCACGAGCAACACGTAGATGCCGAGCATGAACTGGTCGAACTAGGCCAAAATATGTTGTATTTTCACTATAGGCCGAACTATGTTTAAATTTATGCCAAACTATGTTTAAATTTATGCCGAACTTTGGTCGATTGTATGTTGAACAATGTTCTATATTCATATTATGCCAAAATCTAGACGAATTTGAGCTGAATTTGGACGGAAAAGGGTGTCCCAAGAACTCGGCATGGTAAAGCGAGTGGGAAACTCGCTGTTCCTGGGCCGAAAATGTGTTTCGTCGGGCCATAGTTTGCCAGATTTTACGCTGGAAACGCCCGAGTGGGGATGCTCTTATCCCTACCGATTGGATCAAGGCGCCCCAACCACTTCTTCCTTATCTTTCCTCCTCTCAAAGCAGCACCATATCAAGCCTCAGCTGCCTCACTTTCCTTGCCGCCGTCCACCCAACCTCCTGGCCGTTTTGCAACCAGAGCCGCCAGAGCCTCGTCGCCATGGGTCATCGCCAAGGGTCCCTGCAAGCCCCGTTAGAGGCCGGCCAGATGAAGAGCACCAGGAGCTCACGATGTCCCCCGTGACCTGCCGGAAACCCGATGCTCGCCCCCGCCATCCTCGACAACCTCCGGCTCGCCCACCTTGTCCGAAAGGACCTCTATGAGCTCCTCTCTTCCCCCATGTGCTTCCCTTGCTTCCTAGTTTCCTGTAACGCGCGTGATATCCGTCGCACACGTTCTGGCCTCCACCGATTGCCGTCGTTCACCACCTATACAGTCACCACCGGTCACCGTCGTCATGTCCCATAGCATCCCCTTTCTCTGGAGAACCATCAACACCTCGCCTCCGTAAAAAAAACCGCCATCGAAATCGCATCGCCGCGATGCTGCTGTTTTGTTGGAATTTGGGTGTGGGATTTGGCCTATAGCCTAATACAAATTCTGAAATTCTCATGGCCCATCATGTCTAGCAAGAGATGGCACCAAAGTTTAGTCCCACCTTGCTAGTTTGGAGGGAGTTGGACCAATATATATAGTGGAGTGTTTCACTACCTCCTAAAGAGAGTGAAGAGGAGTGGCATACACTCGCGCTCCACCTTCTCCGCCGCCCGCCTCGCCACACCACGCCACGCCTCGCCTTGCCTCGTCATGACGCGCACGCGCCGCGGTTTGCGAAATTGTGCCGAGCTTATCTTTTTGCTGATCGGGAAAAATTATTGTGCGAGTTATTTTCAGTCAACCGTTTCCAGTATTTCCAGAAACGTGGGCTGTTACTACTCGGACATGGGCTGCGCATCACGTCTTACCTGACCGGCGCTATATATAAACGGCTCAGGCGTAAACCCTAATACGAGTTACACACATCTTTCTCTCTGCCTCTAGAACCTTGCGTCTCCGCTACACCTTCTCCATCCCCTCTTCCGGCGTGCACAGGACGACGGGACAGTAGGCCTCCGGAACCACCGCCTCTCATGAACCTGTACAGGTGAGGGGCGATCAGGTTTTTGGGGAGCATGTCTGCGGGACTACTCACGTCGACCAACCACTCCTTCCCCGACGAGGACTTCTTCCCGGACATCAGCAACCTCTACATCGACGACATGTCTGATGATACTGGTGTCAACGCAAACCTCAACGCCAACCTGAACGCGAACCCGATTCCTCCTCCAGCACCTATACATGATTAGGTTAATTCCTGCACTTATAGTCATGTTTTATTATTGCTTATTTTGGATTAAATATTATGATGATTTGCTTATATTTTCAACAATCCAAAAAGCTGATTATAGGCAACTGAATTCAACTGGTTTAGCCGCGGCTACAAGGCCGCCTCCCTTTGACGGTGTCAACTATAAGAGATGGCGCACGAGAGCAGTCCTATGGTTGAAAAACCTAGGTTGCTATAGCGCCACTCTTGGCAAACCTGAGGAAGACCTTTCTCCTGTTCAGGAGGAAGCGTTTCAGAAAGTCGACACCATGTTTATGGGGGCTTTGTTCAACATTCTTGGTGAAAACTTTGTTGACACCTATATGTCATTTGATAATGGCAAGGATGCGTGGGATGCACTCGACGCCAAGTTTGGTATTTCGGATGCTAGCACTGAACTATATATCATGGAGCAATTCTATGACTACAAGATGACTGATGACCGTCCCATCGTGGATCAGGCTCATGAGATACAATCCCTTGCCAAAGAACTTGAGTAGTTCAAGTGTACCTTACCGGACAAGTTCGTGGCCGGAGGCATTATTGCCAAGCTTCCTCTTTTCTGGAGGAACTTTGCTACCTCTCTGAAACATAAGAGACATGAGTTTTCTGTTTCGGATCTCATCGAATCTCTTCATGTTGAAGAAAAGGCGAGAGCAAAAGATACACGTCCTCAAGGTTTTGATGGAAGTTCTAGCACACATGTAGTGCAGAAAAATAACTTCCAGTCCCACAAGTTCAAGAATAAGAATAGGTCTGATGGCAAAGGAAAATTTGATGGAAAAAACAAGGCCGCATAGACTACCAACTTCAAGAAGAAGACTGAGTATAAGAATAAAGGATCCTGCCATGTCTGTGGTTATCCTAATCATTGGGCTCCTAGTTGCCCTAATCGCTTTGACAAGCGTCCACATGGAAACAATGGCAAGTCCGCTAATGTTGTTCTTGGTGATACTGAGATGAAGGATGTTGGGTACGGTATATTCCCTACTATTCTTTCAGTTTGTAATTCACCTGAATGGTCGATAGAAACTGGTGCAAATATACATGTATGTGATGATATTTACATTATCTCTTCTTATCAGGTCGAATGGGCTGGCTCCGTGCTGATGGGAAACGGCTCACGTGCTTCTGTTCAAGGTGTTGGTACGGTGGATCTAAAGTTTACTTCGGGGAAGACCGTACAGCTGAAGAATGTGCAACACATCCCCTCCATCAATAAAAATCTCGTCAGCGGATCTCTTTTGTGTCGAGATGGTTTTAAGTTGGTCTTTGAGTCCAATAAAGTTGTAATTTCTAAGTGTGGACAATTTGTTGAAAAGGGTTATGAGTGCGGAGGCTTGTTCCGCTTATCTTTGTCAGATTTATGTACTCAAGTTATTAATCATGTTTGCAATGATAGTGAATCCAATATTTGGCATTCACGACTTTGTCATATTAATTTAGGGTGCATGACGCGGCTTGCCGATATGAATTTAATTCCGAAATTTACTACGGTCAAGAGTTCCAAGTGTCAAGTGTGTGTGCAAGCTAAGCAACCTCGCAAGTCTCACAAGACTGCCGAGGTATGAGATTTTGCACCACTAGAACTAATACATTCAGATCGTTGTGAAATGAATGGTGACTTGACAAAAGGTGGAAAGTGATATTTCATGACTTTAATTGATGATTCCACTCGATACTGTTATGTGTACCTTCTGAAATCTAAAGATGAAGCTTTTAATCACTTCAAAATCTATAAAGTTGAATCAGAAAACCAACTTGATCGAAAGATTAAGCGGCTTCGGTCTGATCATGGTGGAGAGTATTTTTCCAACGAATTTGATTCTTTTTGTGCGGAGCATGGTATTATCCATGAGAGGACGCCTCCCTACTCACCTCAGTCAAATGGGGTGGCCGAAAGAAAGAACCATACTCTAACTGATTTGGTTAACGCCATGTTAGATACATCGGTCTATCCAAGGAATGGTGGGGGAGGCGATAAAGACTGCGTGTCATGTCCTAAACTGTGTTCCCAAAAAGAACAAAACCATTACTCCATTTTAAGAATGGGAAAGGAAAAGGCTGAAACTCTCCTACTTACAGACTTGGGGTTGTTTTGCAAAAGTGAATGTGCCGATACCCAAGAAGCGCAAGCTTGGACCAAAAACCGTGGATTGTGTCTTTCTGGGATATGCATTTCATAGCATTGGCTATAGATATTTGATAGTGAAATCTGAGGTATTCGACATGCATGTTTGTACAATCATGGAGTCGAATGATGCGACTTTCTTTGAAGACATCCTTCCCATCAAAGATTCGTCTAGTTCATCAAATCAGGAGATGCCTAGTTTATCTAGTCAAGAATTAATTACAATTCCTAAACCCACCAAACACCCTGATAATCCTATGGAGGATAACAATGAAGCTCCTACCAGAAGTAAGAGACAGAGGACTGTGAAGTCGTTTGGTGATGATTTCATTGTATACCTCATGGATGATACTGCCACTTCTATTTCAGAAGCTTATGCATCTCAAGATGCTGACTACTAGAAAGAAGTCGTTCGTAGTGAGATGGATTCCATCATAACAAATGGAACTTGGGAAATTACTGATCATCCTTATGGGTGCAAACCTGTAGGATGTAAGTGGGTGTTCAAGAAGAAGCTTAGACCTGATGGTACTATTGAGAAGTAAAAGGCACGCCTTGTTGCCAAGGGTTATATCCAGAAAGAAGGCGAAGACTTCTTTGATACTTATTCACCTGTGGCTAGATTGACCACCATTCGAGTACTGCTATCCTTGGCTGCCTCGCATGGTCTTCTCGTTCATCAAATGGACGTTAAGACGGCTTTCCTAAATGGAGAGTTAGATGAGGAAATTTATATGGATCAGCCGGATGGATTCGTGATAGATGGTCAACAAGGCAAGATGTGCAAGTTACTAAAGTCTCTGTATGGTCTTAAGCAAGCACCTAAGAAGTGGCATGAAAAGTTTGAAAGAACTTTAACTGATGAAGGCTTTATTGTAAATGAAGCTGGCAAGTGTGTGTATTATCGCCATGGTGGGGGCGAGGGAGTCATATTATGTCTGTATGTTGATGATATACTGATATTCGGGACCAATCTTAATGTTATCAAGGAGTTCAAAGGCTTTCTATCTCGTTGCTTTGAGATGAAAGATCTAGGAGTGGATGATGTGATCTTGAACATCAAGCTACTGAAAGATGATGATGGTGGGAACTGCTTCAGTCTCACTATGTGGCTTGAGTCGTTTTGGGTATAGAGAATGCAGATCCTCTCCTACACCATCTGATCCTAGCATGTTGGTTCGAAAGAATCAGGGAGATACTAAGGATGCTAAAGATCAGCTGAGATATTCTCAGATTATTGGCTCGCTTATGTATTTAGCCAGCACTATGAGGCCTAACATCTCCTTTGCTAAAGCAAGTTAAGTCGATTTGTCTCAAATCCTGGAGATGTTCATTGGCAGGCCCTTGAAAGGGTTTTGCGTTATTTGAAAGGAACTGCGAGCTATGGGATTCACTACTCCGGGTATCCAAGGGTACTTGAAGGGTATAGTGACTCAAACTGGATTTCTGATGCTGATGAGACTAAGGCCATGAGTGGTTATGTGTTAACACTTGGTGTTGGCATTGTTTCTTGGAAGTCTTGCAAGCAGACCATCTTAACGAGGTCAACTATGGAAGCAAAACTCACAGCATTAGACACAACCAGTGGCTTCGTGAACTCTTGATGAACTTACCTCTGGTTCAAAAGCAAATACCCGCAATCCTTATGAACTGTGATAATCAAACTGTGATCATCAAAATAAATAGTTCTAAGGACAATATGAAGTCATCAAGACATATGAAGAGGAGATTGAAATCTGTTAGGAAAATGAGAAACTCCGGAGTTATTGCATTGGACTATATCCAAACATATAAAAATCTGGCAGATCCCTTCACAAAGGGTTTATCACGTAATGTGATAGATAATGCATCAAGGGAGATGGGCTTGAGACCCACATTTTGAGTTGCTCACAGTGGTAACCCGCTGTATGTGATCGGAGATCCCATGAAGTAGAGTTGAGAGACAAGTTGTTGGTCAACTGGGAGGAGAGTATCCTTATAGTATACTACCACTCTGTATAGATGCAATACTCTCCTATTCTGCATGACAGGTTGGTATTCACCTTAATGTGTTCTGAGTGGCTCGTTTAAAGCAAAGATGTTGTCCTACAGAACATCTTCTGAAGAACACACCTATATGAGTCTGACTGTCAAACGTCGCAGTCCGTGGAAGTTGGGTGCTCTCTAATAAACTCATGAAATGCCATGGAGTATGATGCATAAGCTCCAAACCGCGGGGAAGCCTCGCGGCAGCCCTGTATCGGTCTAGACCTTGTGTGAAACTAGTGCGCACCAAACTTGTAGTTCAAGACATAGTCCACTATTCAAGTTGTGATCTAGTGTAGCATGAAGTTCTAAGTGGAAGTTCAACTTAACAGTCTCCACCTCGCACCGGTATATAAACAATGTTCAGGAAATGATTGATGTGATGTGATGATATGTGCCTATGAGACTTTGTGGGGGATTGTTGGAATTTGGGTGTGGCCTTTGGCCCATAGCCTAATACAAATTCTGAAATTCTCATGGCCCATTCATTCCTAGCAAGGGTTGACAGCAAAGTTTAGTCCCACCTTGCTAGTTTGGAGGAAGCTGGATCAATATATATAGTGGAGTGTTTCACTACCTCCTAAAGAGAGTGAAGAGGAGTGGCATACACGTGCGCTTCTCCTCCTCCGCCGCCCGCCTCGTCACGATACGTGCGTGCTGCGGTTTGCGGAATTGTGCCTCGGTGCCGATCTTATCTTTTTACTACTCGAGAAAAAATATTGTGCGAGTTATTTTCAGTCGGCCATTTCCGGTCTTTCCGGAAACGTGGGTTGTTACTACTCGGACGTGGGCTGTGCCTCACGTCTTACCCGACCGGCACTATATATAAATGGCTCAGGCGTAAACCCTAATACGATTTACACATCTTTCTATCTACCTCCAGAACCTTGCGCCGCCGCTACACCTTCTCCATCCCCTCTTTCGGCATGCACCGGACGACGGGACAGTAGGCCTTCGGAACCACCGCCTCTCGTGAACTTGTACGGGTGAGTGGCGATCAGGTTTTTGGGGAGCGCGTCTGCGCGACTACTGACGGCATCACGTCGACCGACCACTCCTTCCCCGACGAGGACTTCTTCTCGGACATCAGCAGCCTCTACATCGATGACATGTCTGACGATACTGGTGTCAACGCGAACCTCAACGCCAACTTTAACGCGAACCCGATTCCTCCTCCAACACTTATACATGATTAGGTTAATTCCTGCACTTATAGTCATGTTTTATTATTGCTTATTTCGGATTAAATATTATGATGATTTGCTTATATTTTCAATATGTTTTTCGGCAGAGCACTCGCGTGGTTTTTATCCTCTGTAACCGAGATGTTTCCGATCTCCTCCGTCGTCCCCAGCTTCCGTTCTTCACCCTCTGTCCTTCCCGGTGAATCCAGCTCTCTCCAGCACCCAACGGAGTGCAAATCCGATCTCCTCCGTCATCTCCCGAAGTTCGCTCGATTTCACTGACGCCACCGTCGTTTCAGTTCAGTTTTCTTCTGTCTCACACCGCCTTCCTGCTTGTTGTCCGGCACCGTCATCCCCATCTTCCGGCGCCGCCCAAGTATGGCCTCCGTCGCTGATGCAGCTCGCCGCCACCGTTGCATCTGCCTGCGCGCAATCGCCTCTAACGCCAGTAGCGGCGCGCCTCCATCCCATGTGTACATGTTCCAAACAACAAGCCTGCCAGCTAGCTATGCACGGCACTGTCCAAATTCAAGTGAGCTAGTTAGTTTTGCACATTGCGTTCTGATTCAGCTCGGTAGCACCTATTTCTTTTTCTATTTCTCTGTTCGACTGTTCCAGCCAAGTTCCCGAGACCGTCCTGGCGAATCCGACGAATCCAGGAGCACCTCAGTGTAGCCCATGGTATCCTCTTTCCAGTGCCGCAAGACTCGCTCAATTTCATTGTTTGTAGCCCTCGCAATCGTCCGGCAAAGTCTGGTCGTTTTCATTGCGTTCCTATCAAAATATCCGACAGTCTACCATCAGTCTGAGACTCTTTTCCCCTTTGTTCTCCGCAAGTTTGTGACAACTCGGGTGCGTATCTGGAGTAGATTTTCATGGCTGTGTAATCTAGGTACAACCCTCTTCTCATAGCATCAAACGGGACACAAAACGGAGGAGTAGATCACTTGCAATCTTCCGCCAAAGTTTGAGCGAGCAAGCTACGTTCGGTCCTAAAAATTTCAGTTTCTTCTTCAGTACACGACGTGTAAATCTTTTCCTTTCCTAAACATGAGCCTTGTCCTCTGTTTCTTTTGCAACACCCCCTGTCAATTCATGAAATCAAGCAGCAGTGCTCTTCCTATTTTAAAAATCTAAACTGAGCCCCTGACTATTGGTTTTCTGGTCAAATTTTAGTCAAATGTATTCAAATTTGAATTTAAACAAGTCAAACTTCATTATAACTTTGGCCAAGTTTTATATGACATCTGCAATGATTTTTGAAAAACTTAAAACATGAAAGTTGCTTTAAAAAAATTCTAAACATGTTTCTGGCCTCTGTTTATTTTGTCATATGTTGAAAATAATAAATATTTTTGGGATATTATTAAATGCTTTATTAATTATTAAATCACACCTTTTTATTAATAATTCCAAATATTGTAAATAATATATGTTTTGAATCATAAAAATATGAGGATTATGAATATGCTATTTAAAATATCTTTTGAACAATTTAAAATTTCGAAATAATTTAATTGTTAATAAATGTCTTTTCTTAAATATTGCATAACTTTAATTCCCTAACTCCGAATTCAATAAATGACATGTCTAAATCGATTAGCTCGATGAGCCCGTTCCAATTATGCATTCCATGATATGAGTTGAAGCATGTATCATATAAATATGGAATAATCAGAACTTTTATGGGAGTAAAACATGCCTAAATAAATTAACAAAGTGCTTTATTATTGTTTCCACACCTCACCTATGCCATGTTATACCATGCATTTGTGCATAATTCCATCATGGAATACCTTGTTTGATGTTGCATATAATTTATATAATTGTGCAATGTATTTATTTTGGCCCCTTATGTGTTTGGTTTTTATCCGGATAGACGCTGAGCAAGAAGAATATTAGGAGCCTCAGGAGTATTACCCGGGTCCATCTTATTCTGCAACTGAACTTCCAGGCAAGCATTTCCCCATGCTTGCACTACATATAGTACCTATTGCATCTATCTCATTCTTGCATCATAATCGCGTCACTAATAAAATTGCATCCCAAGTATTGCATAGCCTTTACTTTTAAATCCTAAGCTTGTTCCCTCAATCCTATGAGCCATTACTGCAGGAGTTGTTTGAGCCATGCGAGTCGTAGAATTGCATGTGTAGGATTTGTGAGTGTCTTTGAATAATGAGGTACCTAACTAACTGAATTGAGTAGTAATGGGATAACTAAAGAAAGAGGCACCGGAGGGCAATAGTTGAGATCTGGTTTTTATCCGCCCGCTTGTGTCCCATAGGACCCCGAGTACTTGATTCTTGTTCCTTGACTATCGCACTATCCGCATGTGGGACCATGAATCCCCTTAGTCCTAGCTTAAGTCATATATAATTTCTTGGGGCCACAAGTAGTTTGGGGCGTTATTACTATCCTGTACGTATGTCATGCTTTACTGCTTTATTTACTATTGTTGCTCGTGGAGAGCGTTTACTACTGTCTGGTTTTGGAACAAATGCGGAATGTTTACGCGGTATCGACAAGCCCAGTCACAATTTCGGGTTCCCAGTCGTTTATAGCCATTGTCGCAAACCCCTCGGTCCGTCGCGGAGCCGGTCAACTTCGTAGCGGATAGCTTAGCGGGGTATCCCCCTGAAATCATTTATGAATCTTGTGAATGCTTTGTCGTGATGCCTCGTTGGGTTTTCATTTGGTTTTTCCGAGGTTGATCGTGCGTGTGTTGCTATTTATGCACCTCTGCAGGATAAATCTTTCTGAAAGCCGTGTCATGATTATGGACGACTCGAACCTGATTTCTCGATCATAGACAAGCATAACTAAAGTACCGCTTTTAAATTGACTAAAACTTGACTAATAATAGTGCAATATTCATGAAATGATTAATAAAATTACATATGGATGGGGTGTTCTTCCTCCTTCTCGTTCGGATACGAGGAGGTGGGCAAGCGATGTTTATTTATGTTGATATATATCTAATGGGTAATTAACTGTTGTTTAATTAACGAGCGTCCATCTATCTTTGGTTAGGAATATGTTGTAGCGTGTCTCTATAGAATTGCTAGGCTTATTTTCGCTGCAATCGCATCACCCTCAGGTTGTTCCCTTTAGATGCATAAAGACTTGCTGAGTCCCTTACGGTCTCACACGATAAAATATTGGTTTAGATGGACATGTATATCCACCGGAAGGCTACTGGGTCGAGGAGACCGATGATGGTGGCAACGATCGTCTGGTGTAGAAATTCCGGGGATAGAGATCTGTGAGGTCTGTGGGCGGGATGTGCTTATTTTCAGGGCATCTTATGCCAATTTGTCTCTTATCCGTACTCGAATCTTGTTTTCCTCTTCTGCTTGATCTCTGATGTGTGATGTATGAGGATGTATCTCAAACTATTAGCTATCTAGTATTTTGGATCTTGATGTGTGGTGTTGAATATTTTTATTTCTTTTAGATGGTTTGGCTCTAATGTACTCTTGTATGTCGCTGACATACACACTTGTGTATGTTTTGTTCGCATGCCTGTTGACTACGCCGCTCGCACTTGATACGATGTTCTTGCAAAGTGGATAGGGTGGTGGCCGGTACCATGCCCTGCTCCGCTTAGACAGGACTGCACGTGGGTGGCCTTTGGGCCTCCGCGATAGAACCACCTTATGCACTTTGGGTTTGTCTTGGTTTGTTGCTTAGAGTGTAGTGTCCGAGGTATTACACCATCCTGCAGATTAGTCATTACTCACACTCCCTATACCTGGATCAATCCTTGGGATCTTGGGTACCTGGCAAGTCCTTAGATTAAGGCAAGAGAGGGTACAATAATCATCATGTCATACAAACTAATACATGATCCCATCTATGATAAATAACATGCACAAAGCTACATGGCTACGCTGAAGCCCTTACCTTAATTTGAAAAGTAAGAAAATTTGAAGTAGCGCCTATTCACCCCCCCTCTAGGTGCCCATACGATCCTTTCAATTGGTATCAGAGCCTCGGCTCTTTATTTGGGCTTTACCGCCTAAGAGAATATGGGTAGCCAAGATGGGGAAGGTGATGGTGAGCCTACTACGGTGACCATGGAAGATCTCAAAAACTTGGAAACAAGATTGAGCTCTTCCTTGGTTAACAAAGTCAAGAAGATGCTTGAGCAAATTCTTACAGAAAAAGATGGCTCATCATCCCCCTCTCCTCAAGAGGATCCTCCATCCGTTTTACCTAAAGGGAATACTCCGGTATCCCCCGAGGATAGAATGGTTAGGGGTAAACAAGACAACACTAATTCCTCCACAAAAAATGATGGTGGGAAGGGTGAGCACCGTGATTCATGGTACTCTCCCGACCCTCCAATCCCTCACCCTCATGTATACAATAGAGGTGACCCACCTAAGCTTGAAGAATCTGCTACTTTTGCTTAATGGCAATCACTAATGAGAACTCATATGCGCAGCTCTTGCATTGAACTATGGAACATCATCGAGCATGAACTCTTTATTGGGGATCCAGACAACTTGACAAGAAGAGAGGTTGTCAATAGTCAACTCAATGCCACTGCATTGCATATGATTCAACAAGGTTTAGGTACAAAGGATTATCCACACATTGAGCACTTTAGCATTGCCAAGGAAGCTTGGGATGCCCTCACAGTATTGTTTGTTGGAAATGAGAGTATGAGGAGGAACCGGTATGATGCTCTAAGCAATGAAGTCGAAGGCTTCTACATGAAGGAAGGTGAAGATCACGAAGACATGTACCGAAGGCTCAAGACCACCGCCACCGCTTTTAGAAATGTGGGTGCCTCACATGTGGATGATGCATGGATAAAAAGGAAATATGCGAGTGCACTCATGCCCTTTGATCCCACCGACTTGAAGAGCCTACAAGGAAGACACAACTACCATCTCATGACCTCAAATTAAGTTATGCAAGAGATGGTTGCCTTCAAAGTTACTGCCAAGAATGCCAAAGATGCTCGTGCCCGTGCCCTTGGTATGAGCAATGTTGTCAATGTTGCGTTGAAGGACAAATTTGTGGACCATGGGGATGAAGATGATAGTGATGAAGGCCTCTCCATTGACCACCCCGATGAAGTCAAGATTGCTCATAGTCAATATATGGCCTTCTATGCAAATAACTTTTGGAAAAACCCTGCCAAGGCCAAGATGGAAATGCAACGAAGAAGCAACCCAAATGGGAAAAGAGAAAATACTACTAGATTGAGAACTTGCTTCAATTGTGGTGACCGCTATCACTTTGTGGCAAGTTGTCCCTATGAGAAGAGAGAAGATCATGGGGGTAAGCTTGTGTTGAAGAAGACTCTCAAATCACCTTATAAGAAACCCTTCATCAAGAAGAACCCCATCAACAAGAAGTCGGGAGAAATTGTCTTGATCACTCATGTAGAATACTCCTCCGACAATGAAGATGATGAAGATGAGGAAGAGGAAACTTCTAATGGTGTGGCGGCTCTTGTTACTACCTCTACTCCGACATTCTCTCTCTTTGATTCTCCAAATGAGAATTCTCCCATCAAGAACGTCACTTGCCTTATGGCAAGAGGAACGGAGGTATCGTCATCATCTCACTCCACTCCCTTAGCTAATGATGAAACTGATGATGAGATGTCACTTGATGTTAAAAAGGAAGTAATTGCTTTTGATGAGTTTATGACTAAACTACAAGGGGATGCTAAGATACATTTTGGTAACATTCTAGATCAACTTTCCCACACACAAGAGCTTCTAGATGCAAGATGTAAACTTGGGCATGAACACATGATTGAGCTAGAGGCTTTAAACAATGCTCTAGAAGAAGAACAAGAGACTAGGTTGTCTCTTGAATTAAAACTTGAAGGGCTTGATGAGGCAAAAACCATTATTGTTAACAAACTCATCAAAGAGCGTGATCATGCTATTCCTAAATACAAAAGGGCTAAATAGGACAAGATTGAGTTTGGTGTGGTTCATGAAAAACTTGCCGAGGACTTTAGTTTCCTTAACAAGGCTCACAAGGCTTTGAAAAGTGAACTCTTGTCACTCACAAAGTCCCATGAAACGCTTCAAACTCAATTGGCCAATATTCCTTCACCTAGTAACTTCATTCCATCTAGTAGTACAACTATTCTTGAAGAGAATGCTAGGTTTAAGGGGGAGCTTGATAAGGTCACATTTCCTCAAGGCAACAAGTCCATTGATGATCTTTTGAGTAAGCAAAGGCCTAGTGGTGATAAAGGGGGCATCGGTTTTGTCTCCAAAAATAAGAAGAAGAAGAAGAAGAAGAAGAAGAAGGTCAATCCCACACGAGAGACTAACAAGGCCATTGTGGATAGTAAGACCACAAGTGGTAAAACTATGTCTCATGATGACTTTGCGGGAAGTGCTAACCATCACTATGTTCTAATGCGTGATTATTATGGTGATGTGTATGCACAATATGTTGGCTCATATGATGGTTATATTGCTTGGTCTATTTGGGTTCCCAAGACCCTTGTTGCTAACAAAATAGGACCCATTGAAAAATGGGTACCTAAAAATTAGCTTGATCTTTTGTAGACTTATGCTTCCGGAGGGTCAAAGTGGGTGCTTGATAGTGGTTGCACAAGTCATATGACCGGAAGCTCGTCTATTGTCAAGGACTTAAAGCCAAATTATGAACAAATCACCGTGACATATGCCGACAAGTCAAAGTATAAGGTAATGGGTTCTGGCAAGGTAGTGGTTGCTCACGACATTACATTCGTGAACGTCATGCTTGTCGAGACCCTTGGATACAATTTACTTTCAGTCCGTGCTCTTGGAAAGATGGGCTTTGCCATCTTTGTTGATGATGATATTGTGGTCCTCATGTGGAGCAAGTCTCTCAAGGTCGCTTTCGTTGGGTACGTCGAACATGACTTGTATGTGGTGGACTTTTCGGGGCAAGCCACTACAAGTGCGATGTGCTTATTCGGAAAGGCCGATGTGGGTTGGTTATGGCATCGCCGACTAGCCCATGTCAATATTAGAACTTTGCAAAGTCTCCACAAGGAGGGCCATATTGTTGGACTAAAAGAAAATGTTTCCTTTGCCAAAGATCGTGTTTGTAGGGCATGTGTTCATGGAGCTCCTCCATGTGGACCTTTTTGGTCCTCCATCTCATGCAAGTCTTGGTGGGAAGAAATATTGTTTGTTGATCGTTGATGACTTTTCAAGATACTCATGGGTATATTTCTTCAAGTTGAAGAGTGAGACCCAAAAGACCTTCATCGACTTCATCAACATGGTACAACATCAATACAATCTTCCCGTGTTGATCATAAGAAGTGATAACGGCACCGAGTTCAAGAACTACACCTTGAATGATTTCCTTAGTGATGAGGGGATAAAACATCAATATTTCTCTACATACACCCCTCAACAAAATGGTGTGCCGAAAGGAAGAACCAGACTCTTATTGAGATGGCTAGGACCATGTTGTCGGAGTTTAAATCTCCATACAACTTTTGGGCCGAAGCCATCTCCACCGCTTTTCATGCTTCAAACCGGCTCTACCTCCGCAAAGAAATCAACAAGACTCCATATGAAATACTTACCGGTAACAAGCCCAACATATCTTACTTCCGGGTGTTTGGTTGTGAATGCTTCTATCTCATAAAAGGTGTTCGTTTGTCCAAATTCGAGTCTAAAGCATTAGAGGGTATTTTTGTTGGCTATGGTCTCGAATCTCACACTTATAGAATCTATGATAAGCTCTCCGGAGCCGTCATAGAATCTTGTAGTGTGACCTTCGAAGAATATGATGGTCCCCAAGGGGGGCGTGTTGATGCTTGTGATGCAGATGATGAAATGCCTCAGGACGCCATAGGAAGAATGGGTGTGGGATATATCCGCCCTGTTGAGGAACCCCTTATGGCGGATCGAGAAGAACTATGCTCCACTCAAGTGGAGCCCTCATCTTCACAACATCAACAAGCTCCATCCACCAAGGAGGACAATGACTCAAGCCAAAGACAAGATGTGGACCCTCAACATGATGATCATAGTGACCAACTCTAGTCAAGGGGAGCTTGATTCATTCGCCCGGGTGTCAAGTGGTGCCAAGGCAATTGCTCAAGGAAGATCCGTACAAACTGCTTTGAAACAAGCTCAAATTGATTCTAGAAGAGCACTTGATCAAGACCAAGGTCAATCTTTGCCTCTAGATAAAGAGAATGATTACGATAATGATCAAGGTCAAGTTGATGGTCAAGACGAGGACCAAAATGATAAAGAGGGTCCCCCAAGAAACAACACGGAGATCCATGCTCGTCGTGAAGCTAGAAAGGAAAGAATGTTGGAATTAAGAGACCACACCTTACAAAATGTGGTTGGTGACCTAAGGAAAGGCATTTCCACAAGAGCACAATTGAAGAGGTTCAGTGAACACCAAGCACACATCTCCATGATTGAACCTAAGAAAGTGTGGGAAGCTCTTGAAGATTCGGATTGGTTAGAAGCTATGCACAAAGAGCTCAACAACTTTGAGAGGAACAAAGTATGGAAGTTAGTTGAGAAGCCAAAGGATTGCCGCAATGTTATTGGAACAAAGTGGATATTCAAGAACAAGCAAGATGAGCATGTAATTATAGTAAGGAACAAGGCTAGATTGGTTGCACAAGGGTATTCTCAAATTGAAGGCATTGACTATGGAGAAACTTATGCACCCGTGGCTCACCCTGAGTCCATCTGTATCCTCCTTGCTTATGCGGCACATCATAATTTCAAGTTACAACAAATGGATGTAGAAAGTGCATTTCTTTATGGTCCATTAAATGAGTTGGTATATGTTAAGAAACCCCCGGGATTTGAGGACCCCAACTTCCCAAACCACGTCTACAAACTTGATAAGGCGCTCTATGGGCTCAAGCAAGCCCCACGCACGTGGTATGAGCACCTTAGAGAGTTATTGTTTGACCGTGGATTTGAGGTTGGGAAAATCGATCCCACTCTTTTTACTAAGAGAGTCAATGGGGAGCTTTTTGTATGACAAATATATGTTGATGATATTATCTTTGGCTCATATAACAAAGCTTTTAATGATGAATTCTCAAAGCTTATGACTAGTAGGTTCCGGATGTCTTTGATGGGGGAGTTGAGAGTATTTCTTGGCTTTGAGATCAAGCAAGTTAGAGGAGGGACATTCTTCAATCAAGTCAAGTATACTCAAGATATGCTCAAGAGATTCAAAATGCAAGATTTAAATGGAGCTCCTACTCCCATGGCTACAAAGACTCATCTAGAACAAAATCCAAATGGTAAAGATGTGGATCAAAAGGTATACCGGTCCATGATTGGTTCTTTGCTTTACCTTTGTGCATCTAGACCCGATATTGTGTTGAGTGTAGGTGTGTGTGCAATATATCAAGCGGCTCCTAAAGAAAGCCATTTGATGGCGGTCAAGAGAATCTTTCGATATTTATTTCATACCCCATTTTATGGTCTTTGGTATCCTCGAGGCTCAACATTTGCTCTTTGTGGATACAAGGATTCAGATTGGGCGGGTGATAAGGATGATATAAAATCAACATCCGGGGCTTGCCAATTCATTGGTAGTTCCTTGGTATGTTGGTCTTCTAAGAAGCAAAATTGTATATCTCTCTCCACCGCTGAAGCCGAGTATGTGGCAGCCGCTAGTGCTTGCACTCAATTGCTATGGATGAGGCAAACTTTAAAGGAATACGGTGTCCATTGTGACAAAGTGCCTCTTCTATGTGACAATGAAAGTGCCATCAAGATTGCTTACAACCCGGTGGATCACACAAGGACAAAGCATATCGAGACTCGCCATCACTTCATAAGAGATCATGTTGCTCCAGGTGATATTGATCTATCCTATGTGTCAACCAAAGATCAACTTGCCGATATCTTCACGAATCCACTTGATGAAGCAAGGTTTTGCTACTTGAGGAATGAACTAAATATTGTAGATTCAAGGAGTTTGACTTGATTATCTTACATTCTCACCTAATACTCAACCCATATTTGGTTTAGGTGTAGGCATGGACATAGGGGGAGTGCGGTCCTAATTAATTGGACTATCCCTCCCCCCATTATGCGCAAAGTAAACAAAATCATTCCTGTTAATATCATTTTGTGATATGTGAGCTTAATGATGAGTTTTGGTAATGGACCCAAGATATATCTTCGTGGTGCCAAGCCGAGTATACTCAAATATGGTGGCCTAGGCCACCGCCCCCTCTCACTCGAGAGGTTGATGTGCTTACTCGTGTTTGTCACTTTTGAGTTGGTTTTCCTTCCTCGGTCAATGCACTCTTGTTTGGTTCTCCATATTTGCGGTTGATGTTTTATTTTTTAGAGTGCATAGGTCCAGATCAGTATATCTCCCTTAACCCAATCCTTCCTTATCCTATGACAAAACTCATCTACTCCGCAATCCTCCTGTTTTCAAACTTGGCTGTCTATTCTGGTGGTTACGGTACTACCGGTTCAAAAAACCGGTACTACCATAAGACGGTACTACCGCACAGGGACCTGTTTCCAGGCTGCTTTTCTGGATACTTCCCAGGTGCGGTACTACCGGCCGTTTCCTACGGTACTACCGCTTTTCATACCGGTACTACCGCTGCGTGTCTCGGTTAAGGGTGGAGACGCTGGGAGAGGCACCCCTCAGTGCCTCATTTTCTATCGTCTCCACTCCTAACCACCGCCTCCACCGGAGCCTAGACCGCCGCCGGAGCTTTGCCCCTCCCTGCTTTCAACGGATCCACACTGGATCTGGCTTCCTCGCGGGCTCCTCCTCGTTTTCCACCGCCATGGACACCGGTACTACCGTCCTTCCTTTCTTCTCACTTGTTTTCCCCATTGAATCTAGGGACACTTTGATTCTTTGTTAAAACTTGTGATTTTGAGGATGTATCGTGTGCACTTACATATCTCCGATGGATTCTCGTTTTAGAATAAGTTTTGCTGCCAGTCCTAGATCGATGTCACTAGATCTGTGCTGTAATCGCATGATCGGTAGTACCGGACGATTCTTCGGTACTACCGTAGAGGGACCGGTACTACCGCTCAGTACTGACAGCAAATTTTTTCTCAAACTTGAAATTTGTCTTCTACTTGTTTCGGGTTCTTGTGACCTTATCCCTCTGCTACCTCCCCTATTCTTTCACAGGTGCAGGGGCTCCCAGGGATCACGCAAAAGGTCCAAAGCTCATCATGAGATACAGGACTTTGAGTCAGAGTCAAAGACACAATCAGAAGAAGAGATCATGCCGCAACCTAGCAGCCGTCTGAAGCTAAAATCCACTCGGGGCCGACGTGGAGGGGGAGTTAAGATAAGTGTTGGTCGAGGTAGTGCTCCTCCTTATCCTCCTCGCACGGGTCGCTGCAAGAGTCACAGTTCAGGGCCATCTAGGTCAAAGAAGTTGTCTGACATTCCCGAGGCTGAGTTTCTTGCCCTCCGATCTGACAATCCCTATGTTACTGCTCGCCATGAGTCTAGGGACAAGAGTCTATTTTACACCGACTTCCAAGAGCGGGTCTACTTTGAGGTTCTCATTACGGGTGAGAAGATTGTGGTTCCTCAAAAGTGGATTGAGATGAACCATGTGAACAAGAACTTGAACTAATTTGGTGAAGCACTTGAGATTTGCACACACATTGGCTTGCTTCCCATTATGCAGTTCAAGTGCGACCATGACCCCTTGCTCATTGCACAGTTCTATGCCACCGTTCACTTTGCCAAGAACCAGACTCGGACTATCACCTGGATGACAGAGGGAATTGTCAAGACCGCAACATTGGCTGGGTTTGGGGCTATCCTTGGATATGAGGATCGTGGGAGATATACTCTGGTTGGCTTCCGTTGTCACAACAACGAGCGTCCCATGAAGAAGGATGTTCTTCTTCCACTCTACATCCGTGGACGTGGTATTGCTGGAAAGATCAAGGGGCTTCTCCCAACATATGATATCTTGCATCGCATTTTTCGTGAGACCATCGCTCCCCGTTCTGGCAATGTTGATGAGATGCATGGTTTCATGGTGGACATCATGATCACAACTCACCACCAACGTGATTCAGGACAACCAATTGATGCGATGGACGTGATTTGGAACGAGATGGTTCATGCTACTCACACTCAGCGGGTTCCTCCTTTTGCCCCATACATCATGGCACTTATTCTTCACAAGTGCCCATCTCTTGCTCGGAACATTTCCTCCCAACGTCTTGTTACTCACCGGCACAAGAATCTATTGATCAAGACCCATCTTAAACCATGCAACGCGGATGGTCAACTTGTTGATGAAGATGGGAACCCACTTGAGGATGGCTCCGGTGATGATGATGATGACGCCCAAGATGCTGATTTTGTGGCCTCACGCCGCAAGACTGCCCAACCATCATGGGCCAAGAGGATTGAGGCTAAGCTTAAGAAGGTTTTCTGCTTCCAGGTTGACAATCAGAAGCGTATGTATGAGGCCCATGTCTATGCCAAGAAAGCCAGTGCACGTCAGGAAGAAGTAATGCAAGATCAAGGGTTGATCACCTCCGAGGGATCCGAGGACAACATCACTCCGGAAGAGCAATGGATCTCCAAGCACAGCCACTGGGACGATGATGCCTCTTCCACTTTCCATGCTCCGCCTCCGTATGGGGAAGACTCTGATGATGACTACCAGTGATCTCTGGGACGTTAGAGTTGCTCTTGTCCCTTTTTGGTGTCTTGATGCCAAAGGGGGAGAAGAGTCACATTAGGCATGCGGGATTTGCATGGGAAAGTCACAAGATCGCTCTTGCCTTTGATTTTTAATCGCTTGTGAACTTTATTTGCTACTTGCCTCTTATTATGTGTGAAACTTATGAACTAACTATTTGTGCTATGTATGCGAAACTATGTGGTTATCGTATGGATCCATCATTTGTATGGTTTGGTTATTATCATTTTGGATCCATCTTATGTGGTGTGTGATGACATTATCTATTCCTCATCATTGTGGTTCTCATCACACACTTATGTGCGAAGGTATGTGTACTATGTGTGACTATGCACTCTCATGTACCTTGTAAAAATAGTATGGGGCTTGTCTCTACTTATCTAGGGGGAGCCCCATCTCTGTTTTACAAAATCTTATTTGTCATCAATTCTATCATGAAAAATGTGTGTTGTCATCTAACACCAAAAAGGGGGAGATTGGAAGAACATTTCTTATCACTAGAGATTTTGGTGTTTATTACAACACACACAACAGACTAATTATCTGCCAAGTATTCTACGGGTTGCATACATAGAATTCCCTGTCCAATTACACACAAAAAGGGTTTGCCTGCTGCTCCATTTTCTGCCTCAGTGATGTCCGGTAGTACCAGATAATTCATCCGGTACTACCGCTCGGGTCCGGTACCACCAGGTTTCTCCTCCGGGCCTGGCCGTGTGATGAGTACACTGGCCAATGGCCTCAGTACTGAGCGGTATCAAAAAGCGGTAGTACCGCATTTTGGTACCGCTCATGACTGAAGCGCTTGGCAAGCTCGCCAAACTCCTCAGAACTGAGCGGTATCAAAAAGCGGTAGTACCACATTTTGATACCGATCAAGACTGAAGCGATTGGCAATCTTGCCAATCTTCTCAGAACTGACCGGTACCAAAATGCGGTAGTACCGCATTTTAGTACCGTTCACTTCTAAGGAGATTGGCCACTTGACTCACACTGATTGTTCCCCCTGTATCAAAATGCGGCACTACCGCATGTGTCCGGTAGTACCGCTTTGTAGGGGCGGTACTACCGCCATGCGGTAGCCCCACACTTTGATACCGGTGGAAACCTTGGGCTATGCAACCCAGCACTGCATCTCCGGTACCGGTCCGGTAGTACCGGTTGTTTCCGGTACTACCGCATGAAAAGTCCGGTACTACCGCTTCATTAAATGCAGCAACCGCCACATTGGAGCTGGGGCTATAAATATCCTCTCACCTACCTTGGGACAAGGTGCTCATTTTCATTAAAGTCAAGACCACCATTGGAGCCACCAAATCCGCAAGATCTCTTCAATCCACCACCCAAAGTCCTTGATCTTTGGGGAATCGAAGGAGGAGGCCTTGATCTACTACTTCACCAAAAGAGATCTTCATTTCCCCCTCATTCAATTGAGGGCCCCTTTGCTCTAGTGTTTTCTTGGAAACCCTAGTTCTAGTTTTGGTTCTTACAATCTTGTATTTGATTGTTTTGATAGCTTGCTTGTATTTGGGAGCCTCCGATTAAGTTGTGGATGTGTGCCCCAAACTTGTAAAGGTGCCGGCCTCCACCTTGAAGGTTGCCGATATAGTGGAAGGTGAATCGATCCCGTTGGGGTGAGATTCATCGGAGAACAAGGGAGGCCTCTCGTGGCGTTGGTGGTTTGAAACCACCCCCTCTCCAAACGTAGACGTACTTCCCTTCAAAAGGAAGAAACTACGGGAAACAAATCCTTATATCTCCGCGTCCACCACTTTGGTTACTTCTATTCTTTACCGCACTTTACTTACTAGTTCTTAATTAGTAGTGTGTTAGCTCGTGCATATTTGTCATATAGGTAAATTCACCTTAGTTGCATTATCTAGAGAATTTACCTTATTGTGAAACCTTAATTTGAAAAATAAGAAAATTTGAAGTAGCACCTATTTACCCCCCCCTCTAGGTGCCCATACGATCCTTTCACTCTTTTTATCAAAAACTCAAAAAAAATAGTTTAGTTTGGTTTGCTTTCTCTTATCAAAAACACAAAAAAATTAGTTCCTGCTCTGCTGCTGTTTTTGGCTTGCCCTATTTTTTCCAAAATGAACTCTGCTGAGAATGATGGGGGAATACCAATCGGGGTATACCCATGAAGCGGAGTCGCCAGCTGGATCAAGCCGACTGAAGCCAAGCCCAGAGCAGGTCGACTCGCCCAATACAGCGACTGGCGCGTGCTAGACCCAGACGAGTGGCGCAGACTGGAGGCCCAAGACGGCGACTTCAATATAAAGCCCACTAAATACTTGTAAACCCTAACTGGCTGCATATATAAAGTCACCAGGGACACCCCCACAGGGCATCTTCTCTCACATTAGATCAGATTTAGTCTCTCCCTCCGCCTACGGCGGCTCCCATGTAAACCAATCTATACTCATACTGGATTGATAGCAGGACGTAGCGATCCTCCATTAAGGGGACGTGAACCTGGGTACATCGTGTGCCAATCTCGCTCCCGGATTCTCCTACATCGCCTTGCTCCCTCTACGTAAGCTATTCACAGTAGCAGCTGCCGTGCAATACCACGATAGTTGGCGTCCACCGTGAAGCAAGCGGCGCTTGGAGGGTGATGATCCGGACGGGATCCTTAGATTTCGGTGACGGACGGTGACTTCATGAACTAGTCTGCGCTACTCCGAGTGGCCGTCTCCTTCAGGTGTCTACAGATTCCATCTCAGTCTTATCCTAAATTGTCGAAATATTCTGTTCAGATCTCATTTTCTAATACCTTTGTGTTTTTCACGGATGCATGAATCATGGCTGGGAGATTCAATCTAGTACAATACGTACACGATTTGATGGACCATTGCAGGATTATTGGAGAGGAAGGAATCAACTTCTAGATTGCTACGCACACGCATACAATGCTTTGACGGTTTTTTCTAATCCAGTAAGACAAATCTTCTCTTCGATCTTACGCATTGATTAACTTGTTCGTACGTGGTCCGACTCGCCACGCCTGATGCCGAATCGCCTGTTGCTGACTCGCCTGGCACAGCACGTGCAAACTTGATAGGGTCACGAAATCGGTTTTTTATGTGCATACCACGGAGAATCAATCTATAGAGACGAGGCGATCTGTTGGTTTACATCTGCCTCGGACTCGCTCCTCGCGATTTGCCAGACTCGGCGACTCACCTGCCGCATAGTCGTCGTGCTCGAGGACTCTCCTGCCATGAACTCGTCATCAACGGCTCGCCACGTCGTCCGACTCGCCATTTTATACTGTCGGCGACTTCGCCAAGATCGACTCTATCCGCATTTGACAGCTAAGTTTCTTTACACACATACATGCTGTGAGTTCAAAATATATATGCATCTCCATTCATTCTCCAAAGCCGACCATGCAGTCGCATATGACCATTTTCAGGGACCAAAATCATACTTGGGATCGGTTTCAGTTTTGTCTGCTGTTTATTCGCGTCCGTCGAAGTAGCGAGGCTGGGTACCAAAAGGCCGACCTTGTCTCCGGGTTCAACAGTCTAGCATCGCGTCTCTGTTACCCGGCAAGCGTTTGATGCTGGAGGTCTACCTACTCATGAAAAGACACGCATAAACCTTACATACTGCCCATCGATCCACATAGCAAAAGTGCATTTTTTAATGTTTAATATATTTCATAAATACACCTTATTGCAGTCATACTTTTTCCTCCTTCTCGGCAAAACGGTGTTTTTCTCGCCACTCACCGCACTCGGGGACTTGGCGCTCGCCGATCGCTCGGCCTCGCCGCTCGCCGCGCTCGGGGACTCGGCGCTCGCCAGTCGCTCGACCTCGCCACGCTCGGGGACTCGGCGCTCGCCGGTCGCCCGACCTCGTCGCTCACCGCGCTCGGGTCTCGGCGCTCGCTGGTCGCTCGATCTCGTCGCTCGACGTGCTCGGAGACTCGGCGCTCGCCGGTCGCTCGACCTCGCCACTCGCCGAGCTCGGGGGCTCGGCGCTCGCCGGTCGCTCTACATCGCCACTCGCCGCGCTCGGGGACTCGGCGCTCGTCGATCGCTCGACCTCGCCACTCGCCGTGGTCGGGGGCTCGGCGCTCGCCGGTCGCTCGACCTCGCTACTCGCCATGCTCGGCAGCAACCACTACTATTTTCAGAATATGTATCTCTAAAGAGCCTCAAGTCGCCTCTACAAGCCAAGTCGAGCCTCGGGGACTACTCCTAGGCATGTTGCGTGTACGCGTGGTTCCCCGACCGCGGCTCGCCCTCATTGACTCGCCACCGCGTACTCTCCACTCGCGTACTCTCCACACTCAGGGATTCGCCGCCGCGGATACTCGCCCTCGCATACTCAACACGCCCCGGGACTCGCCACCACGGACTCGCCCACAGATTAACACGCCGGGGACTCGCCACTGTACTCTCGCAGACTAACACGCCGGGACTCGCCACCGCAGACTTGCCCTCGCGTACTCAACGCGCTCGGGGACTCGGCGCGCTACGGACAACACCACTCGCCGGTCGCCCAAGCACGCCACTTGGCGCGCTCGGGGACTCGGCACTCGCCGGTCGCTCGACCTTGCCACTCGCCACGCTTGGGGACTCGGCACGCTCCATGTTCGGCGACTCGCCGCACCGACACCCTGCGTCTTTCGCCAACTGGCCATCACCGACTGGCTCACGCCGACCACCTCCCACTTCACGGTTATTTTCTCTGTTCAGAAGCTCATCGCCGATTCGCCACGACCCATCGTCAAGACTCTCTGCGCCCTGTCTCAAGCCCGTGTCGAATCGACAACGCGCTCGGGGACTACTGATGGGGGAATACCAATCGGGGTATACCCATGAAGCGGAGTCGCTAGCTGGATCAAGCCGACTGAAGCCAAGCCCAGAGCGGGTCGACTCGCCCAATACGGCGACTGGAGCGTGCTAGACCCAGATGAGTGGCGCCGACTGGAGGCCCAAGATGGCGACTTTAATATAAAGCCCACCAAATACTTGTAAACCCTAACTGGCTGCATATATAAAGTCACCAGGGTCACCCCCACGGGGCATCTTCTCTCACATTAGATCAGATCTAGTCTCTCCCTCCGCCTATGGCGGCTCCCATATAAACCAATCTATACTCATACTGGATTAATAGCAGGACGTAGCGATCCTCCATCGAGGGGACGTGAACCTGGGTACATCGTGTGCCAATCTCGCTCCCGGATTCTCCTATGTCGCCTTGCTCCCTCTACGTAAGCTACCCCCAGTAGCATCTGCCGTGCAATACCACGACAGAGAACACCAAGTTGTGTGACTTCACTAGCACAAACAACAATGATTTCCTTAGCACTGCTATTGCTCCACCTGCTCCTGATGCTACATTTTATGAAATTAAGCCTGCTTTGTTGAATCGTGTGATGAGAGAGCAATTTTCTGGTGCTAGTTCTGATGATGCTGTTGTCCATCTCAATAGCTTTATTGAACTTTGTGAGATGCAAAAGTATAAGGATGTAGATGGATATATTATTAAGCCCAAGCTGTTTCCTTTCTCCTTGATAGGAAAAGCTAAAGAATGGTTGCTATCCTTTCCTATAAATAGTATTGATTCTTGGATTAAGTGCAAGGATGATTTTATTGGAAAGTACTACCCTCCTGCTAAGATTATATCTGAGAAGTGATATTATGAAATTTAAACAACTTGGTAATGAACATGTTGCTCAAGCTTGGGAAAGAATGAAATCTTTGGTTAAGAATTGTCCCACTCATGGACTCACTGCTTGGATGATTATCCAGACTTTTTATGCAGGTTTGAACTTCTCTTCAAGAAACCTGTTGGATTCAGCTGCTGGAGGTACCTTTATGGGCATCACTTTGGGTATTATAACAAAACTCCTTGATAATATGATGGTTAATTACTCTGAATGGAACACTGATAGAGCTCCACATGGTAAGAAGGTAAATTCTGTTGAAGAAACCTCCTCTTTGAGTGATAAGATTGATGTTATTATGGCTATGCTTGTTAATGGGAAAGCTCCTTTAGATCCAAATAATGTTCCCTTAGCCTCTTTGGTTGCTCAAGAAGAGCAAGTTGATGTGAACTTCATTAGAAACAAAAATTTCAACAATAATGCCTATAGGAATAATTTTGGTAGCAACAACAATTATAGGCCTTATCCTCCTAATAATGGCAATTCCTATGGAAACTCCTACAACAATGCTAGAAGTGCCCCCTCTGAACTTGAAGTCATGCTCAAAGACTTTATTAGTAAACAAACCGCTTTCAACAAGACTATGGAGGAAAAGCTTTTGAATGTTGAGAAAAATATATCCTATTTGTCTGAAGCACACTCCTCTTTGATTAATAAAATGGCTGCTAAACCTGGAACCTTGGAAAGTACCTTTGCTTCCACTCATGCCATACAAGTTACTATTGATGAAAATGTTAGACTGTTATCTCAACTTTGTGCTAAGTGGGAAAGGGAAGCTGAAATTGATAGAAACAATAGTGTGTGCACCATCACTAGAATGGATACCACTAAACCTCAAGAAGTCCCTATTCCTCCTCCTACAATACCTAAGCCTAATGAGTCTACTACTAGTGATGCTAAGTTTTATTTTGATATAGATGGTTGCAATATTTCTGAAGTGATTTTGTTCCTGCCAAAACTTGCTAGAAGTCCTGATGCTAGTGATATGCATGTTGCTTTCACCAAACACATTATAGATGCTCTTGCTAAGATTAAGGAAGAGAAGTTAAAACACAAAGCTTCTATTCCTAGGAAAGTAGAAGATAGTTGGGAACCCATTATTAATATGCAAGTGAATGACTTTGATCTCAAAGCTTCATGTGATCTTGGTTCTAGTGTCTCTATTATGCCTAGGAAGATTTATGAAATGCTTGATTTGCCACTGTTGGAAGATTGTTATTTGGATGTCTCACTTGATGATAATGCTAAAAAGAAACTCATGGGGAGTATTAATGATGTTCTCATTATGGTTAACAATGCTTATGTCCCTATTGATTTCTATGTTTTAGATGTTGAATACAATGCTTCTTGTCCTATTACTTTGGGAAGACCTTTTCTTAAAACTGTTGGTGACATCATTGATATGAAAGAAGGCACCATTAAATATCAATTTCCATTCAAGAAAGGTATTGAACACTTCCCTATGAGGAGAGATAAGTTGCTTTTTGCTCCTCCTTTTAAAGCAAGGTTTGATGTTAATGCTTCCTCATTTGAAAATACTTGATTTCTTGCTTCTTGTGCCTAACTTAAAGGCGTTAAAGAAAAGTACTTGTTGGGAGATAACCCAAGAGTTCCGTGAGTCTTGGAAGTTATTACTTCAGTAATGACCTCTCCTTATCTTTTTTTGTTTGCTTTTTGTGCCAAGAATGGCATCTAATGAGAGGGAACTAAGATTTGGTGAGTTGTTGTCCCGAAACAGATTTTTGTCCTACACCATAAAAATTCGTGAGGAGTCTCTGTAAAAGTCGGATTGAGCTGAAAATTTACAAATAAATCCCTCAGTATATTATCTAACTTTCGTTAGTTTAACACTTTTTTATTTGAGCAACAGAATATTTTTGAAAAAAATCGATTTCTACCTGCTGGTCTGTTTTGACAAATTTCAGAGAAAAGTTTTGTTTCTTATTGATTCTTTTTTGGGTTCTCTTTTGGGGAATTGAGCTTTTTGAAGGAGTTGCTACAGTATCTTGTGTTTTTAGTGAAAAGTTTTGTTGTTCTAAAGCTAAACCCAAAGGTCTATTATCTTTTGAATACACTAATGTTGCTAATGAAGATTGTGTGAAGTTTTGTATGAAGGAAAAATTTTAGGTGTAGAGAGAGAATGATGTAATGGGATGAATAATGGACAAAAGCTCAAGCTTGGGGATGCCACCCCGGTGTCACCCAAGAAATATCCAAGAGGTATAATTGTCAAAGCTTGGGGATGCCCAAGGCATCCCCTTCTTCATCAATAAAAAGGTCAGGTCTTTCTAGACACTTCGTTTTTATTGTTTCATGCACTGTTGTGTTGTTCTTGGAGCGTCTTTGTTTCCGTTTGGTTTTCTTAGTTTGTTTAGTTTGCTTGAATAAAGTAGTTTGGACCCCCGTTCTCACTGTGTTGTTTCAAATAAGTTGATTGGTGTTGGAAAGGAGTAAAAAGTTATTGCTTGAAAGTGCAAGAGGAGCTTGCATTGACTGTGACTTAGACTTTAGCATGACATGCTAGGTGTTTTTTTGACCTTATACTTAGTAATTATTATTGTAGCATGTCTTGTTCCAAACAATTGGGATTGCTTAGTGTGTCTTGAAAGAATCATGCGTTGTTTTAGCTTACAAAAGCATAGTATTGTGGTATTCTCCTTTGATGCTTTGTTTGGGTTGACTTGACACATGATCACACCATGTTATGACTATGAACAAGTTACCATAGACTCTATGATCATTTAATCCTTGACTTGTAGTACCACTCTATGCTTTGGTTAGTAATGTTTTGTCGCTCTACATGATTATGGCCATTATTGCTCTCTTAGTTGGTTGCTCTCAATCTTTTGCTAGCCTCCACTTGTATGAGTAATCTCTACTCATGCTTCCAACTCCCAACAAACCAAGTTATTCCAAAGTGTCCACTATAAATTCCTATGCATGGTGTGCTACACCATTCAAAGTATATTCTTGTTTTCAGCTATCTTCCAATTAAAAAGTATTTTGTTATGTGAAAACTTAGTGATTAAAGCCCTCACAAACTTGATGGCACACTATATATTCCTTGCCCCTAATAAACTTGAACCATTGTGTCATCTATGTTGTATATGCTTGCACTTATACGTTGGAATTAGCAGAACCATGTTGTCATGGGGAACGTTTTCAACGCACTTGTACTTTGTACACAGTTGATATCATGCTCTTTTGTCTATGGATGTCGCCGGTGTGAAATAAAGAGGGAGCTTGTAAGTCCATGGAGTTATGTATTTTGTGTTAGAGAAACGCTTGGGCCTCTTGCCTAAGCCATGCCTAATCATGGTGGAAACTTGCAGCATCACCATAATGAGCATTCTATGAAGCATCCTCCATAAAAAAAGCTATGCACATAGTAAATAAAAAGATCGCGGAGATGCTCATTGTCTGCTTGCCTTGTCATTTTGGTTATGGGATAGCTCATGTACCATGTGCAAGGGGTACCTAGTTGGCGGTTCTGTATGTATACATGTACTTACTATGACAAGAACTTACAGGTGACCAAAGTTGAATAGCATACGGTGCGTCCCTCGTATTCAAGGGACATGAGATTTCCAACTTATACTTTGTCAAGCATATACTCCATCTTTGTTCACTTTAACCTTAATCACTTCAAGATGCTTATGATAGGGGCAATGAGGGCTAAAAGCTAACAAGTACCATAAGTTTTGGAAGCTCTTTTTGAAACTTTAAATCCCTGCTTCCCTATATGAAGGGCCTTTCTTCCACTATTATATTGAGTCTCCACCTTCTATCCTTTAGGCACCATTAAGAGAGCATAGTTGTCATTCTTAGTTCTATGTGAAGTGTCCCAAAACTTATTGATTGATGCATATTGTGGATATTGCTTGTTCTTGTGCTACTTGTATCTTGTCACTCTTATGAACTTTAAAGGTGTCCTATGCATGCATTTGCTACTCTTTGAGGGACAAGCTGAATGCCGCTATGCCATGTTTTCTATATGTGAAACAAACAAACGTTTTTCAATGCATGCTATTCATGATCTTTGTTTGTAACATTTCATGTTGCATGCTTAGTAACTATGTCCTATTGTTAGAACTCCATCTTTCATGCACATGTTTAGAGTTCTTTGATCCCAGCTTTCAATGCTTGAAAATGGTTTGATCTTGGTTTTGATGGTGCATGTCACCTCAAAAATTATTATTTTATCACTTACCTACTCGAGGACGAGCAGGAGTTAAGATTGGGGATGCTTGATACGTCGGAAACGTATCTATAATTTTTTATGATCCATGCTTGTTTACTATCTACTTTGCTTTAGTTTGTCCACACTTTGAGGTGTTTTTATATGTTTTCTGATACTAACCTATTAACAAGTTGCCACAGTGCCAGTTGCCTGTTTACTTCTGTTTTTGGTTCCAAAAAGGCAGAAAATCAATATTCTCGGAATTGGACGGGACAAAAGCCAAAGTCAATATTTTACCGTGGGCACCACAAAGCCAGAATACGAGACGGAGGAGGCTCACCAGGGGGGCACACCCCTGGCCATGCGGGTGGGTCCACCCCGCGCCTAGGGGTGCAGCTGCCCTGGTGGCCCCCTGCCTCGCCTCTTCGCCTATAAAGTCCCCCTGATGCCAAAACCCTAAACATCCGATCAATATTCCACGAAACCGTTTGTAGCCGCCGCCACCATCGTCCCTAGATCGGGGATCAAGCTCTTCCGGCACCTCTGAGAGGAGATCATCCCGGAGGCCTTCTTCTTCATCATGCCAGCCTCCAGTATGAAGCGTGAGTAGTTCCACCTTGGACTACGGGTCCATGTAGTAGCTAGATGGTTGTATCTCCTTCTTGTGCTTTCATGTATAGATCTTGTGAGCTCCGTTCATGATCAAGATCTAATCTATTTGTAATCATGCATGTTGTGTTTGCGGGGATCCGATGGATATTGAGATTACTATGTCAGATTGATTAATGGTTTTGTCTATTTGATTCTATCATGTCTGTGTTGTTTGTGATCGTGCATGCTCTCCGTTGTTAGTAGCTATCTTGGCCAAGTAGTTGCTAGTGACTGCAAGAGGGGTATTTATGCTCAATAGTGGGTTCATGCCTCTAGTTTCCAAGGGAAGTGATAGAAATCTCTTTGATTGTAGATGTGTTGTTGCCACTAGGGAGGAAACAACGGTCTATTGTTCATGGAACAAGTGGATTGTTTACCTTACACACTTTGCTTAAAGCAGTTGTTTGTTGCTTGCAACTTAATACTGGAGGGGGTTCAGATGATAACCTAAAGGTGGACTTCTAGTCATAGATGCAGTTGGATGGCGGTCTATGTATATTATTGTATTGCCCAATCGAATCTCATAGGATCTTGTGCCTAGTATTGCATTGTTATGCCTTGCTTAGTCCTGTAAATTGCCCTGCTGTAATTTGTTTACCCAGCATGCCATGTTTGTTTATCTAAGGAGAACACCTCTAGTGAACTATGGACCCCGGTCCAATCTTTACCATTGATATATCTTCCACTGTACTGTTTACTTGCTGCAAACCATCATTACCTTCCACACCATATAGTTAATCCTTTGTTACAGCAAACCGGTGAGCTTGAAAACCTCACTGCTCATTGGGGCAAAGTCTTGAGTTTGTTTTGTGCAGGTTTCCATGTTTCTTGCAACACCTTTGAGACATTTCCTTCCTCCTACTGCTTCGATAACCTCAATTTCTTACTGAGGGAAAACTTGCTGATGTGCTGCATCATACCTTGCTCTTGGGGTTTCCCGACGAAGTGCTCCGCATCAACGCAACACCATCATTGAGCAGGTTTGTGAGTCGGCTAGGCGAAAAATCCTTACCATTGTATCAACTAATTAAGAAATCAAATTTACATGGACACAACAAGCTGATAGCGCTTTCCATGAGCTCAAAAACATGCTAGCAACAACACCAATATTAGCTTCACCATTATCCAAAGAACGAATGCTGCTCTATATCGTAGCAACCAATAGAGTTGTCAGTGCGGTAATAGTAGTAGAACGTGAAAAAGAGGGAAAATCAGTCCGAAGGCCAGTTTATTACCTGAGCGAAGTGCTCTCTATATCAAAGCAAAACTACCCCCATTACCAAAAAATGACATATGGGGTGTATATGGCAGCAAAGAAGCTGAAGCATTATTTCCAAGAACACCCAATCCGGGTAATATGCAAGGCACCTATCTCGGATATATTGGGCAGCAAAGATGCAAGTGGCCGAGTGGCAAAATGGGCCATAGAGCTAGCACCATACACTCTACAATATGACATGCGAGATGCAATAAAATCTCAAGTTGTAGCGGATTTCTTTGTGGATTGGATGGAAATGCAATATGAACCACCACTGCCAGACCCGAATTACTGGAGGACGCACTTTGATGGATCCAAGACAAAGATGGGCCTGGGTGCCGGGATAGTACTTACCTCACCCAAGAAGGATTAGCTCAAATACGTGTTGCAAATCCACTTCGCTAGATCCAATAATGTAGCCGAGTATGAAGCGCTTGTCCATGGGATAAAAGTGGCCAAAGAGATTGGCATCAAAAGGATCATGTGTTTTGGTGACTCAGATTTGGTTATCCAGCAAGTATCTGGGCATTGGGATGCATTGGATGCCAATATGGCACTGTATCGTTTTCATGTGCAGCAGATTTCGGGATACTTTGATGGGTGTGAGTTTCATCATATACATATAGCAGAGAATGATGCAGCTGACGTATTATCCAAGTTAGGATCATCTCGGCAAGCAATCCCACCAGGAATAGCGTTGGAACATCTTAGAAAACCATCGATCAAGCCATCACCAGAATCCGAGTCAATATTCATCCCGACAAGCCAGGAGTCAGACGCTGTGCCAATGGCCATTGATACAGGTGCATGTTCGAGTAGCTCGGGGACTGTTCTGCCCAACCCAGGGGCTTCCGAACCACACTCGGGGACTCCTCAGATTATGTCGGTAGAACATATGTCGGTTGGGCCAATGGAAATTGATGGAACATTACCCGATTATGAGATATTGGCAAGACAAACAGAAAGAAGAGCAAAAGCATATATGATAATTAACAAGGAGTTGTACAAAAGGAGTGTGACGAGCGTATTGCAACGTTGCATAAGCCCAGAGAAAGGCCAAGAAATACTGTTGGATATTCACCAAGGAGAATGTGGGCACCATGCCTCGTCAAGAGCATTGGTAGCCAAGGCATTCCGACATGGATTCTACTGGTCAAGCACACAGGCAGAAGCGCAAGACCTAGTAAAGAAATGCAATGGCTGCCAACGCTACGCGTCAAAGTCACATTTACCAACGTCTGAATTAAAAACTATACCAATCACCTGGCCATTTGCAGTATGGTGCCTGGATATGGTAGGACCATTCAAACCAGCAAGGGGCGGCATCACTCACATACTAGTGATGGTTGACAAGTTCACCAAATGGATAGAAGTGAAGCCCATCAAAAAATTAGATGGAAAAACAGCTATCACATTCTTAAAATACATAATCTTGAGATATGGTCACCCGCTCAGTGTGATCACAGACAATGGTACAAACTTTGCCGAAGGAGCTTTTGTTCGATTCTATGGGAAAATCGAATAAGACTTGACGTAGCATGAGTCGCCCATCCAAAATCAAATGGATAAGTTGAATGAGCTAACGGCTTAGTTCTGTCCAGGATAAAACCCCGCTTAATGGAACCACTCCATAGATCACCTGGTTGCTGGATCGAGGAATTGCCTTCGGTGTTATGGAGCTTAAGAACAACTTTGAATCGATCAACAGGCTATACGTCGTTCTTCCTTGTGTATGGGGCAGAAGCAGTTTTGCCTGCCGACATAGAGCATGACTCGCCAAGAGTAAGGCAATACTCGGAAGCCGAGGTAAAAGAGGCATGAGAAGATGGAGTGGACTTACTCGAAGAAGCAAGAGAATTGGCATTATCCAGATCTGCCATATACCAACAAAGTCTCCGATGCTATCATAACCGGAAAGTTCAACCTCGTGTTTTCCGAGAAGGGGATATGGTGCTCAGACTAGTGCAATGCACAGCTGGGATGCATAAGCTATCACCCCCATGGTAAGGACCGTTCATTGTAAGCAAAGCGTTGCACAATGACTCATATTATCTAATCGATGCTCGTGAAGCACAAAAGAACAAGGCGAACAGATCGGGTGATGAGACCAAAAGGCCATGGAATGTGGCATTGCTCCGTCCTTTCTACACTTAGGAGAAGCAATGTATGTACCTCTCGAACTCTCATATGTCGGATACTCAGATACTCATGTCGGCTATGTGCTGATAATAAAATGGTATGACTCGAAAAACTGACTCGGGGACTACCCCTCATGTTTATTCTTGAAAATTTTATGTCGGCTGGCGTTGACACTTAAACATATCTCGGAATAAGTAATGCTTACTTGCATAGAATCAACTCTTCGACTATGTTGTTGTCGGAAAACACGGCTTCATGGCAAGCAAGAGCAAAAGATCAACGGCGAGTAAACATGAATACCGGATAAGTAAAGGGAGAAACGCGAGTTGGCTTTGTGTATGCTTTCAACTAACCCATTGCAGGATATATCGGCTTGTATGTCGAATGATTCTAGGTCAAGTTGTCTAGTTTCATATCCGTTAACTAAATCCTTATAACTTTGAGACTCTAATGTCGAATGCCAAAAAAGGTAAACAAGAGCCAAATTCAAGGACAAGGAAAACGACAAATGAAACTCGAGGACTTGCCCCAGGATGATTTGCTTTCTAGCAAAATAAAATTTTAAGCCTTAGCAAAAGGCACACACCCAAAAATAAGTGTAGAATATATTACATCTGCACCCGGCATACCGGGGATCTCATCGGAATTAAGTGTTTTTGATATAACCAGATTAAGAAACAGCTAGACTCGAGGGAGCATTCTTGGGGCTGGAGCTAGGAGCGTCTTCAAGAGCACTGGCCGGATCAGATGCATCTGCCGAGTCTGCCACGTCTGACTCGGTGGCTTCACTGTCGGTGTTGGGGATATGCTATATGGGTATCCTCATAGCATGTCACCTATCCGGATAACCCGGGTGGCCCATAGTTGGTAGCATGGCCTATGGCCTGCTGGGCGGCCCAGTTAGATGGATCCAGAAGGGAGGCCCATGCCGGATAAAGGAAGGTTACGGTGGAGTCACCAGCGTACCCGGAGCCTTGGAGTGCAAGATACACAAGACTAGTAATAGACAGTGTAGGACTCTGTGACCTGTCCGGCTAGGACTTTTCCCTGTAACCCTAGGACCTGGAGACTATATAAGTCGGGCCTATGGGAGCCTTTAGGGCATCGATTCATACAACCTTGCATAGCGAACCTATCTCTATAACTCGGCGTATTGCCCTTATAGTGATTTATAGCAGGAGTAGGATTCCGCCACCGTCGTGGGATCTGAACCTGGGTAAGCTATGTTACCTCATACCCGTCAACCGTCCGCCTTCCCCCACGTCTCTAAACACGCACTGTGAGGACCCCTCCATGGTGTACTCGTCGGCAATACCACGACAGTTGGCACCCACCGTGGGGCAGGAGGCGCTTCAGGCTCTTCAGCGGGCGAGGACCAAGATCTTCGCAGGAATCGGCAAAACCGTGGCCATCGGTCGTGTTATCTTCTCCAGCAATGTTCCGATAGTCCCCCCTGACGAGTTCTAGATCCCGGCAAAGACGAACCCTACACGGTGTTCGATCGTTCCTATCGAAGACATCCACCTCTTCATCGACGAAACCAACTCGGTCACTGGTTCCCTAGGAGTCGAAGGAGCATCAAGGCCCGCACGGACCGCCTACGAGCAGGATACGTTCGTGGAAGGATCGATGTCGGATCTCTCTTCGAAGTTGCCGGCAAAGATCGGAAAAATTCAAGGCCCACCCAAACTGCCCTTGTGCAGGATATAAAGGTGGAAGATCACTACAAGTCCGCCGGCTTCGCCTGTGCGTCTGGACAGCAGAGATCCAAGTTCGTCGGCGTGGTTACCATCTTCGATCTGGAGCGCTGCGTTCAGAGAGAAGGCGAAACCTCACATTACTCGCCGTGGCTCAGATACGAGCCGATCTGGCCCATTACCCCGATGATAACGCTTTGTATCACTTCGTGGAAGGACTGGATCGTGGCACGCTTCTCCGGCATTCTTTAAAATGGCAGCAGGAAACAGGACGCCTTACCCTCGAACAGATGGTGAGCACCGTCAACAACTACGCGGAGGCTGACACGGAAGCCCAGAAAGCACTCGCACTCATCGACGGAGAACCTCCAATTCAGCCACCGCCTCCGGCCGCCATCGCCGCAGCGGCACCACCACCTCCAGTCATCGTCGCTGCCATTGCACCTCCACCGCCCGTCATCGAGGAAGTCCTGGCACCCTTCGACTCTGTCATTGATGCGCTTTATGCTGATTTCAGTGCAGATTCAGAGGAGATAGATTTCAGTCCAGAAGAGCTAGACTCCGCTATGCAGGAGATGGAGGAGGAGTACTCGCGCGACGAGCAAGCCAACAATGCCGTCACGTCCCGAGGGGTGTTCGTCACCATTGGGACGGCGATGGATGAAGATCAACCCGAACGAGCTCCGCCTATAGCGCTGGAAAAAGGGAAGGGGACACTTATTGCTGTTGACGACGATCGCGCAAAAGTCATGCCTCCTCCGCCTAACCCAATGCAGCAGCCGCAGGAACTCGGCACCGGCCCGAGCAACAACAACACCGCAAACTTGCCGCCTCCAGTATCCACGTCTGCAGCAGCCCAAGTTACTCTAGCTGATAGAGTGATGTACGGCAATCTCCTCGTCGAGCCACTAACCGTTGCTCATATCCAAAACGTGACCCAGCTTGATGAGAAGCGCCAGCAGTTGCTGGAGGAAGCGCAGGCCATCGCGGAGCAAGGCGCTAAGCTAGATCGAGATCTGGTCAACGCGCAGAAGTCTATAGAGAAAGCTAGAGCAATGGAGACCGAGTACAAGACTTTGCTGCAGCAGCAGAAGGCTAAGAAAGCTCCGGCTCGCGTCATCAACGATCCTGGTGTACGGCGCAACCTAGGATGGGCTCCCTCGAAGCCGGCACAAGCCAAGCCATACATTGACAGTGAAGGCAAGCAGGTGATGCCCACCCCACTCCTTAACCTCGCCGTCTCCAAGACCCTTCTGGAGCAGGATAGATCGCTCGAAGCAGTGGAACCGGTCTACGACCTAGTGGCCAAGGCGGTGAAGCAGCAGGAAAAGGCCACCTCTCAGAGGCTCGAGTCCGACCCAGCGCTTTTCCAGTCTAGTCAGTACAAACCTCCAAGGGACAGATCTCCTCTTGATGTCGGGTCCTAGACGGGTTCATCAGAACGAAGCCGGAGGGACACGCGCAACAGGAAGGATGCCATCCCTATATCCTCCGACCACGGGGAAAAGGCCCGACCTCGTCGCCCGTCGCCACCGCCCCGATCTCCCTGACATCGCAAAGATTACAAAGCTCACCATCGTACGGATATGCCCCCACCAAAACAGTGTGGCATCGTCATCCGCGACAATGCAGATCAGACCCGTCATGACGGAGAGCACAACCAAGGGCACAGGAGCAGGTCGCACCACGACCCTCCACGTCCGACAGTCCACCATGACAGGCGCGAGGCATCGTAGGAGGGTAACAGCAAGAAGGCTAACCCATCGCCACCTTCGCCTCCGTCACCACCAAGCAGTCACCATGGCGAGGAGGCCCGCGTCATTCACGCAGCCCATCCCCTGTTGATAAGAAGAAGAACCCGGAGCCATATGATGCACGTTCACGGATCGATAAGATCCACGAGGCCCGGGAAGGACCATACCTGGGACCACGTTGCTTTGGACCTGCAATACGGTCCGCAACTTACCCCAAAGGTTTCCGGATTGACAAGACCATAAAGCCCTATGACGGCACCGCCAAGCCAGCCACATGGTTGCAGGACTACGGCAACGCGGTGGAGATTGCCGGAGGCAACCCCAATGTCGCCGTCAAGTACATCCCATTAATGTTGGCGGGAACGACCCGTCAATGGATCGACGACTTGCCGGAGAAATCTATCTACAACTGGTTGGACATGCAAGAAGTGTTCACCAAGAACTTTGAGGGTACATACAAGCGTCCCTACACTGTGGGCGATCTACAGCGGTGCGTGCAAGAGAAAGACGAGACATCTCGCGCCTACCTCTCTCGCTGGCTAGACATGAAGAATTCCTGCGCAGGAGTGCACGCTCAGACCGCCATGGCCTCCTTCATCGACGGGTTGGAAAGAGGCACATTGCTCCGGCATAAGCTGAAGCGCTTGCAGGACAATCACCAGCTTGACTTGAACCAGATGATTCAGTCGGCTAGTGAGTTTGCAACTGCTGATGACGATGCTCGCGGCTCCTTGCTGGCAACAGCCGTCCCAACTCAAGCTCGGAGGAATAGCAGTACAAAGCGGAAAACCGCTCCAGAAGAAAAGCAATCTACCGACATGGTTGCTATGACTTTTGCAGGACGAGGTGAAGGCGGACAACGTGGCCGAGGAAGGGGAGTTGGTCGTGGGCAGCAACAAGGAAATGAAACCACCTCGGCGCCGCTCCGCGTTCCCCAAACCTACGAGGAGTACCGCGATATGCCGTGTCTTGTACACCTCGATGCCAACGGTAAGGCCACCCATACCAATTGTCGTGGGAATGACCACGACAGATGCTGCAATCGGCAGCGAGTAGTAGAACATGGGGCAAGGGCGGCCAGCCATCTACGGTGCAAGATGAGGGCGGAGACACAAGGATTTACCCAGGTTCGCCCCCCCGGAGGCTAAAGACCTACTACTGCTAGATTGTATTATGGTGGAAGTACAATGGAGCAAGCTCGATGGCTAGGCAGCGAGTCACTTGGGTTTATGATGGAACGTATCCTCTACGCGCCCTCTAGGGAGGTTTATATAGACTCACCCTCCTAGGGTTTACAAATCTCAACCGAATCAGTTAAGGTTTCAGCGACCGTTTAACCTAATCCGACTGGGCCTATCCACGCTTTTGGGCCTTCAGCTTCCAGTCGCTTGAGTCCACGCTAGGTCTTGATCCAGTCGCCATCCCGCAGGCCCACTCGCCAGCATCTGGGCCAGTCGGAAACGTCCTGATGGGTATACCCCAGTAGGCATATCCCCATCAGTAGTCCCCGAGGCCGTCGTCGATTGGTCGCAGATGGTCTCTGGCAGTCGGTGTATACGGGCCCAATGCGGACGCCCAGTCAAATCGGCGGCGGACTCCTGAATAAAGGAAAAACTAGTTATTTCAGTCGCACTAATATCCAGTCACTGTTGTAGTGATTGGGTCGACGAATAGTCAAGTCGCGCGGAGCGACGAGTCGAGTGGATGAAGTTGGACCGTCAAGTGGGGTCAAAACTAGCTGTTGGGGTAATCCAACGGTAACTTTTGGCGTAATCACCGCGTAGTAACGGCTCCCGAAATTGGCGGGTAACAACCGCTATATAAGGAATAATGATGGCGAAACACTCCTTCATCTTTCCTCCGATCTCACCCATCTTCGTTTCCAATCCGCATCGCGATCCGACCGATCCAGAGAGCCCTGACCTCCACAAATCTTACAACCAATGGCCCCCTCCACCGAACCATGGGGCAGATCCAAGTGCACCAGGGCGCTGCTGGCGTCCTTCAAGGAGGTCGGGATCCTGCACGCCGGTAGATGGCGCATCCCCGCGGCCGGAGAGGTGACTCCGGACCCGCACGAGGGAGAATTCATTTGCTTCACCAGCCACCTGGAGCGGGGGCTGGGGTTTCCCACTTCTCTCTTCTTCCGGCGCTTCTGCGCCTTCTACGGGATCCAGCCGTCGGACCTAGGCCCGCATAGCATCGAGCAGCTCGCCATTTTCATGGCGTTCTGCGAGTGTTATCTGGGCCGCAGGCCCTACTTCCCCCTATGGCAAGATCTATTCCATGGGAGGATTAGTCGCGAAGAATCAGGCGGCCCGATGCTGGCTGCGGGTGGCCTGACATTTCAGGTGAAGTCGAAGGCATCATTCTTCGACCTGATGTTGCCCGCCAAGGCGGCAAACAAGTGGAAGAAATCCTGGTTCTACGTCACCGAGGCGACTCCAGACGGCGAAGTGGCGCTTCCAAGGTACTCCGCCGACCGGCCCGAACCGCGTCGGCTCCAGGTCGGCAAGCTCCCGCTGGACCAGCGGATGGTTGTCGACGAAATGTTGCAAACCATCCGCGGCCTGAAGAAAAAGGGCCTCCAAACAATCAATCGTTACAACTGCTGGCTCGGGCGGCGGCTCGTGCCTTTGGCCCGCCGGGACCACTATATGTACGAGTACACTGGTAGGGAAGACCCGAAGAAATCCTGCCCCGCCGAATGGAAACTCGAAGACTACATCCTGGCCCTGAAGAGGATCACCCAGGCAGCATACCTGGACGTGAAGGCCGAGGTTTCCCCCTATACCGCAAGGCGCCCAGCTCCGACGGTAAGTCGCCATATTCATCACCATTCGCAGTCGCAGATGATGCAGTCGCGGTTATGCTGACGTTGTTTCATTTTTATCGTAGTTGTTCCAAGTGGTGGAAGGATGGCTCCCACCTGCAGACGACGAGAACTCGAGCTCGTCCGTCCAGGACGGGAGCGAGTCGCCACCCACCAAAGGCGACGTCGGGAGCGATGCGGGTGATGACGACGATGATGACGAAGACGAGCCCGTGGAAAACGTCGCCCCGATGGTTCGCAAAACTCGCGGGCAACATCAGCGCGAGCTCGAGGCGAGTAGGAGCCTCGAACCTCACGATGATGATGAGCTCCCCGAGAACACCTCGCGTCGTGAGGCTACGCCGTCGAAGAAGAAGAAGAAGAAGGAGGAGGAGGTGAAGGCTCCGCCAAGGAGGAAGACGAAGCCGGCAAAGCAGGCGTCTCTGCCTCGTTCTGCGACTAGTTCCGACGCCACCAGCTCGGCTAAGGGTGAAGCGGCGCGTATGACAGCAGCACCGGACGCTGCCACTCTCCTGGATGAGGTACCTCTGGCATCTCTTCCACCCCCATTCGCCCCGGTCTCTGGGTTGGGGGCTATTCCAGCTGCAGCAGCTTCGCCTCCCAGGAGAGCTCCCGCAGACGTCATCATGGAGGATCCTGCCGCGGCCTCGTCTTCAAAGAGGCCCTCTGTGTCTTGGGCACACGATGTGTTTGAGATGGGCCTCAGTCGGAAACTGGGCCCCGATCTAGAGAAGCCGGCCAGCATCCGCACGGGACTGCGGTTCATACCAGTCGCCAAGTAAGTCTTGTTCATCTACTCGCCTTCTGTTGTAATTGGACAATTTTGCTCATATTGTTGTTTCACAGGACTGGAGTTAAAAAGGTCGGCCACCCTTCCGTGGCCAAGGTTCCGCCAGTCGTCGCTGAAGAAGACCCCTCGCGGAATAGGAAAGCTGATGAATTCGCTGCTCCCGCAGACAGCGCTAAGAGGGCGAAAGGCGACGATGTCGTCACGGTCTCTAACGACACGGCAGTTGCTCCAACGATCCTCCGATTGCGGCGAAGGTGGCTTTGAAGAACAAGGAGGCTGTTTCCTCGCCCGGAGTGACCGAGCTGGCTCCCAGTGGCGCTGGGGCATCCGCTGCGACCTTCCCCCGCTTCATGGCCAAAGCGGCCACAACGACTGGCGCAATACCGACGAGCCAGACGCCTGGGGTCGTCGAGACGGAGGTCGAGCAGCGTCGTGGACAAATTCCAGCTCTGCTTGCGTCTGTGGACGCGCTACAGCTCCACGGCATGCTAGGCGCAGCCATCCAGGTATGTCCAGTCCCCGAGGATCGGGCCACTGAATTTCAGTGGTCGGATTCTTTTAATGTTTTTGTAGCATCCAGTCCCCGAGTGCCTAGTCGTTGGCTTTCAACGGGTGGGCACTTAGGATTTTTGATCTCCAGTCCCCGAGTGCATAGTCGCTGAATTTCAGCGGGTGGGCACTTAGGATTCTATTGTTGTTGACAGTTTGATTTATGCGCAGGGCTTGCAGCGTGAATCAGCCGATCGGCTTGCTGCAAAGTGTCGCGTGGAGAAGGAACTTGTTGCCATCCAAGAAACGAACAAGGGACTCCAAGCAATCGCTGCAAAGGCAGAGGAGGTCGGCCAGGGCCTTGTCCCAGCAGGTGAGCTGACGGCAGCTCAATTTGCTTTGAGTACGGCCGAGAAGCGGATCGCTGATCTGGAGCGCGAGCTCAAGGAAGCGAAGGCGGAGGCGAGCTCGGCGGATGGGCGAGCAAAAGCTGCTGTTATGTCTGCCGCTGAAGAGCGAAAGGTCTCTGATGCCCTCGTTGTTGGGCTGCAGAACGACTTCTCCTCGCTTCAAAGCTTCATCACGGGCCTCTGTCGTCCTTTAATTGGTGAATTTTTCTTCCTCTACCTGTAGTAGCTGCATTGTGAAGTTGTTGTTATACTCACTGCCTACCTCTGTCCACAGGTCGGATTATTGACAGCTCGGAAGAGGCGCAGTCGTACGACGTGCGGCAGTGTGTGACCACTCTGGTCGACTCGGCCACGTTGTCCACGACTTGCATTCGAGCATATCTTCAGGAGATATCGCCCACGAAAGTGATTCCCAGCGACCTCGTCGAAGTATGGCGTTATCTGGAGAAGGCGCCGTCAGTCGTCGAATTCATGACGCGGTCGGCCTTCCGACGCGGGGCGGCGACGGCTCTCAGCCTTGGGCTTGCCCACTTCCCGTAGGACTTCGACCTTGACGACGTGACGAGTGGCTACCCGTCGTCGACGGGCTCTGTGGAGATCGCCGAGGTGCTGAAGCTGACGGACCGGGCCGCGGTGTACTCCGATCGCATCTGGGCGATGGGCGACCTCCTCCACTATCAGGAGACGACTGTCGCCCCCAACGATCCTGAGCCGAAGCATCGGGACTTCAAGGTCGAGCAGCCATTCCGTGTGGCGATGGCGGGTGAGTTAACAACGTACCCGTCGAACCCGTACACGCCCTTCATTCGCAACCGCAGGGGTGGCGGCGAGTCGCCGTAGAAACCTGCGGAGTAGAAACATTGTGCCCTGGGGCGTTAGTAACAATTGGCCATTGGACTCAACTTGTATTTTGGAACGACTTTGTTCTGCTATAATGAAACTTTGTGTTATTTTGTGAATCATTTCGTGATTTTGAATGCTGATTGGACGAGTCCCCAAGCGCGTCCGCCCTTTTTATGGGGTTTACCTCGTTTGTTATCTGTTTGTGATTTTGAATGTTTTGGTCAGTTGTTTTGCTATTGAGGTCGACTCGCCCGAGCTCGGAGAGCCAGTCGCAGGGCGACTCCCGTGGGTGCTCTTTACTTGGACGTTTTCCCTTGCGCGAACGAGGTCGGGTGGCCGAGTCCCCGAGCGTGGTACTTGGTGGTTCTAGTCGCAGCTCCAGGGTAGGTGAGGACTGAGCGCGTTAGAGTAAGCGCGTCACTCCTGCCCGATCCGAAGGATCAGTCGCATGGAGAGTCCTGGGCACGCTCTCATACTTAGCATTTTTCCCTAGTCGCTCGTGCTCGACTGATCGTCAGTCCCCGAGCGTGGTACTTGGCCGTTCGAGTCGTCGTGCCGAGGATGCGGAGGACCTTGGTCGCTGTGAGGAGCGAGGGCAGTTGTCTTGGCTCGTTAAGCCAGTCGAGCTAGGTGACTCCAATGGGGCTCCGGGTTGGCGTTTTATGGGCGTTCGAGTCTGAGGGTAACCCAGTGCCCTCGGAACGCACTACTTGGCCGTGCCGGTCGCTGTACCAGAGGTTGACTTCTGCGGTTAGCTTGGCGCTATTATTACGAGTGCGAGTGGCACAAGACACGGAGAGTAGGCGCAATTTGCGGTAACCAATCTGTTTTATTTCATAGCAGGTGGAGAGTATATGTATGGGGTTCTAGGAGTAGAATTTCCGTAGGAGGTTTACATTCCACGGTCGCTTGACGTCGGGTTTCCCGTCTCCTCGGATGTCGGTGAGGTAGTAGACGTCGTTGCCAAGGACTCGCCCGATGGAGAATGGTCCCTCCCAAGGGGGGAGAGCTTGTGCATGCCCTTCTTGTCCTAGATGAGGCATAGCACCAGATCGCCTTCCTGGAAGGTGCGAGTCCTTACTCGCCGGCTATGGTAGCGGCGTAGCCCTTGCTGGTAGATGGCGGTGCGGGAGCGAGCTAGGTCGCGTGCCTCGTCGAGTTGGTCGACTCCATCCTGGCGTGCGAGTTCGTTTGTGGCCTCCGTGTAGTTGACCACCCTGGGCGAGTCGTGCTCTAGGTCGGTGGGCATGACTGCCTCGGCACCATACACCATGAAGAAGGGGGTGAACCCTGTCGACCTGTTGACGGAGGTGCGGATGCCCCAGATGACGGAGGGTAACTCCTCGACCCAGCACCCGGCGGTGTGCTCGAGTGGTACTTGGAGCCGTGGCTTCAGGCCATGGAGGATGCTCTGGTTGGCTCGTTCCGCCTGGCCGTTGGACTCCGGGTGAGCGACTAAGGCGAGGTCGAGGCGGATTGGTGTTCCTCGCAGAACTCGACCATGGCTCCTTTGGCGAAATTGGTGTCGTTGTCCGTGATGATGCTGTTTGGGAACCCATAGCGATAGATGATCTCGCGTAGGAACTTGGTGGCGGTCTTCCCGTCGCATTTCCGGACTGGCTTGGCCTCCACCCATTTTGTGAATTTGTCGACTGCGACCAGGAGGTGGATGAAGCCGGAGGGGGCCTTCTTGAAAGGGCCTACCATGTCCATACCCCACACGGCAAACAGACAGGTGATGGGGATTGTCATGAGCGCCGAACTCGGCACGTGGGTCTGGTTGGCGTATTTCTGGCACCCGGCGCACCGCTAGACAATGTCGACAGCGTCTGCGTGTGCGGTGGGCCAGTAGAAGCCATATCGCATAGCCTTTGCGACCGAAGGCGAGCGCCCGGCATGGTGGCGCGATCGCGGAGTGGATGTCGTGGAGGATTTGCGTCCTTCGGCGGGTTGGGCCAGCGTTGGAACACGCCCGGTCACGCTGCGCCAGGAGCTTCGCCGTCGATGATGACGAAGGACTTGCGGCGTGCTATCATCTGGCGTCTGTTTCGTTCTTTGGCAAGGTGCCTCCCTCCGGTAGGCGATATCTGGCGTAGTCGATCCTCGCTCGGCGATGAGTGCGACGAGGGCTGCCTCTGGTTGTAGCGGGACTCGATGTCGATCTCCCTTGGGGAGGCGGAAGGCTTGGTGATGGTGTCGAGGAAGACGCCGGCGGGTGGGCGAGTCGAGCCGAGCCGATACGAGAGAGTGCGTCGGCCTCATCGTTCTTCCGCCTGTCGATCCACTCGACGGAGTAGCCTGCGAAGTGTCCGCCCAGCTTGTCCACTGCTTGGCGGTATGCCGCCATGGTGGGGGAGACGGTGTCGCAGGTGCCGGCGACTTGTCCAGCGACGAGGTCGGAGTCTCCATAGCAGCGTAGGCGGTTGACATTCATCTCCTTGGCAGCTCGCATGCCGTGGAGTAGTGCCTCGTACTTGGCCATGTTGTTGGTGTAGGGGGTGAAGTCGAGGCAGAGGACGTAGCGTAGCTTGTCGCCCTTCGGAGAGGTTAGCACGATCCCTGCTCCTGCACCGTCCGCATTCTTGGAGCCGTCGAAGTGTAAACTCCAGTAGTGGAGGTATGGCAGCTTTTCTGGCTGCTGGGCCTCCTCCCAGTCGGCGATGAAGTCCGCGAGAGCCAGCGACTTTATAGCTTTGCGCGGCTCGTACTTGATGTTGTGGACGCCGATCTCGACGGCCCACTTGGCAACTCGCCCGGTCGCCTCACGGTTGCGGATGATGTCCTGCAACGGTGTTGAGGAGACGACCGTTATCGGGTGCTCCTGGAAGTAGTGTGGCAGTCGCCGCTGTGCTCTGAAGACCATGTATACCAGTTTCTGGTATTGCGGGTAGCGCTGGCGCGACTCTGTGAGGACCTCGCTGATATAGTACACTGGTCGCTGCACTGGGTGCTCCTTTCCCTCCTATGGTCGCTCGACGACCATGACCGCGCTGACGACGCGCTCGGAAGCCGCGACGTAGACCAGCATGGGTTCCTTGTCGACGGGGGCGGCGAGTAGCGGTGCTGCGAGTAGCACCTTCTTGAGGTCGCGGAGCGCATCGTCCGACTCCTTGTCCCACTGGAAGGTGGGGTTCTTGCGCATCAGGCGGTATAGGGGCATCGCCTTTTCGCCCAATCGGGGGATGAAGCGACTGAGAGCCGCGACTCACCCGGCCAGCTTCTGGACGTCACGCAGGCACTCGGGTTTGCTGAGTCGAGCGATCGTGTTGATCTTGGTGGGATTCGCCTCGATCCCGCGCTTGGAGACGACGTATCCCAGTAGTTGCCTTGCTGGTACACCGAAGGTGCATTTGCATGGGTTTAGCTTTATCTTGTATCTCTGCAGGTTGGCGAATGTTTACGCCAGGTCAGTGAGTAAGTCGCTCTGGCGAGCGGACTTCACTACCACGTCGTCGATGTAGACGTGGATATTGCGGCCAATTTGGCTCGCAAGGCACTCCTGCATACACCGCTGGTAGGTCGCCCCGGCGTTCTTGAGGCCGAAGGTCATGGAAGTGTAGCAGAAGGCTTCGAATGGCGTGATGAACGCCGTCTTCTCTTCGTCCTCAATGGCCATTTTCATCTGGTTGTACCCAGAGTAGGCGTCGAGGAAGCATAGCGACTCCGAGCCCGCAGTGGAATCGATTATTTGGTCGATCCGCGGGAGGACAAATTGTTCCTTCGGGCAGGCGCTGTTTAAGTTTGTGTAATCGATACACATCCTCCAGGTCCCATTTTTCTTCTCGGCCAGGACTGGGTTTGCCAGCCACTTGGAGTATTTGATTTGCCGGATGAAGCCTGCAGCGAGTAGACGCTGCACCTCCTCGGCAATTGCTCGGCGGCACTCTTCATTGAAGGGCCGCAGCGACTGTTTGACAGGTCGCACTTTGGGGTCGGCGCTGAGTTTGTGCTCAGCGAGTTCCCTAGGGACACCAGGCATGTCAGAGGGCTTCCATGCGAAGATGTCCCTATTCTCACGGAGGAACTCGATGAGCGCGCCTTCCTATGCTAGGCTCATGCCCGACCCGATCATCACCGTCTGGCTGGAGTCGCCTGGGACCAGCTCGACGGTGCGGGTATGCGTCGTTGCCTCGAAGGCTGAGGTGTTGCCGCCCTCCGAGTTAGGCTTCTTTAGTATAGTGGGGTCGTCGTTGTTGACCCCGCTCGCGTATTTGGCGAGCTTGTCGGCGTGGTTGGCCTCTGCCGTTATGACGGCGTCGGCGAGTTCGGCTCCTTTGGCCTCGCACTCGGCGGCCATGTCGGGGTCGTCGTGGATGGTGATGACGCCACGCGGTCCGGGGATCTTCATCGCGTTGTACGCGTAGTGGGGCGCTTCCATGAACTTGGCGAACGCCTGGCGCCCCAGGACGCGGTGGTAGGGGCTGTCAAAGGGCACCAGTTCGAAGACGATCCGCTCGGTGCGGAAGTTTGCGGTGTGCGAAGGTGGTAGCGGCGTGACCTTGCCGATCGGGTACGCCTTCCGACCGGGGACGATGTCATGGAACGTGGTGTAGGTCGTCTCGACCATCGACTGCGGGAGCCGCAGTCGCCTGAAGGTGTCCAGGTACAGGATGTTGATGGAGCTGCCGCCGTTCATCAATGTCTTGGGGAGCCAGTAGTCTCCTACCTTGAGCTTGACCACCAGGGCGACTCGGCCTGGGTACTCGATTCATGGCGATTGGTCCTGGCGGCTCCAAGTGATTGGTTGCTCCGACCAGTTGAGGAATGTCCACCTGGGCCACCGCGTTGACAGCGACCGCGCGGGCGATGACCTTCTTCTCGCGCTTCGTGTTGAAGCCTGTGAAGGTGTGGAGCGAGCCCGCCACGCTGCCGAATTTTCCGCCGTTTGGCGGGTTGTTGTCGGGGTCTTCCCGCGCTCGTCGTGCCTTCTCGATCTCCTTGAGAGAGTGGCAGTCGGCGGTCGTGTGCGTAGCGGGCTTTCCTTCCCTGCTGTGAAATACACAAGGTTGGTTAAGGAGGGCCGCGGGGTCGAACCTTGGCTTCGCCTTGTAGTTGCTGCCGTCGCGGCATTGCCCCCGTCGCGGAGGAAGCTCTTGGGCTCACGCTGCGCGTACCCAGCGTTGGCGACGAAGTCAACTCGCCCGTCACTGCTGCGCTTCCCGGTGAGGCGAGTGTTGCTGTAGCGTAGATCGGATCGTCGTCCGTTGTCATTGCCGCTCGTGCGGCGTTGTCCTCCCGACTCATCGTCGGTTTCTTGGTTTGGGTCTTCCTCCGCGTATCTTTTGGCGATCTCTAGGAGATCCGGTATGCTGTCGAGTGTGCGGTATGCTCGTTTGAGCTTGGCGACCAGGGGCTCGTAGCGGCACGAGGTCTTGAAGCAGTGGATTGCGGTGTCTGGGTGGATACCGACCGCGTTGTACCACAGTTCTTGCCACCGTTGGACCCAGCTACGGGTCGACTCGCGAGGTCCCTGGACGCATTGTTCCAGGTCCTCGATGGTGGTGGCGCGGGTGTATGAACCCTCGAAGTGCCTGACGAAGGCATCGCGCATATCTTCCTAGGAGTCGATGCTATCCGCGGGGAGAGTGTTGATCCACTGCCTGCACGCCCCCTCTATCATCAGGGGGAGGTAGCGGGCGGCTAGTAGATAGGTGTGGCCGGCGATCCCCATTGCCATGAGGTAGGTATCCAACCACACAGAGAGATCGTACGAGGGGTCGTACTTCTCTATTTCCTTCGGCGCTTTGAAGTTCGTCGGGTATCTTTCGCCTCGGATCATCGGTCCGAAGCACCGGGGCCCGAGTCAGCTTAGCGACCCCCTCGGCTCGCCGTCGCGGCGGTTGGTTAGGGTATGCCGCAGGTCGTCGGGCTGGCGTGCGCGCCATCTCTGGTTGTTGATGATATGGGTGCGGGCGTCGACGGGCTGACCGTTGGGGGCAACGAAGTTGGTCGCCGGCCAGGGGTCGTTGGTGGAGAGTGCCGCGTTCGCAGGTAGGTGTTGGAGCTGCAGTGGTTCGGGTGGCGGGCAGTTGAGGGTGTTTGCCGCCATGGGGCGGCTGCTCTGCTACCCGATGAACGCGAGTACATCCAACCCTGTGAGTCGACGCCTGCGTTTTGTTGCTCGACCGCCTTTGTGAGCAAGGCCTTGGCGTACTGGATCTGTAGGGTGCCATCGCCGGTGGCCGCGATGTTGTCGACTACTGCTCGGCCCGCGACGAGGTTGTCCATCGGGGTGGAGAACAGTGGTAGGTCGTTCGCGTCTCGCTCCCGTGAGGAGACCACGATCCGCGGCTGGTCCACAGAAGTGCGCGGTTGGGTGGTGGTGGGGCGCCATTCGCCGTTGACCTGGTGGGGGCGGCGCTTCCTCTGGCGGCGTTCGCGAATCGCGAAGCTTGGCCATGGCGAGTCTCTCATCATCGAAATTCAGGGCGCGCCCCTGGACGGTGGGGTTCAGGCGCGACCTAATTCGTTGCTGGTGGTAGCGCGACAGCTCCTGCGCCGTCACCTGCTCGAGGCGAAATTTTTCGCGCTCGGCTTGCTCCTTGCGGACTTCTTCCGCCAGCTTCAGGCGGAGTTCCTCGACCTCCATTACCGTTGCGTTGGGAGGGATCGGAATGGAGAATGGATCCTCCGGCGGGTCGGCGCCAGTCGCCATGTAGGTCGCGGCGTGGAGGCCGGTCCCGTCGTGGAGATCGGCGGAATTCTCCGACCCGAAGTCGAAGTCGAAGATCCCAAGGATGGAGGGATCCTCGAAGTCTCCGACGTTGGAGACCTGGGTGATGGAGCCCGCGACTGACGCCGGGGTCGCCGAGTCGGCGTCGTCGTTGAGGGCCGCGTCTTCTGTGGCCGCGGTGGTTTCAGCCACGTCGCTGTGGGCTGACTCGTACTCGGAGGCGAGGCGGTGGATCATGCGGACCTGACTCTTAGAGAGCCGGTCGCGTGGCGGCGACTCGCGGATGCGAGCCGACTCCTCCGAGACGATGACGTCGGTGAGGCCGACGAAGAGACTGATCGTGACGACCGGCAGGATCATGCTATGCGTGACGGATCGCGCCGCCGGGACGTAGCTGCTCGGCAAGATTTGGAGCATCTCGCCGATCGCTATCATGCGGCCGGTGGCGATCGACTCGTTGATGGGTAGATTGGATCTCGCCGCAGAACACCGGCCAGACCGGCCAGGCCCCACGGTGGGTGCCACTGTCGTGGGAATGACCACGGCAGATGCTGCAATCGGCAGCGAGTAGTAGAACATGGGGCAAGGGCGGCCAGCCATCTGCGGTGCGAGATAAGGGAGGAGACACAAGGATTTACCTAGGTTCGGCCCCCCGGAGGGTAAAGACCTACTCCTGCTAGATTGTATTATGGTGGAAGTACAATGGGGCGAGCTCGGTGGCTAGGCAGCGAGTCGCTTGGGTGTATGATAGAACGTATCCTCTACGCGCCCTCTAGGGAGGTTTATATAGACTCACCCCCCTAGGGTTTACAAATCTCAACCGAATCAGTTAAGGTTTCAGCGACCGTTTAACCTAATCCGACTGGGCCTATCCACGCTTCTGGGCCTTCAGCTTCTAGTCGCTTGAGTCCATGCCAGGTCTTGATTCAGTCGCCGTCCCGCAGGCCCACTCGCCAGCATCTGGACCAGTCGGAAACGTCCTGCTGGGTATACCCCGGTAGGCATATCCCCATCACCAATCGACACTGCAAGTTCGTAAACAACCTCAAGGAAGACCCGGAGTCCGGCTACAAGCAAAGTCAGAAGAACAGACCGCGAGGCAAGGGCAAGGGAAAGAAGGAGGAGGAGTCCAAGGATTCAAGTGACATGGACAAGGACGTTGACCCCAAGCACGCCGACAAGGGCGACGACAAGGGCAAGAACCCCTTCGCAAAGAAGGCACCAGTTTACCACACTTTCCTTGGCACCCCCGCCGTCCGACAACAGAAGAACTCTCTGAGGATCCTGATGGCAACTCTCCTCCCAGTTCCCCAGTACCTGCGCTGGTCGGAAGTTCCAATAACTTGGGATAGGACGGACCACCCAGATCTTATACCTATGGAGAACCAGTACGCCATGGTCATCAACCCCTTGATTGACGGTGTGGAGTTCACCAAGTGTATGGTGGATAGTGGAAGCAGCATCAACATCATGTACCTGGATACACTACAGAAGATGAACTTGACAGAGGCAAACCTAAGGCGGACCAACACAATCTTCCATGGCGTAGTTCCTGGTCGGGAGGCTCGGTCCCTTCGGTGCATTACACTTCAGGTTGCCTTTGGCGATGTTAACAATTACCGCCAAGAGCACATGACCTTCGAGGTGGTCCCCTTCAAGAGCGTGTACCACGTCATATTCCACACATTCATGGCCAAGCCATGCTTCGTCTACAACAAACTCAAGATACCCGGACCAAACGGTGTCATCACCGTATCCGGAAGCTTTACCAAGGCAAGGGACTGCGAGATCAATGAAGCGGCGTAAGCCATCCTCTACAACGAAGAATTCAAAGAGATACAGATCAAGGTCGATGACTCAGAGATGCCCGCGTCGAAGAAGCAGATCTCCGACTCCGCTCCTGCGTTCAAGGCCGCCATCGAGACCAAGCCGGTGGAACTTGTGGTAGGCAATGCCTCCAAGGTCACCGCCATTGGGACGAACCTGGATCCCAAATAGGAAAGAGCGCTCATCGAGTTCCTCTGTGAGAATAGGGACATCTTTGCCTGGCAACCTGCCGACATGAAACGTGTACCTAGGGAACTTGCTGAGCACAGCTTAAACATTGATCCAAAATGCAAACCAGTGAAACAACCTCTACGATGCTTTGGAGATGAGAAGAGACGCGCCATTGGCAAAGAGATAGCTAGGTTACTTAAAGCTAGATTTATCCGAGAAGTCCTTCACACCCGATGGGTGGACAATACTATACTTGTCCCCAAAAAGGGAACCAATGAATTAAGAATGTGCGTTGATTACACCGGCTTGAACAAAGCATGTCCCAAAGATTCGTTTGCATTGCCTCGCATTGACCAAGTCATTGACTCGACGGCTGGCTCGGAGCTTTTGTGTTTTCTCGATGCATACTTAGGATACCACCAGATCAAGATGAGGAAGTCGGACCAATTGGCCACTTCGTTCACTACCCCATATGGCACGTTTTGCTATGTCATGATGCCCTTTGGGCTGAAAAACGCAGGTGCTACGTACCAGCGGACAATGCAACGCTGCCTCCACGACCAAATTGGTCGGAACGTTCACGCCTATGTGGACGATATCGCGGTGATGTCTAAAAAGTCAAACGACTTAATCTCCGACTTAAAAGAAACCTTTGATAATCTCCGGAAATACAACATGATGCTTAACCCTAAGAAGTGTGTCTTCGGGGTTCTAGCTGGCAAATTGTTGGGTTTCATCGTTTCCCAACGCGGAATCGAGGTCAATCCGGAGAAAATCAAGGCCATCTTAAACATAAACCGCCCGACATGCCTAAAGGACATTCAACGACTAACAGGTTGTGTTGCAGCAGTTAGTCGGTTCGTCAGCCGACTTGGAGAGAAGGCTCTACCGCTGTACAAGTTGCTGAACAAGGCGGACAAATTCACATGGACAGACGAGGAAGATGCAGCATTGAAGCAGCTCAAGGAGATTCTTTCCTCAGCGCCCATCCTTGCAGCACCCGAGCCTGGAGAACCCCAGTTAATCTACATGGCGGCAACCAACCGGGTAATCAGCATCGTCGTCGTGGTAGAGCGGAAGGAACCAGGCTATGAGCACGGAGTTCAACGACTAGTTTACTATGTGAGAGAGGTCTTGAAGGAGTCCAAGCAGCGTTACCCGCACTACCAGAAGATAGCTTATGGAGTATTCCTTGCTTCTCGCAAGCTGAGGCATTACTTTCATGAGCACCCAATCACAGTGGTGAGCAAGACTCCACTGTCCGACATTATCAACAACAGCGATGCTACAGGAAGGGTCACGAAGTGGGGCATTGAGCTTGCCGCCTTCGAGATCACCTACAAGAGACGCGACGCTATCAAATCACAAGCCTTGGCGGATTTTGTTGCAGATTGGACGGAGATGCCAGATGCTACTCCGTTGCCGGAACCAGAGTACTGGGTGATGCACTTTGACGGATCAAAGCTTCTCAACGGCTCGGGGGCTGGTGTATTGCTACAGTCACCAACAGGAGACAAGCTACACTATGTTCTGCAGATCCACTTCGAGGCTACAAACAACATGGCGGAGTATGAAGCACTCATTCACGGACTACGTGTAGCCAAGGATATTGGCATCAAGCGCATAGTTTGTGGAGATTCGACTTGGTTGCCAAACAGGTGGTTGGCACTGAATGCGCGGAACCCTATGATGGCGGCATATCAAGACGAAGTGGACGAGATATCCAAGAGCTTCTTGGGCTACGAAGTCAAGTATGTACCTAGGGAGCAAAACGAGGCGGCTGATCTGCTGTCTAAGCTTGGATCAGGGCGCAAGCAAATTCCTCCAGGAGTTTTCCTAGAGCATCTGCGCACACCATCTGTGAAGGGAGCCAACATCGACAACCCGGATAGAGCTGACTCTTTCGTCAACATGGTGACTAAGGTCCCTCCGGCTTGGAAAAAACCGTTCATAGAATATCTCGAACACGGAACTTTGCCCGACGACAAAGTCGAAAGACGACAAATAGTACGACGAGCAAAGGGTTATACCATAATCAATGGGCAACTCTACAAAAGGAGCACTACTGGTGTATACCTAAAATGTGTTTCCCAGCTAGAAGGTATGGAAATCTTACGCGAGATCCATCTCGGAGATTGCGGGCATCACGCCGCTCCTCGATCGTTGGTCGCGAAAGCCTTCCGGCAAGGATTCTACTGGCTGACCGCGAAGGCAGACGCCGACAAGCTGGTTGAGACATGCATGGGATGCCAGTATTACGCCCGACAACCACATGTTCCTGCTGAAGAACTGCGAACAATACCAATAACTTGGCCATTTGCAGTCTAGGGGCTAGACATGGTGGGACCGTTACAGACGGCACCTTGTGGGTTTACGCATCTGCTTGTAGCAGTTGATAAATTCACTAAATGGATAGAAGCTAAACCCATTAGAAAGCTTGATGGGGCAATCGCCTCGGTTTGTCCGGGATCTAGTGGTGAGATTTGGTCTCCCACACAGCATTATCACCGACAACGGCAGCAATTTGTCACTCAGAGAAGTGGAGGCTTATTGTTGGGAGAAAGGCATCCGACTTGACCTTGCATCTGTGGCACATCCACAATCCAACGGTCAGGTTGAGCGAGCCAATGGATTAATTCTACAGGGAATCAAGCCATGTCTCGAGGCACCGCTACAGAGAGCAGCTGGAGCCTAGGCGGAAGAATTATCGTCTGTGTTGTGGAGTTTACGAACTACACCCAACAAATCCACCGGCTACACCCCTTACTTCATGGTTTATGGAGCAGAAGCCATCCTGCCTTCCGACATCCTTCACGATGCATCAAGAGTTGCCGCCTACGACGAAGACGACGCTGAAGCATCCAGACGCCTAGATGTGGACCTTCTCGAGGAAGAGCGTATTTTGGCATGCCAAAGATCCGCCATCTACCAGCAGAAGCTACGCAGCTACCATAGTCGCCGCGTTCGGCATCGCTCGTTTAAAGAGGGGGATTTGGTGCTCCGACTTAAGCAGAAGAAGTCGCACAAACTATCCCCGCCATGGGAAGGACCGTTCATCATAAGCAAGGCGCTACTCAATGGGTCTTACTACCTCGTTGACAATCGTGAACTGAAGGATAAACCCAACGAGGATCATAAGCGTAAGAGACGTGACCCGGATGATGACTACCCAGAGCTTGATCGGCCATGGAACATAGCACAGCTACGTCCTTTTTACACTTTGCATTTTTTATCTAATTGTGTACCTCTTATATGATCAATGAAAGAAAGCTCTTTGGTTCACTCATATTTCTGAGTCTTTTACCTCCTTTAGTGTTCATTTTTGGATCATGTGAAACCTTTATGCACAAGTATTGCGTTTGCACTTGTGAAAATTCCGCCTACGGGCGTTAGCTTAAGTTTTCTGGTCTACACATTCTTTGTCGTTTTTATGTGGATTCTGGAGTAGTGACTTTTGGCACTTATTGTCGGCGATTTTGTGCTCAGGTTATTGACGGTGCCATTGGGAATCATCACCTAAGCGCATGGTTCCGACAACGAGTCTTCCGACTCACGAAAAGTCAAGCATAAGAACCAAAGTAATGGATAAGCCAACACTTGCTTAAAAAATATATACATGCTAGAAACTAGTTCTTGAGTAGCAGGAAATAACAACCATTGTTTTCCGCCTTAAGTTACATAAACAAAGTTTTTTCCACATGTACACCAAAGGTGAAACAAATATTACAAAGTTGTTCTTTCACTCCTTTGGCGCAGGTGACTTGGAGGCAGCATCATCACCAGCCGGAGAGCCACCCTCGAAGTCGGCGCTGTGGTGGGACTCAGAGGAACCTTGGTCGCCGCTGTCGATGATGTTCATAGGCACGAAAACGTCGATGTCCACCAACTCGGCAACTCTGGTGTCATAACCCATGAGCGATGACAAGATGGCTTCATGATTAATCTCTTTGCCATCATCGTCTACGTCGGGAATGCCAGAAGTCACTGTGTCGATGTCGGCATCTTCATAGTGTGCCTTCACAATTGACAGCGCCAGCCTGTGCACATGAAGCTTTCCAGCTTGTGATACGCTCGGCGCAAAATCTCTGAGTACTTCGCCACGGAGTCTGATGCTTTGATGTTTATTTGGAGGGGCTTGGCAATCTCCTTGGCTTGTGTGATGGCGGAGTTGATGAAGTTGCCGGCAAGAACCATGCATTCCTTGGCTGGAGGAGGCGATCGGGTTAAACCCATAGGAGCTGCAAATTCCGACAAGTAGCGCATGAGTTCAACAATTCAAAGTATCCGGACTACATAAATCCAAGATGGAGAAAACTTACTGAAGATGCTGGCCTTATCTTGCCAGAGGGTGTCTGCCAAGGATTCTTTCTCTTGTTGGAGGAGCTTATACGCCTCGCTATGGCGTTGATTTTGCTCATCGGCAGCTTGCTTCTGATCTTTTAAGATCGCAATCTCCTCCTTCAAGCGATTGATTTTCTCGGTGGCGGAGTCCTGCAGGGCCTTCATTGACTCCTCATGCATTTTCAGCATGTCTTTCCTCTCCTCCTTAAGGATCTTGTTCTCGCTATCCAGCTGCTGAATATGCTTGGATTGCTCGACAATGTCCTTGGCCTTGGCAACATGTTCTGCAAAGTCGGAGAAACCAAAGTACATAGTGAGTACTCAGAGAATATATGCACAAAACCAAGACGGAATGCGCAAAAAGAAAACAGTCTCTTGTTTTTTATGATATGTTCCTTCAAGATGGCAGTTTTACCCTTTTCGGCTTCAAGATCTGCGCGCATCTTCTGGTACTTGTCATTTTCCATGCCCCTCCGAGCATTCTCGTTATGTGGAAAAAAGGACAAAGTTGAAATGTTGTTTAGTCTGCTTGGAGCATCTAGCCGTAAATCCTCCACCTAGACGCTTGGGGGCTACAGCGAGAGTTTTTAACCTAGCAACATGCTTAGCTTTTCTTTGAGCATCTAGTTGGAACTAATTAAGTTTTCGATTAGAAGCTTGGGGGCTACAGTTTAAAGTTTTTAACTCAGCTATGTGCCTAGCTTTCTTTAAGCATCTAGTTGGAACTAATTCAGTTACAACTAGAAGCTTGGGGGTTACAGTACTGAAATTTACAAACATTGCGTATGATACTCTTAAAGCATCTAGTCGGAATAATTCATTCCATCTGCATTCTTGGAGGCTACAGTGAGAAGTTTTCTAGCTTAGTCACTCTTATATCATCTAGAAGCAAAAGCCTATGGTTTTTCGTCTACATCCTCGGGGGCTACAGTGGGATACTCATATGAAATGCAAAAGGCAAATAAAACTTACAAGTGCAATGATCTTGAGGTTTGTAGCGCTCTCGGCTAGCAGCTTGCCAAAGGAGATGTTGTTTCCCTGCAAGATTTCTGCTTGTCGGAGGAGCTCCTCAAGACCGCACGTCGGAGATGTCGGTGCTGCTCCAGGAACCAGAGTTGTGCTACTCGGCGTAAGTGCCGGGTAGGCTATCTTTGGGAACTCAAAAGGTTTCTGGGGAGCAAGGGCGCCGCCTTCGGCAAAAGTACCAGCTTCCACCACCGCCTTGCCGCCACCGATGGCATCCTTAGCCGGAGCTTCAGCCATTTGCTGGGCGGTATTCTCCTGCATCGCCTGCTCGCCGACAACAGCAAGCTCGGTAGAGGCGCCAGAATCCACTTCCATGGCGGAAGGGCCTGATGCCTCCTTAGCTTGTGAGCTTGTCGGGGCAGATGAGGGCTTGACGGCAGGAGTGGCAGGGGCGATGGCAGGGGAGGCGTCGCGATGCAGCATGTCCTTAATATTTCGAGAAGCCCCCGATGTTTTGGAGGTCTTCTTGAGGCTGGTCGTGGCTTTCTTCCTGAAATGTGCAAAATGCATAAGTACAGGAGCAAGACAGATAAATAGACAATATCGGAGACTGAGAAGCTTACACAAGTGGGGGTGCTTTGGCAAAGGGGATCCCAGTAACTTTTCTCTTTTCTGTCTCCAGGGCGGCGGTAGTATTTTTGGAGGCTCCACCCTCCGTTTTCTTCTTCTTGCCTCCATCGGCAGCGTCAGAGGTGGAGCTCTTCCGCTTCCGCGCCAACGGAGCTTCGTCGTCGGACACGACCGTGACTTCCTTCATCTTTGGATCGTAGATTTGGGCAGCCAAGTTGCCCTCCTCTAGATCGCTAAGCTGTTAAGTGAGAAATCACCGTGTTAGATAAGATGACATTTGCAAGACGGAAGAACTGGAGTATATGTCATATATGGAAAATAAATACCTACCTTTGGGCACTTGCCGTCTACGAACATGTCATAGGTGATGGTGAAGCCACGCTTATTATCCTTCACCTTGACGATGTCCTTAAGGCGGAGCTTGACGGAGTCGCTCGAGAAGTTGTCCACGGAGATGCGGAGACTATCCCTTCTGTCGTTGGTATACTCGTGCATGAGCTTCGCGCGGTGCTGCAGAGGTTGGATTCGCCTAATGAACCAGCACATGGCTAGGTCCAAGCCGGTCAAACTCGTCTCTAAAAACCATTTGATCCGCCTTATAGCGCGAGAAGCGTCGAGGTCAGAGGGAAGGGAGGCCTGGGATCTCCATGACGAGGCTTCAGCGGCGGCTCCATCAACGAAGTCCGGGTACGTAACTTGTCGGCCAGCCAGAGGAATGTCTGGGCCGTAAAAGTACGTCTGTTGCCAGTTTTTGCAGGACTCGTGGCCGACGATGTCGAGGAACCACCGTCCAGGTCAAATCTTGAAGCTTATGGTGCCGCAGTTCCTAAGCTCTTCCTTGCTATGTCCGGCTTCACATTTGATGGTGAAGAAGTACACGAAGAGGTCTAACCTAGGCCTTATCCCTAAGTATCCCTCGCAGAGCGCCGCGTAGTTGCTAAGCACTAAGATACTATTGGGGGAAAGGTTCTGGGGCTGGACCCTATAATGGTTCAAGACAGAGAGGAAGAAGTTGGAGATGGGCAGGGAGACGCCGCGTACTAGTTAGGCTTTGAGGTACACCTTTTCTCTGGCTTGGGGAGAAGGTGTCACCTCGCCGGCTGGCGCCGCCCGACAGGCGAGCCCCTCCGTCGTAGGGAGGTAGCCCTCGGCGATCAACTCTTGGATATCACGGTCTGTGATATCTGAGCCGTGCCAGTCGCCCTTGTGCGAGTCCAGTTCCTCCTCCAACGGCTCCAGCACCGCCAAATTAAAGTCGCCGCTGGTGGACTCGATCATCGCCGATGCGGGGATGACCAAACCCTCTGGGGGCACGACGACGGAGCTCGCCGGCTTCACCGCGGCTTCGCTCGGCGCCGCCATCAAAGGGGAAGTGTTGCTGCTGGCCATGGAGTGGGTACGGAGGTCACTGGTGTAGATTGGAGCTAGGGTTTTTTCGAGAGTTCTCGCGGAGAGCTCGAGGAGGCACGCGACTGGAGGAAGAAGATGATGCGAGGATAATGAGGTAAAAGGTGAAAATTCCACCACGGTTACTGTTTATCATCTCCAAGCGTCAAGATTCGTGCAGCTTGATCGAACAGTTGCCGCGTAGACGACGTGTTCGCGAACGTGTGCGGAAATTTTGCCACGTCTCCAACCATCACCACCAACGGTTCGTATTGCTCGCGCGAGAAAATTGGACATGATTGCGTTCTCTGCATGTGTGAGTTACGAGGCGTCGCTGACCTAAGCCTACATCGTCCTAGCCGGGTGGCCCACAGTTGGTAGCATGGCCTATGGCCTGCTGGGCGGCCTAGTTAGATGGATCCAGAAGGGAGGCCCATGCCGGATAAAGGAAGGCTACGGTGGAGTCACCAGCGTACCCGGAGCCTTGGAGTGCAAGATACACAAGACTAGTAATAGACGGTGTAGGACTCTGTCACCTGTCCGGCTAGGACTTTTCCCTGTAACCCTAGGACCTGGCGAATATATAAGTCGGGCCTATGGGAGCCTTTAGGGCATCGATTCATACAACCTCGCACAGCGAACCTATCTCTGTAACTCAACGTATTGCCCTTATAGTGATTTATAGCAGGAGTAGGATTCCGCCACCGTCGTGGGATCTAAACCTGGGTAAGCTATGTTACCTCGTACCCGTCAACCGTCCGCCTTCCCCTACGTCTCTAAACACGCATTGTGAGGACCCCTCCATGGCGTACTCGTCGGCAATACCACGACAGTCGGCATCATCATCATCGGCTATCTCGGCAAGTGGCTCGTCAAGGTCGAGGAAGTTGGGCCCAGTGCACCAGGCGTGCACCAGAGCGTACTCCACCATTGCATAAGCTCGGTCTTGGAATCTCTTGATGAGCTAAGGATCATGGATCCACTTGCCTTTGGCCCTCATATGCTGGAGGACATTAAGGTCGATATCCTCATACCATGAGAGCACAAAGGCAAGGGCCTTGTCCGCTGTGACACGACCGGCCAATTCACGCCACTGATCCATCCTTTCTTTAGTGAGAAGCAACTTGGCAGCCAAGGGCTCAACGAGCATGGGCGCATCCTCATCCGGCCAGAGCATTCTAAATGCATGGATTGTCGACTTAAGCAAGTCGATGCTGCATGACTTCAGTGTGGTCACACGCTCTGAGAGCGCTACGAGATGCTCGTCGATGGTGATCTCGCCGTCAGCAGGAGCCCCAGACTCAGCCCGCACCTTTTTCATTTCCCTTAGGGCAAACATATCACCCTCAGGGAAGTTCTCTGCAAACACGAAGGAACATCAAAAACAATGGAGAAGGGGCAAAGAGTAAGGATAAGAAGTACAGTGAAAAGAGTAAGAACTCACTACCGAGAAATAAGTTGATCGTGCCAAGCTTGCTTTGCCAGATCTTAGCCTTGGCTTGAAGAGCCTCTAGGTCTTGATGCGCCGACTGAACTGCTAACTCAGCCTTCTTGAGCAGTTGGCTAGTCTTTTCAGCACTGGTAGCAAGTTAGCCATCCTTCTCGGCAAGTTCTTCGCGCAAGCCCTTCAACTCAGACTGGTGCTTCTGCTCCATATCTGCCATCTACTGCTTCAGCCGGTTCACCTCGTCTCGCTCCTTCTGGAGTTCGACCTGGTGCTGATCTGCTTATTCAGAACATGTGACTCTTCAGTAACAACAAGCCATCTCGGATTTGCCTAGATAAAAATGAAAAAGAGTGAATACTAAGCATACAAATAATTCCTAAGGAAAAGGGAATTATTTTCGGTGTCGCTGATTTGTTTATGCAGCGCATCTATGGTGGATTGGACAGAAGCTGTGAAGAGACAATGATAAAGATTCAAGAGGATGAAACAAAGATAGATCTACCAAGTAAAAGCAAGCCGAGTAAGAAAAAATACCTTGGCCCTGAGCCTCAACTTTCAGATCTTGGTGAGCAAGTTCAAGCTTTCGATACTCCCAGATGAGAGCTTGATGCACCTTGGTACGCTCGTTATGCGTGAGCTACATAGAAAAGATCTAGTCAGAAGATGTATGCATGTGGTTGAGCTTATAGCCAAATAAATGCCATACTTGGCAGTAACCTCAAGGTCTAGGGATCGAAAATCTGACATGCAAACTTGGTAGGAGAAAATAAAGGATAGGTTCTAACTCAGAGCTTACAGCCGAATAAGTTCCTTACTTGGCAGTAACCTGTATGATTTCTAATAAGTCCGTAGCGCGCTCCATCATACCAGAAAATGGAGTCTTAGTCATCTTACCCATCAGACATGCTTCGCATCTTTCAAGTGATTCAAAATCAAGTGATTCAAGAAGTCCATCGGAATGGAGTTTATTCATACGCTTCACTCCAATATGACCAAGACGACAGTGCCACATATAGGTCGAGTTATCGCTCAATTTCAAACGTTTAGCTTCAATGTTATTTATATGTGTATTTCCATAATCGAGATTCAATAAGAATAGACCATCTGTCAAAGGTGCATGTGCATAAAACATATTACTCATATAAATCGAACAACCATTATTCTCGGACTTAAACAAGTAACCGTCTCGCAATAAACATGATCCGGATATAATGTTCATGCTCAACGCAGGCACCAAATAACAATTATTTAAGTATAAAACTAATCCCGATGGTAGATGAAGAGGTAGCGTGCCGACCGCGATCACATCAACCTTTGATCCATTTCCAACGCGGATCGTCACCTCATTCTTCGCTAGCTTCCATTTATTCTGCAGTACCTGTTTCGAGTTACAAATATGAGCAACCGAACCAGTATCAAATACACAGGCACTACTACGAGTACTAGTGAGATACACATCAATAACATGTATATCGGATATACCTTTCTTCTTGATGTTGCCGTTCTTCAAATCCGCCAAGTACTTTGGGCAATTCCGCTTCCAGTGACCTTCTCCCTTGCGGTAAAAGCACTCGATGATCGTGCTTAGGCCCAGCCTTGGTCTTCTTCGCCGGCGCAGTAACTTTCTTACCGCCCTTCTTGAAGTTTCTCTTTTTCTTAGACTTGCCTTGCTTCTTGAATTTGGTGGTCTTATTGACCAACAACACTTGGTACTCTTTCTTGATCTCCACTTCTGCAGATTTCAACATGGAGAAGAGTTCTGGCAACGACTTGTCCATGTTTTGCATATTGTAGTTCATCACAAAGTTCTTGTAACTTGGTGGTAGTGATTGGAGGACACGGTGAATCCCCAAAGCATTAGGAATCACTATTCCCAAGCTTTGAAGCTTGCTTGCGTGCCCAGACATCTTAAGCACGTGCTCACTGATGGAGCTGCCCTCTTCCATCTTGCAGTTAAAGAATTTTTCAGAAGCCTCATAACTTTCAACTGCCGCGTGAGCCTCAAATATCATTTTGAGTTCACGGACAATATCATGTGGGTCATGGTTCTCAAACCTTTTCTGAAGCTCCGATTCCAAACCATACAAAATAGCACCTTTGAACTGTGGAGTCTTGATTCTTAGAAGCGAGGAAAACATTCTTTACCTCCTCGGTAGCATTAGCTATGAGCGGGTCACCAATGGTGCATCCAGCACATAGGTCAAATTACCAGCATTGAGGACAATCCTCAAATTGCGGAACCAATCCACAAAGTTGCTTCCATTGTTTTTCAACTTTTATTTCTCTAGGAACGCATTAAAATTGATGGTAGGGCCGCCATTGATCTACAACATATTTGCAATAGTTTAGACTAAGTTTATGACAAATTGAGTTCTAATTAATAGTTAAATTAATCTAGGTGAACTTCCACTCAAAACAATATCCCTCAAATTGTTTTAGTGATCACACGAACCAAATCCACCACATCAAAACCGATCATCACGAGAGTTGATGTAGCTTCAATGGCGAACAATCAACATGTTCATCATATCTACTATATGACTCATGCTTTACCTTTCGGTGATCCGTGTTCCGAGACCATGTCTCTACATGCTAGGCTCGTCAAGATCAAACCTTAGATTTCGCATGAGCAAATCTGGCTTGCTCACGTTGTATACACTCGCAAAATCTAACACACCCGATCATCACGTGGTACTTCGAAACAACTAGCTTTAGCAACGGTGCTTACTAAGGATGAACACTTTAAAACTTGAAATTTTGTGCTTGAGGGATCATCTTATAATGCTACCGTCGCAAATTAAGCAATACAAGATGCATAAAGGATTAACATCACATGCAATTCATAATATGTGATATGATATGGCCTTTCTTCTTGTGCTTCCGATCTCCATCTTCAAGCACGAACATGATCTCCATCATAACCGGTATGGCATCAAGGTCAATGGCGTCGTTTCATGGTTGTCGTCCACCAGCTTCAACTATTACAACTACTTTGAATAGACACGCAGGTCTTAACGGAATTTAAAAGACAACCATATGGCTCCTGCCGGTTGCTAAATTACAATAAGGAACATTGCATACATCATATATAATCACAATCATGGGCATATCACATCACAGCACACCCCTGCAAAACAAAGTTAGACGCCTCTAATTTTCTTTGCATATTTTACATGGTTTGGGGCTTTCAATAAGTGTCGTTCTAACTTACGAACAAGAACCACAACGTTGATGTTTGAACTATCAAGTGCCCGTTGTAAATTGAATCTATACTATAATGGGAGAATGCAGACACCATAAAGCCACTTATGCAATACAAGTTGCATGTTGAGCGTGGAGCAAGTCTCATGAACGATGTCATGTAAGGTTAGCCCGGGCCGCTTCATACCATCATACCGCAAGATGCAAAGTACACAAAAGGCAATTGATAATAAAAGCACCACCGCCCACAATGACCATTGTGTTCTACTCGTGCAACAGATCTACATATAGACACGGCTCTGATACCACTGTAGGGGTTCATAGCATGGAAAACAAAAAAATTCTACTACATGCACACAAACAAGCCAAGATCTATCTACTAGATTGTAGCAACGAGTCGATAGAAGCACTCACCCTCGAAGATTCCAAAGCGGTTAACGAGAGCAGATTCTCGTGGGTGATGTAGTCGTACACTTGCCTATCTCAAGATCGCGTAGATGATCCTTCCAGCGCTGCGTTCCGGCAGTGCTTCCGCAGTCGTTCACACGTTCGGTACTCGATGAAGACCTTCCTCTCCCTTGTTCCAGCAGGCAGCAGAGGTTGTAGTTCTCCCCTCGCGATTCCGGCAGCACGACAGCGTGGTGTCGGAAGTAGAGGGAAGATCCCGCAGGGCTTCGCCTAAGCCGGTGCGAGTTATGGTGGATTAGGGTTTCCCGGAGATCTAGGGTTTAGATGACCAGGAGGAGGAGGAGGTGTCAGTGGCGGCTAGGGCGGCGACGACGAACCGGCCGGCCTTGGCGAGGCAGCGTGGCGTGGCGGCTGGCGCGAGGTGAGGAAGAGGGCTAGAGGCTTGTGTGGCGACCCTTTGGGCCTCCCTCTATTTATGAGAGGGATGGCAGCCTTGGGAGGGGTGGGTTTGAATCCAAACCCAAACCCAAGTTGGATTGAGAGAAGGACTTGTTTCTTCTCCCACTAGGAAACCATTGTTCCAGTTTGACTTTTCAAACTCCCGTTTGACTTTCAATTTAGAGCTTTAATTTTCTCTTACAAATGCACACACCATGTGACCTAGGATATGATCCAATCATTCCACTTACCCATGACACATTCATGGACCATTCTCCTTCCGGATCGGTGAACCTTCTAGACCCTTCTAGAACCTCTCCGATGAAAACATCGGAAACTTTCCCGAACTCCAAAATAGGACTATCCTTATATGAATCTTATTCTCCGGACCATTCCGGATCTCCTCGTGATATCCCGGATCCCATCCGAGACTCCGAACAACATTCGGTATCCCTACTAACATTCCATATCTACTAAACAACATTGAATCCTTAAGTGTGTCTCCCTACGGTTCGTGAATTATGCGGACATGACCAAGACACTTCTCCGATCAATAACCAATAGAGGAATCTGGAAATTCATATGGCTCCCACATATTTCTACGATTACTTTGTGATCGAATGAACCACTCACATACGATACCAATTTCCCTTTATCTCACGATAGTTTACTTATCCGAGATTTTGATCGTCGGTATCTCTGCATACCTAGTTCAACCTCGTTACCGATAAATAATCTTTTCTTGTTCCCGTGATATGTGATTCCTTGTGAGCCAGTCACATGCTTGCAAGCTAATTGGATGACATTCCACCAAGAGGGCCCAAAGTATATCTATCTGTCATATGGATGGACAAATCCCACTCTTGATCCATGTGCATCAACCCATACTTTCCGAACACTCAATGCCACCTTTATAGCCACCCAGTTATGGTGTGGTGTTTGATGTCATCAAAGCATCCTTCCGGTGATGGTGATTAACATGATATCATGGTCGAAGGAATTAGATTACTATGTATCAGAAAGCTTATAGCAAACGAACTATTGAAATGACTTGATCTTAATGCTACGCTTATCTATAGGAGTATGTCCATCATACCATTCTCCTAATGATATGATCTTGTTATTAATAACATCTCAATGTTCATGATCGAGAAACCACGATCATCTATTAATCAACAAGCTAGTATTATAAAGAGGCTTTACTAGGGACTCTAATTTAGTTTACAAATCACACAAGTATTAATGTTTCCGGTTAATACTATTATAGCATGAATGTAAACATTTATCATAAACACAAAGATATAATAATAACCACTTTTATTATTGCCTCTAGGGCATATCTCCAACAAGCGGCCCAGGCGTTTCTCTAACACACATACATAACTCCATGGACTTACAAGCTTCCCTTTTATTTCACACCGACGACATCTGCAAACAAAAGAGCATGATATCAACTATGTACAATGTGCAAGTGCAATGTTGAAAGCGTTCCCCATGACATCATGGTTCTGCTAATTCCAACGTATAAGTGCAAGCATATACAACATAGATGACACATTGGTTCAAGTTTATTTAGGGGCAAGAAAAATAAAGTGTGCCATCAAGTTTGTGGAGCTTTAATCACTAACTTTCACATAACAAGTTTAATTTGGAAGATAGAGAAAACAAGAATATACTTGGAATAGTGTAACACACCATGCATAGGAATTTATAGTGGAAACTTTGGAATAACTTGGTTTCTTGGGAGTTGGATGCATGAGTAGAGCTTACTCATACAAGTGGAGGCTAGCAAAAGACTGGGAGCGACCAACTAAGAGAGCAATAATGGCCATAATCATGCAGAGCGACAAAACATTACTAATCAAAGCATAAAGTGGTACTACAAGTCAAAAACTAAATGATCATAAAGGCTATGGTGAGTGGTTATAGTCATAACATGGTGTGAGCATGTGCCAAGTCAACCCAAACAAAGCATCAAAGGAGAATACCACAATATTATGCTTTTGTATGCTAAAACAACGCATGATTCTTTCAAGACACATTAAGCAATCCTAATTGTTTGGAACAAGTCATGCTACAGCAATAATCACTAAGCATAAGGTCAAAACAACTTCTAGCATGACATGATAAAGTCTAAGTCACAGTCAAAGCAAGCTCCTCTTGTACTACTCAAGCAAGAAATTTCTACTCCTCTCCAACACCAATCAACTTATTGGAAACAACACAGCGAAAATGGGGGTCCAACTACTTTATTCAAGCAAACTAAGCAAACAAAAACCAAAAATGAAAACTAAGACGCTCCAAGAACAACACAACTATGCATGAAATAATAAAAAATGAAGTGTCTAGAAAGACATGAGATTTTTATTGATGAAGAAGGGGATGCCTTGGCCATCCCCAAGATTTGACACTTGTACCTCTTGAATATTTCTTGGGGTGACACAGAGTGGCATCCCCAAGCTTGAGCTTTTGTCCATTCTTCATCTCATTGCATCATTCTTTCTCTACACCTGCAAATTTTCCTTCATACAAAACTTCACACAATCTTCATTAACAACATTAGTGCATTCAAAGATAATAGACCTTTGGGGTTTAGTTTTAAAACAGAAAAACTTTCACTAAAGACACAAGCTACTGTAGCAATTCCCTCAAAAAGCTCAATTTCCCAAAAAGAACCCAAAAAGGAATCAATAAGAAGCAAATGCAAATAATGGCAGAAATCCGTCAAAACAGACCAGCACGTAGAAACCATTTTTTTCAAATACCTTCTGTTGCTAAAATCAAAAAGTGTTGAACTAACGAAAGTTAGCTAACAACCTGGGGGATTTATTCAGAAAATTGCAGCTCAATCCGACTTACAAAGATTTTACACAGATTTTTAAAGTGGAGCACAAAAATCTGTTTCGGGACACCAACTTCCCAAATCTTACTTCCCTCTCATTAGAGGTTATTCTTGGCACAAAAATCAAATAAAAAGGATAAGGAAAGGTTATTACAGAAGTAATAACTTCCAAGACTTAAGAAAACTATTGAGTTATCTCCCAAGAAGTACTTTTCTTTAATGCCTTTAAGTTAGGCACAAGAAGCAAGAATCAAGTATTTTCAAATGGAGAAGCATTAACGCAACTTCTATCTTCTCATAAGGAAGTGTCCAATATCTTTCTTGAATGGAAATTGATATTTAATGGTGCCTTATTTTATATCAATGATGTCACCAACAGTTCTAAGAAAAGGTCTTCCAAAAGTAATAGGACAAGAAGCATTGTATTCAACATCCAAAACATAGAAAGCAACAAGGACATAGGCATTATTAACCATAATAAGAATATCATTAACACTTCACATGAGTTTCTTTTTAGCATTATCATCAAGTGGGACATCCAAATAGCAATCTTCCAAAGGTGGCAAATCAAGCATTTCATAAATCTTTCTAGGCATAATAGAGACACTAGAACCAAGGTCACGTGAAGCTTTGAGATCAAAGTCATTCACTTGCATATTAATGATGGGTTCCCAACTATCTTCTACTTTCCTAGGAATAGAGGCTTTGTGTTTTAACTTTTCTTCCTTAATTTTAATAAGAGCATTTGTAATGTGTTTGGTGAAAGCTACATTCATATCACTAGCATTAGGACTTCTAGCAAGCTTTTGTAGGACCATAATCACTTCAGAAATATTGCAACCATCAAGATCAAAATCAAACTTAGCATCACTGGTAGTAGATTCATTGGGTTTAGGCATTATGGTAGGAGGAACGGAGACTTCTTGTGGTTTAGTGGCATCCATATTGGTGGTGGTAATAGTGCACACGCTATTGTTTCTAGCAATTTCAGCTTCTCTTTCCCATTTAGCATGTAGTTGAGCTAACAGTCTAACATTTTTATCAATAGTAACTTGTATGGCATGAGTAGCAGCAAAGGTACTTTCCAAGGTTTCAGGTTTAGTAGCCATTTTATTAATCAAAGAGGACTGTGCTTTAGACAAAGAGGAAATATTTTTCTCAGCACCCCAAATTTTTGACTGTAAACTAGGAATTTCCCTATTCAAATTCTCAAGCTGGTGACTAATATTTTTCAAGATAACAAATTGTTCTTCCATAGTTTTAGTGAAAATTTTGTTCTGCTCATATTGCATTTGCATAAAGTTTTTAGTGGATCTTTCAACTTCTAGAACCCTATCTTCACTAGGAATTCCAGATCTACCATAATAAGTATTGCTATTATTAGGAGGATAAGGCCTGTAGTTATTGTTACCATAAGCATTGTTGCCATAATTATTATTTCTAATGAAGTTCACATCAACTTGTTCTTCTTGAGCAACCAAAGAGTCTAAGGGAACATTATTTGGATCTATATGAGCTTTTCCATTAACAATCATAGCCATGATAACATCAATCTTAACACTTAAAGAAGAGGTTTCTTCAACAGAATTGACCTTCTTACCATGTGGAGCTCTCTTAGTGTGCCATTCAGAATAGTTGACCATCATATTATCAAGGAGGTTTGTTGCAGCACCCAACGTAATGGTCATAAAGGTACCCCCATCAGCTGAATCCAACAGATTTCTTGAAAATAAGTTTAAACCTGCATAAAAAGTCTGGATAATCATCCTAGCAGTAAGTCCATGAGTCGGACAATTCTTAACCAAAGATTTCATTCTTTCCCAAGCTTAAGCAACATGTTCATTATCAAGTTGTTTAAATTTTGTTATTTCACTTCTCATAGATATAATCTTAGCAGGAGGATAGTATTTTCCAATAAAAGCATCTTTGCACTTAATCCAAGAATCAATACTATTTCTAGGCAAGGATAGCAACCATTCTTTAGCTTTTTCTCTCATGGAGAAAGGAAACAAATTGAGCTTAATAATATATCCATCTACATCAGTATATATTTTCATATCACAGAGTTCAACAAAGTTATTGAGGTGGACAATAGCAGCATCAGAACTAGCACCAGAAAATTGCACTTTCATCACAAGATTCAACAAAGCTGGCTAAATTTCATAAAAGGTAGCATCAGGAGTAGGTGGAGCAATAGGTGTACTCAGGAAATCATTGTTGTTTGTGCTAGTGAAGTCACACAACTTGGTGTTCTCAGCAGAGTTCATTTTGGCAAAGGTGGAGCAAACCAACAGCAGCAGCAACTAGAGTAGGAACTAATTTTTTGTGTTTTTGATAAGAGAAACCAAACGAAATGAAACTAATTTTTTGGAGTTTTTGATAAAACGAAGCAAACAAAACAAGTCAAAAGAAATTAAGCAAAACAAAAACAAAGTAAAGAGAAAGGTTGTGAAGGACTCCCCTTGTGAAGCCGTCCTTAGCCTCCCCGGCAACGACGCAAGAAAATAGCTTGATGTAGCTCAGATCACTGTAGAGCTTCGTTGCGAAACCCCAAGAGGAAGGTATGATGAGCACAACAACAAGTTTTCTTTCAAAAAGAAACCAAGGTTATCGAACCAGTAGGAGGAAGGAAACGAACCAAAGGTGTTGCTAGCAACTTGGAAACCTGCACAACACAAACTCAAGACTTTGCCCCAATGAATAGTGAGGTTGTCAATCTCACCGGTTTGCTGAAAACAAAGGATTAGCTGTATGGTGTGGAAGGTAATGGTGGCTTGTAGAAAGTAAACAGGAACAGTGGAAGATGTATCAATGGTAAAGATTCGACTCAGGTCCATAGTTTACTAGAGGTGTTCTCCTTAAGATAAACAACATAACATGCTAGGTAAACAAATTACAACAGGGCAATTGAAATGACAGAGCGAGATATAACAATGCAATACTAGACATTCATGATCCTATGAGATTTGATTGGGCAATACAACAATATACAAAGACTGCCATCCAACTGCATCTATGACTAGTAATCCACCTTCAGGTTATCATCCGACCCCCCTCCAGTATTAAGTTGCAAGCAACGAATAACTGCTTTAAGCAAAGTGTGTAAAGTAAACAATCCACTTGTTCCATGAACAAGAGATCATTGTTTTCTCCCTAGTAGCAACAACACATCTACAACCTTAGAGATTTTTGTCACTTCCCCAGGTTAAATAGAGGCATGAACCCACTATCGAGCATACATACTCCCTCTTGGAGTCACTAGCATCTACTTGGCCAAGATAACTACTAGAAACGGAGAGCATGCAAGATCTCAAACAACACAGACATGATAGAATCAATAAGATAAAATCATTAACCAATCTGACATAGTAATCTCAATATCCATTGGATCCCCGCAAACACAACATGCATGATTACAAATAGATGATCTTGATCATGAACGAAGCTCGCAAGATCTAAACATGGTAGCACAAAGGAGGAGAAACAACCATCTAGCTACTACATGGACCCGTAGTCCAAGGTGGAACTACTCACGCTTCATACCGGAGGCTGGCACGATGATGAAGAAGGCCTCCGGGATAATCTCTCCCCTCCGGCAGGGTGCTGGGAAGAGCTTGATATCCCCCCAATCTAGGGACGATGGTGGCGGCGGCTACGGACTGTTTCATGGAAGATTGATCGAGTACTTAGGGTTCAGGTATTAGGGGCTTCTTATAGGCGAAGAGGGAGGCCGAGGGGGTGCCCGAGGCGGCCGCACCCCCTCCTCCCCCAGGCCCGGGCCAGGCCTGACCGCGTGGCCAGGGGTTGTGGCCCCCTCGAGGCCCTCCTCCGTCTCGTCTTCTGGCTCTGTGTTCCCCACGGTAAAATATTGACTTTGGCTTTTGTCCTGTCCAATTCCGAGAATATTCATTTTCTGACTTTTCTGGAACCAAAAACAGAAAAATATAGGCAACTGGCACTGTGGCATCTTGTTAATAGGTTATTCCCAGAAAACATATAAAAATACCTCAAAGTATAGACAAAGCAAAGCAAAGTAGATACTAAACAATCATGGAACATCAAAAATTATAGATACGTTTACGACGTATCAGACGTCGACTCCGACGAGGAGGCGATGGTGCAGTGGCTGGCGGCCGCTCGCGACGCCCTGGCTACCCTAGCCGGTCCTTTGGCGCCGCTCCCCGTGGAGGTGGGGCCTTCGCTACAGGCTCTTGAGGGTAACCTCGAGGCTGGGCTCAAGGAGTGCCGGCAGCTGCAAACAACGCTGGCCTGCGCCAACCAGGCTACCTCGGAGCAACTGGCCACGGCGCGGGGGACTGCGCGGAGTAAGTCTTCCATCTTGCTCCTTTTTTTGTGTCCGATTGCGTTCTTACTTGCCTTTTTCCTGTCTTGCCGCAGCCATCCTTGTCTGTGCTCAACGTGAGATTGACCGATTGACGCGCTCTAACACGCGCCTCAGCCGGGACAACTCCGCACTTCGGCTTCATAACAAGGAGTGGCACTCCAAGGTCGACCAGCTGGAGGGCGCCGTGAAGGAGCGCGACGAGGCTCTCGCCATCCGGGCCACCGCCTTTGATCTCCAGGATAGGGAGGTCACCCGGCTGAAGGAGCACACCGCCTTCCTCGAGGACGAGCTGATGAACATCGGCCATGTCACCAAGGGTAAGCCGGCTGTCTCTTCCTTTCGTTTCGTCAGACTGCTCTTTGCTGGATTGCCTTTTTGACTTCCCCCTAATCAAAAGGCTTCTACCCACAAGTAGATACCCTTGCCTACGACCGGGTGCAGCAGGTCACGCCGAGTGAGAAGGCTAGCGTCCAGGATCTGGTGGTGTAGCTCGGGGAGGACTCTGCCAACCTTCGCAAGGCCGGCGCCGGGATCCACGACCTCGTCTTCCCGGTGGAGCTCCTGCCGGAGACTATGGGCGCCCTCGCCATCAAGTTGAGCGACGCGCCGAACGCCATTGACCGGCTTCGCGACCTCGCTGCTCGTGCAGGCTCCGAGATGGCCCTGGTGCTGATGGTCAGCTGGTACAAGGACGCGCGGGTGGAGAAGATGGCGGACGTCTTCCGAGCCGGCGCGGACCTTCCCATCGTGCGTCAGGCCAACCCTGGACATCGCTCAGCCACCATGACGATCGCCGGCTACGTCGACATTGACGAGGTGTTGACGGAGACTGAAGCGAGGTGTTGACGGAGACTGAAGCGAGCGCGGGGCTAGAGGGCGAGGCGGAGGCGTCCTCCCAGTCGGGCGGGGCCGGCTCGGCTCATCCCCATAGCAAGGGACTGGCGGCATGAAGGAGAAGAAGATCCCTGGGATGCCGGGTGTAACTGTACATAATTTTTGGTTCTGAAAACTTTGTCTTGCGTACTTGTGGTTTGAGACCTTGGATCTGCGGGGGCTTCGCACCCCGCCGCTTAATTATTGTTTGGCTGGGTTCTGCCTTCACGCACTCGCTTTTCATTGCATCCGTCTCGTTAGCCTCTCCGGCTGGTCCGTTTCAGCCTGCTTTATCTTGCTTCTTTTTCGAGTAGCCTATTGTTTGCGACTTGCCTGGCCGCGAGCCTTTTCCCTTGTGTTTTCTTTCTACAACCTTGCGCTTCTGACTTGGTAGTAATCTGCCGACTTGATCTGACTTGGTAGTAATCCGCCGACTTGATCTGGCCGGCTAGCACGCCTTCTGGCGGGGCACTACATTCTTCCAGTGGGAAAGTCTCCCTGGCGCCAATCCCCTCGAGAGAACCACGCAAAATAGCGTGAAAAAACATACAGTAGCGATGAATTTCATGCATGGAAATGAAAATCATGGAGTAAAAATGTACCGCCTAATCTGTCGCGGTGCTCGAAAATCTGCCGGAAAACACCTCCAGGAATCAACGAGGAAATGTGCTGAAACGACGGATTTTGGCGAAACAACGAGAATCCCCCAGAAAAAATCAACACCCTGGTTGCCCGCCGGGCCCTGATGTAGACCTCCGCTGGGCCGCACTAGTTACCCTCGCCGGAACGGCTCCACCACCGCCTCCAACCTCTGCTTTCGACTCCGGATCCGCCAACACCGGCGGTTGCGAGTGAGGGAGCGAGAAAGAGAGCCGAGCGAGAAATGAGGGCAGGTAGAGACGAGGGAGAGGGAGTTAATGCGGGGAATGAAGTGCGGATAGGAACAAAAAAAGATCTGGTCCCGTCCCCCCCCCCCCCCACGATGCCTCTGGCACATCCGTTACAATTGTGCGTGCAGACGCTCCTCCATTTCGTAGCGCGCTGAACTCGTTCGCACATCCGTTACAATTGTGCGTGCAGACGCTTCTCCATTTCGTAGCGCGCCGAACTCGTCGAACGAGCGCCCGGGTGTCGTCAAGTAAATAGGTAATGTTTTTATTCAAAACAAAACTAATAATTTCTTGCCGGCGTTTTTATGGATCCCGCTGTATATGAGCTTTTTGATCCTCACCAGCTGCAAAATAGACGAGACAACATTGATTAACTGATTATGTTGGCGCGCCATGCTGGATTACAACCAATGCCTTCTTTTTCGTTTTAATTATTTTCTTGATTTAGCTTACTCGGTTAATTTGCAGAAGCAAAAGCATTCTCGTTAATTTCTTCTTGGTCTTGCACGAGAAATCGTCTGTCGTGGTGATCCGGCAAGCAGCATGCCTCCGTCGCCGGCGCCAGCGAGGTCCGAGAACGGCCCTGCCGCCAACCAGTTCCACGTGCTCAACTCCAGCAGCGGCAGCTCTGCTGGACAGGGGAACGGCGCCACGGCGTATATGCAGCTGCCGTCTCCGCGAGGTGACGCGGCGGCGGCTTATAGGCAACTGCCATCTCCACGAGGCGACGCCGCGGCGGCTCATAGGCAGCTGCCTTCTCCACGAGGCGACGCCGTGGCGGCGGCTTATAGGCAACTGCCGTCTCCACGAGGTGACGCCGCGGTGGCTCATAGGCAGCTGCCATCTCCAAGAGGCGACGCCGCGGCGGCTGCGGCTTATCGACAGCTGCCGTCTCCACGAGCCAACGCAACGACGTTGGGTCGTTCGCCGCCGATGCGTGCCATGACCACCTATAGCCCACCGGCCACCGGTGGGGCAGCGGCCATGGCTGTGGCCCTGCGTCCTCAGTACGGAGCGGCATCGCCCACGCAGCCGACGCCGCCGCCGCACCTGCTGCAGCAGCTGATGATCTTGGCCGGGTGGGGATCTTCATCTCCGCGGCCGCCGTGGATGCAGAGCAATGCGCAAGCAGGCCATCTGCCGTTCCCGTTCTCCCCGTCCGGGAGAGCCCGCGGGATGCGGCCACCTTTCGCTTCTCCCCGAATACCGGCAGCCGGCCGTGGCGCCATCTCCGCTGTACAAAGTGACGCCGTCCGTGACACCGTTGCAACCGTGCAAAGCGACGCCGGCGAAAGCTACAGTATTCCAAGGGGCACCGGCGCCGGCCGTGGCGCGGTTGCCACCGTAAAAAGCGATGCCGGTGGCAGCCACAGTACTCCCAGGGGCACCGGCGCTGGCCGCGGCAGAGCGGCGAGCGCGCGGTCGCTCCAGATCACCGCTGTCAATAACGACGACGTGCCACCATCAGTTGGCAATGGCGACGCATCCGCGCTGCAAGTCCTGGGCCCAGTGCTCGCGATGCCGACCACTGGAGCCGCCGCCAAAAGGAAGGCCGCCGTTCGATCCCCGAACGGCCGCCTACGGAAGCCGCGCGCGCCGAAGGGTAGCAGCGGCACTCCCGCGGGGCCCAAGAAGGTCGCCAGCAAGAACGCCCTCGCCGTCTCGGGCGAACCGGCGGGCACGCACCCTGGCGCCCAAGGCAACGACCTGCCGAAGGCTATCTCCACCGCGGCGCCGCCGAGTAAAGGCAGGAAGAGAAAGAGCGCGGCCTCCGCTGCCGCACCCTCGCTGTCATCGACGACGCCGAGCATTGCTGCCACCCGTTGCAGCCTCGTCGCCCGGAGAAACAACAACAACAGCAGCAACACGGCAGCGACGGCGGCGCGAGCAAAGAAGCACACGATCCTGACATGGCTGATCGACGCCGGTGTGCTGAAGGAGAAAGAGAAGGTGTTCTACGTGCCGGGGCCGGAGCTCGCCGCCGCGGGCAACAGCAGCAACGGCTTCGCCTCGAAGGTCGTCACCGGCACGGTCACAAGGGCCGGCATCCACTGCAGCTGCTGCGACACATCCATGCCGCTCCCGGGCTTCACCTCCCACGCCGGACCCGACGCCGGCTCCGAGACCTCTCAGCCGCCGGCGTGGGATCAGGTCCTGCTCATGTCCGGCAAGCCGCTGCTGCGGTGCGTGCAGGAGGCGTGGGATAAGGAACGCCTGAAAACGTTCCGCGCGGAGGAGAAGGCGACGGCAGCGCTGGAGCAGGACAGGGAGAGGAGCGCGCAGGCGAAGAAGAAGAAGCTGCTGTTCAGCGGCAGGAAGGGCAGCCTCGCTCTGGAGGGCGTCAACGGTGGCGGTGGAGGGGACCGGAGCGACGACGCGTGCGGCGTGTGCGCGGACGGCGGGCAGCTGCTGTGCTGCGACAGCTGCCCGTCGACGTTCCACCCGGAGTGCCTGGGAGTGAAGGTGCCCGAGGGCTCCTGGGTCTGCCACTACTGCCGGTGCTTCGTCTGCCTCGCCAGCGACGGCGCCCTGGCCACTTGCCAACAATGCGCTCGCAAATGTAAGCAATCTGCCATGACCATTATCGATCTTGCACTTGGTCTCTGAAGATGAAATTAAAACTGCCTCTGCATGCAGATCACCAACACTGCCGGCCGTCGCTGTTCGCCGGGCACGAGATCGGGCCATACTGCAGCGAAACCTGCAACAAGGTGAGACATTCTCTACACACGTCAAGGCAACAGAGGAAATTTTTCTTAAAAAAACATTCTTCACGATCTACAACTCTGTTTCACTGAACTTCAATCCGTTATTACTGTTCGTAAACCTGAACCTACTGACACCGGCAACGCGGGTCTTCTCCGTGTGTTTAAATTTCAGATGGCTGCGAAGCTGTCGGACATGGTGGGAGCCACGAACGCCGCCGGTGGAGACGGCTTCTCCTGGTCGCTGCTGAAGATCCAAGAGGGCTCCTCCTCGGATTCCTCCGCCGCCGACATTGCCGCGCTCGAGCGCAACGCCAAGCTGGCAGTGGGGCTGGGCGTGCTGGACGAGTGCTTCAACCCCGTAAAGGACCGGCGGACCGGCATCGACATGCTGCACCAGGCAGTCTACAGCCTCCGGTGAGCTCGTCCTGGCCATCTCTCTGTTCCGATTTTTTTAAACTGTTTTCTTTATGGTGATGGTGATTCCATTGAGCAGATCGGAGTTCAAACGGCTGAGCTATGAAGGGTTCTACACCATGGTCCTGGAGAAGGACGCGGAGATCATCTCTGTCGCATTGCTCAGGTATGTATGTATCCATCGCAGTCTGGGTTCAGAATATTTTCGTCGTTGCTGTACCGTTTCTGTAAATCTGTAATGGTTTTAGGCATGGACTGACCTATTTGCGGTTTGGACTTCTTTGTTATCCATGGCATTTTTTTTTTTGGCTTATCTAGAGCCAATTTTGTGATTTTTGTGTATATCAGAACAAAACTTCACACATTTGCAGAAACATCTATGTGTATCTGTCCAGATAAATTCAGATTTTTTTTTGAATTTCTAAATACCCATTTAGAATTTTCTTTTCCAAATACCGAGTCCCCTTGAACTCGGGGTGGGTTTCCAAACTTTTCTCCCACCATTCCCCTCTTCCGAAACCAAATTAACCTGTAGAAAAATTGGCTATTGAAGTTTGAAGTAATTTCCTTGAACGCTCTAGCAAGAGAATCAAATTCATGCAAGACCGTTACAAATTCTAGGCCCTATTTGCAACACAGGAACTCAAAACATAGGAATAGGAATAATACAGGAACTAAGATGTCATGTATCTTAAATTCCTACATCAACTAAAACCAAAGGAAAACTTTCAAAACGTCATTTGGATGTGACACAGGAATTACAGACATAGGAAGATGAAAACATGAGGTGAGACCTCATGTTAGTTTTCCTCCAAAGTTCCTACGGAATAGCCCTTCAAATAGGAATTTCAAAGGAATCAAAGATTCATATTCCTTTATTCAAAATGGCACCATAGTGATTTTTTCTATAGGAATCCAATCCTCCAAGTTTCCTACGGTCTTCCTTAATTCCATACGGGGCCTTGGTAGTATTGGTCGCCACGATCAACCGAATCAAGCATCGGAACATTACTATTATCAACATGCTCCAATTGTGTGATATTTTACATATTTAAGCATTTTAAATCTCGGCGTGGTCGTTGGAGGCGATCGTTGGGGGTCGCTGGTGTGGGACGGCTTCCTTGAAGGCCGGCAGTTTAGGAGTCAGCCCCTAAAATCACTGCCAGCGATCTTGTCGGCCATCCTTTGGAGGCGCGATGGAGATGCTCTAATTTAATAATGGTCTTACGTCTGGACGGTCCTATTTGCGGTTTGGGCTTCCTCGTTACCCATGGCGGGTTTTTTTATGTAGAGACACTTTTGTTCTAGAGCGTATATCTGTGCAGATAAATTCAGAATTTTTGAAGTTGTAAATATCTTTTTAGCTTATTTTTCATTCAAAATAACTTTTCTCCCATCATTCCCTGTCTTCCCGAACCATATTAACCTGTAAAAAAAATTAGATTTAAAGTTTGGAGTGATGCGGACCACGCACTCCATACCGGTTTTTGGGATAGTGATGTAACTTGTGTGATCAGGAGACCCATCTGGTTCGTTTTTATCGTGTCTTGAACAATATTTGAGTCGTGGTCTAGTCTGTCTGACAACTGCGTATAGCGGGACAGTCTAAATTGTCCAATGGAAAGAGAGAAACGAGGAGGTGGGATGAGAGAGGAGAGAGAAGAAGGACCTTTGTGTGGGCCATCTGGCCAACTGGCCAATTCAGTCGTCCGCGTCTGTCCAACCCAAATTTAATTTCCGGATAAATCATCCGGCCTAAGTCGGTCCGGATGAGTCCATTTTGGCCCAGCTGTCCACGTGAACCGATAGGACCGTTTGGGTCTCCCATGTGGAGATGCCCTTGGGTTTCAGACAATGCGGGTTCAGCCATGTCCTTGAGTTTGAAATGTTGCAGAGTAAGGCACCACCAGAGATTCAGGGCATGTTTGATTCAAAGGATTTCCAAAGGAATTCTGTAGGATTTCTATCCATAGTAATTTTTTCAATAGAATGTGTTTGTTTCAAAGGAATAAATCCTTCAAAATTCCTATGCATGGCTTTTCTATACTACAATCCTATAGGATTTCTAACAAGAGGTGAGACCTCTTGGAAAAATTCCTTTATGTCTATGACAACTATGACATGTACCTAAACCCTATAAAATTTTCTGCGATTTTCATGCGGTGCAATCAAACAACTTATCTTATTGATTTCTGTATTTTTCATTCCTATAGGATTCTAAGTGTCATGTCATTCTATTCCTATGTCTTACAAATCCTTTGAATCAAACAAGCCCTGAGAGTTGAGATGCTTGATTCGGTTGATCGTGGCGACCAACAGTCGAACAGTGATTTTAGTTTTGCCTACATACCAAGACCAGCAGTCCAACACGTTCTTCTCATACAGATGATGCGTCCCTGAATTTGCAGGTTCCATGGCAGCAAGCTGGCCGAGATGCCGTTCGCGGGCACGCTGCCTCCCTACCAGAGGCAGGGGATGATGCGCCGCCTCGTCAATGCCGTCGACCAGGTACGTACGTGGTTCACAGATTCTACTACAACAACTGGTTCAGATCGAGTTCCGCTCTGATGATGTCTGGACATTTCCTGTGTTTCCGTCAGGTGCTGTCGACGCTGCAGGTGGAGAAGCTGGTAATCCCGGCCGTGCCGGAGGTGGTGGACACGTGGAAGCGCTCCTTCGGCTTTGCGCCCGTGGAGCCGCGCCTGAGGGAGGACGCCAAGCGGCTCAGCACGGTCGTCGTCACCGGCACAACCCTGCTCCAGAAATCCGTCGTCCTCGCCACCGTGTCCTCCTCCTCCTCCTCGAAGCAGCAGACACATGCCGAGGCGCAGGGCCAGGCGGCGGCAACCGGGGCCGCAGCGGTGCCGTTGAGCGAGGACGAGCTGGCGTTCCTGGAGATGAGCTGGCCGCTCTGCAGCTTCACCGACCTGGTGGCCGGCATCGCCTACTCGCCGCGCCCGTTCTGCGCCGACCCGCTGGCCGCCGCCCTGAGGGGGCCCGTGGGTGGCAGTGGTGGGAGCCCCGGGAGGAGCTCTGCAGGTGGCGGAGCGGGCGGCCGGCGTTCCTGCGGTGGCGAAGTGGCTGGTGGCCGCGCCGGTAGCAGCGTGTTCCAGATGCCTAGCTGCGGCGCGGCCGCGCGCGGCGGCAGTCTCCGTGTCGGCGTCAACAAGTGAATGATCGTGTCGTGCCGTGCTGGCGTGGTGCTGTGCGTTTGCACGACGACGGCGAGAATTCTCAGAATTTCCCGCCGTTTCCCTTTTTTTGATACACTACTTTACTCCGTAGCAGAATTATGCTGCGACAGACTTGACTCCGTTATGTTGTCTTGACACTTTGCTAGTTGTGTCGGTGCCGAGAAGGCCAACATCGAAAGTGAAACCGATTATACTCTGAATATTTTGTCACTTCGAAATTTACTAGTACTAGGCATAGCTGCATATGCTCCTTTTACCAAAAACACATACTCTGTATTTCAAATTGTTAAAAAAATCTAAAACATTGTTGCATGTGCATCTCCACATTTATGTGCTCACCTAAAGTTTTTTGGCCATGTAAAAAAGAACAAATGTCGCATGATATGCCTTGTTTTAGTATCGAAATTTATCTTTTTATACAAGTCATACAAAATTTTCATTTTTCATGCCCGCCTAGAATGCGAAGATGTAAATAATCGTTTGCACCTACAATGTGGAGATGTAAATGTGGGTATTTGTTTTGAAGTTTTTAATATTTCAAAATATTTTTAAAATACATTTCAAATAAAGGGAGCTTATGGACCCTAGAGAAAAATACCGCATCAAGTAAAGTGGGGAAAACACAAATCCACAATAATAGAGGGCAAAAATCATACAGGTACCAAGTAAGGGCAACTCTAACGACTCCCTTCATTTCGGACACTTAAATTATTCGATATGTTCCGGTTTACGGTGGCTATGGACAGACCGGAGGCCGATGTCCGTCCAAAAGAGGCCACTACACCTAATGCCGCCCCCCATTGTCCACGGTTGGGATTTTGCACATTCCACACACAAAAATAGACCTAATGAAATAAAAAGAGTAAATTCCGGTTCTTACCCCCTAGTTTAACGTTGTTGACACTAATTACCCAGTTTAAGATCTTTTTATCCTAATTACCCCATTTAGTGAAAAATTTGCCACATTTTTATAGGCGGTTTTCCTCCTCGTAGTCTTTTTCTAGTTGACGTCCAGTATTTTATTTGATCCGCTCGAGCATATTTGGCTATGCCAGTTTTGTTCTTGCTATCACGTTCCGATTCGGGCAGTTAGATTTTGTCTAAAGGTATTGGTATTTTATTGATCAACTCAGAGACGATTGCCAACGTTTATCGGAGCTGGACGATCTAGAAGTAGACCGTGAGAGAGTTCAGGACTGCAGATCGTGTGAGCTGATAGGATTAGGGATCAACTTTTCCTTGTATTTGTCATTGTGTGCCGATGCTTTAGGCTGAAGTGCATGAAGCAGCATGTCCACGGGCAGAGGAAGAGCATATTGGATTGTGGTACGATATGTCCATGGTGTGCCTCTCAGCCAATAAAAAAAGGAAAATGATACTACTTCCTCGGGATCAAATGAAACGATCCCCTAGGTCGCTCCTTTCCGCACGGTAGCACATACGGGTCCAACAACCGCACGCACGTGGTAGGCCTAGAAAAACTTCAGCTCGTGGCCTTCATCTCTCCTATCTCCTCCCCCTCTCTCCCTCCAGGGGACATGCTATGAACAGCCGCTCAAGTTTTTTGCCATACGCCGCTTCCCAAGCTCCGTGTCCCCTCGCCGCTGGCTCGCCGCCGACGACTCTCTCCGCCATGCTGCTTAGCTGCTGCAGCCCGTGCCACCGCCACCTGTATGTACCTCGCCGGAGTGCTGCACGCACCTCGCCAGAGCGACGCCCCAGGACACGTCGCTGCCTAGCTCCCTGCAGGTCCTCCATGGTGCCGCCAGCCGCTACTGCCCTAGCACCATATAGGTAGTCTGCTCCGCCACCTCCCATGGTGTCGCCCATGAATCTACGCTCCTCCCCAACATTGGCAGCATTGCAATGTGTGGACGGCGACGATGCACACACGGTGACCAAACATGCTACATACAGCTTCTGGTGTTGCTACCTATGGCGACAGTCGTTGCTACCCTGCTGTGAGCAGCGCTGCTACCTTCGGCGAGAGGCCCTGCTACACATGGCGACCGACCCTGCTACATACAGCTTCTGGTGTTGCTACCTGCGGCGAGTAGCGCTGCTATATGGTATTTTTTTCTTACAAGTTTTTGCTCCGGCGATGTCTCCGGCGAAATCGGCTTTTGCTATATTAGTATAATTATTTTGCTACATATGTTTTCTAATTTTAGAACAATAGCGCAAACTTATTGCTACGATGTATCCGGCAAGGTCTCGGGCGAGATCTCCCGGCGATTCTCCGGTGAACTCGATTTTGCTACATTAGTTCATTTTTTGCTACATGGTCTCTGGCGAGGTCTCCGGTGAACTCTCCGGCGAGATCTAGTCTGTCTGTTATTTTTCCGGACCGAACCGTTTTCTGCTACATGTAGCAAAAGCGGGGCTATTGGTAGCAAAACGGGATTGTTTTGTAGCAAAAGCGGATTTGTAGGGATAAAAGGGTGGACACGTGGTTGGCTGGGGACCCGGGGGATGAAAACCACCGATCACCCGGGGGACGCGATAGTAGTGTCCATAAAAAACCGTTCGGTGATTGATAATTTTTTGGCGCAATACGTTCTTGGCTTCCTGCACATACAGAGAAAAAAAGCCTAAAATGCTTATTTCCACCGAGAAGCCAACTCCTAGTGCAATTCCAGAATCTGCTCTGCACCAGTTTCCCGAGCTTTTGACCGAGGAACCGAATTGTTATGTCAATCTACCCCTACAACTAATTAGATATTACGGCCAGCTGCCACTCCACCAGTGAAACTGAAACTGTTCGTCACCCAAAACCGTCAAAAAGAAAAATAAAACGGCAAATCTAATATCAGACTGGTCGGTGGTTGTCCAAACCCGGTGGGAGTTGTGAACATGCGCTATGAGACAGCTTAGGATTAAATCGAAAATTTGAAATGTTTTATAGATCAAACTGTTTGTCCGATTTAAGATTCGTTTTCACTGTTGGACTAGTCGCGACGAGATATTCAAAACTAGATCCCATGTTGATATGTTTCCATGAAATTTTTTTCGGACCAAAAGGTTATCCACCCTCTAACACATAAGTTACCATCATATAAACGTGTTGGATAGAAGTTTTCTCACATACATGTTGAGCAAGTTTTATTGGAATATGATACCGCAGGTGTTATGGTATCGAGATTTTATCGTCGTCGATGCATTATCCTAACACCATTCGAGGCTTCATCATCCTATGTCGTGATAGCGACGAAGGACGATGAACCCGGGCCACTAGACTACTAATTGAACGTTATGTTTGTTCACTACGACTTAAAATTGTGAGTGGTAGGGTATAAGACCCCATTTATTATATCGTATGCAAAAAAATCTTAGATTTAATTTTTTTTAAATATGTTTAATGTTTGACGTGATAGCCTTTTGAGGTTGAGTAGCACGTACGCCGCGAGAGCGACGATGGACGACGAAGCCGAACCACTAGAATAATTTTTATATCCTATATGTGAATAAATTTTATAGTGATGGATAACTTACATGTTATTTGGTGGGTAATTCTACACTGAAGCCTGGATAACTCTCATATTACTAGTGAGTAACTTTTGGAGCAAATAAAAGTCGTGTTACCCACCCCTAACACGTGATTTATCCATATTATAGTAGTTAAGTTATCCATCCTGATACATATAAGTTACCCATCGTATAAATAGGTTTAGAGACGTTATCGCATTGCTCATGTGGGTAATTTTTGTATTATATGTATATTTAGTTTCGTTAATTAAATGTGAGCTATAACCTAGTTTAATTCAGACATTGTTACTTAGGTGTTAGGATATCGAGATTTCGTCATCGTCGATGCGTTAACGGCGATGGGTGATGAAGCCGAGCCGTTAGACTACGACTTAGGATGGTGAGTGGTAGGGTATAACACCATATTTATTATGTCGACTCGACGAAAACGGATCCCAAATTGGAAGAGTTCATATTTGTGTTTTTCGCGTATAAAAAACTCAACCACATTACCGTTTGTAGGATGGATAACTTATGTGTTAAATGGTGGATAACTTATATAGTACCGTCTGGATAACTTAGGTATTACATGTGGATAACCTTTTGGTCTGAAAAAAGTTCTCGAAACCTATCAACATGGGATCTAGTTTCGAAGATCTCGTCGAGACTAGCCCAACGGTGAAAACGGATCATCAATCGGATAAGCATAATGAACTATAAAACATTTTGAATTTTCGAATATTTACATTAAACATGGCTGACATCAGCAGTTTTGGTTTTATTTGCATACATGGAAATCTGTCTAGTTTGCCCGCCACGATTTGTCATTTGAAGACCGATCGCCACTCCCCACAAGACCTGCATCGAGGCATGCCCTGGTTCCTCGTACGGCCACCGCTCCAGCGCCACCAATCCCGCCAGCTCGCCACCAGTGTCGCTCGCAGCTTGCTCCGCCCCTCGCCACATGAAGGAAACCCTCGCAGCCGCCGCCGCTCCAGCACCTACTACCCCACCAGCACGCCGCCTGCGTCGCTCATAGTCTGCTCCTACCCTTGCTGCTTCAAGCCACCCTAGACCCTGGAGCTGCAGCCACTCCAGCACCACCTACCACGCCAGCACAGGGTGCCGCAGCCTTCTCCGCCTCGCTTGAAGCCACCCGCCTCGCCAGAGCCACCGCTCGCTTCAGAACTTCGCCGTCCCTCGCCGCTCGAAGCCACCCCCGACCTTGCAACTGTAGCCACCCCCACCCCTCTGTTATCATGGCTTTGGTAGTGTAGCGTGTCTGGAGCAGAAGTTAGTGAGGATGGTGCTTTTTGTGTTTCTCAGTGACAGTGAAAGCCAGGACCTACCCTTTTATGGATCTTCAGAGAACTTTATAATGACATTTTCGTTGGAGAGGTGTGGATATGCTTCGAGAGATTGGTGCAACGATGAGGTCGATCATATTGTTGGGTACAACATGCTGATATAATTGACAATTTAAAGGAAGATTTTGCTATGATCCATCGACAAATAAAGATATTGCATAAAGTAGCCAATTACTCCGACCTGACACAGTTTAGGATCGTGTCTCGGACCAACACTAGCATACTTGTACCAACACTTATTTAGGACACATATCTAATTTGGGGGCATTACAGGTATATTACAACTTAACATCAGATAAGCCAAATTTTTAGAAACCCAAAAGAAGTCTTCCCTACAATTTCTTATAACTTCTTCTCACCACAGTTTTTTTTCACCGTTTTTCATAAGCTGGCTTATGCATAAGCAGAAACCTAAAAGAAGTCATCCATATATAGCTGCACTCTACGGGGAGAAAGAGCATCCATATTGGATTGTGGTACGATATGTCCATGGTGTGCCTCCCAGACAATAAAAAAACGTTCGGTGATTGATAATTTTTTGGCGCAATATGTTCTGGCTTCCCGCACATAAAGGGAAAAAAAAAGCCTGAGAAAAACAGGGACGTGGCTCTCAAATATCCAAAGGGGGTAAATTTTGCACAACTTTTGCTAAATGGGGTATTTTGGATAATTTTTTGCTACATGGGGTATTTAGTGTCAAAAATCGCAAAGTAGGAGGTAAAAACTAGAATTTACTCAAATAAAAATTATAGCAACTTAATATATCACTACAAGTTATATCCCAAAATACCAAAAGGATGAGACACACAAATTAAAGTGATAGAGTGAATCATGCATTTCGTTCATGGATCATCATCTTCTTCTTCTCCAACCATGCTCGTTGAATTGGATCCATGTCAGTCATGAACTTTTCCTCCATCTTTTCAATTTCAAACTTTCTATGTTGCAACTTCATGACCTCCTCTTTTCCCGGCGCTTCCTCTCTTTGATACCTCCTTTGCAATGCCGACGAGGAAGCCTCATGCTTTGCATCCACCTTAGAGTTGGTAATAAGTTCTCAATGGACTGAGAATTGGTAATAAGTTCTCAATGGACTGAGAATTCGAAACTGTTAGACAACCGCACAACTCTCAGAAAGGATGAAGAGAGGGATACACACCATGAGTACAACAAACTCCTGTGCAATACCGGGTCATATTCAGACAAATAAAGCATGATAGTAGAGGTTACATCTTACATGCGACTCAATAGATAATAAGATTGGAAAACTAGAAACTATTAAATGTAGGACGCGACTACACAGCTGCACCTGCTGGAAAAACGAACTCAGCGGACGTTTAGACAGCGCGTGTTCTGACAGCTAGTACGAGATCGAGATGCGAGACGAGATTGCACCAGAGTTTCCTTCTTGATCGTATGGAAATATCTAGCTAAACTACAAAAAAAATTATCAGCCAGCTAAACTAATGTAAAAATTCAAAATATTTTATAGATTAAAGCGTTTGTCCGATTTAAGATCCGTTTTTATCGTTAGACTAGTCGCGACGAGATCTTTAAAACTAGATCCCATATTGATATGTTTCGAGAATGTTTTTTCAGACATAAAAGTTATCCACATGTAACACGTTAGTGATCCAGACTGATGTATCTAAGTTATCCGGCCTATGAACTAGTTGTATTGAGACTCTTTCACATGCATTCAGAAAGAGACCAAAATTGTTGGTATCATCTGCATTAATGCAAAAAACCTGAAATTTGAACACGATAGCTAGGCTATCATACATAAGTTATCCCTAGCCCTTCTCCAACGAGAGTCCATTCCATTCTCCTTTATAGTCGACCACATGCACTGGCTTGTCACGAGCTCCTTCTCTCTGTCCTTCCGTGTCGCCATCGCCATGATTGCCTCGCGTTGCTCCGTTGCTTTGCACATCAGCTCCTCCTCGCGGGTGACCTCGAAGAAGCAGACCATGATCGATATGGCGTCCTCTTGGCGTCGTTGTCATAGACGGAGTCAGCCAGATCCACCCCGCATCAGCCAAAGTCCTCCTCCTCCTCCCCCACTCATCCTCCTCCTCGACTAGTGGTGGTGGGTAAGTTATATGTTTTAGGATGGATAAATTAAATACTAAGACATGGATAAATCACAAGTTAGGGTGTGTAACACGACTTTTTTGCCCTAAAAAGTACACACCATCAATACGAGAGTTATCCAGGCTTCAGCGTGTAAGTTACCCACCCAATAACATGTAAGTTATCCACCCAATAACATGTAAGTTATCCAGACTTCAATATGTAAGTTATCCACCGCTTGGCGGCGTCATCGACGAAGTCGGCCAGATCCACCACACGCCCGCCACAATCCTCCTCCTCCTTCCCCACTCATCCTCCTCCTTGACGGGTGGTGGTGGGTAACTTATATATTTTAGGGTGGATAACTTAAATACCAAGACATGGATAAATCACATGTTAGGGTGGGTGACACGACTTTTCTGCCCTAAAAGGTACCCACCAGTAAGAGTTATCCAGACTTTAGCGTGTAAGTTACCCACCCAATAACATGTAAGTTATCCAGGCTTCAACATGTAAGTAACCCACCGCTTGGCGTCATCGTCATTGACGAAGTCGGCCAGATCCACCACGCGCCCGCCACAGTCCTCCTCCTCCTCCCCCACTCATCCTCCTCCTTGACGGGTGGTGGTGGGTAACTTATATATTTTAGGGTGGATAACTTAAATACTAAGACATGGATAAATCACATGTTAGGACACCAGTAGCACGAGAGTTATCTAAACTTCAGCGTGCAAGTTACCCACACAATAACATATAAGTTATTCGTCCAATAACATGTAACTTATTCAGACTTTAGCATGTAAGTTATCCACCTCTTGGTGTCGTCGTCATCGATGAAGTCGACCAGATCCACCACGCGCCCGCCAGAGTCGTCCTCCTCCTCTCCCACTCATCCTTATCCTCGACTTGTGGAGGTGGGTAACTTATATGTTTCAGTATGGATAACTTAAATACCAAGACATGGATAAATCACATGTTAGGGTGGATAACACGACTTTTTGCCCTAAGAAGTACCCACCAGTAACATGAGAGTTATCCAGGCTTCAGCGTGTAAGCTACCCACCCAATAACATGTAAGTTATCCACTCAATAACATGTAAGTTATCCAGGCTTCAACATGTAAGTAATCCACCGCTTGGCGTCGTCGTCATCAACGAAGTCGGCCAGATCCACCACGCGTCCGCCATAGTCCTCCTCCCCACTCATCCTTCAAACAAGTGTATCATAAATCGGCAGGAAAAAAAACCATGTTTAACATCTCAAAGCCTATCAATATCGAAGCAACATTGATACGTACAAAATCAGGAGCAAACACAAAATCGGTATACAAACTAGCCAAGAATCAACTTGTACTACTCCCTCCGAACCATATTAGTTGGTTTGGATTTATCAAAATTTAGATAAATCTATATACTAAATAATGTCTAGATTCATTTAAATTTAATTAAATTTCAGTTAACTAATATGGATCGGAGCGAGTATCAAATAGCAAAAAAGGGCTAACTCGACGTGTGCCACATGAAAGCGATTGTAACTATAGAATCAACAAGTACTAAGCTTATAAACAGTTGCCACATGACAGCTCGCACTGTCGATGGAGTCAACCTGCTCAACCGCGCACGCAAGTGATGGACTTGAGCACTCAGACAGCTCGCGCTCCAGCGAGGCGAAGTGATCCAGGGCTGCGTCTATGGCGACACCTTCGCTGCATGTGCCAGATTCATGGAGTGTAGGAAACCCAACACCAAGCCCCCGCAGTCGCGCGCAACACCTGTTTTTTGCCCAGCTACCGAGTCAAGGGAGCATCGCCTTGTCCCGTAAAGGGGATATATTGAGGGCCCCGGTACGAGGTCGCCGGTAGCGCCGCCGCTCACCTCCCCTTCTCTCTGTTCTGGCCACACCTTGCAGCCCAGCCACCACAGCCACGACGAAAAGAGGGAAAAAGAATCTCGAAATCTAAATCTAACCTATAACTACCTACAGAAGGGGAAAGCCTGTCATCTGAGGGAGGGGGGAGGGAGAGACATGCTGGGAAAGGCGACGGGAGAGAGAGGCCGGCGGCGGAGGAGGGTCGTGGGGAGGTGCGCGAGTCCGCGTCTCCATGTGGCAGTTGCCATGGGAGCTGCTTTCGGGTCGCTTGGTGAGGCACTGGTTGGGGAGAGGGATAATACAGGAAACGATAATTTTGGATCGAAGGGCTGGGACGAGTCCGCCAGGTTTGGACATTTTCAGAACGGTCTAAGAATAGATTTAGTGTAAATGTAAGCTAGTGTTTCATGGCTTTCCGTCGTGTAAATTAAGAGCTAATCTTGAGGCTGCTTCATGGCAGGGAAAAGAAGGACCTCCTTGATGTTTTGTGAATCCGTGAGCAACATGGTGAGGCGGTCGATCCCCAAACCCCATCCGGCGGTCGGCGGCATTGCATACTCGAGTGCGGTGCAGAAATCTTCATCGACGGCCATAGCCTCGTCGTCACCCGACTGGCGGTTCCTGAGCTGCTCTTGGAACCGCTGCCTCTGCACGACCGGGTCATTGAGCTCCGTGTAGGCGTTGCACACCTCGTGCTTGTTGATAAACAGCTCAAACCTTTCGGTGAGTCCAGGCCTCGACTCGTCCCTGTGAGACTTTGCCAACGGGCTCATGATCTCCGGATGGTTGATGATGAACGTCGGCTGCTCGCACGTCTCCTCCAAGAAGTGCCCGACCAGCTTGTCGAGCAGCCGCGCCGTCGTCTGGGGAGGCGGGCAATGAATGTCGTACTTGGCGCACGCATCCGCCAGGTACCTGTTGGCCTCGTCGCTTGATAGATCCTTGGGTATCTTGAGGTTGGCCATGTCCTCTAGTCCCTGGATCATGTCGATCCTTGCGAACGGAGGCTCGAGATCGATCTCGACGGTTCTTGTGTTGTCGGCGCTGCTCGGGTGGTACGTCACGGTGTAGCCGCCGGTGAGCTGCTTCACCATGCCGCGCAGCATCTCCTCGGTGAGGTCCATGAGGTGGTTGTAGTCGGCGTAGGCCATGTAGAACTCGCAGGTGGTGAACTCCGGGTTGTGCGTCGTGTCGATGCCCTCGTTCCGGAACTGCCTCCCGATCTCGTAGACGCGGCCTAGCCCGCCGACGATTAGCTGCTTCAGGTGGAGCTCCGGAGCGATGCGCATGTGGAGCCTGGTGTTGAGGTCGTTGTGGTGCGTGACGAAGGGCCTCGCCGCGGCGCCGCCGGCCACCGCGTGCATCATCGGAGTTTCCACCTCGAGGAAGTCGAGGTCGTCGAGGAACCTGCGGATAAAGGAGACGACCTTGGCTCGTGTCCTGAAGACCTGTGTCACGTCAGGGTTGACGATCAGATCGAGGTACCGCTGACGGTACCGGGTCTCCTGGTCCTTGAGGGCATAGGTGTTGGTGTATCTGGGCATGCCGGGAGCCCACGGTGGTGTAAACATGATGCCGTGGAAGACCGTCTCCTGGTGCCGTGGCAGCATGTGGAGACATGGCGAGAGCACGACGAACTCGACGGGGAACACGCTGAGCTCCCCTCTGTTGCTCTTTCCCGGGTACCCACGTACGCCCACGATATCGCCACGCTTCACGCGGGAGTGTAGCGTGGAGAACTCATTGGGCGTTCCCAGCTCGGAGGTGGCGGCGTCGGCCATGACCTGGACCTTGGCGCCGCCATCATGGAGATCGTAGAAGATGAGCTTGGAGGAGGACGCTCTCTTGACCATGATCCTCCCGGCCAGGGATTCCATGACGTCGACGCGCTTCTCCCCGTCACACAGAACCTTCTTGTACTTGTCGACGTATTTCGCGACGTGACGCTGGTTTGGAAGGCGTGCGGGTAGGGCTTGCCGCCGGCGGCCTTGAGCGAGGCGAGCTCCTTGAGCCTGTTCTGATTGTATTGGGTCGGATCCATGTCGCCGTCGTTGGCAGTTGCAGCAGCCGGCGCCGCCGCAGCCTTGAGCCGACGCTCCTCCTCCTGTCTCTTTCTTCTCTCCTCACGCTTCTGGGCGCTCTTCGAGAGCTGCGGAGAGGGATCCTTGCGGCAGTCGTCTGTGGAGAGCTTTTCCTCCACGGGGCACTGATCGTCAGCCATCTGGCGCACAGGAGTCGTCGGAGAGGGCTCCGGATGGTGGACGGGGAAGACGGACGCAGGGCGCGCAATCAGAATCAGGTGGAGGCGGAAAACTGGATCATCGGGCACGTTTATAAGCTAGGTGGCGTCGGCGGTCGGTGCCAGGCCGTGTCCGGCCGGGACTTGTACATACACTGCCGGTTTCCTATCAAGAATTCATCACCACCTCTTCTTTTTGGACGTGACTAGGACTCGATTTCCCGATCGACCGGTAATTCTTTTTCGGTAAATCCATTTTAACTAGGCCTTTTTAGTAAGGAAAATGGCCTATATGACAATCACAAACGCTAAAAAGTACTCCCTCCATTCCTTTTTATAGTACCTATTTAGTATTTTAAGAAAAATTCCAAAATATAAGATATAGTGCGTTACACAACTTGTTTGAACAACTTTTTTAGGGAGTTTATATAAAGTAGATAGCGTTTCATGCCTCCTGTAAACTACTCTATTTTATCACGTTAATTAGCCACGAGAAATTGTAACCAAAACTATTTAATTTTCTCTCCACATATGTTTCTTAATTTTCGTACCAGAAACTATAAGCACTATAGAATGGAACAGAGGGAGTATATAGTTACACAAAAAAGTTCAAAAGTATAATATACACTTAAGTATCAATGCATAGATCCCGAAGTCGTTGACGAAGAGCAGAACGTGCCGCCAGTGCGCCGCCGCCACTCCTCCACGAGCGCCTTGGATTGGAGGTAGCCCCTCTGCGGACAGGAAGTCGACGATCCTTAGTTCCAAAAAACCTCCGCCCTTCTCCGTCTCCGACATCGCCGTGCTGAGCATCACCATCACCTTCAAGGTCTTCAAACACCCGGATCCGCCGCTCCACGGCATCCGGTGAGGGGAAGGCACACCAAGCAGCTCCAGGGAACCGCAGGTATGCAGGTGGCAAATCCGCAGCGGAGCTCACCATAGAACCACCACCGAAGACAACGACCACCGCCCCAAAACACCGCACCAACAGCGCTGCCGTCTCCTCCGCGCCGCCGGCCGGTAGCCTACTCATGCCTACCTTATATACACAACGAGATCCGGGGTTCCCCTATCCTCCCGCCGTCGGAGTGGCCGGCGGAGGGAGGGGGAGCCAGCGAATCGCCGCTGGTGATGTGGTTTGACTAGGTGGTTTCAAAGAATCACCTCTCCGACACTGTAGCGAGGGAGAGAGCCTTAAACCTAGTTAAGTTGCACACACAGTTATTACACATAATATGTGCAAAGACACGCAAAAAAGGCATGGGTTTCCAATTGCACTGTATATGCAATTGCACGCATATGCGCAATAGCACACCACATGTGAAAAGGCTACCAAACACTTATAGAAATTGGAGAGACGTCACGCGATACACAATAATCTGCGTGATTTTTAGACATAAAGGGCCTCGCCCTGGTTCCCATTACTGAACCAACCGAGTCTTACAAACGGTTCAGGCACTCGGGTCATTTTCCACATGCAACGACCAGAACAACACACACCCAAAAGGTCAGGCTATAGCCTGAAGAACTCACAGCAGGACATACAACACCATGGCGAACAAGTCTTTAAACAACTTAACTACAGCATCAGCAGGGGAACAAGAACAACACACCAGGGGGAGAACACACTACCGGTGGATCACCCTGAAGCACTCGATGACGAGGTTTGATCTCATCAATGCCCATTGTTATGGACTTGAGTTTTGGAGAAGATGGGGATGCTGGAGATCGTGGAACGGTTAGAAAACAAGCAACACGGGGACACAAGGTTTACCCAGGTTCAGGCCCCCAGAGGGAAAACCTTACTCCTGCTTGTCTGCTCTTGATTACGGCGGAACCGAAGGTTACAGGTCTGTGAATGCACGATCTGGCGTGGTGGTGTGTATGCGAAAGTATAAGTCGAGAGATCTAGATCTGTAGATCTATCATGGAGGTGGAGATCGTAGATCTATCTATCGAGGGTGTGCAGATCGTAGATCTGTCTATCTGGGGGTTATGGCGTGTGTAGGTCGTGCCCTCCTCGTTGGACCCTCCTAGCCTTTATATATGGGGAGGCTAGGTCTCGGGTGCCAATACGAGTAGGTTACAAGTTGTATTCAAACTCTAGTCTTGAGGTTTCCTTGTCTTGTGCGCTTGGGAGTCCGTGTCCATATGGCTTCGTAGCAGCCGAAACGTCATAGGCGTCATGGATCCTGGCAGGTCGTCGAGTGGGCCTTCCGTCGGGCTGGACCAGGTATACTAACATCGGGTACCCGTAGCGCATATCCATGTCAGTAGCCCCCGAGTCTCCATCCGAAACGTAGATTCAGGTGGAGACTTAGTTGTCTTGAACCTTGTATTTGGATGTCGGAGTCGAAAGTTGTGTCGAGTGCGAAGCATTTCACCCGGAAGTTCATCGGGTCAGCTGAATTTGTTTGGCTGTTGTAAAGGAATCGACATCGTGGACGTAGTCAACACAATGGACTATAGGGTGCGAGACCAGCGCTCCCTATGGGAGTAGCCCCCGAGTGTCTGTTCGAGTCGTAGACTCGAGCAGAGACTTTAATTCAGCCATTGTTTTGCTTTAGGTCCGTAGGACACAATTTTTTTGGATGCTTGAATCAATCCTCCCTATGGGAGTAGCCACCGAGTCCGTAATAGAGTCGCAGACTCGACGTAGGACTCGAAGAATAGCTTTGTAGTGTGATATCTTGATTATGCTTCGGGTGCGCGACCAGCGCTCCTGATAGGAGTAGCCTCCGAGTGTCTAGTCGAGTCGCAGACTCGAGTGGAGACTCATGCGAGGAGAAGCCACTGACCCGGAAGTGCATCGAGTCAGCGTCTCACGCATAAGGATCCATGAGTCAGAGTCAGCGTCTCACGCATAAGGATCCATGAGTCAACGTAGCGGAGTGATGCGGCATTTTAGCCGGAAGGACTCGACGTTACGGATGAAGTCGATGTCGTTTCTTCTGTCGGGTGCACGGCCAGCGCCGCTTTTGTCGATGATTGATGTGGTCATCCGAGGAATACTTCGACTCGGGTCTTGGCGTCTGTTGACGTGACTGGCGCTGGTCGACTCCATTGGAGGACCCGATAGAATAGCTCGGCGCATTTGACATCCTTGTAAGCTATAGAAAACATGAAGAATTGTGAAGTACTTGTATCTTGTAAAGAATATTTGCATGTCGGCTTGCATAGTAAGATTCTGGTGCCGATCGAGTCGATACTTTTGCACTTTATGCTAGGCCTTTTCGTTAGCCTGATTACCCTTAGTCTCAGTACCTTGCTGAGGCACTCGGAGTTCAAGGATTCGATGGTCAAGCAGAATCAGCTACTCGGGCTGTCGCGTTCAAGGTGCTCGAGTGCGTGGAGCCGATGGCACATTAGGTTACTCGAAGAGGGTGCAGCCCCCGAGTGTTTCGAGTGCGAGTTAAAAAAGAAATCAACTCCAAATAGAGGGAAACTTAGCTTTGTTGGTAGTTGTCGTGTATGGAGTCGACGCGGTAGAGGGTCACGAGATTTATTTTAAGGGTGGTAGCCTGTCACATCCCAAGATTTCCAAATCTTGTAATGTGAAAAATAAATGAATAGAATAAAACTTGTTTGATTTTCAGAGTAAGAAGAAACTTCTTGAATCCAATTGGAAACCTTCAAACCAATTTGGGTCAAATAAATCCTAAAGGGATTAAAAAAATAATAAACTTTTATTAAAGGAAAATAAAAATATTTAGAATTACTACTTTGAAATCTTTTTATAAAAAGATTTAGTTTTCAAAAGAAAAGGAAGGATTTTACATGAGGTTTATGTTATAAGCCAAATTAAAACATGGCCAAGCCTTTGAAATAAAACATTTCTATTTGATAAAAATGGTAAAGGTTTATTTAAAATAAATTAATAAGGATTTAATATCCAAGTTTTATTAATAAAGGTTTTACTATTTCTAAATCATCAAAACTTGTTTATTTGTTTTAAATAAGTTTTCCAAGTATTTTATATTCCCAAATAAAACCTACTGATTTGGTTTTGAAAATAATTAGATTTCAAAAGGAGTATTTAAATAAAACAAATCCTATTTTGATTTATTAAGGTCTATTTATTTAATTAATTATGGACCCTAAAATAAAACTATTATTTTGGTTTTGGAATTTTTGGTTTATGTTACTGAGCAGAACCAAATTGAAAGTTACAAAGTATGGTGATTGTTTGAATGGATTTGGTTGTTGTTTGTTTGTTTGAATTTCAAAACAGAAATCAGAAAAGGGAAAACAATTTGAAAGAAAAAATAAGGTTTTGGTCGACCCAACCCAGCAGCCCAACAAGGCCCAGAACCAGCCCAGCTCCCCTCCCGGAAGAAAAGCGTTTACTTTTGGCAATCGACCTTGAAGACACCTTTGGTGGCCCTCTTCTCCCTCTCATTCCTCGCTGATAGCAGGGACCCACGCAGCCAGCACATCTTCTTCCTCCTCGCGCTGACGATGCCCTGCCGTTGCTGCCAATTACGCCGGCGTTGAATACGCATTGATTCCGCGACCGTTACTCGCCGTGACCGCACCCTATTAACCGCCCAGGCCTCCTCTCCATTTCCCCTCACACGCCACTCCCTCTCTGCCCCGAGGCTGCCTCAATTTGAGCTCGCAACGCCATAGACTCCGACGAGGTCCCGTGTAAATTCGGGCGACTCAGCGCTGCCCCTTGTCTCATTGACCACGCACCCATACTCCCCACCTCCTGGCGCATCTTTCTGTGCCCCTCGTTCAACCGCGGGCGCCCCTGAGCATCACCTTCGACAAGCTCTGAGCGCCGCCGCGTCTGTCTTCCACTCCGGCGAAGTCCCCTGGTAAGCACAGACCGCCCCGCGCTTTCTCGTTCACGCTCCCACATTCGCCTCACTCTCCTGCACCTAACTACGCCCTCTGTTTGCCTTCGCGTGATCTACAGCGTCGCCTCCAACCACGAACAGGACCGCCCGACGCCGTTCTCCACTCCAGCGAGCAATTACTGCAGTCCCCGAGCGCCCCTTGACCCAAGAAGAACGCGTTGAGCTTCCCCAGCCTTCTGCGATCTCGGTGAGCACCTTCCCATCCTCCCTCGCTTCCTGTAACCGCCGTAGCGCCACCGCCTGGCCGTGAGCCGCCGCTAGCCACCGTCGGCGCCGCTCGCGTTTGGTCAAGCAAACCAGCGCCGTAGGATCGTGATCTGACGCACACGATAGATCCACTTAACAGCGAATGGGTACGCAGCCAGTGCCGTGCGATGCAACTTGATCCAACGGCCTACAACACGCGATCCACCCGAACCGGTACCGTCCAATAAGAAAGCGACGCGTGGCCAGGTTTTCGATTTAAAAACAGATTTAAAACAGATTTGAATTGCAAATTGAAACTCTTGTAACTTTTGATCCACACGTCCAAAAATTGCAAATTTGATATCATTGGAATCAGTGGAACAAGCCCTAGCCAACCATGTAATTTGTTTAGTAAATAGTATCTGTTAGGTTGTTTGTTTTTGCAGAAACATTTGTATGCTTGTTTAGATTAGAAAAATGATTCAAAAATGTTTTTGAGGTTGAAACCTTGGCAATTTAGTTTGTGGTGAACTTACTGACCCTAGGAACCAACCCATGGATTTAAAAATGGTTTTGTGAAAGTTTAGGAATAAAAACTTGATTTAGCCATTTCTAACCATTTAAAAATAATGGTTTTTGTTATGAAAGTGTTTTTTAAGTAAAAACTTTGGGAAAATGTTTTGGACCAAACCTACTGACCATAAACACCAAGTTTTGAGAAACAACAACTTATTTAGTAAACAACTTAAGGTTGTTGCTTTGATAAAATATTTTCCACCACATAAAATAATGTTTGGACTTGAAAATGGTTTATGGACAAAACCCTTTTGCAAATGACTTTGCCACTTTGGAAAATGACCACCTTGAACCTTACAAGGTTTAGAAACCTAGTGGAGACCATCTTTGCAATTAAACCTATCTCTTGCATGCTTACATGCATGACCTAGATCCCATTGTTTTATGTGTGTGAATTGTTTGATTGATTATTGGTTTGGAATGCTAGTTGATATGGTGTTTGCTTGATTGATTGTAGTGAAGTTAGAAAAGTGTGAGACTAGCAAGATCAAGGAGTGAACCAACATTCCCTACCAAAAAGGCAAGTTACACTATCATCTAAAAGTCCTACTATTTTCATTATACTTAGTGGATTTTGAAACATGCATGAAAATAATTTTATACTTATGCTATGCTAAATCCTAATAGGATACCCTATACATTCCTTAGTAAAAACAATGTAGTTGTTACATGCTTAGCCATGCTATATTTTTGAAAAGAGATACATGTTGAGATTTTATGAGGTTGAGAAAAGGACTTGTGTTTTATATAATAAAACAAGGACTCAATGTACCACCTGGGTTGCAAGGATACTTTAAGTTTTTGGAGAAGGTGGCAACAAAAGGAACCATGTCTATGGCAATCTCTTTGTGTTGTGCTCCAAAGGAAACCACCCAGGAAACTTAGAGATTGAACATGTTTCTCCAATTGTGGCTTTCGTGTGCAACCACATGCTATTTATGGCTCTGGCTTAGTCAACTACATTGGGAAGACCCATGCATTGTCTTCAGTTTACTGGACATGGGGACCTAGAATCCTACATGGGTGCTGAAGACAAGCTAGCAATGGTGTATGGGAGGACCCTCTGGAAAGACTTCGTCACATTCTCAATCTGCCGGTACTCCATCTTGGTGAGCACTAATCCAGTGGCCACTGGTGGCAACAAGATGGGATTGTGACATGTGGGTAAAGTGTACTACTTCTGCAGAAGATAATAAAATCTAAGTACTTAGCCGTGTCCCCGGTTATGGACAATACTGAGCAACTAAAGTTTGAAGCTATGGGAAATCTCGACATTCTAATTTCTAAAAGAAAACTCTTAAAACTTGATGCACTTGGGGGTACCAAGAAGCTCAAGAGATTTTGATAAAACTTGATGCACTTGGGGGTACCAAGGAGCTCAAGAGATTTGATAAAACTTGATGCACTTGGGGGTACCAAGGAGCTCAAGAGATTTGATAAAACTTGATGCACTTGGGGTTACTAAGGAGCTCAAGGGATTTTTGACAAGGACTTGAACACTTGGGAATTTTACCAAGGAGTTCAAGGGATTTTGAAAAGGAGATTTGTCAAAGGACCAAAACCATTTTGAAAAGATAGGATAAAATTATTGCTTTATGCAAATGAGCCTAAAACTCTACCCCAAAAATGCATGTAATGATAGGATCCACTTATATTCAACATAGTAGTGAAGCTTGCCAATACAATTCAAATGTATTGACCCTTGTGGCTGTAACTTGTAATGTTGCAGGTTTGATTGTTTTTAGCGAAGATTGATTGATTAGGATTACAAAGTCTACAACCAGCATGTCTGCCTGTGGCACCTTGAAGATGAAGGACCCCATGCTTATAGTTATTCCGCTGCAATGTAATGTAATAGCCAAATGAGCTATGTAAAGATGTAATAAAATTATGTTATTCCTGGTTATAAAGTTATATTATGACCTTTGTTTCTTGATATTACATCTAAACTGTGGATGCTAGCTATTGATCCAGGAACTAGTATTGTAAACACAGGGGACACCACCTTATGTTGTTTAAAGGTTGGGACACTCCCTCTACAGATGGTATTAGAGGCAGGTTGCCTATAGGATTTGTAAACCTAGGATTGGACAAAAACCCTTAGAAAAATAGGAGTTGTATTTGTTCCAAAACTTATTTACAAACAATCTTGTAAACTCTTTCCTCAACCACTTTGGTTTTGATTTCCACCTCATCTATTTCAACTTGATGGAAAAACCTGCCCCATGGCCAAAGACTTCACCATGTGCAAAGGACTTCATCAACTCTAATGACTTCAACTTCATCAACTCTAATAACTTCAACTTCTTCAACTCTAATGACTTCAACATCTTCAGCATGTTCACCAAGGACATCCAACTTGGATATCACTAAGGACTACAAGAGAGACAAGGAAATCTTGCTCAAGATATGGAGACTGAGGGAATGCAAAAGTTAGAAGGAGCCCACATCACTAGAAGTTATTGTAACCAAGAGTTTTTCTCAAGGAAACCATGATCTCAAGTAAGAGGAAGCAACCAAGAATGATGGAAAGGTCACAAGTAAACCCTATAGATGGACCACCATATTTTAGCTAAGTCAAACACACCAACTTATGTGGTGTAACAAAAATATATTGTTGCCTAAGTGTGTGCTAGAACTTTGTTGGTTGAGTGAAAAGTTGTTTGTGAATGCTTGAACATTGCTTGAGTGAATTGTGATGTGTGTGAGTAGAACTATTTCCTTAGAAATATTTTGCCTACTCTAATCTTTATTCAAACCCCAAACAGATGACTACTCCAAGAGACTCCAACATCAAGGTTGATGACATCAACACCAACCAAGAGGACAGCATGAAAGAGCTCATAGCAACCCAGAACCAGTTGAACCAAGTGACAGCTCAATTCATAGCTAACACTAGTGGAGAAGATCCAACCCTACAAGGATTTTTGGAAACTCAAGGCCAACTGATGCTCAAAGTGACTAATCAAATGATCAAAATGGAAGAAAACTATTCCAAGAAAGTTTGTGACAACAAGGATGACAGAAATGTTATTCTAGATGGAGCACCAGCTTGCATTATTTGTGGAGACAGGGATCATACTTCCAAGGAGCTTGGTGATCAATGCCCCAACTGTGAAGAGAAACATCCTGTTGGACAATGTCCCACCTCTCAAGCTACTTGCTATCTATGTGAAGGAAACAACCATGTTCCTATCCAATGCCCCATCTATTCCATTGTAGAACAAAGGAAACAAGGTGGAGTGCAACAAATGATTGCAAACCATCAAGAAGGATCCAAGTCTACCAAGAAGGTTGATGACAAAGGAAAAGGACCACTTATACCTCCAAACAAAACAACCCAATTCAAAGGATCAAATAAGAGGAATGTGAATTTCCTAGGGAGCAATAAAAGGTCCAAGAAGCATGTGGACATTCCTACCTACCAGATAACATATGAACAACATGAACTAGATGCACTCCTAGCTTTGGAGAAACCCAAAAAGCAAAAGAAGGACAAAAGTCATGTGCAATGTCATAAATGTAAAGAAATGGGACACTATTCCAGTGAATGCCTAGAGAACCAGAAGAATAAGGAAATTGGCCAAGTGTTGTGCAACAACTGCAAAGAGCTAGGCCATTATGTGGCAACTTGTCCACAAGAGCCACGTAAAGAACTCCAAGATATCAACTGTTTCAATTGCAAGAACCTAGGACATTATGCAAGCAACTGTCCAGAAAAGATGAAGAACAAGTTGAACAAGCCTATGGAGAAACTCAACTTTGGCCCATGAGTCAAGTGTGGGAACAAAGGACACCATGCAGATGTTTACCCAGAGAAAGTTTCCCCAAGATTCCAAACAAGCCCATATGTAATTTTGTTTGAAATATTTTAAGGGTGGTAGTACCCTAGTTTTTTTGAGCCTACTTGTAACCCTAGCTTTCCCAAATCTCGGGACGAGATTTATTTTAAGGGTGGTAGCCTGTCACATCCCAATATTTCCAAATCTTGTAATGTGAAAAATAAATGAATAGAATAAAACTTGTTTGATTTTCAGAGTAAGAAGAAACTTTTTGAATCCAATTGGAAACCTTCAAACCAATTTGGGTCAAATAAATCCTAAAGGGATTAAAAAAAATAATAAACTTTTATTAAAGGAAAATAAAAATATTTAGAATTACTACTTTGAAATCTTTTTATAAAAAGATTTAGTTTTCAAAAGAAAAGGAAGTTAAATGAGGTTTATGTTATAAGCCAAATTAAAACTTGGCCAAGCCTTTGAAATAAAACATTTCTATTTGATAAAAATGGTAAAGGTTTATTTAAAATAAATTAATAAGGATTTAATATCCAAGTTTTATTAATAAAGGTTTTACTATTTCTAAATCATCAAAACTTGTTTATTTGTTTTAAATAAGTTTTCCAAGTATTTTATATTCCTAAATAAAACCTACTGATTTGGTTTTGAAAATAATTAGATTTCAAAAGGAGTATTTAAATAAAACAAATCCTATTTTGATTTATTAAGGTCTATTTATTTAATTAATAATGGACCCTAAAATAAAATTATTATTTTGGTTTTGGAATTTTGGTTTATGTTACTGAACAGAACCAAATTCAAAGTTACAAAGTTTGGTGATTGTTTGAATGGCTTTGGTTGTTGTTTGTTTGTTTGAAATTTCAAAACAGAAATCAGAAAAGGGAAAACAATTTGAAAGAAAAAATAAGGTTTTGGTCGACCCAACCCAGCAGCCCAACAAGGCCCAGAACCAGCCCAGCTCCCCCTCCCCGGAAGAAAACGTTTCGCACCTGGCAACTGACCCGCGAAGACACTGACTGGTGGCCCTCTTCTCCCTCTCATTCCTCGCTGACAGCAGGGACCCACGCAGCCAGCACATCTTCTTCCTCCTCGCGCTGACGACGCCCTGCCGTTGCTGCCAATTACGCCGGCGTTGAATACGCATTGATTCCGCGACCGTTACTCGCCGTGACCGCACCCTATTAACCGCCCAGGCCTCCTCTCCATTTCCCCTCACACGCCACTCCCTCTCTGCCCCGAGGCTGCCTCAATTTGAGCTCGCAACGCCACAGACTCCGACGAGGTCCCGTGTAAATTCCGGCGACTCAGCGCCGCCCCTTGTCTCATTGACCACGCACCCATACTCCCCACCTCCTGGCACATCTGTCCGTGCCTCTCGTTCAACCGCGGGCGCCCCTGAGCATCACCTTCGACAAGCTCTGAGCGCCCGGCTCTGCCTTTCCACTTGGCGAAGTCCCGGTAAGCACCGCATCGCTTTCTCGTTCACGCTCCCACATTCGCCTCACTCTCCTGCACCTAACTACGCCCTCTGTTTGCCTCCGCGTGATCTACAACGTCGCCTCCAACCACGAACAGGACCGCCCGACGCCGTTCTCCACTCCGGCGAGCAATTACTGCAGTCCCCGAGGGCCCCTTGACCCAAGAAGAACACGTTGAGCTTCCCCAGCCTTCTGCGATCTCGGTGAGCACCTTCCCATCCTCCCTCGCTTCCTGTAACCGCCGTAGCGCCACCGCCTGGCCGTGCGCTGCCGCTAGCCACCGTCGGCGCCGCTCGCGTTTGGTCAAGCAAACCAGCGCCGTAGGATCGTGATCTGACGCACACAATAGATCCACTTAACAGCGAATGGGTACGCAGACAGTGCCATGCGATGCAACTTGATCTAACGGCCTACAGCACGCGATCCACCCGAACCGGTACCGTCCAATAAGAAAGCGACGCGTGGCCAGGTTTTCGATTTAAAAACAGATTGAAAACAGATTTGAATTGCAAATTGAAACTCTTGTATCTTTTGATCCACACGTCCAAAAATTGCAAATTTGATATCATTGGAATCACTGGAACAAGCCCTAGCCAACCATGCAATTTGTTTAGTAAATAGTATCTGTTAGATTGTTTGTTTTTGCAGAAACATTTGTATGCTTGTTTAGATTAGAAAAATGATTTAAAAATGTTTTTGAGGTTGAAACCTTGGCAATTTAGTTTGTGGTGAACTTACTGACCCTAGGAACCACCCATGGATTTAAAAATGGTTTTGCGAAAGTTTAGGAATAAAAACTTGATTTAGCCATTTCTAACCATTTAAAAATAATGGTTTTTGTTATGAAAATGTTTTTTAAGTAAAAACTTTGGGAAAATGTTTTGGACCAAACCTACTGACCATAAACACCAAGTTTTGAGAAAAAACAACTTATTTAGTAAACAACTTAAGGTTGTTGCTTTGATAAAATATTTTCCACCACATAAAATAATGTTTGGACTTGAAAATGGTTTATGGACAAAACCCTTTTGCAAATGACTTTGCCACTTTGGAAAATGACCACCTTGAACCTTACAAGGTTTAGAAACCTAGTGGAGACCATCTTTGCAATTAAACCTATCTCTTGCATGCTTACATGCATGACCTAGATCCCATTGTTTTATGTGTGTGAATTGTTTGATTGATTATTGGTTTGGAATGCTAGTTGATATGGTGTTTGCTTGATTGATTGTAGTGAAGTTAGAAAAGTGTGAGACTAGCAAGATCAAGGAGTGAACCAACATTCCCTACCAAAAAGGCAAGTTACACTATCATCTAAAAGTCCTACTATTTTCATTATACTTAGTGGATTTTGAAACATGCATGAAAATAATTTTATACTTATGCTATGCTAAATCCTAATAGGATACCCTATACATTCCTTAGTAAAAACAATGTAGTTGTTACATGCTTAGCCATGCTATATTTTTGAAAAGAGATACATGTTGAGATTTTATGAGGTTGAGAAAAGGACTTGTGTTTTATATAATAAAACAAGGACTCAATGTACCACACAGGTTGCAAGGATACTTTAAGTTTTGGAGAAGGTGGCAACAAAAGGAACCATGTCTATGGCAATCTCTTTGTGTTGTGCTCCAAAGGAAACCACCCAGGAAACTTAGAGATTAAACATGTTTCTCCAATTGTGGCTTTCGTGTGCAACCACATGCTATTTATGGCTCTGGCTTAGTCAACTACATTGGGAAGACCCATGCATTGTCTTCAGTTTACTGGACATGGGGACCTAGAATCCTACATGGGTGCTGAAGACAAGCTAGCAATGGTGTATGGGAGGACCCTCTGAAAGACTTCGTCACATTCTCAATCTGCCGTACTCCATCTTGGTGAGCACTAATCCAAAGGGCCACTGGTGGCAACAAGATGGGATTGTGACATGTGGGTAAAGTGTACTACTTCTGCAGAAGATAATAAAATCTAAGTACTTAGCCGTGTCCCCGGTTATGGACAATACTGAGCAACTAAAGTTTGAAGCTATGGGAAATCTCGACATTCTAATTTCTAAAAGAAAACTCTTAAAACTTGATGCACTTGGGGGTACCAAGAAGCTCAAGAGATTTTGATAAAACTTGATGCACTTGGGGGTACCAAGGAGCTCAAGAGATTTGATAAAACTTGATGCACTTGGGGGTACCAAGGAGCTCAAGAGATTTGATAAAACTTGATGCACTTGGGGTTACTAAGGAGCTCAAGGGATTTTTGACAAGGACTTGAACACTTGGGAATTTTACCAAGGAGTTCAAGGGATTTTGAAAAGGAGATTTGTCAAAGGATCAAAACCATTTTGAAAAGATAGGATAAAATTATTGCTTTATGCAAATGAGCCTAAAACTCTACCCCAAAAATGCATGTAATGATAGGATCCACTTATATTCAACATAGTAGTGAAGCTTGCCAATACAATTCAAATGTATTGACCCTTGTGGCTGTAACTTGTAGTGTTGCAGGTTTGATTGTTTTTAGCGAAGATTGATTGATTAGGATTACAAAGTCTACAACCAGCATGTCTGCCTGTGGCACCTTGAAGATGAAGGACCACATGCTTATAGTTATTCCGCTGCAATGTAATGTAATAGCCAAATGAGCTATGTAAAGATGTAATAAAATTATGTTATTCCTGGTTATAAAGTTATATTATGACCTTTGTTTCTTGATATTACATCTAAACTGTGGATGCTAGCTATTGATCCAGGGACTAGCATTGTAAACACAGGGGACACCACCTTATGTTGTTTAAAGGTTGGGACACTCCCTCTACAGACGATCTCCACATTCGAAGATTTCGCATCCGAAGGATGTATCGGGTCATCGCAGCCGAAAGCCGCATCGACTCGCCGAAGCGAAGGGAGCCCCCAAGTTGTTGAAGCCGAAAATCGTATTGGGTCGCCGCAGTCGAAGACCGCAGCATGTCACGCGGCGGAGTCCTAGAGCGCAGAGGTCATGGGACCTCGAACGGCCGATTCCAAGATGAAGACAGATTCGTCACGTGCGTGTGTTGCAAAACATCCGATTAGTACAAATAAATAATTAATCAACAAAGTAATCAATGAGAAGATGAGAAAGATTCCAATGCCGACATGAAGAGCTGATCTGTGGAAGTATTACGTAGATTTTCCTGTTCCTGTTGATCGTCAGCATGTACTACATGCGATCATGGGCAAGTACTTGCACGCAAGATTTGAAGAAGTGCTCTCGGGAGAACCAGCATGTGCATAGCCGGCCGGTCAGATGTGCCGCTATTGGCTTGTTTCAACTACGTATCGCCTCTTTCTTGTCTTGCTCTCTCGTCAGGATAAAATAGACTCTTGGAGATTTGTTGAAGATGAACGTGGTGAATTGACCAGATGTGATCTGGCTGTCGTTGATGACGAAGGATCTCGCCCAGATGACGATGAGGAAATCGAATCATATCTGCTCCGCAGGAGCCGACGAATCGTAGATTGTAGCGATTGGGACCGTCACGACCGCACAATCAGCGCCCCCAGTTCCCACAGACGGCACCAATTGACGAGGTTTGATCTCATCAATGCCCATTGTTATGGACTTGGGTTTTGGAGAAGATGGGGATGCTGGAGATCGTGGAACAGTTAGCAAACAAGCAACACGGGGACACAAGGTCTACCCAGGTTCAAGCCCCCGGAGGGAAAACCCTACTCCTGCTTGTCTGCTCTTGATTACGGCGGAACCGAAGGTTACAAGGGTGCGCAGATGCGATCTGGCGTGGTGGTGTGTATGCGAAAGTATAAGTCGAGAGATCTAGATCTGTAGATCTATCATGGAGGTGGAGATCGTAGATCTATCTATTGAGGGTGTGCAGATCGTAGATCTGTCTATTGGGGGTTATGGCGTGTGTAGGTCGTGCCCTCCTCGTTGGACCCTCCTAGCCTTTATATATGGGGAGGCTAGGTCTCGGGTGCCAATACGAGTAGGTTACAAGTTGTATTCAAACTCTAGTCTTGAGGTTTCCTTGTCTTGTGCGCTTGGGAGTCCGTGTCCATATGGCTTCGTAGCAGCCGAAACGTCATAGGCGTCATGGACCCTGGCAGGTCATCGAGTGGGCCTTCCGTCGGGCTGGACCAGGTATACTAACATCGGGTACCCGTAGGGCATATCCATGTCACTCGACATTGCCAACCAGCGCAAGATCATTAGCATCCAGGGTCCTCGATGTTGGAATTATGCCCTAGAGGCAATAATAAATATGTTATTATTATAATTCTTGTTCATGATAAAGTTTATATTCTATGCTAGAATTGTATTAAGCGGAAACTTTGATACTTGTGTGTTTTATGAACAACACCGTGTCCCTAGTACGCCTCTATGGACTAGCTCATTGATTAATGATGGTTAAGGTTTCCTAACCATAGACATGAGTTGTCGATTCATAATGAGATCATGTCATTGGGAGAATGATATGATGGACATACCCAAATTAAGCAGAGCAATTAGATCGTGTCATCGTGTTCATCTTTGCGAAGCTTTTCCTATGTCAAATATTGTATTCCTTAGACCATGAGATAATGCAACTCCCTGGTATCGGAAGAAAGCTTTGAGGTCATCAAACGTCATCCTACGAGAGGGTGATCATAAAGGTGTCTCTCAGGTGATCGGAAAGTACTTGTTGGGTTGTATGTATCGAGATGGGATTTGTCCCTCCCAAGTCGGAGAGATATACTTCGGGCCCACTCGGTAATCGATATCAACACCGCTTGCAAGCACGTGGTTAAGGAGTTAATCACAAAGTGATATCGGATTACGGAACAAGTAAAGTACTTGCTGTGAACGAGATTGAACTAGGTATGCCGATACCGACGATCGAATCTCGGGCAAGTAAAATATCGCGTGACGAAGGGAATATATATATGGGATTAATTGAATCCTGGCATCGTGGTTCATCCGATATGATCATCGATGAATATATGGGAGTCAATATGGGTTTCTAGATCCTGTTGTTGATTATTGATAGAAGATCATGTCTGCATATTCTCGAACCCGTAGGGTCACACACTTAACGTGCCTTGATGCTAGGATAGAATGGATAATTATTTTATGAGTTTTTGTTCAGAGTCTCGGATGAGATACAGGACGTCACGAGAGGTTCCGGAATGGTCCGGAGAATAAGATTCATATAAGGGAAAGCAGTTTTTGGATTTCGGAATTGTTTCGAATTGTTCGGTATTGTACCGGAAGCTTCTAGAACCTTCCGGAGTGGGACCAACGTGGCCCCACTTGTCGGGAGGGGGCGTGGGCCTACGAGGGAGTGCCCTAGCCGCATTGGGCCAGGGGCACAAGGCCCCATAGGCCCAGCCGGCCAAAACCCTAGGGAAACCTTCTAGAAGGAGGGGAAAACTTGCCCCCCACTCCAACCCTTGGGGCCGCCGCCCTAGGGCTTGGAGGAGGGGCCAAGGGGGACGGCCATCCCCCTATATATAGATGGCAGGGGCACAGCCCTCCTCCCCCACTCCTTCAACCCTAGCCGCCATACTGATGCCCTCCAGATCTCTCTCTCTCTCCCGGCTGTGCGTAGGCGAAGCCCTGCCGCAGAAACTCTCCACCTTTGCACCACGCCGTCATGTTGTAGATCCAATCTATCTCTCCACCCCACTTGCTGGACCAAGGAAGGAGGAGACGTCGAGGTGTCGTACGTGTGCATCTCTCGGAGGCATCGCCACTTGCGGTGTTGGATCGGATCGGATCGCGAGGAGGAGAAGCGAGTACGACTACATCAACCACGTTCCGTTGAACGTTCCGCTGTGCGAATCTTCAAGGGTATGAAGATCTCATCTATCCCCCCTCATTGTTTGCATCTCCTAGATTAGATCTTGGCTTTCCCGTTCGCATCCGTAGAAATTTTTTGATTTACTATGCTGCGAAACCCTTCACTCGACGGGTCTTCCAATGTGATCCATGCCTCGCCCGCCAAGGACCGTGACATCCTTTTCTTCTCCACCGTCAGCCAGGCTCCAGCCACAACAGCAGAGGAGGAGCACGCACCAACACCTCCATCCTTGACACCACCAGAGTGTTCAGCTTTTCTTTTTCTGCCCCTCCCAGCAGTATTGCCCACTGAGCAAGGTTGAAGGCACATCTCCTCCATATTTCTTGCATCCCAGGCTACATAGATCGATTAAAACATAAGTCATTCTGCACGATCCGTATCACCCAAAGTGCATCAACACATATCATATTTTCCACTCTATACAGTTCATTAGTTTTCCATTTAGAAGAAACATCAGCAAAAGACATTGAATCAATTGTAAGCCCAATAAAGGTGGCAACCTCTTTCCAAACAGCAGTCATAACTACACATTTGAAAAAGAAATTATCACAGGATTCAACTTCATTATAGAAAAGACAAGTCAAATCATCCAATTTTTGTCTTTTAGCTAGATTATCTCTAGTGAGAGTTCTATTATGGCCAGAAGCCACAAAAAGAAATGGATTTTAGGAGGGATTTTCATCTCCCATACATATTGAACGTATACAGGAACAATCCCTCTAAAGTTAAGGACTACATACAAAGATTTTACACTAAAGATACCATTAGGTTCAAGTTTCCAAACAAGGGAGTCATCCTCTGCACTAATTTGCAGAGTTCGAGCAATCTCCATAAGTTCATACCACTGAACCATCCTTTTATGGTCAAAACACCTCCTAAAAGTAAATTTTATGGAAGATCCATCCCACATATCAGCTATACAAGCATTCTACTCATTCACCAAGACATAAATGTCCCAATATTGAATAGCAAGACTGCAAGAACCAAAACAGTGGTCCTCCAAAAATTTAATCTTCTTACCATTCCCAACATTCCATTGTTATCCATGTGTGCTGCTTTAGCAGCCCACAAGACTCCCTTCCAAAAAGGAGAGGCCCCCACATCAGAGCAGGCAAAGATATTAGGATTATTCACCCCATATTTGTGGTCAATAATTTATTTGCACAGTTTATCCTCATCTAGATTATACCTCTTAATCCAAGACGCCAGCAGGCACATATTCATCATAGACAAATATAGGGTGCCTAGGCCACCAAACTTCTTCTTCCTAGAGACTAAACCCCAATTGGCTAGATGGTACTTGTGATGACCCTAATAGTCATTCCACAAGCAGTGTGCCATCTGAGAATTAATAAGGCTAATGGCCCACTTAGGGAACTTAATCACACTAAGCATGTACAGAGGGATGATTGCTAAAACACTTCTAACCAGCTCTAACCTAGCAACATGGTTTACCAATCTACCCCTCCAACCTGCAGCTTTTTTAACAATTTTATCCACTAGGGGTTGGAGATCCTCTTTTCTGAGCTTGGTATAATGTAAAGGAAGCCCTAAATATCTTAGGGGAAACTTCCCGAACCTACAAATCAGAGTTTGAGCAAAAGACTGGGCCACAACATCATCTATATTAATGGGAATAAGATCACATTTATGGAAATTGATGCGCATCCCAGACATCTGCTCAAAACATGAGAGCAACCACTTCAAATTAATAGAAGTTGCAGGATTATCGTCTAGAAAAATTAAAGTGTCATCGGCATATTGCATACTGATCACCCCAGTTTGATTTAGGCTTTGCATGATACCAGTAATATGGCTCTGTCCGGCAGCTTTAATAAGCATCTTTATAAAAACACCAGCCACATAATTGAAGAAAAGGGGAGAGATGGGGTCACCCTATCTCACCCCACACCCAGACATAAAAACGTCACTGTGAACATCATTAATACGAACTCCCACAGACCCATAATCAAGCAGCAACTTGAACATCCTAATTCACTTTGGGCTAAAACCCCTTTCACTTAGCATTTTTAGAAGGAACTCCATATTAACCATATCATATGCTTTCTCATAGTCCAACTTAAAAATAAAACCAGATTGCTTTTTTTGGACCACATCATGAATAATCTCATGAGCAGAGACCACACTTTCTAAAATATATATACCCTTAATAAAAGCAATTTGGTGTGGTGAAATCAATTCCTCACTCACCACCCCAAGCCTGTTGGTAGCACATTTAGAGAAAACTTTAAAACTTCAATTAGTAAGTGCAATTGGTCTGAACTTTTGTATAGTTACAACATCAGGATCTTTGGGAATCAGAGTCAAAAGATAGAAGTTTAGCCTATAGAGATCTAATTGTCCATTATTCCAATCATTGACCATTGCGATTAAATCATGCTTGATCAAATCCTAGAAATGCTGATAAAAAGAAAATAAAATCCATCAGGTCTAGGGACCCCTTCATCATAAAAGCCAAATACAGCCACCTTTACCTCCTCTTTAGTAAAATCACCTTCAAGGAAGGAGTTATGTTGCAAAGTAACTTTATCATATATGTCCCAAAAATCACCAGTCAACTCAATGTTTGGATTAGATTCAAACCCAAACAGCTTTTTATAAAGAGCAATAACAATATACATCATACCTTTAGTGTCCTCCACACCACCACCAAGGCCTTCCAAAGCAACAATCTGCTTCTTCCTCCTTCACTGGTTAGCTACAGAATGAAAATAAGCAGTGTTATGATAACCTTCTAAAATATCTCTCTCTCTAGACCTCTTTCTAGCGTTAATCTCCTCTTTTTTCCAAATCTTAGTCAGCTCAGACAAAATAGTTTTCATCCTTGTTCTAGAGACAGGAGAAACAGGTTGGGTTTCAGTTGTGATATCTAATTAATCATATTCGGCTACAAGAGGCTGTTTAGTTTGACGTTGATCAGTCTCCAGATTGGCATTCCATCCTCTAAGGCCCTTCCTAAGATTCCTTGTCTTAAATTTCCACATGTCAATAGCTCTATTTAGCTGACATGGGGCAAACCAGATCTTAGCAACCAATTGGTCAAAGCCATCCACCTCTAACCACCACGTTTCAAATCTGAATTGCTTAGTTTTGGGGGGCACAATAGCCCCAGTGTCAATAATCAGAGGAGTGTGATCACCTCCTACCCTGGGTTTTGCTATAATGTTACTGCATGGGAATAAAGCATCCCAGCAAGTAGTTACAAAAACCCTATCAAGTAAAGCCATGATCATATTCTCCTGATTATTAGCCCAAGTAAATTTCCTGCCCACATTTTTAATTTCCATGAGACTGAATTTATTAATCCAGTCATTGAACAAATCTGTCCAATGCTGGTTAATATTCCAGTATTTTTCTCACAAATTTCTCTAATAAGATTAAAATCTCCACCCACTAGAGTGGGACCATCCCAAGTAGAAAAGACATTATGTAGCTCACTAATGAAATCAAGTTTGAATTCCAAATAAGTTAAACCATATACAGAGCTAAACCTCCACATCACACCATATTTCTTACTTTTAAGCAAAGTAGAAATAGTATAAATGTGAATGTTACAAGTATAAATGTGAATGTTACAAGACACAATATCAAACATGTCATCACTTACACCTACAAGAATACCCTAGCAGTATCCTTTGCAGGTAGCCAGTTCTAGGAATATTTTCTATATGGATCCAACTGACTCAATTGAAAAGGAGTAAAGTCCATTTTCTTAGATTCAGAAAAACTGATAATATCAGGGCATGTCTCTCTAATGAGATCATGCACTCTAGTGAGTTTATCAGGTCTGTTAATACCTCTAGGGTTCCAAATTAGAGCAACTGCCATGATCAAAATTCAATTTCTTCCTACTTTGCGTCTTAGAAGAAACCTCAATCCAAGGTTCCTTTTTAGACTGAGGCTCACTAATGAGATCCTCAGCTTCACCCTCTTGCTCACCATAATTGGCAGAGCAAGAACCTGTCATGTCCACAACAGTAATATCTATATTACTAGGCATGAACTTATCAGGATGATCACCATGGAAATTCACTAGTCTACTAGTTTCAACCTCCTTAATGATGTTGATATTATTCTCAACTTCATTATCAAAGGACCCTAAGTTAATTCCAGCAGCTCTAGCTCTACTTAAAAGTAAAGAATTATCCAAAGCAGGAAAAGAATTCTCAAAGCTATGCACCTTAGACTTACCTTTAGGCAGTTCCAGTTTTTTGGTCTTCTTGAGATCTTGAGCCTTCTCAATAATAGTTTTCCCATCTCTTATAATTATTCTACTCATCCTAGTGGCCACCACAGGTCCCCGTTTCTTTTTCTTGTCTTTGCCACCCACAGGCACCATTTGGACTACATCCCCATGATGAGGACACTGACTTCCAGTAGCAACATTCCCAACCTCCTCAATAGCAGCCTCATTCAGCCTCTCCAGCAGATGTACACCAATGTTCTCCTATGGTTTTCTAAAGGCAAGAGTTGGAATTGCATAAGTGCCCTCACCAGAAACTCCCCTAATTTTCTTCATCACATGTCCCTCTAACGTTTTGCTTCCACTAACTATCTGCGTGATTCTTCTTGTTAAAAAACAATCAGCATGGTTATTGGCATACAATTAGACGACATAAAAATTGACCAAACTCTCCAAATGCAACATGGCCCACTTCATACACTGCAGAAATAAGGCTCGGAAAAACAAACAAAAAAGAAAATATATAACATAACAAGAGATCGTTCCTTCTCCAAGCAGCCCGTTACATAATACAAATACAAACAACCCACATAATAAATTAGTTTCACAAAAGCTAAAACATTCTATATTTTGAAACTGAGGGAGTACATTGTAAATCCAGAAACAAGAGGATCAATCGATGAATGCGCTAATATATTTATCGATTAACCAGTAATTATCAAAACGGCTTCTTTTTTTCCTGATGAAAGTGCGCCACGTAACCATAATAAATGTATATAGATATATGCGAATGTGACAACTAATTCGAGAAAGAGGGAGTACTAACTTTTTGAGTAAATTCCACTTTTTACCCCTAGTATCACTTTTTACGCTAATTACCCCATTTAGCAAATTTTCATCCTAATTACCCCATTTACTAAAAGTTATGCCAGATTTTATCCTTTTATAGTTTACTCAGTGTTTTGACCGGTGGGCCCCCATCGTGAGGTACATGTGGTGTGCCACAAGGCGGTTTTTGTACTAACGATTATTTTCTAGTGGTTTTCTATGGGGTACTACATCCTATGGCTGTGGCTTCGATGACGCATTTGTACTTTCCTCGAAGCTGTAGACGCCTGTCCAGATTTGGTTAAAAAAGAGAACAATGATTCTTGAGATCAGGTATACTCTTTCTTACTTGAATCCCATCCGATGCAGAATGTGAAATGCAGTGCTAAATGCTCACGGGAATCAAATCCAGGAGAGTTTACAATAGAGTTTTGTTGTTCTGCTTCAACACGTATCAGATTTTCTGATTTTTTGAAACATTCTACAACAAGAACACGTGGGGAAACATACCTAAAAAGTACCTGTTATTGCTGTTGCCGTCGCAGTCGCTGTCGCCGCCATCGCTGCTAGGTTACCATCCGGCGGCGTCGTCGTCGCCCTCCTCGCTACGCTGTCACCGTCACCGCCAATAGGTCCTTGACATCGACCTTCTCGCTAGGATGTTGCCGCTGCCGTCGCCAGGTCCTCAACGTTGCCGTCGTCGTTGTCTCCTTCATCTCTACATCCTCACAGTCGCCTTCGTTGCTACCAGTGCCGCTGGCAATTCACTAACCCTAGGTGTGTTCCCGTGCGGTGCGGCGGATTGGGTGCACCTAGGCCAGGTAGGGATTCGCTTAGCCATGTGGGTTGGGTCGTGCAACGGCGCAGGCAGTAATGACTCGTGCGAGACACGACCTCACGCGAGACTAAAAAAACTCCTCCCCAAAAGAACCGGAAGAAAAAAAACAAAAAGGAAAAAAACGCCTGCATGGCACGCCACATGTACCTCACGATGCAGACCCACCGGTCAAAGCGCTGAGAAAAGTTTAAAAGGGGTAAAATATGGCACAACTTTTAGTGAGGTAATTAGGATGAAAAATTGCTAAATAGGGTAATTAGCATCAAAAAAGTGAAACTAGAGGGTAAAAAGTGGAATTTACTCTAATTTTTTCATACACCATAAGACTTCTGAAATCATGGATTGCTCATCGGTGCTGGATGCACATGCTCTTTTAAAGGTGCTTTAGGTTGGATGAAGTTAAAAACATTCTCTACTATATATTTAATTTACTCCATTTTGTTTAGATATGCATGTATTTAGACTTATTTTTACTATCTAGATATATACTGATCAAGAAAAGTTGAGTTAATTAATTTGGAACAGAGAGAATACTTAAAATTAGCCAACTGATGGATTGAAAATGTAGCACACGGACCGAGGGCACGGTCGCGGCCCTCTGACTTGATGTCTAGGGACAAATTTGTATGCGTCTGATGGTCGGAGCTCTAGAAATTCTGCACTGTTGCATGCGCGCCCCCGGGTGTTGTTCACAGTGGAATATTGCGGTGACCGTCTGTCGCCACAAGGCTTTGTCGATGTGGTGCTGCTTCTGCCGCATGTTGTAGTGCCACATCGCTCCTTGTGCCGCTATGCCACCGTCGTGCGTCGACCCCCTTCTGCTTCCTCTTCGATGAACTAAGTGAGGACTATGGGTAAGTTCCCCACGTGTTCTTGTCTCCTTCTTCTTCTTTTTTTCGGTTCCTACTTATCTCTCTAGTTAGATAGCTTGCTTTAGCTGCTGAGTTGAGCATGATTTGTTCAATTATTTCTAGGTAAATTAGGGTTCTAGATTTCCATTGTTAGTACTAATAGCTTGAGAATGTTGCTAGTGGCATGACCTAGAGCTTGGTTACTGAATTCTTGGTCTGCACCTCTCTGTCAATTCTGTTAAACATAGTTTTAGTGCTATATACTACTCTGCTTGTTGGCTAGAGCATCTACTATAAGCATGTGTTCCTGTAGATGTTATAAGATTCCATGATCTTGTGATGTTTGCTGTTTAAGCATGTGCTTGACAGTGTTCATGTTCAGTTAGTGGTGCCTATGCCAATGGATGTATGCATATTCAGTTAACTGCTCATCTAAACCTATATCGTCTCTAACCTTTTGGCACAGTAGATATTTGGCTGCGGTTCTTTTAAATTCCTACCATGTGTTTGAACATGTTTGGCTTAGTGATCTCTATCTAGAGGTAGTTAGAATTTATTAATAATGATTCCTAGGCAACCTTGTTCTAGGAAAATAAATTTACCTATTGGTGATGATTTGCAACACTGGTTGCATGATCTTGCCAGGCTATCAATATGATATTGATGTATCCTAATGTTTCCTAGCTATTTTAACTAGGAAAATGATTTGCAATATAGTGGCTTCTGTAGGGTTCACAACATAGAAAACAAAAATTTTCCTACGATGTGAACTATGTACCAAGATCTATCTATTAGATACAAACAACGGGCGGATGTATATCCGTAGAGAACATACCCTTGAAGACCGACAAAGCTTAACGAGTTCAACTCGTGGTTGATGTAGACGATCTCTTTCCAATCTCAAGATCGAGAGGAAGTCCTAGCGCCGCAAATCAGCAGCGCATCCGTGCTCGCACACACGTTCGAGGCACCGAGCAACCTCCGCCTCCTCGCTCCAGCGATGCAGCGGAAGCACAACTCTTCCTTGCCGAATAGCCACCGGGAACATGTATCTCGCTAGTCCGAGACCATGGGGGATAAATTCTAGAGGGGGAAAGAGATCCTTCACGAGGAGGTGTGAGAGACAAGTGAGAGGAGGGGCTCCTTTTATAGGAGGAGGGGGGGACCCCAAGGGGGTGGCCGGCGCATGGGGCTGCCCCCTTGCCCTCCCCTCTGAATGTGGGTGGACACTCCACTCACAAAAGTCCTTTAAATTCCCTCCACTCAAAAGTCCACTCAAATTCCCATTAAATTTCCACCAAATTTAATGCAAACTCTCATTAAATAAAACTCTTTTATTTTATTCAGAATTTTGTCAATTACTTTAATGACAAACATTCACAAATAACCCCTTGCTAGAATTCTATTTCACATGCATAACCACTTTATGCAATTTCACCCGAAAACCTGTTTCGGTATCTAGTGAAATAAATTCCCGCGCTTGTTCATTCTTTCGGCATGAAACTTTTGCTCCAATTGGATGTTGGTGTCTCTTAAGTGTGTCACCCTACGGTTTGTGATAATGCGGACATGATCGAGACCCCTCTCGGATCAATAATCAGAAGCGGGATCTTGAGACCCATACTGACTCCCACACATTCAACGATGACTTTCTTGTGATCGTCGGAACCTTTTACGCTAGTATCTTAATCCCTTTGTTTCACGATATATTACATGTCCGAGATGCGATCATCGGTATCTCCATACCTAGTTTGATCTCGTTACCGACATGCACTCTTTTCTCGTTCCCGTGATATAACATTCTAGTGATCAAATCACTTGCTTGCAAGCTAATCAATATGATATCACCGAGAGGGCCCAGAGTATATCTATCTGTCATCGGGATGAACAAATTCCACTCTCGATCCATGAGCCTCAACATAACACTTTATTAGTTCTGAATCCATCTTTATAATCACCCTGTTACGGTGTGACGTTTGATGTTATCAAGAAACTCTTCCGGTGTTAGTGATTGACATGATCTCATGGTCTAAGGATTAGGATCACTTTGTAAGTTGTTATAGCAATATAAACTCAATGACTTTGATCGTAATGCTATACTTCGGATAAATGTTCATCACACCATTACACTAATGTTGTGATCCCGTTATTAACAACATCCAATGTCCATGATCAGGAAACCTTGATCATCTTGTTAATCAACGAGCTAGTTTATGAGAGAGGCATAACTAGGAACTTTCTGTTTGTTTATTAAACACACATGTATTAATGTTTCCGTATTAATACAATTATAGCATGCAAAATAAATATCTATCATATACTTGGAATACACATAATAAACACTTTATTATTGCCTCTCAGGGCATATTCCCTTCAGTCTCCCACTTACACTAGAGACAATAATCTAGTTACACAGTGATAAATCTAACACCCATTGAGTTCTGGTGTTGATCATGTTTTGCTCTAGGGAGAGTTTTAGTCAACGGATCTGCTACATTGAGATCCGTATGTACTTCTAAATCTTTATATCTCCATCCTTGACATGTTCGCGGATGGAGTGAAACCGGCGCTTAATATGCTTGGAATGCTTGTGAGACCTTGGTTCTTTGGCATTGGCAATGGCACCATTGTTGTCACAATAGATCACCATTGGGTCCAACGCGTTTGCAACCACTCCTAGTTCGGATATGAACTCCTTCATCCAAACTGCTTCCTGAGCCGCTTCTGAAGCAGCAACATATTCGACCTCCGTTGTTGATCCCGCTACCACAGGTTGTTTGGAGCTCCTCCAACTAACCGCTCCGCCATTCATAAGAAATACGTATCCGGATTGAGACTTAGAGTCATCTGGATCGGTGTCAAAGCTAGCGTCAACATAACACTTAGCGACGAGCTCTTCTTCACCCATTATACAAAACGTATCCTTAGTTCTTCGTAAGTACTTAAGGATATTTTTACCGCTATCCGTGTTCCAACACGGATCCGATTGGTACCTACTAGTCAAACTAATAGCATGTGCCACATCCGGTCTTGTACATAGCATGGCGTACATTATAGAGCCTATGGCTGAAGCATAGGGGACTTTGTCCATTATCTCTCTTTCTTCCGCCGAAGCCGGACTTTGAGTCTTACTCAATGTCTTGCCTTGCAACATAGGTAAGAACCCCTTCTTACTTCCGTCCATTTTAAACTTCTTTAAAATCTTATCAAGGTATGTACTTTGCGATAGCCCTATTAGGCGCCTAGATCTATCTCTATAGATCTTTATGCCTAATATGTATGACGCTTCACCTAGGTCCTTCATTGAAAATTTGATGTTTAGATAACTTTTAACACTGTTTAAAAGATCTATATCATTTCCGATCAATAATATGTCATCCACATATAATATCAGAAATGCCACATTGCTCCCACTCACTTTCTTGTAAATACAAGCTTCTCCATAAGTTTGGACAAATCCAAACTCTTTGATCACCTCATCAAAGCGGAGATTCCAACTTCGTGATGCTTGCTTCAATCCATAGATGGATCGCTGAAGCTTGCACACCTTGTTAGCATCCTTAGGATCGACAAAACCCTTTGGTTGTATCATATACAACTCTTCTTCAATATTACAATTGAGAAACGCGGTTTTGACATCCATCTGCCATATCTCATAATCGAAATATGCAGCAATTGCTAACATAATCCTAACTGACTTTAGCATCGCTACGGGAGAGAATGTCTCATCGTAGTCAACTCCTTGAATTTGTCGAAACCCCTTTGCGACAAGTCGAGCTTTATAGACGGTCACATTATCATCAACATCAGTTTTCCTTTTGAAAATCCATTTGTTCTCCACGGCCTTTCGGTCGTGAGGTAAGTCCACCAAGTTCCAAACTTGATTTTCATACATGGATTCCATCTCAGAATTTCATGGCTTCTAACCATTTGTTGGAATCCGGGCTCATCATCGCTTCTTCATACGTCGCAGGGTCATCATTTTCATCAACCATGAAATTCATGACAGGATTTCTGTACAGCTCGGGAGCTGCACGCGTCCTGCCTGACCTGCGAGGTTCGGTAGTACTCTCTTTTGGAGTTTCATGATCATTATCATTAGTTCCCTCTTCAACAGGTGGAGCCAACTCTGGAACAACTTCCGGCGCTGCGCTACTCGCCATACTTTGAAGAGAAGGTTCAATAACCTCTTCGAGTTCTACCTTCCGACTACTCACACCTTTCGTGAGAAACTCTTTCTCTAGAAAGGATCCATTCTTGGCAACAAAACCCTTGCCCTCGGATCTGTGAATAGAAGGAATACCCAATAGTTTCCTTAGGGTATCCTATGAAGACGCATTTTTCCGCTTTGGGTTCGAGTTTATCCGGTTGAAGTTTCTTCACATAAACATCGCAACCCCAAACTTTAAGAAATGACAGCTTAGGTTTGTTTCCAAACCACAATTCATACGGTGTCTTTTCAACGGATTTAGATGGTGCCCGATTTAAAGTGAATGCAGCAGTTTCTAGTGCATAACCCCAAAATGACAATGGCAAGTCTGTCAGAGACATCATAGATCCCTTGCTAGAATAAAACTCTTAAATAAAACTCTTTTATTTTATTCAGAATTTTGTCAATTACTTTAATGACAAACATTCACAAATAACCCCTTGCTAGAATTCTATTTCACATGCATAACCACTTTATGCAATTTCACCCGAAAACCTGTTTCGGTATCTAGTGAAATAAATTCCTGCGCTTGTTCATTCTTTCGGCATGAAACTTTTGCTCCAATTGGATGTTGGTGTCTCTTAAGTGTGTCACCCTACGGTTCGTGAATAATGCGGACATGATCGAGACCCCTCTCGGATCAATAATCAGAAGCGGGATCTGGAGACCCATCACGGCTCCACACATTCAACGATGACTTTCTTGTGATCGTAGGAACCTTTTACGCTAGTATCTTAATCCCTTTGTTTCACGATATATTACATGTCCGAGATTCGATCATTGGTATCTCCATACCTAGTTTGATCTCGTTACCGACATGCACTCTTTTCTTGTTCCCGTGATATAACATTCTAGTGATCAAATCACTTGCTTGCAAGCTAATCAATGTGATATCACCGAGAGGGCCCAGAGTATATCTATCCGTCATCGGGATGAACAAATTCCACTCTCGATCCATGAGCCTCAACATAACACTTTATTAGTTCTGAATCCATCTTTATAATCACCCTGTTACGGTGTGACGTTTGATGTTATCAAGAAACTCTTCCGGTGTTAGTGATTGAGATGATCTCATGGTCTAAGGATTAGGATCACTTTGTAAGTTGTTATAGAAATATAAACTCAATGACTTTGATCGTAATGCTATACTTCGGATGAATGTTCATCACACCATTACACTAATGTTGTGATCCCGTTATTAACAACATCCAATGTCCATGATCAGGAAACCTTGATCATCTTGTTAATCAACGAGCTAGTTTATGAGAGAGGCATAACTAGGAACTTTCTGTTTGTTTATTAAACACACATGTATTAATGTTTCCGTATTAATACAATTATAGCATGCAAAATAAACATCTATCATATACTTGGAATACACATAATAAACACTTTATTATTGCCTCTCAGGGCATATTCCCTTCAGCTTCTGATATTTGTTTTGCCACTATGGTGCCTCCAATTGGAGTGTGCATAGTGGTATGTTATTATAGAATGATTTATTTCTAGGTTAGCTAAGTAAGCTTGATGGATTCATCTTCGTGAAAGGTTGTGTCAACAAAGAAATCATTGGAATTGATCCTAGCCAATGATGCAAAAGGCTGAGGCCCATTTCTTATTAAGAACATATTCTTAACTTGCCTCTAGTGATGTACCCTGTAATGAATTTGCATACCTTTTGTATGAAATTCTGTGGGTCATGATTCTACCACCGATTCCTAGCTAAATGGATAGGAAATATGGCTATGGAAATAGTCTATTATTAACCTGCTGCTTGCAGAGTGGACTAGCTTATGTTGGTGATGTTGTGGATAATCTGGTAGTTGATCTTGATCAATTTTTCCTTGATCATGTGGCCTTTTGCTTTCCTTCTCCTCCTAGATTATGATCTTGACATCCTGCTCCTCCTTGTACTATTGGACTGGATCTGCTTAAGTGGTCATGGTGGTGATGAACTGATGTGTTGGTGTTCTTGGTGGTGTGGTGCGAGGGTATCCTTGCTACTGGGGTTGTTGCCTTCCTCTTATCTCTAAGCTCATGTTACTACTATGGTGACACACATCAGTGTGTTAGTATGCTTGAGCTACTGTCATGTGGCCCTATGGTTCAAGTTACCATGTATGAAGATATTTTCTTCCTGTGGATGATCTCAAGTGAAAAGATCTATTCTTGGTATTTAACTATTTCCTTTCTACTATTAGGTGTGGATTTCTTATTCTAGCGAATGATGCATAATTTGAGGTAAAATGCTAGATAAGAACATGTTCTGCATTTGGCCCCTTTATAAACTACTCAATGATGATCTTAGTATTGCATTACACACTACCAAACTGAGAGTAAACTAACCCCATGTAACCTATTTTATTTTTATTTTGTTCTATCTTTTTCTTTTGCGGGAACAATATGAATAAGAAGAAGAATTAGCTTAGGATTTTTTCTTTTAGCATTGTTGTAATTTTTATTTTATTCGGAAATTGTAAATACATTGTAATATTCTGATTATAATATATATTGTTTACTTTCCTCATTTACTTATTTTATTTATTGTAATATCATATCTCATTTGTTTACATTGTGAAACAAGGGTTCTTCCTTAAGTAATAAAGTTTATTTCTTAATTTCATTTGAATTCATTCTTCTCTACTTATATTTGAATTCATATATCTATTGTAAACACTCAAATTGAATTATTCCCCCCAAAACAAAGAAATACACAAAGGTCTTGATCAGCCATAACCTCTTGATCAGCCAAGAAAGGTTGGTACTCCTCTTGTGCCTCCTCTCTAGTTTGGTAACCTTTGTAGCTGTTATTGGAGAAACCGTTGACTTGATATTGGCTGATCATCCATGAATCATACACATCTGGATGTCCCCCTATAAAGACCACATGCCACTAAGATGAAACAAATTGAACAAGTTAGGTACACCATGAGAAGCATAAATGAAATCATAGTACACCATGAAAACGTCACAGCGGACCATAAACTCAGGGGAGCATGCATGATCATTACCAAAATAGGATCACAAGTTCATCCTATAGCTATGGTTTCAACCTACTACCACATCAAATGAGGGTGTCATCCTACCACTGTATCAACAAGTTCACAATCACATGAGGGGTTAATATATACCACCTCATCATTACCATCCATAAGAAGTTTGTAAGACTTACATACCACCAAAATATACATCAACGTCATTATCGTCTTCATCACCAACATGCATCCACACCCCCAGGCCCCCCATGAACTCAATCTCTACGGCTTGTCGTAGTACTTGCCCAAGTTGGTCCTAAGCTACAACATCCTGTGTGGCTCACCCATGCTCACGAAGCTTGTACCCTAGGCCTTGTTGTTGACAAGGTGGCTGAGAACCGCCATAGAGATTCCTCAATGAAGTCCATGTAGTGGTCAGGGTGTCCTTGATGGCGGATGTCATGCTAGTGAAGGCCACAAGCTCGTCATTGGCAAGGGCTCCTAGCTTCCTCTTCCATGCATAATTTGGCCTGTTAGGTATGTCGATGGTTGGCTTGTTAGGGACATTAAGGATCATCATGTTCGACTCCTAGGTGTCCTAATCATCAGGTCCAGGTGTCTGTTGAGGTGTCCCGAGTGCTCGACTTGATCCCATGGAGTATTTGCCGATGGCAAGGTCGAACGAGAAGATGGTCTGCGTCTCAAAGAAGTTTGGGATGGCACGTTCGAGAACTCGGTGTCCTTTGTATGATCCTACAATTGCAAGGGAGTGTTAGTTGTGCATGATCATGATTGTTCATGGTGTGCAAGAAATGTGCAAGTCGGTGTGCTAACCGTGTCGTGCTTGAGATAGTGGTCACTCTCTAGGATGATAGTTTTGGTGTCTTCACAACACTGAGCACTGCTCACATCCTGGTGTCTTCACAACACTGAGCACTGCTCACATCCCTCAGTCTTCTAATGGTGAGCCACCTGACTCCACTTCCTCAGTTGATTGTACACCTGAATGTGGCTACAGTCAGCTCCACGGTGCTCAATCAGAGCCTTTGCATAGATAGTCAGATGGACCCCCCTTGAATCCCTTGTCAGTTCAGACGCCGTTTTTGATCATCTTGCACATCTTCTCAAGAACGAACGTCAACATGAAGGGCAACCATTTCATGGTTCCCTTCGCTGCGGCATCCTTGTCCACCCCGTCGACCTTACACGCCTTCTCGAACTTCTTGTCCTTCACAATTTTTGTAGTAAAATGCGCAATAACCTTCCTCACGAGGGACTGCACTCATGGCAAATTTTTGCAACACATTGTGATACCTGCAAGTCATTCTCAGGATCTGGCTGCGAATCATCCACAAACTATGGTATCTGCGACTCTCCAAAGAGGACCAATGCCTGGGTAAAGTTATCACGTAAGGAGTCATACATTCAACACCGATGACAACACAATGTAACATAGCACAACAAGCGCTCAATCTACAATAGCAATTGCTACAGATGATGCAACACAAGTCGTAGATCTAACAAGGCAGTAGTTACAGATGATCTAACACAAGTTGTAGATCTAACAAGGTAGCAACTACGAATCATGTAACTCAAGCTCTAGATCTAACAGGGTAGCATCTATGGATCATCTAACACAAGCTCTAGATCTAACAGGGTAGCATATATGGATCATCTAACACAAGCTCTAGATTTACTTACAATCACATATGAACTCTATGGCGTGGAGGCATGATTACTTACAGCCATCACCGGTGGTGGAGAAGAAGTCGAGTCAGAAGAGGTAGTAGGTCTGTCGTCTCCACCGTCGCCGGAACCGGATATGAGTGCGCTGCTTACCTGCTCTCCAATCCGGTAGTGGAGCTCAAAGAGAAGGGGGTAATGGTGGATTTCAAAGTGGAGGTGGGAGTGGGGGTAGAAATAGAGGAAGGGTTTTGCCGGAAGGGAAGGAATCCTCCCCGTCCCCTTTTCCCTTTTTGCTACGCCATGTGTGTGTGCGTGTTCGTGCAAGGAATCTCCACTTTTGCATTTGAGGGGCATATGACGAGGATGGCTCGCAGAAGATGACCACAGTTCCTACTAGGTCTGGTCTAGGGTGTTTTGAGATTTGTGTGGACCACAATGCGACGACCGGGTAACTAGTCAGCCGATTTCTTTGTCAGCGGACCTATCCGTTCTACCAAACGCCCCCAAACTGTCCATGTACAGCCCATAAACTAGCACCGTTTGCACCAGGTCGCTCAAATCTCGGTGTAGTGTATTTTTGTGAAAGTGGCCTCAATCTGTGTAACCTTTTTGCGCTGGCTCGCAGCAGGGCGGTGGATGGAGCCGTTGATTCCGCACGCTCGCTCCAAGAGTCGACCCGCTTAACAAAATCTGGAGCTCTGTCCTGACCGAGATCGCAATTTGTTAACTACTTCCTCCGTCTTAGTTTATAAGACTTACGCGTATTTTTAGGTTGATAAATTAACCAACTTAGCATGCGGTACATAAGATAAAAACTATATTATTAGAAACTTTAAATGTTATATTTTTTAATGATATAATTTTTATATTATATAATTCATATTATATAGCTCATGCGGACAACCTAGGAATACGCGTAAGTCTTATAAACTGGGATAGAGGTAGTAGTCAAATCAAAGTACTACTAGTAATAAGGTACGTCCTGCAGTCTGATTCCGACCAAACATATCTTTGTCAGTGGACTGTTGTCGTGCAGTACCACTACTCACATGGGCGCCGCGCATAATTAGCCTAATTAGCCGTTTTTTCAGCAGACACTGCAAGAGTATTACTAGTATTATACTCCCTCGTCATCATAGTGTAAACACGTCATGTGTGTTATGTGTGACCTCAGGTGCTCGATCGAGCCGCTGGACAATGTAGAAATGTGCAACGCAACGTGCAATGGCGCCGTCTGAAGAGCAAAAGCTAGCAGTAGACATTTGCACTCCCATATTTCTGCCACGACATGCCCTGCAAAACCACCTCGATCGATGCCACTTGCACATTTCCATAACCTCCTTTTCCAAGATCAATCTCTCGACATGTTAGACGCCTTGACCGATCCACAAGCAAGCAACACCAGTTGTTCATCATCCTCGCGTTGCGCAAACATCTCGGTGCAGTACAACAGTTAGTTTAAACCCAGCTTTGCGATGGCGATGCTGCTTCTCTCGGGAAACCGCGGCGGAGCCAAAAAAAAAACAGACACTTGCGGCGTAAGCCCTGATTTGCGCACCCACTACTTGCTAATCCCAATGCCGAATGCCTCAAAATCTTGGCCGTGTTTCTAGCTGCTCCATGGCCCCACATGGCTGCCCTTGCTCGATCAGCTTGTCCGCGCACGGCCTAAATTAGCTGGAGTACGTACTAGACTAAACTACTAGTAGAGCCCTACGTGTAATTACCATCCAGAGAGGCGTTATTAGAGATGGTATATTCAGCAGCCCTACGTGTAATTGCCATCCAAAGAGGCGTTATTAGAGATATATATTCAGCAGCCCTACGTGTAATTACCATCCAGAGAGGCGTTAGAGGTAATTATTATGGAAATGATCGGAAGGTGTCCATATTATCACTAGGATTCTTATTGGCCTCCAGGCCTTGCACTGCTACTATATAATAACTCAGCCCGAGAGGCACATCAATCAATCGCATTACACGCCAATTTCGATACTCTTACTCTTACCATCGGTACACCCTTTGACAACATCGATCTGCTCCCTCCCTATAGATCTGACCGCCGCGGCCATGGCATCGGCAATGGTAGTAGCTGCGGTGCTTTGGTTATGCATCGGCAATGGGGGAGCGCTGGCTCAGGCGCAGCTCCAGGTAGGGTTCTACGCGCAGTCCTGCCCGCAGGCGGAGGTGATCGTGCGGGACGAGGTCGGCAGGGCCGTGAGCGCCAACGTCGGCCTCGCCGCCGGGCTCGTCAGGCTCCACTTCCACGACTGCTTCGTCCAGGTTTCTAATTCTACCCCAACCTACCTAAGTTCTCTGTTTTGCTATTTCAGGTTGCAATGCTGGCCGTCTGATCCTAGATTAAACGACAGTGGTGAATGTGTACTGACGGTCTGTTGATTGGTTTGTGTTGTGTTGTGTCAGGGCTGCGACGCGTCGGTGCTGCTGGACTCGACGGCCAACAGCACGGCGGAGAAGGACGCCGGGCCGAACAAGAGCCTCAGGGGGTTCGAGGTGATCGACGCCGCCAAGAAGCGGCTGGAGACCGCGTGCGCGGCCACCGTCTCCTGCGCCGACATACTCGCCTTCGCCGCCAGAGACAGCGTCGTCCTGGTACGACACGTGACGCCGTCACAGAGCTCACTCACGCATCGTATTGTCTAGCTTCGGTCTTTATTGATCGTATCCTCTCTTGCTCACTCACGCATCGTCAATGGTAGACCGGCGGTAGCCCCTACGCCGTCCCGGCAGGGCGAAGGGACGGCAACGTGTCGGCGGCGTCCGACGCGCTGGCGAACCTGCCCCCTCCCACGGCGGACGTGGCCCAGCTCACGCAAGCCTTCGCCAACAAGGGGCTCTCCCAGGAAGACATGGTCACGCTTTCAGGTACATCCCGTTCACATCAGAAAGCTTCGGCCTGTTAATACTTTCCTTTCCGGCCGCGCCTCACTTTGGCACGTTCAGGCGCGCACACGATCGGAATGACGCACTGCAGCTCCTTCAGCGCGAGGCTGCAGGGGTACAACTCCAGCACGGTTACGGGCCAGGACCCGACCATGGACGCGGCCACGGCGTCGCGGCTGGCGAAGCAGTGCGCGCCGGGGAGCGCCGACGCGGCGGTGCCCATGGACGCCGGCAGCCCGGACGCGTTCGACACGGGCTACTTCCACGCCTTGCTGGCCAACCAGGGCGTCCTCGCCTCCGACCAGACCCTCACCTCCGACAACGCCACCGCCGCGCTCGTGGCCCAGAACGCCTACAACACGTACCTCTTCGTCACCAGGTTCGGCGACGCCATGGTCAGGATGGGCGCCATCCAGGTGCTCACCGGCGCCGACGGCCAGATACGCACCGATTGCAGGGTCGTGAACTGAGAACGCCGTGCGTTTCTAATATATATATAGTAGTAGTACTTCTTTTTGGCTTCTCTCTGTCTTTGCAAATGTAAAAGGCAATGCAATTATACATCGGTTTTAATTAAACTCTGGTAACAATTACGCGTGAGCGATCTGGCGGAGTAGATAGTCTTTTTTCTCTCCGATCAAAAGACCATTCAAAAATTCTACGGACTACAAACTTTTTTTTTTAGAAAATCAGGAGGGATCCTCCCGGATACAATTAAGAAGCCAACAGCGGCCAAACGAGTACAAAGGTTCAGGTAGCAACGAAAGGAAAGGAAAGCTAAAGTAGTACACCCTCCGTCCAAGAATAGATATCTTAAGTTTTTTAAATTTTAGATGAATCTATATATTAAATAGTGTCTAGATTTATTTAAATTTTAACAAATTTGAGACATCTATTTTATGACGGAGGGAGTATAAGACTTCAGAATTACAAGAACAAACTCTAAGAGCACACAGGCCCAACAGAAAGGGAAAAGAGAGGCCGCCTACAGTATCAGGCAGTAACATCCTCATGATCCAAGACACCAGGCCTCAAGATCGGGGACGCCCAGAGCTCAGCTTGACTGACAAAGACCGAGGTCGACAGCTCGCGAGGTCGCAGGAGCTTGCCGTTCTCAGTCCCAGGTGCAGTCTTGGAGGTATCTTGAGGACACCATGGTGAAGCAGCCGCATTCATCCCAGCTACCCCCACGGGAGGCAGAGATGCTGAAGAAGAATGTTTTGGTGAAAGTGTTGGCAGAAATTTTCCACCAATCCCATCATCGATTCCTTGAAAAGGAGCCGCCATGTTCTTAAAATGATCAACTAGATCTGTTTCATACAAATCCATGTCAGTCCATTGAAGATCAAAGCATTCCTAAGTCTCCAGATGGACCATAACACAACAACACAAATAGAGTTCATAAAAGCATGTTTGTTGTTAGAAATCCAAAAATGGGAGATAGAAGCTAGATTAGAACCCAAAGGCCTACCAAAGAATGTACTAACACCCCCCCCCCCAAATTTGTTTGGCTATTATACATTCAAAAAACAGATAGTGGACTATTTCATGACTAGAACAAAACACACATTCTAGAGGCTTATTTAGATTCCTTTTTTTGGAGATTATCTCTAATCACAACTTTATTATGCATGACCAGCCATAAGAAGATATGTATCCTGGGAGGAATGACCAGCTTCCAAATGGCAGGTATGAAAACCTGTTTGACTCCTCTAAAATTAATGATAGCATAAAGGGAACTAGCAGAATAAGAGCCAGAACTATTATAAGCCCAAACCAGGGAGTCAGTATCCAAAGAGAGTCTAATACTTTGGATGATAGACTCCAGACTATGCCAAAGTTCCATAAGCAAAGGGAAAAAAATTCTCCTAAAAGTCAACTTCAGGTTAGATCCATCTCAAACTTTAGCAATGGTACGACATTGTTCATTGCAGATAGAATACAGGGCCCAGAACTGGATAGCCAAGTATCCTCCCAAAATCTGATCTTGTTCCCATCACCTACATTCCACCTATATCCAAAGTTTCTGGTCATCAAGAGAATGCCTCTTAACCTAAGAACCTAGCAAGGAAATGTTTAAATCTCTAATATTGGGGATGCCCAAGACACCAAAGTCCTTGTGCATACAAACCAAAGGCCAATTTGCCAAGTGGATTTTCCTATGACCTTCCAAGTCATTCCAGAGGCAATTGTCCATCTGAGTATTAATCATATCTAAAGCCCACTTAGGGAATTTGAAGAAAGAGAGTAAGTAGATGGGGATACTTGCAAGACGGGATTTAATAAGCACTAATCTAGCAGCATATGACAATAGTTTCCCTCTCCACCCTGCAATGTGCTTGAGAATCTTATCAATAAGAGGCCGAGTATCTTCCCTTCTCAGCTTCTCAAAATGGAGGGGAATGCCTAAATATTTGATGGAAAAATCCCCCAAGGCACAACTAAAAATATCCACAAAAGTGGTAGATTCCTCGGAATCCATATTGATAGGGATGATCTCACTTTTACCAAAGTTAATTCTCATACCAGACACCTGTTCAAAGCAAGTAAGAGTATCTCTAAGGTTTTTTGCCAAGGCAGGATCATACTAGAGGCTGATGACACCTCCAGGATAAAGTCTAGGACAAAGACCTTTAATGAGATTGGATTCAGAATCTTTAATCAGCATTCTGGTGAGAGTATCAACAACATGATTGAACAAAATGGGAGAAAGGGGATCCCCTGTCTCAGCCCTTCTCCAGAAAGGAAGAAATTGCTTTCCAAGTTATTCAACTTGACACCCACAGAACCCCCTAAAACAGCTAATTTGACTAGTTTGATGAAGTGTTGACCAAAACCTCTCCTTTCTAGAAGCTCAAAGAGGAAGTCAAGGTTTACTTTATCAAAGGCTTTCTCATAGTCCAGCTTAAGGACAATACCTTTGTCCTTAGATTTATGGACAGAGTGTATAGCCTCATGAGTTGTAACTACACTTTCTAAGATATATATACCCATAATAAAAGCTGATTCAAGAAAATTAATCTATGTAGAGAGCTTAGTCTTACAATAATTACCTTAGTAAACAATTTAAAAATGCAGTTAAGCAAATTGATAGGTCTATTTTAATGTGAGTGGCATTAGCTTCTTTTGGAATCAAAGACAACATAGCAAAATATAGCCTAAAGAGGTCAAGTTTCCCAACATGGAAATCTGAGAACATATTTATAATGTCACCCTAAACTACATACCAGAATTTCTGGTAAAAGAAGAAAGGGATGCCATCAAGGCCAAGGGCCCCATCAGCATAATAATTTAACAGGGTGGGTTTAACTTCCTCTTCAGAGAAAAGAACCTCTAACATAGCCTTCTCTTCAGAAGTAACTAGGTCATTACTAGCAAAGAAGTTCTCTGATAACCTAAAACCCTGCCTGTCCTCTTTGCTAAAAGGGTCTTTATAAAATCTTACAGCTATATCTAACATCTTATCATGATCAGTAATGGGTCCATCAGGCCCATCTAGAGAGTTAATCAAGGTCTTCCTCCTTCTTTCATTGATTACAAACTTTTCTCTAGACGATATGGCTGATCGGTGGATAGCGCGTCTACGCTTTTGTCGCGTGTCGAGCAAACTTGGAAGTTGATAAGCAATTCTAGTTTAAGTGTTTCTCCTAAAGGTTGATACCATTAAGAATATCATAATGCAACAAAAGCAAGGCAACCTTTGCAACGGAGCCAACAAAACGACTAGTGCTTGCCTAGAGCACAAGAAAGAAGGCTGCCGGTTTAACCCAATTATTACCTTTTTCCACAAGGATTAAGCAACTATATATGTTGACCGATTAGCATAGTCAAACCAAGTCAGACAATTAAATTCTTTACTAAACTATGATCAACTGGACATCATATAGTACCCAAAATAATTAATGAACTAAATGCAAACAAAAATTAGAAAGTGGTATTTACAAGTTGCTAGGGTTTATGACCACTTTTTAATTAGTTACTTATTTGGAAAAATAAATAGAATTGTTCTCCTATATAATAAAAGAAAATGATATGTATAGTCTGTACTTTTTTATTTAGTTTTCACTTTTTAATTCGTTCCCCAATATAGTAAAAATAAATATATAGGGAGCTTCTCCTACTTAGTTAGATCAAATGGTATGTACATAGTATTTATTTATTTAGTTTGCACTTAACTTTGAGGTTCTAGTTACTTCCCTATTTACTAAAAAAAATAGATAAGGATTCTCCCATTTAGTAAAAAAATAACAGTATGTAAACTTTTTTATTCAGTTTCCACTTATTAATTAGTTTCCTATATAATAAAATAAATATCATGTTTCTCCTACTTAGTAAACAATGGTATGGACATACTTCTTTATCTAGTTTCCACTTAATTTTTATATTCAATTTTTTGTAAAATAAATAGCAATATTCTAAAAGAAAATGGTAAATATGATGTTTACTTTTTATTTAGTTTCCACTTATTAATTTGTTTCTCATTGCTTAAATGAAAATTTATACCAAGGTTCTCTTACTTAGTATAAAAGAAAATGGAATGTATACAATATTTATTTAGTTTTCAATTAAATTTTAGTTCCTTATTTTGTAAAAGAGACAGAGAGGGTTCTCCTTTTTAGAAAAATTTAACGCTATAATTTTCTAAGAATAGGTATCTCCCACCTAAGGGGACCATCTAAGCCTACTAGGCGTCTATGTGGACAAAATTTAAGCAAAATCAAGCCAAGAACTAGTTAACAAGGACCTTGATCATGGCATAGTCAACAAGACAAAGATTAAGACATGAGATAAAAAAATGAAACCAAAGACGAAGTCATGGATAAAGGATCTCATTAAATGGAGGCCTTCTTGTGCTAGTAAAACTTAGGTCAAAGCCCACATCTTCACTCATCCACATCCCCATGGTCTAGTGAACCAAGTTTTACTACTCCCTCCAACCCATATTAGTTGACTCAACTTTGTCTAGATTCATCATCCGAATCTAGACAAAGTTGAGTCAACTAATATGGGTCGGAGGGAGTATTGTATCCCTCCCACCTATCACCATGAAAGGTATCGTTGGTCTTTTGTTAAGGAACCATTCCCTGCATAAACCCCCAAGAGGAAGGTGAGAGCGCATTAATTCACATCCCATTCAATAAAATAAATGAAGAGGGCTAGAGCACCAAATTGGACTCTTGTTTCATACCCAAAGGTGTGGTAGTTTGACTGGACACGGTCGTATCGTTAGTTAGGGCTTTTGAAACCATTTGAGTTGATTTTGGACTCATTCAATTTTCATAGATGAAACCACAATCTTCATGTATTGGATCTTCAGTTTGAGCATATTGTGGGCATTCATATGTAAAACACTTCAATATTCTTGCTTCTTTGCTTCCAGCTTATCGTATTGACCCCAAATTGGCTCTATTCATTGTGTTAAGTCAATGGGAGTTACAAAACACCCACACAACATAAGAAAAAGTATAACTTGGCTTAGGGTTGTGCAATTTCTCATCTAGAGAAAAAGGTAGTAATGACATAAAAGAGAGATGAAAAGAGTTCATTAAAACATAATATGAGGAATTGCAAGTATAGTCAACCAATGAGTAATAAAAAATATTTGTATTTTGATGCATCATTGCTAGAGTTCTTCTCGAACAAGGAAGTGCCATCAACATCGTCATCACATGTTCCCTCAATGGTCTAAAGATCCTAAATGCACGATAAATTGTGTCGCCTCCACATCTGGGTCGCCTTCCCTCTCCAAATTATCTGACCTCCAGCTCCATCTCTACATTTATGATAGTATAGTTATAGTCACCTTCCTCATCTCTAGAGTTTAACCATTAATCATTTTTCTCATGGATCTAGATGTGATTCCATGGAGGATAAAACACCAGGGGAAGTTGATCTAAATTGATGGGAGAAGAGTACGAGCGTAGATGAGGAGCAAGTGTAATAACAGTTCTTATAAAATATGTGTTGATTCTCACTTCAAGGACAACAACATGTATCCATCTAATTCTATCCACTTAGAGAATTCCCCAAAAATTCCAAGCTTTACTCTTGTTTTCTTAAACATATTACTGATTTGTTTATTATTTCACTTACCAAACAAAATAATAATAAATTCTAGTAACTATCCTTAACTAATTTGATCATACAATAATAATCACTAACATATATAGTACATCTAATTATCACTAATGTCTCGTATGTCAAATTTCTTAGGATTGGCTTGTTTGGTGAATTATTGACCATGATCTCCATTATTTATTATTATTGGTCACTTTAACTAGCATCACCATCAAAGGTCTACATCTAGAAATAAAATTATCTAAATTGGAAGAATTGTGGTGGTCTCACTACCCACACACCGTGAGGACCTACCTTAAGGGGGACCACATGAATACATGAGATAACTCATGTTTTATTTAGTGTAAACTTTGTACATCAAGAGACACTCATATATATGTTGGTAGTTGTCCCTAAGATCTCTTATACTAAATCTTATCTTCATCACCCTAATATCTCGCGTACTTGGTAGCTATTCCTTGTTTGCTTACTTCATAAATTTTCTAGACACTACTCCTAAGACATTTTGCTCTAGAGTCTACAAGACTATAATTCTAGAGTTCACCCTAAGTATCTTCGTCGCCATGGTTATGGATTCCGGCCTAGCAAGTCCACTATATGGACATACATAACATATTTGTAGAAGTGCTCATGTCTTTATCGAACCTAAGGGTGGCATTGGTGTCCAACGGAAAACTTGAACAATCATTGTCTTTCTTTTTTGTGGAGCCAAACTAAATTTGTAAGCATCGAGTTGAAAATAAACATATGAAAGAAGGTTCACCTGCAATGTAAAAAAGCAATGCAGTTATACATCGGTTTTGGACTGCATTGTGTTGCCCGTCTGATGTTTTATGTACTAGGTCTTCTTTCCTCTAAGAACTAAGAATACCTTCTGAAAACTGTAAAGTCATTCTAAAGCATATGGCTGATGGATTGGATCAGCCATGCTGTCTAAGCGGGTATGCGCTTGAGATGCTTTGTGGTACCCCTAAATAAATAATAGCCCTTTATTTTCCTCCGTCCAATGGACTACATCAAATCATACTTGTGCCAGATACTAGCAAAATGCCCGTGCGTTGCGGCGGAAGAAGTTAGTATTTGTTGTGCCGGTGGTGAGTTTTTTTAAATCAATGGCATGCCGCGGCATAGACAGTTTTTTAACCCGCTTAGTGATAATTAGCCCACACATTTAGTTTATTATCAGTGCGTTGCAGTGAGAGAGAAGATATTTAGGTCACGGAAGCCGACAAATTATATTGTCGCTAGTTTTTCTATATTTTTGTCCCATCTCATATCTAGAGACAACGAACATCAATAAAACAACTTTGGACAATAATTTCGAGAAAGATTGCGTCTTGAGCGTAGAAAGTAACATGATCTCATGCTAATATTAAACATTGCCCATTTACAATGCTGATTTTCTTTTAAACTGAATGATTTTTTTCTTTTAAACTGAATGTCGACATCCATGGGTTGCATGCTGGATTTTGTAATGGAATTGTCAAAAAAAAAACGTGTATGCTAATCCAGACCTTGCCGGATTAATTTGCTCCCAAAGCAGAATGGAGATGTTGTAATCGAACATCTACTTCGTGTAGGCCCTCAGATTATTTCTCACATGCAGATCCATGAACGTGACATGTCCCTGATCCGGGCAACCAAAGCAGCCATCAGACTTCCATGAAGAATCACTTCCGCTCCTGCTTTTTTCTGTCTCGTGGCCTAGCTAGTTATCCATCAAAATCGGGCCCTTTCACTCGATCGAAGAAGCATGCGCCCGGGCGTACCTCGTTTGCATGCATGTGTCCACCTCTTCCTTGGATCGCTGGTAGCGATTCGTTTAGTTTTTCCTTTTTCTGTACACGTTGGTTTCTTCTTCCTTTGCAGAAAAAAAAAGAAAACAAAGAGTTTTCTTTTAACTTACCGGTGGTTTAGCAGTAATAGATGGTTTGGTGGGAGGACAAACCCGTCCAAAAAAATTGAACCGGAAGAAACACTTCATCCTTTATTATTATTATTATTATTATTATTATTATTATATACTATATATATATAAAGTAAACAATGCCCGTGCGTTGTCACCGGAAGAGAACGTCGAGGAAATTTATAAAATTCTTGTTTGTGCTTCAATTAATTCAATCCAACTTATGTCTGTAGATAATAAACATAAAAAAAAATCTCCAGTGCCACAAGCAAGAAACGACCGGCATCGCGTTGAACCTGAGATTAGATTAACAGGTAACTGTCAAGTGGTACATATCGACGAACGAAACATGAACCACTCCAGGCCTTGACGGAAATCAGTCCCAAAATCCCAATCCACAAGCCTCCTCCCATTTCGCCCACCTTGTTGTCCTCATCATCCGCCACACTCACGTAACACGGCACACTACACAACCCCGCAAAACACAACCACGCACACAGCAGCGTGCGCCGCACACGCACCCGACCCACGCTGCTCACACGCACGCAAGCGGTGCACTCTCTCCCTGTCACGACCCAACTGACACGCCACACCGACCCACGGCGTCGCAACCCAGACCCAACGCGTACACACGCACCCACGCTTCCACAGTTCCACGATCCACCCATCGCCACCAACCCCGTAGGTCTCTGGAATCCTCGCTCACCTACCCCCCGTGTCTCCCTCCTCTCGTCGAGCGCCGCCGCCTACTGCGAGCCCGACCTCACCTGGTCCTCCATCCCCGAGCGGCACTGCCTGCAAGCCTCCCGCAGGTCCCCCTCCCTCTGCGTGGCCTCACCCCGGCGCCTTCCTCTCCGGCAGTGGCGATTCTAGAACGAAAACTGAGGATAGGCTAAAATAAAAAAAATCATAACTAGAATGATTTTAAAAAAGCAATATGGTCATGTGCACTTCAGATTCTTATATCAATGAATGATAGTGTAAAAAAACAACCACTAAATTAAGAAACACAGTATCTTCCTGTTCTAAGTAGCTACTCGCTAGCAAAGAGAACAAGTAGTCTGATAGAGAACAAGTAGTCTGATAAATTAAAAAAATCATCAAATATCCAGCGACCTGCATGGTGGATTAGAAAAATTAGTGAAACATTTGTATGATAGAATAGCCAACGTTCTAAATAATTATACGTACCACTAAAGTTCAATGGTTCTTTCTTTAGGCAGATGTCCAGTACGGTCTTTCATAGCTTGGAAGCGCTTCATGATCTTAGCATCCTCAATACTTTTGAATATTTGTCGCTCAGTGTAGCATACCATCAAGTCATTTAACCACTCATCTGATATCTTGTTCCGCAAATCTATCTTGATAATACTCATTGTAGAAAATATCCGCTCTACAGATGCCGTTGCCACCGATAGGATCAATGTCAGCTCAATAAGGCGATATACCAATGGGAAAGTTCTATGTTTTCTGGTTTCAACCATCAGTTCAGCAAGTTTTGAAACATCAGAACGTCCATGAAATTCTGTGCTCCTCCTAATATTAAGGATGAAGGTTTGTAGCTGACTTCTTAACAACAACCGATCAGCGATGGTAAAATCCGCATTATAAATCTTAGCAAGTCGAACAAGTTTATCAACATTAAACATAGCGAATGAATTTCTTGGATTAAGACATGACATGCATACCAACAACTCTTTGAAAACCTCATTGAAGCGATGATTTATCTCGGTCATAGTTGAATCAATAGCAACATAGAAGATGTCAACCTTGTAATAATAATGCATAGTCACCTTATTCTTGCAGCGGACGGATTCTCCCATTGGTACAGTAAGATCATCCATAATTGGCACACTTATCGCATACTCCTCACAATAGCTTTTGACTTGTTTGAGTAATGGCTCCCACCCATTGTCCCTCATATCTTGTAAACGTACTTTCACATCAGATATCAAACCCATAGCTTCAACAATATCTTGATCTTTCCTTTGCAAAGATTTAGACAACTCATCTGTGATGCTCAATAAGCCAATTAAAAAAAATGCAAGATGAAGACAAATTCATAACATTCCATTTTCTTTATCAAACCACCAGCTCCACCAGTACTAGAGTGTTCACGAGCATCTCCACTTACTACTCGTAGCACATCGACCGTTGCTTCCCACATCTGATATATACGAAGCAAGGTTTTAAGGTGTGAGCCCCATCGAGTATCTCCCGGTCTAGCTAGGCCGGATTCTTGATGCAACCCTTTTCCAGATGAAATCTTACCATTTTCCAACTTTTCCAATAAGACATCTTGGTGCTTAGCAATCAATGCATCTTTTCTCTTACAAGATGCACTAACTTGGTTAACTATCAAAGGAACCTGGTTGAAGAATTCAGCAATACACTTACTGCATTTGGCAACAGTTACAACCACTAACTGTAGTTGATGAGCGAAACAATGGACATAAAAAGCATGAGGACTCTCGTCTCGTATCGGTTTTTGTAAACCATTAAACTCCCCCTCATATTTGAAGCTCCATCGTAGCCTTGCCCACGTAGCCTGGATATAGGTAAGTCGTGCTTATTAAGAAGGCGAACCAAGGCTTCTTTTAATGCAGCAGATGTACAATCCGAGATATGCTTGATTTCAAGGAACCTTTCCATGACCTTCCCTTGTTCATTTACGAATCTACATGCACATAATTTTAGTGTGGTAAGAAACCAATAATAATAATTCATAAAAGGTGCACTTAAAGAAAGATAGAATTTGTAAGACTAACCTCACAATGACGGCCATTTGCTCTTTTATAGATGAATCTCTAGCCTCATCAATTAGGACTGGAAAGTTTCTGTCTCCAATCTCACTCTTAATCACACTTGTGACCTCTTCAGCACAACATTTTGCAAGATCTTTTTGAATTTTTGCAGAAATCATAAGTGCATGTTGGTGCAGCCCGAGGCTGCACCCTCTTCTTCCCTGCCTCTCGTAGCTCACGGACTTAAGGTAGAAAAAGACACAAGGTTTTTCGGCCGGCGACGAACGCCGCCACGGGCGCTCGAACACCCTAATCCTTTTCAGCTGGCTCGTACCAGTTCGCACGAAAGAGCACTTGAGACTATATTGTTTCTCCTAGCACCTGCATCTCTCGCACATACGTGAGGTCTTTAAATAGGCAGCACATGGACTAACCCACTAGCAGCACGTACACGCAGCCTCCATGCACTAACCCACTAACTAACTAACAACCTGGCCTGGTCCTGTGCTACTCACGCACACGACCTGCTCCACACACTCACATGTGGCTAACAACCTTTGCATGTCAAGATTATAGCTAACAATTTTCCCCCTAATCTTCACATGGCTCATCGTCCACCATCTCCTTGAACTTGTTTCTGGCAGCAGCTCACACGGCCGCTACCACGGCCTCCACGCTCGACGTCGCCTTCTCCGGCTTCGGCGACATACGCCGTCTTCTCTGGCTCCAGAGACAAACGCATCACCACGCCCTGCACGCCTCGGCCCGTACACACGATCACGCACTGACATGATCGACGCGGCCGTCCTACGCTCCGCTGGATGCGTTCTCCTCCGGTGATCCGCACGCCCTCGGCTCACACACATGCCGCGCCCCGACGCAAGCAACGTGGTTGCTCGAGCTGCCTCACCTGCCGCACGTACGGCTTCTCCTCCATGCCGCCGAGCCACGCCGCGCCACCGCAGCCTCTGCGCCACCACGCATGTCCGCCGCGGCTGCCGCGCTCCCGGCACGGACGGCATGGCCATGCTCCCCTCACCGCGTCACCACGCAGCGCCTCCGGGGCTTCCGCGCTCGCCGCACGTACGGCGTCACAGCGCTCCGCCCCCGCCGCGCTCCGCGGACTCACCGCGCACCACGGCTCCGAACCATGAGGCTCTGATACCACATGTTGGTGCAGCCCGAGGCTGCACCCTCTTCTTCCCTGCCTCTCGCAGCTCACAGACTTAAGGTAGAAGAAGACACAAGGTTTTCCGGCCGGCGACGAACGCCGCCACTGGCGCTCGAACACCCTAATCCTTTTCAGCTGGCTCGTACCAGTTCACACGGAAGAGCACTTGAGACTACATTGTTTCTCCTAGCACCTACACCTCTCGCACATATGTGAGGTCCTTAAATAGACAGCACATGGACTAACCCACTAGCAGCACGTACACGCAGCCTCCATGCACTAACCCACTAACTAACTAACAACCTGGCCTGGTCCTGTGCTACTCACGCACACGACCTGCTCCACACACTCACATGTGGCTAACAACCTTTGCATGTCAAGATTATAGCTAACAGTGCATTACCTTGCCCTTTCTCGAAAGCTTCTTTTACTTCATCATTCTTATCTTTGTACCAATCCAACAACTCTCTAAAATTTGATGGATGTAGATGATTCATCGTGTCCGCGAAAAGCCTCCCCCTGTGCTATGAGATATCTTGCACAATGCCGTCAAACGGATTTTGTATGCAATATCGGCCGCCTTAGAGTACGTACGCATTTTATTAGACACACTTGACCGCTGATTTTTGAAATCATCACATTCACCTCTTGCAATATTATGGAAACTACCTGGACCACCAACATGTTTTTTAAATGCATCAGTAGAGGTCTTCCAACGGGTGTATCCACTTTTGGAGAACACGTCATTTCCAAATGTATTAGGCTGTACTGGTTTCTTAAAAAGAAAACAATAGAAACAAAAGACGGCATTCTTCTCCATGCTATATTCTAACCAATCATATTTATCAAACCATGATCTCTGAAAAGATCTCGAGATTTTACCATCTAATGTATGTGGAAATACATACCCAGTTGCTTGTTGGACCGTTCAACAAATATGCCCTCCTCACTTCACTTCTAAGTTCATTAGCATAATCTCTACTACTTACAAAGGCACCAACTTGTTGGGATACAACCAATCACATCCGTACAACACATGCAATTGGATGGTCCGGATCTCTCCTATGTTGAGCTCCACTAAACATGATTTCCAAATCCCGCGACTTAACTCTACAACGATACACCCCTAAACATACGCCTAGGGAAACAAAACAAAAAAAAACGATCGCTCCCTCTAACGACGCCGCCTCCCTCCGCTTATCCCTCTCGCCGCCGGCTGCAGCTGCCGCTGCCACAGACACCGCCCTGCCTTGCCGCAACAAGGGCTCCTCTACCTTAACCCTCATCCCGTCGCGTCCTGCCGGTGGAGTCGCCGCCTCCCTCCGCTTATCCCTCCCGCCGCCGGCTGCAGCTGCCGCTGCCGCTGCCACCGACGCCGCCCTGACTTGCCATAACGAGGGCTCATCTACCTTAACCCTCAGTCTGCCGCGTCCTGCCGGTGGCGTCGCCGCCTCCCACGGCTTATCCCTCCCGCCGGCTGTAGCTGCCGCTGCCACAGACGCCGCCCTGCCTTGCCGCAACGAGGGCTCCTCTACTTTAACCCTCAGCTGCCGGTTACTCACGACTGATATATGATCAGCAAAGTAAGTTTATCTCACGCATCCACTTTCTCCCGCATGTGCCTGTTCATCATGTTGTAGGGGGTCAAAAATATGAATACACAAATCGTGAGCTGGTAACATGTGCTGCGTCCTCAATACAATTATCCTTCCTTCATTTTTAGCTGTAACCAATCAGAACACACCCTGCAATAGTTAGACAACCGTTATATGACTTCACGAAAATACATTGGTTCTAACAAATAAATGGAGAACTTTCGAAGGAAACACCAGATTGTTCTAACAATATGGAAATAGGACAATGTGCAAGCTGATGGATCTATGATAGCATATTTTCAAAACAAAATCGTGTTTAGTAAAATTTCTGCTCTCCTCTTATATATAAACTAACCTAATAATGTTTTTGTGTATTCATCATTACCTGGCAGATATAACATCAAGAATGGAGGACTGTTCCCCATTTAAAGACTAAACAAATGTTACTGCCAACAGGGCGTCAGTATCGACAAGTAAAAAAGCATCAACCGGTAAACAGTCATGGTATGCCCGATTGTCCGAAGAACAGAAAGCAGATTACCTGAATAAGTTGCGTGTTTCCAGACAGCAAAAGAAAGCTGCAGCAGCTCTGGCTGTTAACGACAGTGAGACACCAACATCTTCTTTGCTACGTTCCATGAACGTACACCTTTCAAAGATGTATCAAACATTTTAAAAAATGGTGATTGAACACACATATCTTTTTCCATATATAACTAACCTAAATGATACCTCTCTAATGCTCATCTAACATTCGTGCTTGTTGTGTGCAGGAGATAACACAAATAGAGATACAAACAACACTGTTGTAGACAAAACTATGCCACAAAATCGTAAAGGAAAAAATGGTAAAGGATGGTACGCCAACCTTTCTAATGATAATAAAGCAGCTTACCTGGAGAAGCTGCGACTAACCCGGGAACAAAAAAAAGTTGCTGCTCTCGGTTCAAATGTGCCTAAACAAGGAAGTTCAATCCCATTGGTGTCACCTGGTATGGACAATAATTATTTCAATAACCTCATGCGTGAAAAAATTGGTGCTCATATCATGGTTGTGCTCTAGATATTTCTCAAATAGGATCGAGACAATCTGGTGTCACACAGCTGGGAGGTACACTGATTGGAGTTGCTACTCCAGGCATGGAGCCAAATAGTACTGCACCTGATGATAGTGAATGACTCCACAGAAACAACACATACCAGCGGAGAACACGGTGTATTAATGCACCTACCCCATCAACCGGTCAACAAGGTAATCTTCCGAGACACCCATACAAGCCATTTTTATTACAATCCTCTTACAGAAGTGGTGGCCTCTTATAGGGCTTCCCACATTTGCTAACACATGTTCGCCGCTACTCCCACAAACCCCTAATGTATTCTGCACTCCTGGTATGGTTGCCTATTTATTCGGGTATTTTATGTGTTATTACTATCTGTCCTACTACTTTTACGTTTAACTTATTTTCATCCTAATAAGCACCAGGAAGTGTGATCATTGATGTGCCAGAAAATAATAAAACATCGGAATCGATAAGGCGACGTGATAGGCAACGGTATTCTTCGATGACGCCTGACCAGATTGATGCTCGGAAAAAGAAAATGTGTGAATACAACTTAGCAAGGCGGAGTGGGGTTGCAATAGCAGACGAGGTTATGACTGATGTCCACTACGAGCAAATGCCTTTCAATATACCAAGTGCAACACCTAATGGAAAAGCGCCTGGTAACCATGAACCATCTCTACAATTGTCTCCTGCTACGCCGATGCTAAGTGGTCTTGCCACAACCGGCGAAGGTATGCATGCACAAGGTGATCAAATGACAGCGGATATGCAGGGTGCAGCACCTCATGGTAAATAATCATGCTTTCTAACACGGTTTTCTGGTTAAATTGACATGCCTCATTATTATGTGTTAAGTCAGTTTCAACAACTTCCATAGTTTGTTCTGACCAAGCACACGATGTTTACGGAATCTTCGAGCCCACTGAGAACCCACTCAACTGCAAAGGTACAAGTCTTACATTTATATTGTTCATATATAATATTTCCTTAGATTAGATTTTCATATAATGTCTTTCCATATTATAACCTTTGGATGCAGTACATGATAACGACAAAGTTGTAGAGGATGATCTTGATGATGAAACAAGGATACTCATGGGACAACGTATGCATGTTTACACCATAATTTTCAAAACATATAATCACATCATTGCCTACTTTATCCCTTTATCATTTCATAATTTATACTTTCTATGAAATTTCTAGGTGTTCATTACAGATCGTACCGAGAAGAACGCCATACTACTCAAAGAATACCCACAAATAATATTGCTGATAGAATCTACCAAAATCTACCAAAAAAACACCATGTTCTAAAAAAGGTTAGAGACTGCAACTATTGTGGAGCTATGCGGTTTCAGTTCGAGGGGCCTGCATTCTGCTGTAGAAAAGGAAAAGTCGGTATATTCATTCCTGAGGTTCCAGGGGAATTGAAACGGCTATGGACAAGTCAGGACGATGAAGATGCTAAATATTTCAGAGAGCATATCCGCTATTTCAACTCCCATTTCTCATTCACGAGTCTTGGAGTTACACTTGACCGCCGAGTTAGCACCGCGGCAGGAACTGGCAACTATACTTTCCGTGCACATGGCATGTTGTACTACAAAATGGATGATCTGGTGCCTACCGGTCAAGGGCCAAGACATTTGCAGCTTTACATTTATGATAACGATGAAAGCTTGTCTCACAGAGTTCAGAGGTCTCCTGATCTCAATGTAGACCTCATTCGGAAAATTCTAAGGATACTTGAGCACAACCCTTATGTGCAGACTTTCAAAAGTGTCGGGTCTTTTTCAAATCTTGATGAGTACAGGATTGAGCTAAACACAAATATAACCCAAGATCAACGACGATACAATGCACCCACAACTTCTGAAGTGGCTGCAATTTGGGTAGAAGGGAACGACCCAGGTAACTGCTTCGATAGGAGTGTTGTCGTGCATGGAAAAGGAGGTTGTCCCCTGTATATTAGAGCATACTATGGGTGCTACGATCCCTTGGCATATCCACTATTTTTCCCAGGTGGAGAAACCGGTTGGAACCGTCGGATGCCATATCTTGAGCCTCCTGATCACATACCTCCAAATTTAGGCACAGGTGTTTATAATAACTCCCTGATTCTGCTTATTATTGCTTTGTTTCACTTATTAAAAGTAATTCAGAAGTTAACATGTTATATTAATAATACCATTTTACATATCGACATTTTTTCAGATCCAACTGGTACGGCTACAAATCATGAAGACCATGCCAAAGATGTACCTGGTGGTGATGAATTCGACCAGGACACTGATGCAGAACCAGGGCGAGACGAATACGACCAGGCCACTGATGTACCTGGGCGAGATGAATATCATGCTACTGATGTACCACCAGGCATGATCATTGAAGAAACCAAAATTAAACATTTTATTTTACAAAGACCAGCCCAAATTATTGTTTCTGAATCATTTTATAATTTATATAGGTGACATGAATGGCAACCAATTGGAGGATGTTATCAATTTTGCACATTCCACTAGATTTGTTAGTGCAAGGGAATACTACTGCTTCAAGTTACAAGTCCGCAAGAATCTCTTTAACATCATCTTGTTCGGCGGGCGCCTCTTCCAACAATGGGTTGTTGATATGTACATCAAGATAGAAACTATGAGGCTTGATTGGTACTCGAAGCCAAACAATCAGAAGATTATACGAGCTGACCTCTACCAGGTAAAATTCATATAGCAATTGTATTATTATGTTTCTGAACCATGTTGGAATTTTCCTTATTTAAAAGTATTTATTTTGTAGGGTCTGGTTGACACCATTGTTGCTGGCGAGGCACGTGGTGATCGGATTGGCAAGAGAATCGTGCTGCCACGGAGTTTTCCAGGCGGTGATAGAGACATGCAGAGGAGGTTTCTTGATGCAATGGCTATAGTCCAGCGATGGGGTAAACCAGACTATTTTATCACAATGACTTGCAACCCATACTGGGAGGAGATAACAGAGAAACTATTGCCGGGTCAATTACCACAAGATCGTCCAGACCTTGTAGCAAGAGTTTACAAGGCTAAGCAACGCGATATGATGGATTTTTTGACCAAGGGTAAGCATTTTGGAGAAGTGGATGCTTATGTACATGTCACCGAGTTTCAAAAAAGAGGTCTCCACACGAGCATATCCTTATAATTATGAAATCAGATAGCAAGTTAAAGACCCCAGATGACTATGATCGAGTGATATCTGCAGAGATACCTGACAAAGAGAAGTACCCTGTTCTACATGATCTGGTCGTCAAACACATGTTGCACGGACCCTGTGGTGAGTTGAAAATAAATTGTCCTTGCATGATTGATGGAAAGTGTCGTTTCCATTATCCTCGACAGTTTTGCCAACATACACAACAGGGAAAGGATTCATATCCCATCTATAGAAGGAGAGACGATGGGTGTGTGGTTACGATCAGAGGAGCAGATTTGGACAATAGATGGATGGTCCCTTATAACCCATTTCTTCTCATGCGATACAATTGCCACATAAACGTTGAAGCTTGCTCGAGCATCAAGGTGGTCAAGTATTTGTTCAAATACATCTATAAAGGGCATGATAAAACATCCTTTGCATTTGAGAAAGATGTCATCAATGACGGGGGAATCATCAATGAAATTCGTCAATACAGGGATGCACGTTATATATCTCCTCCGGAGGCTATTTATAGGATTTTCGGTTTCCACATGTTTGGTGTCAGTCCGTCTGTTCTGCAGCTCCAACTTCATTTGCCCAACATGCACACTGTTGCGTTTAAAGCCAGTGATAATCTAGAAGAGGTTGTCGCTCGGCCATCTTCATCCAAATCCATGCTGACCGAGTACTTTGAGATGAACCGAAAATATTCGGAGACACGAAAATGGCTCTATAGAGAGTTTCCAGAACAATATAGGTGGATTGCCAAAGATAAGAAGTGGCAAAAGAGAAAAAATAAGAGATCGCAAATTGGAAGACTTGTGTATGCACACCCAGCTGAAGGAGAGAGGTACTACTTGCGAGTGCTCCTAAGTCATGTCCGAGGTGCAACTTCATTTGATGACTTAAAAACAGTAAACGACAATCTATGCAGTTCATTCAGAGAGGCGTGCGAGCACTTGGGCCTCATTGAGCACGACAGGTCACTTGATGATTGCATGACAGAGGCAGCCACATTTCAGATGCCTTGTTCTCTTAGACGGTTGTTCGCAACTATACTTGTATTCTGGGAGGCAACAGAAATTCGACAGTTGTGGGACAAACATCTAGCATCGATGTCTGACGATTTCCGCCTCAACCAAACCAATGAGGCGACACTTGAGCAGATGGTCCTAAGAGATATCAGAGATCTGGTGCAATCCATGGGAAAGGATATTAAAAGCTATGGACTTCCGGATTTGGTTGAGACAGACGGTTCTTCTGACGCAGAGTATAGAGAGGTAACAGAGGAGAGACAAGTCACCGTGGACCAAGAACATCTAGATCTAATTGACTCTTTGAACAATGAACAGCTAGATGGTTATAATGAAATAATGGATCATGTGAGGAACAAGAAGAGCCAAATATTCTTTATTGACGGTCCAGGAGGCACTGGGAAGACATACTTATACAAGGCATTACTTGCGAATGTGCGTGACATGGGCCTAATAGCAATCGCAACAGCTACATCAGGTATAGCGGCGTCAATTATGCCTGGAGGCCGAACTACACACTCCAGGTTTAAAATTCCAATCAAGCTCACTGGCTACAGCATGTGTGGCTTCACAAAGCAGAGTGGTACAGCGGAGTTGCTTAAACAAGCGTCCTTGATAATTTGGGATGAAGTCGCTATGACAAAGCATCAAGCTGTTGAGACGCTTGATAGATCACTCCAGGATATAATGGGTTGTTCTTTGCCATTTGGTGGGAAGGTTGTCGTCTTTGGTGGGGATTTTAGGCAGGTCCTTCCCGTTGTGGCACGAGGGACGAGAGCACAAATCACGGATGCTACACTGCGGAGATCCTATTTGTGGGATAAGATCCGCAAGATTCCCCTAACGCGCAATATGCGTGCACAAGCTGATCCTTCGTTTTCCGAGTACCTCCTACGAATCGGCAATGGAACAGAAGAGACAATAGGAGACGACTATGTGCGTCTCCCCGATGATATTGTGATTGGCTATACCGAGGATGATACAGCAATTAACAAACTCATCGAAGATGTCTTCCCATCGCTGCACGCAAATGCTACATCGAGGGAGTACATGAGCACACGTGCAATTCTTTCGACCAAGAATGAGCATGTAGATAACCTCAATGACAAAATGATCTCTAGGTTTCCAGGCGAGGAAAAGGTATACCATAGCTTCGACTCAATCAAGGATGACTTGCAGAGTAATTACACCATTGACTTTTTGAACGATCCCCCACATGTCTTGCGAGTAAAGGTCAACTGCCCGGTCATTCTGCTCCGGAACCTAGATCCTCATAACGGTCTATGCAATGGAACACGACTCATGATCAGAGCCTTCCAAGATAATGCAATCGACACGGAGATTTTTGGTGGTCAGCATGCTGGAAAGAGGGTGTTCATACCTAGAATCCCTATATCGCCCTCGGAGGACATCTCACTTCCCTTTAAACTCAAGAGAAAACAGTACCCCATCCGCCTGAGTTTTGCGATGACCATTAACAAGGCACAGGGTCAGACCATACCACATGTTGGTATTTACCTTCCCGAGCCTGTATTCTCACATGGCCAGCTATATGTTGCATTGTCAAGGGGCGTGTCGAGGTAGACGACACGGATTTTGGCCCAGCCGAACAAGGAGGTTGATACAACCGGAAAAAGCACAAAAAACATTGTCTACAGAGATGTTTTGGAGGGGTGAGGCAGGTGTGTGCTTCCGTGTTTTCCTTGCACCTTAGTTTCTATATCTATATAACTACTTTTAGACCTAATATTATTCATTTTTTTCAGGTTTTTACCAATATCAGACTGTTTGTAAACATTACAGAAGATTGATGTCCATGTGAGCTTGGCTTTGTACATCAATGTCAGTTTATCATTGTGATTGAAAAACTGCAAATAAATGATATGCATTCATCTAATGATCTACAATTAATGAGTTAATAGCATAAAACTACCACATTTCGGCCGAATGTTCGAATAACCACCACCTTACAAAAAAATCGCAAAAAACCAACACTTTTCGGCAGATTTTTTGCAATTCACGCTAAAACCCGATTTGCGGTCGATTGACAGGAGGGGCCCACCAGGATGATGACGTGGCAAGTGGTAGACGGCTCCTGGCGACGGCCGTTACGCGCCGTTAACGGCTGCGTGGGGCCCACACCGGCGCCGTGTCTGAAAGAGGGGAAACGGTTAGTTAGGTTACAGTTTCTCCCCTTCCGCACGCGCTCCCGCTCCCGGTGGAAGATGGCGGCGGCTACTTCCGGCGGCGACCTGGACGGTGGCGCCGGTTTCAGCACAGGCGGCGGTGGATCAAGCGGCGGCGACATCGATTCGCCCGCAGGCAGGGACGGTGCCCCTCTATCCTCGCCGTCGTCGTTCACCCGAGGTGCAGCACGGTCGCCGGAGCGTTCCACTGGACCCGCCGCCGTCGCTCTTGCTCGGGCGGTTCTGGCTTCACCTACGAAGAGTAGCTAACGTTGGGGATCCTGCTTGGGCGGCATCGAGTAAGCTCTCACCTCACAATCCTTCTCTGTCTAGTTTGAATCTTGGATTAGTTAAGGATTGCATTGGCTAGTTAGGGTTTGAATCTTGGATTAGTTAACTGAATCTTATGTTGCTAAATCTTGGATAGTGGATAGTATGTTACTCCTGAATATTGTGTTAACTGAATCTTGTGTTAACTGAATGTTAACTGAAGCTTAACTGAATCTTAACTGAATCACATTGCTTATCTTGTGTTAACTGAATCTTAACTGAACCTTAACTGTATAATTTGTATGTATCATCTTGGACAGTATGAACTGATGCAGTGACAGTAGATATAATTAGTTGGTATTGTTCCCTATCAATTAAATAGGAGTATGAACTGATGGATTTACAGTACATATAATCATTACTTGTTGTACTATGTAGTTTGGATGATGATATTTGGGATATTAGATTTAATTTCCCTGGTGAAGACAATCTAGAGAGAACCTTGTGTAGTGCAGACATCACATATATGAATTTGTTGGCCCTTATTGAAGAGTTTGGTTATAATGTTAATGACACCATGTACTACATCAAAGAAAGGGGGAAAGGGTTGGAGGGATTGGAGGCTGTTACCAGCATGGCAAAGGTTATTAAGATGAAAGAACTTTTTGAGAATGAGAAGGTTCTTAACTTGATAGTGATCAAACACAATTCAGATATGCCACCTGGACTGAATAAAGAAGAAATTGAGGCTGACATCCCATCACAAGACCCATTGATACTAAGGGTGGAAAGAGATGGAGTGTCATATATTAGTGAGGGGGAGAATGTATATCCAGTTGCTATGGATATGTCATAATGCCTCTATATAGGAACACAACAGAGCTGCAATTTTGGGCTGGGCAAACCAGCTGATTATGACAAGGCTGTTGATGAAGTGGATTCTGATGATGAATGGATGCATGAGCTGCAGCATGATTACAAAGCTGATCATGACAAGGCTGTTGCATCAGAGCTAGAGTACATAAAGGAATTGAAGAGGAAGAGACAAGGTGGACATGATGGGCACAATAACAAGAAGAGAGGAGAATCTCCTGTACACTTTGAAGGGGAAACTGATGTGGAAGAGTTGTATGAGGAAGAAGAAGAGGAGGAGGAAGAGAGTGAACCAGAGGTTGTGGATGAAGAGGAGTTTATTTCTGAGAAGGATAAGAAGGGGAAAGGCCCCACATCAAGCAGATCACATTATCAAGAAGATGTAGCTGATGACTACTATTTCATACCTTCAGGTGATGATGACAAGAGCTTATGATTTGCCCGACAAAGGATGATGATGGTTTTGTGCCAAAGTGGGTGTTGCCAAGTGGGCAGAAGAGGAGGGTGAAGAAACTAAAGAAGAGGATTTGGTATGATGAGTCTAGGGCTGATGCACACCAGCAGTTTGCCCTGAAATTGTGCTTCACAGATGTCTACCAATTTAGGATAGCTCTTAGGAACTATCACATTGCTCAGCTTAGAAACTATGGTTACCACAGAAACCACCCTGACAGAATCATTGTCAACTGTAGTGAAGATGGACTGAAATTAGGATGCCCATTCTTTTTGTCTGCCTCCATCATTAAGAATGAGAAGACATTCTTCATAAGAAAGTTTAACCCTTTGCACACTTGCATCCCTCATGGAGAGAACACCAAGGTCACTATAGATTGGCTGGCAGCTCAGTCTGAGCAAGCAATTAGAAGAGATCCAAGTACAACTGTTGACACACTCATTGATAACGCAAAGATAAATTTTGGAGTGAATGTGCCAAGGAGCATGGCTTACAGGGCAAGGCAAAAGGCCTTTAGTGTTGTCATAGGTGATCAGAAAAAGCATTACACAAGGTTGAGAGATTACCTGCAAGCTATCTTGGACACAAATCCTGGCAGCAGATGTATTGTTACAACCAAAGAGTTGTTGGAGCATCCTAGTGCAAATCCTGTGTTCCATGGATCGCTTTATCTGTCTAGATGCTTCTAGACAAGGTTTTCTTGATGGATGCAGGCCTTTCATAGGTTAGTTCATGTGTTTCTTTGTAGTCAAAATGTGCATTATGTTGCTAGTCTTTGGTCATGTTTCATCTTACACATGCTTTTATGTAATTATTTTAGGTCTGGATGGATGCTTCATTAAACTAACAACTGGGCAACAAATTTTGGCTGCCACTGGGAGAGATGGGAACAACAATATATTTCCCTTAGCATTTGGTGTAGTGGACAAAGAGGATACTGCTAGCTGGTTGTGGTTTCTTACCCAGCTCAAATGTTGCATAGGAACATCAGGGAAATTTGGGAATTACACCATCATATCTGACAGGCAAAAGGTGAGTTTTCTAACAACAAGGCTTTGTATTTATGTGTTTTTCCCCATTCAGCTTTGTGTTTGTTTTCTAACAACAAGGCTGGATTTCAGGGTTTGCTCAAGGTTGTTTCCCATGTTTTCCCCAATTCTCCTCAAAGGTTTTGTCTCATGCATATTTATGCCAACTTCAAATCAGCTGGATTTAATGGGGAAGAGCTTAGGAAGTTGATTTTCCAAGCTAGCTACTCATGGACCAAGACTGGATTTGATGCTGCAATGGAGGAGATTCAGAGGGGTTGTGAGCCTGCCTATAATTAGCTTACGCAAATACCTGTGGAAGCTTGGGCCAGACATGCATTTGACACCAACTGCAAGACAGACCTCATGTCAATAATCTAAGTGAGGTTTTCAACAAGATGATACTTGATGTAAGGGGCAAGCCTATTCAGTCCATGATCAAGGGCATCATTGACAAGTTGATGGTCAAGTATAGTGCAAAAAGGGAGAAGGCAGAGCTTACAAGATGGGAAATCACACCTTTCTACTCAGAGAAATTAGAAACAGCTAAAAAGTTCTCAAGAACATGCAGTCCTAAAAATGCTGTTATTGGTCTGTGGCAGGTTGGCACAAGTGGGCCTGGAGTGCATGCTGTTGATCTTAGAGCAAAGACCTGTGGTTGCAGATATTGGGATGTGACAGGAATTCCCTACAATCATGCAATTTCTGTCATTATGAAGCTCAAACAGTTTCCAGAGGATTATGTGCATGACTTTTTCAAGAAACCCATGTATAAGGAAGCTTACAAACATATTATCTATCCAATCCCTGGGTCTGATGCTTGGCCAAAGACACCTTACCCAGACATAGACCCTCCAGTTTTCAGAGAAAAGCCTGGCAGAAAGCAAACTAAGAGGAGGAAGGGTGGATTTGAGGTACCTGCACCTAGAGATACTTCTAGGATGGCCACCATCACCTGTAGTAATTGTAATCAGCTGGGTCATAGGTACACATCTTGTCCTGTTCAGCTCAGGCCTGAGCTAGCTGTAAGGAAAGCACAACAGAAGGTTGTCTCATATTGCAATACTCTTTCATGTACTGCTGTGCCTTCTCATATTGCAATACTCATATTTATTTGTGTTTGTAGGCCAACAAGACAAACACAGATGACTTCTCTACATCACAGAGCACTGTTGTGCCTTCTCCAAGGGCAGCACCAACACCTCCAGCTCCAAGGGCAAGACAGGCCTTCTCAGCTCCAAGGGCCACTCATTCATCAAATGTGATCCCTAGGACCAGTGGCAGCGAACCAAAGCTCACAAACAAGATGAAGGGCTACCTCAATGCTGGGAAGCACACCAGCTACAAGGGGTACAACAAAAAGACTAAGGCCAACAACTCCATCTCCAAGGAGTGAATATGTTTCTGTGTATGAAACTATCTATGCTATGTTCTTGTGTGTTTGAAACTATCTATGTAGTGCAAAACTATGTTCCTGTCCAAGACTATGTTGATGATTGGAACCAACTTAGAGTTTGAGACTATGATATTGTGTAAAACTATGTTTCTGTGGAAAACTATGTTCCTGTGGAATCTATGTTGTACCTTTTTTACTATGATGCATTGTAAGACTATTCTTTTAAATGATCACAAAGGTTGTCGAGAACCCTCGACAACCCTAACCAACTACTATAAAAATGGTTACATAGGTTGTCGAGGTTTCTCGACAAACCTAAACCACTACTCTAATAATGATCACAAAGGTTGTCGAGAACCCTCGACAACCCTAAACTACTATAAAAATGGTTACATAGGTTGTCGAGGGTTCTCGACAAGGGTTCTCGACAAACCTAAACCACTACTCTAATAATGATCACAAAGGTTGTCGAGAACCCTCGACAACCCTAACCAACTACTCTAATAATGATCACAAAGGTTACAAAGGAACACGTTTGAAATAACAAAGGGATTTAACTTCAAATGACAATATATAAAGGGAGAGCATTTCTAATAACAATAACACATAAGGTTTTAACATAGATAGATCCATTAAACTAACAAGGTTCCATCATAATTAGTTCAACACTAAATTCAACAACACATACATCACTTGTAGTTCAGCACTGCTTCCAACAACAAATCTACCATAGTAGTTCAGCATTACATGAACAGTAGTTCAGCATTACATCAACACATTCACTTAACTCACTCATCATCACAAATTGCCTTAATCTTCTTCACCTTCTGCTGGAGACTATCCTTGGCATTGAAGAGGTCAAAAATCATATACTCTAGCTTCTTTTTCTCATCCTTGAGGGCCAGCTTCTCATCTTCACATTTCTGCATCTTGGCCTTCATTACATCAGCTTGAGTTTTCAGTATCTCTTTGAGCTCATCCACTGCATTCTTCAAGACCTGAATTTCATTCTTGAGAGCAGTTGTGTGCTCCTCCTTCTTCTGCTCAGCCACACTTTCTTTCCTTTCTTCCTTGAACTTCTGATAATTTTCCAGAAGCACCTTCCTCTCAGTTTCATCCATGAACTTCTTCACATCGTCTAACAGAGAATCATGTTTCTTCCAGAACTTCGCTTATCCTCCGATGCTGTTCAAAGATAATGGCTTGCTCACACCTGTCATTGATTCTACCATCATGGGCTTCATTGTACATGCCCCAAAGCCTTGATAAAGCCCTCTGCATAGTTTCTGGCCACTCTTCTTTATCAATCTAGGAGTGGAATCTACAGTTCATGACTTGCTACAATGCACAATCCAATAAAAATATTAGCATGTCTGGATAAAAAACTCATTGTCTTGTTCTTGCTAATGTAAGCTACTGCTAAAGCACTGTCAAAACAAGACACATCACTGCAATTATGCTAAACCATTGCTAAAGTATAACTTTTGTTGTTGAAAACCATTGCTAATAAGATAATGTGCTTCTAATACATCACTGAAGCTTTTTAACACAGTTGGTAAAAACCACCGGCTAAACCACTAGAGTAATGTGCTTCTAATACATCACTATGTTTCAATAAGATAGTAATGTTCTTCTAATACATCACTGCAGCTTTCAATAAGATAAACAATAAAGGAAATAATCACAGTTAATAAGTATAACTTAAAACAATGCACAAAATAAGGTAGGCAATGCTAATAAACTTACATTTCCAACTTGGCACATGTAAAATCTACGGCCGGTGTTAGTGCCCTCAAAGGTGACGATTGGCGGCGCCATTATAAGCATATACTTCTGGAGAATCCAATGCCACACCATGGAATTCGGGATCCTCACAGGTATCTGGGGCGTAGTCCATGTCCACAAATTCCTAAATTATAGATATAACTGGTTTAATCGATCTAAATCGACGAGGAACCCTAAAATCCCAAATCACTGGATCTAGCATGAACCCTAGAAATTTGGAAACTTACCCCAAGGAGGGAGTGGCTCGACGAGTCACTGTTGTCCCAGCTGGGCATGGCGACGACGAACGGTGGGCTGCTTCCGTGGACGCCCCGACGACGGTGGCGGCGGCGGAGGGCGGGGGCAGGGGCGCAAGAGCAAGCTAGGGCGGGCGGGGCGAACTGGCGAACTAGTCCACCCGTCCCCTCTTTCAGACACGGCGCCAGTGTGGGCCCCACGCAGCCGTTAACGGCGCGTAACGGCCGTCGCCAGGAGCCATCTACCACTTGCCACGTCATCATCCTGGTGGGCCCCTCCTGTCAGAAACGCTGTCAATCGACCGCAAATCGAGTTTTAGCGTGGATTGCAAAAAATCTGCCGAAAAGTGGTGTTTTTTTGCGATTTTTTTGTAAGGTGGTGGTTATTCGAACATTCGGCCGAAATGTGGTAGTTTTATGCTATTAACTCACAATTAATGCTGATGTGGTGTACTGTTTTTAGGAAAGAGCAGATGTCATAGCCCTCATATTTACATGAATTGTATGTCAAGTGTGATCCTGAACCTTCATAAGTGCTATTTGTAAGTGTGTCATGGTAACACCAGACGAGGTTATAAAAAAGAGTCACATTACAATGCAAATATCAGCATATCTTTTACTCTTGATTTGTTAGCATGTAGACATCCAGTTGTCATTTTTGGTGTATTTCCTATCTCTGTTCGGAAATGCCCTATTAGTTATAGTCATGATATTCAGTATTGCTGATAGCAAGGTTTCTGTTTTGCTAGCAGAACTTGTCTCGAACTGTTTATATTATTTTTCATGTTGCATATATACACCCTCCATTGTAACGGAAACCGGCAGTGTCTTGACAAGTTAACTAGGAACTAAAACTTATATATCTACCAGTTTTCTGCATTAGTAACGGATTGCTCAAACAAATAGACATCAACTTGGGGCATCTACAATTTTATACTCATGAAAATATCAGGTAAATTTAGGTAAATAATCCATAGAGTAACATGACATTTTCATACAGAAACTCACCTTATGGTAGAAACATAATCCGTGTCAGGGGGACTAGAACATAATTCTCTTGCCAACCTGAAGTGGCAATTTTAACAACACCATTTATCACCAATAGATTTTCTGAAACAGAGGTCTTGTTAGCATTCTTGCTGATATATGATATAGAGGCGGCATAATTCTGACAGCCGACAAGACCATATTACCAGGTTTCGGGTCACAATGGAAATATCCATTATTAATCTTCTGTATCTCCTCTTCAGAGAAAGGAACACACCTTTCTCTTATAAGATCATCTAAATTAGTCCTGCAAAGAAAATAAAATAATTACTTACGTAGCACACAAGTCCAGTAGAGAAAAGAAGTTTACACAACCCAAAAAGATATAACAAGTGCCCCTCAGGAAAAAAAAGGTGCAACAACTATTGCGTACGTGGGGCATAACTAAGAAAAGGCGAATCCGAAATAGCAAAAAGAATGGGTCTGAGTTATACATCAGCTGCGTTCATTCAATCTGTCTAAATTAGTTGCTGGAACATGAAGGTATACTTATTTTACTTACTGAAACCTGAAGCCCCAATGTAGTAGACATTGACACGCTCCAGCTGCAGGTCAGAGGTGCCTACATACCGCCCCCACCCTCCTAGATCTTGGAACTGATCCGGTTGCCACATTGCCCACCCTAAATGTGGAGGATCTCTCTGAAAACCAGAAATACACAGGGTAAGCAAGGTTCACAAAGTGCAGTAGCACTACACAAAATGAATGAATTTAATCAGCTATATTTATACTCAATACAAAGGAAGAACTGGTTTGTTCAGCTTTCTGAATCAAATCATCCAATGTGCACGTGCAACCTAGCCGGGGTTCTCATGAACCAACCAGTCTATTTAGGCAGTGCAACACAGTCCGAGGATTCACAAAGCAAGCTAGGATTTTAATGTGGCAAGGTGCAGCTGGAAAGTAATTTCAAAGTTAGATCCCTGCAACCAAACGAATAGATAGTGCCTACCAAAAGAGGAAAGGACTCTACCTTGGTCGGCGTTGTGAAGCCCTCTTACGCGTGATCCGGTGGAGATGAGTCCTGCGCCTCCGTAGCCGCCTCCGACGTAACCTAGCGCTCGGTCGCCGGCGATCATGCCGAGCTCGAGCGCCTCCTCAGGCACTTCGGTAACCGGATTCAACGAGACGTCCACCTCCGACGGCGCCTACTGCTAGGTCGCCCGCGAGCATGCCGAACCCGAGGGCCTCCTTGGGCACTTCAGCAACTGGTCTGGCTGGGGAAAAGGAGAGACGTGTGAGTCCTCGTACCGGCTGTAGGGACAAAGGGCAGGGGAGGCATGGCGAGGTGGAGAGAGGGAGATGGAGATGGCGACCACGCAAATGGGGAATGGTGGTGGTGAGGTAGGTGACGGAGCAGTGATGGAGCTGCCTCTTTCTTTTTCTTTTTTTTTATTAAATGGGAACGGAGCTTAGCTCTATGTCATTGGTGTTAGTTCACACAAACGAATTTCAGCAAATCCTTTAAACAATACAGTTCATCAATGTCCATTTGAAGAACTGAACCCATCATCCATTAAAGAGTGTTCAGTCATGATAATTTCAAAATATTTTGTAACTGTTATTATATATTTATTTATGGGATCTCACGAATTTTATGGGAAGACACAATATTTTCGTATATTACATGTCGCTCACATGTTGCTCATAGAACATACTCCCTCCGTCCCGAAATAACTGACGCGGTAGCTTTTTTGCAAAAAACACCCCGACATTTTTCAACTGAAACCCGCAATCCCTGGCCGTCTCCTTCCTCCTCCCGTTCCTCTCAGCGTCCCTGGCTCCGTCTCGCGCGACCGTCGCCGCCGCACGTTCCTTCGCCTCGCTACCCCCATCCCTTCGTCTCGCCGGCCACCCTCGTCCGGCATCGTCCGCCGAACTGCCCTCGTCTGCTCCCCACAGACGCTGAACCCAATCCCCCAAGCTGAACCCTCTTATCCTGCCCCCATCCCAGCAATCTCACCTAAAAAACGATTCTTTGATCTGGGATGAAGGCCAACTTCCCACCGGCATCTCGAGAGGAGAGAGAGGGAGGTGGAAAAGCAAGGCGAAGTCGTGGCGGTAGCGGCTGCTGATGCTTCTGCTCCTGGCGTTGGAGGCGTTGTGCTGGATCCCTCCAGTGACCTTGATGGCGGAGGCGGCATCGACGGCCAAGGGGGCGCGGAGGTCGCTGCTGGGCTTCGTGGAGGCGCAGGGGAACTCCTCCAACCTCCGCAGCCCCTCCGGCCCTTGCATCCCGAGCCAGCACTCCGAGAAGGCCAGGCCCTGCATCCCCTGCATCATGTTGGTTACTGTCGATTGAAACAGGCGAAAATTCAATCCTTTATGCCAAAAATGTCTTAGGAAGGTGGAATTTAGTCGATTGTAGGTGAAGTATAGAAGGTTCCCAGCGAGAGTTTGTGCAATACATGTCTCAGATAGTCAGATCATCATATTGCTATCATGCTGTTGACTGTTTAATGTGAATTAATAAATATATATGCTACCTCCGTTGTTCCTCCATGGCAAAGTGAATAAAGATCGTTCTACTTCTAAAGCCAATAGAGCTCCTGGGTGGAAGACAACATATATGCATAGAATGCAATATATAAAAGAATAGAATGGTGAGACCAAAACCACCAGTGGGCTCACTAGCTAGTCCCTTTCTTAATTTCCATTAGATTAGCTATGATTAAGTTCATTGGACTTGTATGTGATTGGTGTATTTATCTCCTAATGAGTGCCATACAAGTAGTCTAGTGATAAGTGGAGATCTTGATGCAAACCCAAAATTTATGTGTAAAGGACATTGTCCCCTGTTTGTGGTGATACTGTGGCACTTCATCTCACCCAACATGAACCTTCTGTGTAAGGTTGTTCTCTTGTACTTCCAGTATTTTCTTTCTCCATTTTGATTCCCTTCAGGAACTGAAAACATCAACAATCTAAGCTTAGGCATATGACATGCAGCTTCAGACCTTTGTCCAGGACTACTCTCTACTTGTGGGAGTGGGCAAAGAAAATCATGAGTTTGTATTTGGCATCATCAACTACCTCACCGCATTTTGATGGATGTCCACGAGCGGTTCCGGCTAGATGGGTACCACTGTCCTTGCTCTTACGTTTTTCTTATCATGGTCATAAGCTATAAGATAGCTCCTCTGTACTTACATTTTAGACTAAACTTTTGCATGCAGATGTGCCTTTTAGCTTACCCCTATTCTCAGGAATTATGCATGTACTAATCTAGCTTCTAACTTGCGATGGAACCAGACTGGATATTTCTGAAGAGAAGTTTTTGAAGTATTTCTGGTGGTGCTGGAATAAACTGAAGGTACATGTCCAACTTTGTTATTTCTTCATATATGATGCCACTGTTTTGCTGGATCCATAGCAGTGATGAAACCTAGCTATCTGGTCTGTTTATCCTGCTTGCACTAAAAAACTAATAGATGATGCAAATGGGTGTATCTTCAGAAAACTTCTCTCGTGGTACCAAAGAACATTTTGCTGACAGTGATTTCACCCAAAGAGTACAATAAAAGGTTTAGGAAGTTCATGTCCAAGTACTTCCTAACAGTCCCACATGATTGGAGCACGGCAAAGAACCATTCTGCGACTTGTAAATCTTGTGCTCACAGCAATTGCAACTTGTCAAAAATCGACAGCCAGAAGCCTCATCACCAAGCTGAAGCATGCTCTATATTCAGTGAAGATCTTCTCTCATGGTTATCCAAGGATTCAGATTTAGCTGCTGCTGTCAAACAACTAGTTCTTGATAAAGTCACCTGATGGAGTATGTTGCTACTTCACTGAATTTGATTCATATTGATAGTGATTCAAATTGATTTACATTAACACTGAATTTGACAGTGATTCAAATTCATTCAGGAACTAACAGTGATTCAAATTGCTTCAAATTTGACAGGTCATTCAAATTGGCACTGAATTTGACAGTGATTCAAGATTCAGGAACTAATGGCTGCAAACTGTGGTGGAGAGTCGACGATGAGGGGCGGAGCTCCTGCGCATGGCCTCCGTCGAGCTCGAGCGCATCACCTCCGTCGAGCACGAGCGCTTCGTCTCCGTCGAGCTCGGGCGCCTGCACGTGGTTGAGCTCCAGGTCTGCGCGTGGTGGAGCTCCAGGTCCGCATGCGCGTCCCCTTCGTCGAGCTCCGTCACGCACCCTCCCGTCGAGCTCTGGCGCGCCCCCACCGCCGAGCTCCCGCGCGGGACTCCAAGGGCAAGCAAAGCGGTGGCGTGGCACTAGGAGGGCGAGCAGACCGGCTGCGCGCAGCAGGTTACGACCGCCGTCCTGCGGGCGCCTGGATGCGGTCGACGGAGCTCGTGACGGGTTGCCTAATTGAATAGAAGGACCGATTTGTAATGATTTAAAACAGTTTGAATTAATTAGCAAAAGAAAATTTGTATAGAGGCCGCGTCAGTTATTATGGGGGAGGGAGTATTCAAATGGCTCAATAAAAAATTCGATAAAAGAGAAATAAGACTGAAATAGATATTTTTTAATACATTATGAGACGTGCGTTACACTTACAATTGTTATAATTGATGTTTACTTAAAATTATATATATTATAATTGTTTTATTGAATATATATTTAATTTTGTATCATCAAAAATTCATAATCATGTATGTGTGGGATGATATTGAACTAAGGAGACCATATTTGGTTCATATTTTGAAGTACGATCGGAACGATGCTCTAAAGAATGTCCCAAACATAGAGCGCAATATTATAGAGCGTATAAATAGATGGACCTTCGAGAAATAAATATTATTAAATAGTAAATAATAGATAATAAAAGAGTAAAACGCTTGGGGGTCATGAAGTTGCCCGTGATGAGCGCATCAGTCAGAACTGGGAGAATGATAAATATTGGTCACTTAGTTGCACATTAGCGCTACGTTAATCATTCCGGCATGTCGTTGTTAACCAGCACCGTTAACGTCCACGTGAGCTGCACGTGCGCCCGAACGGAGGGCAGAAATTTTGCCAAAAAACCCACGGGTCGGACTGCTTTCTCATATCCACATCCTCTACCAGACACGAACAAAGGGAAAGGCGCCGCCATGGCGATTCTGGTCGTGTAGTGAAGTTCGAGAGGGAAGAAGCTGTCGGCGGCGGCCGGTGGCTACGGAGGAGGGCGATGGCTTCTCCAGAAGACGATGTGGTGCCTCCGCATCTGAGGGAGCGTGACGCCCCTGATTATGGTCAGTATTCGAGGACAATTAGAGTCGATTGGGGCGTCTAGGTCTATAATCCGTAGTATAAATCTATTGTATGATGCTTAGATGTTCGTCAATGTTGTTTATCTTAGTAATTATGGTCAGAACCGATTGATTTGTTATATCCTGTAAGAACTAGGGTTTGCATCTCTGCAGTAATTGATGGTCAGAACAAATTGATTTGTTATGTTTGGCGAAAATGAGTTTAATTTCGTGTCTTTCCTCTGCATTGTAGCCCAACATCCTAGCAAGTTCAGTGTGGACATCAACCATGGTGATTTTTCTGTGGCATAGGAGAGAACAGAGCGTACGTAGATGGAAAAGACAATTTTTTCGACAATTGTGTTAAACAGACATGGTGTCAAGATTCAATTGACATGATGCTGAATATGTTGGGTTATGATTCATCTGGGTTAGAGCATGTATATTGGCTGGAGTCTGGATTTGGTATGGCAGATGGGTTGAGACTAATGTCATGGGAGAAGGATGCAAAAAAGATGGTAGCAGCAGCTGATTATTGCAAGACTTTGAGAGTGTATGTAGATCATGTTGATTTTCTAAGATCACAGCAGTTGCCAGATGATGTGGTAGAGGTAACTACTCGTGAACTTCCTAGGGTGCTAATATCTCCAGTGAAGAATAAACCTAGAAGAGGAGCAAGTGATGTAGAGGATCATCAAATGGAAGAGACAAGCATTGATGAAGAAGTGAAACAAGCATATTCAGACATTAATGACAGTGATTATCAATTTTCAGAAGGTGAGGAGGCATATGATCATAATGAAGATGACTGTGACTATGAAAAGAATGTTGATGAATATGTGGAAGATGGGCAGCTGGGGAAGAAGCAAGCAGATCAGGTGTGGCCTGATGATGGTGCAATAGAGGGGGGATATCTCCAGCCTTTATATGAAGAAAATGATTTGTTGAGCAGCTTCAAGCCAAGAATATTCAATCTAGAGGCAGATATGGCAGACCCAATATTCAAGCTAGGGATGGCATTTTCTACAATGAAAGATGTGAGGGATGCAGTAGCACAATATGCTATCAAAAACAGGTGGCAAGTGAAAAAGAAGAGGAACAACAGTCTTAGACTAGAAGCCCATTGTTCACCTGGATGCACATGGCAATTAGTTGTTTCCTATGACAACAGGACAAAGAAGTATTTGGTGAAGGAGTTTGTTAATGAGCATGAATGTGAGAAGGTTTGGAATGTCAAGGAACTAACATATCTTTATCTAGCTAATAATTTCATCGAATTTTTTAGAGACAATGAGAGTGTGTCAATTAAAGCTTTTGGAAAGCATGTGCAAAGTCAGTTGAACATCCTGCCTAGCAGATTCAAGCTATCAAAAGCTAAATATGCAGCTTTGGAGATGATTCATGGTGATGAAAAGTTACAGTACAACTGTCTATGGGACTATGGGCAGGAATTGAGGACCAGAAACCCAGTTACAGAACAAGTAAGTGGTATGATATGCTTTTCTTTGTGATAGAATAACAATTAGTTATGGAGCAGATTAGTTAATGATATGATTTTCTTTCATTTAGAATGATCCTAGATGCTAGGGAACTTTGTGTTCTATCAATGTGGGAACAGATCAGGTGCATTATAATGAACAGATTCTATGAGAAGTTAAAAGAAGCTACAGATAAATGGGTTGGTACTTTATGCCCAAAGATTAGGCAGAAAGTTAGGAAAAATACAGATTTTGTTGCTACCTATACAACAATACCTGCTCCTGTCCAAGGCATGGGTGTGTTTGAGGTGATGTCAAATCAAAGAAATTACATTGTTGAGTTGAACATGAGGTCATGCACTTGTAGGAGGTGGCAATTAACAGGAATCCCTTGTTCTCATGTCATTTCTTGCTTGAGACATGAAAGGGTGAGGCCTAACTTGATGGTTGCTAACTTCTACCAGTTGCAAACATACATTGAGGCATATAATTGCAACATTTTTCCAGTTGGGGACAAATCTGAGTGGATAAAGACAAATGGCCCTGATATTCTGCCACCATATTATGACAATAAGGTTGGAAGGCCAAAGAGGAGTAGAAGGAAAAATCCTGAAGAATTAGCAGATGGCACAAAATTGAGCAAACACGGTGTCAAGATGCATTGTGGGTACTGCAGAGATGCAAACCACACAAGGAGAAATTGCAAAAAATACAAAGAAGATGTAGCAAGAGAGCAATGCGTTGAAGAGCAAGAGGAAGGACTACATCAACCAGGTGAGCAAGAGGAACAGGTGCAGCAACCAGCTGAGCAAGAGGAACAGGTGCAGCCACCAGCTGAGCAAGAACAAGAGGTTCATCAACCATCTGAGCAACCAATAAAGTCAAAAAGGAAAAGAAAACCTAGTCTCAAAGTTAGAGAGCAACAAGAAGCTGACAAAGTGTATGAGCAACTGAGGAAAAAAGCTACAACAGTTGATGAGAATGGTGATATTGATGATCCCAGCATCCTAGAAGTAAGTACTTGATTTAGTTGATTCTATTTGAATATTTGCAGCACATCCAAAACATTTAGTTGATTTTATTTGAATATTTGCAGCACATCCTTCCAAAACATTTAGTTCATGCGCATGATCCATCCGAGCTGAAAAGCACACTTGTCTACAAGTTGTCACATCCTGTAAGTTTATTTTCAAAGTACTATTTTAAGAAGCCAATACTTCATTTATGTCTTGATTACATTGTCCTATTTCTTACAGGTGCCGACAAGGGCAGCTGTTCATCAGCAAGAGGAAGTACCAGAATCATCTTTTGTAGCTCAATATAGAGATCAGATCCCTGGTGCTGACAGAACCACAACAGCTATGTCAAGTTGGAGAGCAACTGCAACAGGGCAAGCAGCAGCTGCTGCTGCAAGAGGAGGAAGAGGCAGAGCAAGAGGTAGAGCAAGAGGCAGAGGGAGAATAGGAGCAAGAGGAAGAACAAGAGGTGCACCATACTGGTTGTGGGGTGAAGGACATCAAACAACATATCAGCAAGAGGAATACCAAAATATTGAGGTCAACACTACTCAAGGTGCACCTGGAGATATCTCCGATGAAAACTGATTTAGTGTGATGTAATGATGCACCGATGTTTGCACTGATGGTTCTCATTTTGAATAGTGATGCAATGATGCACTGATGGCTTGGACTTGAGTACTCTTTACACTAATGTTAACTTGTGCACCGTTTAGTTACAATGTTAGAGTGCTGTCAAAATGTATGTTTGCAACCGGTAGTAGTTATGTCAAAATATGAAACCTGTTATTTTCTCTCTTTGCCTATTAAATTTCAGACATACTACTGCCAAAATTCTGTCCAATTTACTACCAGCAAAGTATCTGAAAAATGCACTGACCCTGCATGTATCAGCAAACCTCAGATGCACTGACCCTGCATGTATCAGCAAACCTGTACGTATCTGAAAAATGCACTCGCGTTTCCTCAAAAAAAAAAAGCACTCGTGTGAACGCTAACGGTGCCGGTTAACGACGACGTGCCGGAATGACTAGCGCTAATGTGCAACTACGTGACCAATATTTATCATTCTTCCAGTTCCTGACTGATGCACTCATCACGGGCAACTTCATGACCTCCCAAGCGTTTTACTCATAATAAAATCGTGCGTGCACGTGCACACTTACTAGTTGTTTATGGGTATCCGAAGAGCAGGGTCAGCGATAATATCATTCGGATCAAATTCTAATTGAAGCCTCTTTGGTTGATGTGTGTTGTCATCCGTTGTATTTATGCTTACATTGATTTCTCGATCTGGGGTCTCCTCGGCCGATGGATTTGGAGTGCTCTCATCTGTTGGGGAAATTGGAGTGCTCTCGTCAATTGAGGGAATTGTGCTGCGATCAGTCGAAGTAGTGGATTTGGGTGTATAATAGCGACGCAAATCAGCTGGATTGTTGTCACGCGATGAGAGTGAGCGTTTCTTCATCTGCTAATCTATTGACAAAAAAATATGCCGCATCAGTGCCCAATTCAACAATTAGTCAACTACTGAATATAGGAAGGATCAAATAACTTGAGTCAATCAATTACCTAACCGGGCTAGAAGCCTGCAAAGAACAACCGGCGGAGAACGGATGGATCGACAGTTTCCCTTATTTAAAATCTAAACCCAGCCGATCGTCCCCTACATATGCTTGCAGTTCTGAGAGTTTGACAGATTGGAATTTCGTCGCTGTCTTCCGCCGCCCCGTGCGACCTTGCCCAAGTGGTAAGCCTCTTGGCCTGTTGAACAGGACCACTACTGTCGTCTGGGCTAATTTTTTAACGAACCCACAAGGCCCAAAAACGGTTCGTTGCTTCCTTTCTTCTCATCGCTGCTTCTTCCTGTCCAGAATGTACGAACTAACAACCAGGAGAAGCTCCGATCCATGGCCACATAATTAGAGCATATATATTTGATAAATTTCTCGCAAAATTGGTGGGTAGGCTCGAGCCATACGAAGCCTACCCGGTAGAACCGCCCCTGCTCTCCGGTGAGAGAGATGCGAGATTCTTCACATCTATTCCCTTCCAAGACCATATGGATTCCAACCGTTCACCTCTCCTGATCACGCAAGGGACAGGGAGAGACCACTTTTCTAGCAATTTACGATGCTTGTTTATTTTATAGGCAACTGATTCGTATCAATTCATCAGGTATATAAATCAGTGGAACTTGATTTAAGGCAGCAAGGTGGGACTATTCTCCTCTTTGTTTACGGGTAATTTGTTTACTGGTAAATCAAACCTTGTGTAATTAGAGAAATTGACAAACTATAATCAGGGCCCATAATAGAAAGCCCAACAATGTAACGAACAGTCATCGCGAGGCTGTTTGTGGTGTCATCGGTTGTAATATGGGATTTGGTGGGAGGACAAAACGATTCAAAAAAGTGTTGGACCGGAAGAAACACTTCGTGCTTTATTATTAGGTATATATATATATATAGATATGACAAGTACTAATTATACTTTTGCCTCATCTTACAACCGAACCGAAAAAAGCCTTAAACGGGCACAGGCCCACGAGCCCAGCAGAGACAAGATTGTGCCTGGCGTTGGGAATTGTTTTTCTAAACCTAATCTCCTTGAGTGAATCATGTGTCATGTGCAGAGAGGTCCGGTCGCCGCCACCGCCCTACCACCGTGTCTCGGCCATGCAGCCGCCACCGCGAACCATGCCGGCATCGCGCTGTTGCCGCGCCACCGGCCCGGCCCCTCTCCTGCGACGTTCCAGATGGTGAGAGTTTCATGGGACATTTCATGCTGGAATTATAAGCTGGATGTATCATCTTGCAGTTCGATAATTACCCTAGAAAAGATGGGAGCCTTCTTGATCAATAATGATGTTAGATGAAGATGGAGTATATAGTCTTTTCAGCAATCAATTCTGAAATAGGACAGAACCCGATGCAGAATTTCAGTCAAAAAACTCTATGCAGCCCCATTACTTCAGGCTACAAGACTGCAAAGATCATAGCTTGTCCATTTGCCATTTTGAACAGATACCCCTTAATACGGTAAAAACAAATGAAGCATTAGATTTACTTAAAATTATTGCGTTATAGCCATTCTTTCCCTGTTGAATTGATGTCTACGGCAGGCTGAATTAATATCCTCATGCTAGATGACATATTACCTAGCAGTATTCTCCTATCGGTAAAAATGATGAAGTATTTATTAAACTGGGAAAAGTAATAAAAAAGATTAAGTGTGTGTCCGCTAATTTCAGAATTTTGAAAACAGACATAATATTTTCAGGTTTGCTTTAATATACGAGACAGTAGAACAGGCATATTAGTAATGGCAACCTTTAGTTAAGTCTTTTGCCGGTGAATGGATTCATTAGTCCAGATTAACCACATCCATCTCCTGATCGTATCAGTAATTATGTATATAGGTTAGCTTTTCGTTCGGTGAGCGGCAGGCATCCGAGTTAACACGCGTCAGCCTATTTTTCTCGTTTATTGAAAACCACAAAATCAAAATCGAACTGTCTAAATAGAACATCTCCTAAGATTATTGTGGTGGTGTGAAAGGAGCCTCCAATTAGTATATATACGAGATTTTGATTGAAATTGCAATTGCAGGGTACGACAAGGGTGAGCCTGAGCACCATGGTACCAAACGTGAGAATCCTGGCATTGGAGGTTTGTTTCGGGTCCGTAATGATGCCAAGAAGATTCCCAGTTTTCTCAGATGCTTTCCGAGTGTTGAGACGCTCCACATCAAGGTGAAGCCCCAGGCACTTCTTTTGGCATTTATTTGCATCATATTGCTAATTCCTAGCAGTACCTGATGAACTGCATGGAATTGACTTCATCAAATTTTCAGTCTGGAGACACTGATCAATCCACTGGCAAGCTCAACCTAAAGTTCTGGCACGAGTCTGGTACCATAGAATGCATTCGGGAAAGCATCAAGCTGATGGTTCTCCATGATTTCTGAGGGGATCGAAACGAGCTCGCCTTCCTCAGATACTTCCTTGAGAGCACACTGGCACTGAAGGAGGTGGTGATTCTGGTGGCCACCAGTTTCACTTCGATGGAAGAGGTGCAGTCCAAAATGACGAGTTTGAGGTTCTCTTCAGTGCTGGTCACTAGCTGTTCTGATCCTGAAGGAGGTTAGACCCGGAGCATCAAGAGAGGATCTGATTTTTCTCTTGGCGACCCGTTTGCAAACTACTGAAGTCAGTAAGTCACAACAGCTATTGTTGCAAACTACTGAAGTCAGTAAGTCACTGCTATGTATTCCATCTTGCAAAGTAAATTGCTCTGGAAGTTGTAAATGTTCTGTTGCTCAACTCCCAAGTATGTACATGCAAGACACCGTTCCAGCCTCTTAGTTCTGCTAGCATGATTAGCAACAATTATTGAATTAGAAAGAAGTGTGTCCAGTCTGTTTTTCCATTGTTTCAGGCTCACCCAGAATCTTAAGGAACTGGGAATTGCTCAAAAAATAAGAGGTGGCAATATTTAGCAAAACATGATGTGAAGCAAGCACCCAGTAACAAACTCAGGCCGAACGGTAAGTAATATATTCATGACAGCACGTATAACGGAAAAATACATATGCATCATCCATAAGTAAAGTATAAATTTTGCTGCTTATTATGATGGGGTTTAATTTTCAATTTGTTAATTTACATCATTGAATTATTTCTAAAATATGTGTACATGGTTCTCTGTAGGGTTGTAAATTTTCTAGAAAATATCAACGAGAGGAATGCTGCATTTGAGTTGTCTCGGATCGCCTGACTTAGACGATTCTAATCTGCCTGAGCTCCAATGTTGTTGCCATGAACCGGTAGTGCGACACGTCTACTATGATGAAAATTACGAACGTCTGTGCTTTCTAAAATTCAATCTGACATAGGTGAACTTTCTTTTGTATTCTATACAACAAAAATTATCTACAATTAACAATGCACTAACTTTTTGTTCATTTGATGCTACTTTATGCAGGGTTGTGGTTTGACAATTCGGGAAGACCTTCTTAACAATTATGCTGAATAGATGGTGAACTACTGCACAACAGCATCAAATAATAGTCTACAAGATGCATTAGCTTCATCAGTCTACCTTGTCGATCAGAAGCAACAAAAAATAATACAATTAGAGAACAAACTTGACTCTGTATGTACAGAACTGTCTTTTTGCAAGGATAAACACATACGTCATGACAACTTACAAGGCAGGAGACTTGAACAAGAAAAAATTAAGTGCAAGAAGTATTGTACACTTTCTAGGTAATGGTAGTATTGTATGTAACTCGAATAATAATGGGCTAGTCTGCATCCAAGGAAAAAAGAGTGGATTTAGTTTTCTACTTGTTGAGATGTGCTCATTTCTGGCAACGGATATGGTCCCTATGGCCAAAGTAATCCATGTGTACATTGCTTTCAGAAATAGCAGAATGAAATAACAAGGCAGCCTGCCATCGTACTTTTGATCTAAATTTCGGCACTCTTCGGCTCGGAGAAATGATATTAGCCGTCACAAACATCTGCAAGATGTAAGTCAAGTAGTATGTAAAGCAGGGTAATAAATGCTGGCATATTATTCGACATGTTAAGCTTCTCACCAGAATATAAAAGATAGGATTATCGCACACTAAACTGGATGTTTCCTCAAATCACAAGCCGCCTGGTATATGAACAAAAAGAGACAATAAATAATATGCATACTATACAAGAAATATGTTTGACAGAACAGATGGATAGAATTGTTTCTAGGAGCACACAAATAATAATTTAAATACAGTTACCTTTGTCTTTGGAACTCCATCTCTCATAGAATGCCTTAGGCCTCTTCTTACATGGAGCACCTCTTGGTTTAATCGGTAATGGATCTACGACTTTGCCGATGAAAGCTTGTTTTTTTTTTGAAATGGGGAACATCGCTCCGGCCTCTGCATCATCTGATGCACACAGCCCTTTTATTGCATTATTCACACGTAATCAAAGTTTTACAATCATGGATCAGATAAGGTTAAGACATGTATCAACCATTTAAAAATAAGAAGCAATATTGCTCTATCCATTTTTCAGCCTATTAATATGATGTCACCCAGTAGCCTGGAAAAAACAGTCCTGTGCAACCATAAGCAGGTGGTTGCATCCAGATTCCATATGCTTCCTCTGATCCTCCGAGAGAAGCATAGACCATTGTTGAATCCAACATGTAGCTCGGCGAATAACCTGCAAAAATTTTGTACCATTTTGTTTGTTAAAAGCAAAATAATTCTGAGTATTCCAAATAGCCCAACATAGTGTTGATACTCCAATACGAATTTTAGATTTATTTTGCTTGTCCACCCCATGAAGCCAATTGCCAAACATATTGTTAATATTCGTAGGAGGGGTAATATCAAAAGCAAAGAGCACCATTCGCCAAATAATTCATGCAAATGAAAGCTTGTTGCGAGCCTAAAAAATATGCAGGCAAAGGACCAAATGTTCCCGATTCCTTTTGTCAATCTCGCGGAGTGATCATTCTCGTCATTCTTGGCCTCCTCAAACGAAATGGTCTTAAAAAATCTATCACTCTATTTGTTTCCTCTATGCTCAACGAAGCTTTATACAAAGATGTATTAGCCATGTTGCGAAGTCCGCGATACCGATTCATCTGTTCAGTCCAAACATGGCTATGGCCATTCCTCTCAGGTTCGAACGCATATTTAGCTTGCATCGTCCATCTCACGGCAACACAGCAACGAGGTATGTCACGCATGCCCAAGCGTTGGAGAACACGTGTGCACATGGGATTTCCTCGTGCTCCATCTTTCGACAATGGCAGTTCACACTCTGTAGACATATACAGATTTATTATATCAACCACATTGGAGTTTTGTTTTATTCTTTGTTAAAAGTTAGTCACAAATCATGTAAAATCAGCAGCACAACAATTAAGATTTGCATCCCTAACAATTAAGCCATGATGTCCCAGCGGAGCACAACAAGCAAAACTCTCGGCGCATGGTAATTGAAACTCCAGTCTCCAGAACTGAACAGAACTTCAGAACTGACCATGATTGAAACTCCAGAACTGAACAAAAAGCAAAACTCTCGCTGCCATTGGAAGATACATTGAGGATCGAGGGCAACACTAACCGATAGCATCTGTCGGAGATTGGTGCAGAGCTGCTCAGGTCGATGGGATCTCCCAGTCTGAGGTGGAGATGGCGGGCGGCGTGGAGGTGATGGTGATGTCGGCCGGGGTGGAAGCGCTGGCCGCGGGTTCTATGGAGGTCGCGAGGGCGGCGTCTGTCCGGCGTGGAAGTCGCGGCGAGGGCGACTGGCAGGAGGTCGCAGCGGCGTGGAGGTGATGGCGACGGCGGCGGGGTCGAAGCGCTGGCCGGCGTGGAGGTCGCGGCGGCGGTGTATGCGATGGAGACGTCGGCGGCCTGGAAGAGCTAGCCGTGGGTCGCGCTGCCGGCGTGGAGGTTGCGGTGGCGGTGTGTGCGAGGAGGTCGGGGCGGTGGCAGTGTATGCCAAGAGCTGACTGAACTTTTTTTTTTGAGGTCAATAGCTGACCGAACTTGATTTCAAAGTTTTTTTCCCTCCGATTATATTTACGCGAACTCAAAATTGGATCTATTGGACGTAATCTATACCGCTTAATCTTAGCCATCGGTGCAAATCATATTTTTGACACTTATGAGACCGGTAATAGGTACGGTAAAACAGACCATGTGCTTTTGTCATGTGTCGAGCAAGAGCAAGCAAACCATGGGCGCCTACCGAACAACCAAGTCGATAAGCAATTCTAGTTCAAGTTTTTGTCCCTAAAGTTGAAGCCGAAAAGAAGAAAAATCCAATAATGCAACAAAAGTGACGCGACCTTTTTCAAAGGGAGCCAGCAAAAAATAGTGTTAGTGCTTGCCCTGTTGCACGACAGGGCTAAGAAAGAAGCTACTAGATGGAGCCAATTCTTGCTTTGTTGATAGTGATTACTTATCTCCGTACTTGACGAAGCATAGAGACAAAACTACAGCCATTTTGGCTCTAATCATACAATTTCGAATTGCGGGTACTACTAAGGATCACTTAAGCAATTGGACTTGTGTTGTAAACACAATTAAAGCTCGTTGCACATATACTACTCTATTATTTCTTCTGTCCAAAAATAACCGACTTGAGTTTGTTTAGATTCGAATATACCTAGACGCATTTTAGAGTATGGATACATCCAAATTTGAACAACCTAAGTCAGTTATTATTGGACTGAGGGAGTATATTTTTTCTAACAGCTGTATGCATATTGATATGACACGCTATATGTGCCCGGCGCCGGAGATAATCGTAAAGGGGAGGCCAGCAAGGCGGTCTCCTCGAAACAGGCATACACCCAGCTATATTAATATAGTAATCACGATTGAGATCGCTGCTGGCCAGACAGCACAACGCCCAAAGGAAACAACAGAAAAAAAGAAAAAGAAACGGAAGAAGAAAAAGAAGAGAAAATGAAGCCGTCATAAGTGGCTCGACGAAAACGAGGATGACCCGCAACCGCTGCGCCCTCTGAAGAATTCCTACCACGCTCCTAGCGCTCCGAAACGTCGCGTACCAATCAACACCTCTAATAAGGAAAACGATGACAACGACGCTGCTGCCCCGAATGGTCCTAGGGTTTCCCCTGATACGCTACAGGAGATGGAGAAGAGATACACCCAACGCCCTTCAGAAAGGAAGGCGACACCCGCAGGCGTCGTCACGTTGGTTTCAAGACGACAAGGATTTCTCCCAACCCCTCAAAAAACCACGCTCCCTGACGCTTCAAATTGCTCCACCCAGCCCACCGCCCACCAGCATACACCCCCACGGTTTCGCTGCCACCCCCGTCATCTCACCGTGACCCAGGTGTGAGGCTGGTAGACCCGAGAAGAGGCGACCTTGGAAGGGGTTGGCAGTACAGTAACACGCGGGAGGGAACAACCTCCACCGCCGGGGGGCGATAGCCAACTAGATGTAGCAACAAGGGCAAACCAGGCCCTCGCTGGCCTGGTCGAGCCTAAACAGGCTCGTGAAGCCCTGCCACCGCACTGCAGCAAGGGTGTCACCGTGGACGCCGACCCTAGCGCCAGCTCCTACTCTTCCGTCCACCAGTGGATCTGCCGCCACTGCAGATCCCCGACGTCAAGCAGCAACGCCATCGCCACCTTGCTCACCCGGCCCAGTCGGACAGTCGCCGGACCGAGAAACCCCACCTGGGCCAACAACGCCAGTCCCCACCTTGGCGAGTCCGACGACATGGACAAAGAGGACCGGTAACTCCAAGCATGAAGAAGAAGAAGGCTGATCCGGACAACATACACGGTGCCTCCATGACGCCGACGAGTCATGCCCTTCAGAACACAGCCGGTTCTGACCGGCGGCACCAGTGCAGGGCCCATGGCCTGCAACTGGCCCTGCCACGCACGGCCAGGGTGGAGGGGCATTGTTGCCAGCCTCAGCCCGCCAGGCCCATATCTGGCCCGCCTGGCCTAGATCTGGTCGGCGTGGCCAAGCCGCAGGCACCCCCTCCCCCGCCCGCTGCTTCCTCCAGCCCCGCAGCACCAGCCTCCGGCCGTCCCAGCAGCCGTCGTGGGCACCCGCCGCCGCCGAGGATCAAACACCACTAGACAGCCCCGCCACCGGCCTCCACTGTCCCGTGCAGGGCTCTAGGGACACGGACGAGAGAAGCCCACCAGTGCCAACACCGCGCGGACTTAGCCTGGCGGCATCGCGGCGTGGAGGAGGAGGCGGAGGGTGGAGTTCAAGAACCGCCGGTCACCATGCGGGGACGACTCGGACGAGTCGTTTTTTCCGGATGCCCGGTTCAGCAAGGCGGTCTCCGGCAGCCTCGGCATGGCCGCGGTCTCCTCGGGCTGCACTTCCACAAGTTCTTCGCCAGGGTACGTAAGTTCATCAGCTCTGCAGCTAAATTCTCAATTCGCTTCCATTAATGAGAGCTTCTTGTTCGGTATAAGAGCGTAGAAATGGATGACATGTCGATATATAGTTTTGCCTCCCGGTAGCATATGCTCCCACCTCCCAGTTGGATGAACAGTAAATGGATGTTGACATATGGTTTATTTGCATATTTGTTTGGAAAAGGATACAGATCACCCGGGGATCGAACGAAATGATCCCCGGTCGCTGTGCTCCGCTTGGCCCACCACTGTATGTCTCCATCCATGATTCTCTACTGTCTTCATCCACAATTCCCCCAGATGCAGCTCGCGTCTCTGCCTGAAAACACATCGCCCCCGCCATGGGAGCTGGCTGCTGGCCGCCGCCGGACCATCGCCGCCACCGCCGCTGGACCAGGCCGTCGGAGCTCACGCCCTCGCACCGCCGCGGTGGCCGCAAATCTCGCGTGTCATGGAGGAACGAGCTCCACCGCGTCGGCTCCGAGCTCCTTCGAACTCAGGCCACCGCACCCGAACCTCCTCCTCCTGTAGTCGTGGTGCCCCCTTCGAGATTCGACAACATTGGGGCACCGCGCTCGCTCCGAGCTCCACTGTCGCGCAAGTCCTATCGGGAAAGACCTCGCCGGAGTCGCTCCTCCGCTGAGCTTTTTCGTGATGCCCTCCTCCGCCGAGCTCCTCCGCGACGCCTCCTCCGACGTGTCCTCCTCCGCCACGTTCGCATGGTGCTCTTGGGCAGGGCGTCGCCGCGCGCCTTCCTCCACCCCATCCTGCTCGCCTCCACGCCCACGAGGCCTTGCTACTGCTGCCAAGGGGGGGCAAGGTCAAGGTGTCCTGCTTCCATGGCGGTCGAGGCCTACGCTGGCGTCCTCTCCCGCGGATCAATGGTCACTGATAGCGCTGCATACAACAGAGATTCTACTTAAGGTGATTCGGCTTGCTACCGATGGTGTCCGGAGGTGCTACCGATGACAAGAGTTGTGTTTTAGGATTTTTTTGTTGTGGTGGGGATTTGCTACATACATGTATTTGTTTCGCTAGAAATGTTCTATATGTTCGCTACAATATTATAAAAAATTTGCTACAAGATGTCCGGCGAAGTAGATTTTGCTATGGTAGAATTTTTTTCTACAAAGTCCGGCGATGTCTCCGCTAAATGGATTTTTGCTATATTTTGCAAAATTTATTGCTTCAGTACTTTTATGATTTTGCTACAGTAGCGCAAAGTTTTTGCTACAAGGTTTCCGGCGAAAGTCTTCGGCGAAGTCGGGTTTGCTACATTAGCATAACTTTTTTGCTACACGGTCGTCGGCGCGGTCTCCGGCGAAATATCCGGCGAGGTCCAGTCTGCTTTTCTATTTGCTGGGCCGAACCGTTTTCTGCTACATGTAGCAAAAACGAGTCTATTTGTAGCAAAAGCGGGTATGTTTGTAGCAAAAGTAGGATTTAGAGGCTTTTTAAGGAACACGTGTTAGCAGGAGGACCCGGAGGATTTTAGGAAATTATCCTCCCTACGCTCCTATTTGTTTTTGTTACCATGGTCCATTTCCATGCAAATTTGCATGCAAAAATGAGCATGTATGTTTTCCCAATAAAAAGATACTCAAATTTGACACTCAACTTGTGCTTTAATTCAGGTCATAATATTTCCTCCAGTCTATATTAATGGTTTCGATTTTGCCTAAATAGAAATACGTGTAGTGTAGTCTAAATATTTAACTAGATCCGTATAAATTTAGATAAATTAAGGCCATTAATATAGACATAAAAAAATATTTGCTTTTACTTCATAAAAATTTGCAGACAGCCAAGAGACACGAACATATACATGTCTATCTTTTTACGTTCACGACAAATTATTTTTATTCCCGAGAGCCGAGTTGTGTATCCGATGTAGTTTGATGTCACTGTGGAGCCTGCCTCATTTACCTTGTATCGTGTGCTGCCTTGGCGTATGGTAGTTTTAAGGGACTAGGAAAATTGCCCGTGCGTTGCAACGGGAGGCATGTTGCTTTCTCGTTTTGTTTGACAGAAAAAGCATCAGCATGTCCCAATGCCATGGGAGGAGCTTGACTGGTTCTTGTACCGCTTCCAACAGAACATGATATGAGTTGCATCTGGAATCTGCCGGCAGTAGGTAGTTTCATCTAATCTTGGGTGCCACAGCTCATAATGAAGTTACTCATCGATCAAAGAAGCAAGAACTACAAAATACATTTTGATTGAATGACTACATATTCTTCATCTGTAGTTGTTACTCTGAGTAACTTATTATGTTAACTGGTAGTGAGCTACACGAGCCCTTCGAGTCTAGTTGTTATTCAGAACCAAAGCACGTCATCTGTATATGCAACATCAACCGTTTATTTTCATCTTTGGTTGACATAATGCATGTGGCAAGAAAAAAGTGGAAAATATGTTCAGAGTGGGAGGTCATCTGCTCATGTAGCTTTCTTTGGCAGCCTATCCAGTTTATCCTATGTTTCCTCTCTGCATCTTGTTCGAATTAGTCTCTGCAACTTAATTACTCGTTATTATTTTCACCAAAACGTTCGCCGTGCAGTTGTCTATGTTTCAATTGTGAGAAACAAAGATAGTATAGCGGCCACAGCAAAACGTAACATTGGGACATAGAATTATATAGAGATACCAGAGAGAAAAGCAGCAAGTGTTGTTGCGTGCTTGCACCCACCAGATAAGGCGGAGAAAGCCGCAACAGGCAAGCAGTGGCAGCAGCAGAGCAAGCGGAACGGCAACCCGACCAAACATGCGGACACCATGGTGACGCCGTCGCACATCGCCCTAGTGGCCCTCCCCTTCAACTCTCATGCGGTCGTGCTCCTCTCCTTCGCGCATGTTCTTTCCAAAGTGGCGCCGCCAGGGACGACCCACTCGAGGCTGTGACCGCCGCCGACATGGCCAAGGCGCTAGAGCTGCTGGGCAGGGAAAACGATCATACTGCACGGCAAGGGCGACGCAGCTCCCTTGACCATCAGGACCAAGGGCTAGAGATGTTGGACGGCGGTGCGAGACACCATCCTGGCCATGGGGGTAGCTCGCGGCGCTGCGACGCCATCGCAGCCGGCAGGTCGTGGTCCAGCGGCTTCAGCTCGTGGCGCGCCACTGTCCCGTCCCGCTCCATCAACATGTTGACATGGGTGCCCTCCTCTCGTCCTTGGGAGATTTTCTATCCCATGGAAGCACCTAACACTGTTCAGCAATTGGGGAATTTTTGTTATAAACCAGCGGTGCGGCGCTTTCCAGGTTATTTCACTCGTTGCGTTCCAAATCAAATCACTCGGCGGTGGCAGGGTTAATAATATCCATGAGTTGGGAGGGTAAAGCCGTCCAAAAAAGTGTAGGTAATACAAGAAACACTCCTTCCTTTATTATTAGGTATATAGATATAGATATAGATATTGGGATCACAAGGTACAATAGATTGTTGGACGTATGATATAAGATAACTTATTTTTTTCACGGTAAAGGCCGGAGAGACATGGGAGGCTGGAAGCATCCATTAGCACGGTGGGTACAAAGTTGCCAGGCTTTACATCTCTTGCCGAGGACAACCAGCTATTTGAAGAAAAGGCCTACAAATCTATACCTATATATTAATAATGAAGCACGGAATGTTTCTACCTCTCCAATATTTTTTTTGAACAAGTTTGCCCTCCCATCAAATCTATCTCTATCTCTAGTTTGTTCTACGGTGGTTTTCGTTGGTGTTGGTTGTTTCGTCCGTCGTCCATTGTTTCGCTACATCAATCGTCGCTATGTTCAGTTCCTACCGTGACCGGATCCGTCCTCCATGAGGAGATCGAAACGGACTCCTCTGTCCCACCCAAATATATAGCCAAGGAACAAACCAGGAAAGACTGCTTCCACTCGAAATGAGATCAAATCCCGTCGTATCAATCCGTCCCCAACCTTGATTACCAACTTAAAACCTAGCGCAGCAGTCGAGAACGAGACGACCCTTGGCGGCTTCACATCGTAGATCCATCGCCATGGCGTCCAGCGTGTCCGTAGCATCATGGCCCTGGCGGGCGTCGGCCCCGGCGAGGTCCACAAAACTAAGCGACGAGAGTTTCCGGGTGTGGAACGTACCCCTCCTCTGCATGGCTACAGTTTGTACTATTTCTCCATTCTCCACACACTCGTGGGTCCGAGACCAACAAGAAACGGAGATGGAACCTCGCTCGCATGGCGGAGGACGATGATCATGACAAGATTTGTTGGTTTGTTGCGCTGGTATAACTCGAGGATGGCGGCGCGCTCTTATTAACGACCTACATGACGCCGGCCGCGGCCTGTCGAGGTGCTCGGTGAAGTCGCGCTTTGCTAAGGTCGCCTTCTCGGTCGCGATCCTAGAGCTCAGCTCCTACCCAGTACCCACCAGTCACCCGATCAGTTGCACCGTTCCTAAAACCAGTAGGGATTGGATACGATGATCACCCCTACCTCTCCAACCCTTGACCAGAATGTCGCCGTGCTCATGAAGTCTGTGTGCAAGTCTTCAGCCCATCCGGCGACGACGCGGCCACAGTGGTCATGGCCGTCTTGGCAGGGTACATGCTTGCGCACTACTATCCATTCAAGGGCAGACTGGCATATAAGCTATTAATACATTTTTTCGTAAAGCAAGTCCCCCCAACAACTGTAGCAGCTCCCAGGGTGGAAGGCTCTCCGCGCGCAACGACCGCCAGGGCATGCCTTTCATGGTGGCGGACGCCGAGCTCAAGGAGACCAAGGATGTCGTTTAGGCGCCCGAGACGCCACGGTTCAAGTGCAACTCGTGTTTGTCCGTAGTAACTCGTAGGAGAACACGCCTCTGCTGACCATGCAGCTCACCAGGTTCAGGTCCGGCGGCTTTCATGCTCGGGATCTCCATGAACCACTGTCTGGCGGATGGTGTGGCCGCGGCGGAGTTCCTCCGCTCTTGGTCCCAATTTCTCCGATGGTTTGCAAGCTAGACGCTGATGGGAATATGGGGTGATGTGGCTTGTCGATTAAGAGACGTAATCATACGAACGGGAGGACATGCCGTCACCAATGTAGTGCTTTCCATTGTTCAGACGCACGCAGAAGTGTTGCATCCATCTGAGCATTCAGTATAAGTAAGTGTTCCGTAAATGTAATTGGCTCTACAAGAACAAAACTTCATGCAGACCTTACTTACTTACATCTCCGGCACATGCAGCTTTTAATAGTATATTTGATCCGAGAGTAGAGTCCATAAACTAATTGTTTGATGCATCCCATTTGAGTAGTAGCACTACATGAATGATGTGGTGCGCCGACGGCCAAAGGTCGGGGCCGTCGGCATAGGACCGGGCCCGGCCAGCCCCTTTGCCAGCCCTCGGCGTAGCCCCGCCGTCGGCGTAGGAACCCTCGGCGCACGTTAGCCCTCGGTGTAGATCGCAGACACGTGGCATTTGCCGGCCACGACGGGACGGACCCCAAACGGCGGCAACATTATGCCGACGGCCACCGTCGGCATAGCGTCAATCCAGATACGCCGACGGCCACCGTACTGCCTTTGCATTTTTTATTTGTTTGCACCAAATTATGATCTTATTTTGTATTTGTATTTGTATTTATTTATTATTATTAATTATTTATGTTCTATTTTTCTTAATTGGATGAATTCGTATATATGAATATTTTGGTGCATTATACTTATATATGTAGTGATAAAATAAACTTTAAGAGTTATTAAATAAGAGCAATATAATTTTAAATATTAATGATAAAATTATTTTTCGTAGCCGTGGCAACGCATGGGCATTCAACTAGTATAAAAAAAAGACCCTAGCAACAAAAGATAAAACACAATCAAGTGCTCGGTATCCTTCACCAACGTACGGCGACTTCAAGGCGTCAGCGATACCGAAGATGGAAAAGCATGACCCAAGGCTCAAAAAAGTCGTAATCTTCTCACCAGCGGAGGACCACCGCCACTGGCCAACTCCACACACCCGGGGACAAACCACTTGGGGTAGGGAGGGGTCAAGCTTCGGTAGCAGGGGTAAACAGGGGCCTCCACATCGGAGGTTGAAGAGTGTCCGCCCTTCCGGCCAGGGGCACGACACTAACACACGGCCATCGCGCAATTTGCTCCATTTGCTTGCCATGTGCTCAAAACGCCGAGCACACACATGGTCATCCACTCCTTCTTCAACAACGGCGAGTACACATCTCCTCCCCCTCTCTCCCTCGCCACCCTGGCCGATCGAGAGAAGGGGAGAGGACAACACGACAACAATCCATCAAGGAAGAAGACAAGCTTTATGCCCGATCCGTCGAAACCGCCCCTCCCATCAATGGCTCTGCCTAGAGGAGCACCTTGAGATCGAGAGGGAGCCCAGCAACTTCTTGGCACCACCCGCACGCGCCGCGAAGTAAATCGGAGGTGCGTCATCTTGCAACCGCACACCAAGCTCCCCCTGCCACCACGGCCGACCAGAGAAAGGCCAAGAGCTTGCTGCCACCGCTCAACAACAACATCAAAAGGATCTTTATGCAAAGGAGCGATTGTCACCGTCGCCCATCCACCATGGACCAAGAGCACGCCAACAAAGATCCCTATTGCGGAAATCACCGGCGCTGCTTCTACCTACGGGCATACAGCCTACTACTGGCACAAGGCCACTACCCCTACCTAGTCTAGCTATTCCGGCACCCCTCCAACCAGCGGCGCCGGTGGAGATAGCTCGGGGAGGCCTGGTTCTTCTTTTTTTGCGAGAAAAGGACATGATATTATTAAAACAAGATTCTTACAGAACGATCTAGAATAAAAGATAAATTACAAACGAGTCCCTATGGATCTCGCTGCCGATGGCGCGTCGCCACTACTACTCCACACATGCCTTGGATTTGGAGAAGCCCCTCTGCGGACGGGAAGTCGTCGATCCTCGAACTCCGGAGAGCCTCCACTCTGCTCTAGTCGATGCCAGCACCATGTCCTTCGGCTTATTCAACATTCGGATCTGCCGCTCCTCGAACTCCGGTAAGGGGAGGCCACACACAGCAACTCCAAGGACCTGCGAGCATGGATAGGGCAGCCGATCTGCGGCAGAGCTCCACTGAACCCCACCACCAGAGAGGATGAACACCGCCCCAAAACACCACACCAACCACGCCACCATCTCCCCAGCATCGTCGGCTGGAATCCTACTCAAGCCTACACTATGTACACGTCGAGATCCGGGGTTCCCCACCCTCCCGACACGAGAGGGAGAGGAAACTGACGAATCAACGACAGCGAGGTGGATTGAGTCAGTGGTTTCAAAAATCGCTCCCTCTGCGCTGTAGCAGGAAGGGGATGGGGAGGCCTGGTTCTTCGAGAGGAGCGGTCAAAGGCGAGAGAGTTCGGGATAGGATGAGACGAGGAGAGAAAAGGACCGTGTTGCAGGATATCAGATAACTGAGTTCGTCATTATCTTCTTCTTGCACGTCATTTATCTTGTTTGTGGATGGTGAAAATGATCTCTCAACATAACATGGGGCATGGTCCTGGGACATACCATTTAGTACTCCCTCCGATTCAAATTATTTAACTCAGATTTGTCTAAATTTGTATGTATTTAGACATGTTTTAGTACTAGATACATCCGAATTTAGACAAATATGAGTCAAGTAATTTGAATCGGAGGGAGTAGTTCTTTCGTCTCCTAGATCTTTTTATTCATGAAAGCACCTCGGGCTACCGTTAGGATGTCGTTAAATATAACAATTAAATTACTTCTTTCTGTCTATATTATTGGTCTCAACTTTGTCTAGATTTATATGTATCTAGTTTAAATTTTTAACTAGATACATACAAATCTAGATAAACTTGAGACCATTAATATAGATCAGAGGGAGTATTATAAATGTATGGAGAATCAACCAATCCTTCATTCGATCGTTTGGACTCTTCATTCGTTCTCTCCAACGCAGCCAAAAGTTTATGATTTTCTTACAAAACCTTAAATGTTAACTCTCGTATGCATGGTTGTAAAAACGGGGAATACCTTAGTCAAGAGTAAATTGCTACTCCCTCCGACCCATATTAATTGACTTGGATTTCTCAAAATTTGGATAAACCTATATACTAAATAGTGTCTAGATTTATCTAAATTTAGATAAATTTAGGTCAACTAATATGGGTCGGGGGAGTAGTTCTATCTCAAGTGGTAATATTATCCGACGGTAAGGAGAATAGCCATTTTTTGACCTTCCCTCACAAAGAGAATGGGGACAACCTAAGTTTAACCGTGCATTTTTATCTAAAAAATTCGGGCGACAACATTAGGCGGGATTATCGGGGCGCAAATGGAATCATTGTGGAGAAACACAAACTATCACTGTCTTTTGCTTTCTACATCTCCCTTTTATAAAACTTCAGTTGATTTAAGAAATGACAAAATTTAATTCTAATGTTTTTTGGGTTTTTGATTTCTAATGAAATACTTGTTAGTAACACACAATGAGAACAAGAAAACAAGACTAAACAAAATTAAAATCTTGAACACTATTTTTGGGAGGTTTCATTGCTATCAAGAAGTAAGTTAGCAAGAACAAAATAATTAAATGAAAAACTTTTAAAAAAGAAGAAGACTGAAGACTGGGTGTTCTCGTCACCACAAGACAACGCTTGCCTCCCAGGAAATGACGCCAAGACAAGAGATTGGCATTGTACGGACTAGTTAGCGAACTAGATCATGTAGAACCTCTTTTCCCTAGAGTGAACTAGGTAGAATCCGCGGGAGGCGAAAGGCTCCCATGTGTATCTAATGTTGTCAAACACTCTCGTGGTGTTCTGAATGTTTTGAAAACTTTACAATCATAAAATGGTAACAAAATTAAACTAGTGTCATTTTGAAATTCTTCATCAAACCCATGACAACCTTCACCAATAAAGAAGAGCTTATTTTGCAATGTTTTTTTTTGGGGGGGGGGGGGGAGGGAGAGTCAATCAAACATTTTGATTTAGGTTGAGTCATTCATCCACTCTACTGTAAAAGATCTAAGTTTCATTTAAAATAATAATATGGTAGGCAGTACAATGGTTCTTTGACCAAGTTATTCTTACTATAACCCATATATGCTGAAAAAAATTATGACAAATTTAATTTATGTGGATTCATACATCCATACATTAGGGTAAACATGTGGAATGTGATGAGCACTTATACATTGTTGGTTTTGTTATGTTAGTTTATTCATTGGTAAATGCAACGCTTCTATGTCTTCTACTTGTACCACTAAGTCAAGACACTCAAAGCAACAAGATGATGTGATGTGGTCTCTCGTGTCCGAGAGAGCATACAATGTGCCAAAAGGAGTTGAAATTAAAGGCCAAACAAAGTTTTGACCGTTTATTATTTTTTATTGTGGTTACAAAAAATGATAAATTTTATGTTTAATTACCTTAAATATATTATTTTAGTTTGATTGTATACCACTTCTTCAACTACACTTAACAAAGCACATTCATTCTACCTTTTGCGAACTATCATGTACTAACTACGATCATACATTACTATATGCTAAATTAGTTAATGCAAATTGTAACTAATGTCTCATCTTCCTACTATTGAGATTCATTGTCCAGTGAATACTTACTGAATACTATTTGCAATATTTCTTATTATATGTTGGCTTTACTTCGCCAACATGCATATACAAATTGAAGTATATTATTTCCAAATTTTACGGGGTTGTGGTAATTATACTATATGTATGACACGATGCTCTGCTCACTGAGAGAGATCATACGGTCACACATGGTAAATCATGCTTTACTGATTGGAAACTTTGTACAACTACAAGCACAAACACATATCTATTGTTAGCTAGCATGTCTACACTAAGGCCTTCTCCGGGTCATCCCTAAGATCTCTTGTACTTAGTAGATACACATCTTGGTTTATCACTTTAGAGGGGATGCAACCCCTATTTTTTACTTTGAATTATATTAAAACTATGTCGGTTCAACGAAAATAAATTGAAAAATGGTCATATTTTTTAAGACCATAGGGCACCCTTTTATACAAGATTATTACACATTGTTGGAATGTGGTTTTAAGGCACTGCATAAACCATACATCACATGTAACTTGTAACAAATACTTATCTACTAGAGTTCTATATAATGTTGTCCAACTCATAAATAGTTCCTTGGTTATTAACTTATGTAGAAACTACTCCCAATATTGCGTCGTAGAGCCTCTAAATCTAGAGTTATCCTAAGTATCTTCGCCATGGTTATGGATTGTGGCTTAACAAGTAAGTACCTCCTAGGTTCATTCAGCACAAAGGAGGCACATGTTTTTAAACACGTGGAAATGTCAGTTGCCCTCCTAATATTTCTCTTTGTGGGGCCAAAGTGAATCTCCATGCAATGTGTTAAAACAAAAGATGAACTTAAAAGAGAGATGGTTTGCAATGAATTGATGGATGTGTTACCGGGATTTATTTAGTTGCCCAGTGCATAGGATGCTCGGGTTAGTGCCATGCAGTCGACGGAATCCTCATGACAAAAGGGCTACGCTCGACAAATGTTCAAATTTTGGTAGTGAGGTAGGACTATGAAGTTGCACCTGTGCGGAGAGGATCAAAAGACAAACAAGAATATTTGTATTAGTGATGAACTCTGTAAGAGAAAATTCTATGTGCCACGTCCAAACAATATCTTAATTACATTCAAGCTTGCCACAATTCCTGTAAAGTATGGGATCTCAAATTACAACGAAGTATTATATATATGTTGGATATTTTTTCAACAACTATGCAGATTGCCAACCGGTTGTCGAGAACATGGGCATGCCCTTCAACTGCAGTCAAACACACAACAATATGAACGCGACGATTCTACACCCTTGTGGGCGTCTCTGGCTTATCCCACAGCCAGAATTGTTCCAAGATCCGTGAGAGTCATTTTGCAATTTTATCCTGTACATGTACACAATCGCACCCCTATAGACAGGAAGGTGGACATGTACTACACCTCAATCTTGTCCCACATGGCCGCACAACTCCGCCTACCCTCCGCCTCCGCGTCTCCTCCCCTCCCCCTCCGCTGCCGGCGATGTGCTGACGACATTACATGCCCTACGACACTGCTGGTGACGCCATGGATCTGCGCTGGATGACGGGAAGGGAGGCTGCCTCCTCCAGCATCCCGGTCGAGGCGTGGCGGCCAGGGCTACCTCCCCTGCCCGGAGATGGGCGGGCGACCTCCCCTGCCCGGTGATGCGACCGGTGACGCCACAGATCTTCCCTCGACAACGCCCTCAAGTCCTACTATGATCCTCCTCCGACCACGCCCTCAAGACTAGCAGATCTTGGATCGGTGGCCAGCTCCAGACGTATTGGTTCCCCTTCGTTTTGGAGGGCTTCTTATTTCATTCTGAAGATTTGATCATTTGTTGTGTTGGTTCTTGGATCCAAAACAAGCATGTTGATGTCTGTTGAATTGTGTTGGTTCTTGGATCCGAAAAAATGGTCCTGATAGATGAGAAAGGGATGCAGAATGGTCTTGATTTGGTCCTGAACTGAATATTGAGCCACCGAGACATGTCCATGATCCAAAAAATCTGTACAAGTAGCAGGTCTTGCTCTCCATCTCCCAGATGAGGCCACGATGGTCACAAGAACTCTGTATTTTTTTCCACCAATTGATGCGCATGTAATTTGTTGCTCCACCGTGCATTCTCTATTTCTCCACCATGCATTCTCCATTTCTCTGTTCTTGTTTTTCTAATTTGTTCACGAGTATGATTCTTGAAGAGAAAAATGAACTGGATTGAAGTGGATTTCAATATTTTTCCGGTTTTGTGCTCTGAATTTGTCTATGGAACTATTTAATTCATGGTTCATGAGCGGCGGCTCCGCGTCCTGGGGACACCCCTCGTCTCGTCGGATGCAGATTCAGTACATGCTCTAGAAAATGTGAAGACTGAGGGGTTTGTTATCTAAATAAATAGAGCCTTACGTATATGAGAAGAGCATAGATCAGTGTGTTTTCTACAAAATGTCAAAGAGATCGCACGCATGGTTGGATGTCCAGGATAAGCCCGGGACACCCACCTATACGTAGAGTTGTATTTTCGACATATTTTCGACAACAATATATAGATGGCACCCGCGTCCATTAGGTGCGTGTGGAGATTAACCCAACCCGCACCCTCGTCCTGAGATTTTTCTCGCCACCGTACCAGCACCCGCAACCGCAACTGAATATAGATTTTGTCCCATACCGCACTCGCTCGGATAAAAAAGTGGATAAAACCCACTCACCAATCCAAACAACACATCAACTCTACAAAGCAAATATGAAACACACAACATATAAGAAAACCAACAACATTTATGGTAATTTCTTTCACCGACTTAGAAAAACAACACACATGGCGAGATGGTGACCGATCCGGCTACTGGTGATGGGAGGGTGAGAGGTCGGAGGGCAGGGGTAGGGCGGTGGTTGGCGCGGGAATGGGAGGATTTGGAGGGACTTAACAGATGAGATGCATATCCAGAGATGGAAGCCGGAGATACAAACAGACGTGTGCGTCCATGAGTTTTAATTTGGTCGTCGTGGTGTGGGGTTAGCGCTAAGTTTTGAGATTTTTTGGCAGCCAGGGAGGTGGTTAGTACTAGGTTTTGAAAAAAATGGAAACACCTTGTGGTACAAAGAACCCATTTTTCATATATCCTAGTAGGTGGGTATGCGGGTGTGGGTTTTGTATTACCACACCCGCTATACCCAAGGGGTAATAACTTTTTACCATTTACTTACATATGGGTTTGATTTTCTACCATATTTTTATCCTAATGTGTAAAAACCCGTTGGGTAAATGGAAAATAACGGTACCCATTGCCATCAATACATCAGTCCATGACATATTGTTCATTTAATATCGAAAATAAATAGCTAGGTTTCTTAGCACGAGTTATTAATTAATATTTAAACTAGATAGGAACTAGGTAGTTATCAAAGGAGGATTTTGTGATGGTTGTATGTAAAAGAAACAAGGACTTTGTTTCTTCCATTTTCTCAATGGATCACAGATTTCCAATTACTGAGTTGAGTTTACTTTGCCTTCACATATTAGTGAACATGGTCACCTCGAACATTGGGTGATGTATGTTCCTAGCTCCTGCAGTGACCAGTTTTTGTTCCACTCAATTTCTCCCATCAAGCGGTTAATTAATCATCAATAACTTTACCTAGAAAGAGAATCTACATGAACATCTGCCCAGCTTTTCCATGCTTCCCGTTGGTAAAGTTTTCGCAAGACATAGTGTACCACTCCTTAACATGGATGGCAATCAAAATTGTACCCTCCTCTCCATCTCCTTTGTTAAATATTCTCGAATATCTGATTTAATCATTCATCTTAGAAAGAAGAAAAAGGATAAGTTTCCAATAAGCAGCAGACATAATTGAGTCGAGCATTCAATTAAGGGTTGTTTGGTTGGTCTTATTTTTGGCTTTTAGATTTTTTTATTATAACTTAAAAATGCACTATGCTTTTAGCTAGTAATTTTGGCTTATAACATCATGCAACAATATCCAATCAAAAGCATGCTTGTTCGATGTATCTGTATCCTGTGTCTTTGCGTTTTTATACAAAATCCTAAAGAAATCAAAAGGTTTTGAACAAGGTTGAGAAAAGTTTAAGCAAGTCCCCAATTTTTTTTAGTTTCTTCAGAAGTTCAACATTAAAATCATTCAACATATTTAATTAATTTTACATTCTCAAATTTTGATTAGTTGGATTCTGGAGTTGAGGTGTTGTAATAAACCCCTTGAACTTGGCTACTTTTATTTAAAACTCATTGTAAAACGTGTGACCTCACTACTCCCTTTTGCTTTCTATAAAAAGGCTAAGGTTAAAAAGCCTTTTCCGCACAAGTTTATTACTATTAATCTTATTCATACATACTTATAAAACAAACTATGGAACAAACTTACAATAAATTTTAGTAACTATCATGTACTAACTACAATGACACGATAATTATCACTGGCATAGTGCATCTAGTTATTATTAATTCCTCATTTGTTGAAATCCTTGGGTCTGACTTATTTATTGTACAATTATTGACCACAGTTTGAATCATTTCTTTGTATTGGTCACTTTAACTAACATCACCATTGGAGTTCTACTACTAGAAATAACATTTTCTGAATTTTATGGAATCGTGATGGTCTAACTACCCACACGACGTGAGGACCTACACTAAGAGAGACCACTGTTGGAGATATGCCCAAGAGGCAATAATAAAGTGGTTATTATCATATCTTCATACTTATGATAAATGTTTACATACCATGCTATAATTGTATTAACCGGAAACATTAATACTTGTGTGATTTGTAAACATAAAAGAGTCCCTAGTAAAGCCTCTTGTTAAACTAGCTTGTTGGTTAATATATGATCATGGTTTCCTGATCATGAACATAGAGATGTTATTAACAACAGGGTCATATCATTAGGGGAATGATGTGATGGACATACTCCTATAGTTAAGCGTAGCATAAAGATCAAGTCATTTAATATAGTTCATTTGCTATAATCTTTCTGATGCATAGTAACCTAATTCCTTCGACCATGAGATCATGCTTATCACCATCACCGGAAGGATGCTTTGATGACATCAAACACCACACTGTAACTGGGTGGCTATAAAGGTGGCATTGAGTGTTCGGAAAGTATGGGTTGAGACACATGGATCAAGAGTGGGATTTGTCCATCCATATGACGGATAGATATACTCTGGGCCCTCTCGGTGGAATGTCATCCAATTAGCTTGCAAGCATGTGACTGGCTCACAAGGGATCACATACCACGGGAACGAGAAAAGAGTACTTATCGGTAACGAGGTTGAACTAGGTATGCAGAGATACCGACGATCAAAACCTCTGATAAGTAAACTATCGTGAGACAAAGGGAAATTGGTATCGTATGTAAGTGGTTCATTCGATCGCAAAGTAATCGTAGAAATATGTGGGAGTCATATGAATTTCCAGATTCCTCTATTGGTTATTGATCGGAGAAGTGTCTCGATCATGTCCGCATAATTCACGAACCGTAGGGAGACATACTTAAGGATTCAATGTTGTTGAGTAGTTATGGAATGATGAGTAAGAGACCGAATGTTGTTCGGAGTCTCAGATGGGATCCGGGATATCACGAGGAGGTCCGGAATGGTCCGGAGAATAAGATTCATATAAGGAAAGTCCTGTTTCGGGGTTGGAGAATGGTTCCGGTGTTTTCATCGGGAATGTTCTAGAAGGTTCCGGAATGTCCCAGACTCGGAGGGGAAGGGTACATGAATGTGTCATTACAAGTTGGAATGGTTGCATCATGTACTAGGTGTCATCGCTGAACAAAATAAAGGGATAAATCAAATCCTAGTTTGAAAAGTCAAACGCCAATTTGAAAAAGTCAAACGGCTATTTTGTTTGGTGGAGGGAGAGTAGGAAACCTACTTGGGGAGGAAGTCCCTCTCCCTCCACCACCGGCCCTTGGAGATCGAGTTAGGGAGGGACTCCCCTCCCCTTGGCGCGCCCCCTCCACCTATATAAGGAGGGGCAGGGCTGCCCCTCCAAGCACACAACTTGCACCCCGCAAACCCTAGCTCCAAGCCGCCGGCGCCGCCACCTCCTGCTGCCGCCGCCTAGGGCTAAACCCTAGCCACCGACTTGGGGCATCCCCTTGCCCTAGCCGCCTGCCTAGCTCCCTCTACTTGGTGTGTCTAAACCCTAGATCGCCAAGCTCTCTCATAGTCCACCATACTCGCTCCGGCTTAAGGCGAAGCCCTGCGAGATCTCCCTCTATACGGTACCACCTGTCGTCAGCCGGAATCGCGAGAGAGTGCTACAACCTCCGTCCTGCTGGAACAAGGAGAGGAAGGTCTTCATCGAAAATCGAACGTGTGACCGATCGGAAACGCCGCTTAACGAGCATGGCTTGGGAAGGATCGTCTACGCGATCTTAAGATCGGAAAGAGTACGACTACATCACCCACGAGAATCTGCTCTCGTTAACCACTTTGGATCTTCGAGGGTTAGTATTCCATCGACTCGTTGCTACAATCTATTAGATAGATCTTGGCTTGATCGTAGATTAGATCTTGATTGTGTGTTCATGCGGTAGAAAATTTTTGTTTTCCATGCTACGAACCCCTACAGTGGTATTAGAGTCGTGTCTATATGTAGATCTGTTGCACGAGTAGAACACAATGGTCATTGTGGGCGGTGGTGCTTTTATTATCAATTGCTTCTTGTGTACTTTGCATCTTGCGGTATGATGGGATGAAGCGGCCCGAGCTAACCTTACATGACATCGTTCATGAGACTTGCTCCACGCTCAACATGCAACTTGTATTGCATAAGTGGCTTTGCAGGTGTCTGTCTCTCCCATCATAGTATAGATCCAATTTACAACACGCACTTGATAGTTCAAGCATCAACGTTGTGGTTCCTGTTCGTAAGTTAGAGCGACACTTATTGAAAGCCCCAAACCACGTAAAACATGCAAAGAAAATTAGAGGCGTCTAACTTTGTTTTGCAGGGGTGTGCTGTGATGTGATATGGCCATGATTGTGATTATATTTGATGTATGCAATGTTCCTTATTGTAAGTTTACAACCGGCAGGAGCCATATGGTTGTCTTTAAATTCTGTTAAGACACGCGTGTCTATTCAAAGTAGTTGAAATAGTTGAAGCTGGTGGACGACAACCATGGAGCGGCGTCATTGACCTTGATGCAATGCCGGTGATGATGGAGATCATGTTCGTGCTTGAAGATGGAGATCGGAAGCACAAAGAAGAAAGGCCATATCATATCACATATTATGAATTGCATGTGATGTTAATCCTTTTATGCATCTTGTATTGCTTAGTTCACGACAGTAGCATTATAAGATGATCCCTCAAGCACACAATTTCAAGTTTTAAAGTGTTCATCCTTAGTAAGCACCGTTGCTAAAGCTCGTTGTTTCGAAGCATCATGTGATGCTCGGGTGTGTTAGATTCTGCGAGTGTATACAACGTGAGCAAGCCAGATTTGCTCATGCGGAAGCTAAGTTTTGATCTTGACGAGCCTAGCATGTATGACATGGTCTCGAACACGGATCACCAAAAGGTAAAGCATGAGTCATATAGTAGATATGATGAACATGGTGATTGTCATTATTGAAGCTACATCAACTCTCGTGATGATCGGTTTTGATGTGGTGGATTTGGTTCGTGTGGTCACTAAAACAATGTGAGGGATATTGTTTTGAGTGGGAGTTCAACGGCAATATGATTAAAAGTTGAACACTATTTATCATAAATTAAATCAAAGTGAATTTGCATAGTTGTTGTAGTCATTGGCATCCGTTTACCACCTTGCGCTTAGTTATAATTGAGATGATAGAACTATAGAATTCTGGTTAGTTACTTTACGAACTGGTATCGTATTGTTTTGAAGTGTTAATCTAAAGTTTAAAAGTCCTATTGCAAACTTTCAGAAGTTCGGTTACTCCATGAAGTTTAATAATTGGTATTAAAATCGAGTGACAATTCCAAGAGTTAGTGTATGAGTATCATGTTTGTCTCCTTGATTCTTGATATTCAAAGAATTGTCTTAATATCAAGGTTATCTAGGATCTGAAAGAGTTGTTTCAGAAACCATGATGTGTGGAAGATATTTGGATATCTGAAACGAAGTTTTGGTTGCAACATGATAGAGTATAATATGGCAAAAGTCATGTTCTCATATTTGATGAGAATTTGCAAAAGATTGGAGACACTAGTTGTCCTAATCCTCCAAAAAGTTTTGGAGAGCAACATTATACTCGCGATTCACCGTTATAAGCTAAAGTAGCTTGATCATGAATAATTCCATGAGAAGGATGAATATTTTATGTAGGTAAAATGTTTACTACATCAAGAGATTACTAAAGAAAGGAATTTGAAAGAACACCAAACATTTGATGATGGTAATCTACTTCAAAAGTGCAAGTCCAAAAACATTGGTATTTAACTATACACGCTTTGGACTATGTGTCATGTGTATGGCTCCACTGTTGATGTTGATCGATTCTTTCAAATGTAAAAAAAGAAATACGAAAGAGAATCTCATAAATATATGGCAGAAAAGAAAAGACTAGAATTGTTCAGTTTAGGTATATAAAGGATATACGTGTTATGGCTATATTCTTTGCTTGTTAAACAATGTGGTTCTTAAGTATTTGATACTGAATTTGTTGGTATGAATCATCATACGAAACAACAGAATTCATGAACTACAATGGCCTAAGTAACTAGCAAAAGAATATGTGATGATGTTCATCGAGAACAAATAAAGGTTTATTGTGTTGCTCGTTAAAAGCTTGCCTTCAAGATTTGTTTTATCAGGTATTATGAGAATAAAAGGGTTGTTCAATTAATTGTCGTAATCCATAAAAGATGGATGATTCACAAATCTCGTTGGAGAAATCACATCCATAAAACTAGTGCTAAAAATGTCGAAAGACAAATTGATTGAAAGATCACTTATGAAGTGACATCGCCGTTTAAATTATATTGGAAAGAAAACATGAAGAAACTCCATGTGGATGGAATTTTGGAGTCTTTTGATTTTTGATCAAATGATGCTTGTGAAACTTTCCTAGAGATAATTAAAACTTCGTTCATAGGCCAAAAGGGAACGAATGACTAGCTTATTGGAACTTGTACATATTGTTGTATGAAGTCCATTATGTGTAGTCAAGAGCTATGGATTTCAACTTCATATGCTTCCTCTGAAAATTTGAGTGAATATATGAATATTTACTTAATAAGGATGAAGTATGAAACAATTGAAAAGTTCAAAGATTTTCAAGATGAAGTGCAAAATCATTGTAACAAGAATATAAATAGTTTTGATAAGATCATAAAGGAAGATATTTGAGTTACGAATTTAGCATAATACCTAAGATTTAAGGAATCGTTCCGTGGATTTGCATTTCCCGAAACACCATAAGAGTATGGAGCGTTCGAGATATGTAATTAAACCTTGTTTGACATGATAAGATCAAAGGTGTAATTCATAAAACTGTCATTATATTTTAAAGATTAAAAGCTTTAGAGACTACCGTTTTTCCACTGAAAAGAGCTCCATCATAATCCGTTGAATTGACACCATATAAAGTTATGGTTTGGGATAAAACCCAAGTTGTCATTTCTTAAACATTGGTATGCTATGCATAAGAAAGATGTTTGCAACCAAAGTCGGATGAACCTATCTTTGTATGTTATTTCGAATAAATGTTCCTCCATAACATCGAAGACAAAAATGTTTGTCGCTTAGAACGTCAAGTTTCTTTAAGAAGGAATTTTTCGTGAAAAGTTAAGTGGGAGGACAATGGAACTTTGATAAGGTTAAAAGAACCTTAGCTATATGTGCAGAGTTGCGCAGTGCCGAAAAGTGTTCCAGAGGCAGCAACAATGCTCATGGCTCACGTGCCTCAAAGGTTGTGGTTACGGATATCTAAGTTCCTATTAAAACAAGTAGGTCGGGTAAACAATCAAATACCAAGATTTGAGAGTTAAATCATTATTTGACAATAATGATCCGACTACATGCAAAGAAGCGATGATGGGCCATGACTCCGTCAAATGGCTTGAAGCCATAAAATCCGTGATAGTTTCATATACGAGAGATCAAGCTTTGAACTTGAAAGACCCTCTGGAAAGGTACAAGACCTTACAGTCGTATTTGGATCTATAAAGAAATAGACATGGATGTTTCACATCTATGAAATTATCGACATGTCGGGAAAGAGTTCACGACAATGTTCAAAGAGTTGACTATGACAAGATCTGATCTTTCATTAAGCGATATTTAGTCTAGATTGATTAATGTAGCAACTACGACATATAATTTTGTTATGTGTTGAATAAACAAAACAAGTTCTTCTAATAGAATGGTTACCAAGGACGTGTGCATGACACGGTCCAAAGGGTTTTGTTAATTCAAAGGATGCTAAAAGCATATGCAAACTTCAATAGTTGAAGTAAGCATCGCGGAGTTGGAATCTTCACCATGATGAAACTGTTAAAAGAGTAATTTCATCGAAGACGATGAAGATGCTTGTATTTGCAAGAAATTAAGTGGGAGCGCTAAGACATGTTTCTAATACATTATGTGGAATACATATTGTTGACTGGAAATAATGTATCTTTTATTAACACAGGATAAGAATTTCATCTCGATGAAAGACTTAGGCAAAAACCCAAATATTTGGCATCAATAGACGCTAATATGGTTGTGCCGAAAGTACATAGATGATATATTGAATGAGTTCAATATAGAAACTACAAGAAAGGTTCTTGTCGCACAGAAAGGATTGAATGAGTTCAATATTGATGATATATTCTAGTGTATTGACACTTGATAAGTGAAACAAAGATTCATGTATAGATTAATACTTGATGTATGAAATCACAAAGAGTATTTATATCAATCATGCTGTGATATGTACAAATCCAGATATGTCCTATGCTCTAAATGATGTGAGCATATACCAGAATGATTCATAAGATGATCATTGGACGATAGTAAGGATATTCTTATGATATTTTGGAAGAACTAAGAATATATTGTTTTGTAGAAGTGACAAATAGATGATTAGTTCATTGTAAAAGTACTACATTGATACTAGTTTTGTCATGAAATACAAATTAAGTTTATCTCAATCTAAACTAAGGGTGGCACAATGTGATGGAAAGTAAGTTCCATAATGGATTTGGATGAGTTCCAAAGTTAAGACATTGTGACAGATACTACAACAAAAGGGCTAAGTATATAACTGCTATTATAGCAGCAAAAGAGGGCATTTGTGTCAAGTAGTTTGTTATCAAACTAGGTATAGTTCACAGCAGGGATAATGCTATGAAGATATATTGTACGACAATATTATCAACATGTTTAACCCCAAAGAACTAAAGGTCACACCAAAGGACCAAATTTGTACAAAGCCATCTCATTAGAAAATGAGTGATGCGTAGAGACGCAAAGACATGCAATTACACATGGACCTGGAAGTGTCAGATCCGGATATCAGTTGACCACTAGCAATCGTGTACATACGACACCAGAAAGCCATAGGTGTTGAATACACAAAGGTTTGAAACTAGATTATTGACTCTAGTGCAAGTGGGAGACTATTGGAGATATGCCCAAGAGGCAATAATAAAGTGGTTATTATCATATCTTCATACTTATGATAAATGTTTGCATACCATGCTATAATTGTATTAACCGGAAACATTAATACTTGTATGATTTGTAAACATAAAAGAGCCCCTAGTAAAGCCTCTTGTTAAACTAGCTTGTTGGTTAATATATGATCATGGTTTCCTGATCATGAACATAGAGATGTTATTAATAACAGGGTCATATCATTAGGGGAATGATGTGATGGACATACTCCTATAGTTAAGCATAGCATAAAGATCAAGTCATTTAATATAGTTCATTTGCTATAAGCTTTCTGATGCATAGTAACCTAATTCCTTCGACCATGAGATCATGCTTCTCACCATCACCGGAAGGATGCTTTGATGACATCAAACACCACACTGTAACTGGGTGGCTATAAAGGTGGCATTGAGTGTTCGGAAAGTATGGGTTGAGACACATGGATCAAGAGTGGGATTTTTCCATCCATATGACGGATAGATATACTCTGGGCCCTCTCGGTGGAATGTCATCCAATTAGCTTGCAAGCATGTGACTGGCTCACAAGGGATCACATACCACGGGAACGAGAAAAGAGTACTTATCGGTAACGAGGTTGAACTAGGTATGCAGATACCGATCAAAACCTCGGATAAGTAAACTATCGTGAGACAAAGGGAAATTGGTATCGTATGTAAGTGGTTCATTCGATCGCAAAGTAATCGTAGAAATATGTGGGAGCCATATGAATTTCCAGATTACTCTATTGGTTATTGATCGGAGAAGTGTCTCGATCATGTCCGCATAATTCACGAACCGTAGGGAGACATACTTAAGGATTCGATGTTGTTGAGTAGTTATGGAATGATGAGTAAGAGACCGAATGTTGTTCGGAGTCTCAGATGGGATCCGGGATATCACGAGGAGATCCGGAATGGTCCGGAGAATAAGATTCATATAAGGAAAGTCCTGTTTCGGGGTTGGAGAATGGTTCCGGTGTTTTCATCGGGAATGTTCTAGAAGATTTCGGAATGTCCGGCACTCCGGAGGGGAAGGGTACATGAATGTGTCATTACAAGTTGGAATGGTTGCATCATGTACTAGGTGTCATCGCTGAACAAAATAAAGGGATAAATCAAATCGTAGTTTGAAAAGTCAAACGCCAATTTGAAAAAGTCAAACGGCTATTTTGTTTGGTGGAGGGAGAGTAGGAAACCTACTTGGGGAGGAAGTCCCTCTCCCTCCACCGCTGGCCCTTGGAGACCGAGTTGGGGAGGGACTCCCCTCCCCTTGGCGCGCCCCTCCACCTATATAAGGAGGGGCAGGGCTGCCCCTCCAAGCACACAACTTGCACCCCGCAAACCCTAGCTCCAAGTGACATGGTTATACCCTATGGGTACGTGACTTCAGCATACCTGGTCCAGCCCAAGGAAGGCCCACAGCAGACATACACTGGCCCATGAAGATTTTCGGGTGGCCAAGGCCCATGACGCCTTCGGATCCTTGGAGAGCAAGACTAGCATAGATAGGAAATTTAAAGGGGTAAAACCCTAGAACTCAGAACCGACTAGGACTATGCCCGGACCTGCCTAAGTCTATATAAAGGCCGGGAGGGCACGCCCTAGATCTCTCGACTCATATTTTTGCACGCACCTCCACGCCAGATCGAATCAAGACCTTGTAACCTTCGTTCCGCCAGTAATCAAGAGCATAAGCGGGAGTAGGGTTTTCCTCGGGGCCTGAACACAGGTAAATCTCGTGTCCTCGGTTGCTTGTCTGTTAACCGTTCCACGATCTCCAGCATCCCCATCTTCTCCAAAACCCAAGTCCATAACAATGGGCATTGACGAGTCGAAACCTCGTCAATTGGCGCCGTCTGTGGGAATCGGGGCTGCTGATTGTGCGATCGTGACGGTTCCGACCCGATCGATCTACAACTCTGCGGCGACGGAGAATCACCTCCTCTTCGGCGCTTTTGACTTCACCGCTCACTCACCGGCCACCATGAAAGATTTCGAGCCCGTAGGCGACGGACTCGAGATCCTATTCGGGAGCTTCGCCTGTGTGGGTCGACCGCACCTCCGCCTTCCAGAGGGTGCCCTACCATCGATCAGGCCCGCCAGGCTCCACACTTCGTGCTACGACATCGCCATCAACAGATGAGTTTTACGACAAAGAACAGAATCCGATCTGTGCGATCCACCTTCGGATGAGGGGACCTATGGTTCCGGATCCAAAAGCTGCAGCAGCAGACCAATCTACGAGCGCTATCTATGCGCCGCAGTCATCCAGGGCGACGAGGAAACACCTAACCCGCCGCCCAACCGGAACTCCAACCCGTAGGACAGAAATAGCGGAAACGGCGGAAACAGAAGAAGCCAGTCCCCCCCACCCGACGGGGAAAGCAACGGCCACGTCATCCAACTTAGCAAAGAAGGATGGGTCCAGGCACGCCGTGCCATAGCAGGCGACATAGTCCTACCTGTAGACGCCTCACGTGAACTACTGATGGCATACCACTTCCTCCTCATCGAGGAGCACAAGAAGCAAGTCAAGATGCAGGAGACGCTCGACAAACACAAGCAAGCAGCCTCCGAGTCCAGCGCGCGACGAGCTGCGCTCTCCGCCATGGCACCCGGCTCTAGCACAAACGGAAACCAGGGAAACAAGCATCGCTCTCAGGTGGAGAACATGGATCCCAAGGAGCGCCATGACGTGACTCGAACTCTCCACACATCGTTCATGGAGATGGACGCTGACGGCAACGTCATCCCGAAGACGCTGCAAGCCGCGATCATGGCAGCCACTGCGTATCTCGCGACCCATCCACCTCCGGAGGGGGACCCAAAAAGAGCCATGCACAAGTCCACACTCACCGGACTCGGACTTGTCGGAGCTGCGCTCCACGAAGACGCTCGTACGGAGCCGAAGAAGAAAGCTCCGGCCAGGCGCGACCGGAGCCCCACCCCTTTATCCGAAGAAGAGGAGGAACACGACCTTCCTCGAAGGAAGAAGAGCTCGCGTCACTGTAAACACGACTACGACGCCCGAGACGCGCTTACACAGCGCAAAATCGACAAAGCACGAGCGAAACGTGCATGCTCGTCTGAATCCGAGATGGACGAAGACGAAGGAGAACTCTGTGGAGCCCGATGCTTCAGCAGATCTGTTCGACGAACATAGATGCCACGCAACTTCAAGCTTCCTTCGGATACTCCGAAGTTCAACGGCACGCTGGATCCAAAAGCCTGGCTCAGTGACCATCTGTCATCCGTCAAGCTGCACGGAGGTAACAAAGAAACCGCCATGCAATGCCTTCACCGCCACAGCGTGGCGCTGGTCCGCTCAGCAGCCTATCATCGATCCATCCGGTTGGGAGGAGCTCGCCATGCCTTCATCCGAAATTTCAAGGGCACTAGCAAGAGGCCCGCCTCAATCGAAGAATTGCGAGCCTGCACTCAGAAAACGGGTGAATCTATTCGCTCGTACATACTACGTTGGTCTACCACCAAGAACTCCACAGCACACATCTCCGAAGAGAGGGCCATCGACGCCTTCAGGGACGGCGTCAAACACCAAGATTTCAAGGAGGAACTTGGGCGCGTCAAGCCCAAGACACTCGACCACCTCATGGACATCGCCAACAGGTGGGCGGACGGCGAAGATTGCATTCACCGAGCACAATCGGATGAAGAGGACGACTACGGCCGAAGACGGGAACGCCGCAGCAAGAGGAGATCGCGCGTCTACGAGGACCGTGAAGGACCCGACATGGTCGCGGCCGGCTACGCCAACCGCCGCAATGACAACAGCCGCAATAGCGGAGGATACATGGCGTAAGCCTCCGCAATAACGAAGACGACGCTAGCAACGCTGCGATCATGATAACGACCTCAAAGATACAACAACAAACTTTTGGGTCCATGCACCATCCACTTCTACATCGACAAACAGGATGGCAAAAAGAAAGCCAGCCACATGCTCAAGGACTTCCGCGAGTTCCAGAAACTCAGCGAAAGCATGGTGCAGATGAGGCAACAAGCCCCAATCCCTGCGTTTGGAAACGCACCCGCGCAAGGAGAAATAGCGCTCGGAGCTCCTCCACCGCCGCCTATTGGAGGCCCAAACCATCCAGTCGCACCGGCACAGAACAATGCTGGGAACGGATACCCCCCACCGAAAGGAGCACTAAATATGATCCAGAAGGGACGCCCCACGAATAGGGTGCAGAAGAAGATCACCCGACAAATCAACTTGGCCGTGGCAACTCCGCCTGCAATCCCTGAGTACCTTAGCGGATCGGAGTCCTGCATCACATTCACTCGCGCGGATCACCCTTGCCAGATCCCTCGCCCAGGTCATGCTGCCCTGGTGTTGGAGGCGCAGATCGGAGGCTTCGATATGAGTCGCGTCTTCATGGACGGTGGCAGCGGCATCAACCTAATGTTCGCCAGCACGCTAGCGGCAATGCGGATCCCACAATGCAGCCTGGAACAGTCAGACACAACGTTCCACGGCATCGTCCCAGGGAAGGGCATATTTCCCCTGGGCAAAATAGGGCTCGATGTCATCTTCGGGAAGCCGGACAACTTTCGGCAGGAGCGACTCGAATTCGAAGTGGTGGTGGCGTCGCAATACCACGCCATCCTGGGGCGTGTAGCATTCGCAAGGTTCCTGGCCGTCCCACACTACGCATACCTACTACTCAAGATGCCAGGACCGAGGGGCGTCATCACGATCCACGGGAGCTTCACCCGATCGGACCAATGCGACAGGGATTTCAACAAAATCTCCCAGTCTTTCGACATGCAAGACGAGCTTGTAAGGCTCCGCGAGGTGACGGACAACGGGGCACCCCCAGTGACAAGGCAGAACGCACCTGACATGTCCTTCGACTCCACCGTCAACACCAAGAAAGTGTAGGTCCATCCGACGGATGCCTCCAACACGGCGCTGATCGCCAACGACCTCGATCCTCATAGGAGAAGCGCTCGTCGAATTCCTCCGTGAGCACTGGAAATTACGCTGGTGTCTGCGGACATGCCAGAGTTCCTGTGGAATTCGCCGAGCACGCACTCAACGTCTTTCCAGACACCAAGCCAGTCAAGCAGTCCATCCGGAGACTGTCCGAGCCACGAGCCGAAGCTATCGGCAAGGAAATCAATAGACTACTCGCCGCAGACTTCATCAGGGAAATCAAGGAAAGCGAGTGGCTTGCAAACACAGTTATGGTCCCAAAGAAGGACACGGACAACCTGCGGATGTGCGTGGATTTCACGTCACTAAACAAGCATTGCCCAAAGGACCACTTCCCTCTTCCTCGGATCGATCAAATCATCGATTCGACTGTAGGTTGTGAGAAACTCTCCTTCCTCGACGCCTACTCAGGCTATAACCAGATTCGACTCAAGGTCGAAGATCAGGAGAAAACGGCGTTTATCACACCGTTCAGAGTATTCTGCTACAACACAATGCCCTTCGGGCTAAAGAACGCAGGTGCCACGTACCAGCGATGCATGCAGGCCTGCCTCAAAGACCAGATCGGTCACAATGTCCAAGTCTACGTCGACGACATAGTGATAAAAACCAAGGAGGCAAGGACACTTATCGACGATCTCCGCGAAACGTTTGACAACCTTGATCGCTACAGGATCAAGCTCAACCCCGAAAAGTGCGCCTTCGGCGTCCCATCGGGTCAGCTGCTTGGGTACTTCATCTCTCAGCGAGGGATTGAGGCGAACCCGAAGAAAATCAGAGCCATCATGGAAATAGAGAAGCTAAAAAACCTCAAAGGCGTCCAACATCTCGCAGGGCGAATAGCGGCGCTAAGCAGATTCATCAGCCGCATGGGCGAGAAGGCCCTGCCATTCTACCAACTGCGCAGCAGCGTATAAATTGAGTGACGCCGAAGCCAACGACGATTCGAAAGCCTCAAGCCGCTTCTCCACCTCGCGTCTTGGTCACGCCAAAGGAGCGTGAGCCTCATGCTGTACATATCAGCCACACATCAGTTGTTAGCACTGCATTAGTGGTCGAACGACCAAGAGGGCAAGACCCACGGGTCCAACGCCTAATCTACTACGCCGGTAGGTAATCGACACCAACAAAGCAAAGGTACCCTCACTACCAGAAGCTCGCCTACGGCGTGTTCATGACGGCTCGACGGCTGAGCCATTACTTCCAGGAGCACCAAGTGATGGTCGTCAATGAGGCACCCCTGAAAAGCATCCTGAATAATCCAGAGGCGACAAGACGCGTAGCCCTGTGGGGCATTGAGCTGTCACCTTTGGACATCGTCTACGAGAAGCGACTCGCAATCAAATCTCAAGTCCTTCCGGACTTCTTGGTACATTGGATGGAGCTGCAGCTGCCAGACACCCCGGACATGTCACAATCATGGACGATGCACTTCGATGGCTCCAAGAGAGAAGCTGGAGCAGGGGCAGGGGTCATACTGACCTCCCCGCAAGGAGACAAGATGAAGTATGTCCTTCGGATGAAATTCCGAGCCTCCAACAACGAGGCCGAATACGAAGCCCTCATCCATGGCATGAGGATGGCAAAGATATGCGGCGCAACGCGCCTGGTCATCTATGGTGACTCCAACCTCGTCGTACAGCAGACGATGAATGAGTGCGACGCACACACCGAAAACATGATCGCGTACCGCGCGTTCTACAACGCACTCGAAGGAGAATTCGACGGCTGCGAACTTCGACACGTTGGAAGAGAAAGCAACGAGGAGGCCGACAGACTCGCCAACATCGGCTCCACCTGCGCAAAGGTGCCACCAGGTGTGTTCTCGAACAGATCTGTGTGCCATCCATCAAGCGGAAATTCCCCAAGGGGTCGCCCGAAGAAGCAGAACACTCGGGGGCTACGCTGCCCGAAGGTCATGAAGGACCCGAAAAATTGGACACCGAGGTCACCATGGTCAACCTAATGCAGGTCATGGCAGTCGAAGAAACATGGACGCGACCATACTTCCAGTTCCTGATAAACGGAGAACTGCCTGACAGCCCAACAGATGCCCGACGCATATCTCGTCGGTCAAAGGCCTTCACCATCATCAATGGCGAGCTGTACAAGCGCAGTATTACGGGTGTACTACAACGGTGCGTCACCATCGACGACGGCAAAGCCATACTCCAAGACATCCACGAGGGCATATGCGGCCATCACGCAGGCAGCCGCTCCCTTGTCTCCAAAGCTCTACGAGCCGGATTCTACTGGCCAACGGCCATGACCGATGCAAAGGACATAGTCCGAAGATGTAACGGGTGCCAACAGTTCGCCGACAAACCGCATGCACCTGGGTCTAAGCTCAGACCCATACCTATAGCCTGGCCTTTTGCTCAATGGGGCCTCGACATGATCGGCAAACTGCCAAAGTCCTCGAAAGGAGGACATGTTTACCTCTTGGTTGCAGTCGACAAGTTCACCAAGTGGGTCGAAGCCATGCCGGTCACCAACCAGAAAGGCAAAACTGCCGTCAAGTTATTCGAATCCATCGTCTACAGGTTCGGTGTACCACACAACATCATCACCGACAACGAATCAAACTTCATCTCCGAGGAGTTCCAGGACTTCTGCGAAGGCCTTGGGATCAACATCACGTACGCCTCAGTGGCACACCCGCAAACGAACGGACAAGTGGAAAAGGCCAACGGCCTAATCGGCGCTGGTATAAAGAAGCGCCTCATGTGTCCACTCGAAAGGAAGGCTAGAGCCTCGACGAAAGAGCTACCATCCGTCCTGTGGAGCTTACGGACTACGCCAAACAGCTCCACCGGATACACGCCGTTCTTCATGGTGCACGGAGCTGAGGCCGTGCTACCAGCCGAAGTACGCCACCAGGCCCTGTGGTCGTCGCGATACAACGAATCCACGGCTGCACTCGAGGACGCCGTCGGCACACTCGACGAAGTAAGAGACATAGCAGCAGCTCGATCAGCGGTGTACCAGCAGAGTCTCCGCAACTACCACAGCCGACGGCTGCGCCCAAGGTCCTTCGTCGAAGGAGACCTTGTCTTGCGACTCAACCAAACGCGACCGAAGAAATTCGAGTCACCATGGGAAGGACCCTACGTCATCACCGAAGTCATCCCAGGTGACGCATATCGCCTCAAGCACGTGGAATCTGGAGTCACATACTCCAATCCATGGAACATCGCGCACTTGCGACGATTTTACCCCTAGCTACCTACCCCTTACTTTCCATAAGGCTTTTCAGCCAAGGCTACTCAGCCGAACAATGTACTTCCTCCATTACGATATAATTAAAGCTAAGTGTCTCGCCCCAAACTTCAGTTCGCTATTTTGCAACTTTACTTTACACTACAAACGCACTCGGGGGCTCCCCCCACCTCACGATTTCATCGACTGAGGATCAAACGTGTACACCTGAGTAGCTGACAACGTCAGGCAAACGAAAAGGACACGTACTCAATCAAAGCATTGCGTGCTCACAAACCTTTACAACAAAGGGCACAACACGCCCAGCCGAAATATACAAAGTTTGCATCTATCTCTTTTTTCAGGTACTACCTATTCTGAAGAATAACCTGAGCACGCTGCTCAAACAAATCCACGACCTGTTCGGCATACTGCCTTACAGCTGCGTAATGCGGACGCATGTCCCATTCATCATCATCCGGCCGAGGAGGTGGCCCAGCGGCCACAGCAGCCAAATCTACATCAGGCCGGTGCAGCCTCACAAGAGAAAAAGCAGCCTTGACTCCGGCGACGAGCTGTTGCCGCACCAACTCCTTGACATTGCTCACGCTCCGAAACTTCGACAGAAGACCCGCAAGGCTTGTCAGCACAACATCCAAAGGAAACATGACGTGCAGCACCGAGGCAGCGGCGTACGCACTGGCGAAGCACCGCGACACTGGTGCACATAGCCCTCGCCGCCATCGCCATGGCACGGTCACGATCCATCCAGAAGAAGCCACCGGTCTCCATGTCCTGTTGGGTCAAGCAATTAACCCGAACAGCGACACACTCTTTCTCTTCCTTCGGAGCAAGGTTAGCACCTGCGACAGTGACACAAATTAAAAGGCAAGGCCAGCAGGCTCATTCGAAGAACTGAGCTACAGCTCGAAATAAAGAACAACTTACATTGAAGCTGCTCAGATATCCGAAGTAGCTCTGCCATCAAATACTCCTCTCTGGCTGCACAATGATCCGCCTTGGACTTCCAAACATCGGCGTGACCACGCAGCACAAGTAACTCCCTCTCAAGACTACGAACACGGTCCCGAAGAAAAGCGAGTTGAGAAGGGTCATCCAAAGATGGCCGCTGCTGCGCTGCGGGTGAGGTGTCAACAGGGTCAGCACCCGAAGGAACCTAGAGTAGCAGAAAAAGAAAGGGACACAAACATTCAGACAATAGCAGAGCATAACTCAGAGGAATTCATTAAACATATAAATCCACTACGAGGCACAAGGATGGTGTTCTCCAAAATATTTACAGCAAAAGTAGACTACAAACTATCCTACGTCTACAACGCCTAAGATGCGGCACCCTGAGTCGCCTCGGAGCCGGACTGCCTAGCTTTGGCCCCGCCCTGCTGTCGTAGTGCATACTCAGACAGCAAATCAATGAGCTTGGGCCCATATCGCTTGCAGCGAGCGGAGTAGGCAGCAAAGGCTACCTCGGATCCATCCGCAGTCGTCGACATCCGGGAGGTGATCTGGGGCAGGTCCAGCTCCACTCCAGCCGCCAAGGCCATCTCCAGCCCGACGGACGCGCCGATGCCTTTCTGTTTGCGCTTGTACGCCGCAGGAACTTCGGCTGACAGAGCCTCCGCCAGAGCATCCACATCATCGAGGGCCGCGCCCTTAGGAACAAGCTCCTTGTAAAAGCGGCCAAGGACCTCCTTCGCCTTGGCAAGGGAGCTGACGATGGTGCTGCAGCGGTCTTCGACCGCCATAGTAGCATCATCTAGAGCACTACCGTGCTCTAGAGCACCGCGGTCAAACTCAATGCCTGCGGCATCTGAGACATAAAAAAAAGAGAAGACATGAAGAAAAGCAGTACAGAAAAAGACAGGAAACATGAAGAAACAGGCAGAAATACAGCACTTACCCAAAATATCCTTGGCAGCAGCCATGAGCTTCGCCGCCACCTCTCTCTTCAAGGCCAGCAATAAAGGGCTGCTCCCTCACGGTCCATGGCCTCCTGCTGCAGCTCTTCGCTTCGGCTGTCTTAGTCGGCTCTAGCTCGAGGCGCACTAACCAACGGCGGCTTCGCCTTCCCCGATTGACCAAGGCTCTTCTTGAGAGCGTCGACCTCACGGAGAGAAGTATTATGCTCCTCTGCATTCAAAACAAGAAACGTCAGAAAGCAGGACCGGAATAAACGACAAAAGCACCAAAAGGCGAATAGGTACCTTGAAGCTGCCGAAGGTTAGCCTCCAGCACCAGACGCTCCTGCACTAGCCGCTTGGCCTCCTGCACAAAAGGCTGCAGAAGAAGAAACACTAGTAAGAAGAAGGACTCGGGGGCTACGCCCAACACAAAGGAGTAAAAGCAAAATTTGCACACGAAGACACTCGGGGGCTCTCCCCGTGACATGAAACAGAGGAACTTACATGATCTGATGGCGACTCTGAAGGTCCGCCTACGAAATTCTGAGGCGCAACCACCTGCACCTCCTGCACAGGAGGATCCGGAGCGGCGCCTCCCGAAGTCGCCACCGTCTGAGGAGGAGGAGACGCAATCTTCGACTCCCCCATCATTTCCCGTGCACCATCGCTGGAGGAGTCGCGGGAGGAATGCCTGCACACGAAGCAATCAGCACAAGTGCAAGAAAAAAGGATAGTAACATAACAAGAAACTTACGAGCCGAGCGAGCTCAGGTCGAAGACAGGAGGAGTCCTTCGGGCTCTCTTCTCCTCCTTTTTCTCTTCCTTCTTGTCCTCCTTCTTCTCTTCCTTCATCCGCTTCGCTGTAGGGTGCGGCACTACAGCCCGCACAGGAATGGCAGGAATGGGAGAGGAAGAACCTCCATGACCGTCATCATGACGATCCAGGCACAGAGGGTTTCAGGGAGTCGGAGGAATTGAGGCATCCGAAGACTCGCTGGAGCTCCGTGATCGTTTGCACGTCTGGTCCTCACTCGACTCGTTGACCTCCTCAGTTGGCGATCGCGCCGAAGGAAGTTCGGACATGGAGTCCACCACTTCATTATCCGGTGCAGCCGAAAATAATTCGGGCAATGGAGGTACCATGCCCGGCACCTTGAAGCTCTGCCAATAAGATGGAAGTTTGTTAGAAAACAAAATATAACAAACACGCAATCAAAGCAAAGCGCTACGCGCACGAATCTACACCTGTGGAACAGCCAGCGTCGAAGAAAATGGCGGAGTCAACGACTTCCCCGGGATATCCTCTCCAGCCTTGTACTTCAGCAAGGCCGAAGGCCTGTCGCTAAGATCCCCCTCGGAGATTTTCTCAGCTGAAACCCTCGTCGGATCACGGCGCCCAGAATAAAGAAACATCGGGTGCGCCCTGGCTTGGAGAGGCTGCACCCGACGCTCGAGGAACGTCCGGATGATGTCCATGCCGTTCACTTCCTTCTCCGGAATCAGCTGGAGATCCTCCACCCGACGGTAAAGGGCCTCTATCTCCGCCACCTCACCATCCAAGATTTGGTTTTTCCAAGACCTTTTCGGCTCAATCATTCGGGAGGGGTCAAAGGGAACAAGACCAAAATCTTGCCCGGGCACTACGGAGTCGCGGATATAAAACCATCGTCTCCGCCAGTACTGGACAGATTCGGACATGGAAAAAGAAAAGAAGAGAAGATTGGGACTAAGGGAGATGATGCAACCCCCAATGGGATACACACCATCCGAACCAGATTGCCTCTTCACGGAATAGAGCTTCCGGAAGAGGCCAAAGTGCGGCTCAATGCCAAGCCAGCACTCGTAAAAAGTGATAAAACAAGCAATGTGGAGAAGAGAATTGGGAGACAGATGATGAAGCTGAATCCCATAGAAGAAGAGCAGTCCACGGAGGAAGTTGTGGACTGGAAAAGAAAACCCACGAATAACGAAGGCGAGAAACATAACCCGATACCCAGCTGGGGGACGGGGGATTACTCGCTGTCGGGAGTCGGAGCCTCCCTATCTTGTGGGATCGACCCGCCATGAAGCTTATGGAGATCGCTCTCCCGCGTCTCAGATCGCTGCTAGCCACCGTCGGTGACACGGGTAGCGGCGGCGCTTTTCTTTCCTCCGGCGGCGCTAGTACCAATGGCAGACGAGGATTTCTTCGGTTTCCCCATTGCGCTACGGCGGCGCCGGCGGCGAAAGCGCAGAAACAACGACGGAAATGTGGAAGGAAATCCTAGTGTGCAGCAAGAATCGCTAGAGCACAAGGAGACAGTGAAAACAAGAACTGATGCGGTGAAAACAAACCGCGGCTTTCCCCAATGATTATAACAGCGAAGACGACGCACGGCAGCCGTCCATCCAGAAGACCTAACGCCAACGGCAGATCTGACCGTACACGTGTCAACATCACAACGAACCGTCGTTACCACGCCGTCCACTACGCGCGGAAATCAAGGAGACGCCAGATTATCTCTCACGCCGCGTGATCGGTCAATTCAAAGTCAGCAAGTGGGACCCACGTTCGTCCAGTCAAGTCATCTCTGGCGTAGCAGACGCTTGAGGTCATCGATCGTCAGCACTGATGTCATCAAAAGCTATACTAGCATCAACTACAATTCTTCGACTCCACAGCTAAGAGTACTCACTCGAATCTTCGATTCGACTAAATACTCGGGAGCTACTCCTATCAGGAGCGCTGTCCGCGCACCCGAAAGACGAATAAAGACAAAGTATTTCTTTGAGTCCTACGTTGAGCCTACGACTCCATTACGGACTCGGGGGCTACTCCCATAGGGAGGATGAATTTAAGCATCCGAAAATTTTCATGTCCTACGGACTTAACAACTGAACAATGCTTGAACTAAAGTCTCTGCTCGAGTCTACGACTCGAACAGACACTCGGGGGCTACTCCCATAGGGAACGCTGGTCGCGCACCCTATGAAATCTTCGACTGCGATCTTTCAGATTAGCACGCAAAAACTTTTTGGCAACTCTGCCCCAACAAAACGCTAAGTGAGTAACAATCTCCTTGGACACCCGAAGCACCTCCGTGGTGACAAATGTTCGGATGCTGCGTCTGCAACGCAAAGATAAGACCTGCAGATATCATCTGATGGCCTGGCAACACACATGACTGCGCTCTGCTAGTATAAATCCGTGCCAACAGGCGTGATGAAAAATCCCGACGGACGCGTTGGGTACATCAATGAAAATCACTGGAATTCCACTCCTGTAAGTCCTCCCCGGCCTGAGTCGAATTATGCCAGCATATGTTCCGGGTTCAAGTTAAGGGACTCGAACCTGATGAAGATCGTGTTGTTTCGTCCTAAGACAGTTAACTGACCCTGATCCGTCGGGTGAGTCAGGCACACGTATCAACAATCCCTACACACATATACTGTTTATACATAGTTGCACCCGAAGGATTGAAGAGTCCTCAGCCGAATCTACGATTCGACTGATCACTCGGGGGCTACTGACATGGTTATACCCTACGGGTATGTGACTTCAGCATACCTGGTCCATCCCAAGGAAGGCCCACAGCAGACATACACTGGCCCATGAAGATTTTCGGGTGGCCAAGGCCCATGACGCCTTCGGATCCTTGGAGAGCAAGACTAGCATAGATAGGAAATTTGCAGGGGTAAAACCCTAGAACCTGTAACCGACTAGGACTATGCCTGGGACCTGCCTAAGTCTATATAAAGGCCAGGAGGGCACGTCCTAGATCTCTCGACTCATATTTTTGCACACGCACCTCCACACCAGATCGAATCACAGACCAGAACCTTCGGTTCCGCCGTAATCAAGAGCAGACAAGCAGGAGTAGGGTTTTCCCTCCGGGGGCCTGAACCTGGGTAAATCTCGTGTCCCCTGGTTGCTTGTCTGTTAAGAGTTCCATGATCTCTAGCATCCCCATCTTCTCCAAAACCCAAGTCCATAACAATGGGCATTGACGAGTCGAAACCTCGTCACCAAGCCGCCGGCGCCGCCACCTCCTGCTGCTGCCGCCGCCTAGGGCTAAACCCTAGCCGCCGACTTGGGGCATCCCCTTGCCCTAGCCGCCGGCCTAGCTCCCTCTACTTGGTGTGTCTAAACCCTAGATCGCCAAGCCTCTCTCATAGTCCACCATACTCGCTCTGGCTTAAGGAGAAGCCCTGCGAGATCTCCCCTCTACTTCCGGTACCACGCCGTCGTGCTGCCGGAAGCGCGAGGAGAGTGCTACAACCTCCGCTGCCTGCTGGAACAAGGGAGAGGAAGGTCTTCATCGAAATTTAACGCAGACCGATCATGGAAGCGCTGCCGGAACGCAGCGCCGGAAGGATCGTCTACGCGATCTTGATATCGGAAAGAGTACGACTACATTACCCACGAGAATCTGCTCTCGTTAACCGCTTTGGATCTTCGAGGGTTAGTATTCCATCGACTCGTTGCTACAATCTAGTAGATAGATCTTAGCTTGATCGTAGATTAGATCTTGATTGTGTGTTCATGCGGTAGAATTTTTTGTTTTCCATGCTACGAACCCCTACAACCACATGATCACACGGGATACATTTTATTGAGTGGAATATGTGTACAACAAGAAGATACACACACATATATTGGTGGCTAATAGGTCTCTACACTAAATCTTATCTTCACCATCCCTAACAATAAAATATCTCATTCTTGGAAGCTACTTCGTGGTTTCTTACATGAGAAGATTGGACACCCTATAGTTTCTTTACTTTGAGTTTATGTTGGTGCAGAGAAAAAGGAAAATAAATTGAGCATGTCTCCAGACCACATGACACCCCTATTTATAAGATTATTAAACACCATTGGATAGTTGCCACGGGGCACACTCAAACCCTATAGTGTAACTACAGGAAATTACATACATATGTCTCTTTCTAGATTCTTTACGGTCATTAGCCAACTCTTAAATAGTTTCTTACTTCATATTTTCTAGATACTACTCCAAACTTTTTTGTTTGGGGTCTCTAGTTCTAGAGTTCACCATAAATATTGTCTTTCTAGGGTTATGGATTCCATCCTAGCAATTGCACAAGATCTAAGTAGATGACTTGTTTCTCTAAATATTCATAGGTCTTTAAAACCCAAAGGAGGCACATGTTTCTAGCAGATACGCTGAACAATCATTTGTCCTCTAGTGATTCTGTTTGTGGAGTCAAACTAAACATGCAAGCAATGAGTTGAAAAGCACATGACATAAAATGAGATAAAGGAGGGTGAGAAGGCAGGGTTGTGATCAGTGATGGAAGTAGACCTTTCAAGTTACACCTGTTAGGAGAGAGATCAAAAGATAAGCAAAAACGTTGGTATGTCATTAGTTTGATATTTTTCCTTCTAACTATATCACATAATGTGATACCACGTGAAGGTTTCACATAGTTTGGATCGTTTTTGAATTTTTTATGCCCATTTTAAACTATCGTCAAACTTTGTCGAACAACGGGCATAAAGATTCTTAGCTCGGGGCCAAGCCTTGCTAAACTTGAAGTGGATCTCTGATAAAATAGCATATTGTGAACCTAAAAATGATTTTTGTAAAAAATCATGAGCATCAGATCATGTAACTGTAGTTCATATCTGACCCACTTCCTACCGATTCAGTAGAAATTTGTCTTTTTCACCAGGGATATATGGAAAGGTCTGAGATCCCCCTGTTAGGACATTGTCCATGTAAGTTGGTCTAGTATTTTTTTTAAATGTGGTGGTAGCATTTTGAATTAGCCATTTGATGGTTGCTTCACAAAACCACCCATTTTTTGCACTCGGAAAAATGGAAAATGGCTTTTTGGCGCGACGAAAAGAAAAACTTCCTCCTGCAATATTGTTCGCCATCCTATGATGCACATGTATGCACAATATGGACACACTATCACAAACTATGCATTGATTCTAGCATAACATTGGTTATTTGACTCGAAAGCAAGAAAACCTCGAATAAGATAGATCATTTTGTAAAGGTTTTTTTGAGACATAATCAATATACCAAGTTTGATATTTTTCCTTCTAACTATGTCACATAATATGACACTACGCGAAAGTTTCGCATTGTTTGGATCGGTTTTAAATTTCTTATGCCCATTTTAAACTATATATAATGTTTTATGTTTCACTTAATTTTTATTTACAAATGTGTCATATTTTAGTGTAGATAGATAGACCTTGTTTTTATGCAAATTTTGATATATTAATTGTATTTTTCTGAATTAGAATGATTTAGTTATGATTTTTCAAAGTTTAATAAGGTAAAAAAATAGCTATGCCGAGGGCAACCGTCGGCGTAGGCTACACCGAAGCCAGCCGTCGGCGTAACTATTCTACGCCGAGGGAAATTTTACGTCGACGACTGCTTTGAGGGGGCTGACCTGGTCGCGGTCTATGCCGACGGTCCCAACGTTTGGCCGTCGGCGTAACGCCGACTGTCGACGTCTCCGCCCAATCTTGTAGTGTGTCTTGACGCTCAAAAGTGGCTCACTGAACGAGATAGGAGGAATCACAAAAGATGGATTGAGACTAATGGAGGTAAAATTAAATATTAGAGTCCTCCATTGGATAGACGTCTCCTAGAAGATCATAATGGATATGAAGATAACATAAATCGGAGTCCGAACACCAGAGTTATGACAAAATTTGAACATTCTGCATGGATAGCCAATGTTGACTTGCACCAACATGTCCACAATATGGCCTCAAATGGAAAATTTCAAAACTTGAGTTGTGTGCCCCGTCGAGACTAATAACTTTGTTTTTTTTATCATCACAGTCCAAAGTAGTATGCAATCTCTAGGTGTAAAACAAGAACCAGAAGCCCAAAGACCATGGACTTCACTCCGTGTTTTACTCATGGGAACACGGACATATCAAAATCGGGTTCTTGTTTGGTCCAGTGTACCCATATCTGTGTGTCATGTGTTGTTTACATAAGCGTTTTTTTTTTTGCTAGATGGGATATCAATGTTTACTAGAGTTTAGGGTTTGTTTTATACTAAATCGAAGTTTTAGAATGAAAAATGAACTTCTTCAAGAGTTTAGGGATGAAAATGGACTTTCTTCCCAGTTAAAATAAAATATAAGCCATGATGCGATCAACTGTATTGCGTTGCACATGAGATGTTTGATATGTCAGGTCTTCTTTCCTTTCAAAATTAAAAGGACCTTTAAAAAATTATACTACTCCCTTCGATCCATAAAATGAGCGACACTTTTTCGATAAAGGATGCTTTTATTACTTAAAAGGTTTAAGTATTACACCCGGCCTCTGCATACTGAGATGCACACAGCCATCATAGTTCAGAAGTCCAAACAGGAAAATAAATAAGCGAATTACATATCAGAGAAATTGTAAGACGCCTAAAATGTAGAGGGAGGGCCTATCCGAAGATTATGCTGCCATCCATGCCGGGTAAACAAATCTCGTGCCATATCCTCCAGCCGCGTACACACCTCCGTGAAAAGGTCGTGGTACTCCACACGATGTAGAAGTGACCAAGATCGCAGTGTGCTGGTACATCGGTAAATAACCTGCAGGAGAGAATAATTTATATCATTAAAAACTTTATCATTTCTACACAGCCATAGCGACCATATAATGGCAATCGCTCCAACCCGAAGAAGTAGCTTATACTTGTTATCTATCCCATGTAGCCAATTCCCAAAAATATTGGCAATACTACGAGGCGGATACAAGCCTGAAGCTGCCTGGGTAACCGACCATATAGATCTAGCGAAATTGCATTGAAAAAATAAGTGTTTGATTGTCTCATTGTGATGACAAAAAAGACACATAGGGTTTCCATGCCAATTCCGCTTAATAAGATTATCTTTAGTAAGAATAACTCCGCGACGAAGATACCATGCAAAAAATTTATTTTTTAGGGGTATCTTTATCTTCCAAATCATCCTATTATCTAAAACAGGCATAACCGGCTGGGCAAGTGCATTGTAAAAGGAACTCACGGAGAAAGACCCTTTCGCACTTAAGTTCCATCGAAATTCATCTGGTCCAGGCGACAATTGTACATTTGCTAGGCGATGTAGCAATGCGATCCAAGAGTCCAGCCTGGTTCCAATTAAATCGCCTAAAAGTCACAACAAAGTGGAATGATTCTAAAACAGTGGATATCGTCGCATCCTTGTAACGAACAATAGAATACAATGTAGGATATTGTTCTTGAAGTGTAGCATTACCCAGCCACTTATCCTCCCAAAACCTTATCTGAGACCCATCCTTAATAGAAAAAGTTCCGAACCTGAAGAAATTTTTCTTCGTTGCCATCAAACCCCAAAGTGAGAGTCACCTGGTTTCCAAACCAGCTGTGACAATGCTTTTGAACCAATATATTTCCTTTTAAGTAGAGTTTGCCATACGCCGTCTTCAGAAAGTAATTTGAAGAGCCATTTACCAAGTAGGGCTGTATTTTTGATCTCAAGATCATGAATACCCAGCCCACCCTGATCTTTGGGGCGGCATAATACACTCCATTTAGCCAGCCTGTATTTCTTTTTCTCGTTATCTCCTTGCCAAAAGAATCTTGATCGGAGATAGTCCATTGTTTTCAAGACTCCTTTTGGTAGTTGGAAGAAAGATATCATATACAGTACCATATTACTTAGTACCGAATTAATGAATACTAATCTCCCCCCTATGGAGAGCAATTTACCCTTCCAGCTGCTCAATCTTAGTTGTAGTCTTTCCTCAACGATTTTCCATTCAGCAATAGTGAGCCTCCGGTAATGAACCGGAATGCCCAAATACTGAATCGGAAAAACACCTTGACTACAACCAAAGAGATCAGCATAAAGACTAATTTCATCTCTGGCCTCGCCAAAATAAAACAATTCACTTTTATGGAAGTTGATTTTCAACCCTGATAGTTGCTCAAAAGCTGAAAGTATCAATTTCAGATTTTTTGCTTTTTCAATGTCATGTTCCATAAATAAAATTGTATCGTCGGCATATTGAAGTATTGATAAACCTCCATCAACTAGATGGGGAATCACACCTTCAATTTGGCCATCAAGCTTGGCACGCTCAATCAAGACAGCGAGCATATCAGCCACTATATTAAATAGCATTGGTGATAATGGATCTCCCTGTCTTAAACCTTTTTTTGTCTGAAAGTATTTACCAACATCGTCATTAACTTTTATGGCAACACTACCTCCCGACACAAATTTGTTGATTAAAGCTTGCCACTCAGATGAAAAACCTTTCATTCTAAGGGTCTGTTGAAGAAAAGGCCATTTGACTTTATCATAGGCCTTTTCAAAGTCAATTTTAAGAATAACCCCATTCAAATTATTCCTATGTAATTCATGAACAGTTTCATGCAAGGTAACCACACCGTCAAGGATGTTGCGACCTTGCATAAAAGTAGTTTGTGAAGGGCGAACTACATGTTCCGCCACTGAATTTAGGCGAATCGTTGCAACTTTGGTAAAAATCTTAAAACTAACATTAAGAAGACAGATTGGTCTATATTGTTGGATCCGTTCTGCTTCATTAATCTTAGGCAAAAGAATTATCTCTCCAAAATTCAAGCGAAACAAATCTAGTTGACCAGCGTGCAAAACACAAAACATTTCAAGTAGATCTGAATTGATAACATCCCAAAAGGTTTGGTAAAATTCAGCTGGAAAGCCATCAGGACCAGGGGCTTTATTATGTTCCATCTGGAAAACAGCCTTCCTGACCTCTTCCTCAGAATAGGGAGCCGTCAGTAGGTCATTTTCCTCGTGAAAACTGAGACACATCATTTGTTTGAGATTCATCTAGAGATAGTTCCCTCCTCTGGTTCCCCAAACAAACATTTGTAATAATTTGTAATATAGGATTTCAGCTGCTCATGTCCCTCAATCGTCCCCTCATCTTGCGTTAAAGATCGAATAAGTTTCTTCTTGTGTCTGCTATTAGCAAGACTATGGAAGTACCTAGTATTCGAATCCCCATACAAAATAAATTGGGCTTTGGAACGCTGATACCATTTGAGTTCCTCTTCACGCAGTAACCGTGCTAACTCCGCATTTGCTTGGCTTTTCAGCTCAATTTCACGCGTAGTTAACAAACGATTTTCTGCTATAGCTTCAAGGTCATCAATAGTAGATGATAGCCGAAGTTTTTCTTTTTTAAGAATACCAGTTGTGTGGCGCGCCCAACCACCAAGGTGTTTGCGTAGCATACGCACTTTATTGTTCCACCTCTGGATCGGTGTATTACCCTTAAACGGTTTTTCCCATACTGTTTTGACCATATCATGAAAACCCTCCCGGTGTAACCATCCAAGTTCGAATTTGAATGGACGGGAACACCGTGTCCGAGGTAATCCAAGAGTCGGGTATGGGAGCATGGTCAGACAGCGCCTCAATACGCTCTAGAGCGCGAACCGAGACTCGGAGAAAATGTTCTTCCCAATCTGAGTCCATCAGTACACGATCTAGTTTTTCGTATGTAGGTTCAGGCAGGCTGTTTGCCCAAGTAAATTGACGACCGATCATGGTTACTTCCTTCAAGTCAAGGCTGTCAATGACAGCATTAAAAAGGAATGGCCAATGATCGTCAAAACGACCTTTACTCTTCTCGAATGGAAACCGGAGCAGATTAAAATCACCCCCTGTAAGAATAGGGTACGGATTATCTTTCGCTAAGTTAACCAGTTCGCGAAGAAAATCGGCCTTGAACACATCCTGGGCCGCACCATACACAGCGACAAGGCTCCATATGAAATTGTCAGCTTTGTTACGGATGTTGAGTTTTATGTGAAACTCTCCTTCCGAACTAGCTAATATTTCCATGGTGTCCGCCCTTACGCCAAGTAAAATGCCTCCAGATCGTCCCCTAGGTGGATGAGAATACCACTCAAAGTCTATACCACCCGAAAGACGGTCAAGTAGACTTTGGGAGAACTCTCTTCTACCCGTTTCCGAAATAGCAATAAAATCCAAATTATGTTCCCTAGTGCAAAGTGCAATATGTAAATGTTTAGCCAAGTCACGAAGACCTCTGCTATTCATAAACATACCATTTATTGGGAAATAAATATGGATTTAGGAGTCAAATCTCGTTTCCGAGATTTATTGCATTTTTTTCCAGAAGAAGATTTCCGACCGGAAGCAGTTAGTTCATAAGCTGAACTTAATCTGTCCTCATTGAAACCAACTTCCAGAACTTCACCAACTAGATGAGATAGGAGCTGACCATCCATTGTGGCATTCGCATCCTCATCATCATCGGAATAAGTGGAAACAGTAGAGGTCGAGGCTTTTGGAGCAACCGTTAGACGGTCGTATTCCATCCGCTTCAAAACCTTGGTAGAAATAGAAACATCTCTATACTAATGCCTACTTTATTGATATTGGAAGAAATTTGCGTAGATGAAAAAGATATAAAAGACTTAGATGACGAGGAAGTACCGTTAGAATCTAAGTTCTTTTCTGCCTTCCTGCGCATGGCCTTTGAGAGAGAGTCTTCATCTGTTTCACTAGACCCATCTACACATACCGTATGACGACCACTCCTGCGCAGCGCGATCCCAGGAACCTGCTTGTTGCTGGCCTTAGCTATTGTTGAAACTTGTTCAGCAGAAATTGTAGCGGGTGCTGCATGCATAAACTGTGAAGCAGAGGCAGCTCCTGAGCAACATCATCAAAAACCTGAACGCCCTGCTCCAGAACAGCAATCTCTTCAATATCCGGCTCCTGAACATCATCGCTATGCACCTGAACCTCCTGATCATCAACGCTATACTCCTGAACAGCAGACTTCTCAAAAACAACTCCCTGCTCCTTGTCCATAGCATGCTGAACCAAACTGCTCGGCACGACAGCTAAGTCCGGCCCGACAGGAGCATGCGCTGGCCAGGTTTGCGTGACTGGCCGCTCGCCAAACACGGCCTCCTCCTGTGGTCTAGCTGCAGTGTCAGAACTGGTCCGCGGAACAGCAGCTTGCATCCCGCCAAAAGATGTCCCGGCCCCGCGTAAGCTCAGCAAGCGACCCACGGTAGCGAGGCTTGCACATGACGGATGAAACACGGAACAAAATCAACCACGGCGTAACTGACGAACGACCGATGACCTTGACAACAGAACAGGAGTAGTAGAACCCGGCCCCGCCGAAGGTACCACTCTAGAACTCGAATTTGCTTGAGCCAAAATCTCCTTTCCCCGAGGTGTTTGAGGAGACGGGTTAAAAGGAGTAACAGCAATAAAATCCTGCACTGTCTTATTTGCCGAAACGCCCCTGGAACCACCCAGACTAGAAGATGTGTCTACCTCCATATTAGACCCTTGTGGGATAGCAGGAGAAACATTACCATTAGGAGCATCCTTTTCAGCATCATTGCAATCGTCTTCATCCTCAGGATCATCCCCCTTACGCCTCCAGAAAAAAGGCGTGAAATCAGGGTGCGGAATAAAATCCTTCGCCTCCTCCCTAAAGATAAAGTCGTAACCTTTGAGTTTCAAAGTTGCGTTGACACCTAAAAAATGACCCTTTGAATCCACACATTTCTGAAGAGCCTTAGGATTCATCATAGCCACACAAATACGAACTACATTGCGACTGTGTAAAGTCACCAGATCCACATCCACAGTAATCCCCAGAAGAGAGCCAATAGCCCAGAGTCCATGGAAATGACGGATAGTATGGGGTACACCCTCAACATGAACCCACAGTTGTGGTAGCACAAATTTATGTGGGATGTCTTCCACTTCCCAAGCACTAATCACAATTCTGGCATCATGAGATATCACCGGCATTTGGATCCCATCTACCCTCTGGAGGTCCTCAAAGGACGGGAAATTGACCAAGAAACTATCATCTCCATGCGGGAGGGCCTCCCACTTCCACTGAGTATTGAGAGGACAGATCCTTGTCATCTGAGATTCAATAACAGCTGTAGGCACCGAAGAACCAATAATAGTTACCTTCGCCATCGGAGTTCTCTTGGGAGCTAAGTTAGCCTTGTAAATACTATCAGGCAACTGATTAAACGGTGTGTCCTCTCTCCCATTACCTGCCACAATGATTGACGGTCTAGGCAACCTGAGAGTCGGGCACCTGTTAGTAGGGTGCGCCAAATTATTACAAACAAGACAATAATGCTGAACCGGACAATTTTTTGTTGCGTGAGTATCCACTGAACACTTCCAACACTTAACTTTCTTTGTCTTGCTAGCCTCAGCAACAACCAAAGGGTCTTGAACCACAACCTCAACCACTGTCGGAGTACTTACCGCAGGAGGCGCAAACAACTGACCAGGAGGTGGTGGCGCAAAGAAATTTTGCCCCTGCGCGAATTGGGACTGAATCGGGTGTACCTGAGGTGCAGGAACCTGACTCTTCTTTTTCTTCCTCTTGTTCTTTGCAATTGTGGGCAAAATAGCAGGGGCTGAGGCGCAGGTTGATGCATGTGCGGGAACAGCTGCTGAAATTGCTGAGGTGGGATTATTGGATGAAACACTGGCCTTTGAAAATGCCCAGGAGGTTGTGCAAATTGATGCCCGTCTGGCCGAACTGCGTAGTAGGCATATAAGCCGGCGGTCCCGGGCGACGCGAAGGAGGCTGCAACGGCATCATAGGCGGCTGAAGAGGTTGCACCGGCGGCTGAAGTGGAGCCGACGGTTGCGGCACAATACTTCCAGCCACAACTTGTTGCATAACCGGCGTGAGCACCCCACACCAGGCCAGACAGACGAGGGCGAGAAGAATGCAAGCGCCTATCGGCGGCGGGGAGGATGTTGGCAACGCATTGCCGGGAGACTCGCCGGCCGGAGCCACAGACGGGACATGGCCGACGCAGCCTCGACAAAGAAAAGACTCGCAGGAGAGCCCGGCGAAGGAGAGCTTGACTGGGCTGGACGTAGGCGAGATGACGACGGGCGGCGTAGGCGAGATGACGACGGGCGGCGTACAAGGCAGAGGCGAGGCGATCTGGGTTAGGGTAGGTCGAGACAGGCGTATACGGACTCGGCGTCGTACGTATCTGTCTAACCCTAACCCTACCGCATGCCTGTGGGCCTCATCCTCGCGACGCTCAGGAAGTTCCGAAAACGGCGGGCGAAGCTGCTCCGCGATCACCGCCTCCTCCCTAGCCACTGTACTAGGCACAGACACTCGATCCGCCGCCCATGAAAGAATCGCCCAAAGACCCGGCGCGAGGTGAAACGGCGAAGCGGCGTGACGCGCGGCGACCCACCCTAGGCGGCCTTGCTAGCCGCAATCCGGAAGGCGAAGAAGACGAGCAGCGCTTACGCTCGACCGGCGCCTGACGAGAAGTAGGCGACAACGACCGAGTCTCCACCGGCGACCTGCAAGAGATCTCACCAGACGAATCCTGACACGGCGCCCGCTTCTCCCAGTATCGCGACTCCTGCGATGGAAAACCTGCTCCACGCCAGAAATCCGCGATGATCTCGGATCGCGATCTACCCTTCCGGCGATCCACTACAGTCCAATCCGAACCCTCATCGGCTAGAATTTCCTTCGCGATACAAACCGCAACGTGATCATCCTCCTGTCGATCCTCCGAAATGCATGAAAAACGAGATCCCGTCATGGGCATCCGCCACGCAAGTGGACCGAACGGGGCAAGATTATTATGAACAGGAGGAAGTACAAGATTATTCTTCGGGGTCTGTACTTTTGTCATGTGTCGAGCAACCTTGGGCGCCTACCTAAAAATCTAGGTCAAGATCCAGCTGTTTTTTTGGGGGCTGGACAACCAGGTTGATAAGCAATTGTAGTTTAAGTTCTTCTCCCTAAAGTTGACGCCGAAAAGAGGAAAAACCCCATAACGCAACAAAAGTGACGCAACCTTTTCAACTGAGCGGACCAAAATTAGTGTTAGTGCTTGCCCTGTTTCCCCGAGGACAAGACATGGCTAAGAAAGAAGCTACTAGAAGGAGCCAATTCTTGCTTTGTTGACAGTGATCACTTATCATCTCCGCACTGACGAAGCATTCAGACAAAACTGCAGCCACTTTGGCTCTAATAATCATACAATTACGAATTGAATGGAGGGAGTAGTACTAAGGATCACCTAAGCAATTGGACTTGCGGTGTAAACACAAACCGAAGTTCACTGCACTGCACATGCACTGTACTGTACTATTTGTTTTCCAACAGCTGTATGCAGATTGCAAACCGGTTGTGAAGAACATGGGTAGGTCCTCCAATTGCGGTCAAACAGACAGACAGCAGTCCATGGCAGATTGTTCCATTGATATAGGCTATATAAATAGCCAGGTTCCTTAGCACGGCTTACACGCAGCTTCCACCAAACATGCACGACCTGCATGTGCAGGCAGTAGCACCACCAGTCCACCACACTTGTAATTAATCAATCTCTTAACCAGGTAGGCATCTTGTTAAAAGCAAAAAACTAAAGAAAAACTAAAGAGGATTTTGTTTCTACCCTCTTCTCAATGAAACACAGACCTGTACTAACTGCTGAACTGAACCTACACAGTTACACTGCCTTGACTGACACAGCGAAGCATGGGGTTCGAACATTCAGTCTTGTTCGATGTTCCTAGCTCCTGCAGTCTTGTTCCCCTCGACCTTTCTACCATCCAAGTGGTTAGTTAATCATGAGTAACTTTACCTGGAAACTGCACGGCACGACCCAGCCGCCCCTGCTTTCCCATGCCTCCTTTCGGTAAAGTCTTCGCAAGACCCACCGTGGGTCTCCTTAACGTGGAAGGAAGTCGAATCTGTAGGCTGAGTTGTCTGCTACTCTCGATCGGTCCTTATAACTAACCGCACTGACGCACTGCACACTCCCCTCCATCTCCTTCTTCTCCTTCTTCTGTTAAATTGAATACTCCGGAGATGGATATGCTTTAATCATTCATCTTCAGGAAAACAATCGTTTCTAGTACTACTTAATTAAGAAGCAGGCAGGGGTCAAATCAAGAAATCAATCAGGCGATGGAGCAAGCTCACCAAGCGTGCATGTTCGATGTCCGTGGATCCCGTGTCGCCGAGCTGGCAGAAGACTCGGGGATTCCGCGTTAGCTGACGACGCCTGTCTTTCTTTGCGTACAGGACGCGACTAACAAAGAGGCGATCATGGCACATCAGCACTTAACTAGCAGATGCGTTGAGTGAGCTGCAAACTGAAGCAAAGCCAACACTTAATTTCAGACTGAACAAACCAGTAACATGTAACCACACCACACTGCAGTACGGTGTACCTTCATTCAGTTAAGCACACCACACTGCAGTACGGTGTATCTCCACCACCAGCCTAATTGAATCCGTCTCGAGGGCGCATGAATTGCACGGACGGCGACCACCATAACATGAATCCAAGATTGGGATGTGTCTTTGCCCTGCTATCCATATCCCAATTCTCTCAGCAGCATCAGATGCCGATGCACCAGAACTACTGGGACCGGCCACGCATGGGCGCGTGCAGAGAGGAAAGTTCCAATCCACATAAAGGAGTAGAAACCAACTATAATCAGATAATCATGTCCAAACGCCAGCTTACCACAATGTACACCTCCGGCGGTTCTTGTGTCACATGCCTCTCCGTCTCGCCACACTAGCACTGCTCAGTGCCCACCACTGCGATCTGACCGATCCCCAGTAAAACCGATCTGCAGCAGATCAGAACCCCGAAAGGTGAGAAGAATTTCGCGGGCGCACGGATCTTCCTGTCATGCATCACATTCCTTTCCTCGGTACGCCTTTCAGTTAGTTTTATCGCCTCAATGATAGCCTGAAAGGGCCCCCGAGTCTCCTGCACTAAGTTTCCTGCACCCACATGGCTCGTGCCACTCCACCCGCCCAAATGCCTACAAAACCAGCCTCGGCTCCCACCATTTCCTCCTCGCCAATCCTTAACACATAAGCATAGCATATCGCAGAGCTAGCGCCACCGGAAAGTTGCTGCTATCTGCTATCTATCTCTTGCAGCCTCTAGCCTGCAGGATTAATTGGCGCTTAAGCAAGGCCGGCCTGAATTGGGCATCAGGTCGTCCAGGGAGCTAGCTGGGCAGGATGGGAGCTCCGACCAGAGGAGGCGCGCGAATGCGGGCCGTGCTGGTGTGCGTGGCGGCGGTGATGGCGATGTCTGCGGCGACGACGGCGCGGGCGCAGCTGCAGGTGGGGTACTACGACACGCTGTGCCCGGCGGCGGAGATCATCGTGCAGGAGGAGGTCAGCAAGGCGGTCTCCGGCAGCCCCGGCACCGCCGCGGGGCTCCTCCGCCTCCACTTCCACGACTGCTTCGTCAGGGTACGTCTGCAATTCCCCGATTTCGCTTTTTTTTTTCCATTGACGAGACGAGAGCTTCTCGTTTCGCGTAGAATCGGATGCGTTTGAGTGATCCAATGCGGCCGCGCGCGCGTGGGGATCGGTGCGCGTCGCATGTGGAGCCCTGCCTCTTTCGCCGTGCACCGTGCGCTGCCTCCCCTGTTTCTCGCATGACATGGAGTAGTACTTCTTACAGCGCGGTGGTGGTAGTGGTGGTAGATGTGGGGATCGCGAGGTAGATTGCTGCTGCACGCATGGGCCGGGGTGCTCTGACCTCGGAATGGCGACAGTCTGACAGGCCGTTGGCATACGCATGCCTAGCGAAAAGCTACGAGAACAATCCGATTTTTCTCTGTCTCTTTCTCCAAACGTGATGTGTCCAGGGGTTGTCGGCGTGACACCGCCTGTTCTGTAGCTTTCGGCTGACGTAGTACCCAGTACCCACGATTTCGATGGCGGTGCGACGACGATGACGATGCAATGTGTAACTGAAGTACTGAACCTGCTTTGGTGGTGGATGATGCAGGGTTGCGACGCGTCGGTGCTGCTGGCGTCGACGGCGGGGAACCAGGCGGAGCGGGACGCGCAGCCGAACAAGAGCCTCCGGGGCTTCGAGGTCATCGACAGCGCCAAGACGCGGCTGGAGCAGGCCTGCTACGGCGTCGTCTCCTGCGCCGACATCCTCGCCTTCGCCGCCAGAGACGCGCTCGCGCTGGTACGTACACAGCACACTCCAATTCTTCCTCCCCTGCTCGTTATTACCGCGTTCCATTACACTAGCTCCTGCGTGTCAGTTACTGCTGCTGAACCTGAACGACCTGGTCGACACGGTGCACACGATGGAGCAAGTTGTTCAGTGAAATCATGGTCGATTCAATCGCCGGTGGGCCCTTGGGATTATGGAAACATGGGGACGAGGGCGCCTCGATCGATCTCTGTGCCTTTTACCAATTTGCATCTTTCCCACCTAGCTTTTCCTCCACAATCTTTTCTCCAAAAGCGATGAGGCGTCGAGAAAGGCACCGCAGCTTCCTTTTCCACCCGAAGGTCGCACTAACACCAGTGGTTTAGTCCTAGCTAGGCTTTTAGTAGCACGCTGCGTGGCCGCACATCTGCACTGAATGATGCCTAGAAGAAATGATGCCGCTGGGGGCAGGCGAATCGGGCATTGCTTCGGGGCGCACCGCACGCACGGCATCACGCACGACCACGCGGTCTGCCATGGATACCGCGAGCACGTCCCTTTGGACGCACGTCAGTCCGTAATAATCTGTTCCGCCACGCTGACCCACCGGTCGGTGTCCGTATGTGTCAGCGTCACACTCTCAGGACTCACCCTGAGAGCTTGCTTTCCCTCAACTTTTTTCCGGAAGGAGGCAGGCAGGATCCAGTCTGTTCGCGTGGCACCCTGTTCCTTCCTTCACAAAAGTGCAGCAGAAAGTTTACTTCCAACCTTCAGTTCAGCCTGACCTTCTCGTTTTTTTTTACGGGTAGAAGCCTGGCACGTGTAGTGTAGAGTTGGCCCCAAAGATCGATACATTCCCAAGCTCTGCTCCGATCTCCATGCAAGAAGATCGTGAACTGTAGTAGTACTCCCTCCGTTTCGGATTATAAGTCCCGCACGGATAACTAGGTTGCCAATTTAAACATAAAAATATAAATAATATAGCATAAAAATTATACCATTAGAAACTTTAGAGATTATATTTTCTAACGGTATAATTTTTATAATATATAAGTTATATTTTGTTGGTCAAATTAACAACCTAGGTATGCGCGTAGGACCTATAATCCCGAACAGAGCGAGTATCCCGGAGCAGTTCGGAAGTCCAAATGCCGAAACGATCTGTCGCTCTTTCCCGATGGAGGGGAGGCCCTTAATTAGTTGCTCACGCACTCGCAGGCAACGGTACAATCCGTTGGTAGGTAGCGGCAAGAGTACACGTACTACTAGTAGCAGATGTTGAGCTGATTGGCGAAATTAATGTGGGGTGTCGTCAGATGCATTCTAGTAGGGGATTTGGGCCGGAGTCATCCGACCGTTTAATTTCAAGCTCTACTAGTCATCCGACCGTTTAATTCTAGTATTTGATTCTTTAGAGTCCTGACACAAATGGTCCGAACGGAGATCCAGGAAAGTCAACAGGTTACACAGATTTAGTGGTATTTTTGACCACCGAGCACTACTAGTCAGCTCTCCTCGTCGTCTACTAAGATGCAGTTTTCATCCTACAAAAATGCAGTTTGCTGTGACTGTGAGCAGTACACTAGGCTAATTTTACTGCACGGGATATATCATATATGAAGAGAAAAAACTCATGATCATCGGGAGTAGTGCTACCAGTGTTCAAGTGTGATGGTGGAACTTGACTCATAGCTGGAAACAGCATAGGCCGAGTGGCTGGCTGCCCTGCTCACGAAAACGGGATGTACCAGCAGCAGACAGGAGCACCGGTGACGACGGGCGGTTTCGATTCGGACGCCCGTTCCTGTCAATCAGTCAGCATTACGTAGATTTGCGTTAACCCAAGAGGGAAAGGAGGGACACTCTTTGGGGATTCTGGTAAGCCGAGCGGCGCACGCCAGGGTACGTTCCTAGTTTTCGTGGATCCGTCTCACGCCCATGTGGCCAGCAAAGCACATGCCGCGATCTCTGTCTCCATTCCTCCAGTTGGACTTGGATGGACCCCATGCATGCCGTCCTCCCCGTCCCCGGCCTATCTATCGCCGGCTCACCAACCCATGTGACGCGCCTCTCTGTCCTTGCCCGTCACTGCCAGCTTCCGGTACTACTGTTGCCAAACCAAAAGTGTTCCATCTCTGACGTCTCTGCCGATCTTCGACGATACTTGCGAGGGTCGTAAAATGACGTGCAGGTTGTAGAACGACATTCGGATAACTGATTCGTGCAAACGTGCTGCAGGTCGGAGGCAGCCAGTACCAGGTGCCGGCGGGGCGACGAGACGGCAACGTCTCGCTGGCGGGGGACACCAACGGGAACCTGCCGCCGCCGACCGCCAACGTCAACCAGCTCAACCAGATCTTCGGCTCCAAGGGCCTCGACCAGAGGGACATGGTCGCGCTCTCAGGTGAAAACTCTACTCCTAGTAGTAACATTCCAATTGCCCATCTGAAGAACGTTGTTGCTGATCTTGGGTGCTTCGCGCATACGCAATCCGCAGGCGCGCACACGGTGGGGTCGGCGCAGTGCAGCTCCTTCGACAGCCGGCTCTACTCGTACGGGCCGAGCGCGGGGGGGCAGGACCCCAGCATGGACCCGGCCTACCTGGCCACGCTCACCACGCAGTGCCCGCAGGCCGGCGCACCCGCCGGCACGCTCGTCGCCATGGACCCCGTCACGCCAAACTCCTTCGACACCAACTACTACGCCAACATCGTCGCCAACCGGGGCCTGCTCGCCTCCGACCAGGCGCTGCTCGCCGACAACACCACGCTGCAGCAGGTCACGGGCTACACCACCAGCCCCGACACCTTCCAGGCCGACTTCGCCGCCGCCATGGTCAAGATGGGCGCCATCGGCGTGCTCATCGGGACCAGCGGATCCATCAGGACCGACTGCAAGGTCGCCAACTGAACCTGACCTCATCGATCGGGTTGCTCGGACTCGACATTATGTTCAACTGTTGTACGGCGCCTGTATATGTAGTTAGGTAGAGTGTCTGTTTTGATCATTCGTTTGGTCGATCTGTACCTGTGCTAGCTAGCTTAGCTTAGCGTAGCTCAACCGTCCTCTCTATCTTCCATAATTTCTTTCTCTGCCTGCCTGTATTCTTGATAGCCTCTGTATGTAATCATGTAGCTAAGAACTGTATGTATTGATTGGGTACCAATGTACCAATAGTAATACTGAATAAAAGAAGTTCTACAGAGTACAGGCTTCCTATTAGTGCTACTTCCCTCTGAAAACTGCAACGAGATCTCGACGCAACGCAGGGACCAGGTTGGGAGGTGCTATTTTACGCTCGGCGCGTGCGCGAATAGGCTCCGCCCGCGTGCGTTCGCGTTCTGGACGTTTTCTTTTCACCCGTTCCTCACCTTCTCTTTTCTCTTCTCAGCTAAATCCGTGTTAGCTAGTTATATCTGTGTAGGTACATAGATGCAAATCTGTACAAAAATGTGAAAAATATTCAAAATCAAAAAAATTGAAACTAAGAACTGTTCAAATACAAAAAACGATCAAATGTAGAAATTTTCAAATTTACAAAAAATGTTCATATATAAAAACTGTTCATATTAAAAAATGTAAAAAAATCAAATTCAAAAACTATTCGTATTCAAGGAATATTAAAATTTAAAAAAATATTCAAATACGAAAACTGTTCACATTCAAAAATTGTTCACATTGAAAAAATATTCAAATTAAAAAATTGTTCACATTTGAAAACTATTCAAATTCAAAAAAGAAAAAAGCAAAAAAGAAACAAAATGACCAGAAGATAAAAAACGGACACAGAAAACAAAATAAGAGGAAAATAAATGCAATATGGGAAATTTTGTGTGTGGCGAAACAACTTTGGTTTCAGGGAAATTTTGGTGTCGACGAAGTAATTAGTGTATGACATAGCAATTTTGGTGTCGACCAAACAACTTTTGTGTGCGGCAAAGCAACTTTCAAAAAACGGTGGCTACCTGAAGTTTTCTTGTCGAACTTCGAAGTTGCCTTGTCGGGCTTTCAAGTTGCCTCATCGGGCAGCGCTTACCCGAAGAAGGGACGTCCCCACCCACTGCCACATCGTCGTCCTAATGGACTACCGAAGTTACTTTGTCAGGCACATAAGTTTCCACATCGGGCTCTGCAGTTGAGCAACTTCTTGCTTGGGGAGGCAACTACGAAGCCCGACGAGGCAACTTTGGTGCCCGACTTAGCAACTTCCAAAAGCTTTGAAGCCCGGAGAGGCAACTTCGGAGCCCGATGAGGCAACTTTTGTTCGGCGAGGCAACTTCGGTGCCCGACGAGGTAACTTCGGATCCTGTGAGGCATGTTCGGAGCCCGACGATGCAACTTTGAAACCCGGCGAGGCAACTTTTGCCCGACGAGGCAACTTTTTCCTGGTGAGGTAACTTTGAAGCCCGACGAGGCAACTTTTTCCCTGCGAGACAACTTTGGTGCCCCACGAGGAAACTTTGGTGCCCGTCGAGGCAACTTTTTTCCGACGAGGCAACTTTGGTGCGCGGCGAGGCAAGTTCGGTGCCCGGCGAGGCAACTTCGGAACCCGACAAGGCAACTTTTCCCGGCGAGACAACTTGGGTGCCCGGCGAGGCAAATTTTTTCTGGCAAGGCAACTTTGGTGCCCGACGAGGCAACTTTGGAGCCCGGAGAGGTAACGTTTGCCCGGGAGGCAACTTTGCTTACTAGGGCACAAAAATTGCTTACTGGGCACAAAAAGTTGTCTCGCCAGGCTCATTTGGCGACTTAAATTCGTCAAGATGCGAATATTGCTCAGACGGGCACCAAAGTTGCTCAGACGGGCACTAAAGTTGCCTTATCAGGCTCTGATGTAGTTTTTCCCTCAGCGCGCAAAAGTTGCTTTGTCATGAATCACAGTTGGTCGGTCGTACATAAAAGTTGCCTGATAAGGTTTTTTCCCGAAACATATACAAACGAGATCTAGTTTTAAAGATTTCATTGCGAGGGTTTCGAAAGTGAAAATGGATCTTAATTCCGACATATGGTTCAAACGTTATAGTATTTACAATTTTTAGAAAAAGAAATTAATGCACGAAACTTTCTTTTTTGCCGGTGTGCTCTTTCGGTCTGGTATGCAATGAGTAGGTGGAGGCTTGATAATATGCATAGAGTTATTTCCTTCTACATTCAGTATAAGATGTAACAACAAAGACTTGCCTTTTTTAGAGGTGCGTCAAGGACGATGATCTAGCGCCCACGCGCTAGTAAGTAAATAGGTATTTTGAAATCATTTTCTAATCTAAACAGTTTTAGAATTGAACAATTTAAATCCAAAACATTTTTCCAATCTGATTTTTTTAGAATTCGAACTTTTCAAATCTATTTTTTTAAATAAGAACACTTTCAAAATATGAACAATGTCAGAATCTTAACAATTTTTAAATTTGAACATTTTTGGAAAAATACTTGAGAACATAAAATAAATAACAAAAGGAAAATTAAAAGAAACCAAAAATAGAAAAAAAAAGCGTACCTGTGAAATGGGGCTGGACCATCTCTAGAATCCTTCATGTGACACCCTCACTATAAATGGACCAATTAGTCCACCAAGTACAAGAACTATTGTTCTTATATGCCGAAGGAATTTGTCAAAACGTAGTTACATGAGATATAGTTTCGCAAGGAACATAAGGTAAAACACATTTCTTATTTCAAAAATTGGTTTTAAAATTAAAGGCTAGAAAAAGAAACATATATAACATACCACTCGTTCCGGGTAAAAAGTGAAAACAGACCAAAATTCGACCGCTATGACACTTTTCAAACATGCCACAAAAGGAGGGGAAGAAAACAAACTAACCTTTGCTAAAGTCAATCTGTTTTAACCACTTCGGCGGCAACAGCAACTAGTGGACGTCTCGATATGATGGCACAAAAAAAAAAGGTGGAAAAGGTCCCAGCTTGCTGGACAATATAACGTTACTTGTGGGCTTTATAGTTCCAATTCTGCTGAACAAGTCACGGGCTGCATGTCCGCCTGATCGGATGGGCCACACACAAAGCCACATTACAAAGCGGGCTGAATCGATGGAAACAGTATCGTGCTGCATGGAGAAAGGCTGCAAGTACAGCTCCACTCTGCATCGATCAGCAACTGTGCAGCGTGTAATAGTGGCACAGTAACCGCCATAATGTTCCATGATGTCCTCCTCGCCCACAGACACACACAACATAGCACCAGCTTGTGCCCGATCGATCCCATGCAGCAACACCCGCAATGCATTGTTCCCGTAGTTAGAATTTTTTATGCCAAATGAGTGCAATCCCATTTCGGTAGAGCTAAGAGGATCTCGGTCCGAGCGTATTCTAATCGGTCCGCGTGGATGCGTGGGACGTGCGTGACGTTTCATCGGTATGACCCATTCGGACAAAGCCAGGGCCAGACCGACCCATTTGTGACCTAGATGTGATATATGGATGGGTATGTGCGGACAGACCGGACACAGACCGGTCCAAATGAACCACACAATGGACATGTTTCTTTTAGTCTGGCATGCCATTTAAATTGCGCTGGTAGACGCGGCTAGCCGAATAGGCTAGATTATGATCCAAAAGCGTCGAATCGTTTGGGTTAGTTTGTTTGGTCTGCGGGTGGAGATGTCCTAAATACTCAGGTCGCCGATCAAGAATACTCTGCTGCTACTGCTGCTGCATGCTGCAGCTTCCGTTTCACAGGCAGCATCGATGGAAACCGGAAGCATCGATGGAAACAGTATCGTGCCGCCCTCATGTCTGGCCATTTTTGGGGAACAGAACACGAGAACAGCTCGGGCATGCAGGTAGGCATGCAAAGAGAAGAATTATAGAAATCAGCCATGGAAATGTGCAAAGCACCCAAAACATATTTCTTCATCTTGGTCTTTCTATATTTTAGTATTATCATCCCTGTTTCAAATCAGTTGTTCCAACTTTGTCCGGATAAGTACATATCTACTCTCTCCGTTTAAAAATATAAGATGTTTTAACTTTGTGAAGCAAATGTATCTAGACTTAATTTAGTATATAGGTTCATTTAAGTTTTGAGTAAATCCATCCACTAAAAAAAGTCTAGATATATTTTCTTCATAAACATAAAACATCTTTTTTTTAAACGGAGGTAATAGATGCGTTACGACAATTAATTTGAAACGGTGGGACTAGTACAGTACATCTCAACCACCCATCCACATACATACTCATGCATACATATGCTACCATCAACAAAATGGTCAACCAATATGCCAATGCAACAACATTCTACCATGCATCTTACAAAACAACCTAGAATTTGCAAGATATGGACCAAAACAAGAAATTAATGGGTGCAATAAAAAAAGAAGGGAAAGAATACCTCAAGGCACTTGGGGGATCGAGATCCACGGAGAGAGGCTTCTGATTTGGGCACTAGGAGGGAGGAGGTTGAGGAGGGACCGGAGCCGCCGCCGCCGCTGTGCTTCCTATGTGGGTGAGAAGAATGAGGATGGGTCTAGGGAGGGCTGGCCGCGCGCTGACAGAAAACCTAAAGTGCGGCGCCACGAGCTCTGGCGTTACACTTCACACTGCGGCGCCAGGCTGTGTGGCGCCGCAATAACGGGACCGGGGCCCACGAGGCCACGGGCGAGCAAGACTGGCAGGCACGCGGCGCCACGCCTCATGGCGCCGCTCTTCAGGGTGCGGCGCCAACATGTATGGCGTTGTAAAAAGGATTAGTGGAGTAAATTTCTTTTGGCCGGAGTTTATTTCGTGAATTTCTTTTTTTATAGGTTATTTTCGTTCAAATTACCAATAAATAATAGCTTGTACCTGATCGATCCCATGCAGCAACACCCACAATGCATTGTTCCCGTAGTTAGATTTTTTTTTGCCAGATTAGTGTAATCCCATTGTTCCCGTAGTTAGTGTACTAAGATCGCGGATCAAGGATACCATGCTGCTATTGCTGCTGCATGCTGGTATTTTTTGACAAATCTGCCCAAGTCTCAAAAGTTCAACCAAGTCTGACCCTTTTTCGAAACTATTTTGAAATCTGACCCGAAGTTGTATAGGTCGGCGCACACAAAACAGAAAATCGACCTGAAGGAGATCGGCTCCGTTTAAAATGCGTCGACGTCGGCTCCGTTTAAAACGGCGCCGACCTCCCTAGTTTGCCTCCCAGCAGCTTTATCTTGGCGCCGACCTGTACAACTTCGGCGCCATTTAAAATGGCGCCGATCCCAGGGATCAGATTCCAAATTAGTTTCAGGAACTTGGTTGAACTTTTCAGATTTGGCAAAAAAATACTGCATGTTGCAGCTTCTCTTTCGCAGGCCGCCCTGCAAACAAGAAGCATCGATGGAAACAGTATCCTGCCGCCGTCATGTCTGGCCATTTTGGGGAACAGAACACGAGAACAGCTCGGGCATGCAGGCAGGCATGCAAAGAGAAGAATTATAGAAATCAGCCATGGAAATGTGCAAAGTACCACCGCTAAAACATATTTCTTCATCTTAGTGTTTCTATATTTTAGTATTATTATCCCTATTTCAAATCAGTTGTTCCAACTTTGTCCTGATAAGTACATATCACTCTCTCCGTTTCAAAATATAAGATGTTTTAACTTTATAAAGCAAATTTATCTAGACTTTATTTACTATGTAGGTTCATTTAAGTTTGAAGTAAATCTAACACTAAAAAAATCTACATATATTTTCTTCATAAACATAAAACATCTTATATTTTAAAACAGAGGGAGTAGATGTGTTACCATGTAAATCTAGAAAAACTGAGACAATTAATTCGAAACAGTGGGACTAGTACATCTGAACCACCCATCCACATACATACTCATACATACAGCAGGATGCACTATGGCAGCATTACATGGCTTACATGGAGAAAGCCTGCGGTACAGGTCCACTCTGAAATCGATCATCAGCACCGTTCAGCGTCGTGTAGGATTAGCACAGTGACCGCCATAACGTTCCATGATGTGCTCCTCGCCCACAAACACACACCATAAATAAAAAAATTAATTAACTTGGTAGAGCTACTCTCAGAGGCCAGGGATACTCTGCTGCTTTCTCTTTCGCGAACTGAACTCAGCTACGCAACCTGGAAAGGAAAGCTCTGCTGTATGTGTGGACGCACAGTAACGAACTCGTAGACGAGTCAAGAAGCAACTCGAGTGTGTACAGTGCAGGGTTGCTATCTGGACTACCGGTATTACATTGGCCCGGATATTTTTCGGACATGCGTAAAAGTACCCGTGTGTCGAGGTCGACCCATCGGGAGAAATCTGCAGGAATATAATGCCTGCCTTGTGCCTTCTACAGGAGAAGAAGAAAGAGGAGGTATAGCAGAGATGGTCAATTGCGTTTTGCTCTTGGTCTCCAGCTAGTTGCCCTAGTTAGCCGCCATGTTGTTATATGTTAGCTAAATTATATAAAATATAGCCCAACTTCTGACGAGTGGAGCGAGGTCTGTCGTCGGAGGATTGAGCCATGTATTTCGTTGCTTATATGAATTTAGATTTTGCTGCCGATTTCGATAAGAGAAGACCCTTCACGGGTTATGTGCTTAATGTTGGTTGTTGTGCTGTTAGTTAGAAGGTTACTTTGAAGACTGTTGTTGCACAATCTACGAATACATGTCTATTGCTGAAGCTTGCAAAGAATCTATTTGGTAGAAAGGTTTGTTGGTTGAGCTTTGTGGAGATGATTCTTGCATTACTTTGTTTTGTGACAGTCAAAATGCCATATACCTTACAAAAGAACAGATGTTTCATGAGAGAACTAAGCAGATTGATGTCAAGTACCATTTTGTTAGAGACCTTGTTGCTCAAGGTAAACTAAAGGTATGCAAGATCAACATTCACAATAATCCTACTGATATGATGACTAAACATGTTCCTGTTGCTAAGTTTGAGTTTTGCTTAAACTTAGTTGGTTTAACTGATTAGCCCAAGTGGCTATTAGCGCCGAAAGTATTGGCTTTCTTTATTCAGGAAGATGATTGTTGTTAATGCTACAAGAAGGAATTTGTCTCAAGGTGGAGTTTTTTATATGTTGATCCAAATTCTACAAATCATAGACCAACTTCTCACGAGTGGAGTGAGACCCGTATGTGGCCAATAGAGACGCATGTGAAGGATGCGGGGGCGACAGCCCCCCACGGTACGATATGGATCGTTGAAGACATAGGTTTCCACCTCTATGTAAACTTTTTGTTTAGGATGATTTGCATCTGTTAAATCTCCGCCGTTTGTAAACACTCACCGATATAGTGAAATTTCGCTGGCTCGCGTCTGTGATTTTTTCCTCTCTTTATTAAAGAGGGTTTTTTTACGTTAAATCTGTATTCTCTTTGCTGTGATTTTGATTTTGTTCTTCGCCATTTATTTATCGTAATTAGACCACACGTGTACGCGCACGAGCTGGCCCCCAAGCCCCAATCATACGCATGGCCCCATGACAGTGAGAATACGGTAGTTAGATAGATATACGTATTGGTGGGATGTTGATGACACGGAGACACATCTGCCTGAAGTCGATTGATCGGGTGACTGATGCTCTTCCTCCACTCCCCAGACGTACTGTGGTGGTGTGGCCTGGAAATTGGCCCGAAAGCTCCATGTTTGGAGGCCGGCCGTGCGAAATGCGACTCCCGCGGGACCGGTACATCTGGACGCGCCCTCAGTTTCTCGTAGCGTCCCCATCGATCGATCGCCTCTTTTTTGACCGGACCCAACGCCACAGCATGCTCGATTTCTATCCGCCGAATCATCTTAGGGCATCTCCACCGGTGAGACTACTAACGAACGATCTAAACTGTACCCTTTAGTCTGTTTGGGTCGAGTCATCAGCTCTTTTGAGTGATGGTTCTGTCCAGCCAGCCGCACATAGCAGCGCGATCCAAAAAGATAAAAAACGGACAAGCCGGTCCAAAGAAGAAGAACCATTGTGTGACCGTAGCTGGCCAGTTTCTGTCCGGACAGGCCATCCAGCCATCAGATTTAGATTGGATGGATCGGTCTCTCTGAATTAATCCAAATAGGTCATGTCGTAGGAGCGCCACACACGTCTCCGCACGGACAGGTCAAGAAACACTCGGACCGTTTAGATAGACCCAGTGAAGATGCCCTTAGACCAAGACACCCAACACGCAATTCAGGGTCGGTGGCATGATGATCTTCACTTGGGACGGCACTTGCGTGCAGTACCCCACTTTGATCGAGCTTGGTCGACGCTCTCTGCACAAGGACATGCGCTAGATGACAGCAAGCCATGGCTAACAAAGCGATAGTACAAGATTCTGGTCACCCTTTCCTGCGTGTTCCATGGCCAGCCGCCGTTTGCACTCAGTTTGCTGATGGATAGATCGATAGTTCAGGCCAATAATCTAGCTGGATATTTTCTTCTCTTTCCAGCTGGTGGTTGTTCCATCGTTCCGTCCCCGTCTTCTCCACGACGTCGCTGTAAAGAAAGAGTCGAGATCGGTCACGGGAAGGGACCGCCGGATTCGGCCGGATCCCATCGAGTAATTTCATGGAACCTAACTGCCTAGCTAGACCCTAGAGCTATCTATCTATCGACACTCCTACTCTAGCTAGTATCTAGGCTAGACTAGATGGCCGTCCCATCCAGGTGACGCGTCTGCAGCTTTGCTTTGCTTCGTTTCGCTTTGCTTGCAGGCCTGGCCTGACCGACCTTCCTTTCCCTGGCCGTGCATGCATGCGCGTGGATGCAGTCCGTGCTGCTGCTTGCCACCACGCCGGCACCACTGGCTATTCAGACAACAAAGTCCGATGCTTTCCAAGGAAAGACTACAACCGGGCTAGTAGTACTCCTAGGGTAGGGTTTAGTGTGTGGGCACCTGGCTAAAAAAATCCGGTTCATTGCTTTGTGAGGGTACATTCTTTGAATTTCGCTTCAAGGAAGTTGCAATTGAGTTGGGATGTACGCATCCACCCCATGCTAACTTTAGTTATTTGTTCATATTAATGGCCTTGGTTTTATCTAAATCTATATGAATCCTGTTAAGTATTTAGAATAGATGTATTCGTATTAGACAAAATTAAGACCATTAATATGGATCGAAGAAAGTATTATTTTTTGAACTACGATTACAGCAAAAATGAAATAAATAATAATAATTGCAATATGACATCATACTGATCCACCAGCGCGACTTGTGGACCGCGATCATCCTGGTCTTCTAGTGCATTTGGATGCACCGAAACGACGTCGTTTTCAACGGGGTGCGCCCGCAGGTGGAGCCTATCAAGATTAGGATTCGGGTCGACTTCAGGCAGTGGCGGCTAGCTAGGCTTTTTCGTTTTGATGTATTTGGCTTTTCGGAGCCGGTGACCTTGTTGTTAGTGGGAGAGTAGGCTTAGTGTTTCAGGGAGCTACCACCCTCATCTGTTGGTAGCCATGCGTGCCGCCTAGCGGTGTTGTGCCTGCCGTCGGGGTACACCTCCCAGGGTGTATCCTAGAAAAAAAATATGACATCATACACTCTAGCGGACCCCTTATCCCATGGGCCTAACCTTTGATAAAGTCAATCTTTTTTAACCATTTCGGCACCAACACCAACTAGTTTTTTTTTGAGAAATCACCACCTCTTTTATTAATCAATCATATAGTTCATACTAACACCCTTAGGTGGAAATTGTAGCCAAACATGTCTTCCTAAAGGTAAACAAATAGACTTCCTTGCCAGAGTATGTGCATCAATATTTGCCGATCTTCTCTCGTGAACGACCTCCACACTCTGGAAATCCACCCTTCTTGCTTTGATCTCTTGGACGACGTGGCCATAGGCCCCCTTCCAAGATTCTGCAATACTTTGAACCACGTTGGTACAGTCGCTCGCTATCCTGATGCGCTGGAGAGACAGATCGGTAGCGACCGCCAGCCCTTTGATACGCCCAATTTGTATCACCTTTCTATATCATAATTTTCCTCTATTCATTGATATATGACTTATTATGAGATATTACTTATGGCTTTTCATCTGTTTATGCATGTTGGATGATTCTTGGAGGATGAACTGCCGGAGTCTGGATTCTGATGGAAAAGAAGGCGTTTCGGTGCAATTTCGTGAAGATCAGAAAAATACCAGAAAAATATGGAAACATATTATTTTATCAGATGACGAAGGAATCCAGAAGGAGGAGCGAAGGGGGCCCGCAGGGGCCCACACCCCCAAGGCGCGGGCCCACCCTGGGTCACGCCTAGGGCAGGTGTGGCCCATCTGCCCGACCTGTGACTCTATCCCTTCGCCTATATCTTCCCTGTGGAACCCTAAGCCTCGGGGAGCGACCACAGATAGATTTCCGCCGTCTCTGGGGGGCAGAAAACACCGAGAGAGAAAGATCTCTCCGGCAGATAGATTTCTGCCGGGGGAATTCCTTCCCGGGGAGGAGAGACCGTCGCCATCAACACCATCATCAAGCTAGGCTTCATAGGGATCATCATCATCATCCACACCATCATCTCCACCAGCACCATCATCACCACTCCATCCAGCTGTAACAATTGTGTTGGATATTGCTTAGTTCATTAGGGGAAACTTTCCCGGTGTTAATTACTATTGTAGTTGATGCTTGTGAGTGGAACCATTGGATTATTGTTTATGTTTTGATTGTTATCCATTACCATATCATATTTGATCTTGACCCATATGATGTCTTGTGAGTAGTTCGTTGTGTTCTTGAGGACATGGGAGAAGTCATGTTGTTAGTAGTGAATCTGTGATGAGTTATTATTCAATGGTGTAGTATTTAAGTTGTGGTGCTATTCTTCTAGTGGTGTCATGTGAACGTCGACTACATGATACTTGTCCATTTATGGGCCTAGGGGAATGCGTTGTGTATTTGGCTACTAATTGTGGGGTTGCCGGAGTGATAGAAACATGAACCCCCGTTAGGACACCTTTGCACAAGGGAGTGTAGGATCTCAGAGTTTAAGGCCGCGGTTAGATTTATATCTTAATTACTTTTCTATAGTTACGGATGTTTGCAGGGGGTTTAATCACAAGTATGTATTAGTCCAAGTAAGGCCGGTATGTTAGCACAGGTTCACCCACACAACATTTACAACACCAGAGAAGAGTACTCAGCTATTTGAAACGAAAACACTTGACAGAATTCCCATGTGTCCTCGAGAACGTTTGGTCCTTATAAGTATTTCCATCGGCTTGTCCTTTGCTAAGAAAGGATTGGGCCACTTGCTCCGTTTGTTTGTTACCTTTGTTGTTTGCTCCTTGTTTCCTTTCCTTATCAGAAAACCACTACAAATCCGTTTGCTAAGTATTCACACGGATTTCCTGCTCCATACCACTGTTCAGCACCTTTTCCTCCTCGTTGGGATCGACACTCCTATTTATCGAAAGTACTGCGATACACCCCTATACTTGTGGGTCATCAAGACTATTTTCTAGCGTCGTTGCCGGTGAGTGAAGCGCTATTGAAGAGTGGAACTGGTAAAGGAAACTTTTACTTGAGTATTGCTTTTGTTACTGTTTGTTGGTTTGTTTCCAATATGGATAACCCACTTGGTTTTCTGTTTGGGAGAACTACTACCATTGAAAGGGTAGTAGAGGAACCACCACCTATTGAGATAGATCCTTTTAAGATACCTACAAGTATAGTTGATCGTGTTATGGATAATTATTATATAGGGGATGGAACAATCCATCCTGGTGATCACTTGCTTTTTATCCATGAATTATGCGGGTTGTTTAAGTGTGCATGTATCACAACTGAACATGTGAAGAAGAAGTTACTCTCCATATCCTTGAAAGGGAGAGCTGAAGAATGGTATAAGCTGCTGAAAGAATGGACAATCCATGAAATGGAAGGAGATGACATCTCTCTTTTACTCTAAATTTTATCCTCCTGTGAAATTCATAAAGATAGAAATCTTATATATAACTTTTGGCCTCTTGATGGAGAGAGTACAGCTCAAGCTTGGGGGAGATTGAAGTTGCTAATGCTTAAATGTCCTATTCATGAACTCCCTAACAATATTATTCTCCATAACTTTTATGCTAGGCTTTCTCTTCATGATAAAGACTTACTAGATGCTTCTTGTGCTGGATCATTCACACGTATGAAGGAAGAAGCTAAATGGGATTTACTAGACCGTATTCAAGAGAACACTGAAGCTTGGGAGAATGACAAAGGAAGAAAGTCAGGTATAAACTATGATTATGAATGCATTAAATCCTTTATGGGAACTGATAGCTTCCGTGATATTAGTAATGAGTTTGGTCTTGATTCCCAAAGTATTGCCAACTGTTTTAAGGCCTTTGCCTCTTACATAGAAATTCCCAAGAAGAAGTGGAACAAGTACCATGCTCCTTATAAAGATGTTGTTAGTCATGTTCCTGTTAGAAGTACTGAAGTTTGTACTATTGATCATATTGTGCATGAACCTCATGTTGAGAAAATACCTTTCCCAACTAAGGTAAAGGAGTATTCTATGATTATTAGTGCAAATAACAAAGGTACAATGAAAACTGTGGAGCCTGGTAAGCAATTGAATGATGAACCTGTGGTAGCTATTGTGAAAGACACTGTCACTAGAAATATAGAGGATGAGCACATTGTCTTCTGTGAAGATGCTTATATTATCTCTCATCCTAGTAAAGCTAGAAAAGCTAGTGTTCCTATTCTTTCCGTTAAAATTGGTTATCATTGCTACTATGGTTTATGTGATATTGGTGCTAGTTCTAGTGTTATTCCTTATGAGATTTACAGGGAAATTATGCATGAGATTGGTCCTTGTGAGCTTGAGGATATTGATGTGGTTATTCACCTTGCTAATAAGGAAACCATTTGCCCCATTGGCATTGTAAGAGACGTGGAAGTTCTCTGCGGTAAGATTAAGTATCCTGCTGATTTTCTAGTGCTTAATTCAGCAGCTAGCAAAACTTGTCCTATCATATTTGGTAGACCTTTCTTGAATACTTGTGGAGCTATTATTGATTGTAAGAAGGAAAAAGTTTTAACTAAGTTTGATGGAGATTCTTATGAGTTTAACTTTTCCAAATTTGCTAAGGCTCCTTGTGAAAATAGCTTGCCTAATAAAGATTTTAGGATGGAACAACTTGCTTCTATCGATCCAGTCTATGACCTTGGACCTCTTTTTGATGACTGTTAGTATGCTCACTCTAATGATAAAGTTGTTGCCAGTGAAAGTTATATTGTCAACTTTATTCAAAGTTCGACTGAAAGTTATTTTGAGAGAGGGAAACATGGTCTTATGCATCTCAATGATGTTAAGTTTCCCCATTTTATGTTGAAAGCTTTGAAGTTCCATTTGTTTTGTCTTCCTATGCTAGTGGCTTTTTGTTTCAACAATTCATTTTGTCATGATACTCCCATGCATAGGAAGTGGGTTAGACTCAAATGTGTTGTTTATTCGCTTCTTGATGTTCTCGTTCACTTCAAATATTTATCTCCTTTGTGAGCATCCTTGAAAGTTTCAAGCCTAACTTAAAGGCATTAAAGAAAAGTACTTGTTGGGAGATAACCCAAGAGTTCTGTCGAGTCTTGGAAGTTATTACTTCAGTAATAACCGCTCCTTATCCTTTTTGTTTTGGTTTTTGTGTCAATTTCAACTACTTTTGTGAAGTACAGGAGTTGTGAAAAGTGGCTGTCCTGGGACAGATTTTTGTGCTGCATTGTAAAAATTCGTGAGAAATCTCAGTACGTCTTATGGAGCTGAATTTTTCTGAGCTTGTTCTCCAGGTTGTTACCCAACTTTCATTAGTTCTGCACTTTTTTATCTGGGCAACAAAAGATTTTCTAAAAAATCAATCTTTACCTTCTGGTCTGTTTTGACAGATTTCTGCCGTCATTTGCATTTGCCTCTTATAGAAGCTTTTGTTTTGATGGGTTTTCAGTTCAAGTGTGATCCTAAGGCATATTGTTTTTGATTACACTAATGTTGTCATTGAGTTTGTGCAAGGTTTATTTGAAGGAAATTTTCAGGAGTGGAGAAAAGGAATCTGCAGAGTTCGTCTTTGAATAGGTAAAAGTGGTGAAAATAGAAGGTTCGTGAAAGTCCAATCTTTTTATATTTTTGATGTTTTTAATATATAAGGAAGACTACGAGACGGAATAGAGGGGGAACCGGAGTCCAGGGTGGACAAACCCACCCCAGGCGCGACCCCAGCCTGGCTGCGCCTGAGGGGGGTGTGCCACCCTCGCGCTCCGTCTCCGCCTTGTTTCCGTGTCAGTACCTTCCTTATGCAGTGAAAATTCGTAATATATATCCCCACGGATCCCCCGAGGTTCGTGCATCATGTTTTCGTTTTGATCTGTTTCTATCAGGAAATCTTCTCAAGTTTAGAGCACCATGGCCTCCGCCAACGACAAAGGCAAGAAGCCCGAGGAAGAAGAACCTCAAGTCCCCAAGGAGGAGGAGATTTTGGTAGGGTATGAAGGTGACATGGAGGAGGACAAGCATCCGGACACCCGCGCTACCGTTGCAAGCATTGGTTTGGTGGCATGACCTACCAAGCTTAGGAGGACAGCACAGATGTCTACAGGAGAGAGAACTCCGCATCATTACCTGGCTCCACGCACACTTCCTCCTCATACCACTTGTTCTAACCATGTAGGGAAGAAACAATCTAATAAGGAAGAGTTGAGAAATAATAACAAGGATTGAGACCTCGGTCCGAATTGATGATGAGCTGCATTGAGCATAATTCGGAGTTGCTTCGTACTCTGACCTTCGACATGGCGGATTTGAAGAAACTTATTGAAGAGCTTATCAAAAGAACACCACCACCACCGAAGGAGTAATTAATCATCAAGTTTGGCATCCCCTTGGCTTGTTCCAAGCTTGGGAGAGTGTCACGGTATCACCACCATTATCTTTCATCTTTTACCTTTTTAGTGGATTCATATCTGTGGTAGAGAAGTTATCTTATAGTTTGGTTTGCATGTGGAAGTATCTCTCCTTTAGTTGATTATCTATGTATCCCTTGGTGTGAGTGCCTTTATTATATATTAATGAGAAGTCTCATCTTTTACTTTTTTCACTCCTTATTTTAGTTTGCAATCTCTATTATTTGATGTATCTTGTTGATCAGTATTGGCATCACTTTGGGAGCATCAAGCAACTCTAAATTGGTTTTGGAAAACCAAGCTCTGGTCAGTAGCAACAATTTTGAAGGTTTGAAAGAAAAAGAGAAAAAGCTTACAGGTATTGTGTATCATTTATTTTCTTTCTTGTTTGCTCATAAGCTTAGTATTCTTTATTTAAGTTCTTTTGTGTCTTCAAGGAAGATTGCATGTTTGGCTTTATTACTTGTATGTTTCCTTGTTTCTTTCAACTCTCTTGCTTGCTACCCCACCTTTCTAGCCAAAAACCTGTATTGAGAAGGTATACTTCTCATATTTCTAAATCCCTGTGAACCCAAACATTTTCCATTTGTGTCCACCATATCTACCTAGTAGCATTATTGCTATTCCAAGCAAATTCTCAAGCTTCATCTATCTTTCGAATTAAAAAGTATTTTGTTATGTGAAAACTAGTTAGTAAAGCTCTCACGAACTTGATGGCACACCTTATTTTCTTGCCCCTAATAGACTTGAACCATTGTGAACATCGAAGTTGTATATGCTTGCATCTATACGTTGGAGTTAGCAGAACCGTGTTGTCACGGGGAACGTTTTCAACATTGCACTTGTACTCTGTACACAGTTGATATCGTTCTCTTTTGTCTATGGATGTCAATAGTGTGAAATAAAGAGGAAACTTGTAAGTCCATAGAATTTGTATTTTGTGTTAGAGAAATGCCTGGGCCGCTAGCCTAAGCCATGCCTAATCATGGTGGAAACTTGCAGCATCACCATAGTGAGCAATATGTGAAACATCCTCAATAAAAATCTATGCACATAGTAAATAAAAAGATCGATGAGATGCTCATTGTCTGCTTGCCTTGTCATTTTGGTTATGGGAAATCTCCTGTTCCATGTGCAAGGGGTACCCCGTTGGCGGTTCTCAATGATATGCAAGTACTTACAATGACAAGAACTTACCTCGGCCTGAAGTTGAGTAGCATGAGGAGTGGCCCTCATATTCAAGGAACACGAGATTGCCAACTTATATTTCGTCAAGCATATACTCCATCCTTGTTCACTTTAACCTTAATCATCTCAAGACGCCTATGATAGGGGCAATGAGGGCTCAAAGATAGTAAGTACCATAATCTTTTGGAATCTCTTTATGACTTGTAATCCCTGCTTCCCTCCAAGAAGGGACCTTTCTCCCGCTTCCAAGTTGAGTCAATAAACCTACTTCCTCTCTATCTCCATCAAGCATTTGAGTTGTTGTGTTTCAAGCATTCATATGGTGATTTATTCAATCATGTTCTTCATCTTCCTTGTTTGCACAAAACCCTTATCTATTGAGTATTACTTTGAAAGCCTTCACTTGTGAAAAACCTTTTTGAGCAAAAAGTGCTCCTGTTTTGAAACTTCTACAAAAAGCTTTTTGTGAAACTGTTTGCCAGGTGTTCTCTGACCAAGAACAAGTTTGCCAATTCCAATTATGATTTATCTTTATGCATCTATATTATGACTGCTATACTTGGTTGCAAGCTAAGTTATATAATGGTGAGTTGCTTTCTTCTATGAGTTGTGCAATGGTAAGTGTGATGCTTCTTGTTCGTATTCTTTTATCGACACTTCACTCCATAAACCTGTGGACATGTTTACTAAGCTCAGTTTTCGCTTGGGGACAAGCGAAGTCTAACCTTGGGGGAGTTGATACGCCTAATTTGCATCACCTTTATATATCATAATTTACCTATATTCATTGATATAGGTCTTATTATGAGGTATTACTTATGTCTTTTCATCTATTTATGCATGTTGGATGATTCTTGCAGGATGAACTTCTGGAGTCTGGATTCTGATGGAAAACAAGGTGTTTCGGTGCAATTTCGCGAAGATCAGAAAAATACCAGGAAAATATGGAAACATATTATTTTACTAGATGACGAAGGGAGGCAGAAGGAGGAGCGACCGGGGGGGGTGCAGGGGGCCCACACCCCTAGGCGCGGGCCCACCCTAGGCCGCGCCTAGGGCAGGTGTGGCCCACCTGCCCGGTCTCCGACTCTACCTCTTTGCCTATATCTTCCCTACGGAAACCTAAGCCTTGGGGAGCGACCACAGATAGATTTCCACCGCCTCTGGGAGGGGGGACACCGAGAGAGAACGATATCTCCGACAGACAGATTTCTGCCGAGGGAATTCCTTCCCGGAGAGGGGAGACCGTCGCCATCAACACCATCATCAAGCTAGGATTCATCGGGATCATCATCATCCACACCATCATCTCCACCAGCACCATCATCACCACTCCATCCCGCTGTAACAATTGTGTTGGATATTGCTTAGTTCATTAGGGGAAACTTTCCCGGTGTTAATTACTATTGTAGTTGATGCTTGTGAGTAGAACCATTGGATTATTGTTTATGTTCAAATTATTATGCATTACCATATCATCTTTGATCTTGATCCATATGATGTCTTGTGAGTAGTTCGTTGTGTTCTTGAGGACATGGGAGAAGTCATGTTGTTAGTAGTGAATCTGTGATGAGTTATTATTCAATGGTTTAGTATTTAAGTTGTGGTGCTATTCTTCTAGTGGTGTCATGTGAACGTCGACTACATGATACTTCACCATTTATGGGCCTAGGGGAATGCATTGTGTATTTGGCTACTAATTGTGGGGTTGCCAGAGTGACAGAAACATGAACCCCCGTTAGGACACCTTTGCACAAGGGAGCGTAGGATCTCAGAGTTTAAGGTTGTGGTTAGATTTATATCTTAATTACTTTCCTATGGTTATGGATGTTTGCAGGGGGTTTAATCACAAGTATGTATTAGTCTAAGTAAGGTCGGTATGTTAGCACAGGTTCACTGATGCAGCACTAGTCCAAGTGGGAGAGCTTCGTCGAGAAACACCAAGAGCAAGGTGTGAAGCAGCACAGCAGCAAGTTTTCCCTCAGTAAGAAACCAAGGTTATCGAACTAGTAGGAGGAAGGAAACGTCACACAGGTGTTGCAAGCAACGCGGATACCTGCACAACACAAACTCAAAACTTTGCCCCAACGAATCAGTGAGGTTGTCAAGCTCACCGGTTTGCTGTAACAAAGGATTAAACGTATGGTGTGGAAGGTAATGGTTTGCAGCAAGTAAACAAGTAACAATGGAAGATGTATTGATGGTAAAGATTGTACTGGAGTCCATAGTTCACTAGAGGTGCTCTCCTTAGATAAACAACATGGCATGAAGGGTAAACAAATTACAGCAGGGCAATTGACAGGAACTAAGCAAGGCATAAGAATGCAATTACTAGTCAGAAAGATCCTAGAGATTCGATTGGGCAATACAACAAGATACATAGACCGCCATCCAACTGCATCTATGACTAGAAGTCCACCTTCAGGTTATCATCCGACCCCCCTCCAGTATTAAGTTACAAGCAACATACAACTGCTTTAAGCAAAGTGTGTAAGGTAAACAGTCCACGTGTTCCATGTACAAGAGACCGTTGTTTTCTCCCTAGTAGCAACAACACATCTACAACCGAAGAGATTTCTGTTACTTCCCTTGGAAACTAGAAGCATGAACCCACTATCGAGCATAAATACTCCCTCTTGGAGTCGGTAGCAACTACTTGGCCAAGATAACCACTAGCAACGGAGAGCATGCAAGATCACAAACCACACAGACATGATAGAATCATAAAGAAAAAACCATTAATCAAACCAATATAATAATCTCAATATCCATCGGATCCCCGCAAACACAACATGCATGATTACAAATAGATTAGATCTTGATCATGAACGGAGCTCACAAGATCTATACATGAAAGCGCAAAGGAGGAGATACAACCATCTAGCTACTACATGGACCCATAGTCCAAGGTGGAACTACTCACGAATCATACCGGAGAGAAGGCCTCCGGGATGATCTCCCCTCTGGCAGGGTGCCGGGATGAGCTTCAGATCCCCCCGATCTAGGGACGATGGTGGCGACGGCTACAGACGGTTTCATGGATTTCTGTTCGGGTCCTCAGAGTTTCTGCATCGGGGGCTTCTTATAGGCGAAGGGGGAGGCCAAGGCATCGGCCAGGGGCTGCAAACCCTAGCCAGGCACGGGCTAGGGCCCACCCGCGCCTGGGGTGGGTCTGACCCCCTGGCTGGCCTCCCGGGCTCCCCTCTAGACTTCTTGTTCCCCATGGAAAGTAATTGACTTTGTCGTTTGTCCCGTCCAATTCCGAGAATATTTCTTTACTAACTTTTCTAAAACCAAAAACAACAGAAAACAGGCATCTGGCACTGTTGCAACTTGTTAGTAGGTTAGTACCAGAAAACATGTAAAAAGCACCTCAAAGTGTAGACAAGTAAAGCAAAGTAGATACTAAACAAGCATGGAGCATCAAAAATTATAGATACGTTTCCGACGTATCAACATCCCCCAGGTTAACTCCTGCTCGTCCTCGAGTAGGTAAGTGATAAACAGAATAATTTTTGAGGTGAACATGCACCCTCACAATAAAGATCCAACCATTTGCAAGCATTAAAGGCTGGGATCAAAGAACTCTAAACATGTGCATGAAAGAATGAAGTTCTAACAGTAGGACATAGTAACTATGCATGCAACATGGCAAGATACAAACAAAGATCACGAATAACATGCATTGAAAAACAGTTGTTTGTTTCACATATAGAAAACATAGCATAGTGGCAATCAGCTTGACCCTCATAGAGTAGCAATATAGATGCATAGGACACCTTCAAAGTTCACAAGGGTGACTAGAAAAAAGTAGCACAAGAACAAGTAATATCACAATATGCATCAATTAATAAGCTTTGGAACACTGCACATAGAATGACAACTATGCTCTCTTAATGGTGCCTAAAGGTAGAAGGTGGAGACTCAATAGTGGTGGAAGAAAGACCTTTTTGTAAAGGAAGCAGGGATTACAAGTTTTAAAAAGAGCTTCCAAAAATTATGGTACTTGTTAGCTTTCAGCCCTCATTGCCCCTATCATAAGCATCTTGATGTGGTTAAGGTTAAAGTGGAAAAGCTGGAGTATATGTTTGACGAAGTATAAGTTGGAAATCTCAAGTCCCTTGAATATGAGGGCTACACCTCATCGATACTCAACTCAGGGCCCAGGCAAGTTCTTGTCAATGTAAGTATTTGCATATCATTGAAAACTGCCAACGGGGTACCCCTTGCACATGGTGCAGGAGCTTTCCCATAACCAAAATGAAAAGGAAAGCAGACAATGAGCATCTCAGCAATCTTTTTATTTACCATATGCATAGCTTTTTTATTGAGGATGCTTCATAGATAGCTCACTATGGTGATGCTGCAAGTTTCCACCATGATTAGGCATGGCTTAGGCTAGCGGCCCAGACGTTTCTCTAACACAGAATACAAACTCCATGGACTTACAAGTTCCCACTTCATTTTACAGCGGTAACATCTATAGACAAAAGAGCATGATATCAACGGAGTACAAAAGTACAAGTGCAATGTTAAAAACGTTCCCCGTGACAGCATGGTTCTGCTAATCCCAACTTATAAGTGCAAGCATATACAAAAAAGTTGTCTCAATGGTTCAAGTTTATTAGGGACAAAGAATAAAATGTACCATCAAGTTCGTGAGGGCTTTAATCACTAAGTTTTCACATAACAAAATAGTTTTTAATTGAAAGATAGTTGAAAATAAGAATATACTTGGAATGGTGTAACACACCATGCATGGAGTTTATAGTGGATACTTTGGAATAACTTGGTTTCTTGGGAGTTGAAAGCATGAGTAGAACTTACTCATACAAGTAGTGGCGAATCCAGGATAAAAATAAAGGATAGGCTCAAATCCTATCGCAGCGAGCTAAGCCACAAAAAAGGTGAATATGAAGTCGCTAATACAAATTGTAATTCATATCAAATAAGAAATATAGAAAAATATACTAATCAATACTTGAATATATAGACCATGTCCAAAAAAATGTGCCAATCTACCGGCATCACGCCACTCGATATCTTCAGTCAGATTAGTTGAAGGATCGATGGGGCACTAGATATCTTCGGTCATATTAGTTGAAGGATCAGTGGGCGCTCCATATCTTTGGTCAGATTAGTTAAAGGATTAACTTGGACTGTATTATTTAAACAACTTAGGTAAAATCTACTCGCATGTCTTACTTGCTCATCACACTTGAGAAATTAAAAATTATATTGCATCCGTAACCATTTCAAACTTCTAAGTGATGAATAAATTTCATAAATCTTAACCTATCAGTCTATCAATAGTGAAGAATCGACAATTACAAGAAGCAATGCTCAATCTCAAAATTGTAATCTACTGACTACATACCTTTCCTTGCCCTTCTCCTTGTTCTCCCGCTTACTCCCTCCGGCCAGCGTTTGTGTAGTCGCCGACCTCTTCTCGTGTCCCCGCAGGCCGTCGGCGACATCAGCATTGCTTCGCTCCTATCCTATGGCCGTATGCCGCCTAAATGTTGTCTTGGAGTCGTGGCCAGCCGGCGATCGTGCCGCCGCGGCAGGAAACGACAGACAAACCTAAAAACGGCGAAAACCGATCGAGAGTTCGTGCTCCGTACCCGATCGTGTGTCTCTCCACTAGTTTTTTTGCTACCTTAGCTCTTCCGATTCTCTCATGGACCAGCACACAACGCTAGCTAGCTGGGCTGTTAAGCCAAAATTCTGTTCGGAGAGTGAAGCACACAATAAGACTCTGTTTAACAGTTTAAGTCTGGAAAAATACCTCTTTCTTCGTATACGTACAGAAGCATATATACTTAATTTTTTTTGTAAAATCGGAGGATAGGCTTCAGCCTATCGAAGACTATCCCATGAATTCGCCCCTGCATACAAGTGGAGGCTAGCAAAAGACTAGGAGCAACCAACTAAGAGAGCATAATGGTCGTGATCATGCAATGCAACAAAGCATACTAATCAAAGGAAAGAGTGGTACTACAAGTCAAGGACTAAATGATCATAGAGGCTAATGGTGACTTATAGTCATAACATGGTATAAGCATGTGCCAAGTCAACCCAAGCAAATCATCAAAGGAGAATACCACAATACTATGCTTTTGCATGCTAAAACTACGCACAATTTTTTCAAGGCACACTAAGCAATCCCAATTATTTGGAACAATACATGCTACAGCAATAATCACTAAGCATAATGCTAAAACAACAACTAGCATGTCATTCTAAAGTCTAAGTCACAATCAATGCAAGCTCCTCTTGCACTTAAAAGCAAGAACTTACTACTCCTTTCCAACACCAAGAAAACTTATTTGCAAAATAACACAGCGAAAACGGGGTCCAAACTACTTTATTCAAGCAAACTAAACAACCTAAGCAAAGCAAACAAAAACTAAGACGCTCCAAGAACAACACAACTGTGCATGAAACAATAAAAGTGAAGTGTCTAAACAGACCTGAGCTTTTTATTGATGAAGAAGGGGATGCCTTGGGCATACCCAAGCTTTGACGCTTGTACCTCTTGGATATTTATTGGGGTGACACCATGGTGGCATCCCCAAGCTTGAGCTTTTGTCTATTCTTCATCTCATTACATCATTCTCTCTCTATACCTGAAATTCTTCCTTCATACAAAACTTCACACAATCTTCATTAGCAACATTAGTGTATTCAAAAGATATTAGACCACTTGGCAAAGCTTTGGAATAGCAAAACTTTTCACTAAAAACACAAGCTACTGTAGCAACTCCTTCAAAAAGTTCAATTTACCTGAAGAGAACTCAAAAATGAATCAATAAGAAGCAAATGCAAATAATTGCAGAAATCTGTCAAAACAGACCAGTAGGTAGAAACAGATTTTTTTGACCATCTTCTGTTGCTCAATCAAAAAGTGTTGAACTAACTAAAGTTAGCTAACATACTGGAGGATTTATTTGTAAATTTTGAGCTCAATCCGAGTTACAGAGACTCCTCACGAATTTTTTTGGTGGAGGACAGAAATCTGTTTCGGGACAGCAACTCCCCAAATCTTACTTCCCTCTCATTAGAGGTTATTCTTGGCACAAAAAGCAAACAAAAAAGATAAGGAGAGGTCATTACTGAAGTAATAACTTCCAAATCTCAAGGAAACTCTTGGGTTATCTCCCAACAAGTACTTTTTTTAACACCTTTAAGTTAGGCACAAGAAGCAAGAAGAATCACGTATTTTCAAATTTAGAAGCATTAACATCAAACCTTGCTTTCAAAGGAGGAGCAAAAAGTAACTTCTCTATGCTCATAGGGAAGTGTTCAATACCTTTCTTGAATGGAAATTGATATTTGATGGTGCCTTCTTTCATATCAATGATGGCACCAACTGTTCTAAGAAAAGGTCTTCCCAAAGTAATAGGACAAGAAGCATTGTATTCAACATCCAAAGCATAGAAATCCACAGGGACATAAGCATTATTAACCATAATAAGAACATCATTAATACTTCCCATGAGTTTCTTTTTAGCATTATCATTGAGTGGGACATCCAAATAACAATCTTCTAATGGTGGCAAATGAAGCATTTCATAAATCTTCCTAGGCATAATAGAGATACTAGAACCAAGATCACATGAAGCTTTGAGATCAAAGTCATTCACTTGCATATTAATAATGGGTTCCCAACTATCTTCTACTTTCCTAGGAATAGAACCTTTGTGTTTTAGCTTCTCTTCCTTAATCTTAACAAGAGCATCTATAATGTGTTTGGTAAAGGCAACATGCATATCACTAGTATCAGGACTTCTAGCAAGCTTTTGTAGGAACATAATTATTTCAGAAATATTGCAACCATCAATATCAAAATCAAACTTAGCATCACTAGTAGTAGGATCAATATGCTTAGGCATAGTAGGAGGAGAAATAGGGACTACTGGTGTTTTAGTGGTGATGGTGCACACACTATTGTTTCTATCAATTTCAGCTTCCCTTTCCCACTTAGCATGAAGTTGAGTTAACAGCCTAACATTTTCATCAATAGTAACTTGTATGGCATGAGCAGTAGCAAAGGTGTTTTCCATAGTTTCAGGTTTAGCAGCCATTTTATTAATCAAGGAGGACTGAGCTTCAAACAAAGAAGATATATTTTTCTCAACAGTTAAAAGCTTTTCCTCTATAGTCTTATTGAAAGTGGTTTGTTTACTAATAAAGTCCTTGAGCATGACTTCAAGTTCAGAGGGGGCACTTCTAGCATTATTGTAAGAGCTTCCATAGGAATTACCATTATTAGGAGGATAAGGCCTATAATTGTTGTTGCTACCAAAATTATTCCTATAGGCATTGTTGTTGAAATTGTTGTTTCTAATGAAGTTCACATCAACTTGCTCTTCTTGAGCAACCAAAGAGGCTAAGCGAACACTATTAGGATCTAGAGGAGCTTTCCCATTAGCAAGCATAGCCATAATAACATCAATCTTATCACTCAAAGTGGAAGTTTCCTCAACAGAATTTACTTTCTTACCATGTGGAGCTCTCTCAACATGCCATTCAGAGTAGTTAAGCATCATATTATCAAGGAGTCTTGTTGCAGCCCCCAAGGTGAGGCCCATGAAAGTACCTCCAGCAGCTGAATCCAGCAGGTTCCTTGAAGAGTAGTTTAAACCTGCATAAAAAGTATGGATAATCATCCAAGCAGTGAGTCCATGAGTGGGACAGTTCTTAACCAAAGTTTTCATTCTTTCTCAAGCTTGAGCAACATGTTCATTATCAAGTTGTTTAAATTTCATAATGTCACTTCTCATAGCAATAACCTTAGCAGGAGGATAATATTTTCCAATAAAAGCATCTTTGCACTTAATCCAAGAATCAATACTATTTTTAGGCAAAGAAAGCAGCCATTCTTTAGCTTTTCCTCTCAAGGAGAAAGGAAAAAGCTTGAGCTTAATAATATCTCCATCTATATCCTTATACTTTTGCATTTCATAGAGTTCAACAAAGCTATTGAGATGGGCAGCAGGATCATCAGAACTAGCACCAGAAAATTGCTCTCTCGTCACAAGATTCAACAAGGCATGCTTAATTTCATAAAAGATAGCATCAGGAGCAGGTGGAGCAATAGGTGTGCTAAGGAAATAAATGTTGTTGGTGCTAGTGAAGTCACACAACTTAGTGTTCTCAGCAGAGTTCATTTTGGCAAAGGTGGGCAAGCCAAAAACAGCAGCAACTAGAGCAGGAACTAATTTTTTTGTGGTTTTGAATAAAGAAAGCAAACCAAACTAGACTAATTTTACCAAGCAAAAGAAACAAAGCAAACTAAAAACAAAGTAAAGAGAAAGGAAGTGAAGGACTCCCCTTGTGAAGACGTCCTTAGCCTGCCCGGCAATGGCGCCAGAAAAAGCTTGATGCAGTTAGTCCAAGTGGGAGCGCTTCGTCGGGAAACCCCAAGAGCAAGGTGTGAAGCAGCACAGCAACAAGTTTTCCCTCAGTAAGAAACCGATGTTATCGAACCAGTAGGAGGAAGGAAACATCACACAAGTGTTGCAAGCAACGCGGAGACCTGCACAACACAAACTCTTGACTTTGCCCCAACGAATCAGTGAGGTTGTCAAGCTCACCGGTTTGCTGTAACAAAGGATTAAACGTATGGTGTGGAAGGTAATGGTTTGCAACAAGTAACAGTGGAAGATGTATTGATGGTAAAGATTGGACCGGGGTCCATAGTTCACTAGAGGTGCTCTCCTTAGATAAACAACATGACATGAAAGGTAAACAAATTACATCAGGGCAATTGACAGGAACTAAGCAAGGCATAACAATGCAATTACTAGTCAGAAAGATCTTATGAGATTCGATTGGGCAATACAACAAGATACATAGACCGCCATCCAACTGCATCTATGACTAGAAGTCCACCTTCAGGTTATCATCCGAACCCCCTCCAGTATTAAGTTGCAAGCAACAGACAACTGCTTTAAGTAAAGTGTGTAAGGTAAATAGTCCACATGTTCCATGAACAAGAGACCGTTGTTTTCTACCTAGTAGCAACAACACATCTACAACCGAAGAGATTTCTGTCACTTCCCTTGGAAACTAGAGGCATGAACCCACTATCGAGCATAAATACTCCCTCTTGGAGTCAGTAGCAACTACTTGGCCAAGATAACCACTAGCAACGGAGAACATGCAAGATCACAAACAACATAGACATGATAGAATCATAAAGACAAAACCATTAATCAAACCAACATAATAATCTCAATATCCATCGGATCCCCGCAAACACAACATGCATGATTACAAATAGATTAGATCTTGATCATGAACGGAGCTCACAAGATCTATACATGAAAGCGCAAAGGAGGAGATACAACCATCTAGCTACTACATGGACCCATAGTACAATGTGGAACTACTCACGAATTATACCGGAGAGAAGGCCTCCGGGATGATCTCCCCTCCGGCAGGGTGTCGGGAAGAGCTTGAGATCCCCCGATCTAGGGACGATGGTGGCGGCGGCTACAGACGCTTTCGTGGATTTCTGATCGGGTCCTCATAGTTTCTGCATCAGGGGCTTCTTATAGGCGAAGGGGGAGGCCGAGGAGGCGGCCAGGGGCTGCAAACCCTAGCCTGGCGTGGGCTAGGGCCAACCCGCACCTGGGGTGGGTCTGGCCCCCCTGGATGGCCTCCCAGGATCCCCTCTGGACTTCTTGTCCCCAGGGAAAGTAATTGACTTTGTCGTTTGTCCCATCCAATTCCGAGAATATTTATTTACTAACTTTTCTGAAACCAAAAATAGCAGAAAACAGGCATCTGGCACTATTGCAACTTCTTAGTAGGTTAGTACCAGAAAACATGTAAAAAGCACCTCAAAGTGTAGACAAGTAAAGCAAAGTAGATACTAAACAAGCATGGATCATCAAAAATTGTAGATACGTTTCCGATGTATCAACAACACACAACACTTACAACACCAGAGAAGAGTACTCAGCTATTTGAAGCGAAATCACTTGACAAAATTCCCATGTGTCCTCGAGAACGTTTGGTCCTTATAAGTATCTCCATCGGCTTGTCCTTTGCTAAGAAAGGATTGGGTCACTTGCTCCGTTTGTTCGTTACCTTTGTTTCTTGCTCCTTGTTTTGTTGCCTTATCAGAAAACCACTAAAAATCCGTTTGCTAAGTATTCACAGGGATTTCTTGCTCCATACCACTGTTCAGCACCTTCTGTTCCTCGTTGGGATCGACACTCCTATTTATCGAAAGTACTGCGATACACCCCCTATACTTGTGGGTCATCACCCTTCCCTACAAGCCAAAGGCTCCAACATTTTCGGATCCGTCATCCCATCTACAACCACGATGATGCACCAAGGAAACCACCATCATCTCCATGAACCACCGCTGCAAAGGCCACCACAGTGGAGTTTTTTGAAGTAGCAGCATCAACATTGATCTTCGTCACTCCCCTTGGGGGAGGGATCCATTTAGGATCCTCGCCCGTGTGTCGCTGAGGAGCTCCAGCTATCGGTTTGATCAGCTGCAAATCTGCCAGGAACCTCTCCACGAAGCAGTGTGTAGAAATAGGGCTCTAGAATATCCCTCCATGGAACGCTTTTCGCCTGGCATGCCACAGCGCCCACAAGGTCACAATGATCCTTATACAGACTTCCCGAGGTAGCTCCATCACCGCTGTCAGCCATGCTTTTGCGTGGGGTTCTCTGATATTAATAATCAGATCGACGATGTATTCCGGCACTAATGCCCAGACGTTTTGCGCCATGTTGCACTCTAGCAAAGAATGCTCCTAGGAAACTGGTTGTCCACAGATCGCACACGAGCTTTGCTTTGCCATGTTGCGATGGTGGAGCAAGTCAGCAGTTGGAATAGATTGCCACGCCAATCTTCAGAGGAAAACACGTACCTTGGATGACACTTGCACCTTCCACAACGACGCCCAATCCTTTGCTTCCTTACCAACATTTGAGGTGCCATCACTCTCCTCAAGCGATGATGTCCTCCTCTCTCTCGTATTCACAAGCATGCGATATGCCGATCGAACGGAAAAGATCCCTGTCCTCTCATAGTGCCATGCCCAGAAATCTTCTTGCCTTCTAGTAGATAGAGGAATAGTACTAATTGCTTCCCTATCCATTGGCAAGAAAAAAACCTATAAATTCCTCTCATCCCAGGCTGCATTATGTACATCGATGAGCTCTGAAACCAGTTGTGGAGGTTCTCTGTGGATGCATGCGACTGGCCGCAAGAGACCATCCCTTGGTAACCAATTAGAGTTCCAAATTTCAGTCCCCTCTCCAGTTCCTATTCTCTTTATCAATCCCTGCTTCAGCACTTCTTTCCCTTCACAAATGGCTTGCCAGATCCGAGACGGAGAAGAACCCGTTTCCGCGTCCATAAACTCAGAAGATGGGAAATAGACCGCCTTCAGGATCCTAGCACTGAGAGAGTTTGGTTCCTCCAACATACGCCACACTTTCCTTGCTAGGAGAGCAAGGTTGAATAATTCGATATCTCAGAAACCAATCCCCCCATATCTTTCGGTTTTGTCATGTCCTCCCAAGAAACCCAACATGTCTTGCGCTTTCCATATCTGCTCCCCCACCAAAAATTACGGAGTAAGCTATTGATGTGTTGACACAATCCACGTGGGAGTGTGAAGAAGGACATCAAATAAACAGGTATTACCTGAGCTACTACTTTAATCAAAACTTCCTTTCCTTCCACTGATAGAAGAATCTCAAGCCAACCCTATACACGCTTCCATACTCGATCTTTAAGGTACTTGAACACGCCATTGATCGAATTGCCCACATCAGAAGGCATGCCCAAGTACTTCTCACTCAAGGAAACATTATGAACATTCTTAATGTCTTTTATCTCCTCTTGGACCAGATTCTGGCAGCCCTTTGCAAAATGGATAGAAGACTTATCCATATTGATCTGCTGCCCGGATGCCCTGCAATATATTTGCAGCACTTCCTTCACCTCCTGTGCACTCTCCCTATTCGCTCTGGAGAACAGCAGGCTATCATCTGCAAAGAGTAAAGGACTAACCACCGGGGCTGATGGCGCCACTTTAATTCCACTTAAGTTCAATGACTGGTTTCTTGATTTTAACAGGCACGAGAGGCCCTCTGCTGCCAACAAAAAGAGATAAGGAGAAATTGGGTCACCCTGTCGGATTCCCCTTGAGGGAGTAAAACTTTCGAGATGGTCTCCATTAAACAAAACAGAGAAAAACTCATCTTTTCGACATGGTAGATGCATGTGCTAGTTGATTTTAGTGTTGGCATATTTATATGTGGTCATGCATTGTAGTGTTGACGATGAGACATCCATGGCACACATGAATGTGGATGTTGGCTCATCTTTCACTGCCGAGCAAGAAAATGAAGGAAATGACGACGAAGAAGAAGAAGAGTACATGGTGGATGAGCATGGTGAAGTTTTGATTGAGCCACCGATTGGTAGGTGATGACGGCTCTGTTGATGTAGAACCTGTTGGGAACCCCAAGAGCAAGGTATGATGAGCACATCAGCAAGTTTTCCCTCAGTTGTGAAACTAAGGTTACCAAACCAATAGGAGAAACAAACAGCTTCCGAAGGTGTTGCTAGCAACGTGGAACCTGCACAACACAACCAAAATACTTTGCCCAACTTATCAATGAGGTTGTCAAGCTCACTGGTTTTGCTGAAAACAAAGGATTAAGCGTATAGTGTGAAAGATAGTAATTGTTTGTAGTAATTGCAGAAAGTAAACAGTAGATAGTAGATGGTAAATCAATGGGAAGGAATGGACCAGGGTCTATAGTTCACTAAAGGTGTTCTCCATTAGATAAATAACATGCTGGGTGAACAAATTACAGCGGGGCAATTGACAAATAGAGAACTCATTTGGCATTACAACATGATACATAGACCGTAATCCAACTGCATATATGACTAATAATCCACCTTCGGGATATCATCCGAACAACCCTCGGGTATTAAGTTGCAAGCAATAGATAATTGCATTAAGCAAAGTGTGTAAAGTAAACAATATAATTGCCCTTGGACAAAGGATTATTGTTTTCTCCCTAGTAGCAACAACACATCTACAACCTTAGAGGTTTCTGTCACTCCCCTAGTTTACTAGAGGCATGAACCTACTATCGAGCATAAATACTCCCTCTTGGAGTCACAAGCAAATACTTGGCCAAAGTAACTACTAGCAATGGAGAGCATGCAAGATCACAAATAATATAGACATGATAGAATCAATAATCAATCTGACATAGTACTCAATATCCATCGGATCCCCGCAAACACAACATGTATAATTACAATAAGATGATATTGATCATGATAGGCAACTCACAAGATCTAAACATGATGGCACAAATAGGAGAAACAACCATCTAGATACTGCTATGGACCCATATTCCAAGGATGAACTACTCACACATCACTCCAGAGGCTGGCATAGTGATGAAGAAGGCCTCCGGGATGATATCTCCTCTCCGGCAGGGCGCCGGGAAGAGCTTCGGATCCCTCTCGATCTAGGGATGGAGATGGCGACGGCTATGGACTTTTTCGTGGAATTCTGATCGGGTACATAGGGTTTTCATCTCAGGGGGAATATATAGGCGAAGGGGCAAGGTCGGTGGAGGTCCAGGGGGCACACCCTAGGGCGGTGTGCCCCCCTGGCCGTGCCTGGGCCAGGTGTGGCCGCCCTGGGGTGCGACTCCCTATGGCCTCTGAAAAATAGGAAGTTCGGCTTTTGTTTCGTCCAATTCCGAGAATATTTCTTTACTAGCTTTTCTGAAACCAAAAACAACAGAAAACAGGAACTGGCACTGTGGCATCTTGTTAATAGGTTAGTTCCAGAAAATATATAAAAATGCCTCAAAATGTAGACAAAACATAAGATAGTTGGTACAAAACAAGCATGGAGCATAAAAAATTATAGATACGTTTAAGACGTATCAGTAGGATGGTCAACTACAACGCCGAGGAGGATATATTGCTTTGTCGAGCATGGTTGGCGGTTGCCATGGACCCGGAGGTTGGCACCGATCAATCAAGAGGCACCTATTGGGCGAGGATGAAGGAGTACTTTGATGTACGCAACACAAGTGGCAATAAGCATATTCTCTTTGGTCCCGATGGTCGGTCATAAACACCGATTGTCAAAAATGGGCCGGTGCTTTGGCGGGGGTCAAAAAAATCAATCCAAGTGGCACTGCGGCGGATGATAGGGTAACTTGTTCGTTTGGTGATTCTATCTCATGTTCATGTGCATATGTTTGATGATATCCGTTACTCGTTCTTCTTATGTTCACCATGTAGAACAACATTGCCCAAAATTTGTTCAAGGATCAAGGGAGGAAAAACAAGAAGGGGAGAAAAGTTCTTGGCAAGTTATTTGTGCTCCACCATTTATATGAAGAGCTAGGAAATGAGGAGAAGTGGAGAAACCATGATGGGTTGGATGTGCACAACTTAGGGATGAATGCCACTGAAGCCGCCACAATCATAGATGATGATGCATCAAGTGATGAAAACAAGAAGAAAAGCTCCACTCCTTACTCAGTTGCATTCACAAAGAGGCCCGTGCTTGGAAGGAAGGCCGCCAAGGAGTTGATGAAGGGGAAGAAAGCCGGTGATGATTACATAGCAAAAGCTATGGATATGATGGCCAATGCAAGGTTGGAGTACAACGAAGATAAAAAAGTTGGTAAGGGCTGTAGAGGCCGAGGCCGAGGCGCGGAGGGTGGCTTTGGAGGAGAGTATTGCGACCGCCGAGGAGAGGAAGTTGGCTTTGGAGGAGAAGAAGGTGGCCGCCGCCAAGCAAGCGCACCTATTGGAGGAAGAGAGGAGCATCTTTACCATTGACACATCCAACATGGATGAAAGGCAAATAGAGTACATAAACCTTGCTCGTGATGACGTGTTGGCCAAAAGGCGGATGATGGCATGCTACATGAAGGCCCAAAGTGAAGGAATGAATGCATTTGGAGGCATGGGTGGCTTTGGAGGCTATGGAGGCATGGGAGCGACACCGGGAGATTTTGGAGGCTATGGTGGCATGGGTGGCATGGGGCTCGGAAGCATGGGAGGCATGTGAGCACCACCGGGGGAATTCATGGCCTCCTTGGTGAATCCATCACCTTCTATTAATGTTGATGGCTATGGCATGGCCTCCTTGGTAAACAATGCACCTTCTATGAATGTTGATGGCTATGGAGATTCATCGTGTGCCAACACCACCGTCCAAGACTCCCATGGAGAAGAAGCGCAAAATGGAAGTGGCAATGGCAATGACTATGATGATGTGTCAACATGTGTGTTCAAGTCAAATTTGCGTTGAACTTGGTTGTGTGAAATTATCATTTGCATTTGAACTATGGCCTAATTTTATGTTGAACTTGGTTGTGTAAAATTGGTGATTGTTTAGCCATTTCTTGTTCTATTTATTTTGATTTGTTTGATCTTGTTGATGCATTATGTGATGTGAAAGTTGTTTGTGCCGGCGCCGCGCGCTGCATTTTGCCATGTGTGCTGGGGTGGGGGGGGAGGGAGGAGGGGGGAGTGTTGGCTCTATTTTTGCGCGTCGTGTTTACCGCTTCCGTTGGAGGAGAAGCGCAACGCGCACGCTAAAACTGGATCGCGTTGGAGTTGCTCTTAGGCACGCACATAGAAGAATTACAGAAGTCAGCAATGCAAATGTGCAAAGTACCACCGCCAAAACATATTTCTTCATCTTTGCTTTCCTATATGTAGTATTCCTTCGTTTCAAATCAGTTCCAACTTTATCTGGATAAGCATATATCTTCTCTTCAATGTATATATACGTGTAAATCTCGACAAAATGAGATGATTAATTTGGAACCGTTGGGTAGTAGTACATCTCAACAACCTATCCACCACATACATACTCATACATACATGATGCGGTACAGGTCCACTCTGAATCGATCATCAGCACCGTGCTGCGTCTGCGTGTAGGAGTAGCACAGCCACAGTGGCCGCCATAAGGTTCCATGATGTGCTCCTCGCCCACAAACACGCACCATAATTTTTATTTTTACCTTGGTACGTAGAGCTACCGAAGCCAGGGATACTCTGCCGCTTTCTCTTTCGCAAAACTGAACTCAGCTACGCAACCTGGAAAGGAAAGCTTTGCTGTATGTGTGGACGCACAGTAACGCGTATCTAGACGAGTCAAGAAGCAACTCGAGTGTGTACGGTGCAGGGTTGCTATCTGGACCACCGAAAAACGCATGGCTCGGATAGTTTTTGGACATGTAAAAGTAGCCGTGTGGAGGTCGATCCATGGGGAGAAATCTGCAGGCATATACTGCCTTGTGCCTTCTACGCCAAGAAACAAGAGAAGAAGACGAAAGAGGAGGTTGAAGAGATGGTCGATTGCGTTCTGCTCTTGGTATCTACTGTAGCTAGCTAGCAGCCACGTGTACGTGCACGAGCTGCCCCCAATCAATACGTCTGGCCCCATCATGACAGCGTGTGGCTTGATAGAATACAGTCTAGGAGATACGTATTGCTGGGATGTTGATGACACGGAGACACATCTGCCTGAGGCCGATTGATCGGATGATGATGACGGATGCTCTTCCTCCACTCCCCAGGCCCAGACTGTGTGGTGGTGTGGCCTGCAAATTGGCCCGAAAGCTCCGTGTGTGGAGGCCGGCCGGCCGTGCGAAATGCGACCCCCGGAACCGGCTACATCTGGACGGACGCGCCCTCAGTTTCTCGTACCGTCCCCATGCATCGATCCATCGCCTCTTTTTTGACCGGACCAAACGCCACGGCATGCTGGATTTCTATCCGCCGAAATCGTCTAGACGCCGATAAGTGCCCAGCTCGCAGGCAATTCAGGGTCGGTGGCATGATGGTCTTCATTCTTCACTTGGGACACTTGCACTTCGAGCTCGATCGACGCTCTCTGGGCAAGGACGGACGCTAGATGACAGCAAGCCATGGCCAACAAAGCGATAGTATATATGATTCTGGTCACCCTTTCCTGCGTGTTCCATGGCACTGCAGCCGACCCAGCCGCCGTTTGCACTCAATTTGCTGATGCCTGATGGATAGATGCGATCGATAGTTCAGGCCAATGATCTAGCTGGATATTTTCTTCTCTTTGCACCTGGTTGTTCCATCGTTCCCAGTCTTCTCGACGGCCGGACGTCGCTGTAAAGACGAAGAGTCTCGAGATCGGCGGTCACGGGAAGGGACCGCCCGATTCGGCCGGATCCCATCGAGTAATTTCATGGAACCTAACTGCCTAGCTAGAGCCTAGAGCTATCTAATCTATCGACTCTAGCTAGTAGCTACGTAGACTAGAGTAGATGGCCGCAGGTCCCATCCAGGTGACGCGTCTGCAGCTTTGCTTCGTTTCGTTTCGTTTCGCTTTGCTTGCAGGCCTGGCCTGGAAGACCTTCTTTTCCCTGGCCGTGCATGCATGCGCGTGGAGGCAGTCCGTGCTTCTGCTTGCCTGCTTGCGACCACACGGGCACCACTGACTATTGAGACAAAGGCTGATGCTTTCCATGGAAAGACAGCAACTGGGCTACTACGTACGAGTGCCTGCTGGGTACTACGTTGCGTGTGCTGGCAAATTAGACTACTCCTAAGGTTTAGGGCGTGGCACCTGGCTAAAAAAGGCCGGTTCATGGCTGTGCGCGGGTACATTCTTTTAATTTCGCTTCAAGGACGTTGTAATTAAGCTGGGACTTTCATGATTGTTTTTATGAAATTGTGGTTAATCAAAGTTGAAAGGAAAAAAAATATGAGTGTAGTACAACATTATACAACGTTTTCAAAAATAGAGAAGAACCTACATCACTAGTAGAAAACAGGCCATCCGTTCGCGCCCCTTCAGAGTCTTAGTCCCGGTTGCGCCACCAACCGGGACTAATCTAACTGCACGTCGATTCGGCGGCGCAGGGCCCGGAGGCATGCGTTCCGGTTGGTAAGGGGGCATACGTCCCGGTTGGAGTCACCAACCGGGATGTATGCTCCTGCCCTCTATAAATGCAACGCCCCAGCCCCCTCTGCCTCCACTCTGTTTTTTCTCTTGGTGGAAGGTGTGAGGGGTGTGCTAGTTTTTTCTCCCCTATGCATGCATTCAAGGTGTTTGATGAAATGTTTGAGTGAATAATCCCATCCAATTTCTCATAGAACAAAAATATAGAAGGTGTCCGAGACGCACTTGAGCTTTCTCCTCTTTATTTTCCTCGATCGAGGTTAGCAATCTTATCTTTTCGCTGTCATTGATACAATGCATGTGTCGATGTGAATTGGTCATTTCACTATTTATGATGTCCTGTTTTTTTGATAAACTTACTTATATGATGCAGATGAACGGTCGGGAATGGATGTACGGTGACTGGCGCGTAGCCGGGTATATGAAAGGCGTGGATAAATTTATCGATGTGGCTACGGCAAACAAAGAGAATGGTTTTATATGTTGTCCATGTGTTCAATGTCGGAACAACAAGGAGTAATCTTCCTCGAAAATCATTCGCGGCCACCTGATTATGAAAGGTTTCATGCCCAACTATAATTGCTAGACCAAGCACGGGGAAAGAGGGGTTATGATGGAAGATGGTGAAGAAGAAGATGATGATAACAACTATCATCATATGTTTCCTGAATACAGTGATACTGCAATGGAAGACAAAGGAGAGGAAGGAGGTGAAGAACGGGCATCAGATGAGCCAGCTGATGAACTTGGTAGGGTCATTTCTGATGCAAAGCGAGACTGTGAAACAGAAAATGAGAAGTTGAAGTTAGAGGGCACGTTAGAAGATCACAAAAAATTGTTGTACCCAAATTGTGAAGATGGCAGCACAAAGCTTGGTACCACACTGGAATTGTTGCGATGGAAGGCAGAGTGTGGTCTAACTGACTCCTCATTTAAAAGATGCTGAAAATAATGAAGCCAAAGTTTCCAAAACATAACGAACTTCCCGAGAGTACCTACGAAGCAAAGAAGACTCTCTGTCCTCTAGGATTAGATGTGCAAAAGATACATGCATGCATTAATGACTGCATCCTCTACATGATGTAAGGAGTATGAGAATTTAGATAAATGCCGGTATGCAATGCGTTGCGGTATAAGATCAGACGAGATGACCTCGGTGATGTTGAGGAGAGCCCCTCCGGAAGGGTTCTGCTAAGGTTATGTGGTATGCTCCTATAATACCAAGGTTGAAACGCATATTCGAAACAAAGAGCATGCCGGTTGTTGCGATGGCACAAAGAAGACCGTAAGAAAGATGGGAAGTTGAGACACCTGCGATGGGTCACAGTGAGAAAAATCGAGAGACTTCCCGGACTTTGCAGTGACGCAAGGAACTTATGGTTTGGTCTAAGCGGATGGCATGAATCCTTTTGGGGAAGAGCTGCGATCCAAAGACACCTGGCCCGTGACTCTATGTATCTACAACCTGCCTCCTTGGTTGTGCATGAAGCGTAAGTTCATTATGATGCCAGTGCTCATCCAAGACCCGAAGCAACCGAGCAACGACATTGATCTGTACCTTAGGCCATTAGTTGAAGAACTCTTACAGTTGTGGGGCAAACCAGGTGTACGTGCGTGGGATGAGAACAAACATGAGCCATTTGATCTACGAGGGTTGTTATTCGTAACCATCAATGATTGGCCTCTTAGTAACCTTTCGGATGACAAACAAGGGATATAAGACATGCACACACTGTTTAGATAAGACTGAAGGTACATAATTGCAAAAATGCAAGAAGGTTGTGTACCTGGCGAATCGACGATTTCTTCCGACCAATCATCCCGTAAGAAAGAAAGGCAAACATTTCAAAGGTGAGGCAGATCACCGGAAGAAGCCTGAACTCCCTGCTGGTGATGATGTATTTGGTATGGTCAAGGACATAGAAGTAATCTTTGGAAAGAGTCCCGGCGGTCAATCAGTTCCGAACGACGTCGCTACAGGACACGCACCCATGTGGAAGAAGAAATCTATATTTTGGGAGCTGCCATATTGGAAAGTCCTGCGTGTCCGCTCTTCAATCGACGTGATACACGTGACGAAGAATCTTTGCGTGAACCTGCTAGGATTCCTAGACATGTATGGGAAGACAAAAGATACACCAGAAGCAGGAGGAAGTTTTCCTTTTTGTCGCACGGAAAAAACCTTTTCTATTTTCCGAGCGCAAAAAACGGATCGTTTTGTGAAGTAACCACCAAAATGCTGTTTCAGAACGCTACCGTCCCATTTTCCTAAAATACTAGACCACCTTACATGGAACATCTTCCAACCGGGACATCTGAAACCTTTTCGTCCATCTCGGGTAAAAAGGACAAATGTGTGCCGAATCGGTAGGAAGTGGGTCCGGTTTGTACTACAGGTACATGATCTATCGCCCGTGATTTTTTGAAAAAATCATTTTTAGACTCGCAATATGTGGTTTCTTCAGAGATCCAATGCAAGTTCTAACGATGCTCGTCCCCTATCTTCATGCACGTCGGTTCGACCATAGTTAGAAATTCAGAAAATTCAAAACGGGCATAATAAATTCAAAAAAAATCTGAACAATGAAAATCCTTCGCGTGGTGTCATATTATGTGACATAGTTGAAATTAAAAATATCAGACTTGGTATATTGATCATGTCTCGAAAAAACCTTCATAAAATGACCTATCATGTTCGAGGTTTCATAGCTTTCGGTCCAAATGACCGATGTTATGTACTGAATCACGGTATAGTTTGTGATGTTGTGCCCATATTATGCATGCGTGTGGACATTGGTATGGAGAACAATGTTGCAGGAGGAAGTTTTCCTTTTTGTCGCACGGAAAAACCCTTTTCCATTTTCCGAGCGCAAAAAAACGGGTCGTTTTGTGAAGTAACCACCAAAATGCCGTTTCAGAATGCTACCGTCCCGTTTTCCTAAAATACTAGACCACCTTACATGGAACATCTCTCAACCGGGACATCTCAAACCTTTTCGTCCATCCTAGGTAAAAAGGACAAATGTCTGCCGAATCGGTAGGAAGTGGGTCCGGTTTGTACTACAGGTACATGATCTATCGCCCGTGATTTTTTGAAAAAATCATTTTTAGACTCGCAATATGTGGTTTCTTCAGATATCCAATGCAAGTTCTAACGATGATCGTCCACTATCTTCATGCACGCCGGTTCGACCATAGTTAGAAATTTAGAAAATTCAATACGGGCATAATAAATTCAAAAAAAATCCGAACAATGAAAATACTTCGTGTGGTGTCATATTATGTGACATAGTTGAAAGGAAAAATACCAGACTTGGTATATTGATCATGTCTCGAAAAAATCTTCACAAAATGACCTATCATGTTCGAGGTTTCATGGCTTTCGGTCCACATGACCGATGTTATGTGCTGAATCACGACATAGTTTATGATGCTGTGCCCATATTTTCCGTCCTTTTTTTCCCACCCATTAATATATAAAAAATATAAGTTAATTCATTTTTAATTTTAAATGGTTTATAGTTAAATGGTTACATTATTTATTTTTTAAAATAGAAAATGGTTTTGAATTAGTTATTCAAATCCAAACACTTTTTATGTTTAAAGTTTTTCTAAATTCCAAATTAATATTCAAAAAATATAAGTTAATTCATTTTTAATTTTAAATGGTTCATAGTTTAAATGGTTACATTAATTATTTTTTAAAAATAGAAAATGGTTTTGAATTAGTTATTCAAATTCAAACACTTTTTATGTTTAAAGTTTTTCAAAATTCCAAATTAATATTCAAAAAATATAAGTTAATTCATTTTTAATTTTAAATGGTCCATAGTTTAAATGGTTACATTAATTATTTTTTAAAAATAGAAAATGGTTTTGAATTAGTTATTCAAATTCAAACACTTTTTATGTTTAAAGTTTTTCTAAATTCCAAATTAATATTCAAAAAATATAAGTTAATTCATTTTTAATTTTAAATGGTCCATAGTTTAAATGGTTACATTAATTATTTTTTAAAAATAGAAAATGGCTTTGAATTAGTTATTCAAATTCAAACACTTATTATGTTTAAAGTTTTTCTAAATTCCAAATTAATATTCAAAAAAATATAAGTTAATTCATTTTTAATTTTAAATGGTTCATAGTTTAAATGGTTACATTAATTATTTTTAAAAACAGAAAATGGTTTCGAATTAGTTATTCAAATTCAAACACTTTTTATGTTTAAAGTTTTTCTAAATTCCAAAGTAATTATCATTTAAAAAACATTACAAATTTAACCCCAAAATAAAAAATAAGGCGGGAAGAGAGAGAAAATTCCTGAAAAAAATTAAAAATAGGGTCATATATCCCAGTTGGAACCACCAACGGGGACTAAAGACCCCCTGCGCGCGCCCCTTGGTCTGCTGAAAAAATTGGAGTATACGTCCCGGTTGGTGGCTCCAACCGGGACGTATGACCCTTTAGTCCCGGTTGGAGCCACCAACCGGGACGTATACTCCCTCCCCTTTATAACTTGCGCGCCTCTTCTTCTTCTTTCCCATCTCACTTCTCTACTTCTTCTCTGGTTTCATCAACGATGCCGCCAGGCTGCCCGCGCCCTCCGTCGTCGGCGCCGCCTCGTCTTGACAGGCTTGCCCGCCTCGTCATCCTCGCCCAGCGCTCCGCCGCCACTGGCGCGCTCGGCCCACTACTGCTGCGTCCTTCCCGATCAAGGCACGCGTCCTTCCCCCCGACCGCCGCCCTCTCGTCCTTCCCCGGCCGACCGCGCCGCCCGCGTCCACAGCGCCGGTATACCCTGTAGATGTATTTAGATTTAGGTGTATGTATATATTAGGCAGATGTGTTTAGATTTTTTTGACATGTGTAGATGTATTTAGATTTAGGTGTATGTATTTGACATGTGTATTTTTTGACATGTGTAGATGTATTTTTTGACATATATTATTTTATTAGGTGTATGTATATATTATTTTAGGTATATATTATTCTAGGTGTATGTATATATTATTTAGATTTTAGGTGTATAGTTGTTAGATGATTTAGGTGTGTATTTAGATGATGTAGATCCCGACGCGCGCGCACTAGTGATGATATTTAGTTGAAATGATCCCGACGCGCGCGCACATAGAGACGTCGTCGGCCGCCCCGCCGTCACCTCTGTCCGCCGCCGTGCATCGTCGTGCATTCTCTCCCTCTTTCTCCCTCTCGCGTGCGTTCTGTCCCTCTCTGGCCAAACCCTAGCCGGCCCTAGTAGCCGGCCGTCGTGGTGAGCTGCTGGTTCTCGTGGACCCTATCTCTCGCCCCCTCTCGCTCTTGTTCCTCCTCCCCGTCGACCACCTGCCACCACCGCTGCTCACCGTAGTCGTGCTCTCCTCTCCGGTGACCTTTTTCGCGGGCGCTACTCTTTGGCTCGCCTCAACCTCCTCTCTCTCTATGCACGCACACGGCCTAGCTCGCGCTCCACCGCCGTCCCCTTTGTCGTTCTGAGGCTCACCGGCGCCAATGACACCACGGTGACGTCACCCCGGCGTCGGCACGTGGTCAACCCCATCGACTGGCACGGGTCCCACCCTGCCCACGTGGAGGATGAGTTGGCCTAGGGGCCAACTGCATCTCTCCTGGCTAGCTGGCCGGTGTAAAAAGTATATAAGTTGGTTTTACCTTTTTAAGCTATAATCATGCATTGCTAATCAAAATATTCAGAAAAATGAGTTCTACCTTTTTAAGCTATAATCATGCATTGCTAATCAACTTTAATGACAAGTTTATTTAGAAAACTAAATCAACCCCTCTCATGTGTTTCCGGAGTTTCCCGAGTTAGGGTTTTCAATCCTCGGAACCCCGTTTAAATTGCCGAGCAAGTTTTAGGGTTTCATTTCAATGCAATTCAACTTGTCATATCATCATCCTTGTTTGAGCATTCCGCCTATCCCTCCTCCCCGACCGCCACAACGCCTCCGTCTCCGTCCATCGCCACGCGCTCCAGCTGCCCCTTCCCTTTTAGTGTGTATGTATATATTTTGTATGTATATATAGTGTGTATGTATATATTTTTATTATTGTGTATGTATATATTAGGGTTTCTCTAAATTAGGGTTTATCCGTTTTAACTTATCCGGTTTTCCACCTATGCAGAAAATATGGACCCACACGTCAGAGACGAAGAAAAGGAAGAGTTGATCCAAGGTATGATCCGCGAAGAAGAAAATTTAGATGTATCGACGTTTCTAAACAACTCCGATGAGGGTGATCCTCTTTTTGCCGGAATAGACGACTTGTTTGAGGTTGAAGGTGTTGCCTTCCGCGAGGGAGAAGGCGATGCCTTGTGTAATCGAAGACGCGACCGCTGGCGAGGTGCATGTAATATAATTAATTCATTAATTAATCATCTGCTATCTATATAGAAATAGTAACGACGATCTTTCTTCTTTTAGACCTCCGGATCGAACAAATCTACTGAAAAGAGCGGACGAGGCCCAACCAAAAAGTTGGAAGACCATGAGAGGTTCAGGATCGAAGATATCGCTGAAGACGGCAAACCGACGGCTCCCGAAGTTATAATCAAATTTGTGGCACAATGCGGAGTAATCGTTAGGGACTTAATCCCGATCACCATTCAAAATTGGAATAGGCCTGCTGATGCTAAAGAAGAGGGAACATGTTTGTTTGTCCCTGACAAGGCCAAAGATTTACTATGGAAGAGGCTCATGGTTAATTTCAAACTACCGAAGATAGAGCTGGATCCAAATGCGGAGGATCCAGTTGAGGACATATAGAACATGGGAGAGCCATGGAGGCTAAGGTCAGGGAGTGGGCTATGAAGAAGATGGCCTAGTGTTTCACCAACTAGAAGAAAAGATTGCACCTTGACTATGTCGTGAAAGAGAAGACTCCGGATTTCAAGAAGACTCAGTTTGAGAAGATAAAACCATTCTGGGCTGAGTTTGTAAATTACAAGACATCAGAAAAATCTAAGAAAATGTCTGCAACGAATAAGATGAATGCTTCTAACAAGAAGTATCACCATACTATGGGGCAAGGTGGCTACAGGGCTGGCATTCCTAAGTGGGAGAAACTTGAGAATGAACTGCGTGCTAAAAAGATCACCCTAGAGACAGACGATTGGGTAGAACGTGCAAGGAATTGGTTTTACGGGCATGGGTGCACGTTGGACTCGGAAGGGAAGTGTATATATAACATACGACATAAAGAAGACCCCTTGCCAATCGACAAGATGAGAAAAGCAGTAAAGGCTGTTAAAGATGGGGACTTCATTTCCGATAGAGAGAATGATGAGCTCACACTCGCCCTTGGAAATAAGGAACATGATGGACGAACACGAGGCACAAGAGGCTCCCAACCATGGAGGACCGGGTTTCCCAAAGAGAGGAAGAAATATCCTCATAGAAGCCGTCAGAGGAGAAAGGACAGGGCGGAAGTTGAAGCATATATTCATAAAGAGCGAATGCGTATAATTGAAGAACGAATAAAGCAACAACAAGATGAAATTAACGCACTTAAAGAGCAAAGTACTACCGGCCCATCTCAGCAGCACACTGCATTCGATGCTACCGTCCTATCGAATAATCGAAAAAGCAGTGTGGCTTCCACCGAGGTCCCGGGTGATGACAATGGCGATGCCGATGGTGCACCGACGATGGCTCCTGTTGGCTACCCAGTGGATGATATCACATAGATGACACACTGCGAGCTACATGTCAAAGCTGTGAACATATCAATGAAGGTGGCGGTCGGCTATGCCTTACCAATTGGAACCACACCAACTTACCACTGTCGTCCGGTTCTAGAGGGCTACACTGTTGTCGGGGTGGATGAAATCATGCCCACCTTTGAAGTTTTGGATCTTCACTACCCTGCAGGTGAAGGGGATGTGACTGTACTGGGAGACGCAACAAACGTCACCATTCTATGGCCGAAGGAATGTATCGTGCTTTGAAATCACACGCCAAGGCCATCTTCGTCGCCGCCTCACCCGTCTCCAGCGAGGTCGTCGCCGCCGCGGCAGCCGTCTTCGTCGCCTCACCCGGCTCCGTCGCCTCACCAATCTTCGGTGCAGCCATCGCCGCGGGAGCCATCGCCGGCGCCTCAGGATAAAAAGCGTAAGCGTACCGCTACTCTACGCCATGGTAAGCGCTCGCCGAAACGTAAACAAGAGCCTCTTCCAAAAGTACCAAAGGTTCCACCCAAGAGAGCTTATGACTGTACTGAAGAGGAGACTGCGGCGATCGTTGATGCGGAAAAGACAGCGTTTTTCGCTAAGCTGAGGCGGCCGAAAGATCCAGAGTTCCCCAGCACAAAAGAAGAAAAAGCCAAAGTGTTGAAAATGCTAAAGACTCTTCATCAACCCGAGCCAAAGCTGTCATCAGACTATGAGCGTTCTATTCTCAAGTCACATGCGGCACAAAAAGCCTCGAAGAGCAGTACTGATGCAAGCGAGAAATCTGTTGCCTAGCTCGGAGAACAAGCAAAACAGTCTTGCGCCCCTCTCAAGGTGATTTTCCAAACCAATGTGGGGTCGAGCAAATATGGGGCCGAAGAGCAGTATGATCCAGAGGTAATTGCACAATACGGAGAAGCTGCCGCTGCTCAAGGTATGAGGATTGCCCAGTACTTATTCCAGTTAGAGTACTTCCCCGTGAGTGAAGTAGCATACAAATACCAGTACGGCAAACCTCTCGTCAAACCTGAGGAGGTAAATAATCTTCCAACAAAAATGCGAAGATTGCATAACTGGTACTTGCATGCCACAAAGGCCGGGGCTAACTGGATAGTGCTGAGGGTTACAAAAAAGCATCATGGGAAAGATAAGGATGACATGATATCCATTGAATTTGATGAATTATTTCAATTATTCAATCAAGACGCCTTGGACAAATCGATCATGAGTGCCTATTGTCTGTAAGTACTAATTCTGTAATTAATTTAGTCTCCAGCTATCTCACCTTGTTTATTGCATGTATATAATCATACTGTAATATGCAGAATGAAGATTCTCGAATGCAGCAGAGGACAAATCTATGACATTGGCTTCATTGACCCATATTGGGTTCATCAAACTAATCTCAAAACAAGCCCCCAGGATACGGAGGATAATATAGTACACGCGTTAAGGTTTTAAGAAACTAGAAGGGAAATACTTTTCCCTTACAACTTCGAGTGAGTGTTATTGTCTTCTATACACTTTCTATTTCGCTTACTCGATGTTAAGTATATAATTGATTAGTTATGCATTCGCAGCTTCCACTATATTCTGTTAATCATTCAACTTGCCAAAGGGCGTGTACTAGTCATGGACTCGAAACATAAACCCCTTGAGTAGTGGAAGGACATGCAGATACTTCTCCAACGGTAATTCTAATCATTACGACACTATATCGGCAACGTTCGTGAATTTTATGATATCAAGTAATTAATAACTTATTTTATTCGTTTTCTTCGCCGGGCAGCGCTTGGAAAAGGTTCACCAACAAGGCTAGGGGTGTTTGGAAAACGGAGCTTACATTTGAAGCACTAGATGTAAGCACCACTAGCTATATCCGCGCATCTCTTTGATTCTAGTTTTGATACACTTATTATCATGCTTGATTATTATTTTGATTGAACTATGTTCTCGTAAAGTGCCTGACACAGGGACCAGGTAACAATCTATGTGGATACTATGTTTGCGAGTTCATCCGGCAGACGTGCGATGAGAAGGGCAGAAATTTAGAGCAACTCCACGTACGTAAACAATTTCCATAGTTTTTAATTACAATCAAATTGTGTTTAGTTTCATTCATATAGGCTGACTCCTTTTTTAAAATCAGATCGAACGTCTACGGGACGGTCTTCTGCCAAAGGATCGCGTACGAGCAATTCAGGAGGAATTGGCGGGATTCTTGGATGCAGAAGTCCTAGACCCAAAAGGGGAATACTATTCGGCTGTGTATAGACAATAGGGATTGTACAAAGAGCAACTTTTGTATGTAGTGCATGAACTCGATCCGTGTATCGAATGTAATATTGTCATGATGATCTTGTGTAATATAACGGTTCCTTCATTGATAAGTGCAAAACACTAAATAAACAATAAAACAACATAAATGAATTCTCTGCCACGGCACAAAAAGTGACGAAAATGCTGCCGCGGCAACAAAATATGCCAAAATGAATTCTCTGCCGCGGCAGAGAAATGTGCCAAATCTCTGCCGCGGCAGAAAGTTATTTGTCCCGGTTACGAACCGGGACTAATGCTCCACCCACCCTCGCCATCTGCCGCTGCCACGTGTACCCCCATTTGTCCCGGTTGGTGGGACAACTGGGAATAAAGGTTAGGGCTTTAGTCCCGATTGCCCCGTCCCGGTTGGGCAACCGGGACTAATGCCCCTTACCAACCGGGACGCATGGCACGTTCTCCACTAGTGCATCACTCCATGTGCTTGGGTTTTTATAAGGCTCTCGAATATTTCAAGAAAAACTTTGACTGCAAATTTGATACAAAAATATATGAGTAATGCAAACTAAAAAATATTATAGCTTTGCTTTCTCGTTCAAAAGAATTTCCCAGTGCATAAAATCAGATTTAGTTGATCAAAATGATGGTCGGTATTTTTCTTATAATACCTGATGGCATTATGAACCTAAACAGATGGAGTAGTATGAAGCCCGTAAAAAAATGACAACTAAGAGCAAATATTTGTGAAGCTTAAATTAGTATTTATACTTTTTGTTTCTCCTAAACAACTCAATGATCAACATATTGACGTGCAACTTTACTAGCCAACCTCACTTTGTATTATAAGGTTTAGATTAGTTTTCAGAATTTCTAGTACACCGGAAATATTTTGAAAAAGTTCGGATGTAGATACACCTCAACTTACATAAAACCACCTTTCTTTGATTTTTTTCGAACCAAGAAAATCAAGCCAAGAACTTTGAGATGTTTTCTTTGTTTACAGTTGATGCTTGTCATGATAATTAAACACCCTTCTTTGCTGAAAAGAGGCCGTATAGATTTGTTCCAAAGTTAAACCGTGTAAAGTTTGATAAAATCCTCGATGTATTTTTTTCAGGGGTGTCTATACTGGTGGTTTGATCAATAAATATATGGACCTTTTTGTAAAAGTGGAAGAATTATGATATATATATATATATTCATATTGCATATAATATTGTTATAATTGTAAATGTTTTTGGTATAAACTTGGTCGAACTCTACAATGTTCGACTTTGCAGAAAGTTTATACACCTTCCTTTTAAGAACGGATGTAGTAGTATTTATATTTTAGCCTTGCCTCCAAACTAATGTAGGATTTTTTTTAAAACAAAAAGATTGTTCTCTTAATTTTATTTGAACTATCTATCAGATTTGTGATATTTATAACACATGGATTGTGCATTTAAAACACTGAACCTCCAATGCTAAAATACTATCTGCCACCACAGATAGTTCAACAAGATATTCTTGGTTTTATTTCCTTGCCATTGTGCAAACTGTCATGAAGTTGGAGACCGATAATTAACTCATCTAGAGAAACCATACTGTTAAACAATTTAATTCTTTATGTAGTTTTGCAGAGCGAAAAAAAAAACTCACCTTGTGTCCGGACAAGCGGTATAGCCGCTAGACCACTAGGACAGGGTCGGCAAGTCTATGATTCAACAACAGGTAACATCGGAGTTGGACCATGCAATAAGTAAAGTCTCTCTCCAAATTTCGGTAATGGATAGGATATTCGACTCTGGATCTTCTTATACGTCCAAATCTGGGAAGTCTCGTTGTGTTTTTCTTTTCCATACACAACATAAAAAGTCGGGCACGCGGCACAAGGTAAACTAACCCAATGATTTCCCTCGCAGTGATTCCATGATGATGCTATCCAAGCTAGGCATCTTTCTCTACGATCGATCTCTAGCCATGGGACTCAGTTCGGAGCTCACCTTTTTGCCTCACAATGGCTGGGAAAGCGTCCACGGGGTGTTTGCAGGAGCGCAGCAGCTGCGTAAGATAGGAGTAATCCAATAAATTTGGATTAGTGCTTAAGCTACTATTACTTGAGGTAGCTCCTTGGCGGAAACCCTAGCCGCCGCCCCGGGTCGCTCGCGTGAGGCGACTTCGGGGCGTCCACCTCCAAACCCCAGCAGCTGACTCCAGGCCCTATCCCCGGTCGGCGGTGGCGGCCACGCCTTGGTCACCGAAGATGACAGGCGGTTTGCGCAGCCTCCGTCGATCTCCTTCGCGCGGGGTAGGCACCTTGGGGCTGCGCCGGTAGATCGGGGCTGGGCGGCGGCGCTCCAGCGACGCAGGCTAGCGGCTCAAATGGGAGGCGCGAAAGAGCAGAATGGGATCTGGTGTGGACCTAGAGGCGGTGGCTGCCATGCGGCGATGATGCTACCGACGTCGGCTCAATCTCTGGGTTCGTCCATGGACTCAAAAGGGCTAATGGCCGACCCGCTCGTTCTGATTGCCGGTAGCCACCAGCGGCGTGGGGACTGTTGGTTCAGCCAGAATAATGGAGGCGGTCCTAGTGTTTCTCCCGCACGAAGAAGATCTGATTGATGCTTGCTCTCGTTGATCTGGCCGGAGTGTCGAGTTCCGTAAGGCTCCGCCGGCGAACTCCCATGGGCGCATCAGGCCTAGAGATTGCTGGATCGGAAGGTATTCGGTCATGCGTACCTATGTTTTTCTGACCATTTGGTTTCAGTGGGAGTGTTGCGAAGCTCTCCTGTTTATTTCCACCAAGTGCCATTCAACGAGCCATGGTGAAGTCAGATGGAGAATGTCAGGAAAATGGAAACATGAGGGCAACGATGGTGATTTGAGTCTTTGTAGCAACGAGGAACTGGCTGCATGGTCTGTGACTCGCAGCAACTATTGTTTATGGGCGAGGAAACACAAGAGGAGTTTCCAGTCTTACCTTGCAGGTGAAAATCCAAGGTCTGGCTTTAACTGGTTGTGCCTGGCAATGGTCTTATTGAAGGCATTGTTTTATGGCCGAGGACTTTCTCCAGGGTAAAAACCTATGATCTTTGATCGGTAACGACGGCGCTTGTGCAATGTTTCCTTCTTAAAAGCGTTGTTATTGGAGTGGAGGACTACCGGTGTTGTTCTGATGATGTCAGTGTCATTGCTTTAAGTAGCAGTTCTCTGTTACGAGACTTTTCATTTTTGATATTTTTTTTTAGACTATGTGCATCCATAACCCGATAGGGTATGTGTTACTGCAGAGAGGCTACGTCTAATCGATATCTTTGTAATATTAATAAAAATACTGCTTAAAAAAAAACTACTACTACTTCGTGGGAGCAGAGCCAATTAAATGCCTGCTTACTGACAGGTGGTCCTAGTGCAGGTCGGGCCCATGTTGCAGCGGGCTGCCGAAGATACCATTCCGCTCTGCCCGGCTGGCCCGACCGCAGCGCGCAGTTTTGTCTTGAGCTTTTTACCTCGCGCACCTGTAAGAACTACACACCTTTCACTGACAGACTAGGTCCTCAAGGTTGTGGCCAACCTGCCAGTGAGAAGTTACATTTCAAACGAGCGGGGAATGAGGGCCTGTGCTGCCAAGCCCAAGACCACGCCTACAGCTGTGCCTGCCATGTGGGCCCTGCTCTGGGATTCTGAACATTGCTGCAGGCACACCACAATTACTCCACTGTTCTCGCTTTAAGAGGTGTGTGGTCTCCTAGTGTGTACCCTCCAAGCAGTGCCATGTGGGCAGGATATGACTATTGATATTTACATGTAAATTACTATAGTACTTAACAGATAGAGAATGTGAAGTTATTTTCATAACTTTTCCTTGAGCAACTGTGTTCCCGCTTGAAAAGTTTCAAGCTAGGTGTCTCGTTACTTACCACTTGTCCGAGGAGATATGGCCAAGATCTTGTAAATGTGATGCTTACACTTTGCTGATTCTCAATGGCTAGCTAGCGACCGCACTGACGCTCGGTGAGCTATAGGGAGCTGCGAATTGAGCGACAGACATAAGAATAGAAAATGCCATGGTTGAGGTTTGTGTGTTATCGGCGATGGTCATCCTTATCGCCAACTTGTAATGACGACTGGCCATCATACTGCTCACGTGTAGCAACGTAGTCCCGAGATCCAAGATATCGAAGTCTTCCAACATTCTAGATTCGCCTCAATTTGTACCCCTAGACCTTCTAGAAAGCCACACAGGCTCAAGATGCTAATTTTTAGGCAGTTCTTACAATTATTTTCGAAATCTCTCCAAATTTTTGGTACTCACACATCAAGACCATAACAACACTGTGTGCACTTCACCATCCATCCTTCGAACCCAAATAAAACCTTCTGTGCAGCGGTGTTCCTTGTCTCCCACACTCTAGTGTCTGTGTAGCAATCTTGTATATCAGCCATGCGCTGCCTTGTCTTATGTGTGGTCTCCTAGTGTGTACCCTCCAACTAGTGCCATGTTGGCAGGATAAAACTATTGATATTTACATATTAATTAGTACTTAGTCGATGGAGAATGTGAAGTTATTTTCATAACTCGTCCTTGAGCAATTCGTGGTCCTGCTCAAAAAGTTCTAGGCTACGTGTTCTATTACTTACCACTTGTTCGAGGAGATATTGGCAAGATCTCGTTAATGGGATGCTTACGGCACTTGCAAGAGTTAACTAGTGACCATCGTAACACTAGGCGAGCTTTAGGGAGCTACAGATTGAGCGAGTTGCACACGGATGAAAAATGGTGTGGCTGAGGTATGCAGGTTACTTGAAGTGTTCATCCTTATGCCAACATGTAACGACCGACTATCATACTGCTCCCGTGTAGCAATGTAGCCCGAGAACCTAAATATCGAAGCCCGTCAACACTCTAGACTTGCCTTGAATTGTATTCTAGATCTTCTATAAAGCCGTGGAAGCTCAGGATGCTAATTGTTATCATTGTTTTTCTTGCAAAATCACCTATCAAGGCCAAAGATATGCACCTTCTTTGAGTTGTACTATATACATAGTTGTCCCTCAAAACCCAAATAAGACCCAGCCTCCAAACCCAAATAAAACCTTCTCTGCAGTGGTGTTCATGGTCTCCCACACTACAGTGAGTGAGGTGTACCCAATAATTAACAATCCTGGAACAGTAACAGAGACGCGTGGAAGCATTTGTTCCTGCCGTTCAGATTCACACTGCATTATTGGAGTAAGCTACAGCACTCTACTGTACGTGCACGTAGCTTTCAAGACCACTGCCTTTACGGGTTAATTAAGGCTTCCTTCCAATTCCAATCAACAACTTTAATCTGCCCAAGCTTTCTGTCATCGGCAGCTAAAATTGCTCGTACGCGCGAGACGGAATATGACACGAGACGCTGCTATCGTTCCATCCATGATTGAGAGCCCGCCGTACAATGGCGTTGCTCTCAGTCCACGTCTGCTTTGAAAGCGCCATGTGTGAGATAAAGCGGTGAGCTCTCTGATTAGCTTCTCTGTCATGCGGCAGCTTTCCTTGACTGTTGATCGATGTGCATGTGTGTGTATTTCAGGCACATTTTGTACATGTATGCTTGCGTTCAGCGTACAGATGTGGGCGATTTGATTTGAGCACGTTTTGGATTCGATCTCCAGTGGTTGCATGGGCGGCAGAGAAAGGGCACATCAGCGTGACGGAGACACAGCCGAAAGTTGATGATCACTACAGTACGCACCGAGTGGTGCCCCTACGCACAAACGCGTGTGATATTCTCGTTACATCTTGTTTGTACCAAGTGTTTTTTTGTTTGAGGCTATTTGCTAGTCCCTTCGATCCATATTAATTGTCATTAGATTGGATGTATCTAGCACTAAAACATGTTTAGATACATTTATTTCTACGACAAGTAATATGGATCGAAGAGAGTGCGAAAATTATCAAGTTTTTCTGGAGTATCCTTGATTCAACATACCGGCCAGGACCAAATGGGTGGTCAAGAAACTTTATGACAAATTGACACACCATCATAGAGATTTTTCCAAGTTTTTTTTATCGGATCGAGCTTTCTTCGGTTAATATAAGAAAGCCTTTTAACTCGCCCACTCATGCAGCGGCGGAGTGTGACAAGAAAATATGGAGGGACAAAACATAAAACTTGAATTTCTTGGGGGGAGGGGAGGGGGGGCAAAATGCTCTAAATTTCCTAATTTATACCTTGTAGAAAAAAATTCTTGACTAATTATCTAAAAGCTGGGGGACTACAGCCCACTTTTGCCTGCACTACGCTCCGCCAGTGCACTCATGGCCACCATCGGCTCAGCGACACGTGGTGTAACATCCCAGCATTAGAGCTTATAAATAAGCTAAGATCAGATGTGTGCATTGCATTCATGCATAGAAAATGTGAATAATTTTTGCACTTTTGATCAAAACTTATCAATGTGATTGAACCTTCTGTTAACTTTATGGAACTGAAGTAGATCATCAAGTTTAGGGCGATAAGTTACAATATGACCTTTTCTAAAACCTTATCTTGGGGTAAATATAATTTGGTTTATGGGTAGACCAAATGGAATAAAACTAAACCCACAACACATTACTTAAGGATAAAGACCAGATCCTCTCGAGATCATATTATGCTATTCTTTGCAACAACCCACAGATACCAAATCAAGTATGTAATCCAAGTAGAGAAACTCAATAGTTAAATCATGATATATGTGCTTATCATAGTTATTCTTACCATGAGCATCATGGTTGTTCCTAAACACTAACCCCTTATCACAAATAGAGAAGGAAGGAAGTCTAACTAAGACCATTCATGACATATCATATTACCATGTTAATGGATGCCAGTCCTAGTGAACCATGTTCTAGTGTCTCTTGATCATCAATGTTGAGTGATCAATCTGATGCATCGCAGTGGTTATTTACAAATGACCTCATTACCTGGCTCAATAATGTGACTGCCCACGAGTCTTGTAGTGAACATCTTATTATGAAACTCTCTCGACAAATTTCATGACACAAAAAATAGGTTATCCTAATTTTGATTAATTACAACATGCTAGTGGTGTATCCTACATCCTCGAGAACACTTTAGCCTTACTGGGTTCCAACACCGTTTCCGACGCTTTTGTTGTGTGCTTTATTTTACTTGTTTTATTTACTCTTCTGCATTCAACCAAAAACCTTTCACACACCCTTTACTCAAAATCAAAGGCAGCTTAAAAGTATCCTTTGGTAGACAGTGACGAGGGGCATAAAAACCTTAACCAAATAGCTCCCTGTGGGTTCAATACTCTTATTTCGAAAATAGCTACAATCGATCTGTGCACTTGCAGTCATAATCCTTGACCTAGCAGTTGTTGACCTTTAGCCCTTGACCTACTATATTGACCTTCCAAAGTTTTGAAGTAAATTACTTAGAAGAAGGAACTAGTTATGATAGAATGTGCCATCATCATTAGAATGAGATCCTTAGTGGAGATCAAACCATTTGATGTTGGAGGAGTTAACTCACTCATGAGTTAACTAGAAGAACCATCTGGACCTAAGAGATAAGCTGGAAATTAGGAGTTATAATAAAGCTAGTGAGGATATAGTATCAAGGAGTAATCCTGTTGAGCTAAGTAAGTATACCCATAGATTAAGCCTTATTAATAAGATACACCATATTAGAGACTTGGAGTGGTACAAGTTTGTTTCTTACTTAAGAATAGATCTTGACTAGACAATTGGAAGTCTAAGCTTAGTTTGATCAAAGGATGCTGATCATTATTTCCAAATTACTTGTATTATGGGGAGTAGTACCATACCTCTTCTTGAGGATTAGTATCACTTGTTATATAGTGAGGATTATAGACTTGCAAGCCTTGGAGGTAGATGAGATAAGAATGTTAAGGGAGTTGAATAATGAAGTTAGAAATAAGTACATGTATGAATTCATCTAGGGTAGCTAAGAAATGGAAGTTATATACTAGAGAAAGAATGGAGAATGAGTAGTGAAGAATTACATGACCATATCATCATATGATGATGGATATGATGGAGTCAGATGATTAGCTTATTCAAGAATATATGTTCCTTGTGAATAAGTTGAGGGATTTATACTAAGTATATCTAGGAAAGAAATTCCTTAACTAAAGCCCGAGCTTAATGAAGTATTAAAGATAGGAATTCTTGAGAAATCTTTAACCAAGACTATATCAAGTCATGGCAAGAACCATGTCTATTTCATTCTTCTAAACTCAAAAGCTAAGTTACTAGGTAATCACGAGGAACACATTTTGTTATAAATCATCTTAGAAAGCTAACTTTCTATGTTATAATTCAAGATTCTTAAATCCTAGTCTTTACCTAGATCAAAGAAGGATTATGAGTGTAGGAAATCCTCTAGAAATCATAAGAGATACATGGCAACAGAAACCCTCACAAAATAACAATTATTGCATTACATATAAGTCACACTTATTACTTAGGGAATCCATGTTAAAAATCATTATATGTTAGATTTATATATAACAAGGGTTTAACCACACATAAAATGGTGGTGAGTCATTATATGCTAATCTTGATTCACCCTAATATGTTAAGGGAGATTATTGTTATTAAAAACATAGCAAGAATATATATAAAGCTTTATCACATCCCATGATTAAATTATCTATAGTAAAGAATATTCTCTATTTTAAAATGGTCACAAGAATATTCCATGGTAATTCTAAACACCAAAATAAGAAATCACCAAATTTTGAGAACCATGACATTTAAACCACCATATATACATGTTAATTATTAAATGATGCAAAATATAAAAGATTCTATGGTTATCAATAATCATCTTAACAATTTAAAATCCGAATAGTCCAAATATAAATGAGATTCATGTTGTGGATAATTCCTTAAATAATAAACAAAACACTAAAACCCTAAACTATTATTGCTTCCTTCTCAGGAGAATTTATCAAATAATTTGAACTTTGAAAATACCAAAAAGACTGTGGAGCAAATTGGTTACCATGGACCCCTGTAATATTCTAAGTATTATACAAAAACTTTTGATATTTTAAACCTAACAAACAATAGTTGGAAGTAGTTTTGTTAAAACAGAAATAGAAAAGGATAATTAGAAACAGAAAAACACAACATGAGGATTTTTGGCCCACAGTCCAGAACAGCTCCGCGTAAACGTCTCCCATGCCTGTGCTCCGCAGCCTCCCGCTCACTTCGCCGTAGCTCATCTCGGCCCAACCCAAATACCGGTTCACCGTAGTCTTCCTCCGCATCACAAGCAACTCTCTAGAGCTCGTGCCCGCACCCGATGCCATCATCGATGTCAGCCGAGCGTTGCGATGCCCGCCTCCATTCATTAGGAGGGGATAAGGATGCCACCGTGACTCCCTCACTCATCCTCGTCCTCATTATATCCTTCTCTATCCCTCTAGAGCTCTCCCTATGCCTCCACTTGCAAACCCTACTGGCAGAAGCCTAAGACGTCGTTGCTAGAGACCGCCCACACCTCTCTGAGTACCGCACAAGCTCCTCCTCGCTCTTCTTGTTCTCCTGATCGAAGTGCGCAAGACGGAGTTTTCCTAGACGACCGAATCGAAATCATCTTCCCCAGCTTCGGTCAAGCTCCGACGTGTTTTCCTCACCGCTACATGCCACCGCAAGCCTCTCCTTCAAGCCTTTTAGCATCCTGGTGATCATTTGTGTACACTGGTGCTCTTCTCTATCTCTCTCTTGCCTCGTATCCATGTGTCGCCGTGTTCTCGCCGCAACTACCGCAGTTTCTCATCACCATTTGCTCCAGTGATAGTTTCGTAGCGGCGCCATGATAGCTCCAAATTTCAACACTTTTTATCGATGATTTTCCTTTGGTTTTTGCCAGGTTTCATTGCATTTCACCTTTTAACTAATGTTAACATATCGAATTAGCGAAACCTTGGTTTCTTGTGATGGTTTTTAGGTAATGAACACTTTTGCAAGATCTGGGAGCATTTATGAGCTAAATATACTTGAAGAAACAAATCCCCAATTGGAGGCCCTTTCATTAGAGGCATCCAGGATCCATAAGGAACAGTGGTACGATCGGAACGCGCCCATACCATCCGCTTGTACGACCCTAGTCCATCTCCGTTATATCAACACAAGAAACTTTCGTGAAGAGGAGGGGACAAAAAACAAAACATAGCCGCCGCAAACAACTCAAGAAGAGGGGAGATCATATATGAAGAAGGAGAAGAACATCGCCACATTCTTCGATGATCTCTAGGCTCTAAACCATTCAGTCCACCATCATCTCCACTTGTATTGGGAGAGATATAGATTGGCACTTGTAAGATTAGGGTTTGATACTTTGATCTACCTTGATTTGTTTTTTATTTGATCCTCAAACTGTATCATGGCTTGCTATGGTCAAGTTGAGATGATTTCTATTTGAAATATTATTAGTCCTTTGATCTATCTTCCTATCATGTCTGAGTAAATCCCCATAGGTGTGGAAGATGCAGGGGATTGGTGAGATTTGATGTGCCTCCTTTATTTTCATCCATTTGTGATTATTGTCGTGATTATTATTTTGTGAGAATGAATATCTATGTTTGTCTAATGCTTATTTCTCTAATTTAAGGGCCCGGATAACATGATCCAGAGATCTCATAGATATAAACTTGTTTACTTGAGAATTGGTGACTCCCGAGTGACATAGCCGATATCAATGAGGATCTAGTACTACTTGAGGATAAACAAGGAACCATCAAGATTGAAGCCTTGACATGGTCGAGAGACCTTAATTTATGTACTGACCATTACTATGGTAACATGCAAAATGGATCATTGGGTCTGGGAATAATTTTCCACGAGGACTATAGAACGATAGAGAAAGATTGGTGGAATATGTTTGATGTATTATTGAGCCTCATGTACAAGTATATATAGACGTACAAGGGATCATCTTGGGGTAAAAGTCAAGTTAGGATAGAGTTCTAACTATACTAAACTACCATAATAACCTTGTCCATACAATACTCTAACATCCCCCGCAGTCATAGTGATAGCGCCGTGAACAAATGGAACCTCGCGGACGGTCAGAATAGAGATAAACCAAAGTAGCATTCAGTAGGCTGACATCGCCCTGCAGTAGGAGCGGGAATATCGCGGATGGTGTCGCGTCGCGGTAGCTTGGACTGTAGAGTAAGCTGATGATGCTCAAGCGAGGTGGTAACCCTTGTGCCGATGTCGAGGGAGCCGAGAATGTTGGGCGGTGCCGAGATCAGGGTAGTCGTTGCGAGGGGTCGCCATGGTCGATGTCTTGGTCGGGGATGCCGGTGTCGAGGTAGCCGCACGTGAAGCCGCAGGCGCAAAGAGGGCGCTGTGGTGATGATGAAGAAGACATGTCGAGGGTCTGCAGAGGCTTGCCGAGGGTCCACTGAGGCGTGCTGAGGATCTGTGGAGGCTTGCCAAGGGTTGTTGCAGTCCGAACCCTTAAGGACAAGGTGCAGCCATAGTTTTGCCAGAACTAGGCGCACGTCGGGGATATGAACGCACACCCCGATTTTGCCAGAACTGAGTATGAAAAGAAGAACTTGTCGGTGATGCGGTTGAGGCAGTCATAGAGGGGTCGATGCCGAATAAGATGTTGTCGAAGCCGATGAAGACGAGGCTCCTATCTGAGTTTTCCAAACTCGAGAACATGTCGGGAACGAAGGCACTCCCGCTGATGGCAGTACCAGGCGTGCGAGGGAAAGGGACCATCATGAACTTTTCGCCATGTCAGAGAGACTAGCAGAGGTGGCCTCCAGAATGATTGCGAGGCGCAGATCAGGGAAGGGAGAGATGTTGATGCTGTCCGCGGTTGTCGAAGTAGAGGAGCAGGTGGTGTAGTCGGGGACGAGGCAATGACACTGACGGCAAAGTTTTAGTGGACGAAGACATAGAGGGCAGTGAAACCAGTGGCAACCCGGAGTGCTCATGCTGGACGCCTAGAGAGGCACGACATCGGTACTCAATGTAGGCGAAGAAGAACCCGACGACATGATGAAGACCGTGCGTACACGGCGGTGATCCACATCGCAGAGATGGCGTGGTGGAAACCAAGGACGTCGATGCGCAGGGACGACGAAGTAAAATGCGTGCAGCGATGCTACGACCCGAGGGACGGCATAGCTGCAGGGCGCAATTCGGTGCAGTGGCTAGGAGACCACCAGCAACGTACACGCCAACTAATACGCGTTGGAAGCCAGTGGCATGGACCAAAGGAGGCACTCTGGCCCAAAGGGGCGACGCAGCGGCAACCCGTAGCTCGATTAGTGGTAGGCGCGTGCTCCGGGACGTGCTTGACATAGACATGCGCGAGATCGGTTGATCAGATCGATGGTGTGCCGTATGCGCCATGGCATGGACGACGTGTAGATCAGAGTCGATGGTGGCATTGTCGGTGAATTCCCGGACGATGACGACATACACAATCCGAGGGTGGGAGGCCATGGCAGCCTTCCAAGGAAGGCGTATCAGCCATCCGTGGCGCACGACATCCCGCTGTGAGGCCGCGACAGCATGCCGAGGCATGCGTGGCAGTAGAGAGGGCAGGCGTACATGCGTGGTTTAGATCGTCGATGCCGATGGTTAAAGTAGAGGTGCGAGTAGACAAAGGAGGTGGGATACTCAATCTAATCTAAGATTGGTAAACCAGAAAAGAAAACCGATCAAGAGATCGGAAAAAGAGATTTACAGGACAGCTGATCACGGATCTACGAACGAACACTACATATGGGTTGCGCAGCCCCCAGCGGAGATCATGGAGATCGACCTCCCCGGGGATAGCGTGATGAAAGCGTGTTGCTCGGCTAGCGCGAGGCCATAGAAGGGGGCAGCACAAGGATGGGGAGAGGCGGCGACGGCGCTAGGGTTTTAGCGGCGGCGGATCTAGGGTAGGATCGAATTTAGGGCTGATACCATGTAGAACGATAGAGATGGATTGGCGAAATATGTTAGATGTATTATTGAGCCTCACGGACGAGTATATATAGATGTACATGGGATCATCTTAGAGTACAAGTCAAGTTAGGCTAGAGTCCTAACTATCCTAAACTATCACAATAACCGTGTTCGTACAATACTCTAACAAGGACTTCTAGTCGGTTTACGGGTTGCTTGCCTACTCACATATGAATAAGAAGTATCACAATCACTTATCTCATTTTATTCACCTGGCACATTTACTATTACCATAAACCATTTCTCTTCAGGCCTAAATTCTTATCTACAGGAACTCCGAACACTTTCCTCGCTTTTTACTTTTCTGTAATTTACTTCTTGCATTTTCATTTACTCAAGTTTGCTCTATTATTCACTCATTCCTTTCCACCTTCAACACTTGCAGTCAATTCACTCAAGACAACGTAACACCTTGAGTGCGACAGAAACGCCGCATAAAGACACTTACAAGACTTTTTATTGGGATCGATATAAAATCTAAAATTAATACATCCGCGAAAACATGATCTGATGAACTTGTGCACTTGCAGGACATCACGTCACCAGCTGTAGGATCGCCTCGAACTCCTCGTTCAAACACACAGCCTTTCTCGTCCAAACACACAACCTTTCTCATCCATGCGCGCTCGCCAGTGCCGGCGACAGTGACTATCTGGGGGTTGCCGGCAAGGCGACGTCGTGCTGACCTCAGGTCCGCGTCATCCCTCGCCTAGTCAGCATGTTTGACCCAGTCAGTTCCCCGATGGAAACTGACGTGGTCCTGACCCCACTAGTTAGTGACCTGGTCTAGATCCAAATACGGTTTAAGAAGTAATTTCCTATTTATATTTATTTTTATAAAAAGAATAAATATTTTAATATCCATAACTTTTGCTTTATAATTCAGAAAAAATGTGTATAATATATCGAAATTCTTAGAAAAATAAGATCTACAATTTTAAACTATAATCATACATTGGTATATCACTTAAATAAATATTTATTATTTAGTGAATATTTATAAAGTAAGAAATCTTATAAAAATCATATTTTATTATTTAAAAATCATAAAAATACATACCATATACCAAAATGTCAAAAAAATAAGAGTTACATGTTAAAAGTATAAGATCCCATTTTTAAAGTAAATAAAAATTTAATACTCTAATAACTTAAATTTAAACCTATTTCTTTTATTATTAATTCATAAAAGGGTATATAAAATTGCTAATATTTTTAATATTATCTATTTCAGGTCTAAAAATAGTATTAGTCTCAACTGATGCTTGTATGAAGTACAAATAGTTCAAACATCTTATTTTTTTAATTATCATTCAGAAATAAATGTATATTATTTCCCAACAGGACTTTATTAAATATAAAATTCTCAAGAATAATATTTTAGCCTTTCTAACATCCGGGTTTGTGCATTGCATTCATGCATAAGAAAATCCGGGAAATTTTCGCGCTAAATAAAAAAGAAGACCTATAGAGTGATCGAGGTATCTTATTCTGATGACTAAGGTTTAGGTCATCAGGTGAGTGCTCTAGATTTCAACATGATCTTTGTTGATTTTCTTGGTTTTAGGGGAAACAATTTGAATTCAATACAAATATGAATAACAATAATAATTCAAATATAAACTTGAAGTAGAATTTGGATTTATAATAAGGTATATGAAGTAAAAGTAGATCACCACAATACATTTGACTTAAAAAGCAAACATTAGAATTATTATTCCAAAAATAATAGATACTACACATCCGTAATATTCAATAATACCAAAACATGAGAGATACAACAGTAAGATATTAAATATTACAGGTAGTTATTCTCAAAAGAATAATTTACAACATTAGAGATTACAAGGTATAAAAGTAAAATAAGATTACACTAGACAAAAAGAAATAAATACTAGCTAACTCTAATCCTTCTATCTTGATCTGGCTTTCTTCAATTGATCTTTGCAAAATCAATCAAGCCATGTTTTAGTATCCATGCACTCGTAACAGGCCACTATAGAAGAAAGGAAAATGAACTACTAGGATAAGATCAAGAACCCAGCTGTGGCTTGCACTAGCAGGAGGAAAAGAGGCATTTTGTGACAAGCACCATCTTAGGCCCACCTGCAAGCAGCAGCCTCATCACATGCATGTGATGTGTTGTCACCGCTGAAGTAGTAGCATTGTAGTATAAGAGCAAACCAGCAGCAACCAGCCGTACCATTTGCCCCTCACCTTCCCAAAATACATTAGGACATCAAGAGAAGGCACAAGGCTGTAGCCAAAGTACAACTATCAAGAGGTTTACAAGGGGGAAGATACCATAAGAATCTGCTAGCAGCAGCCATAGAAAAGAAGCTAGCACAGCAAGAATATATCGATCTATATCTAGATCTTAGTACCTAATCAAGCAGCTAGAAGGAGCAGGTCATCCACAAGAAGCAAGGGATTTAGAATCTAGATGGAACAAGCTACAAGGGCACAAGTTGAAGATTAAACAAGGTACAAACCACCAAGATCCTAAGTTGATCCAGTGCATCACATATCTAGTTTTGAATATTTTTAATAGAGGATATGAGAGGAGTGTGATAAAACAATATATATTGTTGCTAGATAGATCTGTCCAGGAACAAGCAAATCCAGCCGAGCATCTACTTTTATAAGTTCATTATGCATAGCATCAGATATGTTCATCACACAAACACAAATCTATTCAAGATCATGCAAATGCATGAGGAGATCATCATTCAACCTTATAAATCAGAAAGCAAAGCTACAAACATTAAGCATCTACCTGATCTAGAACACCAAACCATCTATTTAGAAATAAATTACAAGTCCCATATATAATTTTCCAAATAACATATTTATATCAGGAAATCTATTTCTGATCATCAAGAAACTTCTATTAGAACATGCAAAATAGTACAAGATACCATTTAGGACTGCCAAAACATTGAAAACAACAGGTAGAAGAATAGGATCTTGTGTTGATCAAATGCATAGCAAATCTATTCTTAATAATTTTAACAAAGAGGCTATGAGAGGGAGTTGAAGGATATTGGTAGTGTTGCTAGATAGCAACCAGATTATCCAGGAGCAAGTCAATCAATTATAAATTACTAAAAACACTACCAAACCATCTAAGAAATTATATATTTGATCTAGAGTTGTACTAGAAGGATCTGGTGAACACATGATCACCAGAAACTTAGAGGAACATGTCCTGAAATAAAATATAGCTAAGCCAACATAGCTATAATCACTCTACAATAGATATACCAAGATAAAATACTTTGTTATCATGCAAGAGTGCAAATAGATGAATCGGAAATTACATTTAGATATTTTAGCATGTTAAAGAGAAATTAGGGAACACCTGCAAATGATATAAACCTCTACTATAAATCAAAAGAGTGTATCTTCTATATGAATTGCAAAAAATCACCTACACATTCGATTAGATACACCCTAGGAAGGAAACACTCAGCTAGCTAACATTAGAGCTTGATTTACTCCTTCTAAGCCCTAAGAATAGTGAGGTATGTATTATGACAAGTATAAAAATGAGTACTAAAGGTTAACACCAAACCATGTAGCTCCAGTGAGTTAAGTTAGAGCAAGATTGAGCTCCAACTTTGAAACAAGGGGAGCCCATTTATATTAAGTCAACATCAAGAACAGTAGTAGTTTATTATATAAGAGCCTATAAAACAGCTAGGAAGATAGTAGAAGATAGAAAAGCATTTCCCTAGCATCTAATTGGTTGAATATCATGGGGTCGCAAAGCATATGCATAACTATAGGACAAAACGTAAAGAAGAAGAAAATCCAATACCCATAGCAATGTAAGGAGTAAAAAAAATGATCATGTTACTAAAAGAAAGTACTACATACCCAAGGTATATTCCTCTATATCTATTAGAACATACAGTCCTAAATAGATTTGAATCAAACTAGAGATAATGGTTTACAAGTAATTAGCTAATTCTATCAAGCTAGCAACACCTGAACCTTTAGCACAACCAAAAACCCCACAGAAGAACATGATGGCTCATTGGCCAGGCCATCGATCATCAGAACCTAGACAATACTAACAGAACATCACTATGGCTTAGTACTGGATAATCACTATCATAAACCTATGACAAGGTGCAACCATCTAACACACCTAACTCAATTCGAAGATCATTATCAGTACACAGTCATAGATTCTCACCACAAACCACTTCTAGAATTGCCAGACCTATTTCTATACCAATACTAGTAGTATTGTTTCTTAGTTCAGTCATGTGCCTTAGAACAGAGGTAGCATATTTTAACAACCAATTAATCTTGTAGCTACTGATAACATAATCCTCACTACATCATTTATATCCATCAATCAATGAACACATGACTGCAAATAAATGAGAGGGAGAAAAGAGATAACTCACAGTGGTAGTTAGGGCCGTGAAGAAAGCCGTCGAGCTTGATGCAGTTGGGGCCAACCATAGTCTACTACCTCACCAAGGTGAGGGAGACCACGGCCAGCCATGGCATGAGCAGCACAAGGCGCGGGTATAGAGGAGCAGCGCCAGTAGTCGAGCCGATTGGGCTAGGATTTGACGAGTAGACAAACAAAAGAGCTGGTACTGGGTGGGAGGAAATGTGGGGATGGTGGGAAGAACCGGAGCAAATCCTCGCTGACGTGCGGTGGTGCCAGAGAGTCGGAGTTGGCCAAGAAGATCCTAGGGGAGCTAGGGTTTCTAGGGATGAACATAGGAGTACGAGAAGAAGTCGAGGCGGAGGGGAATAGACGTAGAATGTTGGGCCGGAGCTTGGTCGGCGAGTGGTCAGAAGTGGCGGCGCGTGGCGAACGATGGCGGCTGGCGTGAGGTAATGTGAGACTGTTTAGTGTGCGTGGAGAAGATAAGAAAAGGATCACTGTTGGTTGAGCCCAAATCAAACTGGGTCGGTCTATTGGGCCAAACTGACTCGTTCCGATTGGACCAGGGCCAGTTCTCACCAACTCGGCCAGAGCCCGACTAATTACCACCACAAACTTAATTTTCCATTTAAACTCTATAAAATATTTCTAAACTAAAAAAATAATATATATATAAAGAGAAAAATCCTAAAAATATATATAATATAACAAAATGATCACAATAATATTATCTACCAAATAAAAATATAAATTCACTTGTTTGAGTTAAATAAAATAAAACTAAATATTAAAGGTACTAAATTCCTAAATAAAGTTGAATTAAATAAGGAAATGTTCTAAAAATGAAATAAAATAAGTTTTGTATACAAAAATAAATCTACTATTTTATAAAATACTAACTTAAATTTTTACAAATAAACTTGAGGCAAATATTTAAGGATATTTAACCCTTTGAGGAATTTTATAAAAATAAAGATAATACTTAAAAAATCATTTTTAAGATTCTAAATAAGTATATTTTACTAGAAAAATACTAAATATATTATTCCAAAACATTTCAAGGTTCCTAGGTAATGAGTTTTCATTTTTCTATTTTCTAAAAAATGAGATAACTATTTTATTAATTCTTTAAAAAAATATATACTCCCTAAGTAAGAAATAATTATATTTCTTTAGAAATAATAAATCCTAAAAATATAAGTACTAAATTCCTAAACCATAACTAGGATTTCTAATAAAACTTAAATGTAAATTACTAACCTTAAACTACTCTTTTAAAATCTTAAATTCAAATTAAAATCCTTCTAAATAAATATTGTGTATCACTCATATATAATATGGTGAATAATATTTATCTCTTAATAATTATTCACATGACTTCAAATCCTAAACAAAGTACTAAGACCATTAATTGTGCTCCCTTTAATAAGTTGCATGTGATTAAACTCATCATTTCCTCACCTTGAAAGTGAATGATCCCACATCCATAATTATAATTGTCAAACCCCTAAAACTTGATGATGTTCTAAACTCACTACACCTTAAAGTTCACTTCTAGTTTTACAGTTAACTTTGGTATAAACAATCATAAACATCTTATTTGAAGTTTATTCATGTTTTTATAGTTAACTTTGGTCACTTATACAACCAACTAAAGTATAATAACTCAACATATTTTGTAACTAAAAAAACGAATGTAAATCCTAGTAACCTCCAAGATTTATTAATCTAACTTAAACACTAAATTCTTTAAATGTTATTCTTTTTGGCACTTCAAACAACAACTCTATAATAACTTCTTCCAAATTCTTAAAACAACACTTGGACTTTCAGCATAATCACCAAATGGCAAGAAACCTCACTCCTACATTTCTTTATACCCCTATTGTTATATCTTGGATGTTAAAACTCAAGTACCTTATAAATACATCTATTTGTAAAGAAGAATTGAAGCTTAACCAACTCTTAAGGAAATCACCTAAGTTAAACTCACTTAGACTATCGGGGATCCACTCTAGGAGTTTTATAAAATGCATATCATTACTTATGCATAATAGCATATTGCTTCTTTAAACATTAGTCCTTACCGGACCAATGATGCTGTTTTCAGAGATTGGAAGTTCTATTGTCTCAAAGACTGTGAGTGCATAATCTTGCAATCACAAAAGGAGAAGTTCACACTTGCTCGTGTCCTTTGATTATTTTCTGTAAAGTATTTTACAAATCCAGTGTTGTCATCACCTGCATTTGAAAAAGGTTAGAAAACACTATTTTCATAATAATATGATTATAGGTTATTTACCATGAGGTAATAACCTACTATGAAAGTTCCGGTGGTAAAGGAACATATTATCTAGGACTTAACAACCAATATCGTCAGTGATTCTTGCGCCGTATACCACGCGTTAACCATGAGATTAGAAATGGGACAGAGAAGTTAGTTGTATCTTCTTCCTCTCGCATGTAGCCGGATGTGCAGGTCATGGCTGTTATCACTCGTAGCGTGCATATTAATTTGTAATGCATAGAGGATATGCAGCATATGGGTAGGAACCCTCAACGTCCCACGATAGTTCTGGCATCTAACGGTCTGTACAAACCATTACCGTAATTCAATGGGTGGGCATGGTGTACACCAAGGAGGCATGCGGGGTCATGAAGGGGGCACTGATTGGCTTGGATCTTAGACTGGGCCTCATACCAAGGAAGTATGAACGGGTTCGCGGCCTGGATGTGCAACAAAGCTAAGATCTCTCATGGGTAAAGGAACCACCTCTGCAGAGTGTAAGAACTGTAACTTGTTACTCCATGTCCCGAGAAGGAGCTACGAACGCGGCGGGAAAGGAACTCCATGAAAGTTCTGTTAAACCCGAAGGCTGACGGACATAGCTTTTCAGAATAAAAGCAACCTTTGAAGAAATGTTTACGAAAACTTGCATTGCCTATGACCTATGGTCTATGGCTATAGTTATAGTGCATCAAACACTCCTTTTCTAGTGAACTTGCTGAGTACGCTCGTACTTAACGTATCTTCTTAACCCTTGCTAGATTCTGAAGCCATTAAGACGATGTCTACATCAAGTTATGCTCCAGGAATCATCCTCAAAAGCTAAAGCTCTTCAATGAAGTCGAGAAGGTCAACATATACACCAACCCAAGTGAAGACGAAGTTACTGATTAGATAGGAATATAATCTCTAGCCATAAAACCTATTTCTGTAGCGTATTGCAATAGCAGCAATGCCAGACCATTAGTTAAAATACTAGTCTTATTAGTATGATAGTTTTTGAGTTGTTTATTTCTGATTCTCCTTTGTAAGAAGTTTCTTTCTCTCTCTTTAACCTAGAGTGTTCTCTGGATCTTGTGTAAAGAGTTGAGTTGTAACCTATAGTCATGGCTTGGACCTGCTATGTTTCTGTTGTACCACTCTGAGGGATGTAATACTAGTGAACGGTGTTTCATTTGTGTTATGTCAATGACTATAGTGTACTACATCATGCAGTGGTATGCTGGGTCACCGCAGTTGGTATCAGAGCATATACTTTGACCTTAGGATTAAAACCCTTTTAGGAAGATCTGTAGGTTGGATAGTGACTATAGGAGCCATCTTTTCTAAACCAAATATTCTTATGAATTGTGATGAGTATCCACTTGAGGATAACCTTATCACGAGGTGTATAATCATCTTTCTTAGAAATAGTTGTCCATCTTATCTTAGTAAAGTGTTATTTAGTGTCTTCCGAAGGAGACATAACCCACTAAGATACTTTAGGAAAGCTAATTGGTCACAGTAGATTAGGATCAAGTGTAAGACATCAATTGAAGTAGTCTCAATGGTGTAGCCTAACCTTAGAATTCAAGTAGCATAGTGGAATCCTAGTGTTAGTTGATAACCCAAGATAACATGATGAATATCATTAGGATAAATGTTGATGTAAAGAGTTGTAATCATGTGGGATTCACTTGAGGATTCTACGTGATGAAGTGAAATTATGTTAAGACTTAATGATAGTGTAGTGAGAAACAAAGTTATCATGGTTAGATTAGCTCTTGAAACATGTAAATAGGTAAAACATAACAAGATCATGGTGAGATTAGCTCTGAAACCATGATGTAGGTATAAATATGACTAGTAATTAGTAAATCATTCTAATGTAGTAGTAAGAAAGTAACATGGTAGAACTATGATAGGAGTCATAGGTGTCATAAATTTTTAATAATCTCTGGTTTAAGTTAGCAAATAGAATCTGATTAGTCATTCGGAGTGATCCTGTGAGGTTAGTTTATTAAAATAAAGTAAGGATAGTTATATTAGCCATTCCAAAGGAGAGACAAAAAGGCTAGTTAAAACCAAATTGAGATCACCTTGCTTAAATTTATCTTATTGCAATTGAGCAGTTAGGGTAAATATTGAGACAAAGTATAGTTTGACCCTAAGTGCTAAGTATCACAATGTAAACCTATACGAGGAGGTGTCATATACTACACAACTAAGCCTGAATTCTAGAGATATTATACTCAACTACTATATTCCGAGCTTAGAATATTGTGTGTTATATGTACCACATTTGGATTTATTTGTTTTTCTAGGATCTTCTTGATTGACTAGACCTATACATAAAATTTGACTTGATGTGCAAATGCATGTTGCAACATCCAGTTACTACTTGATGTTATAGACCTAGATAGAAATGGGATTTCGTGTAAGGGAGTGACGATTTTCAAAGACCAAGATGAAGACTTACATGAAGAATGAAGCAAACTATAAGGAGTATCAACGCAATTTGAAGGGTGGATTAAGTTCAGATGATTACTAAACAACAATAAGAAGGAAGATTAGTGTAGAAGATGTATGGAGCAACAAGAGGTAATAAACTTAAAGTTCATTCAAAGTAGGTAATTTTGCTAAGAAGTTAATAAAGTAGTTGTACCTAGTTCATAAAAGCATCATGAATTAGTACAAAGAAGAAGCTTTGGAACCAAAACGGTATTCAAGCTCTGACAATTCAGAGAGAATGCCAGTGGTACGTCGAAAGCCGTAGGGTAATACCTACAACCTAGGATGATCCACAACTGGTATTTGATCCATAGTCGGTATTCTGATCCACAGTTGGTACTTTGTCCGCAGCTGGTATTTGGTTAACTTAGTTAACCAGATTATCCTGATTGTTGCATTAAGAGCATAAAACTTGGCCTAAGCTAAGTAAGACCTAAAGGAGTATAAAATTTAAGTGACTGTCTTTCGAGACTCTTCGCGAAGTCAGATCTATCAAAGCGAAAATGACCAAGTAGTAAGTAAAACTAATAATGATGAAAGATTCGGTTCGGAGATCCACAATTGTGTGGATACACCATACAATCTTCCATAAGACCCTAACTAGGTAGAGTATAAGCTAGATAGAGACCAATATTTAAATATAAAGCCAATAAACACTGTATAGACAGTTTGAAGACTATTAGTAAACCCTAAGGGGAGAGTAAACATTAGAAATGAAAGTAATATTATCTGACTTTCTGAATAAAGGTTGGAGAAGAAATACTAACCTATGACAACATTAAGCCTTATTTTCATAAGGTTAAAAGAAAGTCATCCTTATAAAGGTACTTTTGGAAGTATGCCTGGATGAAAGATCGAAGTTTACTTCAAGGTAGTACTACTCAAACCTTAAGGTAATTAATAAGTGGAAGTTGAAGAAGTACTATAGGTAATAACAAAAGATTGTCTAAAAGCTTGATATGGTAAAAGCTTGAAGGTGGCAGAATAGACTAATTCCAATAGACTCATTTTAATAAAAACAACTCTTAAATGATGCTTACGAGGGAGCAAAGCACGTCCAATTGGACAAGTATAGAGGAACAAGAAATTCCAATGGGTATGGACCAAATGAGTTCAAATTCAATCTTCGAAAGGACTACCAGTATAAACCATACAATAATAAATCAAAGATTAGTCTTTTAGCCGCAACTATCGTCTAATAGAATTGAAAAATCATGTTTTAGTGAGACTTCCTAGACCCTGTATAGAATAATAAGAAAGTTCGATGATCAAGTAAAGAAGTTGGATTAGGATACCTAATTAGGAAAATGAACTAAAGAAAAGACCACTAATTAAGGAGTTTATAATAAGGACATATCCCTACAAAAGGATAGCAGAAGAAAATTTGGAGTGTTAAAGAAAACAAGTTAAAGATTGCCAAGTATGGTGAGAATTCAAGGAAAGGATCTGGATATGGAATAATACAATTATTCCCATTTGAGGTTACCATGGAGTTGAGAAATGTCGTAACCAACACAAGTCAATTCCTCATTCCGAAATGTGAGAGTATGCGAACTTCGAGGATGAAGTTTATTTTAAGGGGGAGAGTCTGTAACATCCCAGGATTAGCACTTATAAATAGAGAGGACACAGGTTTGTGCATTGCATTCATGCATAAGAAAATCCGGGAAATTTTCGCGCTAAATAAAAAAGAAGACCTATAGAGTGATCGAGGTATCTTATTCTGATGACTAAGGTTAGGTCATCAGGTGAGTGCTCTAGATTTCAACATGATCTTTGTTGATTTTCTTGCTTTTAGGGGAAACAATTTGAATTCAATACAAATATGAATAACAATAATAATTCAAATATAAACTTGAAGTAGAATTTGGATTTATAATAAGGTATATGAAGTAAAAGTAGATCACCACAATACATTTGACTTAAAAATCAAACATTGGAATTATTATTCCAAAAATAATAGATACTACACTTCCGTAATATTCAATAATACCAAAACATGAGAGATACAACAATAAGATATTAAATATTACAGGTAGTTATTCTCAAAAGAATAATTTACAACATTAGAGATTACAAGGTATAAAAGTAAAAGAAGATTACACTAGACAAAAAGAAATAAATACTAGCTAACTCCAATCCTTCTATCTTGATCTGGCTTTCTTCAATTGATCTCTGCAAAATCAATCAAGCCACGGGTTAGTATCCATGCACTCGTAGCAGGCCACTATAGAAGAAAGGAAAATGAACTACTAGGATAAGATCAAGAACCCAGCCGTGGCTTGCACTAGCATGAGGAAAAGAGACATTTGGTGACAAGCACCATCTTAGGCCCACCTGCAAGCAGCAGCCTCATCACATGCATGTGATGTGTTGTCACCACTGTAGTAGTAGCATTGTAGTATAAGAGCAAACCAGTAGCAACCAGCCGTACCATTTGCCCCTCACCTTCCCAAAATACATTAGGACATCAAGAGAAGGCACAAGGTTGTAGCCAAAGTACAACTATCAAGAGGTTTACAAGGGGGAAGATACCATAAGAATTTGCTAGCAGCAGCCTTAGAACAGAAGCTAGCACAACAAGAATATCTCCATCTATATCTAGATCTTAGTACCTAATCAAGCAGCTAGGAGGAGCAGGTCATCCACAAGAAGCAGGGGATTTAGAATCTATATGGAACAAGCTACAAGGGCACAAGTTAAAGATTAAACAAGGTACAAACCACCAAGATCCTAGGTTGATCCAGTGCATCACATATCTATTTTTGAACATTTTTAATAGAGGATATGAGAGGAGTGTGATAAAACAATATATATTGTTGCTGGACAGATTTGTCCAGGAACAAGCAAATCCAGCTGAGCATCTATTTTTATAAGTTCATTATGCATAGCATCAGATATGTTCATCACATAAAAACAAATCTATTCAAGATCATGCAAATGCATGAGCAGATCATCATTCAACCTTATAAATCAGAAAGCAAAGCTACAAACATTAAGCATCTACCTGATCTAGAACACCAAACCATCTATTTAGAAATAAATTACAAGTCCCATATATAATTTTCCAAATAACATATTTATATCAGGAAATCTATTTCTGATCATCAAGAAACATCTATTAGAACATGCAAAATAGTACAAGATACCATTTAGGACTGCCAAAACATTGAAAACAACAGGTAGAAGAATAAGATCTTGTGTTGATCAAATGCATAACAAATCTATTCTTAATAATTTTAACAAAGAGGCTATGAGAGGGAGTTGAAGGATATTGGTAGTGTTGCTCGATAGCAACCAGATTTTCCAGGAGCAAGTCAATCAATTATAGATTACTAAAAACACTACCAAACCATCAAAGAAATTATATATTTGATCTAGAGTTGTACTAGAAGGATCTGGTGAACACATGATCACCAGAAACTTAGAGGAACATGTCCTGAAATAAAATATAGCTAAGCCAACATAGCTATAATCACTCTACAATAGATATACCAAGATAAAATACTTTGTTATCATGCAAGAGTGCAAAGATATGAATCGGAAATTACATTTAGATATTTTAGCATGTTAAAGAGAACTTAGGGAACACCTGCAAATGATATAAACCTCTACTATAAATCAAAAGAGTGTATCTTCTATATGAATTGCAAAAAATCACCTACACATTCGATTAGATACACCCTAGGAAGGAAAGACCCGGCTAGCTAACATTAGAAAGTACTACATACCCAAGGTATATTCCTCTATATCTATTAGAACATACTGTCCTAAATATATTTGAAACAAACTAGAGATAATGGTTTACAAGTAATTAGCTAATTCTATCAAGCTAGCAACACCTGATCCTTTAGCACAACAAAAAAAACATAGAAGAACATCATGGCTCATTGGCCAGGCCATCGATCATCAGAACCTAGACAATACTAACAGAACATCACTATGGCTTAGTACTGGATAATCACTATCATAAACCTATGACAAGCTGCAACCATCTAACACACCTAACTCAATTCGAAGATCATTATCAGTACACATAGTCATAGATTCTCACCACAAACCACTTCAAGAATTGCCAGACCTATTTATATACCAATACTAGTAGTATTGTATCTTAGTTCAGTCATGTGCCTTAGAACAGAGGCAACATATTTTAACAACCAATTAATCTTGTAGCTACTGATAACATAATCCTCACTACATCACTTATATCCATCCATCAATGAACACATGACTGCAAATAAATGAGAGGGAGAAAAGAGATAACTCACAGTGGTAGTTAGGGCCATGAAGAAAGCCGTCGAGCTTGATGCAGTAGGGGACGGCCATAGTCTACTACCTCACTAAGGTGAGAGAGACCACGGCTAGCCATGGCATGAGCAGCAGAAGGCGCGAGTATAGAGGAGCAGCGCCAGTAGTCGAGCCGATTGGGCTAGGATTTGACGAGTAGGCGAACAAAAGAGGTGGTACTGGCTAGGAGGAGATGTGGGGATGATGGGAAGATCCAGAGCAAATCCTTGCTGACGTGCGGTGGCGCCAGGGAGTCGGAGTTGGCCAAGAAGATCCTAGGGGAGCTAGGGTTTCTAGGGGTGAACATAGGAGTATGGGAAGAAGTCGAGGCGGAGGGGAATGGACGGAGAATGTTGGGCCGAAGCTTGGTCGGCGAGTGGCTGCATGGGAAGCGGCCGACAACGACCGGAGTGGCAGGTGGCGGGTTTGGTGATGCGTGGAGAAGATAAGAAAAGGATCATTGTTGGTTCAGCCCAAATCAAACTGGGTCGGTGTTTTGGGCCAAACTGACTCGGTCCGATTGGACCAGGTCCAGTTCTCACCAACTGGGCCAGAGCCCGACTAATTACCACCACAAACTTAATTTTCCATTTAAACTCTATAAAATATTTCTAAACTAATATATATATATAAATAGAAAATTCCTAAATATATATATAATATAACAAAATGATCACAATAATATTATCTACCAAATAAAAATATAAATTCACTTGTTTGAGTTAAATAAAATAAAACTAAATATTAAAGGTACTAAAATCCTAAATAAATTTGAATAAAATAAGGAAACCTTCTAAAAATGAAATAAAATAAGTTTTGTATACAAAATTAAATCTACTATTTTATAAAATACTAACTTAAATTTTTACAAATAAACTGGAAGCAAATATTTAAGGATATTTAACCCTTTGAGGAATTTTATAAAAATAAACATAATACTTAAAAAAATCATTTTTAAGATTCTAAATAAGTATATTTTACTAGAAAAATACTAAATATATTATTCCAAAACATGTCAAGGTTCCTAGGTAATGAATTTTCATTTTTCTATTTTGTAAAAAATGAGATAACTGTTTTATTAATTCTTTAAAAAATATATACTCCCTAAGTAAGAAATAATTATATTTCTTTAGAAATAATAAATCCATAAAATATAAATACTAAATTCCTAAACCATAACTAGGATTTCTAATGTAAATTACTAACTTTAAATTACTCTTTTAAAATCTTAAATTCAAATTAAAATCCTTCTAAATAAATATTGTGTATCACTCATATATTATATGGTGAATAATATTTATCTCTTAATAATTATTCACATGACTTCAAATCCTAAACAAAGTACTAAGACCATTAATTGTGCTCCCTTTAATAAGTTGCATGTGATTAAACTCATCATTTCCTCACCTTGAAAGTGAATGATCCCACATCCATAATTATAATTGTCAAACCCCTAAGACTTGATGATGTTCTAAACTCACTACACCTTAAGGTTCACTTCTAGTTTTACAGTTAACTTTGGTATAAACAATCATAAACATCTTATTTGAAGTTTATTCATGTTTTTATAGTTAACTTTGGTCACTTATACAACCAACTAAAGTATAATAACTCAACATATTTTGTAACTAAAAAACGAATGTAAATCCTAGTAACCTCCAAGATTTATTAATCTAACTTAAACACTAAATTCTTTAAATGTTATTATTTTTGGCACTTCAAACAATAACTCTATAATAACTTCTTCCAAATTCTTAAACCAACACTTGGACTTTCATCATAATCACCAAATGGCAAGAAACCTCACTCCTACATTGCTTTATACCCCTATTATTATATCTTGGATGTTAAAACTCAAGTACCTTATAAATACATCTATTTGTAAAGAAGAATTGAAGCTTAACCAACTCTTAAGGAAATCACCTAAGTTATACTCACTTAGACTATCGGGGATCCACTCTAGGAGTTTTATAAAATGCATATCATTACTTATGCATAATAGCATATTGCTTCTTTAAACATTAGTCCTTACCGGACCAATGATGCTGTTTTCAGAGATTGGAAGTTCTATTGTCTCAAAGACCGTGAGTGCATAATCTTGCAATCACAAAAGGAGAAGTTCACACTTGCTCGTGTCCTTTGATTATTTTATGTAAAGTATTTTACAAATCCAGTGTTGTCATCACCTGCATTTGCAAAAGTTCAGAAAACACTATTTTCATAATAATATGATTATAGGTTATTTAACATGAGGTAATAACCTACTATAAAAGTTCCGGTGGTAAAGTAACATATTATCTAGGACTTAACAACCAATGTCCCGAGTGATTCTTGCGCCGTACATCACGCGTTAACCATGAGATTTGAAATGGGACAGAGAAGTCAGCTGTATCTTCTTCCTCTCGCATGTATCCGGATGTGCAGGTCGTTTTTCTTATCACTCGTAGCATGCATATTAATTGGTAATTCGTAGAGGATATGCAGCATATGGGTGGGAACCCTCAACGTCCCATGATAGTTCTGGCATCTAACGGTCTGTACAAACCATTGTCGTAATTCAATGGGTGGGCATGGTGTACACCAAGGAGGCATGCGGGGTCATGAAGGGGGATATGATTGGCTTGGATCTTAGACTGGGCCTCATACCAAGGAAGTATGCATGGGTTCGCGGCCCGAATGTGCAACAAAGCTAAGATCTCTCATGGGTAAAGTAACGCACCTTTGCAGAGTGTAAGAACTGTAACTTGTTACTCCCTGTTCCGGGAAGGAGCTACGAACGCGGCGGGAAAGGAACTCCATGAAAGTTCTGTTAAACCCAAAGGCTGACGGACATAGCTTTTGAGAATAAAAGCAACCTTTGAAGAAATGTTTACAAAAACTTGCATTGCCTATGACCTATGGTCTATGGCTATAGTTATAGTGCATCAAACACTCCTTTTCTAGTGAACTTGCTGAGTATGCTCGTACTTACCGTATCTTCTTAACCCTTGCTAGATTCTGAAGCCATTAAGACGACGTCTACATCAAGTTATGCTCCAGGAATCATCCTCAAAAGCTAAAGCTCTTCAATAAAGTCGAGAAGGTCAACATATACACCAACCCAAGTGAAGACGAAGTTACTGATTAGATAGGAATATAATCTCTAGCCATAGAACCTATTTCTGTAGCGTATTGCAATGGCAGCAATGCCAAACCATTATTTAAAATACTAGTCTTATTAGTATGATAGTTTTTGAGTTGTTTATTTCTGATTCTCCTTTGTAAGAAGTTTCTTTATCTCTCTTTAACCTAGAGTGTTCTTTGTATCTTGTGTAAAGAGTTGAGTTGTAACCTATAGTCATGTCTTGGACCTGCTGTGTTTCTATTGTACCACTCTGAGGGATGTAATACTAGTGAATGGTGTTTCATTGGTGTTATGTCAACGACTATAGTGTACTACATCATGCAGTGATATGCTGGGTCACCGCAGACTTATTAAAACCTTTCACCATATTTCCACTCACAAGTTTGTAAATGTATTCAAAGTCCAAAGATAATTCATAAGTAGTTTAAGTAATATGATTTCCATGTTCATAAAATATAATCACTAAGTCCCAAATGGATGAAATATTCCATTCACCTATAACCTCAACATAACACTCCTCAAATAAAGGTAATATTACTTTGATCTAAAATCTTGTGAACTATTATGAAGTAGATAGAATATGGTACCATCTCATATAAATGATCTACAAATCCCAAATTCTAGTAAGATGCTTAACTTAATTATAACCATGATTTTTTTAGGAGTAAGAAAAATCCCAGTAGTATATATTTAAAAATTTAAATGCTTTTACCCTCTAAAGGAAGTTTTTTCTTCAGAAGTTATTCTTTTAAGATATATTAAAAAGTAAGTCTTAAAGCATTTCCATGAAGGCTCTAATAGAATAAAAAATCTTTAAATAAGATGTTTTTGAATGTCATTCAACACTTGAGTGTTCTATTATTGTATGTTACTTTATTATACCTGCAAGTATTTCTTACACTCTCACAAACCTAATAAGAAGCACAAGTATGAAACTGATCTAAAAGGGCAATACATTCCAAAGAAACCATTCTCAATTTTCAAAACCCTAGATCATCGACATTTATTTTGGGGATTCGAGTTTAAAAAATTGCATTACATTACTTATGCATAATAGCATCTTGCTTCTTTAAACATTAGTCCTTACCGGACTGATGATGTTGTTTTCAGATATTGGATCTTCTATTGTCTCGAAGATCGTGAGTGCATAATATTGCAACCACAAAAGGCAAGTTCACACTTTCTCATGTCCTTTGGTTATTTTATATCACGTTGATGGCGCCCACCACTTGTCGTGGGACGCTTTGTTGGAAACCCCAAGAGCAAGGTATGAAGCAGCACAACAGCAAGTTTCCCTTAGTAAGAAACCGAGGTTATCGAACCAGTAGGAGGAAGGAAATGTCACACATGTGTTGCAAGCAACGCTGAGACCCGCACAACACAAACTAAAGACTTTGCCCCAACAAATCAGTGAGGTTGTCAAGCTTACCGGTTTGCTGTAACAAAGGATTAAACGTATGGTGTGGAAGGTAATGGTTTGCAGCAAGTAAACAAGTAACAGTGGAAGATTTATCAATGGTAAAGATTGGACCGGGGTCCATAGTTCACTAGAGGTGCTCTCCTTAGATAAACAACATGGCATGAAGGGTAAACAAATTATAGTGGGGCAATTGACAGGAACTGAGCAAGGCATAACAATGCAATTACTAGCCAGAAAGATCCTATGAAGTTGATTGGGTAATACAAAAATATACATAGACCGTCATCCAACTGCATCTATGACTAGAAGTCCACCTTCAGGTTATCATCTGAACCCCCTCCAGTATTAAGTTGCAAGCAACAGACAACTGCTTTAAGCAAAGTGTGTAAGGTAAACAGTCCACATGTTCCATGAACAAGAGAACGTTGTTTTCTCCCTAGTAGAAACAACACATCTACAACCGAAGAGATTATTGTCACTTCCCTTGGAAACTAGAGGCATGAACCCACTATCGAGCATAAATACCCTCTCTTGGAGTCACTAGCAATTACTTGGCCAAGATAGCCACTAGCAACGGAGATCATGCAAGATCACAAACAACACAAACATGATAGAATCATAAAGATAAAACCATTAATCAAACCAATATAATAATCTCAATATCCATCGTATCCCCGCAAACACAACATGCATGTTTACAAATAGATTAGATCTTGATCATGAATGGAGCTCACAAGATCTATACAAAATCATGCCATGTTGTTTACCCTTCATGCCTTGCTCAGTTCATGTCATGTTGGATCAATTATGAAAGGTATCTCATCCAAATGGGTTTTGGAGGATCCTTTCTCATCTCTCTTCGGTCTACTACCTTCATCAAAAAGATTTTCAGGGGCAATCCAATCAAAGTTCTTTTCAAAGGCTTTATGCATTCCAACAAGCTTAAAGGGTATGGGTATATTGAATTCCTTTCTAGGCTTAGTTTTATCAGAAATACCCACAACATCTACACTTGAACCTAGCATATTAAAACGTTCAAAAACATTTTTGGCTTCCCTAGCAACATCATGGAATTCTTTTGATAAAGTTTCAAGGATGAATTCCCTTTTTTCAACATTCTTCCCTTCTTTTAGTTTTAGGAATAAGAATTGTATGAAGGGGTTAAGGTAACAAACCTAGCCTCCAACATATGAACTAAAGAAGCTGCAACAATCTCATAATTAGGAGCAGGTTCAGCTATAGATTTATCCTCAATATCCTCATGCTTGCTAACATAATTAAAGAATTCTTCAATATTATCTTTCCCAATTATGGAGCAACTACCTATTGCAAGATTTTTCAGAGAGAACTGGGGGAGCAACATGGTGAGCTAGAGCAAGGTGGCAACTAGAAAAGGAACTAATTTTTTTTGTGTTTTTTTTGAAAAGAGGCAAACAAAACCAAGCAAAAGAAACAAAGCAAACTAAAAACAAAGTAAAGATAAAGTAAGTGAAGGACTCCCTTCGTGAAGACGTCCTTAGCCTCCCCGGCAACGGCGCCAGAAAATATCTTGATGGCGCCCACCACTTGTCGCGGGACGCTTCGTTGGAAACCCCAAGAGCAAGGTATGAAGCCGCACAACAACAAGTTTCCTTCAGTAAGAAACCGAGGTTATCGAACCAGTAGGAGGAAGGAAACGTCACACAGGTGTTGCAAGCAACGCGGAGACCTGTACAACATAAACTCAAGACTTTGCCCCAACGAATCAGTGAGGTTGTCAAGCTCACCGGTTTGCTGTAACAAAGGATTAAACGTATGGTGTGGAAGGTAATGGTTTGCAGCAAGTAAACAAGTAACAGTGGAAGATGTATCAATGGTAAAGATTGGACTGGGGTCCATAGTTCACTAGAGGTGCTCTCCTTAGATAAACAACATGGCATGAAGGGTAAACAAATTACAGCGGGGCAATTGACAGGAACTGAGCAAGGCATAACAATGCAATTACTAGCCAGAAAGATCCTATGAAGTTGATTGGGAAATACAACAATATACATAACCGTCATCCAACTGCATCTATGACTAGAAGTCCACCTTCAGGTTATCATCCGAACCCCCTCCAGTATTAAGTTGCAAGCAACAGACAATTGCTTTAAGCAAAGTGTGTAAGGTAAACAGTCCACATGTTCCATGAACAAGAAACCGTTTTTTTCTCCCTAGTAGCAACAACACATCTAAAACCGAAGAGATTATTGTCACTTCCCTTGGAAACTAGAGGCATGAACCCACTATCGAGCATAAATACCCCCTCTTGAAGTCACTAGCAACTAACTTGGCCAAGATAACCACTAGCAACGGAGAGCATGCAAGATCACAAACAACACAAACATGATAGAATCATAAAGATAAAACCATTAATCAAACCAATATAATAATCTCAATATCCATCGTATCCCCGCAAACACAACATGCATGTTTACAAATAGATTAGATCTTGATCATGAACGGAGCTCACAAGATCTATACATGAAAGCACAAAGGAGGAGATACAACCATCTAGCTACTACATGGACCCATAGTCCAAGGTGGAACTACTCACGGATCATACCGGAGAAAAGGCCTCCGGGATGATCTCCCCTCCGGCAGGGTGCTGGGAAGAACTTCAGATCCCCCCGATCTAGGGACGATGGTGACGGCGGCTACAGACGGTTTCGTGGATTTCTGATCGGGTACTCATGGTTTCTGCATCGGGGGCTTCTTGTAGGCGAAGGGGGAGACCGAGGCGGCCGCTAGGGCGACCAAACCCTAGCCAAGCGTGAGCTAGGGCCCACCTGCGTACTGGGGTCTGCCCTCCCGGCCCCTCCTCTCCTCTCTGTTCCCCACGGAAACTAATTGACTTTGTCCTTCGTCCCGTCCAATTCCGAGAATATTTCTTTACTAACTTTTCTGAAACCAAAAACAACAGAAAACGGGCATCTGGCACTGTTGCAACTTGTTAATAGGTTAGTACCAGAAAACATGTAAAAAGCACCTCAAAGTGTAGACAAGTAAAGCAAAGTAGATATAAAACAAGCATGGAGCATCAAAAAATATAGATACGTTTCCGACGTATCACACGTATTTGCAATATACTATTGATATCACCTGCATTTCAAAAAGGATGATAGAAAATTCTATTTTCATAATTAACTTGAAATAATGGTTACTCATCCAAGGTGATCAGTTAATCTATTATGACTGGCAATCTAATCACCATTGCACGGGTGAAAGGGCATGTATGCCCCCATGTGTGGTTTTGGTAATTAATGACAATCTCTATGGACTAATGTGTAAATTTAGTTTCACTTGTAGTTTTGTCCATTGCCATCGCTTGGGCCATGTGTTGGTCTCAAGGTTGAAATATGAAGAAATGTCCAAGGGCTTTGTGCCATTGGAATCATGAAGAAAGAAGGAGCTTGAAGGTTGATCAAGACAAGTGCAAAAGAGTTGCATCTAGATGGATCAACCTCAAGAAGGGATGAAGAAGGGCAAGCTCAATATGCGCCATCTCTAGAAGATCTCATGCTTGAAGCTTGCCATCCTCATGATCATGGGGTGATGAACACAAGTTCAAAGAAGAGGTTTCCCCATGGTGTACGGGGGAGCAATTTGCAAGTCTTCATCTTCATCAAGCAAGCGCAAACAAGAAAGGTGTTCCCACTATATAAGAACAAGACGTTCTACATCAAGTTCAAGTGGGATGCTCAAGGCAAAGGTATGTTCTTGATAGGGCTTCTCTTTTGCTGGTCTCGTGTTGTTTGTTGGGAGACCGAGTTTAGGATAGATAGCCGTACTATCAAGAGGGGCTCTCAAGCGGGTGTCTCGATTGCATCGTTCAGAGATAGCTCAAACCTTTGAATTCATAGCATCATCTTTCTTGATTGTTATTTGGTTCTTGTCCATGAAAGGATCTAGAGCTTGTGGTCATCATCATAACAAGATCTAGTTCATCGTCTAAGGATTTCCCTTGCATATCTTATTGTCGTTTTTGACCTTGCGAGTTTTCCAGCTCCACACCTTGGATCATACTTCACATATATATTCATCTCGTTTGGAGTTCGGATGCAAAAGTTCTAGCCAGGGTCGCGAATGCCCATAACAGGCAGATCTGGGAGCCCTTTAAAAGGGGCTCCTCTTCCCCTTCGTGGGTACTAGCTTTTCTTCTTGGTTCTTAACTTTCTCTCTCTCCATTGTTGACCTTGAAGGAGATTTCCCTCTCCCTTTCCCTTCCTATGATTCTTGCATCTTTTTGAGGGATTTGGGAGAGGAGATCTAGATCTACAATCCCCCCAAGCTAAATCCCTTCTTTGTGAAAGAATCATTGGGATCTAGATCTTGGAGAGTTTTGTGTTCTCCTCTTGTGGTCTTCCTCCCGTATTCCCCCAATAGCTTTTGTAGCTTTGTTGGAATTTGGGAGTGAAGGACTTGCCCTTGAATTTGTTGCATAGGTTTGAGTTCTCCTCAGATATTCGGCGAGTACAAGCTTGTGGGCTTGTTACTCTTGGGTTCTTGGAACCCTAGACGGTTGTGTAGTTGGATTGTTGACCTTTTGTGGTCTTGTTGCCTTTTGTGGCTTTGTTGGCCTTTTGTGGCATTGTAGACTTTTGTGGTTTTGTTGTTGAGAGCCTCCAATTGAGTTGTGGAGTTAGCCCCAATCTTGTACGAGTTCGGTCACCGCCCTCAAGCTCCCATAGTGGAGCGAGTGCCAGCCTTTTGTGGTGCGCACTCGGGAGAATAGGGTGAGCCTTTTGTGGCATCGCTGAGTTGCGTGCTTCCGCATCCGGGGTGAGGCCTTGTGTGGCGTTAGGTGAGCATCGAGCCACCACACTTCGAGGTGACCCATTTGTGGCGTTCGGAGAGCATTGAACCATCGCACCTCTCCAACAGAGACGTAGCTTCTTTGGAAGTGAACTTCGGGAAACAAATCTTCGTCTCTGCGTCCATCGGTTATCTCTCAACCGAGTCCTTTACTTATGCACTTTACATTGTGATAGCCATCGTGCTTGAAGTATTTATATCTTGCTATCACCTTGTTGCTTGTATTGCTTAGCACAGGTTGTTGGTGCACTTAGGTGAACTTAGTGGATAGGTTTTGTGCTCAATAAATTAAACATTAGTTTTATTCCGCATTTACTTGATCCTAAACCGTAATAATTTTAAAAGCCTATTCACCCCCCTCTAGGCGACTTACTTTGTACTTTCAACGGGGATGTAATGTCTAGGATTTAACAACCAATGTAGTCAGTGATTCTAGCGCTGTATAATACGCGTTAATCATAAGAATTGGAATGGTATGGGAAAGTCATATGGATCTTCTTCCTTTCATATGCCAACAGACGACCTTATCGTGAGTTGTAGATTCCTTGCAAGGATCCAGCACATGGGTGGGTCCCCTTAGTGCCCCATGATATTGGTGTCTAGATTATCTATGAGGGGCTGTTGGAGGTATTCCTGCCACTTTAGCAGGGGTTGCCAGGGACATGATCTGCTTACAAAGTATTCAAGGGGTTACCAGAGTTATATCTGCCTACATGGGGTTTAGTAGAGGTATTCCTACTTGGAGGGTCGTGTTGTCACATGGGGTCACGGAGAAGGACAACGAATGGCTTGGATCATATACTAGGCCCCACATCACGTAATTATGGATGGGAATAAGCTGCCTGGTTGTGCAACAAGGATTTGATCTCATATGGGTAAAGTAACGCACCTCTGTATAGTGTACAAAAGTGTGAGATGTTCTAGGAAGGATCTACGAACACAACATGAAAGGAACTCCACGAAGTTCCAGTAAACCTGCGAAGACTGTTGGACATAGCTTTTCAGAATAAAAGCAACCTTTGAAAAAATGTTTACGAAACCTACATAGCCTACGACTTATGGTCTAAGGCTATAGATAGTGCATCAAACACTCTTTTTCAGTGAACTTTCTGAGTACAATCATACTCAACCATACCTTCTTAATCCTTGCTAGATTTTGAAGACAATAAAAACAAAGTTAACACCAACTTATGCTCAAGGGAATTATCATCAAAAGCTCAAGTTCTTCAATGAAGTCAATGGAGTCAACATACCATCAACTGAAGTGAAGACAAAGTTCCTGATTAGATAGGAGTATAATCTCTAGCCATAGAACCTACTTCTGTAGAGCATCGAAATAGCAGAAATTGCAGGCTCGATAGTTTAGATAGTAAACTTATTAGTATGATAGTTATGAGTTGTTATTTCTGGTTCTTCTTTGTAAGAAGTTTCTTTCTCCCTCTATAACTTAGATTGTTCTCTAGATATTTTGTAAAGACTTGTGTTGTAATCTATAGTCTTGTCTTGAACCCGTGATGTTTTCGTTGTACCACTCTAAGCGATGTAATACTAGTGGAACAATGTTTCATTGGTGTTATGTTAACGACTATAGTATACTACATCATGAGTGGTATGTGAGGTCACCACAACTGGTATAAGAGCATACGCTTTGACCTTAGGATTAAAACCCTTTTAGTTGATCTGTAGGTTGGATAGTGACTATAGGAAGCCATTTATCTAAACCTATGTTCTTATGACGTGTGATGGGTATCCACTTGAGGATAACCTTGTCACTCTTCAATAGGATGTCCTTGTTTATTTTTCTTAGAAGTAATTATCTGTTTCCCTCGGTAAAGTACTATTTTAGTGTCTTTCGAAGTGGATATAACCCCATTAATGTATATTAATAGAGATAATCTATCACTGTAGGTTATTATTAAGTTAAGAATATCAATAGGAGTAGTATTAATAGTATAGTCCTATAAAGAGAATTGAGGTAATTGGATCTTACCACTATTTAATAATAGTAGATATTATAGGGACATAATAAAGATCATTAGCGCTTATACAAGTATAATGGGAAGTAAATCATGAAGGATTCACTTGAGAATTCTATGTGATGAAGTTGAATTTCGTTCAGAACCAACAGTAGTAAGATAAGAAGAAGAGTCATCATGAGGTGGTATATACTAACCCCTGATGTGATGGTGAACTTGTTAATGCGGTGATAAGATGACACCCTCTTTTGATGTGGTGGTATGTTGACACCATAGCCGTAGGATGAACTTGTGACCCTCTTTTGGTAATGATCATGCATGCTCCCCTTAGTTTATGATCTTATATGAACTTGCATGCTTTATTACGGATCCAATCATGCTTGTGATGGTGTACCTAACTTGTTCTTTCTGTTCCATATTAGTGGTATGTGGTGTAAAGAGATAGGTGTCCAGACGTCTATAATTTATGGAGGATCAGCCAAGATAAAGTGAATGGTTTATCGAAGAACAACAACTATAGAGGATATCAGACTAGAGAGGAGATAGAGGAGGCACCACAATTTCTTGGCAGATGAGGGTGTGGCTGATCAAGCAATGGTTGTTCAAGAGATGGTTGTTCAAACTATGCCAATGGCTGATCAAATCCGAGAGAGTAGGCTAAGATATCTCATCGTCGGCCTACTTGTGGTGATATTCTCTCGAAATAGGCTTACGCCCCGCTTTATAAATAAAGCCAAACGGCCGAACTGATACAAAGTGATGAGAGGAATCCCTTACAAAGCATATCAAAGATAGAAAAAGAAAGAACTAGATGGCCAAACTTGCCACCAAAGGCAGTGAAACGAAAGCGAGAGGGAAACCGAAGCTCCACAAAGACGCCCCCAAGAGGGTAACGACGTGATGCGTCGCCGTCGTCGAGACCAGCGGTCAAGGGTTTTCACCCGGAGCTCTAACGTGACGAAGGTGACCACAACAACGCCCCCAAGAGGGTTATGATACCCGCGGGCATCGCCGTCGTTGGCACCAAAGTGCTGAGCTTTCGCCCGAAAAAACCTTCGCACCACGTCCGGTATGTTGGTCCGCCCACTGCCCCCTAAGTCAGGCCTCCATAACACGATATGGGAGCTTCCTGTGCTGAAAAGACGCCAACCCCGAGAACCCCCACCGCCCGCTCTTTGCCATCCACACAGCCAAATATAAGGGCCATCACCACCGACGCGTCACTCTCCGTAGAAACGCTCGCGCAGTCTACCTTCCAGGGCCGCCACCCTGACATCCAAGATCTCAAACCCAGAGTGCGATAAATAGTACATCACGAGGCCAACTTCACCTAGTTAGGGCAGTGACATCTAGACCCACGGCAACTAGTAGGAGGAGATCTATCGTCCTCCGCCGTCAAAGACGGCCGCCGACCGAACGCAGCTGGCAGGGCCGGTCAGATCCAGATCAAGCCTAGATCAGGCCCAGATCAGCCCGACTAGCCCCGCCGCTGCGCTGCAGTGCCATGGCCACCGCAGCCATACTCGCGGCGAGAGAACGCGTGGAGCTATGAAGATGTGCCCGACAAGCCTAGATCGAGCCCGCATGGGCCCAGATCTAGCCCGCATCATCCGCCGCCATCACCCTCCTCTATCCACCAACCCGTGTTTGCTCCGTCGTGGATCCTTCCGCCGCCACCGTTGCCAGGTCGCCGCGCTGTGGAACCGCCTGCTCTGAGCTGAGATCACGCTGCCGCCGCCATGGTGCTTCGCTGCCAGCCGAACTGCACCCATACCAGTCCTCTAGCACGCGTGGAAGGGAAGGCCACCGCCGTCGGCACCACACGGGCTTCGCCCGGCGTCCCTCGCCGGCGGCGATGGAGTTGGGGGAGGTCTGCGGTAGTGGTTGGTTGGGATGCCTGCTCGGTCGCCCACGGGGACGACATGAGCAGGACCGAAATGTTTTCCTTCCTCGCTGTAGTGGTGATCTTCAAGCTCATGTTTTTATGATTTCTCTCTATGATCGGATGTAATATGCAATGATATGATAAGCTCACTATAGTAAATCACAGTAACCATATGCAGTCTCTTATGGACAACCAAACACCATTGCTTCGCATCAATGCAGACAAAACCGATTGCGTGCAGCCTACCAACCAAATGGGGATAGTTGTCCACCACATTGTAGCCGAGTGAAAACCGAACAACCAAGCTAAACGCAGAACATGACCCAAAGACCGTTTTCTGTCAGGCGCTTGCCCCAGCGAGCTTTAAAATTCATGCATTCTACCAAACACGTCCTAAGCTGTGCTTGGTTGGTGTAGATATACGCTGGTCGTCTACGTACGGTGGAGTGCACTCACGCAGGACAGGACGGGGGACGCAGTGGCAACACAAAGAACAGCAGTAGCCAGTACGTGCAGCTACAGTAGTGTTGGCGTGCCGATGAACATAATCTTGGGCCACACCATATAAGCAGTGGTGGCCCATGCATGCATTTGATATATAGACTGGTCCTTGTGCATGGAGGCTACAGCGAAAAAAGACACCGGCGATCGAGCATGGCACGCAGTTTCGCGCCGGCCTCCTCCTCAGTCCTCACCGATGGTGTCCCCGGCCTAGGCAGCTATAGCTACCGTACGTCGGGACGCCTTTCTAGCGACGCAGGCAACGCCCTCTTTTTCTAAATTTAAGTCGTGCTATAAGATTGAGCCGTTTGATGAAGCCGCGTTGGCATTCAATCAGGAGCACAGAATAAGGATTACTACCATTTACATTTTTTTCCCTCGAAAAGGAAGCACACTTTGCTTCAATTGATGCACACGGACATTTCATTACATATGTTTTACTATGGCTCACGTCACGTGTAGACAATCTTTGGATGATTTAAATTTGTGAAATATATGGATTCAATTCCGAAATGACATGTCACGGGTTAAGCATCCACCATGACACCTTGCTCCTCTTCTTCATTGCCCACACTCACACCCGTTCGTCCTCCTCTTCTCTCCTCTCGATGCCGTCCTAGATGTCCCCAACCGACCCATGATGTTCGCCAACCAAATGATTCCCAATCTACTATTGCCCCAAATCCATGCCAAAAAAAAAAAAATACTGCCCCAAAGCCCCCTTCTTTGACATCATGCCCTACTCCTCACCATTGTCAGTTGCTACCATTGTCCGCAACTCGATTCAGGGACCCATTGTATCCCTAACAATCACTTCTCTCTAATCCTGGTTGGATGCTCATTATACATAGTCGCTTGTGGCGGAGTCATCAACGGCCTACCCCTTCTTCCCGATGCCATACCTTTTTCCTCCTCCTAGACCCCTCCACCTCCCTATGTGATCTGGCGGCTATGAAAAAGGTTGTCACACCGCTAAGGATTCTTAGAAATTTCATTTAAAGGCTTTAGGATATATGATGACCCATGAACATATATTGTCGATCTACTTATACGCAATGGTACCAGAGCTAATTACAAGACAAAGTGCCTATAATGCTACTTCTTCTTGGTCAGTGTGAAATGTCACCAAATGTGTCTATAACGGAACATTTGCTAAACCTCATGCTATAATGAGGTGGGTGCTACCACCTCCCCCGGGTTTTCTTACGTTTTTCTCTCCTATCACCCCGAGTCCTAAGTATATATACTTGATAATCATGCCATTCTACCTTGAGATATGTTGTATAAAAAACACGTTTTGCGACTGGCTCTATAGAAGACCACGTAAATCTCCTTGAAATTTAAAACGTAATCCTCATCTTTGTTAAGTTAATTTGGAAATCATGGAAATATAGATATGGTGTTCTGCCATTTCACAATTCTATAAATAACAAAAATCATAGTGAAGTGTCAAACTACTCCATAGGCCCAAAAATCGTGTTAAACAAAAAGAACGTTCATAGGGAAGGACGACTCTTTTCTATGTTGTATAAGATTCCATCCTTTGTCTCGCCTTTTTTGATGAATGCAATATCATGAATTGCTTCAAATGTCGTTAAGAGTTTCAATCTCTAGATATGTAGTGCATAGGACCCAAGAAACTTGTCAATTATTGTGTATGCCTTAAACATTCACCAGATAATTTGTTCACAGTAGTTTATGCAACATACATCTGCAACACTAACAAGCCGACCAGCACCGTCATAGAGTTACCAGTACCCATAACTAATCTTCCACCACCAATAATACTAATTTAGGAACTGGCACACGAATAATGTGGTAAATCCACAGACCTGGCTTAATTGGCAAAACAAATTATGGCAGTGAGGAATGTTGTGAAAATCTCAAATTTCCTAAAAATAACATCTCTCAAGTCACGTGTTGTCCTTATTTTGTAGAATAATTTCCAAAAAAATGAGTACCTTGGAGGTGTACGTGGATTTAAGCTAATAAGTGATGATTCTAACTAAAGCTATACATGGTTGTAAGCATTGCTTGCCAAATAAATTGATTTAGTCCCTAATAAACTTAACATTGTCCACATTTGTGATCAGAAAATTTTATTATATATATGCAGACCCGAAACGTGCATGTAATAAGCAATTCGTTGTCATTATGTGTACATATATGCTCTATATACTTGCTCACACTTCACTTTCCAGACATCATGGAAAATCTGTTGGGAGGTAAATAATTGGCGCTTGAACTCAAAATATTTTATAGGACACTGTGTATATAGCTCTCAAAAGGATCCTGCATATCCCCCAGTGGAAAAAGAGAATCATGCACCCATTCTAAAGAGAAAATAAACCCTACATATGCATGGTTCTAAAGAAAAGAAGAAATAAAACACGCCTCCGTGCACACATATGCATGTATCTGTACGTAAATACTACCCCAGCTTAGGCCAACGATTCATGGTGATCATGAAGTTTCAACAAATGCTATATTTTCTAACCTTAGGCATATGAACGGATATATTAGAAAATCAGAGAGCTATATTTTGTTTTCATATAAGTCGGCTGAATTGATACAAGAAAATACCATAATAAAAGTAAACTATATGGGTTCAATGAATATGAAACTAGTTATACACATGAAATGTTCATCCTGTTAAAACCAAATGCAGCGTTGTAATAACTTGAGACCAATTGTGTCAAGTCAAGTTTCAAAAATAAATATACAAATATATTATCATAAAACAAACAAACTTAGCTGCAAACAAGATGATATTTTCCAGGTTACATATAGCATCAAGGACAAAGGAACTAATAGTGCATGTATGTTAAAACAACATTGCAATATGTCGATATATGATGGTTTGAACAGTAATATCAAACTACTATCGTTCCAGCCAAAGCATGATTTCAACTTGTGTTCACGCAAGCATGTTTATCCATGTCTAGATCTATAGTAAGAATTAACTAGTTGTCTTGCGCATGAAAAGCCAACACATCAAAGTAATAAAAATATGCAGACTTGTGTAGAGCTTACTGTGTATCCCAACAAAGATTAATGTGATTTGATTTGGTCTTAGATCATATAAAATTTATGAGCCCAGCATTCTGTAGAGACTCATCTTACAAGATACTCATATCTAAGTTGTACATAGCACTAAATCTATCTTTTTAGAAAAATGAAGAGATCATTTCCTATCCCAGCCATAAATTGTATCCCATATGTATACGATCTCGTAGATTACTACCCGCGAGTTGTATTCTCATATGGATATTTTCTACCGAATTATATGTAAAAAGTATAAGATATGCACAACTAAATTAAGGTCATTTTTATGGTTGGCTGGTATATACTTCTCCATTTTTGGTCAGTTTTATGCATATATACTCAGCTTAGTCAACTGAACCAAAACATCCTCCCAATCACACTACGTTAGCACTACCATTCAAGTGAATCATACGCTATCAAGTTAGAGTATTCAACAAAACTAAGTATTCGTCAAACAAATTGATGCATAAAAGCGTATCAGTCTTGAAGAAACAAATGCAGTTAAATGAATTGGCAAAGCACCTAATTATTTGGTTTTCCATAATTTCTATTACTACAAAACTAGGTTGTATCATGGTCTCCGCGTTGGCCGACTCACACAAACATGCCTCTCCATCAACAGTGCACCCTGATATCCAGAGCTTATTTCGATACACACTCTAATTAATCCCCACTCAGGTCTTTGGGATGGCTGGTAAGATCATCAAACTAAAAATTGTGTTTCCAATTTAAAGGAGTTGAGTCAGATCACCGTATGTGCTACCCAAACCCCTTACAAAATAAAGTGTACTATCTAAACAAATCATCATGGATGTGTATCCAAAGGCAATGAACCGCAACAAAGCTGCTGCCACATTAACTCCATACTGAATCCCTGACAATGCATCTGCATGAGAGCCTGGACTAAACACACAAATCACCGATCGACACCAAATCAGGCAGCTACATGCATATCAAGGACGCCAGGAACAGCTAAACCTGGACCGTGCCATGCCCAGCGTTAAGTCCAAACAACGAATGACACATGGCTAAAATTTACTCTTTGCTAGCTAGCATGCATAAATTAAAGCTCTCACAGCTAGTATGCCATCTCCTGCCAGCAGTTACTCTCTTGTGCAGAGCATCATGAAACCCCCAGTACCTGAATCCAGATCGATCCCCATCTACGTGCAGCTGTGCAAGTGTGTTCTTGATCGACTGTGCCATGCAATTGCTTTGCAGCGGTGGCACTGTACGTGCCATGAAATGCTTTGCAGCACTGTACGTGATGCAATATCCCAATGTTTGTGTTCTGCAGTACTACTCTTGCTTCCTGCATAGATCCACATGCATCTCTCTCTGTCTCTCTCTCTGGGGGAGAACCGAAGGGGGCAGCAGGAGGGAAGGATCTACAGCTGCTTTTTAACGGACAGCTTTAAAATTCTTCTTTTTTACTCCTCGGTTTCTTGCAGAAAGGCTGGCTGGCTGGCTGGGCTGGGCATATATGCATGCGTACACAAACCTTGGCATTTAGTATGTACAGATGGTGTACTATACCCTGGTGAACATTTCACACACTAGGCATGCTGCTGCGGTGCTGCCTCAGAAGAAGCAGCAGGGAAGGAGGAATTGCACATGGGACAAATGCGCAGGCCAGATCAAGGAGTGCAACAGTACTTTTAGAGAGAGAAAGAGAGAGTGAGTCATGGAGATAGAGAGAGAGGGGGAGGGGTATGAATGTATGCAATTGCAGAGACATGCATGTGTAGGAGTAGGAGAAGGATTTAGGATCTGACCTCCAGGCCTCCCCCCATAACTGACTGTCCTACTCCTAGCAAGCAAGCAAGCTAGAAAGAAGGATGGCTGGCCCTGCCTCTTGCTGCTGCTACGACTGAGTAGTAGTTTCCCCACATTTTAAAGGGCATCCCCGGCCGGCCTCACCTACGTACAGCTAGGCTTTGCTGCTGCTGCTGCTTTGGAAGGAGAGCCCAATTGACCTGCATGCCCACACTAGCTGGAGGCAGCAGCAGCAACAAGAACAATCCATGTGCACAATTACAGCATATACATATATAGGTAATTAAACATTGCATTCCATCGCAAAGATACTTGTATGTATGTATGTATGTATGTGTACTAATAATTGTACGACAGTGAGCGAGCATCAATTGATATCATATGTGGGGAGCACATTGTGTTTCCTAAGCTTGGTCATGCTATATACAATGTTTCTTCCCTGATTCATTTTCTTATTCAATCTTCAGCGGTGTGTTTGAGTCCCCCCCGCAAGACAAAAGAACAAGAGAACATGCTGCTAAGACAACTTTTAAATGTAAGTAAACATAAGGTAGGGAAAGGAGAAAGGAACAGAAAATCGGAGGGAATCGAAGCAAGAAATTATGCATCAAGCTAGCAAAGATCTTTTTTTGTTCATGCTACTTTGTTCTTTTCATGTTTCTTCTCACACTGCACTGCTGGCTAATTAAAGAGAGATCGTGAGCTATATACCAAGGAATTACGAAGAAGCTAGATGAGTACTCCAATGTCCACGCATGCACCGGCCGCCGCCACCGCCGCATTTGTTTACTTCTCTCGCCGGCCTCTCCACCACACGACCGTCGGCGATTCCGTTTGTGTCAGAACTGGAGTAGGAGTAGTGGTAGTGGATCGTACGAGCGCTCACTTTAGCGCTTCACAAGTCAAGATTCAAAGAGCACCTCGCTTTCCCTGATGACGACGAGGACGAGGACGCCGGCGACAGCAGCTGCAGCGACGGCGGCGCCATCCTCCCGGGGCCGCCGAAGTCCTCCTCGGAGCTCGCCGCGCACTCGAGGTTCACTCCGAAGAGCCGGACCCGCTTCGACCCCGACGTGGCCAGCGATGGCTCCGGGTGCCCCGGCGCCACCGCCATGCGCACCGGCACCGAGTCCAGGACCACCGACTGGTGGTGGTGGTGGTATTGCTGCTGCGGCCGGTAGAACAAAACCTGCCTTCCTGCCGTCGCCCCGTACCCGTCGTACCCAACTTGTCTCCGGTGGTGGTACTGATGGGCGTCGTAGTCGTAGACGGAAGCCGAAGAAGGCGCCGGCATGAACATCCTGCCTCCGCCAACGGGGTACTGCGTGGTCCACGGCGCGAAGGGCACGGAGGGGAGCGTGAAGTGGCCGCGGTGGTGCGCGAGCGGTGCGACGACGTCGGGGCGTCGGCGCCAGTCGATGAAGAGCCTGTCCCTGGCGGCCTCCCCGACGCCGCGGCCGAAGGAGACGGTGTCCCCGGCGTCGAGGCGCTTCTCCTTGACGAAGCGGCTCCACCCCTTGGTCATGACGTAGCTCTGGCTGCTGTTCCAGTAGGAGTACCGGAAGCGCCAGGGCTTGCCGGCGCGGTCCTCGAAGCTGAGCAGGAGGCCCTTGTCGGTGGAGGAGGCGTCGAGCGGGAAGTACTTCTCCGCGTGCTGCTTCGGGATCACCAGCCGGTTCAGCTTCCCCACGTCGCTCGGCGTCACCACCTTGTCGAACATGTGCTCCTTCTCCACCGCCGCCGCCGCCGGCTGATCTGGCGACGGGCAGTCGCCGCCGATCCTGTCTTGCCCTTGCTCGCCACCAGCCGCCGTGGAGGCCCTGATTGCGGTGAACTCCATGAGCAAGGAACCACGCACACACTGCACCACCGATCGAGAGGTAGGTTAGGTAGATAGATGCCTCTTCTTTTCCCTTGCCTTGCCTTGCCTCCCCTCCTGCTTGCTCCTCCTTGACCTTTGACCAGCAGCTAGCAGCAGCAGCAGCTTGGTGCTGTGCTGCTGATCGATCAGCTGGGGCTGTTACTACAATTGTTATTATAGGATTTGGGTGGGCTTATTATATATATTTGGCTGGAGCTAGTGGATGGATGGCTAACTTGGGATTGGAATTTAGAATTCCGGTGGCTCTCTCCTGGCCGACTACCTAGCAGATCCTGGCCGACTACTACCTTGAGTCTCTTGGTGGTTTGAGACCGGGGAGAGGTGAGGAAGAAGAAGGGTGTGCGGAGTGGAGGAAGGGTGGAGAGAAATGGATGGGAGCTGGGGAGGGTGATGTGTGATGAGGAGTAGTACTATGAAGGTTCTTCTTCTTGGTGAGAGGTGAGAGATGAGGATAGAAGGATGGATGGATACTTACTTTTGGCTTGCAACCAAAGGTAATTGTCCTAGCATAGCTAGTGTGTACGTATACGCCGTGTAGTGTGTGTATGTATGAGGCAGGGGTGATGGAGGTGTAGAGGAGGGAGGAAAAGAGTGGGCACAATACAAGTAGCCTGCTTTTTAAAGGGAGGATGACTGATGAGAGAGAGGGATGGGGTGTGTGAGAGCTGGCTAGCTAGCTAGCTAGGGAGGGGCCCATGGATTATCTGGTTGAGCTCATGTGAGCTTGTCCTTGTCATGCTATAGGGAGAGACTTTATGTGAGTTAGGCAGGTGATGAGGAGCCCCAAAATGCTAGTTGTTGGATCAGAATTTTCAACATGGTATTGGTAGGTATAAAATATATATATATAGCTGTATTTTATGCTCATATTATGGGTGTATATGATTTGTTTGTCTGTGTCTTGATGGGCAGAATACTGTTTGATTTGGTCTAAGTCTTTCATATATGCATGATTATTCTATTTCGTATTGAGAAATGAAACGATCCAACTGTACTGCTACGGGGTATGTTATTTTTCTGCATTGCAATTTGACTTGACCTTGTGGTGCCCCTCCGAAGTTTCGTTGCACTCTCCGGTTAAGCGTGCAGGGAATAATGAACATTGGAGTGCCCGTGTCTCAGAAAATGAGAGTTGGCTAATTCCTAATTGAATTCCTACATGTGTATAAAAATGTGCATTGTGCTGAAGATTTTCTCATCTAGAACAAAAAACATAACAATATCCGAGTCAACAAAAAATTAATTAATTCTTGTTTGATTATGCAAATAGATCTAAGAAGATGCTCCCCGTGAAGTAACTATTTCTTCATCTAGTTAAAAATATTGTAGTATTTGTTCCATAATTCAGGAAAATATAGAACCGTTCTCGATGTTGACTCAGATTTATCTAATTTGCATACTACTTGCAAATATATATATGGATATTTGTGCTACTACTTATTGTTGCTTTTAGGTTTTTTAAATGGGGGATATAGTATACCCTGGCCTCTGCATCAATTGATACACATATCCATACTTTTATTTTTGTTTTAAGGTAGTAGTACCATATTATAATATTTTTAAAAGTCCATATCCTGGATATTATTGTTCGTGCATATGCTTAGTCTTAGTTGGCTGGTTCTTATCGCATAAAGATGCTCAAGTTTGAACTACCCTTCCTGCAACCTGCACAGGATTGATCTGCCAATGAAAACAGAACATGGCTGGTTGTCTTATTTTGTTGGTGTATTAAATTGATGTGATTGCACAATAATGTTATTACATATATATCCTTAAATCTCAACACCCTAATAAGATCCTCAAATAAAACCATGAATACGTCCAGATAGTATAGTTGCAACGTGAGTCTGTTGTGGGCATTTTTTTAATTAGGCCGAACTGGCATGGCTCTGAACTTATTTCAGGTTATCTTCTTGCCGTTAGAAAATTGGAAGCAGCCACTACTGCAGGGTACAGCTATTGTGGCAGGGAGAGAAGATGAGGAGGGGTCAGCATGACTGCTCACATCTGATTCGGCCCCAGGAGTGAGAAGACGTCTATTCTATGGTCACGCAGACACATGTGGTGCATACAATAAGGTACAATCTGCAGCTACTTACTACAAGTAGACGCATATTATATTACGTACACACACATGTTGCTGGGTGTTCCCTTGGCACATGAGGTAGGCAGATGCTAATAATATATGTATGTGTGTGTGTGTGTGTCCAGTGGCTGTTTGTTTTCAGGGGTTTTTCCTTTGTTTTGTGGGAGAATCGCGAGGCATTGGGAGGGGGTAGTTGACGGCTGGTTAGACCGGTGAAAGGACTTTTCTTAGTCTCGTTTGTATTGGTATAATCAGTTCAAAAATATTTTTTTTTAATTATGCCGTGTTAGCCACTAGCTCATTTTGGCTGTAGCGTGGGAGTTTCTTGCCCTTCTGGAAAGTTAAATTACGACAAGTTGTGCTTTACTTACGGTTGAGAGCGCACATATTTTTAAACCTATATGGTCCTAGCAAAGCTACTAACTACTACTATGGGCCTACTTGTTTTCGAGGTCCGGTCTATGATCAGATGGCATGAGGTTGCTTAACCTTCCTCCGCACCCCGGTGGCCCTGCTCACCCAATTTATGCCTTTGAAGTCATGGTACTTCACTATGCCCTTGTTTTAGCAATCTAGAGTGTGTTTTCCAAAACAAACATGGAGGTCCAAAATTATAACAAAGCTACACACTACATGAGCACCAAAGGACCATCAATTACTTGCACATGCTTGCCCTAGTGATGTCGATGTTTTCGACTAACTAGTTAGCATGAGTGTATATGAAGCCCAAGTGGGCTAGCTAGCAAGGTCCATCCCCACTCGGCGAACCCTAAGTAGAAAAGGAAGACCTTTTAAGAAAGTAAGAGAACTACTTGTGATCTCATTTAGATATGACAATAACGGATGCGAGCAAGCTCAACGCCCCCCTATTTGTGTCCAGAAGGCGTGTGTAGTTACAAGAACAACACTGGTTAAGCTTTGGCCAAACATGCATCCACTTCCCAAACAGCCACAAGTTGAGCCAAAGATGCATCCCAAGTGACCATAATTTGGGCCCAGCTCCTTGTGAATCGGTTGGGCACTTTGTTGACCATTTGGACAGCAGGGTGTGTGCACTGCATTTTGCATGCATGCACGCATGCCGTATCTCGAGTGGGCATGTAGCATGTCGATTTAGCAAAGCGCTCGAAGAGTGGTAGAGAGAACGTACTATTCTTTTCTCCTTTGCAAAAGCAGCCAAGCCCCTTCTCTGGGGCCCACTTGTCACGGAACCGCTGAATCCTGCTTCACGTCAATATCAAGCGAGATCGATCTTGTATTCTTATATGCACCACGAGTTTTACACACATATCGGTCCACATATCTATGAATGAAGTACTCAATCCGTTTCAAAATAGATGTCGTAGGTTTATTAAAATTTGGTTGAATCTATATACTTCCTCCGTTCCAAAATAGATGTCTCCTTTTATGGCAGCCAACATGCCAGGTATTTTCACAAGAATTCAGTGAGAAATATCTGGAGGAGTATCTCCCTTGTCCGAAGAATGTGCCATGTATCGTCGAGGGTGCTGATGAAGAATTCCATGAACATGAAGTCAGGGGTTCACCAAAGTGCTTTTGTGCGTGGAAGGTGCTTGCACGACAATTTCATGATGGTACAAGGGACAGCCCGCAAACTTCACACAGCCAAGACACCAGCAGTGCTACTCAAGTTGGACATCACGAAGGCCTTTGACACAGTAGACTGGGCTTTCCTGTTGGAAGTCCTAAGGAAACTCAGCTTCAGCGAACGGCTCCTGGCGTGCATATGCGCTTTACTCTCTACGGCCACCACTCGGGTCCTGTTGAATGGATGCCCGGGTGCTAAGGTCGTTAATAGACGAGGGCTCCGGCAAGGGGATCCGCTCTCCCCGCAGCTATTCATCTTGATCATGGAGGTGTTTCACCTAATGATTGTGAGAGCGGAGAGTCGGGGCCTCCTCACCAGGCTCGCATCCAATGGCCTCCAGCACCGGACCTCAATTTACGCAGATGACGTGGTCACTTTTTTTAGACCGTCGACAGTGGATTTCCAGGTGATCTCCGGGATCATTGAGGACTTTGGCGTGGCATCAGGTCTACGGACAAATTTCGACAAATGCTCGACCAACCTGATCAGGTGCTCCGATGAGGACAGGGACCTAGTCGCCCGGGAGCTACATTGCCCAATCTTGCCTTTTCCGCTCCGCTATCTGGGGCTTCCACTCTCCCTAAGGAAATCGTCCGCGACGCAGCTCCGATCCCTAGTCGACTTGGTGGCTGCCAAATTGCCATCATGGAAGGCCTCCATGCTCAACAGAGGAGGGCGCCTCGAGCTTGTAAAGACTATGTTGTCGGCTATCCCTATCTTCGCCATGATGTCCCTGGATATCCCTATAGAGACCATCATTGCCATTGAGAAGATCATTCGTGGATTCCTCTGGAAAGGGAGGAAGGATGTCCATGGCGGACACTGTTTGGTTGCTTGGGACAAGGTGTGCATGCCCAAGGAGCTAGGAGGGCTTGGCATCCCCAACTTGCGGCTCATGAATGTCGTGCTCAGGGCCAGGTGGCTGTGGTTGAAACGAGTTGATGTGGACAGGCCGTGGCAGGGCATTGACATTCGGGTTCCGGTCCTCGCAGAGCAGATATTCGACGCTGCGATGGCCTCTGTGCTCGGGGATGGAGCCAATACTCTTTTCTGGTCAGACAAGTGGCTGCCAGGTGGACGGATCAGGGACATTGCGCCAAACCTAATGGCGGTTGTCCCAGCAAGCGCGATCATGACTCGCCGGGTGGGAGAGGGCCTGGGTGGGGCCTGGCTGCATGACGTCCCTCCCGGCCTTAGTGCGGCGGCCATTAGAGAGCTCCTTGAGATCGCTGACCGGCTGGAAGAGATCACCCTGAAGGAAGGGACTCGGGATGTTTTCAAGTGGAGATGGGACCCCTCCGGCCGCTACTCTGCCAAGTCTTGCTATGAAGCCATGTTTGCTGGTGGACCTCGATGGCAGGGGCGCTACAGATCTGGCGCTCTTGAGCCCCCACCAGCCGCAAGATCTCGCTTTGGTTGGCGGTGCGTAATAGGTGCTGGACCGCCGACAGGTTGCGACACCGCGGCCTGCAGCACCCGGCGGCATGCCCTTTCTGCGACCAGTGTGGAGAGTCCATCGACCATCTCCTCATGGGATGTGTCCTCGCGCGAGAAGTGTGGAGAACCTGCCTTAGTTGGTGGGGAAAAGACCGATGGATGCCCGATCATGATACAGAGCTTGTCTCTTGGCTACAAAGTAGGCGTGGTGGCAAGGGCCGCGAGCGCGACCTTTGGACAAGTATCTCCTTGGTCTGCTGAACACTGTGGCGTCACTGAAACGACATCGTTTTCGAGGGAGCCGCCCCCTCCTCCGCAGTGGTCATTCAGAAGATCTCCAGAGAGGCTGAGTTGTGGAGAACCGCACGACTATTTCGAGACTGCCTGAGCCCGGTGGACAAGTGGAGATGCCGCGAGTAGTTAGCTAGTGTGTGTGTGTTGTCCATGCGGCAGTGTGGGGTTTCTTGCGCTCGAGGCGTCTGTGCCACGACGTGTTGTAAAAATTCTGGCCTCTTGGCCTTTCTTCTATGAAACCGATACGTCTCCCGGAACGTATTCTTAAAAAAAATAGATATCTCAAATTTGTTAAAATTTGGATGAATCTAGACACTATTTAGTATATAGATTCATTTAAATTTTGACAAATCTAAGACATCTATTTTGGGACGGAGGGAGTACTAAATAGTGTATAAAATTATCCAAAGTTTGACAAACCTGTGACATTTATTTTGAGATGGAGGGAGAAGTTTTTTTTAACACTGCCACGCACATCAGAATGTGCAATTATAAGTTAATAACCAATTCTGAGTGAGTGGAGATTTTTGGCTCCGAATTTCAGTGATCCCGTTATTTTAAAAAGTTAGAAAATCATATTGACAAGTTTCAAAAAAACAAATTTGGATGTAGCCAATGATGTATATCACAGGAGCACGTATAAAAATATTAATTTCAAATACTTTGTATTCTGAGTTACAAAAATGACAAAATTGTGGTTCTAAGTCATATTTTCAAATCTCCAAAAAAAATTATATATTTTTATTTTTGTGTAGCTCACAATACAAAGAATTTTGCAATGAAAATTAACATGTTTGTAGGATACGTCATTGATTATGTATACGATTAATTTCAGATTGTTTTTCAAAACTTAAAATATGATTTTTTTTTATTATGCTCGGAAGCCAAAGACACTACAAAGTAAGCAAGGAGGGAGGTTGTGTTTTGGCTCATAAAAGTTTCACAAGGAAAGAATATTTTGTGTGGCTTGTATGAAAAAAAGAAATATCTTGTGAATTGTCATATTAGAGCATCAAAAACTGATTTTTGTTTTACCTAAGCCACACACAAAAAATTGCGCCGAAACTTTTTGTGGAAACATAAAATGTGCGAACGCGGAATTCTTTTTTCTGAATTTTTGACATTTTGAAAAAGATATTTAGAGAAGGTGCATCTACACAATAATGTAGTAGTACACTGTTGTTTACTGTACTGCATCTATGACTATGCAGTGTACCCCAGCCTGAGTAATCAATGTAATCTGCAATCTAGGATGACATATTAATACAGATACTATAGCGTACTGCTGGATCGCAATCCGAGCTTTCTGATGAAAAGTGATACTACTCCAAATCCGGTGTTCTGCAACTGCAAATTAATGTGAGATGATTCAGAAATGATGACTGCTGACAAGATCAATTTTGCTAGTACTGTGGTACTAATGCTTAAGCAGCTAGGCATGCATGTCTCTGAGAGCATTAGATTACCTTGCAGTGGTGCCAGCTTATCGATCAGCAAGCTAGTATGTATAGCTTCGTTTGGCCATAAATGGCATTTCTTAAAAATATTCCTGTACATATAATAGCCACAGGTAACGCATGTATTCGATCGCCATGGAAGACAGGGAACATGGGAGCTAGATGCATGCGCGGATGCGCATGCGCGTCGTCAATTTGGCACATCGGCATCTATCCGTTTGTAACTGCCAAAATCAATTTGCACAATCGTTGAATATCGATCAATTCACCAACTTGCCGGGAGCACATATGGCATGCGTTTGACCGCCAAACCACAATTCCTCGATGTGCATGTGCATGGACAAAGTCGACGACAATCCTCTTCCTTCCACAAATATATCCTTGTCAAAATGACTCACATGCATTACCCACTCCTTCTATGTTGCCAAGTCTTCTTTACGTGCTAGTTCACTGTACGTGATGGCTCCCTTACCTACAAACCAATCCCCCTTTTCTTTTTTGACTGTTTGCATTCATTTTCTTACGCCTTCCGTTTGAACTAATTCCGTTTGTATTTAGGTGGAAATTGCGACTATGCCACACTAGTAGAAAACGAGCCTTTAGTCCCGCTTCATAAGGGCCTTTAGTTCCGGTTGTCCAACCGGGACTGCGCAATCGGGACTAGAGGTCTCCTTTTAGTCCTGGTTCTGTTACGAACCGGGACTAACCAGGACTACACGAGCTCTGCCGCGGCAGCATTTTAGGGATGCAGCAGAATGTTCTATCGCGGCCGAGTTTTGGGGCGGATTTCTGCCGCTGTAGGAGGATCGGTAGAGGAGGGAGAGTAGCGTAAGTGACGTGCAATGAAGGAACCCATTACACACAATATCGTCATGATTATATAGATTGAAGTGACCTTTTTCTTTGTGCTTGTTCCAATATATTACATACATGAACCCTGTTATACAACAAATATAAATTGTCGATAGTATTCTCTGGTTGGATCTATGACCTTGCGCATAGAGGGGAAAAACAAAGCAACATACACCACTTGTGCAAGAGGGCAAAAACAAACCAGCTCACATAAGCATGTGGGGCTGGGGGTATATATACAGGAACATGGACCTTTAGTCCCGGGTTGAGGCAGCTACCCCGTGCGGCGAAACCCCTTTAGTCCCGGTTCCTGCTACGAACCGGGACTAAAGGTCCCTCATGAACCAGGAGCGATCGTGGCCTCCGCCCTGTGCGTAGTCAAGCAACCGGGACTGGTCGCTCTGGGTGGCTCTGACGGAAGCCCCGTTTTCTACTAGCGCCACTATGAATCATCCATTCCAACAAACTTCATGAACTTATTACGTCTATACCCTGCACAAACCTAATGTCGGTTGTCGTTACGTCTGGCTAACTGACACGGCTCAATAGTAGAGCTTCGTTGGGAGAACCCAAAAGAAAGGTATGATGAGCACAGCGGAAAATTTTCCCTCATTATGAAACCAAGGTTATCGAACCAGTAGGAGCAAGGAAACAACCCCAAGGTGTTGCCAGCAACTTGGAATCTTGCACAACACAAACTCAAGACTTTGCCCCAACTTACAGTGAGGTTGTCAATCTCACCGGTTTGCTGAAAACAAAGGATTAAACGTATGGTGTGGGAGGTAATGGTTGCTTGCAGAAAGTAAACAGTAACATTAGATGATGTATCAATGGTAAAGATTGGACCGGGGTCTACAGTTCACTAGAGGTGTTCTCCTTAAGATAGATAACATAACATGCTGGGTAAACAAATTACAGCGGGACAATTGACAGGACTAAGCAAGGCATAACAATGCAATACTAGACATTCATGATTCCTATGGGATTTGATTGGGCATTACAATAATATACATAGACCTCCATCCAAATGCATCTATGACTAGTAATCCACCTTCAGGTTATCATCCGAACCCCCTCCAGTATTAAGTTGCAAGCAACGGATAACTGCATTAAGAAATGTGTAAGTAAACAATACAATTGTTCTATGAACAAAAGATTGTTTTATCCCTAGTAGCAACAGCACATCTACAACCTTAGAGATTTCTGTCACTTCCCCAGATTCAATAGAGGCATGAACCCACTATCGAGCATAAATACTCCCTCTTGGAGTCACTAGAATCTACTTGGCTAAGAGAGCTACTAGAAACGGATAGCATGCAAGATCTCAAACAACATAGACATGATAGAATCAATAATCATAAGATATGATAGAATCAATAATCAATCTGACATATTATCTCAATATCCATCGGATCCCTGCAAACACAACATGTATGATTACAAATAGATGATCTTGATCATGAACGGATCTCACAAGATCTAAACATGATAGCACAAAGGAGGAGAAACAACCATCTAGCTACTGTATGGACCCATAGTCCAAGAGTGAACTACTCACGCATCATACCGGAGGCTGACATGGTGATGAAGAAGGCCTCCGGGATGATCTCTCCCCTAAGGCAGGGTGCCGGGAAGAGCTTCAGATACCCCCCGGTCTAGGGACGATGGTGGTGGCGGCTATGGACTATTTCGTGGAGATCTGATCGAGTGTTTAGGGTTTTGGCATCGGGGGGCTTATATAGGCGAAGAGGCGAGGCAGGAGGGCTGCTAGGGGCCCACACCCTGCCTAGGCGCGGTCTAGGGTGGGCCCACGCCTGGGGGAGGTGAGGCCACCCCGTGGCGCCCCTCCGTCTCTCCTTTGGACTCCGTGTTCTCGTCGGTGAAATATTAACTTTGGCTTTTGTCCCGTCCAATTCTGAGAATATTTCCTTACTAGCTTTTCTGAAACCAAAAATAGTAGAAAACAGGCAACTGGCACTACGGCATCTTGTTAATAGGTTAGTCCCATAAAATGTATAAAAATACCTCAAAGTGTAGACAAAGCATAGCAAAGTTGATACTAAACAAGCATGGAACATCAAAAATTATAGATACGTTTATGATGTATCACTAACATGTCGCCAGTTTGACTCATTTTTTTACATGTGGGACCTCCACTTTGCCCATTCAGCAGCGATGAAAACAGAAAGACATGTTTGCATCCAACATGTGGGACCTAGCTTACAACCGTTCAGGAGAGACAAAAACAAATAGATATGTCTTCCTTCTGACATGTGTCAGACGCGACAAAATAATAGTCTACAAAGCCTATCTTAGAGGCTTCTGAAGCCACGACGTGGCCACTCTAGGCATGTCGGTCGCGTTCTGTGATCTCTATGACACGCTATTATTGATCCTATCAACTAGTAACAACGTGTCTATTGCTATAGGAACATACGATCCATGAAAATAGAAGAGTTTGACTCAAATTTGGATCAAATGTGAGTACTATACATTAGGTGTTTGATGAAAGAACTAGATGGGAACAAATCAAAGAAAACTTACATTTCTCCATGTATTAAAGAACACCGATACAATACAACGATTAGATCATGATCTACAAGCTTTGTGATGCTTTTTGCTTGTCCATCTTGAGAATCTATGTCGTTCGCTTGTGCTCCCATGGTGTGGCGATATGAATTGTTTATATATGTTTTGTCTGTCGCTCCCTTGTAATGGTTCATGGCATGTGGCTAATGGTGCTGACGTGGAGCACTTCGTTGGAAACCCCAAGAGCAAGGTGTGATGAGCACAGCAGCAAGTCTTCCCTCAGTAGAGACCGAGCTTATCGAATCATAAGGAGGAAGGAAACGTCAAACAGGTGTTGCAAGCAACGCGGATACCTGCATAACACAAACTCAAGACTTTGCCCCCAACGAATCAGTGAGGTTGTCAAGCTCACCAGTTTGCTGTAACAAAGGATTAAACATATGGTGTGGAAGGTAATGGTTTGCAGCAAGTAAACAAGTAACCATGGAAGATGTATCAATGGTAAAGATTGGACCGGGGTCCATAGTTCACTAGAGGTGCTCTCCTTAGATAAACAACATGGCATGAAGGGTAAACAAATTAAAGCAGGGCAATTGACAGGAACTGAGCAAGGCATAACAATACAATTACTAGTCAGAAATATCCTATGAGATTCGATTGGGCAATACAATAAGATACATAGACCTCCATCCAACTGCATCTATGACTAGAAGTCCACCTTCAGGTTATCATCCGAACCCCCTCCAGTATTAAGTTGCAAGCAACAGACAACTGCTTTAAGCAAAGTGTGTAAGGTAAACAGTCCACATGTTCCATGAACAAGAGACCGTTGTTTACTCCCTAGTAGCAACAACACATCTACAACCGAAGAGATTATTGTCACTTCCCTCGGAAACTATAGGCATGAACCCACTATTGAGCATAAAAACCCCCTCTTGGAGTCACTAGCAACTACTTGGCCAAGATAGCTACTAACAACGGAGATCATGCAAGATCACAAACAACACAGACATGATAGAATCATAAAGACAAAGCCATTAATCAAAACAACATAATAATCTCAATATCCATCGGATCCCCGCAAACACAACATGCATGATTACAAATAGATTAGATCTTGATCATGAACGGAGCTCACAAGATCTATATATGAAAGCACAAGGAGGAGATACAACCATCTAGCTACTACATGGACCCATAGTCCAAGGTGTAACTACTCACGCATCATACCGGAGAGAAGGCCTCCGGGATGATCTCCTCCGGTGGTGCCGGAAGAACTTGAATCCCCGATCTAGGGACAATGGTGGCGGCGGATACAGACGGTTTCGTGGAGATATGATCGGGTTGCTTAGGGTTTCTGCATCGGGGGCTTCTTATATGCGAAGGGGAAGGCCGGGGTGTCGGCCAGAGGGGCCACACCCCTCCCAGGAGCGGGGCAGGGCCCACCCACGCCTAGGGTGGATTTGGCCGCCCTGGCTTGCCTCTCTGACTCCCCTCTGGACTTCTTGTTCCCTAGGGAAAGTAATTGACTTTGACGTTTGTCCCGTCCAATTCCGAGAATATTTATTTACTAACTTTTCTGAAACCAAAAACAACATAAAACAGGCATCTGGCACTGTTGCAACTTGTTAATAGGTTAGTACCAGAAAACATGTAAAAAGCACCTCAAAGTGTAGACAAGTAAAGCAAAGTAGATACTAAATAAGCATGGAGCATCAAAAATTATAGATACGTTTCCGACGTATCAACATCCCCAAGCTTAAATCCTGCTCGTCCTCGAGTAGGTAAGTGATAAAAGAATAATTTTTGAGGTGACATGCACCCTCACAATAAAGATCCAACCATTTGCAAGCATTGAAGCTGGGATCAAAGAACTCTAAACATGTGCATGAAAGATGGAGTTCTAACAATAGGACATGGTAACTATGCATGCAACATGAAAGGCTACAAACAAAGATCATGAATAACATGCATTAAAAAATGTTTGTTTGTTTCACATACAGAAAACAAAGCATAGTGGCAATCAGCTTGTCCCTCGTAGAGTAGCAATATAGATGCATAGGACACCTTCAAATTCACAAGGGTGACTAGAAACAAATAGCACAAGAACAAGTAATATCACAATATGTATCAATCAATAAGCTTGGGAACACTGCACATAGAATGACAACTATGCTCTCTTAATGGTGCCTAAAGGTAGAAGGTGGAGACTCAATAATGGTGGAAGAAAGGCCTTTTTGTAAAGGAAGCAGGGATTACAAGTTTCAAAAAGAGCTTCCAAAAATTATGGTACTTGTTAGCTTTCAGCCCTCATTGCCCCTATCATAAGCATCTTGAAGTGATTAAGGTTAAAGTGGCAAAGATGGAGTATATGCTTGACGAAGTATAAGTTTGCAATCTCAAGTCCCTTGAATACGAGGGCCACACCTCATGCATACTCAACTTTGGGCCCAGGTAAGTTCTTATCATTGTAAGTATTTGCATATCATTGAGAACCGCCAACGGGACACCCCTTGCACATGGTACAGGAGCTTTCCCATAACCAAAATGACAAGGCAAGCAGACAATGAGCATCTCAGAATATGGTGCTTTTTTCTCTCTTTCCTCTTTTCTCAATGTGTCTCTTTTTTATAAGAAGAATGCTTCATAGATGTCACTATGGTGATGCTGCAAGTTTCCACCATGATTATGCATGGCTTAAGCTAGCGGCCTAGGCGTTTCTCTAACACATGATACAAACTCCATGGACTTACAAGTTCCATCTTTATTTCACACCGTTGACATCCATAGACAAAACAGCATGATATCAACTGAGTACAAAGTATAAGTGCAATGTTGAAAGCATTCCCCGTGACAACACGGTTCTGCTAATTCCAACGTATAAGTGCAAGCATATAAAACAAAGTTGTCACAATGGTTCAAGTTTATTAGGGGCAAAGAATATAAAGTGTTCCATCAAGTTCGTCAGGGCTTTAATCACTAAGTTTTCACATAACAAAATAGTTTTAAATTGGAAGATAGTTGAAAACAAGAATATAATTGGAATGGTGTAACAGACCATGCATAGGAGTTTATAGTGGACACTTTGGAATAACTTGGTTTCTTGGGAGTTGGAAGCATGAGTAGAACTTACTCATACAAGTGGAGGCTAGCAAAAGACTGGGGGCAACCAACTAAGAGAGCATAATGGCCATAATCATGCAGTGCAACAAAGCATACTAATCAAAGCAAAGAGTGGTACTACAAGTCAAGGACTAAATGATCATAGAGTCTAGTGGTGACTTGTCATAGTCATAACATGGTGTGAGCATGTGCCAAGTCAACCCAATCAAAGCATCAAAGGAGAATACCACAATACTATGCTTTTGCATTCTAAAACAACGCATAATTTCTTCAAGGCACACTAAGCAATCCCAATTATTTGGAATAAGACATGCTACAGCAATAATCACTAAGCATAAGGTCAAAACAAAACCTAGCATGTCATGCTAAAGTCTAAGTCACAGTCAATGCAAGATCCTCTTGCACTTCAAGCAAGAACTTACTACTCCTTTCCAACACCAAGCAACTTATTTGCAAAACAACACAGCGAGAACGGGGGTACAAACTACTTTATTCAAGCAAACTAAACAACCTAAGCAAAGCAAACGAAAATTAAGACGCTCCAAGAACAACACAACTATGCATGAAACAATAAAAACGAAGTGTCTAGACAGACCTGAGCTTTTTATTGATGAAGAAGGGGATGCCTTGGGCATCCCCAAGCTTTGACTCTTGTACCTCTTGAATATTTCTTGGGGTGACACCATGGTGGCATCCTCAAGCTTGAGATTTTGTCCATTCTTAATCTCATTGCATCATTCTCTCTCTACACCTGAAATTTTTCCTTCACACAATCTTTATTAGCAACATTAGTGTATTCAAAATATATTAAACCCCTGGCAAAGCTTTGGAACAGCAAGGCTTCTCACTAAAAACACAAGCTACTGTAGTAACTCCTTCAAAAATCTCAATTCACCTAAAGATAACTCAAAAAGGAATCAATAAGCAGCTAATGCAAATAATAGAAGAAATCTGTCAAAACAGAACATATGGTAGAAACCGATTTTTTCGAACATCTTCCGTTGCTCAAATCAAAAAGTGTTGAACTAATGAAAGTTATGTAACATACTGGGGGATTTATTTCTAAATTTTGAGTTCAATCCGAGTTACAGAGACTCCTCACGAATATTTTTGGTGGAGGATAGAAATCTGTTTCGGGATAGCAACTCCCCAAATCTTACTTCCCTCTCATTAGAGGTCATTCTTGGCACAAAAAGCAAACAAAAAGGATAAGGAGAGGTCATTACTGAAGTAATAACTTCCAAGACTCAAGGAAACTCTTGGGTTATCTCCCAACAAGTACTTTTCTTTAACGCCTTTAAGTTAGGCACAAGAAGCAAGAAGAATCAAGTATTTTCAAATGAAGAAGCATTAACATCCATACTTGCAAAATCTTCAACTATGAAAGGTATCTGATCCAAACGGTTTTTGTAGGATCCCTTCTCATCTCTCTTTGGTCTATTACTTTCATCAAAAAGATTTTCAGGAGCAATCCAATCAAAATTATTTTCAAAGGCTTCATGCATTCCAACAAGCTTAAAGGGTATGGGTATCTTAAATTCTTCTCTAGGATTAGTTTTATCATAAATACCCACAACATCTACACTTGAGCCTAGCATATTGAAATGCTCAAAAACCTTTTTGGCTTCCCTAGCAACATCATGGAATTCTTTTGATAAAGTTTCAAGGATGAATTCCCTCTTTTCAGCATTCTCCTCTTCTTTTAGTTTTAGGAACAAAAATTGTATGTAGGGGTTAAGGCTAACAAACCTAGCCTCCAACATATGAACTAAAGAAGCTGCAGGAATCTCATAATTAGGAGTAAGTTCTGCTATAGATTTATCCTCAATATCCTCATGCTTGCTAACATAATTAAAGAATTCTTTAATATTATCTTTCCCAATTATGGAGCCACTACCTATTGCAAGATCTTTCAGGGCGAACTTGGGGAGCAACATGGTGAGCAGGAACTATTTTTTTGTGTTTTTGAATAAAGCAAGCAAACCAAACTAGACAAAAAAAATTGGGTTTTTTGGAAAGAGGCAAACAAAACCAAGCAAAAGAAACAAATCAAACTAAAAACAAAGTAAAGAGAAAGGAAGTGAAGGACTCCCCTTGTGAAGACGTCCTTAGCCTCCCCGGCAACGGTGCCAGGAAACATATTGATGGTGCTGACGTGGAGCACTTCGTTGGAAACCCCAAGAGCAAGGTGTGATGAGCACAGCAGAAAGTCTTCCCTCAGTAGAGACTGAGGTTATCGAACCAGAAGGAGGAAGGAAACGTCACACAAGTGTTGCAAGCAACGCGTAGACCTGCACAACACAAACTCAAGACTTTGCCCCAACGAATCAGTGAGGTTGTCAAGCTCACCGGTTTGCTATAACAAAGGATTGAACGTATGGTGTGGAGGGTAATGGTTTGCAGCAAGTAAACAAGTAACAGTGGAAGATGTATCAATCGTAAAGATTGGACCGGGGTCCATAGTTCACTAGAGGTGCTCTCCTTAGATAAACAACATGGCATGCAGGGTAAACAAATTACAGCAGGACAATTGACAGGAACTGAGCAAGGCATAACAATGCAATTACTAGTCAGAAAGATCCTATGAGATTCGATTGGGCAATACAACAAGATACATAGACTGCCATCCAACTGCATCTATGACTAGAAGTCCACCTTCAGGTTATCCTCCGAACCCCCTCCAGTATTAAGTTGCAAGCAACAGACAACTGCTTTAACCAAAGTGTGTAAGGTAAACAGTCCACATGTTCCATGAACAAGAGACCGTTGTTTTCTCCCTAGTAGCAACAACACATCTACAACCGAAGAGATTATTGTTACTTCCCTTGGAAACTATAGGCATGAACCCACTATCGAGCATAAATACCCCCTCTTGGAGTCACTAGCAACTACTTGGCCAAGATAGCTACTAACAACAGAGAGCATGCAAGATCACAAACAACACAGACATGATAGAATCATACAGATAAAACCATTAATCAAACCAACATAATAATCTCAATATCCATTGGATCCCCGCAAACACAACATGCATGATTACAAATAGATTAGATCTTGATCATGAACGGAGCTCACAAGATCTATACATGAAAGCACAAGGAGGAGATACAACCATCTAGCTACTACATGGACCCATAGTCCAAGGTGGAACTACTCACGCATCATACCGGAGAGATGGCCTCTGGGATGATCTCCCCTCCGGCAGGGTGCCGGGAAGAACTTAAAATCCCCCATGATCTAGGGACGATGTGGCAGAGGCTACAGACGGTTTCGTGGAGATTTGATCGGGTTGCTTAGGGTTTCTGCATCGGGGGCTTCTTATAGGCGAAGGGGGAGGCCGAGGCGGCGGCCAGAGGGGCCACACCCCTCCCAGGCGCGGGGCAGGGCCCACCCGCGCCTAGGGTGGGTCTAGCCGCCCTGGCTTGCCTCTCCGGCTCCCCTCTAGACTTATTGTTCCCCACGGAAAGTAATTGACTTTGACGTTTGTCCCATCCAATTCCGAGAATATTTCTTTACTAACTTTTCTGAAACCAAAAACAGCAGAAAACAGGCATCTGGCACTGTTGCAACTTATTAATATGTTAGTACCATAAAACATGTAAAAATATCCTCAAAGTGTACACAAGTAAAGAAAAGTAGATACTAAACAAGCATGGAGCATCAAAAATTATAGATACGTTTCCGACGTATCAGTGGCCAGGTTCTCCAGCCACACGTGGTAAGCTACTGGTGTCATCGGAGATAAGCATGGTGACTTGATGTTTGTAGGTGATCGGCGATCCAGGTTTGAAACGGACGATATCGAGGTCGTACCCCTTTGGGAGGGTACAGGGTCCTTAAGCCACGCATTCTCATGGAAGGACCCACTCTCCGGGGGCAACATCTCTAGAAACTCCCCACTAAAGTTGTTGATGATATGGTTTAGTGCCTCCATCTTCATGGCTTCCATAGGAAGACCGCTGAAGCTTAGCTTGCATAGCCTTAGCGTGAATCCGTCCATGGTCTGGACCAGGAGAACATGGATGCTTTTTTTGTGCTAATTGAGAATATGACAATCCAGGTTCCAATGTCAATGATTTCGTTTGAACTCAGAATAAATAGTAAGTGAGAAGCATTAAAGGCAACGACCACCTCAAGAGCTAGTTTTTGGCAGTGGCATAGAGCTAGATTTATAGGATATTAGTGCGGCAAAGTAGGCGGTCGGTGCTAGCATCAATGAGGTTTGGGTTCAAATGATTTGCCACAAATCCAGCAAAAGTTGAGATGAATTTGATTATAAGGGACCAAGTCGAGGTATTTTTGGTTATAAGGTACAAAGTTGGGGTGTTTATAAGGGACCAAGTTGAGATATGTTTCATTATAAGGGACCGGGTTTAGGTGTATTTCACTATAAGGGACCAAGTTGAGGTGTGCTTGACTTTCACCTTCTGATAAAACTAAAACTGAATAGAGTTCTCATGTAATTGATGAAACTGAAGTAGAAAAGAGTGCTCGCGTATCTGGCCAACAAGGTATAAATAACCTAAATATTTTCATTACCAACAGAACTGGCACTGCGGCCTCCAGCCTAGGCTCATGTTGGTCCGGTGCATGGTCATGCCTACTCCTGCTCTGGCAGCACCACTAGCTCCATAGGTTGCAATTGTGATCGGCAGGTCCTGATCCAACGATGCCATGACATTGCCATCGGCAAGATCACCATGTGGATGAATCTGTCTTCATTAGGGAAATGGTACCAGTGGTTGGTGTGGATGTTGGCATGGGTGAACATCACCATCTCATAGCTACGGTGGAAGGCGTGGTCATAGAGCAGAGTGGCATCCTTGGGGTTGATGACATAGACTTCCAGTGTCATGTACGTACTCTTTTGAAGGTCGTACATGTGGTGCTAGTGACGACTGTCATAACACACATCAAGGAAGGCACATACTAGTTGCCACTGAGACCTCCTTGGGGTGAAGGACCAAACACGCAGGACATATTCCTCGCTCACCCCGTACGGTAGGGTATGGAGCTCCTTTGAGGAGGGTGATACCCACAAGTGTAGGAGACCGCTAAAATCTTTGATTAGAAGTATTACCTAAATCTATAGTTTGTCATAAGGGGAGCACAACAATACGAATTAATACTTCAGCAATTGAGATATCACTCTCAACCACACGAATATATAAATATTCTCAAAAGAAAGTGGTGAATGTAGCAGTTGAATGAAATCAGTAAAGCAGAATAGTAAACAGTACCAGCAGATTTATAGTTTTTACCAAAATGATTTCAGTAGGTAAAGCATATGCATTAGGTAACCATCGGGGTGTTACATGGAGGAAAGAAATCATGTAATATAAATAGGCGTACCACGGTGTTTGTCTCTAATTCTTCTATATGTAGGCATGTGTTCCTAGTTTAGTTGTACGTGCTAACAAGAGTTTTACTGCCCTACTAAGGTTATAATGCATGTAGACAAGCAATGCAGTAAAACTCCACAATCACACAAACTCCTCAAATTATAACATCCCACTTGTTTTCCCAAGGGTATCATGGTAGGGCAATTCATAGGTTCAACACTATAATAGGTGATACACCATGTAGACAAATCCCAAATTCTCATATATGATGCATCAATAAAATTTCATAGTTGAGATCATGTTATTCGGGCCATAATAACATGCATTAAGAAAATCATAAGTGCATCAACATCCATACTAGAATATCTTGTGATGTGCCCATATTCCGCATATGTGTGTATCTTGTGATGGCAAACAATGTTGCTTCGGGAAGTTTTCACGTTCTCTGCACGGAAAAATTCATTTTCTATTTTCCCGGTATCGAAAAGGGTTTATTTTTTTAAAGTAGCTACGTGATGTGAAAATACGTTACCCTATTTTTAATAAATATTAGAGAGGATTTAGTGGACAATTCACCAATTGGCTGAACCTCAAAGCTTGTGGTGGACTGCCCGCAATTTAGACATGTTTATGTCGGTTTAGCTCGAACGTGCTCAAATTTAACCTAGAGCTTGCTGAAGAATTTTCCAAAAAATCATTTCTAGGTACAAATCATAATTTTTTTTTAGAGATCCACTAAGATATTAGCAAGACCCGACACATAGCTAAAAAACCCTAATTTACGCAATCTTCGTGGCATTTTGAAACTAGAATCTTAATTTATTTCAGCCACACATCATGCATCCAACGACCAAATATTTGGGGTTCCGTCCTCCCACCAATCCAAAATTTCGTGTTTGGGCATGATGTATACGCACTTCTATTCTTTTAGATAGTTGTTGGGCCTCCAAGTACAGAGGTTTGTAGAACAACAGCAAGTTTCCCTTAAGTGGGTTACCCAAGGTTTATTGAACTCAGGAAGTAAGTTGTCAAAGGTATCCCTCTCAAGCAACCCTGAAATCAAGATACAAGAAGTCTCTTTTGTCCCCAACACACCCAATACACTTGCCAGGTGTATAGCCGCACTAGTTTGGCGAAGAGATAGTGAAATACAAGTGGTATGGATGATTATAAGACAACGGTGTTAGAAAAGAGCTTTTGACGGGGAGGAACAAGTTGAAATATCCTGTAGATCCCCGGCAACAACCACAGAAAATACTTTGATGGCGTGGAGGAGACTAAAGGCAAACTGAAATAAAGATGGAAGAAAGCAAACATGTAACAGATCTAGATGCAAACGACATTTCAATATTTAGAAACAAGGCCTAGGGATCATACTTTCACTAGTGAACACTCTCAATAAATATATTCTCTTCATGATACTACCCTGAACTACTCTCTGGTTGGACACTCCAATCCATGGTAGGGCTATAACATCACTCCTCAAAGTCTGGCTTCCCCATCTAGATAACCCCACATTGTCACCTTGAGCGCTAGATGATTCCAACAAACACCACAATTTCATAGAGACAACCAACTCAAAATATACTCATGATAAGTATTTATAAACTCTAGCCTAAGTTCCACCACGACGTGCACGCTGTCACTTTCACACACGTGGGGAGAGTCGGAGATCTATTAAAGCACTTGAGTATTTATGTAAACTCTAGCCTAAGTGCCACCACGCCGTGCACGCTGTCACTTCCACACACGTGGGGAGAGCCGGATATCTATTAAAGCACTTGAGTATCAAAGTATATCTACTTGACTACAAAGCTCATGATCACAATATGATCATGCATAGAGAGAGAGAGAGAAATGAACACATAGCTACCAGTAGAGCCCTTAGCCTCGAGGAAGAACTACTCCCTCCTCATCATGGGAATCAGCAACGGCGATGGAGATGGTGGTGGAGATCGAAGGAGATGGCTCCGGAGGCACTTCCCCATCCCGACAGGGTGCCAAAACAGAGACTTCTATCACCCGAATCTCCCCTTCGGTGGCGGCGGCGCTGCGGAACTTTTCGTGGATGTATGCCCCTGTTAGGGTTTACGTCTCGGGGAGACGTATATATAGGCGAAAGGGCAAGGAAGGTGGAGCCTCGAGGGGCCCATGCCTAGGGCTGGCGCAGCCGGGGGGACCTGCGCCACCCTAGGATGTGGCCGCCTCCTGGCCCCCCTTCGTCTGTCCTTCTTGCTCCGTGTTTGCTCTGGTAAAATATTGACTTTGGCTTCCGTCCCGTACAATTCCGAGAATATTACTTTTCTGGCTTTTCTGAAACCAAAACAGCAGAAAACAGGCAACTGGCACTGCGGCATCTTGTCAATAGGTTAGTTTCGGAAAATGTATAAAAATGCCTCAAAGTGTAGACAAAGAAAAGTTGATACTAAACAAGCATGGAACATCAAAAATTATAGATACGTTTACGACATATCAAGCATCCCCAAGCTTAACTCCTGCTCGTCCTCGAGTAGGTAAGTGATAAAAAGAATAATTTTTGAGGTGACATGCACCATCACAATCTTGATCAAAATATTTGTAAAGCATTGATAGCTGGGATCAAAGTACTCTAAACATGAGCATGAAAGATGAAGTTATAACAATAATACAAAGCAACTATGTTGCAACATGAAAGGATTCAAACAAAGGTTCATGAATAACAATGCATTGAAAGATGTTTGTTTGTTTCACATATAAAAAACATAGCATAGTGGTATTCAGCTTGTCCCTCATAGAGTAGCAAAACATGAATGCATAGGACACCTTCAAAGTTCATAAGGGTGACTAGATACAAATAGTTTAATAACAAGCAATATCAACATTATGAATCAATCAATAAGTTTTGGGACAATACACATAGAACTAAGAATGGCAACTATGCTCTCTTAATTGGTGCCTAAGGATAGAAGGCGGAGACTCAATATAAAAGCGGGAGAAAAGCCCTTCCTAAGGGAAGCAGGGATTTCAAGTTTCATAAAGAGGTTCCAAAAATTATGGTACTTGTTAGCTTTCAGCTCTCATTGCCCCTATCATAAGCATATTGAAGTGATTAAGGTTAAAGTGAAAAAAGATGGAGTATTTGCTTGACAAAGTATAAGTTGGCAATCTCATGTCCCTTGAGTACGAGGGCCGCTCCTCATGCTACTCAACTTTAGTCACGGTAAGTTCTTGTCATAGTAAGTACATGTGTATCATAGAGAACCGCCAACGGGGCGCCCCTTGCCCCATGACACATGAGCTATCCCATATCAAAATTATAAGGCAACATACAATGAGCATCTCAACAATCTTCTTATTTACCATGGGAAGATGGTGCTTTTTTCTCTTCTTTCCTCTTTTTCTATATCTTTTTTTCTTTTATAAGAAGAATGTTTCATAGATTGCTCACTATGGTGATGCTGCAAGTTTCCACCATGATTAGGCATGGCTTAGGCTAGCGGCCTAGGCATTTCTATAACGCATATATATAACTCCATGGACTTACAAGCTCCCCTTTTATTTCACACCGCCGACATCCATAAACAAAAGAGCATGATATCAACTCAGTAGATATTTACATGTGTTGAAAGCGTTCCCCGTGACAGCACGGTTCTGCTAATTCCCAACTTATAAGTGCAAGCATATACAACATAGATGACACAATGGTTCAAGTTTATTAAGGGCAATAAAAATAAAGTGTGCCATCAAGTTTGTGAAAACTTTAATCGCTAATTTTCTCATAACAAGTTTAATTTGGAAGATAGATAAAACAAGAATATACTTGGAATGTTGTAAGACACCATGCATAGGAATTTATAGTGGAATCTTTCGAATAACTTGGTTTCTTGGGAGTTGGATGCACGAGTAGAGATTACGCAATACAAGTGGAGGCTAGCAAAAGACTGGGAGCGACCAACTAAGAGAGCAATAATGGTCATAATCATGCAGAGCGACAAAACTTTACTAATCAAAGCATAAAGTGGTATCACAAGTCAAAAACTAAATGATCATAGAGGATGAGGTGACTGGTTCATAGTCATAACATGGTGTGAGCATGTGCCAAGTCAACCCAAACAAAGCATCAAAGGAAAATACCACAATACTATGCTTTTGTATGCTAAAACAACGCATAATTCTTTCAAGGCACATTAAGCAATCTCAATTGTTTGGAACAAGTGATGCTACAACAATAATCACTAAGCATAAGGTCAAAGCAACATATAGCATAACATGATAAAGTCTAAGTCACAGTCAAAACAAGCTCCTTTTTGTACCACTATAAGCATGAAACTTTCTACTCTTTTCCAACACCAATCGACTTATTTGAAACAACTCACAAAGATAATAATCAATAAAGATCAGTGAGCTTGTCTCACAAATCCACAATGAATAACTAAAAAGTTCTAAGCAAAAAGCACAAGAAAACTAAGGCTAAACACAATGCTAGCAAAAGAGAATACTCACAAGACAATAAGAATGAAAACTATAGTGTTATAGGCAATGAAAACAGAGTATGTCTCTCTCTCCAAAATAAGTGTGTTGGGATCCAGCCAACTTATTGCATCAAACCAAGCAAAAGAAAACTAAAAACAAAAACAAAGACGCTCCAAGAACAACATAATTATGCATGAAATAATAAAAATGAAGTGTCTAGAAAGACCTAAGATTTTTATTGATGAAGAAGGGGATGCCTTGGGAATCCCTAAGATTTGACGCATGTACCTATTGAATATTTCTTGGGGTGGCATCCCCAAGCTTGAGATTTTGTCCATTCTTCATCTCATTACATCATTCTTCCCCTACACTTGAAAATTTCCTTCATACAAAACTTCACACAATCTTCATTAGCAACATTAGTGCACTCAAAAGTAATAAACCTTTGGGTTTAGTTTAAAAACAGCAAAACTTTCATTAAAGACACAAGCTATTGTAGCAATTCCCTCAAAAATCTAAATTTGGCAAAGAGAACTCAAAAGGAAATCAATAAAGAGGCAAATGCAAACAATGGCAGAAATCTGTCAAAACATACCAGTAGGTAAAAACCAATTTTTTCGAAGACCTTATGTTGCTCAAATCAAAAATTGTTGAACTAGCAAACGTTAGCTAACAACCTGGGGGATTTATTCAGAAAATTACTGCTCAATCCGACATACAGGGATGTTTCACAATTTTTTACACTGAAGCACAAAAATCTGTTTCGGGATAGCAACTTCCCCAAATCTTACTTCTCTCTCATTAGAGGTTATTCTTGGTACAAAAATCACACAAAAAGGATAAGAAGAGTTTATTACAGAAGTAATAACTCCCAAGACTCAATAAAACTATTGGGTTATCTCCCAAGAAGTACTTTTCTTTAACGCCTTTAAGTTAGGCATGATAATTTGAGAAGATGCCCACATAATAAATATGAATTGAAGTAAAAGAGAGGATCAAGAAGCAAATTCAAAACACATTTAAGTCTAACCCACTTCCTATGCATAGGAATATTGTAAAGAAACAAGTAATAAAAGCACAAAGCAACAAGCATAGGAAAGCAAAACAAATGCAACTTCAAGATTTTCAACATAAAGAGAGGAAACTTAATATTGTTGAAATACTTAAAACCATGTTTCCCTTTCTTATAATAACTTTCAGTAGCATCATGAATAAAATTAACAATATAACTATCACATAAAACATTCTTATCATGAGCTACATCCATAAAATAATTATTACTCTCCACATAAGCAAAGTCATTCTTACTAATTGTAGTGGGAGAAAATTCAACAAGATAGCTATCATTATTATTCTCATCACCAAAATCATCAAATATAGGAGGCATATTGTAATCATAATTAATTTTCTCCTCAATAGTAGGTGGACTGAAAATAACATATTCATCATTGTAATCATCATATATTGGAGGTTTGGTATCATCATAATCAATAGAATAGCTATCTTCCAAAGCTAGGGAACTAAAAAGACCATTTTCATAAAAACTAGCTTCCCCAAGCTTAGACATTTCCATAGCATTAGAAATAATGGTGTTCACAGAATTCATACTAATAACATTGCTATTAGCATGGAAATAAAGCTCCATGGGTTTTTTAATTTTCTCTTCAAACCCTTCATGTCCTAACTCAAGATAAATACTATAAAGGAAATAACTCCGAGCACTCACACCGGAGGATGTGAGTATCTTTTACCTTACCTCCCCAGCAACGGCGCCAGAAAAGAGCTTGATGTGTACGCACTTCTATTCTTGTAAACATTTGTTGGGCCTCCAAGTGCAGAGGTTTGTAGAACAGCATCAAGTTTCCCTTAAGTGGATTACCCAAGGTTTATCGAACTCAGGGAGTAAGTGGTCAAAGGTATCCCTCTCAAGCAACCCTGCAATCAAGATACAAGAAGTCTCTTTTGTCCCCAACACACCCAATGCACTTGTCAGGTATATAGGTGCACTAGTTCGGCGAAGAGATAGTGAAATACAAGTGGTATGGATGATTATAATACAATGGTGCCAGAAAAGAGCTTTTGACAGGGAGGAACAAGTTGAAGTGTCCTGTAGATCCCCGACAACGACCATAAAAAAGACTTTCATGGCATGGAAGAGACTAAAGGAAAACTGAAATAAAGATGGAAGCAAGCAAACATGTAATAGATCTAGATGCAAACAATGTTTCAATGTTTAGAAACAAGGCCTAGGGATCATACTTTTACTAGTGAACACCCTTAATAAATATATTATTTTCATGATAATACCCAGAACTACTCTCCGATTGGACACTCTAATCTATGGTAGGGCTATAACAGCACTCCTCAAAGCCCGCCTTCCCCATCTAGATAACCCCACACTGTCACCTTGAGCGCTAAATGGTTCCAACAAACACCACAATTTTATAGAGACAACCAACTCAAAATATACTCATGATAAGTATTTATAAACTCTAGCCTAAGTGCAACCACGGCGTGCACGCTATCACTTTCACACACGTGAGGAGAGTCGGAGATCTATTAAAGCACTTGAGTATTTATGTAAATTCTAGCCTAAGTGCCACCATGGCGTGCACGCTGTCACTTTCACACACGTGGGGAGAGCCGGATATCTATTAAATCACTTGAGTAGCAAAGTAGATCTACTTGATTACAAAGCTCATGATCACAATATGATCATATATATATATATATATAGAGAGAGAGAGAGAGATGAACATATAGCTACCAGTAGATCCCTTAGCCTCGAGGAAGAACTACTCCCTCCTCATCATGGGAATCAACAATGGCGATAGAGATACTGGTGGAGATCGAAGGAGATGGCTCCGGAGGCACTTCCCTATCCCGGCAGGGTGCCGGAACAGAGACTTCTATCTCCCGAATCTCCCCTTCGGTGGCGGCGACACTGTGAAACTTTTCATGGATGTATGCCCCTGTTAAGATTTACGTCTCAGGGAGATGTATATATAGGCTAAAGGGCAAGGTCGGTGGAGCCTCGAGGGGACCACACCTAGGGCTGGTGCGGCCAGGGGGACTCGCTCCACCCTAGGGTGTGGCCGCCTCCTCCCCCCCCCTTCGTTTGTCCTTCTAGCTCCGTGTTTGCTCCGGTAAAATATTGACTTTGGCTTTTGCCCCGTCCAATTTCGAGAATATTTCTTTTCTGGCTTTTCTGAAACCAAAAACAGCAAAAAAAGGCAATTGGCACTATGGCATCTTTTCAATAGGTTAGTTTCGGAAAATATATGAAAATGCCTCAGAGTATAGACAAAGCAAATAAAAGTTGATACTAAACAAGCATGGAACATCAAAAATTATAGATACGTTTACGACCTATCAGGGCACGCAAATTATCACGCCATAGAGTGAAATTAAACTTTCGCACAATAATATTATTGTTTAGCCCTACCGCACATTGCACCCCAAGAATTCACGTAGAGGGAAAGTACGTAATCTATTCAAAACCCTCCTTTATCGAAAGGAGACAGATCCAAATCTCCTCCCCTCGCCCTCACTCATCGTATCCCCCCACCCTCATCTCTGTCCATCCGTCTAGTAGTCATCTAGACGTTGCCCTAGCCCAAACCCTAGCTCGTCCTCACCTTCCCAATTTCCCCCACAATGTCAAGCTCGGAGATCTGCCACCTCACCATCGAGAACTACGATATCGTCGTTAGCCACACCGGCAAGGTCTGCCACCTCACCAACAAGGTCTTCCCCCTCACCGAGAACCTCGGTGTCAAGTCTTATACCTCATCGTCCACCTCACCAACAATGTATGTCCGCTCGTCGTCAAGGTATGCCACTTCGCCTCTCACCACGCCGCCAAGGAACGCCAAATCGTTGTCCACCTCGCTGACAAGGTCTTCCACCAAGGTTCCCAGCAAGAAGCGCACAAATAAAAAGACGCTAGTGCTTGTAGGCAAGGAAACAATCACCTAGTTTTTCTTCTCTTCTAAGCTTGCTCAATGCTCATGTGTGTTTTCCTGTTTGAGACAATAATTTCTTTGCCTATAAAATTTCTTGTTTGAAGGTTGTTCATTATCCTGCTCATGTTTGCTATAGGACAATCAACACCATCTATTATATTTTGTTTAATTGCCTGTTTAATTTGTAGCTTACTTGGATTTATTTATTGATGTTAGAACCTCAAATGCATCCCATGGAAGAAAGTCGGCTGAAAAACATCATGAGAAACAATGAGCGGTTGCAACAACTGGGTGTTAGGCCCTTTGCAAGTATTTTCACATCGCCGATTGTATTCTCTCCTAAAAAGAGATAAAATGAAGGCTCTGGATCTGCGTATGATCCTCAAGAGGAGGAAGATATCACCAAATAAGACATATATTATTTTAGTGAGGAGGATGAGCTACATGTTGACCCCTTACCTTCTTACTAATCTTGTGTTGAATTGTTTGCTAACTGATTTTTTATATATCTGCTGAGTTGACTGGTACATATGAAATTTGTACCCTGAGAAGAGAAAATGCAAGAAGACATCTACCGTCAGGACAAAGTTGGCTCATGCTGGTGTAGCAAGTACTCGAAAGCACGTCTTGGCAGGCCTAGGTGCCGACACAGAAACTTATAGAAAAACCAGGTACAAGGGGAAACAACCAACTTCCCGAGGCGCCCGAGCAGCTCCCCAAGGCCAGCAGTGAGGTCCCTGCCTTCCGCAGGCACCTCCCCAAGGCTAGTATCCTGCTCCCTGCCTTCCGCGGGAACCTCCCCAAGGCTAGCAGCATCCCCCACCCGGCCATGGATGGGCGCCTCTCTAAAGCGATCATTCACCTGAGGGTTCAGCTACCCTAGGCGAGGGGTCAGGCTCCCAAGCTAAGGGGTTAGATTCTTGTCGTGATGGATAGTTCTTTGACTGTTTTGACTGGAATCAAGAAGGTAACGTGTTAAACAAATTTCTTTCTCTATAGTAACACATTCAAATTATATTGTATAAACCATATAATTATTGCATTTTATCATTGTAGAACACTAACTCATAACCATTATATTCTTGTAGATGAACTTGGCTATAATCATTCTAAAGACATTGTTATGCATGATGATCATCAGTTGGTGGTTGACAAGATGCCGACAGAACAAAAACTTCAACTTGTCTTCCCTGCAGGTAGAACTAGATCGGTGTCACCATTGATTGTTGTCAAGTTTTCCACTGAGTGCATAGTAACAGTTAATACTAATATGCCTATATTCCCCTAGTGGAAATAGTATAGGGAGAGACCAAATCTCAGAGCAGACTTCTATGGAAAAGTTTTTGTATGTTCTATAACACTCAGTTATCTATTTCTTCCATTGCTGTTAATGCAAAGGCTGATGATTCATGTTTTATTTCAGCAAAATTTTGTCATGTACCCCTCTCTACCTGATGTGTTGTTTGATTGCAATAAGCAGTTCATGAGGCACGCAAAAAATCAACAGCATTATCTGAAGAAAGAGTTTTTTTACCCCTTACGAGAGAATAAAGTTACAAGGATATCTCATGTGGAACACATGAGCAATGAGGATTAGTGTAGGCTTATCGATTTTTGTTCTGACCCCAAGAATCAATTCATGTCTTGTTTACTCAACTTTCTTCATGTTTGAATTGTTCAAGCGGGACTAACTATATGCTTCCTTTTTGTATAGGCTCTGTCTGAAAAAACAAGGTGAGAAGAAAGTGCGTCAAGTACCATCATGCCAATGGTGCTTGATGCTACGAGGTTTTGTGTGACATGGAGGAAGACTCCATTGAACTTCTTGAAATGGCAATGTGAAAGAAGCAATTGTAAGTGATCTATAATACTTTCCATATTTGTAAAATTCAATGCCCTTTTCTTTCCTCAAACATATCCAATATGCTTATAATTTGCTCGCTGGGTTCATCATATTCTATTTTATTCCTAAAACTGGTAGGCAGTTGTCATGGAAAGCAAGATGGTGCCATATTCTTCATAAAATGGCACGGGGATGAACCAATTCCTTCTAGCGACGATATGCACTTTGTGCTGTCGCAGGACAAGAGAAAGACAACTTTTCTAAAGAAGATGGGCATCCATGCAAGTACTTTAAGACCAACCAAGTATCAACTAGAAGTGCAACTCAAGGCTTATATAGAAGGTAATGTTGACATGCTCTCTACCATTGAGGAGTTAGATAAGGTGAGTGAATTTGGCAAGGCGGAAGTATTTGGAAGACCTAAAAGCAATGCGGAAAAAACAAAAAGATCTGAGGAAGAAACAATAAGAGACAAATGCATTAATTCAACAAGCGTTGGATTCTCTGTCTGAACTAGAACATACAATTTGGTAAGCGAACTGGTGGTGTGAAACTTATGGTAAATCTTGAAAAATTGTTAGGCATTTGGCCAAGAAATTGCTCTAAATAGTTTGGCGGTCTTATGATGTTGAACCTTTATGTGAGTTTTTTAAGATCATGTTCATTTTTGTGAAATGAAACATTTGTCTACGTGGCGTGCGGAGGCTGGTCAACCGCCATGAAAAAATAATAACTTCACGACCTAGACGATACAGGGTCCTATATGCGTCTCTCTCTGATTAGTCCACGTGTTGTCCTCCCAGTAATCCACGTGTTATCATTTAAATGGACCACGTGTCTGTCTGCTGACGGCAGGCTGAGACAAAATTAAATTCATCATGGCTGGGATAACATCATACACGACATGATGACATAAGGATAAAAATGTATGACGATTAAAAAATCAATCTAACAATGACGCTAAAAATCGTCCCAACGGTGATAATGTCATTGACAACCACCGTGACGTCACCAGGCGGTGCTAACGGTAGCTTACGGTGCCATCTGCCATGTGGCATATTCTATGACAAAAAAATATCACGGTTGATTGGGCTTGGGCTGGTCCCATTAGCCGAGACGAAAATGCAGAAATGTCACAGATGATTGTGACGTTTTCTGATAGAAAAAATGTCATGATTCCAATTATGATGTGAGATTCATGTCCCTTTTTCGTTGCAGAATTCATCGTGGTTGGCCATCTATGACGTTTTACCCCTCATCCCTGACGAAATCAGATCATCATATACCGTCCAGATTCTTCTAGTGTTGGATGGTTACACCGTGAGGACTTCCATGATATAGTCAAATATGTATAGAAAATTCTGGTTGCTGGTTGTACCGTAATTCACACGTGGAACAATCAAATGCATGCAACATGCACCTTGGTAGACGGGCATGACACACAATTGAGATTCTTAAAAAATAAAATTTGTAACTTTCATCTGTTATTAATGACCTCAAAGCATTAGCAGAAGTTTGACTGCTAGTTGTGCATGAAATTGAGATCAAGAGCCAATCAAATATAGAGATAGCACGACTTCTGCATAAGGAGGAGCTAAAATGGTATCAATGCTCCAAAGCCCAACTTATTTTGGAAGGAGATACGAATAAAAGATACTTTCATAGTGTCGCTAATGGACGACACATGAAGAAACTTATTTGTTATCTAATCCAAGAAGACGGAATCATTGAGGGACATAAGCAACTAAAGTCGTACTCCCTCCTTTTCAAAATATAAGATGTTTTAGATTTGTACAGAAAATGTATCTAGACTTCTTTTAGTGTGTAGATTCACTCTAAACCTGAGTGAACCTATATACTAAAATTAGTCTAGATACATTTGCTTCACAAAGCTAAAACATCTTATATTTTGAAACGGATGGAGTACATCACAAATTAGTATAAAGTTTTGTCTGGAGTTCCGGAAGAAGGTAACTTATCTTTGGATGAGTCCCGAACGGACGACATACCCCAGGTTTCCGGTGAGGAGAACAACCTACTAATTTCTCCCTATTTTGAGGAGGAAGTGAAAAGGTCAGTTTTCCAAATAGAACACAACAAGGCCCCTACTCATAACATCCTCGATGGAGTGGTTATGCTGCATGAAATAGTTCTGAACTGCATAGGAAAAAGTTCAATGGGGTTATTTTAGAAAATGATTTCGAGAAAGCCTATGGCAAGGTCAGGTGGTCTTTCCTACAACATACTCTCAGAATGGAAGGTTTTTTGCTGAGTGGCGTGCTTTAATCCAAATTTTTGTGTCGGGGGTAGTGTGGCTATTATAGTTAATGATAATCTTGGCAAATACTTTCAGACAAAAAAAGGATTACAGTAGGGTGACCCATTATCACCAATGCTATGCAATATAGTGGTTGATATGTTTGTTGTCATGATTGCCCATGTAAAGTCTGATGCAAAATTTAAAGGTGTGATTCCTCATCTGGTTGATGAAGTTCTATCTATCCTTCAATATGTTGATGATACGATTCTTTTTATGGAACATGTATAAAAAAGAAGAATCTAAATTTAATTGTTTCAGCTTTCGAGCAACTTTTGAGTCTAAAAAAACTTCTATGAGAGTGAGTTGTTTTGTTTTGGTGAGGCTCGAGACGAGGCTGGCCTGTATGCTGAATTATTTGGCTGTGGTCAGTGCCAATTCCCTATTAGGTATTTGAGAATCCCGATACATTATCGGAGATTAAATAATGCTGAATGGAAGACTATTGAGGAAAGTCTACAGCTAAGATTACACACTTATAAACGTTAACTATTATCCCTAGGGGAAGATTGATACTCATCAACTCGGTAGTGAGTAATAGTGTACTATACTTGATATCTTTGTTTCAACTTTCAAAAGGGTTTTTTCGATCAAGATTCTTTTGGCAGGGTGACAATGAGAATAATATCGACTGGCTAAGTGGAGTGTGGTTTGCCATCCCAAAAACCAGGGTGGACTTGGTATTCATGATCTCGAGATCAAGAATATGATCCTCTTCGTTAAATGCCTCTTCAAGTTACTTAATAAAGATGGGGTACGGTAAACTCTCCTTAAACAAAAATATGTTAACTCGAAATCTTTTTCCTAGGTAATTTGGAAACCTGGGGGATTCATATTTCTAGGCTAGTTTAAAGACAGAGAAGAAACATTTATTCCGCTTTTAATCCTTTTCAATCAAGAACGGATCTGAGATATGGTTCTAGGAGGATAACTGACTGGGCAATACTACACTCTGGGAACAATATCCAACATTTTATAATATTTTTAGTCATAAGGGTGATACAATCGTCAAAGTGATGGAGTCTTCTCTTTAGAATGTGACTTTCAGAAGAGATTCAATTGGACCTAGACTTTCCTCTTGGAATGCCTTGCCTTAGTACAATTAGCACTTGGGCTCGATGAATTTCCTTGGAATTTAAATGAGAATAGTCAATTCTTAGTTAGTTCTTCATACAATGCACTGGTCCAGTCAGACTTACCGGTTGATTATAATAGGAAAATCTAGAAGATGAAAATACCTCTAAAAATAAATAAAAGTTGCTTGGTATCTTCATCGGGGTTATTCTTATTAAAGAAAATCTTGTTAAGCGGAATTGACATGGGAATACGAAATGTATCTTTTGTGACCATAATGATACAATTAACCATTTGTTCTTTTATTGTAATTTTTGCGCGTTCTATACGCATCCAAGAAGCTTCAGTCTTGTATCCACCGTGTAGTGTTGCCAATATATTTGAAAATTGGTTACATAATATAGCTTACAAGTACATAATACTTCTTAGGATGGGGTGATTACCATTATCTCGTCGCTATATATATATATATATATATATATATATATATATATATATATATACACACTAAAGTTTTTAATGATATTTTTTCTCTTTTGGAAGTTATCTACTGGTGTACTGGTACCCTCCTCTTATGGTCGTCTCTACATTATATTAAGTTTCACGATCTTTTTATGGAGGTGCGTACATAGATGGAGGATACGGCACGAGATTTATTTTCCCGGCATGGATGGCAGCATAATCTTCGGATAGGCCCTCCAGCACTTTAGGCGTTTTGCAATTTCCATTATGATATGTAATTCGTATGGTTTATTTTTGCTTTGTGACCATGGACTTGTTTGGGCTGTGGTGCATCTTAGTTATGTAGAGAGGTCGGTGTAATATTTAAAACTCTGTATGTAATAAAATGCTCTATCGAAGAAAAAAAAGTTGAGAAGAAAACCATAGTTAAGAAGAAAGCATGCAGTTGACGAGAAATATACCATGGAGAAAACCATTTACTAGATTCTTATGGTGTGTAACCGTGCTGTGTTAGGTAGCTAACATATTGAATCTCGTATGTATAACATTTAAATGTATTGATCTACTCTACCGTGGCACATACATATATGTTGGCCTGCACACCCTCTAGCTTAGTAGGCACAAATAGGAAAGGGAAGTACATTTAGACACATTGAGCATGCAAGCTATAACCGCATACTGCCATCTCTAGGGCACCAGCATCCTGCAATCATAATACATAGGCATAAACATGCAAATGGTTAAATGTGAGAGGGGAGCAGCCAAAGAAGGCACAGCGATGTCGATATATAGGGCATGTGTGCTGCATAGAATTGTTTGCATGTGTAGTAGTAACAAGCTTTCCAGCGATTGCAGGGAAAGCTACATGCAGGTGGATCATATTAAAGAAATGAGAAGCATCCTAGCTAGCTCTTTCTAGCCAGTGTCATGAGATGAGAAGCTGGATGGATGAATGGAGCCACCCTCCAGTGAGAGAATAGAAGAGAAGAGGGGATCAGAGAGGTGCAGAGCTGTGTAGGTAGGTAGGTAGCCTGCCTGATTGCCTGAACAATCTTCCTCCCTTTTCCATTCCACTGCAGGGCCAGAAGAAGGACTTGGATAGGCATCTGCCTCCCATGGTGTCTCATCTTATATGTAAATGTCAATGCATGTGCCATTGTGCATGCCTAGCCTATGCACATGCGTCTAGTAAAAGCTCTCCAGCTTACTAATAAGCTAGGCTAGCTAGCTAGCCTTGCGCTGGTACAGTGTAGTAGCTTATAGCAAGGACAGAGCAAATTAGTAAACAATCATGCGTGGCATGTGCAAAGATTGATTATTGCAATGCTAGCTTCATGGACACATGAGTGTATCAGCTAATATCTAATATTTGACACGACTTATAACTGTACGGTTTGCAGCATGACTTTGAAACGATTGTTGCAAGCATCACATCACCTGCACGTCACGAGGTGCGCATCATGGAAACCGTAGACATGCAGTTTTGGCATTCTTGCTACGCAGGCCTGATGGATCGATCAGTTGTGCCTAGCTGCTTTCTCCATAATGCAAAGAGGTCCCATGCAAAAAAATCAGAGGCCCATGCCCCTACCTATCTTGCTACCTACCTATGCTATGCCTACTGCACGCGCGCCCTACTTCATACGGTGTGCACCCCCCCATCTACCACCGATCGATGGATAGATGTAAAACTTTGAAGAAAAGGGTGAGGTATATGATCATGGAAGCATCATCGATCAATCCCAGAGAATGGCATGGCGTCTACACGGAGTACTAGCAGGGGTTGATACACGGAGCCAGCTGCAACCTTTCTCTCTTTAGTCTTTACATATGTAGGAGAGCTGTCTATCGATCTATCAATGTATGATACCTCGCCATCAATCGATTCCCCTCCTGATCTCTTCTCCCCTGAGGCGCGTCGACGGCAAGTACGGTCCCGGTGACGCGTGCCGTCGTCGTGATACGATACGTACCCCTCGCCGTGTAGCGGTGGTGGTGGGGGGAGGTCTATGGCTATGCGGGTAATGGAGGTGAGAGGGCGAGGAGGAGGGGACCGGCCCTCTTTGAGATGGAAGGCGACCGGTGAAGGGCCGGCCGGGCCGGAGGGAGTGAAGAAAGGGGGGCGGTGTAGTATGGCATGGTACAGTGCACATGCGTTATGGCGCCACGCATGGACAAGATATTGATTAATATTGCCCCTGCCATGCTTAAAGCTACACACTCTCTCTCACTCACTCACTCATGCATATAGTATATATTTCTCTTGTTTTCTAGGGCTTGCATATACATATGCCATGCTATGACATGCATGGACCACTAATTATGTGCCTCGAGGGCGTGGCCCTTTCAACATCACCAAGGCCCCTTTGGGATCCATTGGGTCGTCTATAGCTACCTAGAGTGTACGTACGTACACTTGCTGCTAAGTACTCTGCTAATGTATACCATCATGTATGCGTCAGGAGACGCGCTTAATCAATACCGATTCTACTTTATGAGATGAGGGGTAGAGGTGGTGTGGCTTGCTAAGTCGTTATGAAACGAAATAGCTAGGGACGGCGCAGTGCTGATCACATTAGTGTGTAGCTACAGATCTTGTGTGCCTGGTGCCTACAGATCCTACCAGCTCTTTCGGTGCCATTTCCGTGGCATTTCCTGAATTATATGGTCTTGGGATAATATTAAACTTAGTATGAATATATACCTGTAATCTAGCAAGCTGAGTAAGTGTTCCATGCAAACTACAACAAGTACATGCAATATATTTGGATTTTTCCGATAAAAAACTGAATTGTCCAAGAAGAAAGAATTATACTTGGATGGTCCCTGCAAGGAGGATCCGTAGCCAAAGGTGGGGCTTGGATGTGATATGGACCCCTTGGAGGATGAAAGGTAGCTAATAGCTAGGGGACCTCTATCCTAGATATTTCTTCAATATAAATCATTTTTTATGTTTTGCCAAATGCCATTCAATTCAGATGAGATGGCACTTTCTTATGCAGTAATGTCTTTGGCACTTATGTGTGTGTGTGTGTGTGTGTATCGGAGTCTACTTCAATTGGTTCCTTTGAATCTATTCCTTTAACTCGGTCCAACCAAAATGAAATACCATTCAGGCCAACATGAGCGGTTCACCTGCCCTGATTATTATTCTGGGTCATATTAATCAATGCAACACAAAAGTGATGTACTATTACCGGCAAATACCTATGCTTTGCAATGGATAATGAAAGTGTAGTTGTTCGCAACATCAACCACATTCCGCCGTATTTTGTGTGTGTGTGGGGGGGGGGGGGGTGATTGAGTTAGTTTGTCATGGGTGAGCTTTGTTCTGTTTGAGCTATTTATTAACTTATTCTTGTCAGGTTGTTTTTAGGGTGGGACATGGATGTTATGGTGGAAACACAACATTAACTCTAACTTATGTAATATTAAAGACAACTTTTGATGTTATATACCCAAAACAAATTTAAATTTTGAAAACCAAGACCCAAGTGAACTAAAGTCGACCTCTTTCTAGAAGCAACAATTGCTATGGTAACTACAAAATCATAATCCTACAAAATACCTTCTTTATCACGTATTCATGAATTTTTCGTTTGAATGTATGTAGACCATGTTTATCAATTTGAATCGTTAGTATGTGCTCAGGTTTTTTTTTTTTTAATATTTTTTAAATTTGTTATGCTCATTTAAACTGGCAGTTTGGCCTCGGCATAGTAGTTGCGCTCGAAGTAAGGACAAAACCGAACACCATTCGCAGCTAGAGGCAAAACTGAGTATAACAAGACCACCTCTGAGGACAATCTGATAATTATTCCGATAATATATAGGTTATCCGAGTTGTAACTCGCAAAAGTGGGGCGGCACCTCCCGCATAATTGGGGCTGAGGGAGCAGGAGCACGAAGCAATGAAACCAAACTGTGACACTGAATCCATACGCGTACAGTATAACATACGTAGGTCGGAAAAATCAACAGGAGCTCACAGGGGCACCACACAGATCATTTTTATTCGTATGAGATAAGTCGGTCTTGATTGGGGACGATAATATGCTGACAAAATCCGTAGATCTGCGCGCGCGGGTCCCGCATCGGAGCGCGTGACCCACGTCTGGCAAAACCGTTGGTTCGCTTTCTGCACACCCTGCCTGCCTGCCTCCCCTCCCCTCCCCTCCCCCTTTCTACGCACGTACAGCGGACGGCGGCGAGCCGTGTACACACACACACGACGGATCAGGAGATGGCAAATCCCGGGTTCGACGCTGCCATGTGGGCCCATACCAGGTACCACAAGTCCTTCATTCAGAGGCTTCAAAGCGCCACCACATGGCCGATCGATCCGTCACAGGATACCCAGAGCAACCCCTGGACCTGGAGCAAGATCTCGGGAGTCGTGAATACTACGTATACAGTAGTATATGAGCATCTCCACTCGTTGGCCAAACCCAGGCCGAAATCCGGACGAAACTTCGGCCGAACGGCGCAAGTTTTCGGCCTGGGTACGCCCAGTTTTCCACTCGCGTACCCAGGCCGAGTTCCCGGGTCGCCATTTTCGCTAGAATTCGGCTCAAATTCGGCTAAAGTTCGTCCAAATTTCGGCATAGTTCGTTATACGATGAATACAAAACACTTTAAGACCAAAGTTCGGCGAGTTCGGCGTAATGTAAACATAGTTCGGCCTGCAATAAAATTACAACATATTTCGGCCAAGTTCGGTCAGTTCATGCTCAGCATCTACGTCGTGTTGCTCCTGCGTGTCCATAGGTGCTCGACAAGATCATCCTGCAGCTGTTGATGCATCGCCAGATCTCGGATCTCCTGACGCATTGCAATAAATGCAACCCATGTTGGAGGCACCTGATGATCAGGCTTGGCAAGAGGACCCTGTAGATGGTATGGCTCGTCCTCCTCGAGCAAACTCATTGGATCCTTTCTCTCATCCTCAATGATCATGTTGTGCAAGGTCACACAAAAGTTCATCACTTCCCACATCCGATCTTTCGACTAGGTCATAGCAGGTAATCGGACAACTGCAAACCTCTGCTGGAGCACACCAAATGCCCGCTCCACGTCCTTCCTGCAAGCTTCCTGTTCCTTGGCAAAGTGAGAATGCTTGGGGAGCATTGGGCCTGAGATAGTCTTCACAAATGTTGGCCATATTGGATAGATGCCATCTGCTAGATAGTATCCCTTGTTCTAGTGATGCCCGTTGATCTCAAATTCCACAGGGGGAGCATGACCCTCAATAAGCTTGAAAAAGACAGTTGAGGAGTTGAGGACGTTGATATCGTTGTTTGATCCTGCCATGCCAAAGAAGGAGTGTCAGATTCAAAGATCATGTGTAGCAACTGCCTCAAGTATCACAGTGCATCCTCCTTTGTGGCCTTTGTACATTCCTTGCCATTCAAATGGACAGTTCTTCCACTCCCAATGAATGCAATCTATGCTTCCAAGCATACCAGGAAATCCTCTACTTTCATTGACTGCTGGGATCCGAACAGTGTTTTCAACGGTGGGTGATCTCAAGGCATCGTTCTAACACCGCAATCACTACCCTCTGAACTGTACAAGCAATCAAGGCGGTGGACTCGGCGTCGGAGATAGTCATCGGCAGCGATCGGCGCCCATATGCAAGCAACCTCATCGCCGGTGCACAGTGCATTTAAACCCAACCAAGCCGGTGCAGTCCTTCTTGCAAAGGAAATATGGGTCGAACTCCCGGATGGCATGCACGATCTTGAGGAAGAGCTTCCGGCTCATCCTAAAACGGCGGCGAAACACGTCCTCTCCATGGAGTGGCTGGTCGGCGTACAACATGCAATAGCCCTCTATCCTCTGTCTCGCCTTGCACTTCATGCGACCTTGCGCCGAACCACCGCGCTTCGTCTTCGCCATCTGCATGTACAGCTGGGCGAGCGATGCGAGAATCTGAAGTGCTCTTCACTTTCTGCGACCTCGGCGCTCTCCTCCTCCAGGAGTACGACGAGCAACTCCTCGTCGTCGAAATCCATGGCGAGTATCTCGCCCTCGTCAGAGTCAATGGACAGTACCTCGTCGCCGTCGGAGTCCATGGCTGAATCCGACCAAATGTCGAACACCTAGCGGGCGTAGGCGCGGGCGAGCCAACAGCCCACTGGCGAGGATAGGTCGGCGAAAGCGGCGGCGGAGAAGGCGTGGAGCTGGGCGGCAACGACGTCGAGCGTAGCTAGAGGCGTGGGCATGTCTCGGCGCGGGAGAGCTCCGCCGGCGAAGTCATGGAGACAGAGCTCTTCGCGGCAGTCTGGACGAGTGGAGTGGGTAGGAATGAGACTGTCTCGCAGACAGAGCTGGCCCACGCCCTTTTTTGCAGCGTCCGGCGTCCCCGGAGCGTATCCGGAAACCTGGGTTCGGTCTGGGTAGGCCGGACCAAAACACGCCCAGATCCGGACGAAAACAGGTCCCTGGATACGCGACTGGATCGATTTTCGGTGTCCGGACTGAATTTCAACGTCCGAATCGGCGTTCTCGGTAGACGAGTGGAGATGCTCTAAACGCGAGTGACTCCCAGCTGACCGGCCGGGGATCCGATTCGCTGAACAACAACTGTATCTGTACGTATGTACGTAGCGCCAGGCAAGAGCACGGAGGAGCCTCATGTCGGATCTGGCTAACTAATTAGTCTGCGCTCAATCTTCGCCGTGATTTGGTTTCTGCATCCTCGGCGGCGGATGGCAGGGAGCATTAGCTGCGACGGCCGCCGTGACGTCGAAGACTTTTCTCCACCGCTGCGATGAGGTTAAGACACCATGCCGATGCCGGAACAGTGGTGAACAATACATACCGCTCCTCTATCTGAAACTACTCTGCATCCGCAGCCGTGACACATGCATGCTCAGGCTCGGTGCCTTGCTAGTTGCTAGCTTAAGGGGGATCGGTCACCGGCTACGGTGGCCTAGCCCTGACTGGCAGCGGCAGCTTTAGCTCGCTCGCCGGATCGACGAATTCATTGGCAATCCGCTGCAGCAGCTTCCGCTTCCGCAAGATCTCAGATTAGCCGTAACGGCGTCGTCCTATCCCCTTGTTCCCGCGCACATTACTCCCAATCGGCCGGTTGCGCTGCATGCGACACCGCCCCTGCCTGCCTGCCTTCCTGCCTCGCCGTAACTAACCACTGTAGCATGCATGCAGGCAGGCAGGGTGGCAGGCAGGGCCATGGCCGTCGTCCTCTCTCCATCGATCCCAAGGTCAACACAACACGGCAGTAAGTAATTTTAGCGGTAAAAATAAATAGGTCCTGGCTAAGCGCCAGCAGGTTTGCAACCTGGAGCCATTTGGCTCGGAGGCCATTTGGCATGTTTCACCATCAATGTGGCACATGCATGCTCTTGGTGGATCTGGGACTGCAAGTAGCCAAGCTATGTGTAGGTAACAAAGTCAGCTGCCCCTGCCTGCAACCGGCACAGCTGACGGCTGGCCCTCGCAGCTGCAGAGCATCACCGAGTGCAACATGGCTAGCTGCAGCAGAAAGTAAAGAAATACAGTACTCCTACATAAATGGGCCTCAAAAGAAATCTGCATATGTACATGCTCATTGTATCATTATACATCACGCCACTGACAGAGTTCCACAAGACAACTTGCTGATTGCATCATTATCCATCACACCACCGACAAGAGTTCCACAAGACAACGGAGCACAATGTCTGAATGAACCAACAGCTCCACAAGGGACGTCTGGAGAATCCAGTATAGATAGTCAAAAGCAAATAGATACGCTCATGGTACACACATACAGGCATTAAGGATCACAGATTATGGTGCGTAATACACAAGTGTTCAAGTGTTGTGCAAGATCCATCCAAGGATACAACCAGTTATGGTAGGCAACATATATTTACATAAAGCTCGGTATCAGCAATCAGTTGAGATTATTTTCTTATTATAGTCCTACATAAAGTTCCAGTTTTTTGGGCACCGTCAATCTACGATGGTTTGACAGTGCAGCTTATGTCAGAATTACCAGTTTGCGTACTATTTAAGTTAACAACGTATATACAGCACATACAAGATCTTCGGAGTAAACCAAGGGGTGGGCAGAAGACGCCTCTCTCACTTCAAATAGAGGACGCCTTTCACTTCAAAGGCTTTCCTGGGAGGAAAAAGTCCTCCTTCAGCACATGCTCCCATTCTGACGGCGAGTGGCTTAACCGCTCGTCGTGCAAATGCCCAGTTGCAGCTTCGGCTGGTGCTGAGGGAACATGGCACTCTTCAAGCAATGAGCCGACGACGTACTGGCTTGCAGTTTTGCTGTCCGCTTCATCAGATAGAGCTCTGAACTCAGCATCATCAGACGAATCAGTCTTCTCAATTAGCTCATTGTACGCTCCACGACGAGATTGCTTTCTTTCAAAGTGACCCAACCAATCATCTGAATCAAACACCTCTTCTCCCTCCACGCTGCTAGTGTTATCTATACGTCTTCTCAGTACTTGCAATCTGGCCATAACACCATCTTCAAGCTGACCAAATTGGCTAGACTCATTTTTGCTTGCTGTTTGGAGCTGACAAGGATTGACCTCGCTTGAAGAGCTTATATCATCACTGCAGCACATCAAATCTTTAAGCTTAGCCATGAAAGCACCATGGGTTTTGCTTTCACCAGATCCTAGCAGCTCTATGTTGGTGTCCTCATCCATCGAGCCTCTATTGTTGTTACAGCTCAGGAAATCATCAAGTGCGGCAGTAGTAACACCATCTGCCTCGTCACCTTCACTGCTACTTGCTTCCGGACGCTCTTTGATGATGTCCTCCACTAAAGAGCTTATCCGAGCATCAACAGCATTATCAAAAACAGTGTCATCAACATCTGTCCTGTTATACTTGCTTGTTTCGGTCTGCTCATGGAAGCAATTTATAGACTCGTCACGGAGCTTTAGAACTTGCAGTCGAGCAAAGACATCAGCATCACCTCCCTGATGTAGTAACGTCGTGGTATAGATATTGCTCTCTTTCACAAGGTTTTGTTTGCTAGAATCACCACTCTCTCCAGTACATAATGAGTTATCAGTCTTGTGCAAGTTAGAGGCAGACTCATCACGGAGCTTTAGAACTTGCAGTCGAGCAAAGACATCAGCATCACCTCCCTGAGGTAGTAATATCGCGTTATGGATATGGCTTTCTTTCAGAGGGTTTTGTTGTTTGCTAGAATCATCCCTCTCTCCAGTACATAATGACTTCTCAGGCTTGTGCAAGTTAGAGGCTTTGGCTTCTCCTAGTGAATTAGTAGGTGCTGTAGCTGCAAGATTATTTAACATACAGGTGTAAGGGAACGCTCAGAAGTACCCAGATAAATTAAGGTGTGGTATCTTGCTACACACACAAAAAAAAAACACAAGTACTGACCTGTTTGCTGACTGTGTGTTTTCGTTGCAAGTTTCATGCGGGCAAGTTGCAGTTCATACTTGAGTTTACACATGGAAGCTTCAGCTTCGATCCATAGATTCTTGTATACCATCGTTTGTGCATCTTCAGTACCACCGTCCATGTTCTCCTCTGGAAGCTTAGCAAGATCCTGCCCACAAGAAGATAGCAATAACATAAGTTCAATGCTCGAGAAGATAGCAGATACCAACATATTCCTAAGGAATAAATCACTACCTGCAAAATAACTGTTTTGAAATCTGCGCCAATGTTATCCCAATCAAGGCCATCAAACTTCTCAGGCTGATGATTCTTTCCAGTGCACTTCGTTTTTTCTGACTTCATTTGGCAGCCGTTGCTAGTAACAGCATCAGATTTTAATGAAGCCTTGCATGAGAAAGTAGACAAACCAAAATGGGTAAACTGAGAATTAGACTGCCATTTTCATAATGACCTAGAAACACAATTAGATTTACTATATTCTGTTTATAGTATAAGAAATTTAGAGTAGATCCCTAAGTGGAAACTTGTAGGCATTAGGTTTGTACAGCTAGCATAAGGATCACGGTATTAACTACCAGGTCGAACCATTTTCAACTTGACATGGGATGTTGTATCAGTGGCTGTTAACACTGCTACAAGGAAAGCGCGAGGAATGTATTGTTTCAGCCAATACTGGATAAGACCTCAGTTATCATGAACCAAAAAGCATATCACTACCAAAAATATAAATTTTTCCATTCTTAGAAGTTTGAACTGTAGGTGCAAACTAAAGTACGGAAATGTCTCAGGTAGCCAAAACATTTAACCAGTCAAAGTAAACAATAAGCATTCATATCAAACAAAGCAATTAAATACGAGTGACAAAATTTGTGCCCTTTCAGGTTTTAACGTCTATCTTTTATTTTTTCGATCCAAAGTGACTTTATAGAGTATTCATGAAAACATAAATGAATCAAGTTGTGGCAAGGCAACAGACAGGTATTGTACCATATAACCATACCTTGCTTATCGTGGAACTCAAAGAACTGAGATTTTGTATCACAGACTGAACAAGTGAATGTTCAGATTCCTCCAACTGATAGCCACCATCGCACGTAGATAGAAGCATTACTGAGAAATTATAAATTGACTTGATTAATTCTTCTTGACTCTTCGATCTGCAGGTGACCTTGTCTGAAGATATCTTCACCGACTCCTCAATGCCTGTGTTGCAATTGGTTAAATGCTCCAGACCTTCGTTCATAGGCATTCTTGAGTGCAGATTTGCCCATGCTGATGCCGCTTTATGGACACTGAAAAAATCTTCTAGACTTTCTTTTGTCAAACTTCTAACCTGTGCAATTGGAGCTGCACCAACATTGTTTGAAACTTTACCAGATTCTTCACTCATACCTACAACATTTCTGCCTTGCATGGTTTCATTTGTGCTTTTGGCAAGAAAAACATTTCCCTGTTGACCTGGTGCTACCACATTACCAAAATCTTCTCCTGTCTTATAGGTCACATGTTTATCTCTTCTGGTGTCTTGGTCTACAGATACATAACCGCAGTTAGACTTTTCTGTACCACTGAGATCCCCAACACTGGATGGGTGTTTATCATTATGACCTTCAGATTTATTACACCCTGAGGGCAGACTAAACGCAGAAAGATAGTTTACATAATCAGGTACACACAGATCATTCTCGGGATTTGATGTATCCTGATGTTTGGTAAATAAAACGGAATTATCAGCACTGAACTCAGGAAGCTTCTTGGTTTGGTGCAAATCAGGTAGATCAGCTGAGCCATCAACAGAATAAGGAGCCTCATCATTTTTCACGACACCAAATGATTGCTGATGTACAGTTGGTGTCCCTTTCCAACAAGGAGAATCAACAACTGGGTTCACCTCAAGTGACTCAATGAAAAGTTCACGAGGCTGAGGAAATGAGTGTTCTGACGGAGAAACTTTGGAACATGATGCTTGTAAGTTCTTCAAACCAGATTTCGCTTCTGATAAAGGCTGCACGGGTCTCCCGGTTTCGGAACTCTCACCCAAAAGATAGTTCTCTCCAACTCCATGTCTAGTAAGTGGATAGGTTCCTGGCTGCATGGGTCTCCGAGTTTCTGAACTCTCACTCAGATGATTCTCTCCAACTCCACATCTACTAAGTGGATAGCTTCCCATTATTCTCGTACCATTATCTGAGTTAATCCAGTCCTCATACTGTTTATAAGAAGTTTGATATCCAAAGAGATTTTTCTGTTCATTCTGCATAGTGTCAAAATAATCAAGATTTAATCTGCAGGGGTTCGTATAAGGTGCCGGAAATGCATTTTCCAACATACGGCCATCTGCTGTGGGCGACAATGGCTTTGTTGTAGCACATACTTCAGGTGAGGCAGCAACAGATGGCATGGACAGGTCGTAATTCAATGGATATGTTGAGCATGATGGAGGGTGTGAGGTGTAGTTGTCATAAGCAGGATACGGAGAATATTGATTCACTGGCTGAGATGTGGAGCAAGGCATTTTATCTAAGCAAGCAAACATATTAGGAGGCACGGAAGGCTGATGGACAACTGCTGATCCAAAATCACTTGAGGGGGCCTTCGTCGTTCTTTGGTAAATCCCAGGATACTTCTCTTCCATCCACTCTGAGCAGCTGGCTGTGAAGGGAAGTGGCTGCATGGATGTACCAAAATGATTCCCGGTGTACATGCTGCTTTGTGCATTCTCGGAAACCAGAAACCCATCAGAATTTGAAAAACCTGCATAATTTGGTTGGTCTTGTCAGGTAACAATGTAAGTTTAATCATGCTTCACTACACAACTACTCCCTTCCAAAATATAAGATGTTTTACCTTTTTTGGAACACATGTATCTAGACGTCTTTTAGTGTGTAGGTTCACTCATTTTGCTCTGAACCTACACACTAAAAGGCGTCTAGATACATGTGTTTAAGAAAAAGGCTAAAACATCTTATATCTTGAAACGGAGGGAGTAGAAAATACTGTAACATTTTTTCCTCCAAGAAATCACCTTTGACACTGGAATTATAAGTCAGCACTAATAACATGAATAATGAGATGCGTATGGATAATATATCATGGCTCGTGACTAGCTCACCAATACATATGCCTCTGTCAAAAGTCCAGACACTAACTCAATCTGCTACTCCTAATACATTTTCCGATCTACAATCGCATAATTACTCCCATCAGTACTCATGATCGCATCACATAATCCCAGGTAGTATGCCCACACGCACCCCTCGGACCGCTGTTCATATCTCAGCTGAATCAAACACCCGGTATAACCCAAGATGCATCCTAGGAAACTATCGCCACCATGAAGACATCATCAAAACGAACAAATCGAGCACCATAATTCCACGACCCCGGTCACGGGAGAAGGCGTCAGCTCACCTCTGAACCCCGAAGCCGCTCCGGCCTCCAGATCCATGTAGCTTGCGGGAGGCTCGACCCAGGAGTCGTACAGCGACGGTGCCGTGGGGAGTTCGGGGTAAGGGCTAGGGTTAGCAGGGGCGTTGGGGATCGGGTCGGGGGTGACGTCGCGGGGGCGGCTGACGGTGAAGGGTGTGGCGGAGGGGGAGAGGTAGGAGAGGGTCGCGTGCTGCTGCGGGGGAGGGGATGGCCGGCGATCGCCGGAGTACGCCATGGTCTCGACGACGGGGCTGTGGCTGCTGTTCGGTGCGGAAGTGGAGTGCGTATCGCGTCGGCAAAAGTGAGTGGGTTTGGATCGGGTCGCACGGATCGTTGTGGGTGGCAGACGACGCTCAGCTTACTGAGAGGAGCTGGGCCTTCCGGGCCTGTGAAGGGCATGTTTGATTCAAAGGATTTGTATAGGAAATTTGTAGGATTAAATTCTATAGGAAATTTTCTGATGATGGTTGTTTAATTTGTAGGATTAATTTCTATAGAAAACTTTTCTAGGAAATTCTTTGCACTAGATTGCATAGGAAATCTAACATCCACTCAAAGCTCTTTCTTAGAATCCTTTGATGGAATCAAACAAACTTTGTTGCATGTGGGTTTCTATAGGATTGAAGTGGACATGACATTGCAATCCTATGGTTTTCCTATTCCTTTATTTTTCCTATCCTATGAATCAAACAAGCCCGAAGTTGATGTGCCCCGGAAACGTATCCGGTCCAAGCGGAAAACAAACATCACGAACTGTATTTTTTTCTCAAATCAAAAACCAAAATGAAAAAACAGAGAATAAAAAAGAAAGGCAACAGAGCTATTCTGCAGCCCGTTGCACCTCTATAAGCCGCAAGTTATCTATTGCTTGCAAACCAATCTGTGTGGTTGGATGGCTAATAGAATAGTCGTAGCCCAGCCTACCAGAGTTGAAACCCAGGATTGACATTGTATCTTGTATAAGAGACAGAATATTCTTTCAATAGGAGGCTATGTTCCCATCGACAGCGAGATGTCCGTGATGACTTCGTCAATCTTAAGACCCGATCCGCCGGATCAGTCTCTCGAAGGTGCACATAGGGGTAGGGTGTGCGTGTGCGCGTTCATAGGGATGAGTGCATATACGCGTCGTGAGCGTCCACGATTGTAGTGTGTTTCTCAAAAAAAAAGTTATCTATTGCTTCCGCTATATTTTGGTTTTAATTCACAGTAATTCTTTTAACTCCTATTCACCATCCATAATACCTCGATCTTTCAGCCTCTAAGGGCATGTACAATAGTATCTAGTCAGCCATCAATAACAGTGCACATCAGATTTTTTGGCCGGTTAGAGGAAAGAGAAAGGGAGAGCGTCGGTAATCTTCCGGACGGTCTAGGTCCGCTTAATTCGGTTGTTAGCGACGCCTCCCGTCCCATTGTATAGATGGTGTCAGTTATGTGTGGCCTAGAAGAAATCTTGTCCTCTGATCATTTCCTTCCTGAGTAATTAGTGTTAATATATAATATAATCAATTACGTGTGGTTAGGAGTTTCACATCTTACATACAGCTAAGAAGACAATCTTAAACAATCTTATGTACGTGACTCATCTATTTTGCTGTCTATAGCTGACATGTTCACGTACTGTGCAGACGGTGGCCGTCTAAACGACTATACATGCTAAGTGGTATGTTTTCCGGTCAAAAGTTAGTTCAACATCATATCTTATGTGTTTATAACAAATTATTTAACCTCTTATCCAACCCCTAAGCTGAGAGATTTTTGTTATGCTAAAAGGATAAAGTCAATGGCTACTTACAAAGTATAAAAATATATAAATATAATTATGTAAAAGAATAGGAGAGAGAAATCCTACCTGCCCATGCTTTTTTCAGGTTGGTGATGCTCATTAAGCAAATCTTGAGAACAACATTGGTGTCATCGTCAACCATCTTTTCTAGTTTGCTAGGACGTTCGTGCACAATATCACAATGAATAAGTGAGCGACTTTTATATACCTCAAGCTTCTAGACACGCTCGTTGTTGCTCGGAGGTTACTTTCTAGGAGCGAAAGTGGAGTCGGCGAAGACTTTGCCTGCCACTCCTCGTGTAGTTTCACGGACATGCGAGCATTGATCGCAAGGATTTTGATAGTTGAGACGCATGATGTGGTTTCTTCATATGTCCCTGACAATATTGTATGGACTCCAAAATTCTCCTTGCTAGGTGGGACCTCTTGCTCTTTGTAGTTGCTTGTGAAATGTACCGATGAGTTTGAGAGATCCAATATATGCCTCTCCTCCCTCTCATCCTCCTCCTCCTACTCTTCTTTCTAATCTCTTGCTAGTTGAACCTCTTCCTCTTTGTAGTTGCATGTGAATTGGAACCGATGAATTTGAGAGATCCAATATATGCCTCCTCCTCCTCCTCCTCCTCCTTCTTCTTCTTCTTCTTCTTCTTCTTCTTCTTCTTCTTTGTCTTCTTCATTCAAGTAGGATCATGCTCGACCATCCGGATTGGTTTGATTTCTACGATACCTAAGGATCATGCTCTGGAAAATCGTGAATTAAATGAGTCCGATGAGAAGTATACCGAGTGGAGTATGAGTCTTCTCCTCCGGATGTGATGTTTAGAAGAGATTTACTTGGACCACGACTTGCCTCTTGAAATGGCTTTCTTCAGTGCTTGGATAATATCCAATTAGCACCTAGGTCTGATGAATTCCGCTAGAACTTACATGAGAATGGTGAATTTTCAATTAGTTCTATGTACAATACACTTGTCCAGCTAGACTTGTCAGTCGATGATAATAGGAAAATCTGGAACATGAAGATACTTAAGAATAAAAAATTTGATTGGTATCTTCGTCGGAGGTTATTCTCACTAAAAATAATCTTGTTAAACGGAGTTGGCACTGGAATGCGAGTTGTGTTTTTTTTACATCATGATGACGTAATTAATCACTTGTTCTTTTAATGCAGTTTTTTCCGTTCTATATGGTCAGTCATCTAAGCACTTTAGGACTCGTATCCCCACATAGTCACCAATATCTTTGGAAATTGGCCACATGGCATAGACCATAGGCATATAATTCTTAGGGTTGGAGCGATTGTCATTGTTTAGTCGTTGCGGCTATGTAGAAATGATAAAGTGTTTAATGATAAAAATTCTTTCTCATGAATGTTATCTACATGTGTACCGGTATGTTTCGTTTATGGTCGTTGCTTCATCACGTGGAGTTTCGCATTTTTTTTACGGAGGTGTATACATGTCTAGATGACACATCAAGGACTTTTTTTACCCGACATGGGTGACAGCATAATTTTTGGATAGGTCCTCGTATCACCTTAGGCATTTTGCAATTTCTCATTCTCATATGTAATTTGCTTCTTTTATATTTTAAGACTTTGGACTTGTGTCGGCCATGTGTATTATAGTTATGTAGAGGTCAGATGTAATTCTTAATTTTTTAAAGTAATAAGACGCCCTTTATAAAAAAATAACAAAAGGTTAAGATTTTTGAAAATATAAATAGAGTCTTTAGGGCATGTTTGATTTAAAGAATTTCCAAAGGAATTTTATAAGATTCCAATCCATACAATTTTTTCTAATAGAATGTGTTTATTTCAAAGAAATAAATCTTACAAATTTCCTATGCATTGCTTTCGTACACTACAATCATGTGGGATTTCTAACAAGAGGCGAGACCTCTTGAAAAAATTTCTATGTGTCTATGACAACCATGACATGTACACCCTGCCTAAATCCTATAAAATTTCTATGTTTTCCCTTGGTGCAATCAAATAGTTTATCTTACCGATTCCTGTATTTTTTTTATTCATGTAGGATTCTAATTGTCATGTCATTCTATTCCTACACCTTTTCTGTTCCTATGTTTTACAAATTCTTTGAATCAACCGGGCTTTAGATATTTTCAAAATGGTTCAAAGGAGCTGGAGCTCCATATGTCCGCACTCTCCGACCCAGAGGCCAGAACCAGCTGCATTGGCTAGGTGCTCCGGCTGAGATATTATATCAGCGTATATCTTTTGGGTCAAGCCAACAAAGATGCCAGGGCGACGTGACGGTATCCCCTCCTGGACATCGATCGATCATATCAGCGATCTCAGCCTCGATCGTGGCCTCCCCCTGAACAAATTCGTGGACGAGCGAGCAGAGGCAGAGCAGTCCCCTTCTCTCCTCCTTATAGTAGCCAAGGCATCGAACCCGGATTTATAATCGAGATGCCGTACGTGAAGCCGGCAGTCGGCACACACCGATCGACGTGTCCGTCCATGTCAGCTTATATTCCCGCCACTGCCCGGCTAGCCCTAGTGCGCCGGGAATCCCATGGCCGGCCGGCCGGCGTGCGTGTAGTGAAATTCGTTTCTATCCGAATCGCTCGCCCGCGGGCGCAGCTAGCTGTTACTGTCACCACCCACACCCGGCTGCCTTTTCTACCCATCTCCTCTCGCCGGCGGCGCCACTCCGGCACCACTCCGGTGGTGTAGGCTAGCGGGTAGTAGCTAGCTTCTTGTGCTGTGTGGATAATGAAGGAATGTATTCCATTCTGCTAGCCAGGTAGCTTAGCTTAGGTACCCAAAATGTGCTCGGCGATAGTGTCATTTACCGGTCTTTTTGTCACATCCTCATCTGCCCCGACATTACATATTCGATTTAGGCTGATACGATTGCATCTTTCTATCTGGTGCCATCATCGATTCCCCGCAACTGGAAAGCTCGGAAAAAACCGTTCCGATCAGGGTTTTTCAGCCCAGTTTTTTCATCATCAGATAAGCAAAAGCAAAACATGCACGGGGAGAACAGGGCATCACTAGTGTCTGCGGTCTGAAGTCTGAACTGCAACTTACCATGGCCTCCATCCAAATCCGATCGAGCACGTACGTCGAAAGACAAACAAAAAAAAAATCGACAGGTTGATCTTTCCGGCTAGCTACTTTTCTCGGACTGCCTCCCTCAACTTGAGCAGAGCATTTCCCGCCTTTTCCTTATTCGCGGTCATTTCTCAGCTTCCTTTCTCTCACGAGACATTGTTACTTTGCATGCACTTCTTGCAGTGTTCTGTCTTGTGTTTCTCCAAAAGGGTGCTGCTTTTGCCCCCAAATCTGACTATGGTCTTCAGATCAGATTCCGGCACGGCACTGCATTCGGCTCAAACCAGTGGTTTTCGCTTTGGTTTGCGTACCTTCGGATCTCATGGCACACAGGTAGTAGATATTACTTACTGCAAAAGAAAAGTATGGTCATGGGGAATATTAGTAACGTGGAGATTTCTGCAGGTAATTTTCACTCTTTTCTGAGGAAAACACCCACATGCACGGAAAAGATACAAAAGGGAATACTTGGAAAACGTGAAGAAAAAACTTGATCAAGAAAGTAACTTTGTTTGTCCCAATACTCAGTGCCAGAAAATAGCAAAAATAAAAGTCTCAACACAACCTTGTTGGGAGTTCTGACTTCCATGAAAAAAATAAACAAGATCATTTTGGATTCTACCACAAGGTTTTGAGAATCTGTCCTCTTTTTCGTCGGCATCCTTAACATATAATCTTCTCCATTACCTCTCACAAGTGCATGTTCTAGTAACTCCAGTTCCATCATTGCAGTAGTATTATCTAGCTTTTCATATGACTAGCACCAAACTAAAATGTTCCCCAACCTCCCTTTACACAAAGCGTAGGCTTAAACTAGGAGGTGCCTACAGGGCATAAGATTACCGGACCAGCTGCAATGGCAGGTATGTTATCAAGACCTTTTGACGACTTTTTTTCATCAGAGGACAATTCGTACAGCAAAAAATAAACCAAAGTTCATCATTTCGAGTTCATCTCTGTGGACCATTCGCCACAACCGATTCCGCATTACCAATCCAGCTGAATGCACTACCCTCAAGGGGAAATTTTCAGTGAGTGATGTGCAATGATTACAGTGAGCTGCGAGGAATTAGGAATTGATGGCTGGTGCTTAAAGATGACAAGAAATAGATCTTTCACCAAAAAAGAATATTTTCGAAAAGGGTGGCTGGCTGTAGCCTGTAGCCTATGCAATAAACATCTGACTGAAGAAACTTGAAATGGAGGCATGGGACAGGGTCCCTGATTAAATCAAACCAAGAAAGGAACAGCTTTAGTTTTAAGTTGCTTAATTAGTGGGCATAATGAGGACAAGGCCCTCGCCGAAAGAGGTAGCAGCTGGCGCCTATTTTAATCGCATAATTATTAAGTGTTAGGGCAGCAGGCACTCCCCCTTTACTGTTCTGACCACTGAGATCACTGGATATAATTGAGGATTCAAATTTTGGAGTATCCATATGTAAGATGAGGGCAAAAGGTGATGGACTGTAGCTTGACCACATAGCACATTACCGCCGCATCAATTCTCGGCGCCGCACGTCAACTTGTCACTAAGATCAGTTCGCTTACGTGTAGCGCATTTCCTGAAAATCAGCACAGAACACTAATAAGTCACTAGGTAGCTATCTCTAACTAGGCAAGTGATTCAGAGTAAGTCTATGAGCCGAGGTATATATGAAATGTGATATCTATCCATTGCTAATCTATCTGGCCACCATGGGCTAACCTAGCCCAGTGTCTTGTCAAATCGACCAACTAAACAAGAGAATTATGGAAGATACCAGCACAAAGAGCATTATTGCAGGATCAGCACTGTTCCAGGTTCCAAACTACACAGAGAAAGTAAAGCAAGGTTCCTCTGAAAGCCACAAGACTAGGTTCATGCACAACAGTGGAGCATGCTGTGTGCAGGAAAGCCTGGACAGAATAAGAACAAGGCATAATATCATGGAGGGAGGCACGAGCTTTGGAACGAGTTCCTAGGCGAGGTGGCGAGCTCGCTTGTGCAGAGAAGGGGAGAAAAGAGGAGAAGATTTTTGGGAATATCTCGAGAACTTTTCTCCCCCCGGCCTGACATATATTCCTCCTGCACCAAACACTTTTCCTGCCTTGTGCAGCACTGTTCTTCAGAGGGTTAGTCGCTAAGCAATCACTTATTTTGTGTTGGAATCATTTTGCCAAACCCAGGACTAAAACACGCACTCACATATTCTCTTAATCTCTCTCTTAATCTCTTGTCGTACGCGCTTTACGCAGGCATTGTCATCCGAGTGTTAATTAGCAGCTGAGAATCGAGATCGACCAAGCCTGAACAATTGTTTCCCGACACCTGTCATGGTTAGTTCTGACCACTGTTTTGCTGTCCAACAATTAGCATTGCAGAACATGTTGTAGTTGGATCACTGACTGACTCTGTCTTACAAGCAGGTCGCTACTGGAGTATAGAAGTCTTTCTGCCATTCATTTCAGCTCTGAGCCTCTGATGCAACGCAATGCAAAAAAGGGGTGGACACAAGCATCATTCGCCAGCTCATCTCCCTCCTGCATCTTGAGAGGTTTCTCATGAAAGCCATCCATAATTCCCTTTTTTTCTCCTAGCATAATAATATCCTGACTCCAAGATTCCTCTTGAAGGAGTAGTGGTAGTAGAGTAGTAGTAATCCACGGCTGAGGTGGCAGAACAGGAGCAGGGCCCCTCTGTTCCGCCCAGATTTCAAGCAATAAAATGAGGGGGAGGGCAAGGTTACTGCAGCCCATCCCAGACCGGATACCATTCCCTCTCCCCGGAGAAAAAGCCTATAAACCATCGCAAGGTCAGTCGCAGAGGCAACTGCAGCGAGCAAGAAACGCTCTAGCAAGGCAAAGCATTCTCCCTCGCAGTGGCCGGCACGAGCTTGCCCGTACGTGCACTCTTCTTCTTCTTCTTCTTCTTCTTCTTCTTCTTCTTCTTCTTCTTCCCCAGTGTGGTATAAGTTGTTCTGCGGGAGGCGACAACAGCCATGTCTGTGTCGTCGGCTGTGTCGTCGTTCCTGTACGGGTGCTTCTACCCCATCGGCGGCCGCCACAACCACCGCGCCGGCGCGTACTACCACAGCAGCCACCCGACGAGCGCCGACACCCTGTACTACAACAACCAGGGCGGGATCGCCGGGCGCAGGATGGGCCGGAGCAGGCCGCTCTCGCTGCAGGTATACCCACAACTCTGGCTTGCTGTTCTTGCATGCTCTGTTCTTGTGTTGGCTCCGTGATGATAATAGTTCTTCTAGGTAGACAGGAGCATTTGCTTTCGCCATATGCATGGAAAGATGTTTTGTTTTGTTCAGATGAGCACACATCAGCAAGTACAGTAGTAGAGGAACCTGGTTACTTATGCGACTGCGACTCGACATGCATGTTCAGATTATTCCCAGCCCACTACACACGCACACACACACACTATTGTCATCGCATCTGTAGACGATGTTAACCACCTTCACTAATCCATCACTCACATCTCGCTAGCTAGGAGGAGGAGAACTCGATGCTCACCATGTCTAGTCGCAATCAAATACTACATATATAATCAAGTTGGTTGCACGCCTAGCTCATGCGTCCTGAAAAAGACAAAAAGAAAGATAAAAAACAAACTTGGAACCAGTAAAAAACTTGACAAACTAAATAAGCGTGCTGTTAACCACTCGAGTGTTTGTCTTTGTGGTGCAGACTGTTGAGCTGAAGGTTCGGATGTGCTGCTCGGGTTGCGCGCGTGTGGTGAAGCACGCGCTGACGAAGCTGCGTGGCGTGGACAGCGTGGAGGTGGAGGTGGAGATGGAGAAGGTGACGGTGACCGGGTACGTGGAGCGCCACCGGGTGCTGAAGGAGGTGCGGCGCGCCGGGAAGAAGGCCGAGTTCTGGCCCGACCAGCCGCTGCACTTCACCTGCAAGGAGGAGTACTTCCGCGACGAGGAGTCCTTCCGCCCCTCCTACAACTACTACCGCCACGGCTACAACAACGCCGACAAGCACGGCCACCTCCCGGAGCCGCAGCGAGGGTCTGACCCCGTCAGCAACATGTTCAACGACGACGACGTCAACGCATGCGCCGTCATGTAGCTGGTTATAATTAGCTGGTGTGTGTGGGTGTGTTGGTGATCATCGTGCTCGGCGCCGGCGTGCGCGCCTGCCGCCGGGGCCGGGGAAGACGATGGTCCTGTCCTGGTGGGCAAGTGGCGCATGCTGGGTCTGCTCGTGTAACCATATGCTTAAAGCGGTCCTGGTATGGAATGATCAGCGGTGCCCTCTACGGGTTACACGACGTGCTCTCGATGCCTCTGCTCTGCTCTGCCCCCGAGATTCCAAGCGAGCGTGCGTGCGTGCTCGGGAGCGTGCGAGCCGGTTCAAACTGACGGCGAATGGGGTGCGCGATGCCCCGTGCGTGCGTGCGTGCTACTGGCTTTTTGTTTGTTTGGCGCGGGGGAGGGGGACTAGCTTTTTTGCGGTAGGTTTGGTCGTTGATCGTGGCTAGGACAGTTAAAATACTGTTTGTGCGCCGCGTTCGTGATTGGTCCATGGCCCAACTGGGATAAAGCCTGGGAAATGGGGAGGATGGTGTTCTTGATGTCTGAAGATTTGAACAAGCTGACAAAGCGCAGCCGCGAGCAATAGTGCTCTAGCAAGCACTCCTACATTCTGGATATCATTTGGACCGATTCTAATACAAATTCCCGTTCGGGAAATTTGGATTCGAGGGTGGAAGAAGGGGAGGAGATACAGTCCACACATTTCACCCCCTTCGCACATACTCCCTCCGTTTTAAAATATAAGATGTTTTAGCTTTGTAAAGCAAATATATCTAGAATTCTTTTAGTATCTAGGTTTACTATAGTTTGAAGTGAATTACACACTAAAACAAGTCTATATACATTTTTTTTATAAACCTAAAACATCTTATATTTTGAAACAGAGGGAGTGGGTTGTTAAAATACTAGTCTACTCACTCCATCTCATGAACTCGATTCAGAACAGGGGATTGTTCACCGGAGATGGTCGATCCGCCCAAATGTACAAATTCATTTCATTTAGAAGTCATCGGAAATTCACTTGGGGGCCGAAAAAACGGGGGGACTTGGATGGAGGTACTTGATATTAGAAACAAGTGTCTTTTAAGCAACTGCCTTTTTAAATTACTACCCGAACAATGTGTGTGGTAAGAGCTAATACAAAATAAATACATTCGCTCTAGTTCATTGTCTCAAAAGATAAAACTCTCGGATTTCCCTTTCTGGAAAGGAATTATGAAAGTAAAGTGTTTTTTTTTTACCGGGGATCTCTCAAATAGGAGTGGTGAGGAAACTCATTTTTAGAAAGATACGTGGCTGGGCAACATATCCTTATCTCATCAATGCCAATCTTTGCATAACATAGTTTAGCGAAAACAAGTGCTCAGGTGCCCATAAACATAGATTCCGAAAAAGCCTTAATGGGGAATTAAGGAGTAAGATTGATGACTTTGAACTCTCTAAAGAGGAACGTCGCCCTTTTCCTCTCAAGCAGCTACACTACTTTGAGAGTCTTCCACCGCCAACTGGGCCCTTCCGTCGTCCTCTCCACCAGATATAGTCGGCTAGAGCTGGGCAGGAAGTGGCGCCGGACTAGATAGGTGGTATGTATGACAGTTTGCGATAGGGAGCCTTGTGCTCATAGTTCAGAACGAGGACCTAGATCTTTGTGATCGGATCCGGTGTCTTTTAGGGTTCCTATTTCTTGTTTCCTTGCTCCTCTATACAGAGCGAGAGGTGCAAGGGAGAACCGATATCCCCCTAAATAAGATCATGTTCTGCCGCCACGACTTGGGGATGGGCGGTGGCAATGACATGCATCCTCTGGCTGGCCTTGGTGGTGAGGGGAGGTCGTAGGCTGCAGGGATGCCCTTTAAAGCAGGTTCCTTACGGGGTGACTTCATGATGTTATTCTTCTTTCGATCGGCTATGGTGACGAGGCGACAGGAAGTGGCAACCTACTCTGCGGCGGATATGGAGGTTGCAGGAGAGGAGATGCCAATACTACATATGATTGGCGACATCTCAATGATATCCTTGCCGTTAACTGTCTCAACTGAACTGAAGAAGCTCCTCATGCTCGGGAGTTCCTCAGCAATAGCGATCTACCGACAACCTGATCCTATACACCTGTCGAATATCATGGTTGTGGGGGCAACCACCACCGCCCTGGTCGCTGCATAAAAGGCGATGGATTTTCTCCCTCCAAGGCGTCGTACTCATGGTGCTCCATCGCATGTGGCCTGGAGTAGTTGGCTGTCCCTGGTTGTGTCGCGTAAGTGGTGGAGAAGGATCTAGGCGAATCCCTATACTTGATTGCTTCTCCATATTTAGGTTTTATGTGGTTCTTGCATCGCAAGTGTTACTCACCAAAGATAATCTAGCAAAAAGTACTTTGTAAGATAGTCAAAGATGTTGTTTTTTCTCTAAAGATGAATCAATAGAACATTTATTCATATCATGCCCTCTAGCAAAAGTGGTGTGGCACATTGTGTATATGGTCGTTAACATTACCACCCCGTCTAGCATCAATAATTTGTTGGGCAATTGGTTAACATGAGTCACGAATATAGTGTGGTTGCAGTAGTAGTTGGAAGATCGTTATAAAGTCAATGCTTTGAGCTTCCAACCTTGGACTTAATGTGTTCCTAACAATGTACTAAAAAAATTCAGTGTCCGACTTTGATTTTATCGTGCAACGCCAATGTTATATCCCCTTTTGAATATGGTACTCCCATTTAACTTCTAGCCGGCCGTCGTGGATGTAGATTGTCGATTACCAGATTGCACAACTGGATAATACTATTTTTTTAAGTTGTACCTTGCACATAAATGACCACACGGTATTCCTTCGTAAATATATTTAAAAAACAAAAATTCCACTAAAGATTAAGATTTTTATGTGGTTTCTACACCGAAAGACTCCTCCCTAGAGATAATTCGGCTAAGTGGAATTGATATGGAGGTAGAAAATGTTGTTATTTTGTTCTCAAGATGAAACAATATTAATTTATTTGGCATATTGTACAAATGATTTTCAATATATCACCGACAAGCTTTGGATATTAGATGGAACCAACTGGAATTAGTTTCACATGATATATATAACCAGTGTAGCTATGTTCTGAACTTAGGACATGTTAATGCAGTGTCATGCCATGTTGTCTTTTTTTTGTTTAGATGATTCATTCATGTGGAAACTCTGAGCGAACCACGATGTAATAAGCTTTGTAAGACTTGAATTTGAATAAAGTAATAAAAGATGCCACGCATCAATCAATGTAGAGACTAGGATTATGTTCCCATTTCCAAAACAAATGACCTTGTAACGTTCCAATCTTTTGGCGTTGAATACAAATCACTTGCTGACACCTTACTGGTAGAATCCTCTATTTAGTTATGTAAGCTTTGCACTCCTGTACTCGTGCAAGTTTGACACTCTGTACTTTCTAGTATGGAAATAATATTTTTGGACTTATCGTTTTAGAACAGTCCCTAGATATTTTAAAATTTAAAGATATTTGATGCAGACATAAGATGTCACTATAAATACGTTAAGTGGTACTGATTTGTAGATAAATACATGTTTGTTTATATTTAACGTGAAATCCGTTATAATAGAGTATTATCCTAACTGTCCTAAACTAAAATAATTTATGTGAAAATAAAAAGATGGGTTTAATTAACAGGAGAAAAATATTGTTGATTATAAATTAAATTGTATGCTCTCAACATTCAACAATATTGTTAAGGCATTATGTTATATGATGTATTATCGTACCCATGACTTATGAACAAACTGATAAGTTTAGTATAAATATGTGAAAATATTTTGGTTATATTTTTAGGACCACTAGGTTGAGAACAAGTCGTGCATTCGATGTTTAAGACAATTAGAACGCTAAACACTAGATATCCTAGTCCGGTATGAGACAAACTGTTGGACTGGGCACCGTCGTGTGTCAAGTTTTTCTACTGGATTGCAGACCAGGACCGCTATTGGATAGGAGAGTGCATGCGCCCTCCACCGCCTGCCACACAACGCCCGCTGTATGCTCTGCGACCAGCTGCCCAAGACGATCCACCACCTCATCGTCGCATGCCCGTTTGCTCGACAAGTCTGGCATGACATCGCCACTTGGCTCAGATTCACATGCCGACCACCTAAGGAAGACACAACGATGTTCGATTGGTGGGAAGCAACTAAGCAGAGAACGCCTAAACCTATGATCAAAGGCCTACACTTCTTGTGCCATGGATGATCCAGAAGCACCACAATGACTATGTGTTCAACCACGCACAACCTTCAGTCAACACCGTGGTAGCAGCAATCAAGGAGGAAGCAACTCTCTGGATCCGGACCGATGCCAAGGGTTTAGGGTCGATAGTGCCAATGACCTGGGATGTTCACTGATATACCTTTTTTTTTGTTCTTCCCTCCCTAGGGAGGATGTAACCAAACTCTCCACATGTTCAATGCAATGAAACACAAAAGTCTTTTGCGTTTTCTCGAGAAAAAATTTGGACTAGCATCTCATCGTTCGTTTGGAGCGACGCATCCAATGCCTCATGTCTAGGCTACATAATGACCTACACCACACCATCTATCTTTCCCAACAAAAACCATAGTGTCGCTGCCTCCACTACCGCCTATCATCCCTAGCATTGGCCGCCATTGCCGCCATGTTAGGCACTACCCCGACGCTGCTCGAGGTTTCATCGGAGCTCATCCATGATGCATGTTCATTGCAAAGTAGGGAACACACAAGTTTATTATCCGATTTACCATTGAAGAGAGTATAACAAAATCTCATAACTATAACTTTCATTTGAGTCTCTTAATTTTGTTTTTGCTAGATCAACAATTTGGCTCATGATTATGTGCGCCATGCATGTGATCAATGCATAAATGTAGATTGGTTAGATGTATTTCCAACCTTTTCTTAAGCACAACCTTCAGGCTAATTATACGAATTTTCATTTTTGATTAATAAAGCGTGTGGTTTTCCTTTTAAAAAGTTCCATAACTATAACAAAGAGACGAAGATAAATAACATAAGTGGTTATCACTTATAGAGAGTTATGTGAATTGTCTTGTGTCATGCTCAAGTTGGCATGGTGATCAAGGTAAATCAAATGGCTGCAATGGCTTCTCATCTGATTGTTGATGACCGGTACCTATAGAGGGATTTCTCCTTTCGACGTGATTAAGTTCCTGTCGGAGGAGAATGATACAACAACCACATACAAGAAATTGATTAACAAAATAGTAGATTTGTTTGAGCCATCAATGTAGAGAATGCAGAAGTGTATAATCTAATTTAATTTTTTTTAACGAGGCAAAAGAGTTGCCTTTTCATTGATATAATAGAAGAGAAAAGGACAGTTTATGAAGAAAACTGGCCAAGAACCGATACAACTCGACACAACACGTCGGCCCCGAGGCCGTGCTCCACACATGTCGACGACCAAGACGCCCAAGTGAACAAGGTCAACACCTAAACACAAACACCTCAACGCAACAAGGCAGAGGCAAAGACCGGAGCCGCCGCTCCGACACCCACGCCTACCCCGGGGCCGCGCTCTTTCTAGCCGAAGACGAAAACGCCAACGCTAACCACCCAACACACTCCACAGGTCCCTCCGGCCGGCGGAACATCCAAAGCGAGGCCTCAAGAGGCAAAACGACGCAAGAGCGCCGCACTCGCCCGAACCCACAAGGGATCAAGGGTTTCCCCCGAAAAACCCGGGCGGAGGGGCAAACACACCGCTTCGACGACGACTTCAAGAAGCAAACGGCGCCCAAAAGGCGTCGCCGTTGTCGGACCTAGTAGCCAGCCGCTAGGACAAGGCTTTCGCCCAGCAATGAGTCGCAAACCACGCGCCCGCCTTGCAAAGACCGGCCAAACAACCACACCAAACCACGTCATGGCGCCCGACGTCGAAGCCTCAGAAAGGAACAGCCAGATCCAGCATCCCGCACGCCGCCACGCCTAGGCTCCCCGTCGCCACGACGAAAGCCGCTGAAGAGAGGATAATGAAAGGTCATACTTATTATAGATAGATAGTGTTAAATTGGCGGTTATAACTAGATTTTCGATTTTATGAATTTTTATGGCCATCAACTTCATATTGTCAGTAGTCAAGTTGACATGCTGATCATGATAAAATCAGAACTTGCAATGGCCGTTGATCACATTGTTGAGGAGTGGTACCTGGAGAGGATCAAGGCTAACTAGTTATCCAGGAATTGCTCCAAAGAAGGGATCACCATAATGTTGTTGGTATTACAGCAGTTTGGCATCGTGATGTTAACTCTGACTGATATACTATTATACTCCGTACATTGACTGCCACACAAAAGAAATTGCTTAGCAAAGTAGACCTGTGTGAGCACACTTTGAAACCTCGAGTCACCACAAATACAGATCAAAGTAGAGAGCACACTTTGAAAGGTCGCGGTTCCGGTCGGCCGCCTGTTCCTCCTCACTCGCGTAGGCAGTCACCACGATGGGAGACCTGAGCAGAGCAGAGGAGAGCGGGGAACAGTCTCCACGATGGGAGACTGAGCTTCATGGTGAGCACGTCGATCAGCAGATCGATCTCGTCGAGGGATTCCTTCCTGACGCTGTCGATCATCCGCTGGATGTTTTCTTCCACCTTCCACTTCGCCCAGCACTTGCAGTCGAGGACTTCTGGGTTGCGCAGAGGATAGCCGTCCGTGCCGCCCCGGACGCGGAGGCTCATCTTGATGGCGGCCGTCAGACTGGCATCGGGCTTGAGGACGAAAGCGACCTCTTCCGGAGGCGTGTTTGCGGCTACCTTCTCCACGCCGGCAAGATCCGAGACTTCCACGGTCGGCTGCGCCATCACAAGCGGGGATACAAGTTTCGAGTTGGGGAATCTTAGTTTTTTCCGGCAGGAAGGCCTTCGTGCGTTAATGGTACTGTATGAACGCGGGACGACGCACAAGCCCATCCGCTTAAACGGGCCCAAACGCATGTATCCCTTGGACTTTCGATTACTTGTGCATCTTTACGGAACGAGGCAACCCGCAAGATCTCTCGGTCATAAAAAAGAAGATACAAAGATCCCTCAAAAAAAAAATGCACACAGAGGATGAACATCTGTGTGTACAAGAATGGACTAAAATAATTCAGTAGCCGGCTTTGGTTTTATCATGCAACGCCAATGACATATCCTTCTTTAATCTGCTATTCCCTTTTAGCTTCCGGCCTGCCGTCATGGATGGAGTTAGTCAATTATCGGATTGCACAAATGGATAATGTCATTTTTAGTCGCACCTCGCACATTAAGCCTATGCATCTACCAATATGCACCCATATATTAACATGAACACTAAAAGAGTCGAATACAAGTCAACTTGATACCACCTCTAGTTTATTAACAACACAATCCTCTTTTTTGTTGCATGTATTTTTTTGCAGAAAAAGACATAAGTCATATATTATCTAAAACCAGCCCTTAAAAGGACATTCTTAAAAAAGAAATAAAACAAAACTCCTTAAAAAGTTCAGCACCACATTCTGCATTCCTAGATGGCACGCCTTGAGCAAAGTTGGATGCCACCTCTAGGTCTCTGGCGTAGTAAGTTACCCATGTTAGTTTCACACTCCTTCACTCCAAGCTTTAGAAATATATTTTTTTAGACTTATAAATTTTAGAACAGATACCCGATATTTCCATATTCAACTGTATTATGACGCAAACATAGATATACAAAATATAAATACATTAACTGGCACAAATCTGTAGATAAATAGTTTTCAAGGTCTACAGTAGATTTAATGTGGAATTATTATTATAAACTATTTTCTTAAATGTCATACACTAATCTAGTTATTATAACAAACTATTTTCTTAAATGTCATATACTAATCTAGTTATTATAACAAACTATTTTCTTAAATGTCGTAAACTAATCTAGTTTATGTGAATATTACAACACATGTTTAATTAACAAGAGATAATACTAATGATAAATTAAATTGTATATCTCAACATCATCAACATTATTAAGATATTACATTATATGATGCAATAATACAAAACCATTAATTACTAAAAATAAAAAGGTTCGGTATAAATACATGAGAGACTTTTGATTTCTTTCTAGCCCACATAGTTAGACAAAAAAATTGGCTTGCGGTATCTTGAATAATTAGAAAAAATGGGTCAATAATTTAAAAATAGAAAATCCAGGATGACTTGCCTCAGGGTATCACTATACCCTGCCAGGTTGGAGAAATTTATGGTTAAGATTTAATCATTAGAAAAAGGAAACCAACTATTATGATAAATAAAACTAACTTGGTGTTGGCATTCGTTGCAATATAAAGGAGATAACCACACAAGAAAGTTGTTGGTTGAGTGGTTTCTCGCATAATACCCATTCATTGGCCCGTGTTGTTCGTGCACACTCGTTCATATATCTACCTTAAGTGTAACCCCAACTTGTTTATCTATAAGTTGAGAGGATGACATATCCTCTTTTGAATCTACCACTCCCTTATAGACTTTAATTCCGATTGGCTAGCATTCTCTCCGATGTGCTCATAGGAACACAATGTGTGTGTATTCATAGGAATGAATGTAACGCGTGTCACAAGCTTTTTTTTGCGTGTTACAAGCGTTGTTGTGGTTGTACCATGTCTCTATAAACAATAGTTCGCATAACTTTATGGAAACAGCCTAGCAATTACCAACTCCGGAAAGAAGACGAGCAACCACGTGTGCACAAATTTTTACATGCATACTCCTTCCGTTTCAAACTATACGATATTTTAGCTTTTTTTTAAAAAACACATGTATGTAGACATCTTTTAGTGAATATGTTTATTTATTTTTCCCCGAACCTATATAGTGAAAGACGTCTAGATACACACTTTTTAGAAAAAAAAACTTAAATATATTCTATTTTAAAATAGAGGGGGTATATTTGTCTGGCAGTAGTAGCAGTTGGAAGATCACTATCAAGGGAATACTTTCAGCTCTCAACTTTGGACTTTTGCAGGATCCACTATGGAGGCCGTGGCCGGCCTTGTTTCATTATGCAAACACCAATGACGTATCTTTTGAATCTGGTACACCCTTTAAGTTTCAACTTCCGGCCGGTATGGATGGAGATTAAACAGAATGCACCTAATGAATTACTAGTAGATTAGTACTTTCTCGGTTTTAAAATATAAGATGTTTTAGGTTTGTGAAGAGAATGTATTTAAACTTATTTTAGTCTAGATTGACTTGTTTTAGTACTGAATGAATCTAGACATTAAAACAAGTCTAAATACATTCTCTTCTCGAACCTAAAACATCTTATATTTTAAAATAGAAGGAGTATTTTCTAATTCCGATAGCCAAACAAATTAAGCATATACAACATCTACGTACATCCACCCATATATTGGTTGACATGAACACGTTAATGGTGACGCACCTTTTGGTCAAAGTCTTGCACGGCCAATCATAAGTGATTGCACGATTTCGTGAACCTAAACCCACTCATCATTCTTCTTATCCTGCCTGTCTGGTGCTTGTGCATCAACAAATGATTAGGCATCTTTGTCGGAGCAACTTGTGACAATCTAGGTGTACGTACGATTGCTCCTCGTTGTCAAATAGTTGTATTAGCATACTCTGCACCGCGCAATTTAAAATAAAAAAAAAACCGACAAGGAACTGTCGTGGGTGTTCTCCTGTTTCAAATTATTTCGCATACACGTCTATCTAGGTGAGCTAGTACTATTTTATTTTTTATCTAAAAAAATTCTAAATTTTTTGGAATACGTAGTACACATTTCATACTATCTATTTCAAAAATCTTAAAAATATTCTGGATGAAAAATGAGGAGAGAGTACTTTACACCAACAATGACGCATACTTAATTTTGCACAAAAACTAAATTTAGGAACACCAATAGGTTTCTGAAGCCACGGTTTATAAAATTTTGAGTCCGCCTTACATAGTAGAGCGTGGACAGGCCGAGCTATATATAGCCCTTTATTTTGTTTAATTCAAAAGTTATACTTAATTACAAGTTCAAAAATAAAATTGAAAAAAGTGTGGATATAGTCAATGATGTAGTACAAGTTTGCAAAATCCTAATGTGATTTTTTTTATATTCCAGGCTACACAAAGTTGATAAAATCTAACATTTCTTATAGTTTGAAATGTGCACAATCACTATACTTAGATCCATACTTTTGTCATTTTTGTGCAAATTAAAATATAGTAGTAGTTCATATTGAGGATTTGCACATTTGCAGTATACATCATTGTCTACATCTCATTTTTTTTGAAAAATTAAAATATAATTTTTGAATATAAACGGCTACATGTAGCTCAGCTTCTATTTGACGGGAGTAGGGTTACAATGTAACTGAATAGGTTTACAAGTATAGCTCCTCGTTAGTTGCAAATTAGTCTCCGAGTATGTACACAAACTAGACTCCAAGTATGTATTTGCTTGTCTTGTACTCCCAGTTCTTGATGCTAGAATGGTAATAACACTCTTCTCGTTCACGGAACTACTATAGTTACTCTTGACAACTCTCTAGGGTCTCTAGATTTTCCCAAAAAACCAATATAAGTCTTTCCAGCATAGTTTGTCTTCAATCGTGCACACCTAATTTTTTTTCCTAAGACGTCACTAATCCCCAAATTGCTCTTATGCAATCATGACTAGTCGAGAGATCGTTTGAAGATGACCTTCTAGAGAAAAATATGCATTCTGTCATTTTGAGTAGCCTATTAATCATGTTAATCCATGGGCTATGATGTCATGCGGACTCGGAGTTGTCCACCCATCCACTGTCATGAGTCAGCTTTATCCTTCCCCATGACACCCAATGTACAGTGTACTCATTACTTATCAATTTAGGACAGTCCCTAGATATTTTCATATTTAAGGATATTATGATGCAAGTATAAGATACACAATTATAGATACATTAAGTGGTTCAAAATTCTTTATAATAAAATGTTTTCTTAAATGTCCTAAAACAAACTATTTAATGGAATATACAACATAGGTTTAATTAACATGAGAGAAAAAAGTTGATGGTGATAACTAAATTGGAAACTCTCAATATTCGAAAAATGTTAATACACTATATGTATGATTAAATAATGCAATACACATGGTAAGAAACTAAAAAAGCTCTATATAAAAAGTTTTGACGAAAGACAATCTATTGAGAAGCGGATGGCGAAATCCTTTCGGTCTATTTTGTGGTTTGCAAAAATAATTGATCACTTGTTTTGCAACCAATTAGTCTTATCCATTATGAAATGTGCTTTTGGAATTACAACCATTTGTGGTACCATATATGGATTTTGTTTATAATTGACTTCCTAGGTTTAATAGGTCTATTCAATTTCTAGTTGCCGTAGGAGTTATTGTTGTATTTTGGACTCTTTTGAGAACCATAAAAAATGTTTTCTTGATAGGAATAGAAGAACTGATCCAATTGTGTCGATTAACATGGTTGGTCATTGATTGACACTTGGTCTATACTTCAGACAAAACATGAAAAACAAGAGTCATTGACCTAGAGGCAAAGCTAATCGAAGAAGTAGCAAATGAAGTGTTCAAGGATCCACGAGGCTTGAGGATTAGAACGAGGATGATCATGGAAGGATGAAGATGTTGTAGGATGGATGTCTACTTTGGTTTGGCTAGAGGTGGATTAGATTGAAACCTTAGTTGGATAGATTTTGTGTCATGCTATGTCTAGGGCCTTCCTTGAACAATTTCTGTTCACTTCTGAGGAGATTTTCGGCATGCTCCATTAGGGGCCTTGCTTTATCATGGGCGGATGGTATTTTAAAATTTCAAGCCCACTTTTTTCAGATTCGAAAGGAAGAGAGCGGATAGCGAGCAAGTGAGTGAGAAAGGTGGATGCAAACATTGTCGGGATCTAATCTGCAATGACGAATAACGAATGATGACCATGATGCTATCCCAAAAGGGTTTTTCTTTGCCTTGCCGCACTTGAATCCTAGAATCTAATCTCCGATCAACTTCGGTTTTCTACTTTGTTTTCAGTGTAAAGTCAATGATAGAGGAATTATCTCTAGTTAGACGATGAAATGTGCTTCAGCTCCCGCATATTAAAAGTATATCACATTGACGGTCCTCACTGTTTCCCCTAAATCTTGTGAACCCCCAAAATCTCATTGGTGATGGATTTTATGCTCTTGGGGTCAAAATAATTTGGTTCGATGAGATAGCTTAGACCCATGTTTGCACAGTCCATGCACACAGCTTGCATCAATGAAAACATGTAATCTTACATATTTCATGCAAATTAACTATTTTCAAAGAGGATGGTTGGCGTAGATTCGTATCTATGTTTGTTCTCTTTTGTAGATGAGTAGTTGTCTACCATGGTAGATGCGAATAACTCATGCCAAATTGCAGGTGTGGTGCCATATAGGCATGTAGACGGACGGACGTATAGTCGTATAGACAACAAGACGTGTCCGTCAATTGAAATTTTATGACAAGTAATTCAACAGTTTGTTCATGCACTAATTATATGGACTAGTTATATGGCTATCCGCGTGTCCGCCGGACTGGCGGACTGCATCCCTAGTGCCATATCTAATAGATGGTGGAGTATCTATTGATGATACTATTCTTTTTATGGAACATGATCTCGAAAAGGCTATAGACCTGAAGTAGATACTTTTAACGTTTGAACAGTTTTTTGATATAAAATTAATTTTCATAGGATTGAGTTGTTCTACATCAGAGAAGCTCAGGAATCCATGACTCTGTCAGTTCAGCTGCGATCAAGGACAGTTCCACAACCTCTAGGAAAAAATGAAGATTTCAGTAAAAATAAAAATAATTATAGAGGTATTATTCTAACCAAAGACAATCTTGCAAAGCGTAACAAGCATAGAAGTATCAAGTGTTGTTTCTTGTCATAATGAGAAGAGAAAAACTAATTATGATTTGCAATGCAAGTCTGTGCGTTTTAACTGGTCCAAGTGGTTTTGAATCCATATCCACCCTGCCCGCAGAGTCGCAAACATTTTTGGTTGCAGTTTAGGTGCACGCCCTTGTGTTGTCAGGTAGCTTTAGCGTTGGCACACCTTGTTCCTGAAATTCGGGGTAGATAAAAAACGCCGACAGGGAAATGTGGTGCACTTTACACCCAGAACCCAAGAACAGTGTTCCTGAAGTCATGGTTGCACTTGCATAGAGGAAGTAGCACTGTATTTGGAACTCGAATGACCTTTTGGGAGTTCTCCCTCGAAAACGGTAAAAAGGCAGTTATTACTGTGAGAAAAAAAAACACTTAATGCTATGCCACTTGGCAACCTGGGACGGACTGAAGCAGACCAACGGGGGTGAAGAATAGACAAGTGGTAGTCAGGAAAAAACGGAAAACTGCAGAGGAGCGTAAAGGTGTCCCCACCTCGGCCGGCCACGGTTCGTCTTCGAACAACCCAAAGATCGATCTGGCTGCTATGTCGGGCGGCGGCCCCAAATTTGCTCTAATGTTTGCTACGTCGGGACGGAGGCCCCAGATTTGGCCTAATGTTTGCTACGTCGGGGCGATAACCCCGGATTTGGCCTGATGTTTGAGGTCTGTGGGCAAGCGAGTGGGTAGGGTGGGCTACAAGATTGCTGGACCGTGCGACATTGCGGCTCATGTGTGGCTTTGGTGTCGAGTTGTGTAAGTCGGGATGGCGGCCCTGGAGTTGGTGGTGTGTTTGTTGCGTTCGGTGGTTGCGTTGTGTGGACAACAGATCTCCTCGCTTGTATTGTCTTTTTGTCTCGATCCTTATAAACCAGACAATGTATAGTATAGATGGTTTTTAGATCCGGTTTTTCTTATAATGGGATCGCTCTATTTTATTTAATTAGAAATATGACCACCTTGGCCTTAAAAGAATACTTTCTTTGTCTTAAATAGATGTTATAGGTTTTATAAATTTTAGATAAATCTATATATTAAATATACTAATAGTGTCTAAATTCGTTTACTAAGACGCCTGTTTTGAGATAGAGAGAGTAATTTAAAAAGAACATTTAATTCTAAGCCAGTGGCAATCTGGGACTGACTGAAACAGGGCAACGGCCGCAGAATAGACAAGTCGCAGTGAGGGAAAAATCGAAAACTGCAGAGGAGCGTGGCCGGTGTCCCCACCTCGGCCGGCCACGGATCCAAGGTCTGGTCTGGGGCCAAGAACTTCTGACGAAACCCCCGCCTACGCTGGGTAGCTACCTCTGCAGGTTCATGTGTGCGTCTTTGGTGAGTCCTCCTCCCGTCACGTCCCATCAGTTTTTACTCACTGGGCCTGTCACAAAATATTTTGCTCTTCCTACTGTACGAAATTTCACCCCATTTTATCCTAATAATGAATGAATTAACCCGCCTATTGCCCAGATTCAGATTGTACCGCTCCACACGTGCACCTGCCCGTCACTGCGTCACACGACTTGCAGTTGCAGTCCGTACCACTGTTGGTTGGTTATTATAAGCCATGTTGTAACGGGAGTAACTTGCCTACTAACATATATAGTCCTGTATGTATTGCCAAGTAAGTATTTAGATGACATGATATTCAACTAAATGATGAGAGACTTGTGGTAACTAGCTATGTTACCATAACATCACATATTTCTAGGCAAAATGAGTCTATATTGTAATAAATGAGGCTTTACATGATATCATATCTATGTTATTTTGCACTACGAAAGGTAGTAACTTAGAGCATCTCCACTCGCCTACCCAGGAGGCCGATCCGGACGCCGAATTTCGGTCTGGATGCCAAAAATCGGTCCAGTCGCGACCCAGGGACCTGTTTCGGCCGAATTTGGGTCAACTTTTGTCCGAACTACCCAGGCCGAACCCAGGATCCCGGGTACGCCCTGGGGACGCCGGACGGAGCGAATTGGCCGAGTGGACCAGCCTGTCAGCAACAAAAGCCGAATCGCCGCCAGCCTTCCCGCCGTTTTCGCCTTCCCGTCGTTTTCCTTTTTCCGCCCTTGCCGCCGAAGACCGCCTATAAAAGGCGTACATCCCGTCGTCTCTCTCTTCACAGTCTCTCACACCACCCCCAACTCCAGCGAACTTCGGCCGTTCGCACCTTTCTTCCTCCTCAACTCCGCCGAGAAGCCATGGCCGAGGGCCGACGCACGATGCCGCCGTGGAAATCCCGGCTCCTCCGGGAGGCGCGCTATACGGCGTCGCCGGACACTCGTCTCCTCCGGTAACTCAGCCGGCGGATACATTCATTGGTGCGGCGAAGAGGATCTCGTCGAGAGATCCAGGCTATCGCCGACTTCATGACCCGGATCTCGCCGAGATCCCGCAACCCGTCTCGAGGCGATTCGTCGAGAGGCGCCTCGAGGAACTCGGCCTACACGACGGACCGTCGGGCTCGCCGCCGCCATCGCGTAACAATGTGGCTTTCCGCCGCCGCTGGTGGAGCGTTCCAGGGCGAACTCTCGCCGGCGTCATGGAGCACATCCAGGCCGGCAACCACCCCCGCTTCGGCCTGTAGTTGCGGCGTTTGACGTCGACCACGGCGGCGGCCATTTTCTAGTTTTTAATCCGATGTAATATGTGCGCCTTTGCCTTCTTAATAAAATCCGCCTATATTCGTCCATATTTTGACGAGTTTAAATGAATTTCGTCGAACCAGGGACTCGACCTGGATACGCGAGTGGGAAACTGGGCATACCTAGGCCTAAAACGCGTTTCGTCCGGCCAAAAAAAGTCCGGTTTTCGGCTTGGGTTCGCCAACGAGTGGAGACGCTCTTAGACTAGTAACATATACATGTTACTAATCTAAATTATTCCCCATTATGACCGGCCAAAGTAAATTTTCCCGAGTGATTAGTACTACATATTAGTAAAAAAGTAGAGTAGATAGTAAAAGTTTGCCACGGGGAAGAGTCAGTCAGTCTCTGAATCTCTGTCGGACTTCACTTGACTTGTTTCAAAACAAAGTTTAAATAGTGTTGCTTGCCTTTGCCTCACAGCGTCAGGCGAGCGGGGCCTGCGGCGCACGTAACCTGCTCTGGTGCCCGCTGCCGTTTGCTTGCTGCAGCGGCGATGGTGAACGGCTCGAGACGCAGTAAATTCGAACATCGATCTGTCATTTCAAGCGTACTACCATGAATCCATTTCTGCCATGTACGTAGATTAACCAAAAGATCATTGTGAATAACTAAAGTGTTCTTAGGCAAGTAGAACAATCTTCAGAGAGCAAATACATGTGCGGCCAAATGCTGGTCCAGAATGAGTTCCAAACGCATCATTCGAACCAGCAAACAACACAAATCACCACACCTTTGACTCACGAAACAGGGGGAAAAGGAAAAAAGATCCAACCAAATCCGCAATCGCAAATCCTCCTCGCAAGCCTCCAAATGCAGGTCTCCTCCGCGGCATGTCGTGATCAGCTAGATCGATCGGTTGATTGCGTTCATCGTGAGAGCCATATTGTTAATCAATCCCACTTAGTAAATTAATTAGCCACGCCGGCACCACTCGCGGCCTCGCACGTCCCCACTCTCGCCGCTTCTTAAGCTTCCTGTCTCCTCCTGCCCCATTCCTCATCGTCCAACCTCCTCAACTCCCAGGAGCTACCGTTGCAGAGCCCGCCACGCCACCCGGATGGACTACGAGCGCATCCACGACCCGCCTCACCGTCCGGTACCGATCCCTCCCCGCCGTTGCTTCCTCTTCCAATTTGGGTCTTCTCTGGGTGGGTGCTCTCCTTGGCATGTCCCTGTATGTACTGCACCAGCGATCCGTTACGGCGGGCGACGACCAGTCTCGACGGCTGGTTTGGGGTTTGGCCGTCGCCCTCTGGTTTTATGCCGCGGTCTGTAGGGGTGCGGGCTGCCATTGACAGTTCATTCGGCACCGGCGATCTTGGTCCGATTTGCTAGTTTCTGCCCCTTATCCTTAGCCTTGGATACCTTGCAGTTCGTAGCCGGAGTGGTACCAGGACAAACTGCTTCTTGAGGTGTCACACCTCTCTGCAGTGATTAGTTCTTGGAATGCGGCCATGCCTGCCGTTGCTGAATCCGATGAGCTTTTCCGCTCATAGGTCCACTTCATTTTATTTATTTTGGCGTTTTGACTGTGCCTTCCCCTGCTTCTGTTCTTCCCCCAAATCCGGCCGGCATTTTGGCGGTTCCGTGCTGAATTCGCTGCTTACTTTGCAGAAAAGCAGTGTGTGTCAGCATCATGTTTCAGCTGATGCTGCTCTGCTCAATTTTGTCTTCAATTCGGCGACGGTGATGTGTATGTACGCGCCGTAGCTTTCAGGTAGCATGGGATTGGGATGGGTCGGGTGTCTGGGCGCGCGCGATTTTCTAAAAAGCTGGGGATCCTTTTGTCCGTTCTGGCGTCCTTCCATCCAATTTAGCAATTTCTTGGTTCAATTCGCCGCAGATAGGATAGGAGTAGCTCTCCCAACGTCTCGATCCCCTTCTTTCAGACTCGCTAAATTCCTCTCTTCTCTCTCTCTCTGCCGCAATGCAGTCGGGCGGATTCTCCCCGGCCAAGCTGCGGGCGATGCTCCTCGGGCTAGAGAAGCACCAGCAGAACAGCGAGGACACCTCGCCGGATGCCAACGACTCCGGCGAGCTCGACGACCGGAGTGAGTCCCGACTGCTCAACATGCAGCTCTGTCTGTTTACTGAACACCAATACTAACTCTTTGCTGCCAATTGTCTCTGGCAGGGAGCCTGGAATGCTCCACCTCCACCGAGATGTCGAGCAACAGTGGCCACAGGTCGAGGAACCGGGCTCAGGACGACGACAGCTTCGACTCCGAGAGCAGCTCATCGGGCCCAACGACGGTCAAGAGGTCGGCGCCGGTGTCCGCTTTGCTGCCGCCGTTCTCTAGACCGACGCCCTCGAAGTGGGACGACGCCGAGAAGTGGATTTCCAGCCCCACGGCGAACCGTACTGGCCGTGTGGCGAGCGCCGCTGGAATCCCGCCGAAGAAGTCGGCGTTTGCTTTCCCTGAGCACGGAACCTACCCACCGGCCGTTGCTAAGGTGGTCGCCGAGGTGCCGAGGAACACCGCAGCCCTGTCTGATAATTCAGTTGGTAAGCAAGAATTTTCCATGCTTTTTTTTGTCACGCTGATTTACTTGATAGCGATTGCGGCGTGATCTTAAGCTGATATATTGATGCTGTGGTGTCTTGAGAGCAATATCTCTGCTTGATGTGTCTGGAATATGCTAACATTGTGTGTCTCAACTTTGGAGGTTGAACTAGTAGCATGTTTCATGATTGTTTATGTCTTTATCCTCTAGCATGCTGAGTTGTGTCAAGGATTGTGTGTGCAAGTGTTTGCTGGCAGATTTGAACTTGTTGGTGCTGGCTGAGTTGGGGACAAGTAGAGCATAACATCATGATGAATTAGTTGGTGGTGTGAAAAGGCCTTACTCTGACCTGTTGTTCCCTTGACCAGAAGAAGCCAATCTTCCATTTTCAATTTTTGTATTTCCTAGCAACAAACAGTTTCAAACATTTTTTTCCAGCTAAAGCAGCAAACAGTATACCTGCATACTGTCCTTTAAATGGGGATTTTATATAGAGAAAAATGTTGTGCCAAGACTACATATATTTCGGAGATACTGATCTATCAGTCACTAGCTAGTTATGGTGTACATGCTTATATCCTACCAAAAATAATGACATTAACAGTAATAGATAGGTTCTTGTTTTTGTAGCTGGCAAACAGAAATGAAGGACCTTATCCGTGTTTTTATTTTATGGATACATTTTAGTGCGTTGATGATTTTTTTGTATATTATATATGCAGGTTTCACTCAGCCCGATTCCTTTAAACCTGCACAAGCTGCTCCAGTAGTAGATGAACCAGAACATGTTGTTAGGTCTGTCTCCATGAGAGATATGGGAACAGAAATGACTCCAATTGCCAGCCAGGAGCCCTCTCGGACAGGGACTCCTATAATAGCATCTAGCCCTACTTCCTCCCGGACACCAACTCCACAACGCAGCTTGGAATTTGGTGTCGGTACAGTCGATTCCAACAACATGGGTATGTCAGAGGAGGAGCTACAATTGAACACCAGGAAGGAAATTATGGATCTTGGTGAACGGCTAGGCAAGACGACTATAGCTGCATGGGCAAGCAAGGAAGAAAGAGCTACTGCAAATTTCGCTAATGTTCCAGTTGATAAGGCTGTAGAAATCGACAGAGAGACCCGCGCTGCAGATTGGCAGCAGGCAGAGAAAGCAAAGTATCTTGCAAGGTATATTTTCTCATTCTTGACTATCTTCCAACATATACTAGTGTAACTGTAAATGTCACAATCCGCGTTTCAGTACTGAGTTTCAGATGATTGCGTTGATGGCAATGAGGTCAGGTCATTTGATAGAAATATACACATGTGCCAAGATATTATTTTGCTAGGCCTATTTGAAGATTGGAACAACTGTGAATGTCATGTTGATTGCAAAATTTCCCCTGAACCAGATTTATCATTCTACAATCGTGCAATTCTTGTAGGTTTCAGAGGGAAGAGGTAAAGATCCAAGCTTGGGAGAATCACCAGAGGGCAAAAATTGAAGCTGAAATGAAGAGAATAGAGGTATAGCTTGGGATGTTGACTACTGTACATATTACTTGTTCTAATACCACTGAAGCTTCTCACCTGAATCGCGTTGGTGTAACTCCGTAATTCTGATGGCTAATCCCTGACGGTGCAAAACAGGCAGCACAGCTACCCACCCCCAAGCAAAATGTTGCCTGACTATAAAATTGCTGAAAAAAAAATGCTTAGTTCCTCTGTATCAGCATATGCAACCATATCTGAATAGAACTATTTAGTTCATAGCAACCATGTCTGAAGTAAACTGCAGGTGAACCAGCATCTAACGAAATTGACGCTCCTCTTAATTGCAGGCAAAGATGGAAAGACAGCGATCTCGTGAGCATGACAGGCTTGCCAGGAAGATGACATCGGCGAGCCGCCGAGCGGAGGCGAAGAGGGAGGCGGCAGAGGCGAGGAGGAGCCAAGAAGCGGCGAGAGCGGAGGAGCAGGCGGCGCAGATCCGGAAGACCGGGCACATACCTTCCTCGTTCTCATGCTGGTGCTGGTGCCTGTGATCATCAGTGTGTGCCCTAGTGCTCGAGCAAGATAGAAAATGAGTGTTCCTGAAAAACGACCATGTAAAATGCTACTACTGGCTCACCGTTTACCAGCAAGGAATGCAAGTGTGGTGTCACCATTTCGGCCTCTCCATATCGGATAATATCTACGTGCATAAGAGCAACTAAAAAAAAGTTTGGATAAGAGGAGAGAGGAAGTTTGGGTAACTAACATTGTCTCTGCGTTTTCAGCTTACCTATAATATGGTTACCTAAAAATGGTTTACACATGAGACCCACTTGTCAGTGAGTCTAATTTTTTCTTTTTTTTCTTTTTTCTCATCCTTTTCTTCATCTCTTTCCCAGCACACCCGTCCCCCCTGCTCGGCCGAATCGGCGCCCCGGCCATCGGTGGTGTGTGGCAGAGCTCGCGGGTAGGGGTGGCGGCGGAGCTCGTGGGGGTGGGGGTGGTGGTGGAGCTTGCAGGTAGGGGGTGGAAGCGCGGATGTTGAAGTCTAAAGCCCACACGTGGCGAATCATAGCTGGCGATGCGCCACCGAGGCGACCGTTGTGGCTTGATTCCGTCTAGTAGAAGGGGTGCACGGGGACGGAGGAGGCCAACGGGTGGGTCACAGGTGGAGGGCGGCAAAGTGGCGGCGCGATGGGCAGTTGCCAATGGCCGGAGGGATGGCGGCGAGCGACGTCATCGTCGGGCGGGTCAGGGGCGAGCGGTTGGTAGCTTCCCCCTTTGTTTTCACTTATATGGCAACATATGGGTAAGAGTTTCCTCTTATCCAAAATTTGTGTCCATCTACCCATATATGGGTAAGAGTTGCCAAAAAAAATGGGTGATCACCCAAAAAAAATTGGTGGGAGGCCTTATGGGTAAGCTGTTGGAGCTAGTTTTTTGGTCATCTTACCCATAAAAGCACTCTTATCCATATATGGGTAAGCTGTTAGAGTTGCTGTAAGAAAAACGGTTTACTATATAAAGAAGGAGGTATATACACTTTTAGTCTCACATCTTGCACTCTAGGAGCATTTTAGTCTCACATCTTGTAAACTGAACAAGATTAGTCTCATAACTTGTATCCTAAAAGCATTTTAGTCCAACTTGATCAAATTTCAGCAAGTTTGATTAAATTTGTCCACCTACGACGTTGGATAGATCAGACGTAAAGATAAAATAAAATAAAATAAAATAAAATAGCTTGGAAAAGACTCAAACACAACAACCTTCGAATAGGTGCACACCGGCACAACCACTACCCAACCGAATCACTGTTCAATTATGAAGACGTATATTTTTATATAAGATGAAAGCACACGCGCGCACGTTAAAAATACAATTCAAAAAATATATACGTGTGTGCAATGATGTAAGAATTTTCATTGTGCAAAATTTTAACCTGACTGATTTGTATTGGGGCTAAAAAAGAGATCACTTTTACAGAATTTCAAGGTGTACAGTTCGTAAACTCAGATTTTTACTTTTGTATTTCTTATGTAGCACAGACCATAAATTATTTTGAATTAAACGTATTGTTGAATGTCCAAAATAAAGACTTACATGTATGCGTGCGACCGAAGCGGCGTCCAAGCCCTAGCTCCCCGTCGCCCCTCCCTACCCTCTCCCCTCCCATCGTCGCCGGTGTTGGCCGCCGGGAAAAGCCCACGCGGTGCCGGTGGCAACGGGTCCTCCTTCCCCCGGCGCTAGCTTCCTAGGCAGGACGAAGGAGTCTTGACGCGCAGTGCGGCTCGACAGAGGTTGGCGAGGCCTGGTCTGGCGGCGCCCGGCGAGCGACACTAGGGGGCGGCCTTCTACATCTCGAGGCTGCGGCAGGTGGTGTTGCTCGCGGCTACTGCGTCCGCGGTGGCGGCAGGGGTTGATCGCGCCCCGTAGATCTCGAATGGCGTCGCGGTGGCCTCTTCTCACCGACGGCGGTGCTCCGAGGAAGTTAAAGGTCCAACATGTTGTGGTATTTCGAGAATGTATCCTGGGTGTATACACTCAATCAATTAAGCTTCAGTTTACCGTGCTCTAGTATACATAACTTTCTTTCCGTGTTTTATCGTTGAGCAAACCAGATAGCTAACCTGTTTGGCTGATGTACGTGCTTATAGCCAAGCTAGTACACATCACCCTGGATATAATATATAACAAACAACTACTGCTCTTGAAATAACATATCCCTTGTGTGTTGTAGTGGCAAGCATCTACTCACTCCGTTCACAAATAAGTGTACTTTTAGCCTTGTCCTAAGTCAAAGTCAGTAAAGTTTGAACTTTATATGAAAATATAGCAATAATTATAACACTTAATAGGTACCACTAGATATGTTTTCAAATCTAGTTTTATAATATATAATTTTTATTTAATCTATATTGTTATATTTATCTATAAAGTTGGTCAAATTTGAGAAAGTTTGACTTAGGTAAAAGTTAGAAGTACACTTATTTGCGGACGGAGAGAGTATTGTATTAGCACCACTCTAGTCGTGAGTTCAACTCCCACTTCTCATTGTTTATTTTCTTATTTATTTTCTTATGTATAGTTGTACAGTTACTGACAGGTGGAGCCGTCTCAAAGTTGCATACAGAGGCCATTTTATAGAAAATACGACGCCACGTGTTAGTTCTAGAATGTGTTTCGATCTATTAGTGAATTGATTTAAAATGCTCTTAGGATACAAGTTATGGGACTAATCTTGTCAGTTTATAAGATGTGGGCCTAAAATACTACTCTTAGAGTGCAAGATGTGGAACTAAAAGTGCATATACTGAAGAAGGTAAAATGATAGAGTATATTTTCTGGCAAAAAAGGAAAATATTCTACTACTACTACTGCATCAGTGGAGGAAACAGATTGTACTGGGCCATTAATTTCGCAGCCCTGATATAGACAATAGTAATGGTGAAGATTCTAAAAAAAGATAATGATGGTGAAGATTTTTTTTAAAAATGGTCAAATTAATGACCGTTTTTGGATGTCCACATCGGCCGAGGGATCTGACGGCTGGCAGTCACTCCGCGCCATAAAAGGATACTATAACCAAAAAACATTCCCGTTCCGTCGTCGTCGTATCCATGGCTGGCTGGAGCCAAGTGTCCTGTGATCCACGCGCTGTATAAATAGAACGGCTACGAAATCTCTTCTCGTCTCCATCCAGACCCTGAAGACTCGCTCCCTATCGCTCGCCTCTCCGGCCGAGATCACTGATCAGATCTGAACGATGATGGAGGCGCCGCCGGCGCCGACGTCGTCGCTGCACCACCGGGTGCCGCCGGAGGAGCGGCACCGGATCGAGCGGGTGGCGCGGTACGTGGCGCGGGACAGGGACGGCGACCTCGCCGAGGCGCTGCTGCTGAGGCTGCTCAAGATCACCCGCAACGGCCGCCGCTGGGGCTTCCTGGCGCACGACCACCCGCTCCACCCCTACTACCTCCAGCAGAAGGTCTCCGAGCAGTGCCGCATCCTCCGCCCGCGCCCCGCCGGCGTCGCTGACCGGTGACCGTCCGGCCGGCCGCCTCCGTGCGGTGCGCGCGCGCGCGGCGCATGCGGAAGACGTGCGTGTCCGCGCGCGCATCTGTTTTGTCCTGTTGTTTATTCTTTGTTTTCATCGTCGCATCACGTTTTCTGTAGGATTATGATGTGTTAAGAACGTGCGATTGTTGTGAGATGAAATTTGGAGATGATTTGACAATCCATGAGCAACCTATATATTTTGACAGAAATCTATGAACAAGTGTGAATTTGGAGTAGTATTATTTTTAAAAAATAGTACTCCCTGTGCAGGGACGGAGCCAGGTTCTCACCTTGAGGGGGGCAAAATGGACATGAGGGGGGCAGAGTTAACTACATGAGCAAGATATTTGCATTCTAAAGCCTAGAATTCTTCCCAAAATTTCAACCATGGGGGTGGCTAAGCCCCCCCTCGTCCCCCCTTGTCTCCGCCCCTGTCCTTGTGACGCATATTAGTTGACTCAAGTTTGTCTAGATACAGATATATCTAGCACTAAAATTTGACTAGATATATTCATAACTCGATAAATCTAAGTTAACTACTATGTGTCAGAGTGAGTTGACTAATTTGAATTGATGTGTTTTAAATATCTCTAGCACATCCCGAAAATTTTCCAGCTCATATAATAACCGTCAGTTTTTGGCTTTCATAAAAAAGGCCATAGATCTTGAAAAATTGGCTAGTCTGCAAAAAAATAATTCAAGGGGCATATTGGACCTCCTGCTCACCATATCTCCATGTTTTGGCAGGTGGAATCCAGCACCCGCGATCACATTGAAATACTAGGGCACCTGAACTTTCAGCCCCTCCCCTTTTCCCCTTCCCCGCCATAGCGTCCCCTCCTGCCACCACCCTAGATTCGAGCCACTCCGAGCCACGCCGCGACACCAAATCGCTTTCCCGACCGCATGGCCTTATATTCCCACCGGAGGCTAGCTCGACAGCGGCCGAATTGTCAGGGCCCCACCCTTAATGAGTCGTGTTCGCCACCATGGATTTGCTGGTCAACTCCATGGAAGGCCACGCAAAGCTCGAAACGAGCCCCATCGTCTGTTGTTCAACAATTGTATCTAGCCTCGCTTCCGCCTGCTTGTCCGCAGCCATTTGCCCTCTCCAGTTTGCGAATCCTCTCTCGGCCAAAAGGTAAAGTCCTCCCGATCTTTTTTGTAAATAAGGATCAGCTACGGATTTGTATGAACATAGCCTATTTTATGTAGATGACGTCTGCACCCTAGAAATGTTTGCTCAAGGAATCCTTGATGTTTGTGTACAAGATCAATCTTTAAGGATATACCTATAGATCCTGAATCTTTTACACCATATCCTTATACACCAAGGCCTGAACCTATATATGATCCTACTTTAGATATGAGGTATGCAGTACCACAGGGTTCAGATGACGGTTCTGATTCAAAACTTCCTATTGAGAATTCTGATGGCTGGAGAATGGGATCATCTGAAGGATCCCGGGAACACCAGATGTACATAGATAGTTCTGACAGAAATGTTGGACAATCTAGCTAGAGGGGTGCAAGAATTAACCTTAGTAACAGTAGTAGAAATACCATATTCATAGATAATCAGGATGTAGAAGAAGATCCTGAGGAGAGAGTGTTTGAATCATCAACACCTTCTCAAAACCCAGGGAATATATATTATCCTGTGTTTAACTATCTTGCCCAACAAAGCACCTGGGGAGCAGCAGAATCTGCGTATTCTGTTGACGACTCAAGGAATGAAGCTCAGGAGATGCAAGTGGGTGATAATGTTGAACATGTTTCTGAAAACTTTTCAGCTGAGCTGGAGGGAGTCAATGCGCTCAGGTTGAGTAACGACTCAAGTCCTGACACTTCAGATACTGAGTATGTTCCTTCTGAAAGGCCATTTGTTCTACAAACTGTGCGATGAACGTCATGTCATCACGGTTGGACATCAGGCATGTATGATGAGCGTAGTTATTACTAAAAGCAGGCGGCTTAGTAAGAAGTATCGAGTACTATGTATTGTAATCCAAGAAAATAAGGTAGTTAGATAAATAAGGAAGTGTTGTGATTATACTTATATGGTATATGTTGTAATGACTTTGTATTATTAAGATGTTGCAATGTATAATATGTGAAATGCATATTTGGATTTTATTTGGATTTTCATTGTGTGACTAGTTCTATGCGTAAAGTCGAGCTCAGAACACATGTGCATGATATAATTATGAGTATTTGCTTTATGTTGCAGGACTAGGGGTCATGGATACGGGTGTAGAGACCGAATCTGAACAGCAGCGGATGGAACGTGAGGCCAAGGAGAAGGCCGATGCAGAGGCAGGAAATCAGGAACATTACCACCACCACCAATGAGGCCGTTAATGGAGCAGAACTTTATGCAGTGTATGCAAATGATGCAAGAGACCCAGAACGAGGTCATGGAAGAGTTCTTTGGGACAGTGGGAATCGAGAGCACTGAAGGTGGAGGAGTGAGTCTTCGACTTACGTAATGCAAGGCCGTTACTGCTTGCATCAGCCCTGAACCAATGGATGCGTAAGATTGGCTAATGATCTGTAAAGGAAGTCAAGACCGAGGTTGTAATGATGAGGAGAAATTGAGGTATGCAACTCATCTTCTGACAGGACCTGCAACATCATGGTGGGAAAATCAGTTAGCCATGCAACAGCCAGGAAGGGAGTACACTTGGGAAGAGTTCAAACAGAGATTCCGTGAATATCATGTTCCGGAGAGTGTTATGGAGTTGAAGTGGAGAGAATTTGAGGAGCTGCAGCAGGGATATACTAGTGTTATGAAGTATATTCGGGAGTTTAGTCAACTGTCTCGTTTTGCGGAGGAAGAAGTTAATACAGAAGAAAAGAGGAAGAAGCGTTTCCTGCGAGGGTTAAATCCATTTGTGAGGATGCAATTAAGGTTGGCTAATAAGCAAACCTATCAGTAGTTGCTGGATGCAGCTATCACTTTCGAAGATGACTACAAGAATGTCCAAGAGGATAGAAGGAAGAGAGCTAAGAAGGAAACCAAGAGGATACAGGCAAGTAAACCCAAGCCCAATATGGAATTCAAACCAAGGAATAGACCATATAACAACAACAATTCCAATCGGAGTGTAAATCCAAACGTAAAGAATATTATATGTCACAATTGCAAACTTCCAGGGCATATAAGCAGGGATTGCCCGAAACCAGCAATTGTGTGCCGTGCTTGTGGTTAGAGAGGTCACATAAAGCCAAATTGTCCAAGCAAACCACAAGTAGGTTGGCCGGTTAGAGATGGAAGGCAAGCTAGTGGAGGCTATGGGCGGCCAAATAATGGAGGGAATAATGTCAAGAACAATAATGGCAAGAGGAACAAACCTACCGGGAAGCTGAATTGTGCAACCCTAGAGGAGGTGGATAACTCAGAGCATGCAGTGATAGGTACACTCAATATCCTTACCAATCCTAGCAAAGTTCTATTTGATACTGGTGCAACTACTTCATTCATTTCTAAAGAATTCTATGATAAATTCGGGGTTAGAAGGGCAACGTTAGAAAACCCTATGATCGTAGTTATGGAAGGGGGAAATGTGACTGTACGCCACATTAAATAAGATCAGGTTATTTCGATCTGTGGTTGTACATACTTTGCGGACCTTTATGTGATTCCTTTGAAGGGAATTGCAGTAGTGCTGGGGATGGACTGGATGACTGAACATGGGCTCAGATAAATTGTGAGGAAAAAAATGTCTCAATAAAAACTCCAAGTGGAGCAAGAATAGTGTATCAAGCAGATAGGCACAGTCATATCATGGTGGATCTTCAGTTGAACTCAATGAAGGAGGTCAAGTTGGAAGATATTCCTGTAGTAAATGAGTTCCAAGATGTTTTTCCAGCAGAGATACCTGGAATGCCACCAGATCGGGAAGTAGAGTTCACTATTGATCTAATTCCAGGTACATCACCAATAGCTCAAGCACCATACAAGATGGGACCAAAAGAATTAAAAGAACTCAAGGAGCAAATTGATGAGTTATCCAGGAAAGAATTTATTCAGGAAAGTGTATCCCCATGGGGAACACCGGTGATCTTTGTGGATAAAAGGGATGGTAGAAGAAGGATGTGTGGGGATTACAGAAATCTGAACAATGTTACCATAAAGAATAAGTATCCCTTACCAAGAATTCAAGATCTGTTTGATCAAGTAAAAGGAGCTGGAGTGTTTTCTAAGATTAATCTAAGATCTGGATACCATCAGATAAAAATCAAACCAGAGGATGTGCCAAAGACATCATTCGTCTCAAGATATGGACACCACGAGTATCTGGTAGTACCGTTTGGTTTGACCAATGCACCAGCAATATTCATGAATCCGATGAACAAAATCTTCATGCCATATTTGGATTGTTCGTCATAGTCTTCATTGATGATATTCTGATCTATTCCAAGGATGAAGAAGAGCATGCAAATCATTTGAGAATAGCATTGAAGACCCTAAGGGAACATAAACTTTATGCTAAGTTCAGTAAGTGTGAATTCTAGTTAGATGAGGTAGAATTCCTCGGTCATGTGATCAGTAAAGATGGAATTGCTGTAAATCCATCCAAAGTTCAATCAGTACTAGAATGGACTACACCAACCAATGTGAAAGAAATTCGAGGTTTCTTGGGGATGGCTGGTTATTACTGGAGGTTCATTGAAGGTTTCTCCAAAATAGCTAGACAAATGACTAAATTATTAAGGAAGAATACCCCATTCAATTGGGATGAGAAGTGTGAAGCAAGTTTCCAGGAATTAAAGACCAGGTTAACTACCGCTCCAATTCTAGCAGTTCCAGAAACAGGGAAAGACTTTACAGTATACTGTGATGCATCTAAAGAAGGTATGGGTTGTGTGTTAATGCAAGATTGGAAAGTGATTGCTTATGGATCAAGACAACTGAAACCAAATGAAGTCAACTATCTAACTCATGATTTAGAGTTAGCAGCAGTAGTCTTTGCTCTGAAGGGATGGAGGCATTTTCTTTATGGAGCCAGATGTGAGTTATACACTGACCATAAAAGTCTCAAAATATTTCTTTACTCAAAAGGAATTAAATATGAGACAAAAGTGTTGGTTGGAACTAATCAAAGATTATGATTTAATAATCAACTATACCCCGGGAAAAGCAAATGTTGTAGCAGATGCCTTAAGTCATAAAAGTGCAGATATTCAGCCTAGCAATCGGGAACTACCAAAAGAGTTATTGATGGACTTGGAAATATAGAGCTTCAATTCATTCGAACAAAGATTCTTGGAGGATTAGCTACTATGCAGGTAGTTGCAGAGCAGGACAGTGATCTTAAGCACGAAATTTTTAGACATCAAGCAGAAGATCCTTTCATTGCTGAAGAAATTCAGAGGATATATCAAGGGCAAACATCAGTTTTTCTCCTAGGAGATTATGAGTCTTTATGGTTCGAAGATCGTCTTTGTGTTCCGGATGTGACTAAGATTCATGAAGTCATACTCCGAGAAGCACATGAAACACCATATTCTATACATCTAGGAAGTACTAAGATGTACATGGATCTGAAAGAATTATTCTGGTGGAATAACATGAAAAGAGACATTGCTAAGTATGTATCAGAATGCCATACTTGCCAAAGGGTGAAGGCTGAACATCAAAATCCAGCAGGACCATTGCAACCTTTGGAAATTCCCGAATGGAAGTGGGAGGAAATAGGTATGGATTTCATCACAGGATTTCCCATGACACCTAAACGGAAGGATACGATATGGGTGATTGTGGATAGACTCACTAAAAGTGCACATTTTATTCCGGTAAATCAGAAGGATAATGCCGAGAAGTTAGTAGAAGTATACATCAAAGAAATAGTAAGTAAGCACGGAGTGCCCAAAAAGATCGTAACTGATAGGGGATCAGTGTTTACTTCAGCATTTTGGAAGCAATTACATGAATCACTTGGTTCAAAGTTAGATTTTAGCACAGCTTATCATCCAGAGACAGGGGGTCAAACGGAAAGAACCAATCAGATACTGGAGGACATGTTAAGGGCTTGTGCATTAGATTTTGGAGGTTCATGGGAAGATCATCTACCATTAGCAGATTTTTCCTACAATAATAGCTATCAGAGTAGTCTGAAGGCAGCTCCATATCAGGTTCTGTATGGAAGGAAATGTAGATCACCAATATGTTGGTATGGTCCTGGAAGTAGCAAAGAATTTGCGCCATACTATATCAAGGAAAAACAAGATATCATTGATAAAATCAAAGACAGATTAAAAATAGCTCAAAGTAGGCAGAAAAGTTATGCTGATCAAAGTCGAAGATCATGGCAACCTGAAGTGGGAGACATGGTATATTTGAAGGTAAGCCCAATGAAAGGAGTTAAAAGGTTCGGAGTTAAAGGAAAATTGAGTCCAAGATATATCGGGCCATTTAAGATACTGAGTCAGAATAGGACTATAGCTTATGCTTTTGAGTTACCCTCAAGATTGACTCAAGTTCATAATGTTTTCCATGTGTCACAACTTCAGAAATGTCTTAAAGTTCCTGATGATGCAATCACACATCAAGAGATAGAATTACAAGCAGACTTGACCTATGTTGAAAAACCCTGTAAAATTTTGGAAGAAAACTAGAAAAAGGTTGAGGAACAGGGCAATCAAGTATTGCAAGGTACAGTGGGAACATCACCCCGAAAGGGAAGCCACCTGGGAGAAATAGGATGATTTAAGAAAAGCTTATCCAGAACTGTTTAGGTACACTTCACCAAACTTCGGGACGAAGTTTAATTTAAGGGGGGAAGTCTGTAACATCCCAGCATTTAGGAACCAACGAAGGGTAGATTCAGGAATATGTCCAATTGCATGCATTCATCTGTAAAAATGTGGGTAAATTTTTCACCAAATAAAAACTTAAAGTGATCAAAGTTTCTTTCACTCTTTAAGTTTAGGAATAGCCTTGGAGAATGATTGTTATAAACTTTGACATGATCTTTATGGATTAGTGTATTTTGGGGAAAAGAATTTGAATTCAAACTTAATATTTGGATTTATATTTTTAAAAGGATTAAGATTATGTGTGAGAATATTACTTAATCAAAAAATAATATTTAGTAACTCAAACTTTAAATAATATAACATAATTGAGTAAATGAATATTTATTTCATATATTTATTCAATGAATAAGTTACAAAATGTAACTTATGAAGATAATAAAGAAATAATACATAGTAACTAGAAACTCTATATAAGATTGACAATTAAATAAATGAATATTCATTTCATTTAATCAATTCATCAATAAGTTACAACATATAACTTACAAAACTAATAAAGAATCTTTACAAAAGTACAATTACATCCTTATTTATCTAGTACATTTTATTTACAAAAGAATAAAATAAATATTACAAGGGAACTATCCTATAAAGAAAAAGAAAACCTATTCTAAGTCTTGAATCTTCAAGTCTTGTACCTGCAAAACAGAGAACAAACAAAAAAGAAAGAAAGTAAAGGTTAAGATATTTCTTTTACTCTTAGTAGTGACAGTGAGATGCATTGTTCCACTTTACATCATTGAGTAAATCTTTAGGGTCAACTTTCACCAATATGAAAGAATTAAATCTTTCATAATCCATAAGCCACAAGTCAAATAACTTCAATCAGTAAGAGAGAAAGTTTCACCAGGCAGATAAGTAGTAAACAGATAAAAAGGTAACTTACTTTCCAGAGCATATCCACAAGGGTGTAGCAGACATACAAGCAACTTACACACCTAAATGCATGGTGTGTGTGCTGTCAACACAACTACAGTAGTCCACACAAGTAAACCAGCTCAACACAGCCATGGACAAGCACCACAACATCATTTCCTTGCTCATACACATCAAGCACCAACAGCCTAGCCATAACCAAACCAAATCAAAACCACAACACACATCAGATCAACCCAGTACTCACCAAGATGGTGACATAAGGAGGGGGTGGATCAGGTGGATAGCAAGGTCAAGGCCAAGCTACCAGGAACCAGAAGGTGGATAGCAAGATCAAGGACAAGTTCCAGGAGCTGGAAGTAGCAGGAGCAGCCTCAAGAGATTAACCAGATCGGGCCAGCAACACAACCAACAAGATCAACCACCAACCACAACAAAAACCCACTGTTGTGGTGAGTTATATAAAACCATCACATGATCTGTTTATCATATCAATATAAAAGATTCATGTGTTGTTCTATATTTAACTTCTCAGTATTCATCCAAGTGGGATGAATCCATCCTAGAAGATTTTGAATAATAAATTCATAGCCACAAGATAACCATACAAGTAAAACCAGGATATCAGACAAACATCACTGATCCTGGATACAAAAGCCAAATCTTATACTCCAATATAGTCAAAGTCAAGATTATGAAATCTGGGCACATCTCTTAAAAGAGTAGCACCTCAGAATCCATAAATCCTATGGATCCATGCAAAACCATTAGCACATTCATTATTTTCCCAACTATGACTCAAGAATTAGCAGCTGGTATTACTACCAGAACATTTCTATCAGGGACAACAAATTAGGAAACTAGTTCCTATGCCTCAGACCAACATCATAGGCAGAGTGATTAAAAGAAGCTTTCATCTTATCTTTGCCAGTACCAATTTCAAGCACTGTTAGAGCTAAGCTCAGTAATAGGACCCAACTACTTGTGTGCCATTATATGATGGTATCACAAGGACAAGTCCTAATAAGCCAATCACAATCATTACTTAGCTTTCACAAATAAGAAAGGGGCAAGCCACTAAATATCATTTTCCTGGAATCAAATGCCAGGAATCAGCATCAAGCTCATTTATACATCTACAGAACATCACTAATCTGTAATGATTAAATCCAGTCTGTATATCAGCATACAAGACAACAATTACAGATGCAGTAAACAATCACTGATAGAACTACTGTCAATACTAACATTTTGACAATAGAAAGTTCCCAGGTCAGCAACATTCACAAGTAATGATTCCATAGAAGCACTATCATTTGAATCATATCAAATTACCACTAGAATTAGTCAGGTAAGCCACTAGCATCACCAAAGCCAACTATAAGCAGTAATCCACATCAAACAACCATTCATCATGCTCAAGGATCATCACTACTTGATCCAAATCATCATCTATAATATCAATAGAGGGATATGAACCATAGTCAGGAATATGAACCCTAATCAGGATATGAACCCTAATCAGAACATGGACACTAGTCAAGGGTAGCCACTAGAAACACATAGGACAGAGTGGCAGAGTATAGAGCACGAGTGAGAAGAGGAAACAAACTTACTAGAGGTTGTTGCTGTGGGCGAGAAGAGGAAGCAGAGGGTGTCGACGAGCACGGCGGCACGGGGAGCACCCCAAGGGGGCGCTGCAACCCGCACCACACCGAGGCGGCGTCCACAACCACACTTGAGGGATAGCAACAACACCACAGCACCACAGGCGTAGTGGCGGCAGCACCAGCACCACCCCAAACCCTAGGTTTTGGGACGGAGCCGGACTGGCCAGAGGAGGGCCCCAAGTCCAAATCGAGATGGACTGGAAGGAGGAACAGGGTCAACAACCACACCATGCATCATGGTGGTGGCCGGGGAGGACCACAACGGCGTGGATCGGCCGACAGTGGCATCGGCGACCACGGGGTCGAGAGAGAAGAAGGACAGAAGGGGACGAGGGAGATGGACAGGGGTGTGGGCTGAGAGGGCCAACCCTTTGGGGAGCCTTTTGGTTCTGCCCACTTGGGCCAGAATGGCCCAATAAGCCCAACAAGGCTAGCCCAATCACCCAAGGAAAATTTTAATAATTAAGAAAAGACCAAAATGCCCCTGAAATTAAATAAATTCTAGAAAATCAAATAAAAATCCAAAAATTATAAATAAAATATTTTTGGATTCACAATAATTCAATCTATCTAAATAAATTAAGAAATAAAATTTTAGGCATATAACTTTTATCAAGAATTTTATAATATATATATTCCTTATGGAATTTTATAAAATTAATGAAAGATGATAAAAATAAATAAAAATCACTTTCATTATATATTAATATTTTAGTATTAATATAAGGTACTTACCTAGGCATCACCAGCTCATAGAGTCTTCGGGATTTAAATAAATATTAAATATTCAATAAATATTAATTTTATTTCAATAAATATATAATGAATATAAATATTCAATAAATATTAAAAATTCTTTATTAATAAAAATAATTTTTGTAATTTAAATAATGGGGGAGAATATACAAAAATAAATAATGCATTACATAGAATAATGGGGGAGAATATACAAAAATAAATAATGCTTCTTTAAATATTGTCCTTACCGGGCAATAATGATGTTCTGTAGACATAGAAGCTCAAGGTCCAGTGCAAGCATCCGACTTCACTACCTTGCAATCACAAGGCAAGTTTATCACTTGCTCATGTCCTATGAAGAGTCTTTATCAAAGTATTTGCAAATTGTGTGTTATCATCTATATTTCAGAATATTATTTTCTCAAAATAAATAAATCTTAGGTATCATCCTAAGTGATGATATGATGGAGCAATAGAACTTAGGGTTCTATTTGCAATAATGATGGACAATTAGGGATTAATAACCCATGACATCAGTGATTCTAGCGTCGTATATTACGCGTTAACCATGAGATTTGGAATGGGACGGAGAAGTCAGCTGTATCCTTTTTCTTTCGTATGGAGGCAAGACTACCTTAACGTGACGTTGTGATTCCTTGTGCGGATCCAAAATATGGATGGGCACCCTTAGGCCCCACGTTTTTGGTGTCTAGATTATCTATGAGTGGCTGCCGGGGATTTAGCCGGACCTATAAGGTACTTACCTGGGCATCACCAGCTCATAGAGTCTTCGGGACTCATCAGGGTTTTAGCCTGCCCGAAAGGGGGCTTAACGGAGGTGAGCCAGCCCGAAGGATCGTGCAGACATATGGGGTCGTGGAGAGGGCAGTGATTGGCTTGGACCAACTACTGGGCCCCACATTATAGAATTGTGGACGGGAAAGTACGCCCGGTTGTGCAACAAGGAAGTTGATCTCTCATGGGTAAAGTAACACACCTCTGCAAAGTGTAAGTAATGTAACTTGTTACTCCCTGTTCCGGGAAGGAGCTACGAACATGGCAGGAAAGGAACTCCATGAAAGTTCTGGTCAACCTGTGAAGGCTGATGATCATAGATTTTCATAATAAAATCAATATTTGAAGAAATATTTACAAAAACTGCATAGTGCCAATGACTTATAGTCCGAGGTGGTTGATAGAGCATCAAACTTCCCACCTTGCATATAATGAACTTGCTGGGTAACGCTGTTACTCACCCTTTCCTTTGAATCCTTGCTTAGACTCTGAGGATCCCGAAGATACTCCAATGTATGCAACTGAGAGCCAAGAGGAGGTCTTCTATGAAGAGCCCAATTTGTATGGAGCCGTAGAAGGGGAGGACTACGATATCGTCTATGGAGGAGAGTACCAAGATTCAGAATAATTACTATAGTTCTAGGAGCCACTTGAGCCGAGCAACATGAACAATATATAGCAATAAGTTGTTGAGCTCAATTTGGAGTTTACGTTTTCACTTTGAAACTTCCGCTGAAACACTTATATTTTGGTTTGTAAGTTGAATCTTTTGGAAGTCTTGAACTTCTGGTATTGTAATAATAATAATGTGTGTATGTTTGTAATATGGACCCACAATGTTTCTGTTGTACCACTCTAAGGGATGTGATATTTATGGAACGGTGTTCTGTGGATGTCATATCGACGACTATAGTGTACTACACATGCAGTGGTATGCTGGGTCACCGCACTCATGATGGAGGTAGGTACAAAGAAAACAACAAGCAAGTTGGAAGCATCCATGCCATCTATTGCTATTATAGCACAAAGACCGCCTAGAACCTGATCCGTCCGCTTGGCTGGTGCAACTACACTATCTCCAACTCTGACATTGAGCGCGGAAGATCTGATCCGGCAAGCTGACATTCTGCACAACAATGCCAAGATCTTCTATGATGCTTATGTCTCAGCAGCAAACAATCTGAAGATCATTTCTACTGTAAGTTTTCAATACTTCACATTTCACTTAAGATATATCCCACTATATCCCCCGAGCTCTTAGATGAAAAACCATAGGTTGTTGGCCCGAGTGCTCTAAGAGTGATTAAGTAAAAACTTGATAGTGTAGCCCCGAGTTTCTAGGTAGAATAATATATTCCAGCTAGATACTCTTGGATAAGCATGTTTTAGATCAATTTCCCATATTGTAGCCCCGAGCGTTTAGTTGAAAACTATGAAAGTTCCGACTAGATGCTCAAAGAGAAACTAAATCATGTTCTTTATGCAGAATGAGCATTCTCAGAAGGTAGCCACCAATGACAGGTATGCAAAGATGTAGAAGGAATTGGATGTTTAAAAGGGTAAAAAAGGATTTCTTAAGGAATAGATCAGAAAAAGCAAGCATCTATTCTCTTCGAGATGCTATCGCCAAGGCTAAGGATATTATTGAACAATCCAAGCATATTCAGCAGCTAGATGATGAGAATAAGATCTTGAAGAAGGACCTAGCTAATGACATTGAAATGCACAATGAAGCCATGAAGTCCCTCAAAGAGTCTTTGAACACCGAGATGGAGAGGCTCAAGAAGGAGATCAAGATGCTCAAGGTTCAGAAAGATAAGCCGCAGCGCAAAATTCCTGGAACCTTGAAGCATACAAGAAACTTCAAAAAGAGCATGACATCTTGGCGGAGACCTGCCAAGAAGCAGAAACCAACATCTTTGGTAACTTTCTTTCGTCTTCCCCAATTATTGTTAGTCGTAACGTGTATATAGTTTTGATACTCATGGTCCTTTAATCACTTGGAACTGCATCTCCCACTGGTTTAACCAACTTGGGTGAGGATGCGTCGGATTCAAAGAGTCACATGATCCTTTCTAGGAACTTCATCAACACCGCCATCACGAAGGACAATAAGGAGGTAGAAACGCCGCTGGACATCACTATCAAGGCATTTGATTCTGCCACCAAGTATGTTGAAATCCTTCGTCGAGCCCCCAAGAAGATGAAAAGATGGAAAGCTTCCTATGTCCGGGCAGGAGCCAGGATGGCACTATCTTTGACCAAGGTGCACTATGACGAAGCTGACATTGAGATGATAACCTCCGACATGTCGGCAATTGACGAAGAAGGTAATGAGATCGATATCGCTGCTATTTGGAACTCTCTTGCAAGCTACGACAACAAGGTTGCCAAGCTAGACAAGCTATACGTCTTTGTTCCCGCCGAGGAGCTAGACAAAGAGTCTGAAGAATCAGAATATTTTCTTGGATCATCTGACTTCGAGGAGATCGCCAAGGCTTGTTCTCCTGCCGCTGATGACACAACATCTAATTCACCTGCACCAGAGGCATAAAACATTAATGTATCAAATATGTCTATGTATATTTTTTTGTTTATCCGGAAAACAATATTAGTAAGGCAGAAAACTTGGCTACAAGCCTCATGCTACTCATCTACGTCAGACATGTATGATTGTATATATGTTTTAAGCAAGTGCTGGCTTATCCATTATTCTGATTCTTGTGCTTGAACATTCGTGAGATGGAAAACTCTTAACACAGAACCATGCCCTCAGGTGATGATGCTTAATAGCACCGTCAAAAACCTAAGAACAAAATCGCCGGCTTTGAGTGCTAAAAAATCACTACTCCGGAATCCACATAAAAACAATAGAAAACGTGTAGACCAGAAGGCTTAAGCTAATCGCTCGTAAACGGAATTTTCACAAGTCAAATGCAAACTTGCACATAAAGGTTTTTACATGATCCAAAAATAAACACTAAAGGAGATAAAAAACTCGAAAATATGACCAAATGCTTTATTTCATAAATCATATAAGGTATATATATATTACATAAAGAAAATATGCTAAGTATATTCCATGACCGATATAGCTATGGTTGCGGCCTGTTCTTTCGCCTTCCAAACATAGCTATCATCCAAAAATAAACACGGAAGGAGTAATAAGATGCGGCATATTCTTTCACCTCCCAAACACATTAAAAGCCTTATTTTGGAGATATTTACCACGCTAATTGAGCGGGTATTAAATGCATTGTATGCATTAAACACATTAAACCACAAAGAAGGTAGCCTATTTTTTTTAAAGAGATATAAATCTATGTCTTCTCTACTACCTCTACTAGCCTCTGCTAATCTCTATCTCTACTAGTGCTAGTAAAAATTTAATTAAACAAGAAAAAAGGCTCTGTGTTCAGCCAGATTCGTGTTTCGCACCCTCTTTGTCGCACTCTGTATTTTGCTTCGTTGTCTACTCCCAACGCTGCAATCTCGTAAATCAACCGCTCGTGTCTCAATCAATCAAGGCCGTAAAATTCGTCTACTCTTAATAACTCAAAAGAAGATGGACGCTAGATGTACAACACGCGGTTTATATTCGCGCGCGCTAAAATTGGTTTGCTACGCTTGTTTTTCACATAGAGTGCGTGCTAGCCGCTAGCGCTTTGCCGGACGCACTATTTTCCAACACGCTACAAACTTAGAAAACTGGCGCTTCATCAGACGTTATATATTTCAGTGCGCGCTAGCTAGCACCACAAACAAGTTTCAGATACATATGTAGTAGCATCGATCAAGATCAAACATAGCAAAATAAATCTAACATAAATTATCTAGATTTTTGTTGTAAATACAATAACTAGTCCATAAAAAATACAAAAAATACAACAACTTGTCCATCCACAATACAAAAAATTGTTTTTGAATAATACAACAAACATACAAATAAATAAACACTAGTTTTATTATTGCCCGTTCCATTTCCACCACTCTTGGACAAGATCATGTTGAAGATCATCATGATTCTTCGGGCAACGAATGGAATGATTCGAGGCAGTAAAACGAGCCACCCTCTCTTTACTCCTACTCACTTCCACGAGAACCCCCATCAAGTCAAATAAGGAGTAATCTACATCTTTGTCGCGATCATCCTCTATGATCATGTTATACATGATGACGCAAGCATTCATGATATACCAAAGGATTTATTAATCCCAAAATCTTGCCGGTCCTCTCACAATAGCAAATTGGGCTTGTAAAATCCGAAATTTTCTTTTAATATCTTTTCTAGACGCCGCTTGTGCATTATGAAAGCCAAAAAATTCTTACCTTTGGGTTTATGAACCAGCTTTGTTTGCCACCTTGGGTAGATACCATCGACAAGATAGTAGCCGCAGTTGTATGTGTGGCCGTTTGCTACAAACTCTACCGGTGGATTTTCATCCAATGCAATCTTTGTCATCAGTGGTGACCGTTGAAGAATATTGATGTCATTGCACGAACCGGGCATTCCGAAGAATGCATGCCAAATCCAAGTCTCGTGATCAGCCACGGCTTCAAGGATTATAGTGGAATCCTTGTGGCCTTTGAATTGTCCATGTCATGCTATAGCACATTTCTTCCAACTCCAAAGCATACAATCAATAGAGCCAAGCATATCTAGAAACCCTTGGGCCTAGTTCACTTCCAAAAGCCTTGCCGTGTCTTCAGCATTGGGGAATCTCAAGTATGTGGGGCGAGAAGGCACCGGCGGTCGCGAGCGGCAATGGGGGAAGGCTAGGCGAGCACGGGTGTGTGTTTGTGTGTGCGGGAGGGGGGGAGGGGGGGGGGGGGATTAGCTCGTTGAAGTGCGCGCGCGAGTTCACGATATTCAGCGTGTTGGAGCCGGTGCAGCAAATTTGGTTTGCTAGGTAGCGAAATATGCCGCATGCACAAAAATATATATATTGTGCGTTAGTTTAGAGCGCCCGCTGAAGCGCGTGTTTTCGCGAATGATGCTGCATATTAACGGTTTTACAGCGCCCGCGCCGCCGTGCTACATATATGCTTGTTGGAGATGCTCGGAGCTACTACAATTCATCTGGTCTATTGCAGGGGAAGTGGCGACGCAAGCATCGTGCCTGGGTTTGAATGAACTGATCTTGCTTGCGTGTGTTGCCTCCGCTCTCACTTCGATTTCCATCGCCGGGTATCGAACCTGGAAACCCTGGAGTCGCTGATTTTTCGGTGGGACCAGGTGTTTCTCACGGTAATATGCAGAGGTTTTCCATGGTATGTGCCGCCATATAGCTTGCTACATACTACCTTTGTTGCATAATATAAGATGTTTTAGAGTATATCTACAACTTTTAGTGTATAGATTCGGAGCGAATTTACACACTAAAAAGATCTGGATACATCTTCTATTATATACTAAAAGCAATATAAGGTTGTGTTTCGAGGCACCACGTTGATCCACATCACCTAAAATATATTAACCATTAGATCTATTACTAATGGCTATGATTTAATTAGCGTTACGTACAACAAAGACTTCAATAGGTACGACTTATCTCGACTCCAACACGTCTCTAGCTTGACTCCAACACGTCTCCAGCTCACGTGAGACATCTCTAGCCTCAACATCACGCGAGCAACAAGAAAAAATAGAAGGAAATAGATCTATTACTAATGGTTATGATTTAATTAGCGTTACGTACAACAAAGACTTCAATAGGTACGACTTATGTTGACTCCAACACGTGTCTAGCTTGACTCCAACACGTCTCCAGCTCACGTGAGACATCTCCAGCCTCAACATCACGCGAGCAACAAGAAAAAATAGAAGGAAATAGAGTCCCTTACGTACATCTCCAGCCTCAACATCACGTGAGCAGCAAGAAAAAATACAAGAAAATAGAGTCCCTTTCGTACACAGGTTACACGTTTAATATATAAACATCTTGCACGTATGCACCAACCGTACTTCTCAGAGATCTGGTAAATTTTCTTTCTCTTTTGATCTAAATACAAGTTACGTATCGGCTCTTTACGTACCCCACAAATTTCATCCCTGCTTCCAGATCACAACGCCCTGTTTTCAGATCAGCGTCAAAATCCAGCAAAAATCCAGCATCCATCACCCTAAGACCGTAATTCCCAAAGAACCGGTAAATTTTCTTTTTCTTTTGATCTTACTGTTTATCAATCTAAATACAAGTTACATATCAGCTCTTCACGTACCCCATAGATTTCATCCCTGCTTACAGATCACAACTCGCTGCTTCTAGATCAGCGTCAAAATCCAATCCATCACCCCAAGACCGTAATTCCCAAAGAACTGGTAAATTTCCTTTCTCTTTTCATCTTACTGTTTATAGATCTAAATACAAGCTATCAAGATGGATCTTCTTTTCTATCTTCAAGTCTAAGGTAATCAAGTATGGAATACGGTAAATCTGAACTCTTATATATTCTCTGTAATAGTAGTAATAAATAACATGATCCTTGTATAACAGGTAAATTTCCTTTGCTCTTTTAATCTTATAGTCTTTTGATCTTATTGTTTATCAATTTAATCAACTACAGCTAGCTAGATGGTGTGACATCGTGGTTAATATATGTGTAAACTTCCATCAATATGCACAAAATTTTCTATCACCTTCTCCTTGCAATGAACAAACACATAAACCCTAGACTTGAGATCTTATACATATTCTCTATGACAGCAATGAATATCATAATCCATGTATAATTTGATATGTTAAAGTTTGCTCATCTATTTAACTTGTGTTGACAGACATGAAACCGACACTCCTAAGTGCATTGTCTACAAGAAACGAGTCATGGACAATCAAGGTCAAGGTTTTAAGACTTTGGGATTCAATTAACCTATCGACTAATGAAGTTATTAGTTCTGATATGATTTTAGCAGATAAGAAGGTACAACTATTAGGTGTGCATAATTTGAACAGTGTTTTGCATTTTACTGACATATTTTTTGTACATAGGGCAACACAATCCATGCTTCTATTGGAACTAAACTGATCACCAAGTTTAAGTCATAGTTTAAGGAAAACTCCATCTACATATTGAAGAACTTCAATGTTTGGGAATATGACAAGTATAGGCCTTTGAAGAACAATCTAAAAATTATTTTTATTTCGGATACAACAGTAAAGGAAGTTCTAGAAGAATCACATAACTTTCTGGAATATTACTTTGAGTTTGCCGACAGTACTACCTTATGGAGTAGGGAAAGTAATGATGCACAATGCTCAGGTATGTACATCCTTCATGCAAATAAAAAATTATATATCAATTAAGTAATATTTATACTTCTTTATGCAGATGTTATTGGCCTGCTTAAAGGGATAAAACCAATACAACAAAAAACAATAGCCAAGGACACCTCAAAGGAGCGAACTTCAAAAATCCGTGAAATTGAAATCCTTTTGTTAGAGTAAGTCATTAAGCTATAGCATTATTTAGCTAATTTTTATGATTTTAGTTCTCATATAATTTTTATTTACTTTTACATGATTAAATTTCTGAAGTGGTGAGAAAATCAAGGTCTCTTTATGGGGGGACAATTTAGCAAATATGGTAAATGAGAATATCTTGGGCAAACAAACAATAGTGATTGTCACTTCAAATATGGTCAAAGATTTCTATGGTAAGAATTTTAGTCTCTTTTATTTTGCATAATATGATTGTACTGATTCATTTATAACCAGGATTATCATTACGAACAACAAATGCATCAAAGGTCTATTTAGACTTGGAAATTCCAGAGACAAAAGAACTCATCAATAGGTATGCTATATAAATTAATGCAATAGTACAGACACTTTTTATGTATGAGTGCATTTTGATGTTGTTACCACTAATATACAGGCACGGTACAGTGGATACCTTCCCAACAATGATCGAAGTTGATGCAAGCACACAAGGAACAATAGAACAACAGATGTTCTACAATAGAAAAACCTTAAGGGAGATCACAGAATTGCGGTACAGTGATGTGAAAACAAAGGTCAGTCCATACGCTTAACTTCAAGTGTGTTTCACAGATTTTTTGTTACATTATTAACCTTTTGCTCTTAACTTAAATTAGGAATATATATGCACAACAAAAGCAACAATTGATGAGATTATATCAGACAGAGGTTGGTGGTACATGGCATGTATTCATTGCTATTGTGCGGCCAAAAAGAACTCAAGTAACTTTGTTTGCAAATCATGTAACAAAATAGCAGAAAGTGCCGATCTACGGTGAGAATACTCCATATTCTATTTCATTACCAAAAAATCCTACTTTGAGGTACCTATTAACACTAAAGTATCATATTAGGTACATAATCAATCTAAGGATAAGTGACGACACAGGAACAACAACATGTGCAATATTTAATGAGGTGGCACAAAGACTTTTGGGGAATATGTCAGTTCATACCCTTCTAGAGCAAGATGGATTATCGACTATTCCAGAAGCTATTAGCAACCTCTGTGGAAGAACACTCATATTCCGTTTGAAGTTAAATTCAAGGAATCTCGAAGAGTGTATGGAAAATTATAAAGTGAATTACGCCTTTGAGCCGAATAACGAGCTAGAGATGGAATATTCAAATGACAAGGCTGAAGAGGTATGCCCCTCTCAATTACTTTTCTTATCAAATGACGTACAAAATCATAATGGAAAATGTTTTATAGGACATACTGGACAATCAAGGACGTGGAAACTCAATTAGTTTTGTTATGCATGAATTAAAAAATCAGGTATGCTAATATATGGTTGTACATAATGTATTATGCGAGTTTTTATACTAAATCATTTTATTACATAGGAAAATTTCTATTCCAATACCATGATAGAAGAAACATCATGTGAAAAAATATATTCATGCCAAAAAAATGAAATGAAGGTTACTTCCATATGTAATTGCCATGATGAGGTATAAGGCTTTTCATCAGTACATGCATAGTTTGTTGTGGCATAAATATATTACCCAATATAATGCAGAAAGAGTCAAGCTTTTATCAAGCGGGAAAAGAAAAGAAATCAAGGAAGAGATCTAGCAAAAAAGTGCAAAGGGTTGGCTCCAAGAAGAGCAAGAAATCTGTTCCGGAAATGCAAATTTCTGATTATGAGGTATGATAATGTTAATTGTTATTTTCTATTAACATTAAGCTCTTTTTTCTATGTCATATACGACCAAAAAAATGCAGGAAGCATCAGAGACAGAATCAAAGGAGTTGGAAGAGAATGAGAAAAATACATTAACAAAAGATAACCAACTCAATTGTCAAACTTCAAGTGCAAATTTAATTATAATTGATGGTTCGGATCAAGAGTGCGTAAATATAAATACATGTGTGAATAAATCTTCATTCAAGAAGCACACAAAGGTTAAAAAGGGGAAAAAGCAGAAGAACAAGGTAAGCCATTTTTTATTAAATGTTGGCTCTAACATTGTTTTTTTTCTTATATCTCAAGAAATTTCTGTGTTAATATATTAAAATAATATGCAGGAGTTTAAAAACAATTCGGATAACATTGGGAAAAGGAGACAATACGTTATATGTAAAAAAGGAGACAAAAAAGTTTCATCAAGAAATAGGAAAAATGTTACTATGCAAAACAAATTTCTGGATGACAAGGTATTCTGTTCAGATTGTTTTCCATAATCTATACATATTAACTAAGTTTTGTATTGCCATAAAGTATATATTATAGTATATTATTCTTAATGCAAAAGATATCTTATATTTTAAATTATTGCATTCTAACTTACAGGTACAAACTGAAACAAATGGAGAAACCAATACAGATGCTGGAGTCACTGATGATGTTCACTGCATGGAAAATTTAAACCATCTACAAAAGCATACCATCAAGAAATTTAGAAAGGTATTAAGAGTGGGGAAGATCAATAATAGGGTGGTTACTTCTTATATTAAGTTTAGTACAAATCAAATGCCATCCTATTCTCTAACTAAGCTATTCTATCTTACAGGTTAAAGAAGAACAGAAGGATGAAATCTGTATGAAACAAAGTAAAAAGTGTAAAAAGGTAATTGATCATGTACAACTTTTACATGTTCCATCTAGCTGAACTTCTTTGTTTTAACAGTAGCACTGATTATTTTTCAATTTGATAGAGAGACAAGAACAACCATGATGAGAGCAGTGATTGCATCATCACGGATGAATGTGCCGAAGAGTTGAATGAAGAAATTGCAAGGACGGCAAGGAAGAAAAATAGTGATAACAAAAACAAGAGAAAAGTTCCTTCAGAAAAGGAGAATATAGTAGACTTGACTCTCAATGAGGATAGACCAAAGAGGATTAGGAAAACACCCGATAGATTCACATACTAGGATCAAATGCAATAGCTTTATCACTCAAATATGAAGTATTACTGTTATCTTTTGCTTTAGTATAAATTTGAACAACTACTCTATATATGATTAGTAGTGATTATTGTAAGCTCTATGAGAGCACGGATTTTAATTATGACATGTGTGTGTGCATGCAGACAGTCTCGGTAATCTTATTTTCTAGCTATGCGGATAAAAAATTGCTTCAAATCATATATCATGATTGCTTGCGCCACATCGAAACACTGATCCATTTGTAACAAGGAAGGACCAAGCTAATTCGTATTGACAAACTGGAACAATTAAGAAAAAGCAGACACTCACCTGCTGCTTGCCGGTGTAGAGGTTCTCTCCCTTAATATCTGAACGATAGCATCTTCTTTAAATCTTTTCAGTTGTCAGTGCTGCTGCGGATGGAATCGATGCAGCCACGCTTCGAGAATCTTGATTCCCTTGAAATAGATAGATTAAGTGTTTCTTTCAAGATTTTTTATGGACCTAAGCAACAGACTGAGGCTACTTGCCGCTGACCGAGAACTATGAATTTCTAAGATTATATCACTAATCCAAACAACATGTAAGTATGATAGGTCTAAATATTAGATACACGTACATATTTTAAAATTTAAAACATGTTGATGTACACGTTGCATTAATTTTCTAAAGGTAAAAAAAGGAAAATATGCAAACAGAATAATATAGAGGACTTATAAGAGTCCAACACGTCTTGAGAGATACCTAAAATCTTTTAAAAGGAGATTTCCTATCCAAAGACAAAGACAAAAGGGGTTCCAATTTACTCGGAAACTGACTATATAATACAACTTCACGCCACAAAATTCCGACCTCTTCTCTAAAACCAAGACGTGATCTACAAGATTTGCAGAAAAGAGGACCAAGATCCCAGGAGAGGGTGATCCAAGTCGATCCAAGTTCACATAGCAGATAATTCCCGTAAGGTAAGTACATGTTTGTCACAATGAAGTTTCCAGTCACGATTACAATCTCAATACCCATCTTTCTTCATGCATGCACTAGGGAACTACAATCACTTGTCCAGACCTTTGATCGTACTCATTAAGTCTGAAAGATTGATCTCTAAAAAAGAACAAGGTAGTAAGCCAAACAACCTGTGTTTTCAAATATCTCTAAATAGCTACTCCCTCTGATACATATTAATTGACTCGGATTTGACTAGATTCAGATGTATCTAGACATGTTTTACTATTAGATACATCTGTATCTAGACAAATCTGAGTTAATTAATTTGGATCGGAGGGAGTATGTGATCTTTACAACTTTATATTTTCCTATCAATAAACAGATTTATATTTATACTTTCAATGCCATACAGGAATAATCAATGAAGAGAAAAGGCGAGGAGCGGAAGACATCAAAGAAAAAGGCCAACATGCTCAAAATCAATCAAATATGCAATCTATCAAGGTAATTGTTATGTTAGTAATCACAGAACTTTGATAGGGCTATGTGACAGGATTGGCCTCTCTCCCCCACCCCCACCCCAAACTCCAATCCTGCATCTGCCCCTGTTTTCCAACTAAAGCATGGATCATATTGACCTACATGATAAAATTATTAGTAAGCTTTGAAAAAAGTAGACAAATCAAGTTATATATAGAGATATCTAATAATCATACCTTTTTATCTGATATAATCATATAAATGCTAATATGTATGTTGGTCGATAAGCTAACTGTGTCTCAAAGACTGAAAACATTGGCATTGATTGTGCATGCCTTAGTTCTGGTAGACAGTGATTTCAGTAGTGTATGATGCCATATTGTCTGAGGTTTATGCTACATATCCTATGCTTCAAATATCTACATGGAAAAAATTAAGAGCATTAATTATATATGAACAAAAGTAAAAAAGGATACTACATGATTGTTATAAATACACTTCACTAGACTACATGATTTCATACTTCACTTTGATAATACTATCTAGCAAAACCTGAAGTTTTAAAATTACACATGACAATATAGGGACACGGTCAAAATGGCAAGATCGGAAAGGATGAAGAAAATTCAGGACAAGAAAAAGAGAGAGTCTACAGTAGTACATGGAGATGGGCCAGAATGCAGTACTATGCCAAACGAACAAACTACTAACCAGGAGAGGTAACATGCATACACACACTTTATCATGTTATAGTATACATGCATTTTTAGAAAACTAACACTTTATATTTTGTGTTCAACATTGCACAGTACGAGGCCAAGTAGGAAAAGAAAAGTCGAACTAATTACCAATGGAGACCAACTGCCAAAAGAGCCTGGCAAGAGAAAGAGGTAATGTATACCAAGATGCATAAATTGTATAATCAAGTGTTGATCTATAATGTAATAGATGATGCTAAATAATAAACAGGTTGTCAAAAAGGACTGATATGAACATTTGGAACTTTGGAAAACCAATTTGCAAGTGCGAGCGCTGTGGAGCAATTTTCTGGTATGAAGAAAGAACCAAGGGTAAAGGCATCAGCAATCCCACATTTGGACTATGCTGCCAGAATGGAAAGGTGGAATTACCAACCTTAAAGGAGCCGCCAGCTTACATTACGAAATTGCTAAGGAGAAAAAATGGAAAGAGGTCAAACAACTACATGCAAAATATTAGATTGTACAACTCCATGTTTGCTTTCACATCAATGGGAGGAAAGATTGACAAAGAAATAAACAAAGGAAGTGGACCTTATGTATTCAAAATGAATGGGCTGAATTACCATCGGATAGGAACTCTACTTCCAAAAGAAGAAGGAGACAAGCCACGATAGGCTCAGCTATACATCTATGACACAGAAAATGAGGTAAAAAACAAGATAGAAGCATCGACGGCTTCAACAGATAAGAGGAAGTCGTTAGATCCCCACATCGTTGAAGGCCTAAAAAATATGTTGGACAAAGAAAATATACTCGCAAAAACATTCAGAATGGCAAGGGATAGATTCAAAGAAGGTGACTATCATGACGTGAAGCTGAAAATAATCAATAAACGGCAAAGAGATGGCAGGCAATATAACATGCCATCAGCATCTGAAGTGGCAGCCCTCATTGTCAATGATACAACAGAAAATAGACAAGGACGTGACATCATTGTTCAGTACAAAGACATGAAACCTAGAAGAATATCCGAGAACCATCCAAAGTTTATGTCCATGCAGTATCCATTACTCTTTCCCTATGGTGAAGATGGATATAGAGAAAAAATACCATACATATTAAAAGAAGGTGCAACATGCAAGAGAAAGCATGTTACAATGCTAGAATATTATGCATATCGGATACAACAGCGGATGAACCAGTCAATGCACTTAATGATGTGTAAAAAGCTAACGTTGCAATTCATTGTGCACGCCTTTGCATGCATTTTACACTACAGGCTGGAGTGGATTAAAAAAAATCAAGGAAAACTAAGAACAGATCTATATGCTGGATTGCAGGATGCAGTTGAAAGGGGAGATACAAGAGCTGACATGGTAGGAAAGAGAATACTACTTCCATGCACTGTCACAGATAGCCCGAGGTATAAAAAACAAAACTTTCAAGATGCAATGGCAATATGTAGGTGGGCCGGATACCCAGACCTATTTGTGACATTCACGTGCAACGCAGCTTGGCCAGAAATACAATCAATGTTGCAGGAGTTAGGGCAAACAACATCAGAAAGACCTGACATTGTTGATCGAGTATTCCACATAAAACTAAAGGAGTTCATGAGAGACATAAAGGAAAGGAAATACTTCGGAAAAACACTCGCAAGTAATGATACCCAACTTATATACTACCAAATTTCAAATATACATTAACTAATGGCTATTGTTTTAATTGCAGTTATATACACAATTGAGTTCCAAAAAAGGGGTCTCCCACACGCCCACATAGTAATATTCCTTGACAAGAAAGAGAAGAAATACAAAAATCCAGAAGCAGAGCAAGTAGATAAGATAACAAGTGCGGAGATCCCGGACAAGGAAGTAGATCCAGAAGGTTATGCAGCAGTCGAAAACTTCATGATGCATGGACCATGTGGGCAGGCCAATACTAACTCACCATGCATGGTTGATAACAGATGCATAAGAAAATTCCCTAGACAATTTAACAACAACACAACCATAGATGAAGATGGATACCCAGTATACAGAAGGCGTGATGATGGGAGATACATTGAGAAGGGAGAAGTGAAGTTGGACAACAGATATGTGGTCCCGTACAATAGAGATCTACTGGTAAAGTACCAAGCACATATAAATGTTGAGATATGCAACCGATCTCTCTCAATAAAGTATCTCTTTAAATACATAAACAAGGGTGATGACCAAGCTACGGCTGTGATAGAAAATGATGAGATCAAAAGTTACCTCGAGTGTACATACATCTCAGCACACGATGCGTGTTGGCGAATATTTCAATTTGAAATGCACTTCCGAGATCCTTGTGTTGAAAGGTTGCCTTTCCACCTGCAGAATGAACAACATGTCATCTTCTCAGACTCTGCAGACTTAACAAAGATAGTAAGAAAGGAAAGAGCGGGAATCACTAAGTTTACACAATGGATGGAGACAAACAAGCAGTGTGAAGAAGCAAGAAAATTGTCATATGCAGAGTTCCCTTCAAAATGGGTATGGAACAAAGGAAAAACAAAATGGAACAAGCGTAAAAAAGGAAGATCTGTTGGGAGGATTTATTATGCCCATCCAGCAAGTGGTGAAAAATACTACATGAGAATGCTACTTAATGTTGTCAAAGGATGCACATCTTTCGAAGATATAAGAACTGTCAATGGAGTTGTCCACACATCATACAAGGCAGCATGTGAAGCATTAGGGTTTCTTGACGATGACAAAGAGTGGATTGACTGCATTAATGAGGCATCAAGCTGGGCAACTGGAAATCAGCTACGACAACTTTTCACAACCATCTTATGCCACTGTGAGGTTACAGATCCAAAAGTTGTGTGGGAAACATGTTCGGGAGTTCTAAGTGAAGACATGGAGTATAGACAGAGGAAAATATTGAACTATCCTACACTATGTTTAACAGAAAAACAAAAGAAAGATTACACATTGGTGGAAATGGAAAAGCTCATGAGAGAGGCTGGAAAGACACTTAAGGAATACCCAGGAATCGAACTACCAAACTCTTCAGGTCTAAAGGAACTTGGAAACAGACTGCTCAATGAAGAGATGAACTACAACAAACAGGAACTAAAAGATGAACATCTAAGTATCATTGGTAATCTGAACTCCGAACAGCTAAACGCATTTGACTCCATAATCGAATCAGTAGACCAGAATTTGGGAAAACAGATTTTTGTGGATGGATATGGTGGTACAGGGAAAACATACCTATGGAAAGCAATCACAACAAAATTGCGTTCCGAAGGAAAGATAGTCCTAGCAGTGGCATCATGTGGTATTGCAGCACTACTTCTACAAGGAGGTAGGACAGCACACTCAAGGTTCCATATCCCTCTAATACTTACAAAAGAGTCAACATGTGACATCAAGCAAGGTACACACTTGGCAGAGCTAATTAATCATACATCGCTAATTCTATGGGACGAGGCTCCAATGGCAAACAAATTTATGTTTTGAGGTACTGGATAGAACCCTAAGAGATATATTAAGGCATAAGAATGAGAACAGCAGTGAAAAGCCATTCGGTGGCATGACAGTGGTTCTAGGAGGGGACTTCCGCCAGATTCTTCCCGTTCTTCCAAAGGGAAGAAGACACAACATAGCCACCGCATCCATTAAAAGGTCTTATCTTTGGCAACACTTCGAAATATTCAAACTCAAAAAGAACATGCGACTCACTTGCATGACAGATGATGAGACAGAGAAAAGACACGTAGCAGAATTTGCAGACTGGATTTTGAATATTGGGAATGGAACAACAACATCACCAGAAGGCGAGGAGTGGATAAAAATACCGAGTGACATACTATTGAAGAAGGGAAATGATCCAAAGAAAATAATAGTGGAAAACATCTACCCAAATTTCCAACAAAAATATCGTGACCGAGAATACTTGGAAGAAAGAGCAATCTTATGTCCAAGAAACGAAACAGTAAGCGAGATCAATGAATATATAATGGATCAGCTTGCTAGTTTTTTTCATAAAACTAAAAAAAATTATATATTATAAAACGGACAGAGTAGTAAACAGTAAATATTCATACTTGGTACGACTCAAGACTCCTCCTCAAGATCACCGACGCATCATCGGTCCCAACCGGTTATCCAGGCACCAAAAACACTATAGTTGACTCCCTGCATCTAAAAGTCAAATAAGCTTCTTCAGCCTGCTGGTGAACACATCGGTCAGTGCCGTCTTTGAAGTAAGCAAGGCCCGCATCAGCGCAACAGCCTGCAAGACAACGTACAGAAACGTTCACGGACATCACAACTACTGAATTTTGTAATTATAAGTAATTTTGCACCAATTGTACGAGCATACCTCCTGTTTCCTGACAGTAATATTCATCTCCCGTACGGTTGCCCTGTCTCTCCCGCGCCATTGTTTCATTACAGACATGGCAGAGGCCTGATGTATGCGTAGATCATCCTCTACGAGATACTTCCCACCTTCAACAAGCTCCGGGTGCCAGCAACAATTTCTGAGATCACGCTTCGGAAACAGGCAGTTCAGCGGCTGACAGGACGCCATGTTACTCACCATTTCAAACGGCATCATGCCTGAATCCAGCAACTTGGTGAGGAGATCATCTACTAAGCACCCAGCTTCGCCGAGATCGATAGCGCTGCTGTAGAGATTACTAAAGCACCTGCCAAGATGGCAAGTACCAGCTCCCGTTATCTTGATCACACAGCTCACAGGGTAAGTCATGAAAGCTAGGAGCAGGTCCACGAACTCTTGGTCGCATTCAGCATATGTGACCTTCTTTTCACGGGTGTCGAAGAAAATCTTGATCTTGATTTCGGGTGAAGTAGGTGCTAAATCTTGCCCAGACGGTAGCAGAGTGTTATGATTGACACTCGGTTTCACTTTGGCACGAGCAGCTTTACTATTACCAGTTTCTTTCGATAGAAATGCACCGGTCAATACTGTATCTGATGAAAGAGAGGCCTTCAACATAGATACAACCTATAAAGCATGTAAGTGAGTCATCCGGATCAGCAGTGAAAAATGATTGCAGTCTACTAACGCTGTCCTACTATATACTACTGTTACCTGCTCCCAGTCGACCAACTGTTCGACCTCCTCAAATCTATGGGCGTTCCCATCAGAACCGAACGCCTGTGGCAGTGACTTCATACTGCTGGTGGACGCCGGCTTGATGGTCATGTCATCGTTGATCACAAACCGTCGTTTTCCGCACAGAAATGTATCTACCCGCGAAGGAAAAAACGCCGGTTTTCTCTCTAATTTCTCATAGACATGCAAAAGTCTAGCCATGACATACCAGAACTCGTGGGAATGCGAAGGTGTCAGAACTCAGAAGCATTCCATGGCAGGCGTCAACCTGCAACAGCTTTGTGACCCTGAGGCGGTCGACGCTGTCGCAGAGGTTGGAGAGGCATCCCGGCGATGACGCGTCTCCGGAGCATAGCTGGAGGGCGGAGAGCGGGAGCGTGAGGAAGGTGAGGAGGACGTCGACGAAGTCGGATCCAGCGTCGGCGAACAGCACTCGGTTCCGCGTCCTGTCGACAGCGAGCTTGACCTTGATGGACGCCATTGGTGCAGCGTACCCGTACTGGATTAGATGAAGTCCAAGAGACGAAGGAATGTGTTAGCCAGTGACGTGCTTAAATACAAATAAATCACGCATGGCATGCGGAAGGTCAAGATACCGAAGTTTGACGCATGGGGAATTCAGAGAAGTAATGGTGGACGTGCAGACCGAAGAGGCCAAGGCTCAATTCCGTGCCAACGAACCGTTGCACAGTAAAAACCCCTTGGGACTCTCGTGGAGGCACATACCGTCACGTCTTCCTTAATTTTACTGTATCTCTTATATAGACATACTGTAAATCACAAAGAGGCCCCGTGTCGCTGCTACCTATCTCGGCTATGGCCGCCAGCATCAAGATCAAGCTCGTCGTGGACAGGTCGCGGAAGCGCGTCCTGTTCGTGGACGCCGGCTCCGACTTCGTCGACGTTCTCCTCTCCTTCCTAACGCTTCCCCTCTCCGCCGTTCAGCTTGCCGCAGGCACGTCCTCGCCAGGTTGCCTGGCAAACCTCTGCGACAGCGTCTACCGCCTCGGCGATGCTAAACTGTTAAAGGTTGAGGCCTGCCATGGCATACTTCTCAGGCCTACGCACATGGATGAATTTGGGTCTGTATGTATATATCGTCTTCTTCTTCTTCCTGTTAAATTATATGGGTCGCCTCTGCCACCCGTTGAATATAGGATTTCTTCAGTTTACAAGATTGATTTTACTGTCTAGTATATATGAAAAGCTTTTCTATACACGTGCAGGTACAAGCATTCATGCTGCTCACGGTGTGCAATTTTTGTGGAAAAGCATGTGAAAACACAGGGACAGAGCCACAGTTGCAGGTGCTGGGAGGAAGTCATGGCTAGGCTGGTGCATGTGTGCGACCAAACAGCACGCTCAGAGGTCTTCTCCAAGTGGAAAGAACGGTTTGTGATCAGTGACGACTGGGTGATCAAGCCGGCGTCAACGAGCAATGTCTTGTCTTTCCTTCGGGGGCTTGGTGCAGATAAGATCAAAGATGGCTACGATGAGGTGGAGCTGGACGTTGGATGGCACGAGGTAAAGTGATATTTTCTGTTGTTGTAATTCCCAGTTGCCAGAAATTTACCAGAGTAGCTAAAACTCTTCTACTTTCGAATATATGTTCGGCCTTAGTGAACTGCTAGGTTTTATGGAACTATAAAGTGATTTTGAACCAAATATTCATAAACGCCATTAATTGGAAACAATCAGCCAGCTAGTTAAACGACAACCCAATCTGAATTCGCTTGTCCTGATGATACGTACCAGCAACACATCATATTTTTTTCTGCATAAATTTCAGGTGGTTTCCTTGCTCAAGACATGTGTCTCGTCCACCACCATATTCACTGATGTGTTTATCGCCAAAGGACCTGATCAAGTTGTTCGGCCAACTTTGGGCAAAAGATCATCACTCACGATTCAGAAGCCACAGTATCAAAAAATCAGTGATCCTACAGGCTCCGAATCTCCTACACAGTATCAAAAAATCGTGTGCAAAGGATAAAAGATCGTGCCGTCTGTGTGATCTGCAGTTTGTCGATGCTCACACCTACGTAGTTGACGATGAACTTCTTATACAGCAGGCTTCCGTGGTGTCGGTGCTGAAGCACTGGTGCAAGAGAGACCACGATACAGTGGCAGAGATTGACATTGCTATCAGCAAACAAGAGGCAAGTATATAAATACATGTCTTGACAGTCATTAGATTTACTACTTCTTTTACGGTTTGTTCTGTAGGTCTTTCTTAATAATAGCGTGTCAATCTCTTGCAGGCCGTGGAGCTACTGCGAGCGGTGGTGAGCTCAAAGGCTGCCCTGACAGATGCGTTCAAGGGGAGGCTGGATCAGGAAGTACAACCATTGCCGCCTTCAAAAAGAGCATGTTCATCATCTGTGGCATCAGTGCAGATCTTTGTGAAGACTCTCGCGGGTGAGACGATCACCCTTGACATGGCAGGCTCTGACACGATTGCTGCACTGAAGAGTAAGATCCAGAAGAAGGGGAAGCTAATGGAGTCTTGTGGATTAGTCTACGGTGGCAAATGCCTGCAAGATACATGGACGCTGGATGATTACGGAATTCACAGGGAAGCCACCATCCACACTGTGTTTTATTACCACGGTAGCTAGCTGCTAGCGATCGATCACCAGGTCCCTTTGCCCATTATTAGATGTTCTACTGTGCTGGTGCCTCCATTGAATATGTAACAATGGTTTGTTTTTTTGCTACTAGCCTATTTCCGATAATCCGAATGATGCTTATCAGCTTATCACATCTGAGACAGAATGCCTAAAAGCCATGCAAAAAATTGGGGTGGATGAATGATGATTGTCTTCTGTCACGGTGCAAAATCTAGACATACTTTGATAATACATAAAAAAAGAGTATAGTTTAATAGCCACAAGTTGCCAATACTAGCGGTGCTTGACAAACACATTGTCATATTAATAGCAGTGTGACCTTACTGAGCATGAGTAAGATTTAGTGCAGATTGAGAATTTTAGAAGAACTGAAAACTCATGCGATCCTATAATTGTGCTTTTGCAGTTGCGTAGAGGATCGGCAGTAGTATCTTTCAGAAACAGCGAATGAAGGGAATGTCGGGTCATGAACATGCATGATTAAACTCGTCTACTGGTGTGGCGTGAGAAATCTTAGATCATTGTTCAGGAATTCAGTAACTGGTGGCTGCTCGGTCGGCTGCTGAGTAGCGATTAATCGCCTGATTTTCCATTTAATCGGCCGGTTTTTCAGTCCATTGGCATTAATCGGCTACTAAGTGACCCTCCGAGTAGCGATTAACTAGCCAGTTAATCAGCCAAATTCTTGAACAATGTCTTAGATTACTGAAACTGCAGTTACCCATACACGGCATTGCCAAAAGTTAAGGAAGCTAGACTACTAACCAGCATGTGCCACCAGTTCCTATCCTAAGCTTAGGGGGCCATACCATATTGCCTCCGTGACGCCTGTTAGCCCCGGCAGTGGCGGTCGCCCACTCCTCTTCCCCCTTACTCCTCACCTGCTCGATGCTCTTGCTGCCCAACAACAGCGACCATTCACTCCATAAGACCCAAATATCAAACATTAGTCAATAGATTTTCCCTAAATAATAGTTGCAGAGCATTGGGATCAAAATGAAAAATAATTGACCCTAAAAAGATTGAAAAATATTCTTCAAGTAAGCAAATACCCAAACAGAACTGCTACCCTGATGCAACAAACTGTTAAGTTCAACTTGAAAGCCCATAGGCCTCGCAGTAAGTTTTGATATCCGACATTAAACTTGAGATGCATTTCCAGTGTTACTAACACCGCTACAAGCCTACAAGGCTAGACGTTCTTAAACCAATGGGCCTATCACCCTAAACTTCCATTGAATGGAGAAACCACCATAAAAGTCTTCTAGCATCCAGACATCTGATGGTTATTACGCGGGATGCAGACCGTTACATGAGAGCAAGGCACCACCATGGTTCAACCAAAAAGACACAAAACAGCTACCACAATCCTAATAACACTTAACAGCAGCAAACTGAATGCATTACCTGGCTTCATCCCAACTGGTTGCTGTAGCTCCACTGTCCAAGTTAGTTCATAATCAATCACTTGAAATATTTGCAAATGACGGTACAGTCTCTGAAGATGTTGTACTCAGCAACTGTGCACGAGTCTTTCAGATATCTGTTACCATATACCAATTCATGACGACATCGTGCTGGAATGAACACCTTATCCTTCATCCTGCTCTTGACGGTGGCGATGGTATCAGATCTCGCAACTTCCACAGTTATGGTCTTACCACAGGGGATCTTGGCAAATATCTGAATATTCTGCGGGGATGACTGTTCCTCCAGCCTGCTGATGAACACATCAGTTAGTGCTGTCTTCGAAGTAAGCGCAGCTCGCAGCAGCGCAACAGCCTGCAAGACAACAAAATCATTGATCAAAACCTCAACAAGCTGAACTTAGCAATTAGTAATTCTACACAAGTTTACATGCTTACCTCCTGTTTCCCGATAGTAATGTCCATCTCCAGTACCATAGCATTGTTTCTCGCACACCAATGCTTCATCAAAGACATAGCAGAGGCCTGATGAATAACTAGATCATCACCTACAACATACTTCCGGTCTTCAACAAGCTCACGGTGGCCGGCACCAAAATTTACACCTGACATCCCCTCATTCCCACCTCGGCAATCTATCAACCGACACATGCGGTGGCTCAAAATGTCAAACGGCAAAAGGCCTGGATCCAGCAACGTCTCTTTGGGGAAGCTGTCACATAAGAAGCCAGTGGCATTGAGATCAATGGCGCTTCTGTATAGATTATTAAAGCTTTTGCTTAGATTACAAGTGCCAGCTTTTGTGCTTCTGATCACACAGCCAACTGGGTAAGTCAAGAAACTGAGGAGCAAGTCCACAAACTTATGATTGCATTCAGCATACATGACCTTCTTCTCAGGCATGTGATAGAAAAGTTTGATCTTGATTTCTGGTGAAAAACCAGAGCCTTGATTATACTGGGACATAATTTTATGAATGCTACTTGGATTCACACTAAGATGAGCAGACTGGACATCATTTCCGTCGGACAGAAAGGCATCAGTGAATACAGTATTGGATGAAAGAGAAGCCTTCAGCAAGGATGCAACCTAAAAACAACAAAAGGATCCCATCCAAGTTGGTAGAGAAAATGGCAACATCTAACAATGTGCATGTAGTAAAATAATCTTACCTCTGTTGAGCCGACACACACTTCGACCTCTTCAAAGCCATCGACAATCCCATCAGTACCAAATGTCTGAAGCAGTGACATAATGCTTCTTGTGGATGCCGGCTTGATCGTCCACTCATCGCTGATGATAAACCGTTCTTTACCCCTTAGAAATGCCTCTATGCTACATACTTCCCTGTAGATATGCAGAAATCTAGCCATGAGTCAACATTTGAAGAGCTTGAAAAACACAATGTAAAATCAATCACACTGTGACTTACAGAGCATGATAACCAGACTTGATTATGCACTAGTGAACCCATATATCAGAGATTATGTTTTCAGGAAAAGAAGAAGACCACTCATTTTGTAGTTACAGAAGTCTCAGCAATATGTTGTGAATTAGCAGTATGTTCAAGAAACAGGAAGCATGAGCATACGTACTTGAGCACATCACTGTGTGTAGGCGTGAGATGTATGCCATGGCACACGTCAATCCTCAGCAGCTCACTATTCTTGAGGTGGTTGACACTGTCAGAGAGCTTTGTCAGACAACCCTGTGGAAATAGGTCTGCAACGCGATGAACGGCAGAGAGTGGAAGCATCAGGAAACCAAGGAGGATATCAACGAAGTCAGAGCCTGCATCTGCAAACAGCACGTGGTTCTGTGACCTGTCCACCGCAAGCTTAATCTTGATGATGCCCATAGGTCAGCTTATCTGGTTCTGGCTCTTCACCAATCTAAGGTTGAGTAGCCGTTCAGACGAAGTTCAACCAATGATGGAATGCATCTATGTTAAAAAAATCTAACAAGAAAATGACTAGGTATCAGTATATGCCACCATATACATAGTTAACAAGCACCATTGCATAAGCAGTGATTCACGTAAAACTTTAGCATCAACAATCCAACAAGAATGGTAGCAATGTAAAATATAATAATTAAGTTTCTATATTGTTGATTAATTAGCATAAATAGCGAAGTAAAAAAAGGACCATACTGTTAAAGAATGGCCGGAATTAATAAAAGAATGAAACACTAATCAGTTGGTGAGGCCTTGAGGGACATAAGAATTCATTTGCTAACTCTCAATTGTGGACACTTCATATGCAACATACTGAACTGTAAGGGACACAAAAGTATAAAGAAGAGAAATCACTCAAAACTTAATATGACCAATGGGAGACAAGTACAAAAGAGTGAATTCCATTTTTATCCCCTAGATTGCCATGTGTGACAACAAATACCCCATTTAACAGAAATTTCTCCCGTTTACCCCATTTAGATAAGACGTGTGCCACATTTGGCCTCTTTTTCAGAGTTTAAAGCGTTGAGTCGGGCGAAATCAGGTTGTCAAGTTGATGCGGCGTGCAACATAGGAGACACATTTTGTTATGGCGTTCACCCCTCACTCGCTGCAACTCTGAATGAACTCCATCACGTACATTAAATAGTTGGTGATATTGACATGCGCACACATTCACATTCAACTCGACAAAGTTTTGTTTGACCGTCATGTCTATAAGACAATAAGCAGAAGAAAAACAAGCAAAATGATGACAATTATAATCCATTCAATCGAGTTATCCCCGAGTGGTAGTATGTTTGGGTTGACTTTTTTATTGAACATGATGTGGCCGGCAAGCTTTGCACCTTGTTTCAGGATTGCTAGTTAGGTATGAGAACTACTTTTTGTCAGTGTCATACTGCTTCAGCTAGCTAGCTACATACTTAGAACTAAGTGCGAGATTTACTTTCAGTGCCGGTAATGATGCCATTTCTTCAGTTATGCCTGAGATCTCTGCTCTTGCCCCCTTGACGCTGGGCATGACTTATGGAAGTCGAAGTGGACACCGAAGGAAACTCTCATTCATCCAGTACGGCTTATAGCTATCCCGTGAAAACATTAGGCTCCGCTCGAATACAAGTTCTTCATCTGACCAGGATGTGAATGCACCGAAAGAGTTTGTTACTCATGAAGATTCAGATGAATGAACTTTTAGGAGTTATATGCTTTCACTGTGCCACGTCATATAAACCGGATGACCGGATCCACCTGATATAATGATCTCAAAACTTAAAAAGAGGTAAAATCTGATGCGAGTCTCACTAAATCGGGTAACCGGGAAGAATTCTGGTTAAATAGGGTAATTGATGTCACAAATACATAACTATGGGGTGAAAAATGAAATTTACTCAATACAAAATTATACGACCACTATTGTCAGAGATTGCCTACTGAAACCACTACGCAACATACTGAACTGTAAGTTAACTTGGGACACACAAGTATAAAGAACAGAAATCGGTGAAAAACTAATATGAACAGATGGAGACAAATACAGAATTATACGACCACTATTGTCACAGGTTGCCTACTGTCACCATTATGCACAATGAACAGATTAATCTTAACTTGGCCAAATTGGATGAATCACAGAGGATAAAATGGCCATAAAACAACAATGGAAGTTCCACTTGAGAAAAATCAATCAACCAACATTGAAAGGAATCTCTGACTGACTTATTTAGTCAATGTTCTTGACCTAAATAGGTTAAGTGCTGAAAGATGTCCAAAGTAACATTTTGGAAGTAATCGGAAAAATAGAAGGCAAAGTGGCCTCGGATTAAAGCAGTGGAGGTGTCGACTGTCGAGGTGCTCGCCTGCTACGGTGCTAGCATTCGCGTTAAAACCCTAAGCCTACAATCCGAGAAAAATCAACCAACATTCCTCAAATATAATCCGTAAACAGCTTGCTCACTTTTGCCGTTGTTGCGAGAAACCACTTTGTTCAGCTTATGCGACTGAAATAAATCGGAAGGATTGAGCGGAATCGACGCAAACCTGTCGGAAGGAAACGGAAGCGTAGGGGGGCTTAGAGGACACGGCTTAAGGCGGCTGAGCTGCTATCCTGCTACCGTGGCGAGGGGCGGCGGGCGATTGGCTGTGCAGGCACCGTCGGGCAGGCTGGCATCGGCGATCGGCGGCTGCGCGACCTCGCGTCCGCCGTCCAGCGGCGCTGCTCCGGACCTCTCCCACGATTTCTTTTCCCTTTTTTCTTGAAATTTCTTTCCGAGGACTGGAGGAGCTGATCTATCACAAAATTTCTTTCGGAGGACTGTGACAGTGACTGCCCCAGTGCCCCTTGTCGAAATGGGCCGACGTTCAGCTGGTCCACTGAGTAATGGCCACTCACTGACTTCACACTGCAGGGCCAATATCTATATGGGCTTCAGGTAGTCCTTTGTTGTGGCCACTTTTTGTTGTTTAAGAATATTAATAACTCCATCTAATCTAATCCATATTAATTGTCGTTAAAATAGATGAATCTAATATTAAAATATATTTTTACGATAATTAATATATATCGGAAGGAGTATTTATTTCTCGCACCACGCAAAGGCAAAATGTGGGTAAGTACCAATCTAGCTAAATCGCCCACCCTACTTGCCTGGTTGCATATGGTGCAACTCCTGAAAAACCAGACCGGTGCGTGAGAAAAGGTTGACCGGAGCTACTACGACATTTTTTCGTGAGATGCAATATCTAGTGGTGCATTCTAAGTTGGCGGCACCCATGGATGATTTGATGCTTCTATATCGTTTGTATAGCAGGACTCAATGCTGACATCAGATCATGAGAGAATCGATTTAGAGGACAGGCTACATAGAAGACTTTAATTTAATAAAAAAGTTTAAATTTAAATTTGAAAAAATATAGGATGTAGATAATGATTTATAATACGCGTATGCAAAAACTGATGTCAAAATAGTTTATATTCTGGTCTCAGAAAAAATAAGAAAATATCATATCTGGTTGTGAACAATGTAATTTTAAATGTTGTGTCCGCTTTTTGCAAAATTTGTCATATTTATCTTTTTGCTGCGCTTGAAATAAAAGGTATTTTTAATTAAAAGTTTGCAAACTTGTAAAGCCAGAGCTCAGCGCGGTTTGACCCGTCGACGAGGCCACGCAAGCCGGTCTCTTGAATGGTAGGTGTGAAAACGGGACTAGAGGCCTCCAGTCTCTTGAATCCATTTTGGGTCCGGGGCTGTGAAAACGGGACTAGAGGCCCCCCCTCTAGTTCCGGCTCGCAACGGCCCGCGACTGATAACAGCCACGTGGTTGTTTCAGCGCCGCGGGGGGCGGAAACCCTCTAGTCCCGGGCTGTAACACCACCCGGGACTAAAAGGTTTCCTGCCGCGGCAGAGAAACACCACATTTCTCTGCCACGGCAGAGATTGTGTATTTCCTTTTTTTTTTGCTATTTTGTTCCTTTTTCGTTTTGTGTTTCACTATAACAAACATATATTTCAGTAGACATATTATACGCTACTACATACACACTACACTTCGATGCATTTATATAAGATCGATCCCTTGCAAGCATACATATAATCAATCATATCAAAAGGAAGAAATGTTTTGAAATTACATGGTCATTGATGAATATATATATCATATGAGCTATATGGAGATGACTAAGGCAAATCGAGTTCCACGTCATCCGCATAATGCTCTCCATATACATCAAGCACTTCCTTCATCATAAATCCCGCCAGCTCCTCTTGAATTGCTCTTATGCGCTGGTCTGCTCTAGTTTCTCCCGAAAATCATAAATATAATGTTAGTCAACTTTCCGCTCACTGGTCAACTCGCGGATGTACTCGCAGACGTAGTATCCACATAAATGAGTTTCCGGTGGCTGCTGTAAACTCTTCGCCGTTTTATAAGTTAGCTCCTTTTTGAATGGACCTGGTATTTTCTGTCTGAACCGTGTTCAACACCTGCTCGGCAAAGAAAATGAACAAAAGAGTTATTAGTTACTTGATATCAGGAAATGAATGAAAGAGGACGATATAATGCGATAATGATTGAAATTACTTATGGAGCATTGCTTTCATGTCGCTCCACTTCTCTTGGTCCCAACTTAATGAGTCATGGACTTCAACTAGGGAGTTGTCAACTTGAATGTTTAGCAAGATCCAGTGGAATCTGCGGACATTTACATAAACATACATGCATAGCTCATCCAGTAAGCAAAAATAAAATATGTACAAGATATAAACACTCACTTGAAGTTGTAAGGAAATAGTGTTTCCTTAACAAAATTATGCTCGGTTAAGAACCTGGACAGGTCTTCCTCCACGTCTTTGGGATGATTCTTTAACGTATATTCATTAATGATATATGGGTCAATGAACCCAACGTCGTATCTTCTAGCTCTTTTGCATTCAAGCATCTTCATTCTGCGGAGTATAATATCATCATACAAAAGGATATATAGTTAGGATAATATATTAAATGCAATGAACGAGCTAAAGCTACAAACTTAATTATAAAAATAAATAACTTACAAACAGTAGCAACCAATGATAGATTTGTCGAGGGCGCGCTGGTTGTATAACTGAAACAGTTCGGTCATTTGAACCTGTATCGAGTATGGTTTGAAGTGATGCTCCTTTCTAACGTCCATCGGAAACCAATTTTTATGATGCTTTTTTTCTGCTTGCGACATGTACCATTCATGCAGATTTCGCATATGTGTGGATAGACGCGCGAGCTCCTCATTACTGACTAGAGGCTGCCCTTGGACATACTGCCGTACTATCTGACCCACTGGCGTATCTTCATAGCCTAAATATTGACCAAGAGACATATTTGCTTCGTTAGCAAGTGCTTTGGCCTCCGATATAGTGATTCCCATAAGTGCAGCATTATTACGGGCTCTAGGGTCCATTATTTGCATGTCCATATCCATTTCAGCTCTGAAGGCCTTGTCGAGGTCTGAAATGACTTTGAGCGGGGCGACCGATTGATTCTTCTGTGCTCCGAGCTGGGCAACTTGCTTCCCGCTTTTTGCACTTGTGATTTTTTCTTCTGTGCTTGCTTAATAATCTCCCGGTCATAGTCTGATTCCAGATTCATCGATATCTTGGATGGTTGCTCAAGAAAGTACTTAGCCCACTTTTTTGTTTTTTCGTTATATACCGGCTTTGGCTCAGGATTTTTGGGTGCAAAATGCGCCTTAACTTGGGCAGCCACATCCGCGTTAGTTTCCTCGTCGGTCTTGTCATAAGGTCTCTTTGGAAGAGCCGGCGGGATATCGACTATCTTCGGCGTTTGACCTTTCTTCGATGTGGGGCGCGGGGGACCGTCGAACTTCCGTTTCTTCGACGAGGTAGTAGTATTGCACGGAGGCGGAGGCGGAGATCGAGTTGATGTACTCCTGCGCGCGATCGTCGGGCGGTGGACTTGGAGGTTGGCGATAATCGGGTTGGGGTGGACCTGGAGGTTGGCGATAATCAGGTTGGGGTGGACTTGGAGGTTGACGATATTCGATGCGGAGTGGATTTGGATTCCTTGGAGTCGGTGTCCTTGGCGCCGAGCCTGGAAACTTGATGTACTTCTTATTCCATAGAATGATGTTGCGCTTGACATCTTCTAGTTTCGTAAGGCCTTCAGGATTCCCTAGGGCGCTTGAAAACGGGACTAGAGGCCCCTCTAGTCCGGCTACGCAACGACCATGATCGATAACAGCCACGTGGTTGTTTCAGCGCCGGGCGGAAACCCTCTAGTCCCGGCTGTAACACCACCCGGGACTAAAGGTTTCCGCCGGCGGCAGAGAACACCATTCTTCTTCGCCTGGCAGAGATTGTGTATTTCCTTTTTTTTTTGCTATTTTGTTCCTTTTTCGTTTTGTGTTTCACTATAACAAACATATATTTCAGTAGACATATTATACGCTACTACATACACACTACACTTCGATGCATTTATATAAGATCGATCCCTTGCAAGCATACATATAATCAATCATATCAAAAGGAAGAAATGTTTTGAAATTACATGGTCATTGATGAATATATATATCATATGAGCTATATGGAGATGACTAAGGCAAATCGAGTTCCACGTCATCCGCATAATGCTCTCCATGTACATCAAGCACTTCCTTCATCATAAATCCCTTGACTCCTCTTGAATTGCTCTTATGCGCTGGTCTGGCTCTAGTTTCTTCCGCAAATCATAAATATAATGTGAGTCAACTTTCCGCTCACTGGTCAACTCTCGGATGTACTCGCAGACGTAGTATCCACATAAATGAGTTTCCGGTGGCTGCTGTAAACTCTTCGCCGTTTTATAAGTTAGCTCCTTTTTGAATGGACCTGGTATTTTCTGTCTGAACCGTGTTCAACACCTGCTCGGCAAAGAAAATGAACAAAAGAGTTATTAGTTACTTGATATCAGGAAATGAATGAAAGAGGACGATATAATGCGATAATGATTGAAATTACTTATGGAGCATTGCTTTCATGTCGCTCCACTTCTCTTGGTCCCAACTTAATGAGTCATGGACTTCAACTAGGGAGTTGTCAACTTGAATGTTTAGCAAGATCCAGTGGAATCTGCGGACATTTACATAAACATACATGCATAGCTCATCCAGTAAGCAAAAATAAAATATGTACAAGATATAAACACTCACTTGAAGTTGTAAGGAAATAGTGTTTCCTTAACAAAATTATGCTCGGTTAAGAACCTGGACAGGTCTTCCTCCACGTCTTTGGGATGATTCTTTAACGTATATTCATTAATGATATATGGGTCAATGAACCCAACGTCGTATCTTCTAGCTCTTTTGCATTCAAGCATCTTCATTCTGCGGAGTATAATATCATCATACAAAAGGATATATAGTTAGGATAATATATTAAATGCAATGAACGAGCTAAAGCTACAAACTTAATTATAAAAATAAATAACTTACAGACAGTAGCAACCAATGATAGATTTGTCGAGGGCGCGCTGGTTGTATAACTGAAACAGTTCGGTCATTTGAACCTGTATCGAGTATGGTTTGAAATGATGCTCCTTTCTAACGTCCATCGGAAACCAATTTTTATGATGCTTTTTTTCTGCTTGCGACATGTACCATTCATGCAGATTTCGCATATGTGTGGATAGACGCGCGAGCTCCTCATTATTGACTAGAGGCTGCCCTTGGACATACTGCCGTACTATCTGACCCACTGGCGTATCTTCATAGCCTAAATATTGACCAAGAGACATATTTGCTTTGTTAGCAAGTGCTTTGGCCTCCGATATAGTGATTCCCATAAGTGCAGCATTATTACGGGCTCTAGGGTCCATTATTTGCATGTCCATATCCATTTCAGCTCTGAAGGCCTTGTCGAGGTCTGAAATGACTTTGAGCGGGGCGACCGATTGATTCTTCTGTGCTGCGAGCTGGGCAACTTGCTTCCCGCTTTTTGCACTTGTGATTTTTTTCTTCTGTGCTTGCTTAATAATCTCCCGGTCATAGTCTGATTCTAGATTCATCGATATCTTGGATGGTTGCTCAAGAAAGTACTTAGCCCACTTTTTTGTTTTTTCGTTATATACCGGCTTTGGCTCAGGATTTTTGGGTGCAAAATGCGCCTTAACTTGGGCAGCCACATCCGCGTTAGTTTCCTCGTCGGTCTTGTCATAAGGTCTCTTTGGAAGAGCCGGCGGGATATCGACTATCTTCGGCGTTTGACCTTTCTTCGATGTGGGGCACGGGGGACCGTCGAACTTCCGTTTCTTCGACGAGGTAGTAGTATTGCACGGAGGCGGAGGCGGAGATCGAGTTGATGTACTCCTGCTGCGGCGATCGTCAGCGGGGCGGGGTGGACTTGGAGGTTGGCGATAATCGGGTTGGGGTGGACCTGGAGGTTGGCGATAATCAGGTTGGGGTGGACTTGGAGGTTGACGATATTCGATGCGGAGTGGATTTGGATTCCTTGGAGTCGGTGTCCTTGGCGCCGAGCCTGGAAACTTGATGTACTTCTTATTCCATAGAATGATGTTGCGCTTGACATCTTCTAGTTTCGTAAGGCCTTCAGGATTCCCTAGGGCGCGTGTCAGCTCGTTGTTCTCTCTCTCGGGACGGAACAATCCCAATTGAGCATCGTTCATTGCTTGAATAAGGTCTTGGGAGGGTTTTATAATTTTATCATGAAATAATGTCTTCCCTGTTTCTGGGTCCAAGGATCCCCCGTGCCCGTACCACCAGTGCTTTGACCTCTCGGGCCATCCATCTGTACCAGGAGTGACGCCTCTAGCCCTCATATCCTTCTCCATAGTTTCCCACTTAGGGATGGCACTCTTGTAGCCACCTGTTCCCATTTTATGATGGTGTTTCTTGTTGGCAGCATTTAACGTGTTCTTTGTCGATTTTGCCTTTGCTTTATCAGATTTCTTGTACTGTACAAAATCGGGCCACTGTTCTCTCAACTTCTCGTTTACTCCTTTGAAGTCTGGAGTTTTCTTTTTGCGACATATTTCGCGTATAAATTTTTCTTGTGGTTCCGGTACAGTTCAGCCATCTTGCTTAGTGCCCACTCCTTGACTTTCGCTCTATTTTCAAGCCCACCCGACCTTGGGGTAATACCATCTACCTCAAATTCCTCATACTCTAGAGGTAGTATGAAATGCGCTACGCTATGAGCTTCTGCCAAAGGTCACCTTTGGCATCATCGGTGACATAGCTGTTGGATTCTTCACCGGCTTTCTTTGACTTATTCCATTCTTCGATGGTGATCGGCAGGTTATAACTAACAAGCACCCCGCATTGATTTATAAACATCCCCCGGTGCTTCTCTGGAGCAATCGGTTCACCATCATCATCTATTTCTTCGATGGTGAACCTCTGATTACCATCCAACTTTTTGTTCGGCCCTTGTTTCGTTCGAGCTGTCGATTGCTTCGATCCGGTGGGCTAAAATATATATATCTAGATCAGTTAATGAATAGAGGTAACACGAGACTTTATAGATATATATATGTACCTCGCCGGATCCTGTTGAGGGGGCATCATTATTGTTGTTATTTGTTTGCCCTTCGTCCATCTGGTCTTCCCCTTGGTTTTCCTCTAGTCCATCACCGGATGGATTCAGATATGAGGATATCTCTTCCTCGAGCAAAATATCTTCGGCGCCGGTAGTAATAAGAGGAATTTCACCTCTTATCATGCCCTGAAGAAAACCTTCACCGATGCGACAAGGATCTTCGGATGGATCCATGACTTAATTATCTATAACAAAAAGAGAGTTAAACAGGTTAGAAAAAACAATAATCCTAATAACTAAAATAATATAATCCTAATTATAATAATCCTAATATTATTTGTGCTAAAACAATAATCATAATAACTAAAACAAAAAAATAACCCTAATCCTAATCCTAATTCTAATCTTAATAAATAAAACAAAAAAATCACTAAAACAATAATACTAATTGTGGTAAAACAATATAATCATAGCTAATAACTAAAACAAAAAAATAACCCTAGCTAATTATAATTAAAACAATAATTAAAAAAATAACCCTAGCTAATTATAATTAAAACAATAATTAAAAAAATAACCCTAGCTAATCTATCTACTAATTTTCCTTGAGATAGGTTAGTCAAATACGTTCCGTTCATCAAAAATACGTTTTCAACATCGTTTTTTCGTTCGTCGCCCAGGTCAGACGTTCGTCAATGAAAGAGAATCGTGGCCGAAACGAACTCTGCATCCGAGTCAAGTCTCATCGATCCTATCACACCGACTCTCGAGTCTCCTCCCGATTTCTTCCTCTCGCACGAGCAGCCGACGACCTCCGCCGCTACATCCCAAACCTCAGGTCCCGCTTGCAGCACCGCTCCCATGGCCCCTTCGCCAGCTCCCCAGCCTCGCCTCCAGTGCCTCCCCATCTACCTTGTGCTGGCCGGCTCGTCCCCCTCTGCATCGTCCCTGCTGCTCCCCACCACCGACGCGGCTGTCGTCGCTGAATTGGAGCCCAGGCTGACCACAGAATTGGAGCCCAGTCGAGTCAGGATGTGCTGCATCATAAAATTGGAGCCCAGAGCCCCACATCAGGAGGTGGACGCACGATCGAGGACGAGCCTGTCAGAGAAGAAGCAACCCGAGGGCGGCGCCGACCTGGGCTGCGGCCACCACGACGGAGGCGAGCACGGAGCGGAACGAGGCGATGGACGGGTGACCCAGCTGGTTCTCGGCCACGGGCGCTACGCTGGCCACGGCCACAACCTCCCCACACACCTCGTGTGGCTATTGGTTCCATACAACTTTATTACAGCCACAACACCAGATCCTAATCGAATTAGTAAGCAATAAAAGGAGCTGCTGAACACGCACTGCATGGCGACGCTCCCGGCGCGGCCCGGACCTCCACGTCTTGGACGCCGACGAAACACCTTGCCCGGCTCTCCCCGTGCAGTGGCCGTGGTCTACCATCAATCCTTGCATGAATGCTCCGGTTGCGTGCCCTGCCCGATGAGGCTCCTGGTGCAATGCCGCTGGCCTGGCCAGCTCTCCACGTGCATAGACGTCGGCAGCACGCCCTCCATCGACGCAGCAACTCCTCTTTTTAGTTGGTGGATTTGATGAAAAAAAATTGGACTGAAACTCATGAAAACAGATAGCACAAGCCTTATTCCTTCGTTCGTGTGCCGTAGCCAGAAATATGCATGGGGACCAAGGTGGAGACATGAGTAATGAGTTGCAGGCTGGACTGCAGGTCAACACCACATTGTAGGGTGAGCCATCCATCCCAAATCAGAAGAACTGTATATTGGACACTGGAGTTGGCCAGAGAACGTCACATGTTTAGATCATGGCTACAACACCAAGTTGCTCCACGCTGCACACTTGACTCCAAGTTACAATGTACTCGGTGATTTGTTTTAGAAATTGGCTTGTCCATGTTTCATATATAGTGCTTTTTTTTGCGAAAATGTCTCATGTAATGTTGGATGATGGCGTTGCACGCATTGTATTTTATTTAAGCAAAATATGTTTCTCATTTAATATTTCCAGCCAAATGATACACTTGTTCACAACGTATGCGAACTTACTAAGACCAACCTTTAACACGTATGTAGAAAGATATTGTTAACAACTATAAAATCCCTTTAAGTTCTGCCTCACACTGATTATACAGCCGGTCTGCTCCATCTCCGGTGGTCTTACGACCTTAAAGTGTGGACATAATTAAGAACTTCTCGATTACAAGTTCACAAAATCAAAAAATCTATTTATTTGTTGTTGTATATTTTTATAGTTCCGTAGCAACGCACGGGCATTCAGCTAGTTATAATTAAAATAACCCTAGCTAACAATATAATCTTAATCCTAGCTAATTATAATTAAAACAATAATTAAAAAAATAACCCTAGCTAATTATAATTAAAACAATAATCCTATCTAATTATAATTAAAACAATAATTAAAAATAACCCTAGCTAACAATATAATCCTAATCCTAGCTAATTATAATTAAAACAATAATTAAAAAATAATATAAAACAGATTTGTATTTAAAAAAACAAAGAGAAAACGAAAAAGAAAAAAAGAATTTTTTTTGGAAAAAAAACATTTGCCCGACCCCAACCAGGCCGACCCATATCTCCCTCTCTCCCCTACCAGCCCATGATCCAGCCCGGCCGCCTTCCCGTTCTTCCGCGACGCCCTCGCCGGCCTCGCTCGCCGCCCTCGCCGGCCGTCCTTCCCCGTCCTCTGGCGTGCGACGCCCTCGCTCGCTCGCTCCCTCTCTCTCGTTTCATTCCCTAACCGTCGCAGAGGCGCTGCTATGGAGAGCGCACGGGCAGACAATGGGCGGCGAATCAGACAACACCTCATCTGCTTCAGATAGCCGTCTGTGCTTCGTCGGCGATGAGAAATGCGAACTGTTAGGTCTTTGGCGAATATAAAGGGATGACCCCTTTAGTCCCGGGCTAAGCCACCGCCCGCGACTAAAGGGTCTTTAGTCGTGGGCCGTGTCTTAACCCGCGACTAAAGACCCCCCCTTTAGTCGCGGGCTAAGCCACGGCCCGGGACTAAAGGGTTTCTTTTGGCCGCTTCGTTTTCGCGCGCGCACTCACCCTTTAGTCCCGGGTCGAGCCACGACCCGCGACTATTTGTTTTTTAAAATTTTCTTTTTTAATTCAAAACTAATATAAAAACTTTGAAAAATCATATCTTTTATTGTAATAATCCAAATAAAACGAATAATATGTCTATTATTACCAAAAAAATATAAATAATTTTAATATAATATCCATTTATCTGTTTGCATCATTTATAAATTATTTTATTTGTAAATTTTCTTTTTTAATTCAGAACTAATATAAAAACTTTGAAAAATCATATATTTTATTGTAATAATCCAAATAAAACAAATAATATGTCTATTATTATTAGAAAAATATAAAGAATTTTAATATAATATCCATTTATCTGTTTGCATCATTTATAAATTATTTCATTTGTAAATTTGCTTTTTTTTAATTCAAATCAAATATAAAAACCTTGGAAAATCATATCTTTTATTGTAATAATCCAAATAACACAAATAATATGTCTATTATTATCAGAAAAATATAATGAATCTTAATATAATATCCATTTATCTGTTTGCATCATTTATAAATTATTTCATTTGTAAATTTTCTTTTTTTAATTCAAATCAAATATAAAAACTTTGGAAAATCATATCTTTTATTGTAATAATCCAAATAACACAAATAATATGTCTATTATTATCAGAAAAATATAATGAATCTTAATATAATATCCATTTAGTCCCGGATGTAGTCACAAACCGGGACTAAAGATATTTTCCGCCATTTCCCACCTCTTCCCGCCAAGTTTTCCCGTCCTTTCCTTTCTACGAGAGCTTTTAGTCCCGGATGTAGTCACTAACCGGGACTAAAGATATTTCCCGCCATTTCCCAAAGCTTCACGCCAAGTTTTCCCGCCCTTTCCCTCTATATTTAGGGCGATCGTGCCATGGCTATCCACACATCCACACCTTCCTCTCTTAGAACAATGGACAACGCCTACTGGGCCATTCTGACCCTCGAGGAGACCGAGGCGCTGTGCGCCTCCAACTACCCTTGTCCGCCGGGCTACCGGTCGCCCGCCGGCTGGATGCTGAGCGCTGGAGGGGTTCCTGTCCCTCAAGGTTCCGCACGCCAGGCGGCCATCACAAACCACTTCTACCACGAGCTCACGCCGGAGCAGCGGATGGATCCCCAGTGGGATCCCGACAACTACGACACCTGGAATGCCTTCTTCGCTAATAGGCGGGAAAGGGAGCTCGCCAGGTATGAGGGTGATGGCCCTCCATCGGTGAACCACAACGAAGCCGCCCGTCGTCTGTGGTGGGCGAACCGTACTATCATCGAAGTGATGCGCTACATCGCCGGGGGAGACCATCCTCGCCTACGGTGCCCATGAGTCCACCCGCCACAGGCCCCACACCATCCTGGCGGTAGTGGCATCGTCTTCCAGGAGACCCCTCTCCCGCCCGCCGTGAATCCGAGGCTGGAATGGCCCCTGGTATATGTCGTGGATGGGCTGAGGATCCCCGGAGTGGCAGGTGACGATGACGATGATGATGACGATGACGATGAAGACCCTGAAGCTGCGTACTATAGGACTAGGCATGATTATGACTAAAGGCATCTCTCAGAATGTCCGTCTCTACATATTATTGATTTCCTTCCTAGAGTACCCTTTCCACTCAGTATCCCCTCATACCGCGATTGAGTAAGACCAATCGGCTTAAGGTCAGGAACGAAGTCAACACAAAATTCAATGACCTCCTCTGTTCCATAGCCCTTGGAGATGCTTCCTTCTGGACTAGCATGGTTACGAACATATTTCTTTAAGATTCCCATGAACCTCTCAAAGGGAAACATATTGTGTAGAAATATAGGACCGAGAATGGTAATCTCTTCGACTAGGCGAACCAGCAGGTGCGTCATAATATTGAAGAAGGATGGTGGGAACACCAACTCAAAACTGACAAGACATTGGAACACATCATTCTGTAACCGTGGTAGATCTTAAGGATTGATTATCTTCTAAGAGATTGCATTGAGAAATGCACATAGCTTCACAATGGGTACTCGAACATTATCTGGTAGAAGCCCCCTCAATGCAATCGGAAGCATTTGTGTCATAATCACGTGGCAGTCATGAGACTTTAGGTTTTGGAACTTTTTTTCTGCCATATTTATTATCCCCTTTATATTCGATGAGAAGCCAGACGGGGCCTTAATACTACTTAGGCATTCAAAAAATATTTCCTTCTCTTGTTTGGTAAGAGCGTAGCTGGCATGACCTTGAAACCATTCTGGATGCAGGCCATCTGGGTCTTTCATACGTTGATGGTCCTTTCGTGCTTTCGGTGTATCTTTTGTCTTCCCATACACGCCCAAGAAGCCTAGAAGGTTCACGCAAAGATTCTTCGTCACATGCATCACATCGATTTAGAGCGGACCTCTAAGAATTTCCAATATGGTAGCTCCCAAAATATAGATTTCTTCTTCCACATGGGTGCGTGTCCTTGGCGTCTTCGAAACAGATTTTCCTCTAGGACCCTTTCCAAAGGTTACCAGTTGATCCAAATCTTTGACCATATCAAATATATCAGCACCAGTACGCTCCTTAGGCTTCGTCTGGTGACATGCCAGACCGTTGAAATGCTTGCCTTTCTTTCTTAAGGGATGCTTGGCCAAAAGAAATCGATGATGCTCATTGTATACATTCTTCTTACAATGTTCCAAATATATACTTGTAGTCTCATCTAAATAGTGTGTGCATGCATTGTATCCCTTGTTTGACTGTCCTAAAAGGTTACTAAGAGCAGGACAATCATTGATTGTTACGAAAAGCAATGCTCGGAGGTTAAATTCTTCCTGCTTGTGCTCATCCCACACGCGTATCCCGGGTTCATGCCACAACTGTAAAAGTTCTTCCACTAATGGCCTTAGGTACACATCAATGTCGTTGCCGGGTTGCTTCGGACCTTGGATCAACACTGTCATCATAATGAACTTCCGCTTCATGCACAACCAAGGAGGAAGGTTATAGATGCATAGAGTCACGGGCAGTCTTTGTGGAGCTCTGCTCCCCAAAGCGATTCATGCCATCTGTACTTAGACCAAACCTTAAACTCCTTGCGTCATCTGCAAAGTCCGGGTACTTTCTATCGATTTTTCTCCATTGCGACCCATCAGCGGGGTGTCTCAACATCCCGTATGACTTACATTCCTCTTTATGCCATCGCAACAACTTGGCGTGCTCTTTGTTTCTGAATAAGCATTTCAACCGTGGTATTATAGGAGCATACCACATCACCTTCGCAGGAACCCTCTTCCGGGGGGGCTCGCCCTCAACGTCACCAGGGTCATCTCGTCTAATCTTATACCAAAGTGAAGTGCATACCGGGCATGCATCTAAATTCTCATACTCCTCACCGTGGTAGAGGATGCAGTCATTAGGGCATGCATGTATCTTCGGAACCTCTAACCCTAGAGGCCAGACAACCTTCATTGCTTCGTACGTACTGGCGGGCAATACATTATCTTTTGGAAGCATATTCTTCATCATTTTCAGCAACTTTTCAAATGAGGAGTCAGGTATAGCACACTCAGCCTTCCATCACAGCAATTCCAGGTGTCTTTGACTTTTCAGACCATTTTACAATTTGGGTACAACAACTTTTGTGATCCTCTAGCATGTGATTGAACTTATCCCTATCCTTTTCAGTTTCACAATCTCTTCGTGCATCGGCAATGGTCCACCAAGATCATCATTGGGTTCATCATGTGTCTCTTCTTCATACTCCCCTTCACATCCCCATGGAAGTATCTCCGTACTCGGAAACCATGATAGCTGTCATCCTCCTCCTCTTCTTCATTGTCTTCCATTATAACCCCTCTCTCTCGTGCTTGGTCCAACAATTATAGCGGGCATGAAGCCGGACTTCAACAGTGTGGCTGTGAAGGGTTTTTGAGTCGAGTAATCCTTGATTCCTACATCCATTACATGGACAGAATACAAAACCATTGTGCTTGTTTGCATCGAACACAGATGAATTCATGCACGCCATTAATGAACTCGCCAGGGCGTCGACTGATCCGTACATCCATTCCGGACCATCTGCATTATAGTAAAAGTATATCAAAAACCATTACACAACATGATAAAATTATTACAAGTTATATTGAGAGCTTCTAGAGCATTAATTTTGAATTTTGAAAAAGTTACATGCACCAATTTGTGAATTGGAGAAAACAATCAACATGATAAATGTGGAGTTTTTTATTATTGTTCTATCAGTGAAAACCTCATTCCATTCTAAGCTCTGAAACTCTAAAATTACACATTCAATTTTCAGTAACTATGTGCCTAATCAAAATTTGTTACATATATATCAAAATCCTTCTAGCTACTTCTAGAGCATGCATGCATTTGATCCATATCTCTATACTTCTAGAGCATTATATAGAGCTAAAGTAGCAATAAGAGATGAAAGAATGAGTTCTAACCTTTTAAAGCTTTGGATTTAGGTGTTGCAAACTAAATCTTGACAAATCTTGAGAAAAAAATGGCATGAACTTTCTTGCTTTCTTTGAGAAAAATGGCCACCATATGCTTTAGGGCAGCTGGCCAGGGAGCTGTATATATAGTGATGGACAATTAGTCCCGGGCCGTGATACGACCCGGGACTAATAGTCCCCGAAAAGAGCTGTTGCCACGCTCCAGCTTATTAGTCCCGGGCCGTATTACGGACCGGGACTAATGCTCTGGTCCGGCCCGGGACTAATGCTTATGTCCATTTCTAGCCGTTGGAGGCCTCACGGACCGGGACTAGTGCAAGCACTAGTCGCGGTTCGTGACGGGCCGGGACTGCTGGGCTTGTTCTGAAACCGAAGATGGTTTTTCCAGTAGTGAGACTCCGTGCCTTAGCTCTGGTCGGATCGAGAAGAAAATTACAAAAAGACCACCATAATTGGAGCTAGAGTTTTAAAAGATCACAAAAAACTTTAAAAATTTCAGAAAGCACCAGATTTAGGGCATGAGGTTGGAGATAACACTGATCTGGCTTTGACGCTGCTCTAACAATGAATCTGACTAGTGGGGCCCGGTGGTCAGCCTGACGTGGCACATCTGGACGGACGGGCGTGGATGTCCGTTAATAGCGCGGTCGGAACCCTAACACTAGGCCCCGGCACGTTGGGCCGAGTCAGTTGCTCACACCAGCTCTCCCCGCGTGCACACAAAATCGATGGCAGCAGCGACGGATCCCCCGATGGCGCCAGATCCGGAGGCGACGGATGCGGCATGGAGGGATCCAGGAATGGCAGTGGTGACGGTGTCTAGGATTGCTGCGAGAGCTCGAACCCCATGGCGGCAAAGTTTGCTTCACCAGAGAAGGTAGTCGCCGTTGCCTTGGCCTAGAGGTGGAAGGAGAATCAGACGCATAGAAGTCGTTGGACAACTGCATTTGGAGGTGGCGTCGAGTAAGTTTCCCCCTTCCCTTTTCTCTTCTATCTGTTTTCTCTTTGTGTGATTTAGGCTAGGGTTTCTGTTACAAATATTGTTATTTCAATTGTGTAGTTTGGACGATGACATATGGGATGTAAGGATAATTCTAGATGGCTAGGATAATATTGAGCGCAGTATATGAAAATCGGACATCACATTCCTAAATTTGTTAGCTTTAATAGAGGGAGAGGGCTATGGAATGAATGATTCCATGTATTATGTTAGAGAGAATGGTAGAGGAATTGCGAGTATGGAGTTATTGGATGGAATGAGAAAGGTTCAGCAGATGGTTAGACAGTATGAGCACAAGAAACAAGTTAGTTTAACTATAATCAATGGAGAAAGCACACTGCCACCAAATATAAACACTGCCTCAATTGAAGAACAAATTTCAATTTCAGAGATTGTAAACTATTGTGTACATAGTGGATGAAGGAGTAATTTTGCCAAGCCAACAGTGTACACAGTTAACTGAAGATTCAGAGTACCTGTGCAAGTTGACACAGAAGAGCAACAATATGGATGAAGAACAACAACAACAACAATGCAGAGCTAAGGAGAAGGGCAAACAAGTTGGTGATTATTTCATGGAGCAGAATGAATATCACATGTAGAAGGATGAAGATTGCATGGAGGAGGACCATGATGTAACTGAATCAGATGATGATGAGCTGAACCAGTATCTGGATGATTTCAAGAAGAGGAAGAGGTGGGAGTGGGACCCAGTTTTTGATGCAGAGAAAGAGGTAGTAGATATTTTCCATGTGTTAGACTGTGAAGATGAAGACAGGTGTGAGACCTTAGCGCTTGGCTTAATAGGATTGATAGTATACACATACCAACAAGTTGCAACTTCTTTTCTAGAAGCCCATCTGAAAAGAACTCTGAGATTAAGCGTGCTTGCCTGGAGAAATTTGAGGATGGGTGACCGACCGGGAAGTGGGTACCGGATGCACACGAGTAAGGACAAAGTGCGCAGAAAAGACTAGTGTTGGTCTGTGGGGTTAGTCTAGAAATCCTATTGAGCTGCCAAGAGTGACAACCGCTGATCCGGAGAGGCCCGGTGTTACAACACGGCTGTGATCTGATAGACTTTGAAGTTGAAGACAATGTGAAGAAGAAGAAGAAAGAACCAGTTAGGAAGGGGCCAACTAATAGAACTCATTGCAGTCAACCAAAAAATGGCTACCACCAAATTATGTTCCTTTTGATGATGAAGGGACAAATATAGATTTGGATCCAGAATATGATAATGGGTTTGAGACAGCTTCTTGGGTTTAGCCAAAAGTAAGAAAAAGCAGGGCCAAAAAGAAGGAGCCAAGGGTGTGGCGTGATAAAAACAGAATGCATCCAGAAGAAGGGCTCTATTGGAAAATGTGTTTTTTAGATGTTTATTGGTTCATAAGAGAAGTGCAGACACTGCATATTGCGCAACTAAGGAACTTTAGGTACCACAAAAATTGCAAAGACAGAGTCATAATACATTCTGCTTAGTAGAAATGTCCATTTTTAATGGCTGGTGCACAAATTAAAAATAAGAAGACTTTCTGCCTAAAAAAGGTGGACTTTGACCACACTTGTGCCTCATCTGGTGAACAATGCAAGGTGATAGGCTAGCCACAAGTGTGTGAGCCCAGTGTCAAAATAGATCCAAGGACAGACATTGAGGCAGTGATGGAGACAACTAAGGAGAAATATGGTGTAGATGTGCACAAGATGATGGCATACATGGAAAAGGAGAAAGCATTGCGGGAAGTGCTTGGTGATCAGGTGGGACAGTATAGGAGGCCCATAGACTACTTGCAAACAATTATTGACACCAACCCTATCTCAAGATGCATTTTTACTACCAAATTTGTTGTAGATCATCCTAGCACCAACCCTAGATTTCAAGGGATGTTCTACTGTCTAGGTGGATGTATACAGGGTTTTCTTAATGGCTACAGACCATTTTTAGGTACATGTGATCAACTATTTGCTTCATATGCTAAATATTTGTTGTGACTAGCCAGCCATTATATTACCTAACTATTTATTGTTTCTTTGCAGGTCTGGATGGTTGCTTTGTGAAGCTAACCACACCCCAATAGATCCTTTGTGCCACTGCAAGAGATAGAAACAACAACATATTCCCTCTTGCTTTTGGCTTGGTTGAAGGAGGAGACAGCTTCATGGAATTGGTTCCTCACACAATTGAAGTATGCAATCGGGGGTGAACAAGGAAAGTTTTGATATTACACCATAATATATGATAGGTAGAAGGTCAGTGTTATATGGAATTTTTTTATACATTGTCACATTGCAAGTGTCACATTCAACTGTTATGCTACATAAACTACTATTGCGTTACTTACATAGGTAGTGACTTGATGTGTAGGGCCTCCTTAATGCAATAAATTCAGTATTTCCCAACTTTCCTCAAAGATTTTGTTTAAGACACATGTATTCAAACTTTCAAAATGCTGGGTTCGGAGGTGAGGAGCTGAAGAAGTACATGTATGCAGCCAGCTATTCTTACACACAAAATGGTTTTGATGTTGCTATGGATAACATGAAAGCAGAGTGTAGAATCTTGGGAGTGGCTAAAGAAAATAGCAGTTTCATCCTGGGCTAGATATGCCATGGATTATATCTATAAAACTGATTTGGTTGTGAACAACTTGAATGAAGTTTTCAATAGATGGATACTAGATATTAGAGGAAAACCTGTGAAGACCATGTTTGATGGTATAAAAAAAGTAATGGTCAGACATGATGCTAAGAGAATAGGAGGTGCCAAGTCAAGGCAGGACATCATACCAAATTATTCAGAAATCCTAGAAGAAAGCAAGAAATGGGCAAGAATGTATAGATCTAGTAGGTCTAATGATGGCTTGTGGGAAGTTAGTCATGGTGAGAAATCTTATGCTGTCATTTTGACTGCTAGGACATGTGGATGAAAGAGATGGGATATGACTGGAGTCCCTTGTCATTATTCCATATCAGCCATCTACAAGTCATTCCAGCATCCTGAAGACTTTGTTCTAGATTTCTTCAAGAAACCAATGTACATGGAGGCATACAATCCATTCATTTAACCTGTGCCAGGTGAGGATAATTGGACAAAAACTGATACACCTGATATTGATCCACCAGTCTTCAAGGTATCATTTTGGGCAAAAATCAAACAAAGAGAAGGAAGGGCCAGTTTGAAGTTCCAGAGCCACCACAGTCATCTAGAACGTCAACTATCAGTTGTAGGAATTGTGGTTTGCTTGGGCATAGATACACTAGTTGTGGTCTAACACTTAAGCCTTCATTGCAGATGAGGAAAAACCAACATCAGGTTTATTTTCCTTGTTGCATTTGAGTTATCTTTTGTGGTACTAATATGAGTACTAATATGAGTGATCTATTTGTCTAGGAAAACAGGGAAAACCTCTCTGAAGCTTCTATTGTAGCAACTCCACAAACAGCAGCTCTAGCTAGGAAGAAGAGAGAAGCATCTACACAAGTTGCTGCTACAAGGAAGTCTCCAAGGAAAACATCCTCAACAACTCTAGGACCTGCTTCTAGTGGGAACACAGCTCCAGGACCTGCTTCTAGTGGGAACACAGCTCTATCCAGGAAGAAGAGAGCAACACCTACTCTAGCTGCTGCTGCAAGGAATTATCCAATGAAGATAGTTCCATCACAACCTTTCAAAGCTCCAAGGCAAGGACCAGCACAAGATGGACCCAGTCTTCTAGTAAGAGCAAAAAAGGTTAACTCAAATATGAATGGTTACCTCACTGCAAGCAATATTGACAAAATTGAAGGGTTTCGCAGCATAGTAAATCAAAAAAATTCTACGGATGCAAACGGAAAAGCCAAGATATAATCTAGGAGATGCAAACAACGAGAGAGATTAGATTGGATCTTCATACCCTTGAAGATTCGCAGTGAACGTTAAATGGGCGTGGGTGATGTAGTCGTACTCGCTTCTCCTCCTCGCGATTCGATCCGATCTAGCACCGCAAGTGGCGATGCCTCCGGGAGATGCACACGTGCAGCACCTCGACGTCTCCTCCTTCCTCGGTCCAGCAAGTATGGTGGAGAGACGGATTGGATCTACAACGCGACGGCGCGGTGCAAATTGTGGAGAGTTTCTGCAGCAGGGCTTCGCCTACACGCAGTCGGGAGGGAGAGAGGGAGGAGGGCAGCAGGGCGACTAGGCTTGAGGGGAAGGTGTGGGCGCCAGCCCTAACCCCTCCCCCAAGCCCTAGGTCGGCAGCCAAGGAGGGAGAAGTGGGAGGCAAGTAAACCCCCTTTCTAGAAGCTCCAAACTAGGGTTTCCCCTTGTTTGGCCAGCTGGGCCCTATGGGGCCTTGTGCCCCTGGCCCAATGCGGCCAGGGCACTCCCTCATAGGCCCATGCCCCCTACCAACAGGTGGGACCATGTTGGTCCCCCTCCGGAAGGTTCTAGAAGCTTCTGGTACAATACCGATTAACCCGAAACAATTCCGAACTCCAAAAACTGCACTGCCTTATATGAATCTTATTCTCCGGACCATTCCGGAACCTCTCGTGATGTCCCGGATCCCATCCGAGACTCCGAACAAAAACTCATAAACCAATTATCCAATCTATCCTAGCGTCGAGACACGTTAAGTGTGTGACCCTTCGGGTTCGAGAATATGCAGACATGATCTTATATCAATAATCAACAATGGGTGCGGAAACCCATATTGACTCCACACATTAATCGATGATCATATCGGATGAACCACGATGCCAGATTCAATCAATCCCATATATATATTCCCTTCGTCTCGCGATATTTTACTTGCGAGATTTGATCGTCGATGCCGTCATACCTAGTTCAATCTCGTTCACGGCAAAGTACTTTACTCGTTCCGTAATCCGATATCACTTTGTGATTAACTCCTTAACCACATGCTTGCAAGCGGTGTTGATATCGATTACCGAGTGGGCCTGAAGTATATCTCTCCGACTTGGGAGGGACAAATCCCATCTCGATACATACAACCCAACAAGTACTTTCCGATCACCTGAGAGACACCTTTATGATCACCCTCTCATAGGAAGACGTTTGATGACCTCAAAGCTTTCTTCCGATACCAGGGAGTTGTATTATCTCATGGTCTAAGGAATACAATATTTGACATAGGAAAAGCTTCGCAAAGATGAACACGATGACACGATCTAGTTGCTTCACTTAGTTTGGGTCTGTCCATCATATCATTCTCCCAATGATATGATCTCATTATCAATTGACAACTCATGTCTATGGTTAGGAAACCTTAACCATCATTAATCAATGAGCTAGTCCATAGAGGCATACTAGGGACACGGTGTTGTTCACAAACCACACAAGTATTAAAGTTTCCGCTTAATACAATTCTAGCATGGAATATAAACATTATCATGAACAAGAATTATAATAATAACATCTTTATTATTGCCTCTAGGGCATAATTCCAACAGTCTCCCACTTGCACTAGAGTCAATAATCTAGTTTACATTTGGCAACAATCTCACACCCATGGCACTGAGGTGCTGATCATGTTTTACACGTGGAAGAGGTTTAGTCAATGGATCTGCGACATTCAGATCTGTATGTACTTTGCTAATCTTCAGATATCCATCTGCTATATAATCTCGAATTATATGAAACTTGCGGTTGATATGCTTGGTCTTTGGATGATATCTTGGTTCCTTAGCGAGTGCTATGGCGCCAGTGTTGTCACACAATATCTCCAGTGGGTCCAATGCACTTGGAACCACGCCAAGCTTCGATGATGAAGTTCCTGATCCAAACTCCTTCACTTGACGCTTCTGCAGCAGCCATGTATTCCGCTTCTACTGTAGATCCCGCGATCACGCTTTGCTTGCAGCTTCTCCAGCTCACAGCTCCTCCATTCAAAATATAAACGTATCATGTCTGAGATTTAGAATCATCCTTGTCGGTGTCGAAACTAGCATCGACGTAACCTTTTACGACGAGATGTTCATCACCCCCATAGACTAAGAACATTTCTTTAGTCCTATTTAGGTACTTTAGGATGTTCTTCACGGCTGTCCAGTGTTCCACTCCTGGATCACTTTCATATCTGCTCGTCAGACTAAGAGCGTTGGACACATCCGGTCTAGTACACAGCATGGCATACATGATAGAACCTATGGCCGAGGCATAAGGCACTTTTCTCATAGCTTCCCTATCATTTACCGTAGCTGGACACTGAGCCTTGATCAATATCTTATCTGACAACATAGGCACTGAACCTTTCTTTGCCTTATCCATTCTGAACCTTTTCAGAACTTTGTCTAGGTATGTACTCTGGCTTAAAGCAATCAGACGTCTTTGTCTATCTCTATAGATTTTGATGCCCAATATATAAGCAACTTCACCTAGGTCTTTCATTGAAAAACATTTGTTCAAATAACTCTTCACATCGTTAAGCATGTTAATGTCATTTCCAATAATCAATATGTCATCCACATATAGTACCAGAAATGTCACCGAGCTCCCACTCACTTTCTTGTAGATACAAGCTTCGTTGCAATTTGGAACAAATCCAAAGCTCTTGATCACTTGATCAAAACGAAGGTTCCAACTCCGAGATGCTTGCTTCAGTCCATAAATGGAACGCTGAAGTTTGCATACTTTATCAGCATCCTTAGGATCAACAAAACCTTCGGGTTGCATCATATACAACTCTTAATCAATGTTGCCATTGAGGAACGCAGTCTTGACATCCATCTGCCATATTTCATAATCATGAAACGCAGAAATTGCTAATAAAATCCGAATGGACTTAAACATCGCTACGGGAGAGAAAGTCTCATTGTAGTCAACACCTTGAACTTGTCGAAAAGCTTTCGCGACAAGCCGTGCTTTATAGACGGTAACATTACCATCCGCGTCCGTTTTCTTCTTGAAGATCCATTTGCAATCAACGGCCTTTCGGTCGCTAGGAGGGTCCACCAAAGTCCATACTTGGTTTTCGCTCATGGATCCCAATTCGGATTTCATGGCTTCTAGCCATTTCTCAGAGTCTGGGCTCATCATCGCTTCCTCATAGTTGGTGCAGGGTTGCCGTACCACTCAGGAGGGGCACGCGACCTTGTCGACCTGTGACGTTCAGTAGCAGCATCGTCCGAAGCTTCATGATCCTTGTCATTAGCTTCCTCTATTGTTGGTGCGGTGACCTTTGGAACAATTTCAGGTCTTGCGCTACTCTCCAATTCAAGAGAAGGTTCAAGAACCTCGTCTAGCTCTACTTTCCTCCCACTCACTTCTTTGAGAGAAACTCCTTATCAAGAAAGGAACCGTTCTTCGACAAACACTTTGCCTTGGTTACGTGATAGAAGGTATACCCAATAGTTTCCTTAGGGTATCCTATGAAGGCGCATTTCTCCGCTTTGGGTTCGAGCTTGTCGGCATCAACTTCTTGGCGTAAGCTTCAGATCCCAAACTTTAAGCGACAACTTAGGTTTAGCACCAAACCATAGTTCATACGGTGTCGTCTCAACGGATTTAGATGGTGCCCTATTTAAAGTGAATGTAGCGGTTTCTAATGCATAACCCCAAAATGATAACGGCAAATCAGTAAGAGACATCATTGATCGGACCATATCTAATAGGGTTCGATTCCGTTCAGACACACCATTTATTTGTGGTGTTCGGGTGGCTTGAGTTGCGAAAGCGATTCCGCTTGCTTTAAGATGCGTGAGAAAATCATAACTCAAATATTCACCTCCACGATCGGATCGTAGAAACTTAATCTTTCTGTTACGATGGTTCTCCACTTCATTTTGAAATTCCTTGAACTTTTCAAATGTTTCAGATTTATGTTTCATTAAATAGATATACCCATATCTACTTAAGTCATCGGTAAAAGTGAGAAAATAGCGATATCCACCGCGCGTCGAAACACTCATCGGTCCGCATACATCGGTATGTATGATTTCCAACAAGTCCGTTGCTCGCTCCATCATACCGAAGAACGGGGTTTTGATCATCTTGCCCATGAGGCATGGTTCGCATGTGTCAAATGATTCAAAATCAAGAGACTCCAAAGTCCATCGAATGGAGTTTCTTCATCGCTTTACACCAATATGACCTGAGCAGCGATTACCACAAATAAGTAGTATTATCACTATCTACTTTGCATCTCTTAGCCTCAACGTTATGGATGTGTGTTTCATCCCTTTCGAGATTTAGAAGAAATAAACCATTCACAACAGGTGCATGACCATAAAATATGTTACTCATATAAATAGAACAACCATTATTATCCGATTTAAATGAATAACCGTCTTGCAATAAACAAGATCCAGAAATAATGTTCATGCTCAACGCAGGCACATAATAACACTTATTAAGGTTTAAAACTAATCCCGAAGGTAAAACTAAGAAGAGCGTGAGCGACCATCACATCAACTCTTGATCCGTTGCCAGCAGCGCGCGTCACCTCATCCCTACATAGCGTCGTCTATTCCGTAGCTCTGTTTGAGTTACAAATATTAGCAACCGAACCATTATCAAATACCCGGCACTAGCGAGGGCTAGTAAGGAAAACATCAATAACATGTATATCAAATATACCTTTGATGGTACCAGCCTTCTTGTCCGCTAAGTACTTGGACGATTCGCTTCGGTGACCCTTGTACTTGCAATAGAAGCACTCGATGTCCGTCTTAGGACGGACACGAGATTCTTCTCAGTGAGGCAACGCGCTTGCGCAGCCTTTCTTGAAGGGCTTCTTTGCGCCTTACCTTTCTTGAAGGTGGGGGCTTGTTGACCATCAACACATGATTATCCTTTTGATGTCCACCTCCGTAGCCTTCACTTTGCGAAGAGCTCGGTGATAAATGTCGATGGAACCAATCTGATTGCAGTCACTACAAAACTTTTGTAGTTGGGAGGAGTGATTGCGAGAACCTGTCAATCTTGAGCTCCTATGGAATCTTGCGATCCGGTTGCTCAAGGCATTGAGTGTAGCCCGACATCTTAATGGCGTGCTCACTAACAGAACTCCCTTCCTCCATCTTGCAGTTAAAGAACTTCTCAGAGATCTCATATCTCTCAGAACGGGCCTGAGTCTAAAACATGGTTTTCAGCTCCTCGAGAATCTCAAAGGGCCCGGGATACTCTTCAAAACGATTTTGAAGGTCCAATTCCATAGCAAACAACATGGTGCTCTTAGTCACACCATAATCATCTTTCTTGTGATGATAGACAACTTTCTCATCGTAAGCCTTGATGGCAGCAGGCGTCACCTAACGCATTCTCAAGGACATAGTCCTTTTGACCGCCAAAGAGAATGATTCTCAGATTGCGGAACCAGTTGGTGAAGTTAGACCCATTGTTTCTAAGCTTTTCCTTCTCAGCAAAAACGTTGAAGTTGAAGTTGGACTTAGCCATTTGATCTACAATGTTTGCAAGTACAAATTATACTATGTTCATGATAACTAGTTCAACTTTTAATCAAATTACTAGATGAACTCCCACTAAATTCAACATCCCTCAAGTTGTTTAGTGAACATGATCCAAATTCACCACACCTAATCCGATCTTCACGAGAAGAGATGTGGTTTCAATGGTGGACAACGAAGTGTTGATCATATCATTCATATGACTCATGCTTAACCTTTCGGTTCGTGTGTTCCGAGGCCATGTCTGTACATGCTAGGCTCGTCAAGTCAAACCCAAGTATTTCCGCGTGTGTAAAACTGGCTTGCACCCGTTGTATGTGAACGTAGAGTCTATAGCACCCGATCATCACGTGATGCTTGGACACGACGAACTTTCGCAACGGTGCATACATGGGGAGAACATAGTTTTATCTTGATCTTTAAGTGAGGAATCATCTTATAATGCTACATAGCGATCTAAGCATAATAAGATACATAAAAGGATAAACATCACATGCATATAACTTTATGTGACATGGTATAGCCAATCTTCGCGCAATGATCTCCATCTTGTGCGTGCCGGCATGATCTCCATCACTCCACCATGATTGCCTCCACCACGAATAGCAACTACAACTATTGCTAACTACTTAGCGATAAAGTGAAACTATTACATGGCGTATAAGAAGTTGACACACAGGTCATACACAATTATAAAGACAACCATATGGCTCCTGTTGGTTGTGTACTCATCGACATGCAAGTCGTGAAACATTACAAAACATGATCATTGCATACAATACATACATCATATCTTGGTCCATACCATATCACAGAAAACACTCCCTGCAAAAACAAGTTAGACGCCTCTACTTTGTTGTTGCATGTTTTACGTGGCTTATGGGAGTAGCAAGCTAAGAACGATTCTTACCTACGGAAAGCCACAACGGTGATATTATGGTTGCCAAACTCCGGTGTAAATCCCGTGACAACTATAGTGAGAGAAACTGGCATCCATCAGCCGCATGTGTGGAACAAGCCACACGTCAAGTGCGGAGCCGGTCTCGCGGACGACGTCGCGTAATGTTGGCCTGGACCGCTTCAATCTCACTATCCCGCGTCATAAGAAGAACACAAACAAGAGGCTTGCAACAGAAAACATCAATGCCCGCAACAACCATGTTGCATTCTACTCGTGAAACACATCTACGCATAGATCTAGCTCTGATACCACTGAAGGGTTTCGTAGCATAGTAAATCAAAAAAATTCTACGGATGCAAACGGAAAAGCCAATATCTAATCTAGGAGATGCAAACAACGAGAGAGATTAGATTGGATCTTCATACCCTTGAAGATTCGCAGTGAGCGTTAAATCGGAACGTGGGTGATGTAGTCGTACTCGCTTCTCCTCCTCGTGATCCGATCCGATCTAGCACCGCAAGTGGCGATGCCTCCGGGAGATGCACACGTGCAGCACCTCGACGTCTCCTTCTTCCTCGGTCCAGTAAGTATGGTGGAGAGACGGATTGGATCTACAACGCGACGGCGCGGTGCAAGTGGTGGAGAGTTTCTGCAGCAGGGCTTCGCCTACACGCAGTCGGGAGGGAGAGAGAGAGGAGGGCAGCAGGGCGACTAGGCTTGAGGGCGACTAGGCAAGGCGGGCGGCGTCGGAGGAGGAGTGCGCGAGGGCTACTCTTCTTGTCACACCTTAGTGAGTGGTGCAACACTCTACTATATAAGGTGGTCCAACTCCCCTTCAACTAGCAATGTGGAACTAAACTTTAGCACCACTAGCACAGCCATATGCTGCCATATACAAGTGGGCCAAAGAGAATTTCAGAATTTGTCTAATGGGCCAACAGCCAAAATTCACCAAATTCTAACAATCCCCCACAAAGTCTCATTGGCACATCACATCACTTTTCTTCCAGAACATTGTTTTATATACCGGTGTGTAGTGGAGACTGTTAAGTTGAACTTCCACGTTAAAATTCATGCTACACTAGCTTGCAACTTGAATAGTGGACTATGCCTTGAACTACAAGTTTTCTGCGCGCTAGTTTCACACAAAATCTAGACCGGTACAGGGCTACCGTCGGCTTCCCCGCGGTTTGGAGCTTATGCATCATACTCCAGGGCCTTTCATGAGTTTACTAGAGAGCACCCAACTCTCACGGACTGCGACGTTTGACAGTCAGACTCATATAGGTGTATTCCTCAAGAGATGTTCTATAGGACAACATCACCGCTTATAAAAAGCCATTCGGAACACATTAAGATAAATATCAACCTGCCATGCAGATTAAGAGAGTATTGCATCTTTATGGAGATATAAATATAATATAGGGATACTCTCCTCTCAGCTGACCAACAGCTTGTCTCCCAGCTCTAATTCACGGGATCTCCGATCACATAGAGTGGGTTGCCACTGGGATCAACTCATAGTGTGGGTCTCAAACCCATCTCCCTCGATGCATTATCTATCACATTACGTGATAGTCCCTTTGTGAAAGGATCTGCCAGGTTCTTAGATGTTTGGATATAATCCAACGCAATAACTCCGGAGTTTCTCAGTTTCCTGACAGATTTCAATCTCCTCTTCACATGCCTTGATGACTTCATATTATCCTTAGAACTGTTTACTTTGACGATCACAGTTTGATTATCACAGTTCATCGGGATAGCGGGTGTTGGTTTTTCAACCATAGGTAAGTCCATCAAGAGCTCACGGGCCACTCGCTTCAACAATTGGGGTTCTCTAATGCTGTGAGTTCTGCTTCCATTGTTGACCTCGTTAAGATGGTGCCTTGCAAGACTTCGAGGAGGCAGTATACCACCAAGTATAAACAAATAACCACTTGTGGCCTTAATCTCATCGGCATCGGATATCCAATTTGAATCACTATAACCCTCAAGTACCGAGGATACGGTATAGTGAATACCATAACTTCATGTGCCTTTCAAATAGCGCAAAACTCTTTCAAGAGCATGCCAATGATCATCTCGAGATTTGACACAAATCGACTCGGTTTGCTTACACAAAGGAGATGTCAGGTCTAGTAGCGGCTAAATACATGAGCGAGCCAATAATTTGAGAATATCTCAATTGATCTTTAGCATTCCTTGATTCTTCAGTAGCACACTCGGATCATAAGGCGTTGGAGAAGAATTGCAGTCACTATACCCAAAGCGACTCAATATCTTTTCCACATAGTGAGACTGAAGCAATGTAATCCCACCATTGTCATCCTTTAGTAGCTTGATGTTTAAAATTACATCAGCCACTCCCAAGTCCTTCATCTCAAAGCAGCGAGATAGGAACTCTTTGACCTCCTCAATAACAGCGAGGTTGGTCCCAAATATCAATATGTCATCAACGTAGAGACACATAATAACTCCCTCGCCCCCACCATGGCGATAGTACACACATTTGTCAGCTTCGTTTACAACAAAGCCTTCAACAGTTAAAGTTCTTTCAAACTTCTCGTGCCACTGCTTAGGAGCTTGCTTAAGACCATATAAAGACTTCACTAGCTTACACACCTTTCCTTCTTGACCATTTACTACAAATCCGTCAGGCTGCTCCATATAAATTTCCTCATCTAGCCCTCCATTTAGAAAAGCTGCCTTAACGTCCATTTGATGAACGAGAAGACCATGTGAGGCAGCCAAGGAAAGTAGTACTCGAATAGTGGTCAATCTGGCTACAGGTGAGTAGGTATCGAAGAAGTCTTCACCTTCCTTTTGGGTATAACCCTTAGCCACAAGACGTGCCTTGTACTTTTCAATAGTACCATCAGGTCTAAGCTTTTTCTTGAACACCCATTTACATCCTACAGGTTTACACCCATAAGGACGATCAGTGATTTCCCAAGTACCATTAGCTAAGATGGAGTCCATCTCGCTTCGGACAACTTCCTTCCAGTAGTCAGCATCTTGAGATGCATAGGCTTCTGAAATAGAAGTGGGAGTATCATCCACAAGGTACACAATAAAATCATAACCAAATGACTTTGCAGTCCTTTGTCTCTTGCTCCTTTTGGGAGCTTCATTGTCATCCTCCACAGGATCATCAGAGTGTTCTATCGGCATAGTGGGTTCAGGAATTATAGAAAATTCCTGACTAGATGAAATAGTTATCTTCTGATTTGATGAGCTAGACATACCTTTCATAGGAAAGATATCCTCAAAGAAAGTCGCATCATTCGACTCCATAATTGTACCAACATGCATGTCGGATACCTCAGATTTTACTATCAAAAATCTATAGCCAATGCTATGAAAAGCATATCCCAGAAAAACACAATCAACGGTTTTTGGTCCAAGCTTTCGCTTCTTGGGTATTGGAATATTGACTTTCCCCAAACAACCCCAAGTTCGTAAGTAAGAGAGTTTAAGCCTTTTCTTTTCCCATTCTTCAAATGGAGTCATGGATTTATCCTTTACAGGAACACGGTTTAGGACATGACACGCGGTCATTAGCGCCTCCCCCCACCATTCCTTGGAAAGACCAGATGTATCTAACATGGCGTTAACCAAATCAGTTAGAGTGCGGTTCTTTCTTTCGGCCACCCCATTTAACTGAGGTGAGTAGGGAGGCGTCCTCTCATGTATAATACCATGTTCCGCACAGAATAAATCAAATTCATTTGAAAAGTACTCTCCACCACGATCCGACATTAGCCGCTTGATTTTAAGATCAAGTTGGTTTTCTGCCTTAGCTTTATAGATTTTGAAGTAATTCAAAGCTTCATCTTTAGATTTTAGGAGATAAACATAGCAGTATCTAGTGGAGTCATCAATCAACATCATAAAGTATCTTTTTCCACCTTTTGTCAACACACCATTCATCTCACAAAGATCTGAATGTATAAGTTCTAGCGATGCTAAGTTTCTCGGTTCCGCAGTCGTATGAGACTTGCGGGGTTGCTTTGCTTGCACACAAACTTGGCACTTAGAACCTTTGACAGTGGTAAATTTCGGAATTAAACTCATATTGGCTAGCCGCGTCATGCAACCAAAGTTAATATGACAGAGTCGTGAATGTCAAACATTGGACTCATTATCATTGCAAACATGATTAATAACTTTAGTACATGAGTCTGACAAAGACAAGCGAAACAGACCTCCGCACTCATAACCCTTTCCAACAAATTGTACATATTTAGAAATTACAACTTTATTGGACTCAAAAACCAACTTAAAGCCATCTCGACATAAAAGCGATCCGCTGACGAGATTCTTATTGATGGAGGGAACATGATGCACGTTCTTCAGCTGTACGGTCTTTTCCGAAGTAAACTTCAGATTTATCGTACCAACGCCATGAACAGAAGCACGTGGGCCGTTTCCCATCAGCACGGAAGAGGTCCTTGAGACCTGATAAGAGGATAACATGGAAATATCAGAACATACATGTGTATTAGCACCCGTGTCTATCCACCAATCAGGAGAATGACGTACTGAAAGGATAGTAGGTAAAATACCGTACCCAGCATCCTTCATCTCAGTATCGCTAATAACAACATTCACGGTCTTGTCGTTGTTCCCATGTTGACGCTTGTCAAAGCGATTAGGGCAGCTAGGAGCCCAATGATCAGGATCACCACAGACGTGGCAAGAGCCTTTCCTCTTATCATTTTTCTTCTTGAAGTTGGTAGAGTGCGTGGCCTTGTTCTTGCCATCGAACTTTCCCTTTCCTTCAGTTTTGTTCTTATTCTTGAACTTGTGGGATTGGAAGTTTTTCCTCTGCACTAAATTGGCAGTAGAACCTCCCTCAAGTCCTCGAGCAGTTTTGTCCTTTGCTCTCGCCTTCTCTTCCACATGAAGAGACCCAATGAGATCCGTAACGAAAAACTCTTGTCTCTTATGTTTCAGAGAAGTAGCAAAGTTCCTCCACGAAGGAGGAAGCTTGGCAATAATGCCACCAGCCACAAATTTGTCCGGTAAGGAACACTTGAACTGCTCAAGTTCTTTGGCAAGTGATTGTATCTCATGAGCTTGCTCAACGACGGAGCGCTCATCAACCATCCTGTAGTCATAGAATTGCTCCATGACATACAGCTCAGTGCCAGCGTCCGAGACCCCAAACTTGGCCTCGAGCGCTTCCCACGCGTCCTTGCCATTATCAAATGACATATAAGGGTCAACAATGTTGTCCCCAAGAACACTGAACAAAGCCGCCATAAACATGGTATCGGCTTCTTAAAGCTCGCTTCCTGCTCAGCAGAAAGATCTCCTTCAGGCTTGCCAAGAGTGGCGCTATAACAGTTTAGGTTTTCAAACCAGAGAACTGCTCTCTTGCGCCATCTCTTATAGTGCATGCCATCAAAAGGAGGTGGCCTAGTAGCCGCGGCTACACCAGTGGAATTCAGTTGCCTATAATCAGGTTTTTGGATTGTTGGAAATATAAGCAATAATCCATATGATTTAATCCGAATAATAAACTGATAAATCATGATCATACAGACAGTAGTAAAACCAATCATGCAGATCAACAAAGTAGATGAACATATTACATCTATAGGAAATGAACCTATCACATCTACACCAAACGCTAGAACAAAGAACTGTAGCATAATCTGAAAAAGACAGTTGAATATCACGTACAGTGTAGACTGAATAGCAGCCGCAGCGGTTGCAGCAGCGTCGCCCATGTTGAAGTTGTCGAAGAGGTCGCTGACGTCCGGGAAGAAGTCGTCGTCAGGGAACTCGTCGTCGGACGACGTCGTGGTTGCCAGTAGTCGCTCCCCAAAAACCTGATCGCCCCTCACCCGTACAGGTTTAGCCCGGACGCTTTATATAGTGCAGGTTAGGAGTTAATGACTCATAATCAGTTTTTTCCCAACCAGCAAAATAAAGCTCGGCTCGGCGAGATTCCCGCAACCCGCAACCCGCAACCCGCAACCCGCGGCGCGCGGCGTCGGAGGAGGAGTGCGCGAGGGCTACTCTTCTTGTCACACCTTAGTAAGTGGTGCAACACTCTACTATATAAGGTGGTCCAACTCCCCTTCAACTAGCAATGTGGGACTAAACTTTAGCACCACTAGCACAGCCATATGCTGCCATATACAAGTGGGCTAAAGAGAATTTCAAAATTTGTCTAACGGGTCAACAGCCCAAAATTCACCAAATTCTAACACCAGCAGCCGACGGAAACTTCAAGGTACGTGCAACCGATCGATCAACAACAATAGGGCGACATCACGATCCCATGCATGCACGTGGACTCCAAGGTATATGGAGATGGACTCGGTGCATGTCCCCTTGCAAAGGGTGTGCTACTGGTCGGACTTTGCGTGTGTGCGTACGCGCCGCCACGACAAGACCATGGTGTCTACATCGACTTACAAGATACACGCACAACCGCGACTACTGAAGCCATCACGACGTCTACATCGAGCCGACACCAAGATCTGCACCGCTCCGAGACAGACTACACCGACATCAAGATCTGCACTACACCAAGCTGGACTACAACTACCCGAACATCTACATCAAGCTATACGACTACGCCGGGCTACAAGCCAAGATCTACGTCGAGCACATCTACGGAGAAGCGACATCGACATCATCCAGACGCCAGGCCGGTGTGGAATACTACTACGCCAACTTCTCCGACATCAAGGCTTCGACATCATCGCCGCCACAAGGGACGCCTTCGAGCAACGATCATCACCGACACACCTACTTCTTCATCACTGACGCATCATCGCCAAGGTCTACATCAACGTGGTCTTCATCAATATCTTCGTCGACACATCGCCGCATCCCCTATACCCGTCCACAACATTCCCTATACCCGTCCACACGATGAACATACAACTATGACGCCTCTGACAGTATAACTGCAAGGCACGACGACGGCATCACCGCATCCACAACCCTGACGACTGCATCAACAAACCGGCATCACAATTGTGACGCCCCTATGACCGCACATATGATTCTGGCGAAACCGTGTGTGCTCGGTGACTTCCTTCAGTCCTGGCAAAACTGGTGGTCTCGCCTATGACCGCGTCCACGAGACGTCCAGACGGTACCTCTACAAGGTGCAAACGTCCACAACTGCAGCTTCGTCAACAACAACAACAAAAAATACGCAATTTTTTGCGCCTCCGGCAGTGGCGGCCACAACACTACGACGACTACGACATCGACCACACCCACCTCGACCACGACTACATCATGACCGGCTATCTACCTCGACATCGACATCAAGAACAACATCTACACCAACTCAAGAACTCCAGTCAACAGCGTTCGGGTCATCACTTGCATCCACTCCACTCCCGCTGTGACTGCGGGAGGGAAGAGAGGCATTAGAAGGGGACGCAGTCACCGCCCCTATGTGTTAGCCATGATCATGTCCACGCAAGTGATGATAACAAGAAGATAAAGACGACGGAAGCGCAAGACTTCAAATCCAGTTGCAAGCGTCCGTTTCACTCCCGCTCGATTTTGTGTGTGTTTTTTCGCAGACTGAATGTTAACTTCCGCATGTGCAAGTTAACTTCTGCGACCCTTCTTAACTTCCCTGTCTGTACAAGTTAACTCCCTATTTTCTACTAGTTAACTTCCTGACGGCACGCTGGGCGGAGGAGGCTGGCCACGCACGGGGGAGGAGGGTGCAAAGGAGGTTGGATACACGCGGGGCGGAGGTGGCTGCGGTGGCGCGCGAGGAGGAGGGCACGGTGGCGCCTGGTGCGGAGGAGGCCGGCGGCGAGTAGGGCGGAGGAGGTCGGCGACGCGCGGGTGAGGTGAGCATGGAGGAGGCCGGCTACACGCGGGGCAGAGGATTCCACGGTGGCACACGGGGAGGAGGGTGCAGCGATGCCTGGTGCGGAGGAGGCTGCAGCGACCTTAGCGGAGGAGGCCGCGGCGGTGACTGGTGTAGAGGAGGCCGCGACGGTGACTGGTGTAGAGGAGGCCGGCGGGCGGCTCCCGGGACGGAGGATGCCGACGGCGCTGGGGGCAGATGAGGTCGGCGGCGTGGGGGGTTAGATGTGACGAGGAAGAAAGTGGTTAGGTGGGGGAGGATAGTTAGGTGGGGGTTCCTGAATAAGCTTATCTAGGAACCTCTTAAGGGGTGTTTCTGAATAGTCCTGTCGTGTATATATATATATATGTATATGTATATATATATACCTATTTAGCATCCTGGGTGTAGAATAGTTATTTTGCACCCAACATATTTTTATGTTGTTAGATTAAAAAAATTATGTTTTGTTTATAAATAATTATGTTTATATATTCAGCACAACCAAAAAATTTGACACAAAAATAAAGTTTATGAGTCATTATAGTGTAAAAAACACAAAAAATATGTATTTTACGTCGTATTTTGTTACGGCATGTAAACAAAAAAAATTATAGCATTTCTAAATTTTATTATGTTCTTCTCGACTTACAAAGTAATACAAAATTTACGTGACGATACGGTTCTAAAGATAAAGGGTGGGTGTAAAATAACTATTCTACACTCTGGGTGTCAAATAGCGCCACCCTCTCTCTCTCTCTCTCTATATATATATATATATATATATATATATATATGAAAAATACTTCTTACTCCCGGGTGTAATACACCCACGTCTCATATACTATCTTATGGAAGTATTTGTAATACTTTATCTATTTGAGTATGTTCATGTACTATATCTAAGATACTTACAAGCAAGTTAGGTGAAAAAATTGCAAGTGCACCCATAGTTTGCACTATATATATAAAATACCGTCATATTTGTACGTATAAAAGAAGTATGTGAATAAAAATTACATACTATCAAAAAAGTAGTATATATACTATCCAAATATTCTTATATACTTCATACTACACGTACATACCTTCCGGTATGATAGATACTGCCTATATAGTGTGAAACACGTATGGGTGTAACTACACCCGGGTGTAGTATGAATATGTCCTATATATATATATATATATGTATGTATGTATGTATTTGGACTAGATGCATTTGTATCTAGACAAAGTCGAGACCATTGGTATGGACCGGAGGGAGTACAAGAACCAGCCCACCAATTCCAAGCTTAATCCCTTTTGACAAAAAAAATTCCAAGCTTAATCCACACGGGAACCTAGGGTGTCGATATGAGATCGACATGGTGTTAGCTCTAGGTAATATAACATGTGTGTCGATGTCTCAGATAGGAAAATCCATGGTTGAGTAGGCGGCGCAGAAGGCTAAGTTGCATGCATGACCGACCGCTATTTGTTTTGCCCTGTAAACCCTCCAATGATCGTAAACCCTCCAATGATCTACGGGTTGGCAAATCGATCACGACTAGGCTTACATAAACACATACAACTATTATGAGTCTCCTTGCCATAAAGTCAAGCAACCGATTTTCAGGTGCATGGTATGTACATATTGTAATATGTAATTATATATTACTACCTCTGTTCCATAATGTAGAACATTTTAACAAACTAGATTAGTTTGCTAAAACATTCTAGATTGCGGAACATAATTAGTAAATGCTAATATAAGTATCTGCATATATTTGAGTATCATGTTGAGGGAGACTTGGATCAACCCTAGGTGGAAAAATGGCTCATGGGAACATGCACATGGTGGAAGCATCTGTTAGCCGATGAAGCTAAATGCATCGCTTACATAAATGCTTACTATATTACTCTACTCATGAAACGTGATGTACAACCTATAAGATCATCTAGAACATGTTCTACGGTCTATATGGAAGAAAACAATTATTGATTAAGCACAACTTACGGTCCGATTAATTAATGAATAGGTGCTATAATAGACATGGATACTCCAGGATGATTTTTGACCGTTACGTTCATACCAATGTGTTGTCAAGCATTTAAGAACATAAAATTTTAATATCCATGAGGTTGATGTAATCTTTCCTAAACAATGTAAATTGAAATAGAAAATTTGAAAAATCAAGATAATGGTAACATTAGTTTATGTGTTCAAGATCCATTAGTAGCTCGTCAAGATCACCCCATGGGGAGATATTTCACAATCCATTGTAATGGGATATTTTGGCCACAATAAAGAAGTAAATATGATTTTATTTTTTGACTTTTAGCCAAAGGTATGATTGACATTTTGGCAAATACAGAGTAATAAATAGGTAAGATACACAAATTTCAAATACAAATTTATATATCTTATATATAAATATTAGTCGGCAATAATGGTGTTTTCCGAGGCATCTGGTTGATCCATGTAGTCTTAACTAAGTAGAGAATTAGATTTAGAATTAATGGTCAGGATCTAGAGATAGATATTAGGTTGTCACGATACATGCACACATTTGTTGGGATCTAGATAAAGATATTTCACAATCCATTGTAATGGGATATTTTGATCACAATTAAGAAGTAAATATGATACTATTTTTTGACTTAAGAAAAAAGGTATGGTTGAAATTTTGTGAAATACAGAGTAATAAATAGGTAAGATACACAAATTGCAATTACAAATTTATATATGTTATATATAAATATTAGTCGGCAATAACAGTTTTTGACATTGCTCAAAGAAAAGTTTTCACTATCCAGATTAATACTTGATCTCTTGGTACCAAAATATGCACATGCATTTTAATATGTATGATTGTAAAAATATTAGCTGTTAACATGTGTGTATTACGCTATACGGAATATTTTAAATATGTTCTGATGTTTCCTATTTTGGTTGATGTAATTCATAATATTCTAAAAAGTTCTTAGTCAAAGCTAAAATCTTAGGAAAAACATCTTCATTGTATGATTAGATTAATTTGAGGTTAAGCACAACATATATAGTGAATATTTCTTTGGGAAACTCATTCCTCACAAATTTAAGATGCTTTCAACACACACATGATATTTTAGTAAGCAAACATAGGGGTTGCCCTCGCATTTGCGAGGGCCACCTTGCTAGTTATAGAAAATATAGATGGTCCAAGATGTAGTGTACTATTTCTTTACTCCGACTCTTCTTTTCCAAAAAGATACTTCATCATTTCTGAATATGTTTCACGATGGCGTATTTCTCTAGCGTCTCCAAATTGGTAAACCAACACCATTCCTCATGTGCATTTACATGGTTGTGAGTAGTGGATACTAAAGATGCAATCACATTGCCCGCAAAGAAAAAAGAGATGCAATCACATAACCATACCATTTTGCCTCCTCCGATCCCAATGATTCCACTTGTCCTATCATACATGTTTGAGAGTATTTCATCCTAATATTAATCTTATGTCTAATATGTCTACTCTTCCACTTAGTTTTTGCATAGTCATATGAATTTGTTACTCCCATAATGTTGTTCTGTGATTAATTTAAGAGGTGTGCACTATATACACATGTACACAAGGATCAATTCATAGAAATAAGTATCATAATATATAGTTCACTCGATAAATATAAACAGTTAGTTTTGAATTTTTCACCAATATTCAAAACGCTATAGATCTATCAAATATAAATATTATTTAACCTTGCATTACACAGATATTTCTCTCGAGTCTTCCGTGTGTAAACAAGTAGCAGAGCTTGAGAGACACTGTTAAGACGCCCAAGAACTCTAATCATTCTCAATGATAGAGTAATCTTAATTTTTTAAGCATAATAAATATTTAAAATGTCCTTAAGAAATTTTAAGTAGTAGGGGGGCCATTGACCCCCTTAACCCTAGGAAAGGTCTTCCACGTTAAACAAAGGCCCCTCAAGATATACATACCAGAAGTTTCCGATCTGGTAATACACATGGATTGGACTCTTCATGTACTTATGTGCCTATATAAAAGGCATCCAATAACCAGTCAGTTCATTACAAATTAGGATATTAAAAACACTGAATCTTAACATCACAACCAATAAGCAGGTAAACCATCACAAGTAAATAGTATATAATAACTGAGAATGAAGCACTTCGATAGCGAACTCACTTTTAGTGTAATGTTGCATGTGTTATCAACCTCGGAGTTTTGAATGAAGCCGATCTGCTTGCCATCCTGAACATGCACCTTAGATCACACCTCTCCGCCAGTTCAACGACCTTCATCACAGCAAAGGTAAAGAATAAAATAAATGCACCCTCACAAACCAGGACAGGAAAACCTAATATGATCAAGATATACCCCCTGTGGTGCAAACAGAGACGCAATCCCAATCGGAACGAATATGACAGCGATGAGCGAGAATGCAATAATGACCTACACATGCACACATATCATCACATACATGGAGCTGGATCATAAGTTTCATGTGTGATAGATAGAGCAAATGTACATCTAAAGATAAAACAAATTGGTGACAGGGATACTTAGAGTTGGAGGAGTCAGTACTGGTCTGCTTACAGGAAGTTCCTACTGGGTAAACTTAGAATCTGCACATTGAACAAACGAAATTGTCAATCTGTTGAAAGAGTACTTGATCCAAAGTAATAAGAGATCATAGAGACGATGCATTCTTTGGAGATAAAGTAATAGCCAGAGGACTAGATGTATATCTGGGCTTGTTGAGTTTCCTTGAGTGGCCACCCGAAGGATCCATCTGCTTGGAGGTAGATCCTTTTAGAAGAGGTTCATAGTAAATAAAAGTACTTAGAATCAGGGAACAACTGGGATATAACATCGATTTTTTTTTTTAAAAAGCAGAGCAGTCAAAGCTGTAGAGTAGTGAAAAGGGGAAATTGGCCTGACCGGTGCTCCACTCAACTAGGCGCCACCGCAGCCTCCTGACCGGTCTTGAGAATCCGGAGGATGATTATGACCTGAAGCGAGATAGGGCCGGCCGGTCTTGAGAATTCGGCCGATGATAACGACCTCAAGCGATAAAGCCGTGGAGTAGTAGTGTAAAAAAGCTCCTGAAGCTCCTGCATGTGTCGCGCGCGTTGCGAGCCAGCTTGGATGCGCGTTGCAGGCCGGGTTGGTGGACACTATAGGCAGTGTTTTTTTTTGAACGCGGAAGGGGTTTAGAAAGACCTCGATGCTTTCCATTAATACCGAAGCGGTGGGTATAAGTTATAAACAAGTCCTTCACAAAGCTGGTAAAACAGCAAGGGCTTGTGAATATGCAAGGAGAACCCTAAAAGAATATGAAGAAACGCAATCCAGTCCTTTGACCTCGCCACCGCCACTGAGCCACCGCCGCCGGCCACTCCGGCCTGCCAGGGACGAACCACTTGGCAAGCTGCGGATGAGGAACGCCGACGCAGAGCTCCGAAAGGCCTCCGTCTTGGAGGTTGAAGACACGCCCTCCTGGCGTGGAAAAGGCCCATCTTGGGCACAGATGCCGGTGGCACTCATCGCAGCCGAGCGAGAAGCTCGACTAACTGGCAGCAGGCCGCCGCCCCGACGAAGCTCACAGCCACCTTCATCCCCACCATCCTCGCCACCACGGCCGTCCGGGTAGAAGATAAAGGCTCTAGAGTCACCGGAGAGCAGCCACCAATGCTTATTCAAGGGAGACGCCGTCGGAGCACCCATCCTCCTCCACCATGGCAGCAGGAAGAAGCACATCGATGGCAGCCAGCTTGAGCCGCGTCCGAGTAGCAAACCGGCCAAATCTCCGATGCCGCCTTCAGATCCGGCCATCTGGGCACAACCACACCGCTCCTCACCGCCACGGCCGGTCAGGATAAGAGAAAGAAGCATAGGCACGCCACAGAAGAAGAAGAAGCAGAGCACGATCTTATTGCGAAGATCCTCGAGATCTGCAGCTCATAGACATGCCCTGACCTCCAGATCCTTGCCAATAGAACTCCACCTCGAGCTGCTGGGATTCTTCTGATCGAAGAGAACCCCAGCCCTACTCCAAACTAAGGGCCTTATGCCAAGACACCTAGATCTATCCCTAAAAACTAAACCATGTTAGGAATAAACACGACCTGGGTGCGTTCTAGGTGGTGTGGCCTGGTCATGTGGTTCCTGGAAAGATTCTAGGAGGAAGAATAGGTCGTACATGGTTAGTTGGTTAGTGTATGCGTGCACGGTGCCCAGTTTGTTAGTGGCGTGAGTGGTCGCGCGTGTGATGCTCCGGCTGCATGTGAGTCTGCCTATTTAAGCCCATGTGAGCCGAGTATTCGTTAGTGGGCAGAGATGAGAAAGATGTAGTTTCCAGGTGTAGCTTGTGCGTGTGCCGAGTATGGCTCGGCGTGTGTGCGTGAGTACCTGTGTTGTATGTGTTCCAGCTTTGAGTGAAATAAAGCAAAGATACAGGCCGTTCGCCGGCCGCGGCGTCCGTCGCCGGGAAAAACGTTGTGGTGTCTCCTTTGTCTTCCTCTGTCCGGTGTTTGTGTCGTCAGAGGGCTGCCCGGCGTGTGTCGCCGGAGGCAGCCCCATCAAACCAGCGTCTCTCCTTTCCCATCTCCGGCCGGCGGCGCCGCCGCCGGAGACAGGTCGGGATTGGCCCGGATACCCAGATACGACTCTCAAACAGAGAGAAGGGAGAGGGACAGAGGGCACTATAGACAGTGTGTCCTCCCAATTCGGTTATCTTATGGTTGCACGTCCATATCAACAATCCATTGCTAGGATCACGTCCTTGTCATCCATCCGAAGCCTTCGCATGATATCTGCCTCGTTCTCCCCGACTCTGTTGGAGGCTAGTCATAAATCACACGAGCCAGTGTACTCTGCCCTCGCATTACATATGCGGAGTCCGATACGCGCGCACGACACACCGATCGAGCTCGAATTGGAAAGCGCCGGCCACACGGACGCGATAAGAGACAGTACGAGGGAACAACCGGATTCGTGCAATGCAATGACGCATATGTAAGAATGCAACTGCTAGCTCCTGTTCACGCAGGTATGCTGAGATCGATCGACCGAAGCGGCAGATATAGAGGGGTGGTGGACCGCGCACAGTGCAGTGGAGTAATAGAGAAGAGAGCGCCTAAGCCGATTTACTTGATGAAGTTGGTACAACACAGCTAGAGTGAGAGCTTGGAGCGAGATCGTGAAAGCAGAGCAAGAGTACTCTGTGGTGGCACGCCACACTGACACTGACTGCGGCCATGCGATTCTATATGATCTTCTCTTCTCATGGGCCTAAGACGTGTACTACTCCATCGTAACATCACGCTGTTGTGCACACGGCTGCACGTATTATTGAACCAATGGCGGAGCTATGTACAGCCCCCCACCCCAAATTTTTTGTCTAAAATCTAGTCATATATATTTGGCAATTTTTAACTCGAGATCAGTGAATGAGGAGTGAGGGACGCTGCTACCTCGATCGTTTTAGGCCTAAATAGTGGTCAGTTCAACCCACCACCCTTCCATTTTATGGAAAGCCAACTCATTCCACGGCGCCTTTACATTTTTGAAAAGCCAATACTATCACGCCCGATTACTGGAAGCTGAGTTTCAGTTTGTATGTAAACCAATAAACTGTAGAGCTCTTTTATGATATATATGATTGGGGCGGTACGTAGTTTTGGTACAGTGATGTTATGTCATGTACCGGTGGATTTAATTTTTGCTAACCGTTGATTCAAACTGTTGCGGTCGCCTTCTCTACGAACCGCAGAATCTTCACAGAACATCGACTAACTTATGCTAAGGTCGCCGCCATTGGTAGAGAGGACATACATCCCCATAATGTAGGGAAGAATGGAGATGCAAGAATCAATAAGGATGGTTTTGCTCCCCTTGGAGGTAAACCTTCCTTGCCAAGGCTCAAATTTTGCCTTAACCACCCGCCTTAGACAGGATCCTGGTATCCCTGACAGGCATCCCCAGGTAGTTTAGGGGAAAACCGCTAGACGACAGTTTAGGTTGGGAGCAATTTGATGTTGGTCCTCCATAGAGTAACCCAAGAACATTACCTCGCTCTTGTCAAAATTGATCTTGAGGCCTGACATGGCCTCAAAGCAGAGTAGCAGGAATTTTAGGTTAATGATATCCTGTTCCGACCCCTCTACAATGATCATAAGAATGAGATGCCCTACCACACCCGAAATGTGGTTGGAAACCTCGGCTCTCTCCAAAATTTCCGCAAGGGCATCTACCACGGCATTAAAAAAAATAGGAAATATCGGGTCCCCTTGTCTAACCCCACGGGAGGGTTTAAAGTAGGGTCCCATTTCTCCATTTATGTTTATTTCCATGTTCCCGTTCATAACAATCTGCATGATCCACCCTATCATGCCATCATCAAGCCCCCTGCGTTGAAGAACCTGTCAAAGGAAAGCCTAGTCTAAGAGGTCATATGCCTTCTGGAAGTCCAATTTTAGGAAGACGCCCCTTTGGCGCCTCACCTTCACTTTATGGATAATCTCACGAAGTGCCAGAATTCCATCATGGATATACCTGCCTTTTAGAAAGGCGAACTGGTACAGGTGCGTTAGGTGTTCCATTACCGGAGCCAGCCTGCGGGCACATACCTTGGACATGATCCTCTGGATAACGTTTATTACCGTGATGGTCCTAAATTGACGTCCATGCATCATTCGACAAAGAACTCTCGCGGTTCCTCTGTATGGCTAACGATGGACATCAAAAGTACCACATGGTTAAATGACCTGATATTTGCGCCCCTAAAGATCTTGGGGCATAGGTATCTTGTCTTCCCGCCACATGAATGTGGCATTGATGTTACGATGGGTGTGGCGGATCTTAACAGAGGATGGCAGCCTTTGGCTACAGCCGGTGAAAGCTAAGTACCTTCGGGGACAGCCGTTGTTGGCTTGTGAGCGTCGGGAGGGTTCTCTGTTTTGGAGATCCATCCAAGACATCAAGCCGACGATTCGGAAGGGGATTTCCATCTCCATAGGCGATGGAGGGGATACCATTTTCTGGTTCGACCCTTGGGTTGGGGGTCGTCCTCTTCGTCACGAGGTTCCAGCGATGTTCGCAATTTACTCGAACCCGATGATGTTGGTGGCCGAGGCTTTCCGGGAGGGGCGCTAGAATGTTGAGTTTCGGAGATACCTTAGTGCGGTGGAGACGGCGGCCTAGGAGGGGCTTCGGGACAGCCTCCTGTTGTCTCTTTCTCAATCCACGGATAGTGTGTCTTGGCACCTGAACCCCTCGGGGACCTTTACCGTGAATTCGGATTATAGGGCCTTGTTCAGTGGGCCCTCGCTTTCTTGGACCGTTTCATGTGGAAGGCCCCCATACCCTTGAAAATTAAAATATTCGTGTGGCGCGCAATTGCTGCGAGACCGTCTTTCCTCAGGGGTGGAGGTGGCCAAGCGGCATGGACCTGGAAATGGACCGTTCCCCCTTTGTGCGGTCTCAGAGAATGGTACCCATGTTGGAAACGGTCTCGTATACGTGTTGTATATGTGTACTTGTTGTGTTGTAATTGTAACTCTGCAGGTTGGTCCCTATTATATATACAAGATATTGTGGAGGCTTTGCCCCACGAAACCCTAAACTTGGCTTGGTATCAGAGCCAAACCCGCTCCTCCTTCCGCCGCCGCGTGGCCCCACTCTCGCCGCCGCCGCCGCGCTACTCACCGCCGCCATCGTCGCTCTATTTTTGACCGCCACCGCCGCCCTCTCGGAGATGGCTACGTCTTCCGCCATTGTCGCCTACGCACCGATCGGTCTGATCGTCTCCGCTCCGGGAGCATCGGCATCGGCACCCTCCTCCTTGACTGCCATCTCCGTGCTGCTCAGACGGGGGAACTTCATGTTGTGGAAGGGGATCGCCACCCCAACCTCACTGGTGCTAGCCTCCATGGCCATCTCGATGGCACCACTGCAGCCCCAGCCGAAACCCTAACTCAGGGCACCGGTGATGCTGCGACCACCATCGCCAACCCCGAGTACCTACGTTAGTGGACTCAGGCTTAGAAGGTCAAGGGCCTTCTTTTTTCCGCGATGGACGATGACATCGCGTGCCAGCTTGTCGGATTCAAGACGGCCTGTGTCATCTGGGCGTCCATCACCGCCATGTTCGGCATGCAGAGCCACGCCAACGTCCGCCACATTAAGCGACAACTCCAGTCGCTGCCCAAGGAGGATCTGTTCGCGGCGGAGTACATGCATAAGATGAAGGGCCTTGCCGATGTCATGGCGACTGCCGGCACCCCACCGACGAGGATCTCATTGACCACATCCTCACTTGGCTCTGATCGGCCTTCAACCCCATCGCTACCTCTCTCTCGGTGTTAGCAATGACGAGATGACCTACTCTGCCTTCTACTCGCTGGTTCTCTCCTATGAGGCTTTGCAGGCTCAGCAGAGTGTGGTGGAGGGGTGGTCATCGTTTGTGAATGCCGCGTCCCGCGGCGGCCACGCGCCGCCCTAGGGGATGTTCTCCGCTTCCTATGGTGGAGGGCAGCCTACTGCTGGCACTGGCCAGCCTGCGCCCAACCGCCAAGGCGGCAATGGCGCCACTCAGGGAGGCGGCTACGATGGCCGTAATGTTGGCAATGGCCGCTAAGCTGGCAATGGCAATAACGCCGGCAATGGTGGTGGCCGCAACGGAGGCGGCAACGACAGTGGCTGTAACGAAGGCAGCAAGCACCCCAGGTGCCAAATATGTAAATACTGGGGACATGAGGCCTACGCCTGCCATCGCCGCTTCAACCAGGACTTCAACAACCGCGCCGCCAACTCGGCTTTCACCAACTCCTCCGACAACCAGCCCTGGGTGATGGACTCCGAGGCTACGGATCACTTCACCAGCGAGCTTGAACGTCTTCAAGTTCACGAGCGCTATGGAGGGAACGACCAGATCTAGGTGGCTAATGGTGCAGGTTTTTCTATTGCGCACATTGGTCATTCGTCTTTACCCGGTTCATCTCTCCAACTTAAAAATAACTTGCATGTCCCTCACATAAACAAACACCTTCTTCCCGTTTATCGTCTTATGTGCGACAATGACGTGTTCGTTTAATTTCACCGTCATGTTTTCTTTGTAAAGGACAAGGCAACCCGGCGCATCCTCCTTCACGGTAGAAGCCATGGAGGAGCTTATCCCATTCTGTATCATCGTGCATCCTCCTCATCCACTCGCCATGCCTCCGCTAGTGTCAAGGTGTCACCCTCTTAGTGGCATAAGCGTTTAGGTCATCCAGCAAATAATGTCGTCAACTCTATTGTTAAGAGTCATGAGCTTTCTTGCACTAGTTCAAAAGAACCCCATTAGTATGTGATGCTTGTCAGGTGCTAAGAGTCATCAACTATCATATTCTATGTCCACTCGTGTTTCTACTGTGCCTCTTGAATTAATTCATTCGGATGTTTGGGGTCCTGCCATTGATTCTTCGGGAGGGTACAAGTATTATGTTAGTTTTGTTGATGACTACACACGCTTCTGCTGGATTTATTTGCTTAAACATAAGTCTGATGTCGAGCAGGTCTTGATAGGGAAATACCAATTGGGGTATACCCACGAAGCGGAGTCGCCAGCTGGATTGAGCCAACTGAAACCTAGCCCTGAGCGGGTCGACTCGCCCAATACAGCAACTGGCGCATGCTGGACCTAGACGAGTGGCGCCGACTGGAGGCCCAAGATGACGACCTCGATACAAATCCCACAAAATACTTGTAAACCCTAACTAGCTGCATATATAAAGCCACCAGGGGCACCCCCACGGGGCATATTCTCCCACATCATATTAGTATTGGAATTATGCCCTAGAGGCAATAATAAAGATGTTATTATTATAATTCTTGTTCATGATAATGTTTATATTCCATGCTAGAATTGTATTAAGCAGAAACTTTAATACTTGTGTGGTTTGTGAACAACACCGTGTCCCTAGTATGCCTCTATGGACTAGCTCATTGATTAATGATGGTTAAGGTTTCCTAACCATGGACATGAGTTGTCAATTAATAATGAGATCATATCATTGGGAGAATGATATGGTGGACAAACCCAAACTAAGCGAAGCAATTAGATCGTGTCATCGTGTTCATCTTTGCGAAGCTTTTCTTATGTCAAATATTGTATTCCTTAGACCATGAGATAAGACAACTCCCTGGTATCGGAAGAAAGCTTTGAGGTCATCAAACGTCATCCTATGAGAGGATGATCATAAGGTGTCTCTCAGGTGATCGGAAAGTATCTGTTGGGTTGTATGTATCGAGATGGGATTTGTCCCTCCCAAGTCGGAGAGATATACTTTGGGCCCACTCGGTAATCGATATCAACACCGCTTGCAAGCATGTGGTTAAGGAGTTAATCACAAAGTGATATCGGATTACTGAACGAGTAAAGTACTTGCTATGAACGAGATTGAACTAGGTATGACGGTACCGACGATCAAATCTCGGGCAAGTAAAAATATCGCGAGACGAAGGGAATATATATATATATATATGGGATTGATTGAATCCTGGCATCGTGGTTCATCCGATATGATCATCGATGAATGTGTGGGAGTCAATATGGGTTTCCAGACCCCGCTATTGATTATTGATAGAAGATCATGTCTGCATATTCTCGAACCCGCAGGGTCACACACTTAACGTGTCTCGACGCTAGGATAGATTGGATAATTGGTTTATGAGTTTTTGTTCGGAGTCTCGGATGGGATCCGGGACATCGAGAGAGGTTCCGGAGTGGTCCGGAGAATAAGATTCATATAAGGCAGTGCAGTTTTTGGAGTTCGGAATTGTTCCGGGTTAATCGGTATTGTACCGGAAGCTTCTAGAACCTTCCAGAAGGGGACCAACGTGGCCCCACCTTCCGGGAGGGGGCATGGGCCTATGAGGGAGTGCCCTGGCCGCATTGGGCCAGGGCACAAGGCCCCATAGGGCCCAGCCGGCCAAACAAGGGGAAACCCTAGATAGAGCTTCTAGAAGGGGGGGTTTCCTTGCCCCCCACTCTTCCTCCTTGGGGCCGCCGGCCTTGGCTTGGGGGAGGGGCTAGGGCTGCGCCCACCCCTCTATTTATAGAGGGCTAGGGGCGCACCAACCCCCTACACCTTCCCCTCCAACCCTAGCCGCCCTGCTGCCCTCCTCTCTCCCTCCAGACTGCTTGTAGGTGAAGCCCTGCTGCAGAAATTCTCCACCAATTGCACCGCGCCGTCGCGTTGTAGATCCAACCCATCTCTCCACCATACTTGCTGTACCAAGGAAGGAGGAGACGTCGAGGTGCTGCACGTGTGCATCTCACGGAGGCACCGCCACTTGTGGTGCTAGATCGGATCGGATCGCGAGGAGGAGAAGCGAGTACGACTACATCACCCACGTTCCGATTTAACGTTCATTGTCTGCGAATCTTCAAGGGTATGAAGATCTAATCCAATCTCTCTCGTTGTTTGCATCTCCTAGATTAGATCTTGGCTTTCCCTCTGTTCGCATCCGTAGAAAATTTTGATTTACTATGCCGCGAAACCCTTTAGTGGTATCAGAGCTAGATCTATGCGTAGATGTGTTTCACGAGTAGAACGCAACATGGTTGTTGCGGGCGTTGATGTTTTCTGTTGCAAGCCTCTTGTTTGTGTTCTTCTTATGATGCGGGATAGTGAGATTGAAGCGGTCCAGGCCAACCTTACGCGACGTCGTCATGAGACCGCTCCGCACTTGACGGTGGCTTGTTCCACATGCGGCTGGTGGATGTCGGTTTCTCACTATAGTTGTCATGGGATTAACACCGGAGTTTGGCAACCATAATATCACCGTTGTGGCTTTCCGTAGGTAAGAATTGTTCTTAGCATCTAATCCCATAAGCCACGTAAAACATGCAACAACAAAGTAGAGGCGTCTAACTTGTTTTTGCAGGGAGTGTTTTCTGTGATATGGTATGGCCCAAGATGTGATGTGTATATTGTATGCGATGATCATGTTTTGTAATGTTTCACGACTTGCATGTCGATGAGTACACAACTGGCAGGAGCCATATGGTTGTCTTTATAATTGTGTATGACCTGCGAGTCAACTTCTTATACGCCATGTAATAGTTTCACTTTATCGCTAAGTAGTTAGCAATAGTTGTAGTTGCTATTCGTGGTGGAGGCAATCATGGTGGAGTGATGGAGATCATGCCAGAACGCACAAGATGGAGATCATTGCGTGAAGATTGGCTATACCATGTCACATAAAGTTATATGCATGTGATGTTTATCCTTTTATGTATCTTATCATGCTTAGATCGCGACGGTAGCATTATAAGATGATTCCTCACTTAAAGATCAAGATAAAACTGTGTTCTCCCCAAGTATGCACCGTTGCGAAAGTTCGTCGTGTCCAAGCATCACGTGATGATCGGGTGCTATAGACTCTACACTCACATACAACGGGTGCAAGCCAGTTTTGCACACGCGGAAATACTTGGGTCTAACTTGACGAGCCTAGCATGTACAGACATGGCCTCGGAACACATGAACCGAAAGGTTAAGCATGAGTCATATGAATGATATGATCGACACTTCGTTGTCCACCATTGAAACCACATCTCTTCTCGTGAAGATCGGATTAGGTGTGGTGAATTTGGATCGTGTTCACTAAACAACTTGAGGGATGTTGAATTTAGTGGGAGTTCATCTAGTAATTTGATTAAGTTGAACTATTTATCATGAACATAGTCTAAATTGTACTTGCAAATACTGTAGATCACATGGCCAAGTCCAACTTCAACTTCAACGTTTTTGCTGAGATAGAAAAGCTTAGAAACAATGGGTCTAACTTCACCAAATGGTTCCGCATTCTGAGAATCATTCTCGCTGGCGGACAAAAGGACTATGTCCTTGAGAAAGCGCTAGGTGACGCCTCATTATAGATGCTGTTGGCTGATGAAAAAGCTGTTTATCGATGGCGAAGGATGATTATGATTTGATTAAGATCGCCATGTTGTATGCTATGGAATCGGATCTTCAAAATCGTTTTGAGGAGTTCGCGGCCCTTTGAGATTCTCGAGGAGCTGAAAAACATGTTTGAGACTCAAGCCCGCTCGAGAGATATGAGATCTCTAAGAAATTATTTAACTACAAGATGGAGGAAGGAGTTCCGTTAGTGAGCACGCCATTGAGATGACGGGCTACACTCAACGCCTTTGAGCAAGCGGATCGCAAGATTCGGAGGAGCTCAAGATTGACACTCCTAGCTACAAAAGTTTTGTAGTTGATCACAATCAGATTGGTTCCACTGATATGATCCCTGAGCTCTTTGCTAAGATGACAGTAGCAGAGGTGAACATCCATCAGAATAATCATGTGTTGATGTTCAACAAGCCCCCACCTTCAAGAAAGGTAAGGGTGCAAGGAAGCCCTTCAAGAAAGGCGGCGCAAGCTGCGTTCCCGCTGAGAAGAAGCTCAAGTCTGGTCCTAAATCGGACCTCGAGTGCTTCTATTGCAAGGACAAGGGTCACCGGGCGCAATCGTCTCAAGTACTTAGCGGTCAAGAAGGCTGGCACCATCAAAGGTATATTTGATATACATGTTATTGATGTTTTCCTTACTAGCCCTCGTTGTAGTGCGGGTATTTGATACCGGTTCAGTTGCTAATATTTGTAACTCGAAACAGGAGCTACGGAATAGACGGCGGTTGCGAGGGATGAGGTGACGATGCGCGTTGGCAATGGATCAAGAGTTGATGTGATGGTCGTCGGCACGCTCTTCTTAGTTTTACCTTCCGGATTAGTTTTAAACCTTAATAAGTGTTATTATGTGCCTGCGTTGAGCATGAACATTATTTCTGGATCTTGTTTATTGCAAGACGGTTATTCATTTAAATCGGAGAATAATGGTTGTTCTATTTATATGAGTAACATATTTTATGGTCATGCACCTGTTGTGAATGGTTTATTTCTTCTAAATCTCGAAAGGGATGAAACACACATCCATAACATTGAGGCTAAGAGATGCAAAGTAGATAGTGATAATACTACTTATTTGTGGCATCGCTGCTCAGGTCATATTGGTGTAAAGCGCATGAAGAAACTCCATTCGATGGACTTTTGGAGTCTCTTGATTTTGAATCATTTGACACATGCGAACCATGCCTCATGGGCAAGATGATCAAAACCCGTTCTCGGCATGATGGAGCGAGCAACGGACTTGTTGGAAATCATACATACCGATGTATGCGACCGATGAGTGTTTGACGCGGTGGATATCGCTATTTTCTCACTTTTACTGATGACTTAAGTAGATATGGGTATATCTATTTAATGAAACATAAATCTGAAACATTTGAAAAGTTCAAAGAATTTCAGAATGAAGTGGAGAACCATCGTAACAGAAAGATTAAGTTTCTACGATCCGATCGTGGAGGTGAATATTTGAGTTATGATTTTCTCATGCATCTTAAAGCAAGCGGAATTGTTTCGCAACTCACGCCACCCGGAACACCACAACAGCGCAATGGTGTGTTCGAGCCGGAATCGAACCTTATTAGATATGGTCCGATTAATGATGTCTCTTACTGATTTGCCGTTATCATTTTGGGGTTATGCATTAGAAACCGCTGCATTCACTTTAAATAGGGCTCCATCTAAATCCGTTGAGACGACACCGTATGAACTGTGGTTTGGTGCTAAACCTAAGTTGTCGTTTCTTAAAGTTTGGGGATGCGAAGCTTACGTCAAGAAGTTGATGCCGGACAAGCTCGAACCCAAAGCGGAGAAATGCGTCTTCATAGGATACCCTAAGGAAACTATTGGGTATACCTTCTATCACGTAACCAAGGCAAAGTGTTTGTCACAAAGAACGGTTCCTTTCTTGAGAAGGAGTTTCTCTCGAAAGAAGTGAGTGGGAGGAAAGTAGAGCTAAACGAGGTTATTGAACCTTCTCTTGAATTGGAGAGTAGCGCAGCACCTGAAATTGTTCCAGTGCCGCCTGCACTAACAATAGAGGAAGCTAATGACAAGGATCATGAAGCTTCGGACGATGCTCATCGAGCGTCGCAGGTCGACAAGGTCACGTGCCCTCTCCGAGTGGTACGGCAACTGTCTTTGACTGTCTTGTTAGTAGAAGACGGAACCCACGAACTATGAGGAAGCGATGATGAGCCCAGACTCTGAGAAATGGCTAGAAGCCATGAAATCCGAATTGGGATCCATGAGCGAAAACCAAGTATGGACTTTGGTGGACCCTCCTAGCGACCGAAAGGCCGTTGAGTGCAAATGGATCTTCAAGAAGAAAATGGACGCGGATGGTAATGTTACCGTCTATAAAGCACGGCTTGTTGCGAAAGGTTTTCGACAAGTTCAAGGTGTTGACTACGATGAGACTTTCTCTCCCGTAGCGATGTTTAAGTCCATTCGGATTTTATTAGCAATTGCTGCGTTTCATGATTATGAAATATGGCAGATGGATGTCAAGACTGCTTTCCTCAATGGCAACATTGATGAAGAGTTGTATATGATGCAACCCGAAGGTTTTGTCGATCCTAAGGATGCTAATAAAGTATGCAAACTTCAGCGTTCCATTTATGGACTGAAGCAAGCATCTCGGAGTTGGAACCTTCGTTTTGATCAAGTGATCAAGATCTTTGGATTTGTTCCAAATTGCTACGAAGCTTGCATCTACAAGAAAGTGAGTGGGAGCATGGTGACGTTTCTGGTACTATATGTGGATGACATATTGATTATCGGAAATGACATCAACATGCTTAACGATGTGAAGAGTTATTTGAACAAGTGTTTTTCAATGAAAGACCTAGGTGAAGCTGCTTATATATTGGGCAAGATCTATAGAGATAGACAAAGACGCCTGATAGCTTTAAGCCAGAGTACATACCTAGACAAAGTTCTGAAAAGGTTCAGAATGGATAAGGCAAAGAAAGGTTCGGTGCCTATGTTGTCAGGTAAGATATTGAGCAAGGCTCAGTGTCCAGCTACGGTAAATGATAGGGAAGCTATGAGCAAAGTGCCTTATGCCTCGCCATAGGTTCCATCATGTATGCCATCTTGTGTACTAGACCGGATGTGTCCAATGCTCTTAGTTTGACGAGCAGATATCAAAGTGATCCAGAGTGGAACCTTTGGACAGCCGTGAAGAACATCCTAAAGTACCTAAATAGGACTAAAGAAATGTTCTTAGTCTATGGGGTGATGAGCGACTTGTCGAAAAGGTTACGTCGACGCTAGTTTTGACACCGACAAGGATGATTCTAAATCTCGACGGGGATACGTGTATATTTTGAATGGAGGAGCTGTGAGCTGGAGAAGCTGCAAGCAAAGCGTGATCGCGGGATCTACAGTAGAAGCGGAATACATGGCTACTGCAGAAGCGTCAAGTGAAGGAGTTTGGATCTGGAACTTCATCACTGAGCTTGGCGTGGTTCCAAGTGCATTGGACCCACTGGAGATATTGTGTGACAACACTGGCGCCATAGCACTCGCTAAGGAACCAAGATATCATCCAAAGACCAAGCATATCAACCGCAAGTTTCATATAATCCGAGATTATATAGCAGATGGAGATCTGAAGATTAGCAAAGTACATACAGATCTGAATGTCGCAGATCCGTTGACTAAACCTCTTCCGCGTGCAAAACATGATCAACACCTCAGTGCCATGGGTGTGAGATTGTTGCCAAATGTAAACTAGATTATTGACTCTAGTGCAAGTGGGAGACTATTGGAATTATGCCCTAGAGGCAATAATAAAGATGTTATTATTATAATTCTTGTTCATGATAATGTTTATATTCCATGCTAGAATTGTATTAAGCGGAAACTTTAATACTTGTGTGGTTTGTGAACAACACCGTGTCCCTAGTATGCCTCTATGGACTAGCTCATTGATTAATGATGGTTAAGGTTTCCTAACCATGGACATGAGTTGTCAATTAATATTGAGATCATATCATTGGGAGAATGATATGGTGGATGACCAAACTAAGCGAAGCAATTAGATCGTGTCATCGTGTTCGTCTTTGCAAAGCTTTTCTTATGTCAAATATTGTATTCCTTAGACCATGAGATAAGACAACTCCCTGGTATCGGAAGAAAGCTTTGAGGTCATCAAACGTCATCCTATGAGAGGGTGATCATAAAGGTGTCTCTCAGGTGATCGGAAAGTATTTGTTGGGTTGTATGTATCGAGATGGGATTTGTCCCTCCCAAGTCGGAGATATATACTTCGGGCCCACTCGGTAATCGATATCAACACCGCTTGCAAGCATGTGGTTAAGGAGTTAATCACAAAGTGATATCGGATTACGGAACGAGTAAAGTACTTGCTATGAACGAGATTGAACTAGGTATGGCGATGCGACGATCAAATCTCGGGCAAGTAAAAATATCGCGAGACGAAGGGAATATATATATGGGATTGATTGAATCCTAGCATCGTGGTTCATCCGATATGATCATCGATGAATGTGTGGGAGTCAATATGGGTTTCCAGACCCCGCTGTTGATTATTGATAGAAGATCATATGCGCATATTCTCGAACTCAGCAGGTCACACATAACGTGTCTCGGCGCTAGGATAGATTGGATAATTGGTTTATGAGTTTTTGGAGTCTGATGGGATCCGGGACATCACGAGAGGTTCGGAGTGGTCCGGAGAATAAGATTCATATAAGGCGGTGCAGTTTTTGGAGTTCGAATTGTTAGGGTTAATCGGTATTGTCTGAAGCTTCTAGAACCTTCGGAAGGGGACCAACGTGGCCCCACCTTCCGGGAGGGGCATGGGCCTATGAGGGAGTGCCCTGGCGCATTGGGCCAGGGCACAAGGCCCCATAGGGCCCAGCCGCCAAGAGAGTTTAAACTCTAGATAGAGCTTCTAGAAGGGGTTTCCTTGCCCCCCACTCTTCCTCCTTGGGGCCTTGCCTTGGCTTGGGAGGGATAGGGCTGCGCCACCCCTCTATATATAGAGGGCTGGGGCGCACCAACCCCACACCTTCCCTCCAACCCTAGCCGCCTGCTGCCCTCCTCTCCCTCCCGACCGCTTGTAGGCGAAGCCTCCGCAGAAATTCTCCACCAATTGCACCGCGCCGTCGCGTTGTAGATCCAACCCATCTCTCCACCATACTTGCTGGACCAAGGAAGGAGGAGACGTCGAGGTGCTGCACGTGTGCATCTCACGGAGGCACCGCCACTTGTGGTGCTAGATCGGATCGGATCGCGAGGAGGAGAAGCGAGTACGACTACATCACCCACGTTTAACGAGCGTTCCAGCGAATCTTCAAGGGTATGAAGATCTAATCCAATCTCTCTCGTTGTTTGCATCTCCTAGATTAGATCTTGGCTTTCCCTCTGTTCGCATCCGTAGAAAATTTTGATTTACTATGCCGCGAAACCCTTCAATTAGATATGTCTCTCCCTCCGCCTACAATGGCTCCATTGTAAACCAATCTATGATCATATACTGGATTGACAGCAGGACATAGCGATCATCCATCGAGGGGACGTGAACCTGGGTATATCATGTGCCAATCTCGCTACCGGATTCTCCTACGTCGCCTTGCTCCCTCTACGTAAGCTACCCCCAGTAGCATCTGTCGTGCAATATACCACGACAGTTGGCGCCCACCGTGGGGAAGCGACGCTTGGAGGGTGATGATCCGGGCGGGAACCAGCAACATCTTCATCAGCGATCTCGATGGCATAGGCGCGTACAAACTTGATCACGTACGATGGTAACGTCCAGAGATCAACGTCGACACCACCCACCACGCGCATCTTCAAGATTGATCGGAAACGTAAAAAGCTTCATGGCGGCGGCCGCTTACCTTAAGCGATCTATTTCATGCTGCGCCGAGTGGCTGATTTCTTCACGAGTGCATACGCACGTTTGGATTCACGTGACAATTGTCTACAGTTCCCTTCTATTTTCTCTTAAACTGTTAAGATATTTTTCCAGATCTAATATTCTAATACCTTCCCGTGTTATTCCTTGTGCATGTCTCACGGCTGCAAGACTCAATTCAATCTAGCACGGTACTGCGCACAAGTGATAAACCAAGGCGGGGTTATCCAAGTGGTTTAGAGGAAGGAATCAGATCCGGATCGACATGCTCGATCCCACACGTGACTGCTGAACGTCTCGCCAGTCTCACGAGGACTCAGTCACGTCCATGTACTCACCATCGTGGACTCCCCATCACGGACTCGTCACGTTCGGCAACTCACTCGCCACGGATCTGCCACGTTCAGTGACTCGTCATGCTTGTGGACTCGTCGTTGCGGACTTGCCATGCTAAACATCTAAGTTTTTTTTACACTCTCGTACATGCTATGAGTCCAAAACATATATGCATCTCCATTCATTCTCCAAAGCCGACCATACAATCGCATATGACCCTTTCAGGGACCAAAATCATACTTGGGATCGATTTCAGTTTTGTCTGCTGTTTATTCGCGTCCATCGAAGTAGTGAGGCTGGGTATCAAAAGGCCGACCTTGTCTCCGGGTTCAACAGTCTGACATCGCGTCCCTGTTCCCGGCAAGCGTTTGATGCTGGAGGTCTGCCTACTTATAAAAAGACGCGCATAAACCTTACATACTTCCCATCGATCCACATAACTGCATTTTCTTCAACATCTACAATTGCACGTCTTACAAATGTTTAGTATATTTCATAAATATACCTTATTGTAGTCTACCTTTTCCTCCTTCTCAGAAAAACGGTGTCTTTCTACGCGCCTTTCGCCAGGACTCGATCGACCTACGCCTTGTTGAGGCTCGGCGCTCTCGGTCTCGACCACCCGCCGGCGCGCCTTCGAGGCTTCAGTGCTCGGTACTCGCCTCGACCTACGCCGCTTTGTTCGGGACTTCGGCGCTCTCCGGTCGCTTCGACCACTCGCCAGGCTTCGGGGGCTCGGCGCTTGCCCGATCTCGACCTACGCCGCTTCGCCTTCGGACTCGGCGCTCGCCGGTCGCTCGACCTCGCCGCTCGCCGCGCTCGGGGGCTCGGCGCTCGCCGGTCTCTCGACCTCGCCACTCGCCGCGCTCGGGGACTTGACGCTTGCCGGTCGCTAGACCTCGCCGCTCGCCACGCTCGGGGACTCGGTGCTCGTCGGTCGCTCGACCTCGTCACTCACCATGCTCGGCAGCAACGACTACTATTTTCAGAATATGCATCTTTAAAGAGCCTCAAGTCGCCTCTACAAGCCAACTCGAGCCTCGGGGACTACTCCTAGGCATGTTGCGTATACGTGTGGTTCCACGACCGCGGCTCGTCCTCGTCGACTCTCCACCGTGGACTCTCCACTCGCGTACTATCCATGCTCGGGGACTCATCGCAGCGGACACTCGCGCTCGCGTACTCAACGCGCTTGAGGACTCGCTACCGCGGACTCGCCCTCGCATACGCAACACGCTCGGGGACTCGCCACTGCGGACTCGCCCTCGTGTACTCAACGCGCTTGGGTACTCTCCACCGCGGACTCGCCCTCGCGTACTCAACGTGCTTGGGGACTCGGCGCGCTACAGACAACGCCACTCGCCGGTCGCCCAACCTCGCCACTCGGCGCGCTCGGGGACTCGGCACTCGCCGGTTGCTTGACCTCGCCACTCGCGCCGGAGACTTCGCACGCTCACGTTTCGGGACTTCGCCAGAATCGGGCGGCTTCACCGACACCCTGCGTCTTTCGCCAACTGGCCATCACCGACTGGCTCACGCCTCCCGCCTCCCGCTTCACGGTTCTTTTCTCTGTTCAGGAGCTCATCGCCGATTCACCACGACCCATCGTCAAGACTCTCCGCGCCCTGCCTCAAGCCCGCGTCAAATCGACAACGCGCTCGGGGACTACTGATGGGGGAATACCAATCGGGGTATACCCATGAAACCTAGCCCTGAGCGGGTCGACTCGCACAATACGGCGACTGGCGCATGCTGGACCTAGACGAGTGGCGCCGACTGGAGGCCCAAGACGACGACTTAAATACAAAGCCCACCAAATACTTGTAAACCCTAACTGGCTGCATATATAAAGCCACCAGGGGCACCCCCACGGGGCATCTTCTCCCACGTCATATTAGATCTAGTCTCTCCCTCCTCCTACGGCGGCTCCATTGTAAACCAATCTATGATCATATACTGGATTGACAACAGGACGTAGCGATCCTCCATTGAGGGGACGTGAACCTGGGTACATAGTGTGCCAATCTTGCTTCCGGATTCTCCTACCTCGCCTTGCTCCCTCTACGTAAGCTACCCCCAGTAGCATCTGCCGTGAAATACCACGACAGGTCTTTTACGCCTTTCAAGCTCATGTGGAGTGTCTTTTAAACCACAAGATTAAGGCGGTTCAGTCCGATTGGAGTGGCGAGTATCACAAACTCCATCGCAACTTCCAGCGCACGGGCATCTCTCACCGTGTATCTTGCCCACATACCTCTCAGCAGAACGGGATCGATGAGCACAAACATCGGCATTTGGTGGAGACCAGTCTTGCTCTTCTTGCTCACTCCTCCCTCCCTCTTCTGTTCTAGGACGAGGCGTTTCTCACGGCCTGTTATCTCATCAATCGCATGCCCACGCCAGTTCTTAACAAGGAGACACCTTTGTTTCGTCTTTCCGTGTTCAGCCCACTTATTCCTCTCTTCGGATTTTTGGGTACGCTTGTTGTCCTAGTCTTCGCAAATATAATGCCCGCAAGCTTGACTTCCGCTCCAAGATGTGTGTCTTTCTTGGTTATAGTCCTATGCATAAAGTCTACAAGTGTCTAGATCGTGTCTCAGGAAGTATTTATATTTCTCATGATGTTGTGTTTGACGAGAACGTTTTTCCCTTCTCTAGTCCCGAATTTTTCGTTGATATCACCGATCTTTAGCATGCTCTATCTTTTCCTATGGATGAATCGGTTCCGGATGTACCTGTGCGTAAATATGACCTGTCCTATTTGTCTCCTAACCCGCCTGTGTCAGGCAATATTTATTTGATGCCGTCTCAGGTACTTTCGACGGCCCCTGGCGCTGCGACTACGGACACCAACGACATCGACACGATCGACGTGCATGGCTCGAGCGTGTCTTCCGATGCGCCAATGTCTCCCGCCTCCGCGCCTATGTCTCCTCGCGCTGGGTCTCCCGATCCCACGAGGACGTCACCTTCACCCGGCTCCCCATCGCCTGCTGCGTCAGCCTAGCCCAACCCCTTCCGCTAGCCCGTGTCGCCCTCTGCTGGGGAGCTCTCGGATCCCCTGTCCGCGATGCCCTTGGCTGGGCCGCCTCCTAGTTAGTCGGAGGATCCGACGCCTTCCCCCGTACACGACATGGTCACTCATAATCGAGACCATACACAGCGTGAGAAGACTTACCACGATGGCACTGTCTGGTATAACCCCAGCCGTCGTGCGTTTTTTTCCGCTCCCACCTCACATCGGGATGCTCTTCGGGAGCTGGTGTGTCATGCGGCGATGGCTGAGGAGCTCGCTGCTCTTTGTGATACTCACACCTGGACTTTGGTGCCTCGCCCAGCTGGAGTTAATATTGTTGGCAGCAAATGTATCTTCAAGACCAAACACCATCCCGACGGTTCGATTGACAAGCATAAAGCACGCCTGGTCACCCATGGATTCAGTCAACAACATGGTATAGATTATGGTGATACCTTCAGCCCAGTTGTCAAGCCAGCCACTGTTTGTTTGGTGCTATCTCTTGCAGTTTCCTGTGGTTGGACTCTTCGTTAGGTGGATGTCAGTAATGCGTTTCTTCATGGATACTTGGGTGAAGATGTCTATATGCAGCAACCTCCTGGTTTTGAGGATTCCTGCTTCCCCTCGCATGTCTGCAAGCTGCAGCGGTCCCTCTATGGCCTCAAGCAGTCCCCGCGTGCCTGGTATGCTCGGTTGAGTCAGCTACTTCTTCAACTTGGGTTTATTGCCTCCAAGGCGGATACATCATTGTTCATGTTCTCTTGAGGTACTGCTCAGATTTACATGCTTGTCTTTGTCGATGATATTATCATTGCTGGGTCTTCTCCTGCCGTGGTGGATCTTCTCGTACAGTCCCTGGCAGCTAGTTTTCCTATCAAGGATTTGGGCAAGCTGGAGTACTTTCTTGGATTGGAAGCGTCCTTACATTCAAGGGACATGACATTGACTCAGCGCAAGTATGCACCTGATCTCCTTCATCGAGTCAATATGGAGAATTGCAAGCCCACTTCCACTTCGCTTGTAACGACAGAGCCACTGTCTCGTGAGTTTGGTGCTCTTCTTAGTGCTGATGATTATTTCCGGTATCGCAATATGGTTGGAGCACTTCAGTACTTGACGCTCACTCGCCCAGATATTTCTTTTGCTGTGAACAAGGTGTGCCAGTTTCTCTCTCAGCCGACTGAGGTTCATTGGGAAGCTGTTAAGCGTATTCCGAGATATGTCAAAGGTACGCTGGATACAGGACTGCATATTCACAAGCCTAATTCCACCGGTGTTAGCATATTCACGGATGCAGACTGGGCATGTTGTGTTGATAACATATGATCCACTGGTGGTTTTGCTGTGTTTGTTGGACCGAACCTTGTCTCATGGAGTTCGAAGAAGCATCCTACCATCTCGAGATCTAGCACTGAGGATGAGTACAAGGCGCTGGCGAATGGCGCTGCCGAAGCCATGTGGGTTGAGTCGGTTCTAAAGGAACTTGGCGTATCACGGCAGCTGATACGTCGGAAACGTATCTATAATTTTTGATGTTCCATGATTGTTTAGTATCTACTTTGCTATGTTTTGTCTACACTTTGAGGTATTTTTATACACTTTCTGGAACTAACCTATTGACAAGATGCCAAAGTGCCAATTGCCTGTTTTCTACTGTTTTTGGTTTCAGAAAGCTAAAAAATGAATATTCTCGGAATTGGACGGGACAAAAGCCAAAGTTCATATTTTTTCCTGAACGATATGGAAAATCGAATACGAGACGGAGGAGGACACCAGGGTGGCCACACCCTAGGTGGGCACAGCCCACCCTAGCCGCGCCCACAGGGGGGCCTCCACCGACCTTGCCTCCTTCGCCTATAAGAAACCCCCGACCCAAAAACCCTAGATAATCGACCAGAAAGCCACGAAAAGTTCCACAGTGCCACCACCACCGAAGGGGTGATTCGGGGGACAGAAAGTCTCTGTTCTGGCACCCTGCCGAGATGGGGAAGTGCCCCCAGAGTCATATCCTTCGATCTCCACCACCATCTCCACCACCGTTGCAGATTCTCATGATGAGGAGGGAGTAGTTCTTCCTCGAGGCTAAGGGCTCTACCGGTAGCTATGTGTTCATCTATCTCTCTATGCATGATCTTGTTGTGGTCATGAGCTTTGTAATCAAGTAGATCTACCTTCAAGTGCTTCAATAGATCTCTGCTCTCCCCATGTGTGTGAAAGTGACACCGTGCATGACATGGTGGCACTTAGGCTAGAGTCTACATAAATACTCATTGTGTTTTAATAGATCTATGTTTTTCCCCACGTGTGTGAAAGTGACAGCGTGCGCGCCGTGTGTGGCACTTAAGCTAGACTACATATATATTTGTTATGAGTTATATTTTGAGTTGGTTGTCTCTATGAAATTATGGTGTTTGTTGAAACCATCTAGCGCTCAAGGTGACAGTGTGGGGTTATCTAGATGGGGAAGGCGGACTTTGATATGTGCTTTTGTAGGCCTACCGTGGATTAGAGTATCCAACCGGAGAGTAGTTAAGAGTAGTATCATTAAGAGAAGATATTTATATGAGAGAGTGTTCACTAGTGAAAGTATGATCCCTAGGCCTTGTTTCTAAGCATTGAAACACCGTTTACATCTAGATCTATTGCATGTTTGCTTGCTTTAGTCTTTACCTCACCGTCAAGCTATTTTCTGGCACCGTTACCATTTTTATTTCACTATCTCTTCGCCGAACTAGTGCACCTATACACCTGACAAGTGTATTGGGTGTGTTGGAGACATAAGAGACTTCTTGTATCTTGATTGCAGGGTTGCTTGAGAGGGGATACCTTTGACCACTTTTGCCACCGAGTTCGATAAACCTTGGGTGATCCACTTAAGCGAAACTTGTTGTTGTTCTACAAACCTCTACACTTGGAGGCCCAACAACTGTCTACAAGAATAGAAGTGCGTAGACATCAAGCTATTTTCCAGCGCCGTTGCCGGGGAGGTAAGGTAAATGGTACTCACATCCTCTAGTGTGAGTGCTCGAAGTTATTTCCTTTAGATTCTACAGTTTTGTCTTTTTGTTTCTTGTTTTCACTAGTTAGGCTTAATGGAAAACAACAACAAAATTAAAGAGAGCTTTATAGCATTTATCTTGAGTTAGGACATGAAGTGTTTAAAGAGAAAATTAAAAAACCTATGGAACTTTATTTGCATACTAATAGCAATGTTATTAGTATGAATTATTTGGACACCATGATTGCTAATGCTTTGGAAACGTCTAAGCTTGGGGAAGCTAGTTTTTATGAAAATGATATTTTTAGTTTCCCAGCTTTGGAAGATAGCTATTCTATTGCTTATGATGATACCAAAACTCCAATATATGATCACTACAATGATGAATATGATATTTTCAGCCCACCTACTATTGAGGAGAAAATTAATTGTGATTACAATATGCCTCCTATTTTTGATGATTATGGTAATGAGAATAATAATGATAGCTATTTTGTTGAATTTTCTCCCACTGTGATTAATAAGAATGATTATTCTTATGTGGAGAGTAATAATTATTTTATGCATGTGGCTCATGATAAGAATGTTTTATGTGATAGATATATTGTTAATTTTATTCATGATGTTACTGAAAGCTATTATGAGAGAGGGAAACATGGTTTTATGTATCTCAATAATATTAAGTTTCCCCTCTTTATGTTGAAAATCTTGAAGTTGCACATGTTTTGCTTTCCTATGCTTGTTGCTTTGTGCTTTCATGACTTGTTTCTTTACAATATTCCTATCCATAGGAAGTGAGTTAGACTTAAATGTGTTTTCAATTTGCTTCTTGATGCTCTATTTTACTTCAATTCATATTTCTTATGTGAGCATCTTCTCAAACTATCAATGCCTAACTTAAAGGCATTAAAGAAAAGTACTTCTTGGGAGATAACCCAATAGTTTTCTTGAGTCTTGGAAGTCATTACTTCTGTAATAACCTCTCCTTATCCTTTTTATTTGATTTTTGTGCCAAGAATAACCTCTAATGAGAGGGAAGTAAGATTTTGGAGTTGCTGCCCTGAAACAGATTTTTGTGCTCCACCATAAAAATTCGTTAGGAATCTCTGTAAGTAGGATTGAGATGATATTTTCTGAATAAATTACCCAGTATGTTAGCTAACTTTCGTTAGTTCAAAAATTTGTGATTTGAGCAACAGAAGGTCTTCGAAAAAATTGTTTTCTACCTTCTGGTCTGTTTTGACAGATTTCTGCCATTATTTGCATTTGCTTCTTATTGATTCTTTTTTTTCTTTTTGGGAAATCGAACTTTTTGAGAGATTTGATATAGTAGCTTGTGTTTTTAGTGAAAGTTTTGCTGTTCTAAAGCTAAACCCAAAGGTCTAATATCTTTTGAATACACTAATGTTGCTAATGAAGATTGTGTGAAGTTTTGTATGAAGAAAATTTTTCAGGTGTAGAGAAAGAATGACGTAATGAGATGAAGAATGGACAAAAGCTCAAGCTTGGGGATGTTACACATGTCACCCCAAGAAATATTCAAGAGGTACAAGTGTCAAAGCTTGGGGATGCCCAAGGCATCCCTTTCTTCATCAATAAAAATCTCAGGTCCTTCTAGACACTTTGCTTTTATTGCTTCATGCACTATTGTGTTGTTCTTGTAGCGTCTTTGTTTTTGTTTTTAGTTTTCGTTTGTTTAGTTTGATTGAGTAAGTTGGTTGATCACAACACACTTCTTTTGGAGAGACACACACTCTGTTTTCATTGCTTAAAACACTCTAGTTTTCATTCTTATTGTCTTGTGAGTGTTCTCTTTTGCTAGCACTCTGTTTATCCTTAGTTTTCTTGTGCTTTCAGCTTAGAACATTTTAGTTCTTCTTTGTGTATTTGTGAGACATGCTCACTGATCTTTATTGATTATTATCTTTGTGAGTTGTTTCAAGTAAGTCGATTGGTGTTGGAAAAGAGTAGAAAGTTTCACGCTTATTGTGGTACAAAAGGGAGCTTGCTTTGAATATGACTTAGACTTTAGAATGTCATGCTAGGTGTTGTTTTGACCTTATGCTTAGTAATTATTGTTGTAGCATGACTTGTTCCAAACAATTGGTATTGCTTATTGTGTCTTGAAAGAATCATGCGTTGTTTTAGCATACAAAAGCATAGTGTTGTGGTATTCTTCTTTGATGCTTTGTTTGGGTTGACTTGACGCATGCTCATACCATGTTATGATTATGAACAAGTCGCCATAGCCTCTATGATCATTTAGTCCTTGACTTGTAGTACCACTCTATGCTTTGATTAGTAATATTTTGTCGCTCTGCATGATTATGGTCATTATTGCTCTCTTAGTTGGTTGCTCCCAGTCTTTTACTAGCCTCCACTTGTATGCGTAAGCTCTACTCATGCTTCCAACTCCCAAGAAACCAAGTTATTCCAAAGTGTCCACTATAAATTTCTATGCATGGTGTGTTACACCATTCCAAGTATATTGTTGTTTTCATCTATCTTCCAATTAAAAAGTCTCTTTGTTATGTGGCCTCACACCAACTTTCTACACTGTCTGGCCGCTGAGTGTTGCTCCCGAGGGAGCTGTATTATTATTATTATTATTATTCTTGTTGTTGTTGTTGTTGTTGTTGTTGTTGTTGTTGTTGTTGTCGTTCTCGTTGTTGTTGTCGTCGTTCTCGTTGTTGTTGTTGTTGTTGTTGTCGTTCTCGTTGTTGTTGTCGTCGTTCTCGTTGTTGTTGTTGTTGTCGTCGTTCTCATTGTTGTTGTCGTCGTTCTCGTTGTTGTTGTCGTCGTTGTTGTTGTTGTCATCGTTGTTGTTGTTGTTGTTGTTGTTGTTGTTGTTGTTGTTGTTGTTGTTGTTGTCGTTGTCGTTGTCGTTCTCGTTCTCGTTCTCGTTGTTGTTGTTGTTGTTGTTATTATTGTTGTTGTTGTTGTTGTTGTTGTTGTTGTTTGTTTTATTTATAAAGCTGGACGGAAGCCTATTTCGAGGCTATTGATAGAGAGGACATCCTTCAAAGAGAACGCGCATTTGCGGTGTTTGTGCCCGCTATCCCACCTGATTCTGACTAGGTTTTTTTTCACTTTTTTGGTCTTGTGGTTTTGACATGTTTCACATTAATATAAATATGCCCATGTACATTTTGTTTTTTCTCTCTTCTAATTGAATAGACCGTTCTTCTGCCTGTTGCTAAAAAAACGTTGATTACCCTCTATCACGAGTTGACATAGGAGAAATTGGCCCCTAGTTCACATTTTCAATACACGGTGCAAGTGAAAAAAATAGATAGGTAGTTAAGATCCAAGTACAGGATCTAGTCGGTCCTACATCCGCGATCATATGTAGTTGCCACCGCCACGGGAGCATCATCACCATGTGGTCTTCCCCTTCAAAGCCCCGCCTCCAAGGACCCGTGCTGCAGTTGATCTGTGTCCGCTGAGTCCTACCGCCGCCGTCAGGTTGTCGCTGCCCGCTTCGCCGGAACCTAATACGAGACCTTTTCCTCCATGGTGTAGTCCGCCAGAACGCAGCCGCTTGACTCGCAGGGTGGATCAGATTCGCTGGTCGCCCCACTCTCCCTCTTCACCCGCGGGATCGAACAACACTGCATCGGGGTGAGTCAGTTTGGTCTCTCATTCTATCTGCGCATGGTTAGATCGATATTTGGACATGTTTCGATAGATATCAAGTACTCCCTCTGTTTTGTGATATAAGTTTTTTACCTTTTTATGAAACGAATGTATCTATACACACTAATTTTCTTTTAGATGCATTGGCTTCAAAAAACTTAAACACCTTATATTTTGAAACAGAAGAAGTTGTATTAAATCCCATTGCTCTATGCATATTTTTCTTTATCCTTGCACAAATAAATCTCAAATCACGTGTACATGGACGAATAGAGCGGATAAATATCGGGAAATGGTAGCTGCTTGATTATGGTTTCTTGTCTGCATACATGTATTGATGCAATTTCGCCGATTTCCTCGCTAACGAGGCTGCGCATCGGCCAAGCTAGCGTCCCCAAGTTGAGATACCGTCCCTGAATTTTACCCTTCCCAGCAACAAGCGTCAATAGGGCTAAATGTTTTCAAACCTGTCTTTCCCGTGTAGACAAGTCCAACGGCGTGTTGGCTCGTGGACAGTCGTCCAAATCAGGGTGAAGAATCATATCAGCTTGATTAATGAACCGATCTACTCAATATAGGTGCGAGTAGAAATGGGCAGGAAATATGGACGGCTGACATCGATTTGGAAGCTTAGTCGGACGTTTGAGACCTCACATGTCTTCTCAGAGATCCATTTGGGGCTACAATATATTCTTTTGATGCTACCGAAGCTTTTGCAGGAACAAGAGCAAGAATGGTTAAGAAGATTAGAAGACAAATAATACCTAGGTTTAGTGTAGGATTCTTTTTTTTATTCATATGTAATCTTTCTTCATTCTTCACTAGTAAAAAAGGGTCTTTAGTACTGGTTCACAAGGGCCTCTAGTATCGGTTTCACACACATGACTGGGAATTCAAGACTAGAGACCTCTATATCTAGTCCCGGTTTGAACCGGGACTAGACGCCAACACGTGGCCGCTTTTCAGAGCGGGAGGACGGAGGACCTTTAGTCCTGGTACGTAACACGAATCAGGACTAGAGATTTTTTTTAAAATTTTTACTTGAACTTTTAAATTGTTTGACTTGTTAATCTCTCACTTGAAATATTCTTAACACTAACCATACTTAATCTTAGGTCAAATTGCACTTGTGGTTAAACTTTCCGATTGATCATCCATCCTAGCACTACTCCACCCAACATGTTTAACTTCTTCCATCAAGATGTCCTTGCGCAGAAGATATTGTAACTTGTTGTCAAGACTACCATATCAATTCTATTAACCCATATCAATATGTCACATGTTTTTATTTCTCGGAATTACAAACAACATATGGCATTTATTTCTCTAAATTACAAAATGAAAATAAAAAACTAATTAAATTAATATTTTATTTATTCATGTTTTTGGCATTTATTCATTTAATATGGCATAAATAATATCTTTAAATTTGTAAATCAAAATTCAATAAATAATATATCTATTATTATTAGGAAAATGTGAGGAATCCAAATGTGACATAAAAATTTGCTAAAAATTAAAATTTTAAATAACTTTTTTCCTTTTCAAATTATAAAAAGCTAAAAGAATCCAAAACGGCATAAGGCCGTTGAAATCGAATTAGAACTTTTTCAGCATGTTTTGATAGGTTGTACATTTTTTCGATATCGTATGCAAAAGTTATAGCCATTTGAAGTTTTCATGACATTTTTTGGCAAAATATATCAAAATTCATGTTTGTTAATTTCGTAACAATTAAATCACTTAATATAACTATAGTATGAAGGATTTTATTTTTGGATTTTATTTATAATTTTATGGCATGCTTTTGAAACTAGAAAAAACGATCTGGGGGGACAAAAATCTCATGCCGCGGCAGGATGTTTGCCCATTTTACTGGCGAACCCGCTAATTGTTTTTGCCGAATTATTTTAGTCCCGGTTGATGTCTTAAACATTAGTCTCGATTGGAGACACCAACCGGGACTAAAGGTCTATCTTTAGTCCTAGTTGGAAACACCAACCGGAACTAAAGTGTGATGCCCGCGTCTGCACCCGCCTCCACCTCTTTTGTCCCGGGTCGTATCATGAACCGGGACTAAAGGTTCAGAACGACCCGGGACTAGATCTTCCCCGGCCTGATAGCCGAGCCGGGACGAACCGGGGCTAGTGCTTATAGTAGTCTTGGTCCAAGACCCACCCGGGACTAGAGCAAGAATCTGCTCTGAACCAAAGCCCTTATTTCTACTAGTGCTTCTTTTGTAAAGAAACATTGTAATATTTGTTTTAAGTAATAAAGTTAACCTTTTCCTTCAATTACATTTTGTAATATTTCTTTTTATTCCTTTATTATAAAGGAACAATGTAATATTTGCATTCATCTTATAATTAAGAACTCTTTTTATTTCATTATTGTAATTCCTTTTCCATTTTCATTTTATATTTACTTGTTTCATTTACTTAATTGTAATATACTTTTATTATTTTATTGTAAAATAACAATGTAATATTGTATTTATATATTAATAAAGAATTATTTTATATCATTCTTGTAATCATTTCTATTTATTTAGTTATTTCAATTTACTTGTTTTATAATATTGAATTATGGAATATAATTCCACTTATTATTTTATTGCTTATTTATTATTATAATGTCATATAATATTATCCAATAATCAAATTCATTTCTTATTATAACATCTGTGTATAGTTAATTATACTTTTAATATTATAGAATTTTCAAGTTTGAATTCAAATTGAGATTATAAAGCAAGTTTGAATTCTACCCTTCGCCCCCAAAACACAAAGAATACCTAAAGGTCATGTCAAAATCTATCGAACTCGCTGAGATGGCTAATTTCTAATCCATCGAAGCAAGAGAGACTCTAATCACTCCAGGGTTTTAGTTTGCGAAAAAATTACCCAGATTTTCAGATGAATGCATGCAAATGCACAAAATTCTAAATCTATCCTTCGTTTAGTCCTAAATGTTGGGATGTTGGTCCCTCCACCACCGCCGAGTAATCGGCTTTCTCCGTCTCCTTCATGGACTCTGTAAAGGCGATCACATGTGGCTCGACTTCCTCCGCCAGGAACCGCTGCCACACCATGTCATTGATACTGGCCCAGGTGATGATCTTCGGAAGCAATCAGTGCAAGACTAGTATAGCTTCACAAACCTCTCATCAAAAATGGTATTTGCTACAGAGTTTACGTCTTTGGCTAACTCAGGAGTTGCGGCGAGGCATTGCTGGAGGGAACCCCACCCAAATGGACTGAGGAAAAACATGCTCCATTTTCTGTCCGCGGGCTAACCCAAACATATCAAAGCAAACACATTTGGTTTCTGAAATGGGTCGGCCTGCCGGAGATAACCTATAGCACACTGTACAATGCACTTGTGACAATATTACTACAATCTAGCTATCTATGTATTTATTATATACTAATAAAATCATGACACATTGGTACCAACTCAAGCCACCCTTTTGCTATGTACATTTCTTCAACAGTCGAAATTCTTATTTGAAAGTAAACAGTGCACGTTGTTATCATCTGAAGTGAAGCGGAGTAAGAGAAATATCTGCCAATCTTTGACAATATATGTCACATGATGTGATTTATTGGATACATACAAATTGAATCTCATCTTGCAAAAACTGTAACAGAGCGTGATGGGGTTGGCTGTCCAAAAATGGAAACGTGGGGTGGAACGGCTTGGGCTTTCCAAAAAAATGGAAAAACCTCTGTGCTGTCAGAACCTCTTATTCCTCGTCAGGTTTCTGTCACCATCGCTCTCCTCCGCCCAAAGACCAAAACCGTGTGCCGTCTCTGCTTTACTCCACCGCGCTCCGTCCACTCCTCCTCCACTCCACCTTCTTCCTCCCCACGTCGCACCCCGCCTTCTCTCCCCCTCTGCGGTAAGCTCTGCCTTCATCTGCCTCACTCCGAAATCTGAATCCCCCATCACCTGTCGACTCAGCTGTGCACCACATGAGTCGATCTCAGTGGACCGTGGCTGTCACCCTCTGATTTCGGAGTATATATACTCCAGTTTTTCCCCTGTTCTAATCCCTTACTTTTGCTTATCCTCGGACAAATTGTATTCAACTTTTTTATTTATTTTTGCTTCCAGTTTGTTTGCTCAGTGCAGATGGATCCTTCGGAATCTGATGGCAGACCAAGGAAGATCAATAAGCCCAATTGTATTTTTGTCCCCTGCCCTGCCACCTTTTTTGTTATATATCTCCAGAGAATGCATTTTCTATGTGATCTTACTGCTTTGGATCAAGCATTATTTCAAGAAATTGACGTTTTTTGCTTCGTTCGCTCAATGTGCAGATTCGAAGTTTACCCAGCAGGAACTTCCAGCATGCAGGCCAGTGCTCACACCTAGAACCGTAACTATCCCACTCACCAATTTGTTTTTTCTTTCGATATACATTTGCTTTATTACACATGAGGACCTGTTTGATTCAAAGGATCTGCAAAGAAATTCTACAGGATTCCAATCCATAGGAATTTTTCCAATAGAGTGTGTTTGTTTCAAAGGAATAAATCCTACAAAATTTTTATACATTGTTTTCCTACACTACAATCCTATAGGATTTCTAACCAGAGGTGAGACCTCTTGGAAAAATTCCTATGTGTCTATGACAACTATAACATATACCTAAACCCTATAAAATTTTCTATGTTTTTCCTGCGGTGCAACTTACCGATTCTTGCATTATTCATTCCTGTAGGATTTTAAGTGTCACGTCATTCTATTTCTGCACTTTTCCTATTCCTATATGTTTTATAAATCCTTTGAATCAAACTTATGAGCTCCTTGTATGTAATGATACATGCGCATGCATAGGTCATTACTGTCTTCTCGCTCATCAGCATCATATTCGTTCCAATTGGGATCGCATCTCTGATTGTATCACAAGAGGTAAATAAAATGTTTTGATCATATTAGGTTTCCCAGTTGCGATTCTTTGTAGTGCATTTATTTTATTCTGTACCTTCGCTCTGTATGGCAGGTTGTTGAACTGGTTGGCAGGTACGATACTAGTTGTGCGCCCATGGTTGACAAGATCCGGTTCATTCAGAACTCCACGAGTAACAAAAGATGCACCATCACACTGAAGGTGTGTTTCCAATCAAAATGCTTTCTCAATTATTTCATATTTACTTGTGATCGTTGCCCTTATTACTTTGTGATGTTAAGATATTTTTATTAACCTACTCTTTTTAATGTACTAAATGGTTACTGTATGCCTTCTAGGCACATAAATACATGAAGAGCCCAATCTTTCTATATTACCAGATTGGCAACTTCTATCAAAACCATCGAAGGTATATTCCCCAATGAAAACAGTCTGTGCTTTGAAAGGAACCTGAGAAATTTCATTTCGCACCTTCTATTGCATTTTACTAAGGCACTGTTCAACTGTCGGAACAAATTATGAGACATACTCAGACCAATTGTTGCCCTCTTTTCCTAGCTATGCGAGTAGTCGAAATGACAGACAACTGCTGTACAAGAATGCGCACTTGAAAAAGGAATGCTCCCCTGAAACGCATACCACTGATGGTGCTCCAATTGTTCCATGTGGCCTTGTTGCTTGGAGTCTATTCAATGATACCTTTACAGTGGATGTCAACGGGGAGACTACTGAAGTTAATAAACACGATATAGCTTGGGCGAGTGACAAGAACAATAAATTCGGCGACGATATCTATCCTAGTAACTTCCAGAAGATAAAACTCATTGGTGGTGCTACTCTAAACGAGAGCGTACCAGTACGTGAATTTTCCTCAGATCTCCATATATTATCATCCTTGTACGCATAGATTTCTAGATATTTTACTCATTAATTTATTTTTATTGTCACAATTTTTAGTTAAGTGAGCAAGAAGATCTCATAGTTTGGATGAGGACCGCTGCCTTCCCAACTTTTAGAAAGCTATATGGCAGAATCGAGAAAGATATCATGGCAAATGCTACTATAACAGTGTTTATACAGAACAACTATAACACATATAGTTTTGGAGGATCAAAGGCGGTGGTCCTTTCTACTACATCTTGGATTGGAGGAAAAAATAACTTCATCGGTATTGCGTATCTGAGTGTTGGCTGTTTGTGCCTTTTCCTTGCTTTGGGCTTCACAGTTCTGTACATGGTTAAGCCAAGGTATGATTCATAATTTGCTCACTGGTATTTATGGCCATATAATTTATTCATATTGAACATGTTTTAAAGCTTGCATATCATAAATGCGTTTTGGCTTGCAGGTCCAAATGAACCTCCTCATGATCGTCCACACCTCATACTCTACATCGATATCTGAAGTTGTTTCCGCCCAAAATGTGAACAATGAATCGATTTGTGGACCCTAAAAGTAACAGCAAGGACTGTTTTTTTTACAGGACGAGTGTGCTGAAAATTGAACACAACATTTCTTGCCTCTCGTCTTAATAACGACTTTGGAGGTCCATATGATGAGAACATATTTATTTATTTTCAAAACTATTTAATTGTTTGTTTAACAAATTTATTATCTTATAGGAATTATGTCTTTAGCGGCTAGAAATTTTAATTTGATGTTGAGAAAGAATTAAGTAAATTTTGCACCAAAGTCAACTTAATTGTAAGGAGAAATAATTCATAAATTTATGTTACACTTACATATTTAAAACTCGTTCAATAAGTTTCAAATACTCCCTCCAATCCAGAAATAAGTGATTTGGATTTGTTTAGATTCGCAACTATCTAAGACATATTTTAGTGTATAGATACATTTGGTTCTAGAAAAATAGAAATCACTTATTTTTAAACGGAGGAAGTATTTAATTTGTAATTGATGAGTTTATCCTCCTGTCGCCATTCATTTATGTAGAGGGGCGGGAAAGGTTTAATAGAGGAAGCCTAGGTGATCTGTGTCAGTCTCTGATTGTTATGAGTGTGTTCTTGTACATAAATGTACCAGGAGAGACTGTGCCGGCCGGTCGTAAGTACAATTTCACTACTTTCTCCGATTTATATTAATTGATTTGGATTTATTAAAATTTAAATAAGTCTATATACTAAATAGTGTCTAAATTTATTAAAATCTAGACAAATGTGAGTCAATATGGGTCGGAGGGAGTAGTTAGAGATTGGATAAATATTCCAGGGGAGAATGTGCAGACCGCCCCTAGATCGGATAAAATTCCACTAGCAGTAAGAATCAAAGATGCATTAGTGTTACCAAATGCACTTGGTTTGTGTCGAATATATCAGAATAACCAGAGAAAATTGAGAAGGGCAGCTAAAAGATATAGACTAATTGCGTTACAAAAAGTGGTTCAGACATACTTGGCTGGCCAGAGGTACGTGACAGGTACTTGCCAAACACGATAGAAACTGAGGAAGAGCATGCGGAAAAAACTGAACTAAGGTGATTATTGAATGTACATCAGCAGATCAGTGGAAAGTTTAGGCAAACTGCCAAATATAATCTTGAAAAATGTTCTCGGTGCATTACATACATGCTAAAAAAAATTAAATAATATATTTTCTTATTCAATTTCAGAAATAATACATGAAACGAGGAATTTACGACTCTAAAGGACAGTCTTCTTTTCAAAAGACGACCGAAGCTGGTCTTCTTTTTAAAAGATGACGGGCTTTTAAAAAAAAAAAGACGACCATGATTCCAGAAGAAGGCACGTACCATGATGCGGTCGTCTTTTAAATTAAAGAAAGAGGCCGTCGTCTTTTGAAAAGAAGACGACCCCTTCGGTCGTCTTTCGAAAAGAAGATGGCACGTTAGATTCGCAAATTTCTCGTTCCGTATATTATTTGTAAAATTGAATAAAAAATGTATTATTTTAAAAAAATTGGCTACATACAGCACTGATTCGAAAAATAAAACTGAGAACATCATAGGTAGCTAATATATGAAAAACTCTCGGATACAACTAAGGGCATCTCTACCGGGCTGACCCATCCGGTTTGAGCATGTTTAAAATGGTCCGCGCAGACACGCGCGACGTGCACGACGTCCTAGCGGGCCGACCCATCCAGAGAAACGCGTCCGGCTCGATCAATCCATGCATCTAATCTGGGGTTTGGTTGCGTCGGCCCGGGCGCACACGAATAGCGAGGACGTCGTGCCTGTTGGCCACCCGGGCCCATATGTGATTGAAACATTAGTACTTAACGATAACTTTTTATTAGATTAAGCTATGCCGGTTAAAAAAAAGGCCATTCAAACTAATTAGGGGGATGCTACTGCTACTGCTGATGCGGTTACGGCTACGGCTACTGCTGGAGGAGGATGGCGCGGCGGCTACTCTCCACCGTTGCCACGGCCACCGTTGCCGCGGCCGCCGGCCTCGTCGATCGCCGCCCTAGCGGCCCAGATGGCCCGCTGCTGGACACGTTCATGGAGACGGTCGCGAGCCGTCGTCTTGCCCTCCGCCTTCTGCCGGTCATTCGCCGCCCGGTTCATCAGGGCCTTGTCCATCTCGGCGTCCCATTGGTCCCTCGTCTCCTGTTTGGCGAGCAACTCCGCCGGAGACGGAGCCAGAGACCATCGTCTGCGCTATCTGCACGGGGACGGCGAGCAGCGCCTCCAGCTGGTCCACCTCCTCCCCCTCCTTGTCAGCCTCCTCCGCCTCCGCCTTGTCGTCGGAGTCGACGAGACCCCACGCGAGCGCCGTCTCAGCGGCCAGAGACACGCGCTCCTCCTCCACCGCCGAGTCGGCGACGTGCTCTTCCGCCTCGCTGCGTGCTTTGGCGGCCTAGCGGAGCTCGCGGATGGCGGACTTGGCGGCCTCCTTGGCCACCTCCTCCAGCGTGGTCATGGCCGCCTCGTGGCAGATCTCGCGAAGAGCTGCTGATGCGGCCTCCAAGGCCACCGCCTCCTTGCCGGCGAGGTGGTGTATGTCGGTCACCGCTCATTGGGCGGCCACCGTTGCCGCTGCCTCCACCACCTGCCGCAGCGCACACTCGGCGATCTCACCTTCCTTCTCGAAGGCCAGCACCTGCGCCTCGCCCATGCGCTGGGCCAGCACTGTGGCCTCGAGGTGGACCTCGTCGACCTCCACGTCCGAGTAGCGGGTGCGGCACATCTCCCGGATCTTGGACCATGTGGCGATCTTGCGGCGAGGCATGGCTTCTGGTGGCTGGAGCTTTTTCGGCTGCTGGTTTGCGCTTGCTTTGGGGCTTGTTGTCTCCGCCGCGCCGACGACCGTCTTTTATAGACCGCGGCGGAAGCGGGAAACGTCCTAGGATGCGCGGGAAGTTTTCTCGCCGAGGCGCGCGCGGGAAACGCCGGCCACGCGGGAAGCTGCCGGTGCTGACAGCTGACGCCGCGTTTCCATTAACATCCCATCACGAGGGTGTCAACCGGAGGAAGATGGACATATGGGTCGGCCCGCTGGGCGCGGTCGGCCGGACAGGCCAGACCCCCTAACCAAATCGACCGAGACTCCACCCAAACGGACAGAAACGAATCGTTCAGGGTAACCGGATGGATCGGCAGGTGGAGATGCCCTAAACTGACTAGATCCGGCAAACATAAATTGTGACATAGGGGAGGGTGTGAGGAGGAGGACAACAGGTGAAGGAATTAATGCCATCACAGGTCGTGTTCTGTTCTAGCACAAACATCCGAGTGGTACAAATCAGGTTCTGAGGTAGTGGAACCACGCACTGTACAATGATACTACACAGCAGATCGAATAAACTGAGGGGCTAGGCACGCAAACAATAGTAGATACACAAATGTAAAATCAGGTACTAGCCAAACCCCGTCTTTATTGATTGTTGTTGGGTCAACATACTACTAAATCTCACATCTAGCACACACTTATAGGCCTACTAGCAGTTTACCAAGCAAGTAGGCCATCAAGACCTTGTTCCGATCACGCTCAACCTTGGGATACAGCAGAGGCACCTTCATCCATGGAGCCAGCATGCGGTCCCTACAGTTTTCCAGGCTCGTCATCCCCTCCAGGTACATGCTGACGAGCTTTTCGAAGTAGCAGTTTTCCAGGCAACCATTCATGATGATGCTGATGGAGTTGCTGGCCGCGACGTAGTCATCCTGGCATCCCATGTAGGCTTCGCCATCGGCATAGGAGAGCGACTTGTTCTGCTGGAGCTGGAAGCTCAAAGCCTTAAGGGTGTCCCTGTAGGAATCCCATGTCTGGTTCGCGGCGAGGATGGCGTATACGGTGGTCTCCTCCGTGTGGGAAGGGGACGGGTCGATGCCGCCGCTCCGCATCGCGTCGATGCAGTGGTCGTAAAGGACCTTCGTGCCGCAGGCGTTGCTGCAGACGGAACGCGTGCTAATATGCGGCACGTTGGGGCACGAAAGGCGTGCGGCGGCCATACGGAGGGGTGCAACGATGCAGACGAGGAGAATGAGGATGACCTTCATGGCAAATGTTTCTTGAATAATGCTCTCTCTCTCTCTCTCTCTCTCTCTGCAATCGAGTATGTCTTGATCGTGGTATTTGTAGAACGTGTGCTTTAATTGTCGAATAATGTTGTAATTGTTTGCCTTTTAATTTATTCAATCACAGATGCAACACGTGTACGTGATGAAAATGACCATAGGTGTAGAAATGGAAACAAGATATTCTTCATTAATAATATCTAAAAGATTTGCGTTATGCTAGGCAATCCCACATGTAACACGTGTATATCTTGACAAAGGACCATAAGTGTAAAATGGAAGACAATATATTTGCTATTAATATAGAGAGGATTTGCAATGCACCGTACCTGTACATGATGACAAATTACCATATGTGTAAAATGTAAACAAGATATTTGACATTAACATCTAGAAGATTGTTCAAGTAATTGTCTGACTACCCGCTCATGTGTGTAATCTAGAAAATTTAAGTCCATTAATTTAGATTAGAGGAAGTATTAAATTGAATTTGGTGTCAGTAGGTTATCACTCACACTACGGGAGAAGGGGCAGGTGCCGACGGCTATTTGTCGGGGTTGTCGGCGTAGGCCCTAAGGCGGGTAGCCGAGCAAACCTGTCGTCGGCCAGGTTTGCCGTCGGCGTAGTGCCGGATAGGTTGACGGCAGCCGTCGGTATAGACCGGGCCTTCGACGTAGAGATTGGACGTGGCGGCGTCAAGTCTACGCCATTTCACACCTACGCCGACGGCGTTGCCGTCGGCATAGCTATTTTTCCTTTTGTCACATTAATCCTAGAAACATCATAACTAAACCATTCTAATTCAAAACAATACATATAATATATCAAAAGTTGCAGAAAAGTAAAATCTATCTATATAAACTCAAATAACATTTTATTGAATAAAATACAAAAACATTATATATACTTTTGTATAACATATTTTTCTATTTCTCGAGTATAAAAAACGAGGTGTTTTATAAAGCAACCACCAAAAAAAGTTTTAAAATGGTACCACCCTATTTTTTCAAAATACTAGGCCACTTTGCATGGACAATGTCCCAAGCGGGATATCTTAAACATTTCCGTCCACCCCTCATAAAAAAGACAAATTTCTGCCAAATTTGTAGGAAGTGGGTCAGATTTGAACTACAGGTACATGATCTGATACTCACGATTTTTTGAAAGAATCATTTTCGGGTTCACAATATGCTATTTCATTACAAATCCACTGCAAGTTTAGCGAGATTCAGCACGAGCTAAGAATCTTTATGCCCGTCGTTTTGACCATAGTTTGAAATGGGCATACGAAATTCAAAAACAATCCAAACAATATAAAACCTTCATGTGGTGTCATATTATGTGATATAGTTGCAAGGAAAATATCAAACTTGGTATATTGATTAAATCTCAAAAAACCTTCTAAAAAATGAGATATCATGTTCGAGGTTTCATGGTTTTCAGGCCAAACGATTAATATTATGGTTAAAATCGCGACATAGTTTGTGATAATATGCTCATATTATACAAACATGTGCATCATGGCATGGCGAACAATGTTGCATGAAAAAGTTTTTCTTTTTATCGCATCAAAAATTTATTTTCTATTTTTCGAGTGACAAAAATGGGGTGTTTTATGAAGCAACCACCAAACGAAAGTTTTAAAATGGTACCACCCCATTTTTGAAATAATATTAGGCCACCTTGCATGGATAATTTCCCAACCGGGATATCTCAAATCTTTACGTCCATCCCTCGTGAAAAGGATAAATTTATGTAGAATCGATAAGAAGTGGGTCAGATTTGAACTACATGTATATGATATGATGCTCAAGATTTTTTGGAAAAAACATTTTTAAGTTCACAGTAAGCTATTTCATCGGAGATCCACTGCAAGTTTAGCGAGGCTCGACCCCAAGTTAAAAATCTTCATGCTCGATGTTTTGAACATAGTTTGAAACGAGCACAAGAAATTTATAACTGATCCAAACAATGTAAAACCTTCGCGTGGTATCATATTATGTGACATAGTTGCAAAAAAAATACCAAACTTGATATATTGATTGCATCTCAAAAAACCTTCTCATAAATGAGCTACCATGTTTGAGGTTTCATGGTTTTTAGCCTAAACAACTAATGTTATGTCTAGAATCAAGGCATAGTTTATGATAATGTGCACATATTATGCACACATGTGCATCATAGGATGGCTAACAATGTTGCAGGAGAAAATTTTCCTTTTTTCGGATCAAAAAGTAATTTTCCATTTTCCAAGTAACAAAAAATGGGGTGTTTTGTGAAGCTACCACCAAATGAATTAAAGTTTTAAAATGGTACCACCCTATTTTTTTAAAATACTAGGTCACCTTGATTGGACAATATCCCAACCGGGGTATCTTAAACTTTTCCTTCCACCCCTTGTGAAAAAGACAATTTTCTGCCGAATCGGTCGGACGTGGGTCTGATTTGAACTACAAGTACATGATCTGATGCTCATGATTTTTTGAAAAAATGATTTTTAGGTTCACATATGCTATTCCATCAGATATCCACTGCAACTTTAGCGAGGCTCAGCCCCGAGCTATGAATCTTCATACCCGCCGTTTTGACCATAGTTTCTGTTGGAGATATGCCCAAGAGGCAATAATAAAGTGGTTATTATCACATCTTCATGCTTATGATAAATGTTTACATACCATGCTATCATTGTATTAATCGGAAACATTAATACTTGTGTAATTTGTAAACATAAAAGAGTCCCTAATAAAGCCTCTTTTTAAACTAGCTTGTTGGTTAATATATGATGATGGTTTCCTGATCATGAACATAGAGATGTTATTAACAATAGGGTCATATCATTAGGAGAATGATGTGATGAACATACTCCTATAGTTAAGCGTAGCATAAGATCAAGTTATTTTAATATAGTTCATTTTCTATAAGCTTTCTGATACATAGTTACCTAATTCCTTTGACCATAAGATCATGCTAATCACCATCACCGGAAGGATGCCTTGATGACATCAAACACCACACCGTAACTGGGTGGTTATAAAGGTGGCATTGAGTGTTCGGAAAGTATGTGTTGAGGCACATGGATCAAAAGTGGGATTTGTCCATCCATATGACAGATAGATATACTCTGGCCCTCTCGGTGGAATGTCATCCAATTAGCTTGCAAGCATGTGACTGGCTCACAAGAGATCACATATCACGGAAACGAGAAAAGAGTACTTATCGGTAACGAGGTTGAACTAGGTATGCAGAGATACCGACGATCAAACCTCAGATAAGTAAACTATCACGGGACAAAGGGAAATTGGTATCGTATGTAAGTGTTTCATTCGATCGCAAAGTAATCGTAGAAATATGTGGGAGCCATATGAATTTCCAGATTCCTCTATTGGTCATTAATCGAAGAAGTGTCTCGGTCATGTCCGTATAATTCACGAACCTTAGGGAGACACACTTAAGGATTCGATGTTGTTTAGTAGATATGGAATGTAAGTAGGGAAACCGAATGATGTTCGGAGTCTTGGATGGGATCTGGGATATCTCGAGGAGATCCGAAATGGTTCGAAGAATAAGATTCATATAAGGAAAGTCCGATTCCGGAGTTCGGGAATGATTTCAATGTTTTCATCGGAGAGGTTCTAGAAGGGTCTAGAAGGTTCACCGGACCAGAAGGGGAATGGTCCATGAATGTGTTATGGTTAAGGGAGGTTTAAAAAGTCAAACTGGAACAATAGTTTCCTAGTGGAAGAAGGAAAGAGTCCTTCCTTCTATACAACTTGGGTTTGGGTATGGATTCAAACTCCCCTCTCCCAAGCTTCCCTCCCTCTCATAAATAGAGGGGGGGCTTCCCCAAAGCACACAACACCAGCCCTCCCTACCCGTGCTGCTGGCCGCCTTGACCAAGACGCCGCCGCCACCTCGGCTGTCATTTGCCGCCTAGTCGCCGACACCTCCTCCTCTTCGGCCTTCTAAACCTAGATTGCTAGAAACCCTAGATCCACCATAACTCGCACCAGCTTAGGCGAAGCCCTGCGGGATCTTCCCTCTACTTCCGACACCACGCCGCCGTGCTACCGGAATCGCGAGGGGAGAACTACAACCTCCGCTGCCTGCTGGAACCAGGGAGAGGAAGGTCTTCATCGAGTACCGAACATATGACCCGACTGCGGAAGTGCTGCCGGAACGCAGCGCCGAAAGGATCGTCTACACGATCTTGAGATCGGCAAGTGTACGGCTACATCACCCACGAGAATCTGCTCTCGTTAACCGTTTTGGAATCTTCAAGGGTGAGTGCTCTAATCGACTCGTTGCTTTAATCTAGTAGATAGATCTTGGCTTGTTTGTATGCATGTGGTAGAATTTTTTTGTTTTCCATGCTACGAACCCCAACAGTGGTATCAGAGCCGTGTCTATATGTAGATCTGTTGCACGAGTAGAACATAATGCTCATTGTGCGCATTGATGCTTTTGTTGTCGATTTGTTCTTGTGTACTTTGGATCTTGCGGGGTGGTGGGATGAAGCGGGTCGGGCTAACCTTACATGACATCGTTCATGAGACTTGCTCCACGCTTGACATGCAACTTGTATTGCATAAGTGGCTTTGCGGGTGCCTGTTTCTCCCAACATAGTGAAGATTCAATTTACAATGGGTGATTGACAATACTAGTATCAACGTTGTGGTTCTTGTTCGTAAGTTAGAATGACACTTAATGAAAGCCCCAAACCACGTAAAACATGCAAAGAAAATTAGAGGCGTCTAACTTTGTTTTGCAGGGGTATGTTGTGATGTGATATGGCCATGACTGTGATTATATATGATGTATGCAATGTTCCTTATTGTAAGTCGGCAACCGGCAGGAACCATATGGTTGTCTTTTAATTTCGTTAAGACCTGCATGTCTATTATTTAAAGTAGTTGTAATAGTTGATGCTGGTGGACGACAACCATGGAGCGGAGCCATTGACATTGACGCCATGCCGGTGATGATGGAGATCATGTTCGTGCTTGAAGATGGAGATCGGAAGCACAAGAAGAAAGGCCATATCATATCACATATTATGAATTGCATGTGATGTTAATCCTTTTATGCATCTTGTATTGCTTAGTTCACGACGGTAGTATTATAAGATATCCCTCTCACAAAATATCAAGTTATAAAGTGTTCATCCTTAGTAGGCACCATTGCTAAAGCTCGTTGTTTTGAAGCACCACGTGATGATTGGGTGTGTTAGATTCTGCGAGTGTATACAATGGGAGCAAGCCGGATTTGCTCATGCGGAAGCTAAGGTTTGATCTTGACGAGCCTAGCATGTACAGACATGGTCTCGGAAAATGGAATACCGAAAGGTAAAGCATGAGTCATATAGATGATATGATGAACATAATGATTGTTCTCCTTTGAAACTATATCATGTCACGTGATGATCGGACTTGGTGTAGTGAATTTGGTTCGTGTGATCACTAAAACAATGTGAGAAATATTGTTTTGAGTGGGAGTTCAACTGCAATATGATTAAAAGTTGAACACTATTTATCATAAATTAAATCAAAGTGAATTTGCATAGGTGTTGTAGTCATTGGCATCTGTTTACCACCTTTCGCTTAGTTATAATTGAGATAATAGAACTATATAATTCTGGTTAATTACTTTACAAGATGGTATCGTATTGTTTTGAAGTGTTAATCTAAAGTTTAAAAGTCCTATTGCAAACTTTCAGTAAGTTCCGGTTACTCCGTGAAGTTTAATAATTGGTATTAAATCAAGAGTAACAATTTCAGTGTTAGTATATATGTATCATGTTTATCTGCATGATTCTTGATATTTAAAAGATTGTTTTAATATCAAGGTTATCTAGGAACATCATATGTGGAAGATATTGCGATATCTGAAATGATGTTTTTGATTATAACATGATAGAGTACAATATGGCAAAGTTTATGTTCTCATATTTGATGAGAATTTTCAAAAGGTTGAAGACGCTAGTCGTCCTAATCCTCCAAAAGGTTTTGGGGAACAACATTATACTCGCGATTCACCGTTATAAGCTAAAGCAGCTTGATCATGAATAATTCCATGATAAGGATGAATATTTGATGTAGGTAAAATGTTTACTACACCAAGAGATTACTAAAGAATGGAATTTGAAAGAACACCAAACATTTGATGATGGTGATCTACTTCAAAGTGCAAGTCCAAAGACATTGGTATTTAACTATACATGCTTTGGACTATGTGTCATGTGTATGGATCCACTATTGATGTTGATAGATTCTTTCAAACAGAAAAGGAAATACTGAAAGAGAATCTCATAAATATATGGCAGAAAAGAAAAGACCAGAATTGTTCAGCTTAGGTATATAGAGGATATACGTGTTATGGTTGTATTCTTTTCTTGTTAAATAATGTGATTTTTAAGTATTAGATACTGAATTTATTGATGTGAGTCGTCATACGAAACAACACAATTCATGAACTACAAATGACCTAAGTAACCAGCAAAAGAATATGTGATGATGTTCATCGAGAACAAATAAAGGGTTATTGTGTTGCTCGTTGAAATCAAAGCTTGCCTTCAAGATTTGATTTATCAGGTATTATGAGAATAAAAGGGTTGTTCAAATAATTGCCGTAATCCATAAAAGATGGATGATTTATAAATCTCGTTGGAGAAATCACATCCATAAAACTAGTGCTAAAAATGTCGAAAGACAAATTGATTGAAAGATCACTTAGAAAGTGACATCGCCGTTTAAATTATATTGGAAAGAAAACATGAAGAAACTCCATGTGGATGGAATTTTGGAGTCTTTTGATTTTTAATCAAATGACGCTTGTGAAACTTTCCTAGAGATAATTAAAACTACGTTCATAGGCCAAAAGGGAACGAATGACTAGATTATTGGAATTTGTATATATTTGATGTATGAAGTCCATTACGTGTAGTCAAGAGCGATGGATTTCAACTTCATATACTTTCTCCGAAAATTTGAGTGAATATATGAATATTTACTTAATAAGGATGAAGTGTGAAACATTTGAAAAGTTCAAAAAACTTTCAAGATGAAGTGCAAAATCAATGTAACAAGAAAATAAAGAATTTGCGATAGGATCATAAAGGAAGATATTTGAGTTACAAGTTTAGTATAATACCTTAGATTTGAGGAATCGTTCCGTGGATTTGCATTTCCTGAAACACCATAAGAGTATGAAGCATTCGAGATATGTAATGAAACCTTGTTTGACATGGTAAGATCAAAGGTGTAATTTATAAAACTGTCATTATATTTTAAAGATTAAAGCTTTAGAGACTACCGTTTTTCCACTGAAAAGAGATCCATCATAATCCATTGAAATGACACCATATAAAGTTATGGTTTGGGATAAAACCCAAGTTGTCCTTTCTTAAACATTGGTATGCTAAGCATAAGAAAGATGTTTGCAACCAAAATCGGATAAACATATCTTTGTATATTATTTAGAATAATCATTGAGTATTCCTCCATAACACCAAAGACAAAAATGTTTGTCGCTTAGAACGTCAAGTTTCTTTGAAAAAGGAATTTTCCGAGAAAAGTTAAGTCGGAGGACAATAGAACTTTGATAAGATTAAAAGAACCTTAGCTATATGTGCAAAATTGCGCAGCGGCGAAAAGTGTTCTGGAGGCAGCAACAATGCTCATGGCTCACGTGCCTCAAAGGTTGTGGTCACGGAGGTCTAAGTTCCTATTGAACCAAGTAGGTCGGGTAAACAATCAAATACCAAGATTTAAGAGTTAAATCATTATTTGACAATAATGATCCGATTATATACAAAGAAGCGATGATGGGCCCTGACTCCTTTAAATGGTTTGAAGCCATAAAATCCGTGATAGTTCCATATACGAGAGATCAAGCTTTAAACTTTAAAGACCCTCTGAAAAGGTGCAAGACCCTACAGTCGTTTTTGGATCTATAAAGAAATAGACATGGATGTTTGACATCTATGAAATTATCGACATGTCGGGAAAGAGTTCACGACAATATTCAAATAGTTGACTATGACAAGATCTGATCTTTCATTAAGCAAAGTCTAGACGAATTAATGTAGCAACCACTACATATAATTTTGTTATGTGGAAGTTGAATAAACAAAACAAGTTCTAATAAAATGGTTACCTAGGACGTGTGCATGATACAGTCCAAAGGATTTTGTTAATTCAAAGGATGCTAAAAGCATATGCAAACTTCAATGGTTTAAGTAAGCATCGCGGAGTTGGAATCTTCACTAAGATGAAAGTGTTAAAAGAGTTTAATTTCATCGGAGACGATGAAGATGCTTGCATTTGCAAGAAATTAAATGGAAGCGCTAAGAAATGTTTCTAATACATTATGTGGAAGACATATTGTTGATTGGAAATGATGTATATTTTTATTGACACATGTTAAGAATTTCATCTCGATGAAAAGCTTAGGCAGAACCTGAATATTTGGCATTAATGTCTATATGGATAAATTGTGACGCCAATATGGTTGTGCCAGAAGTACATAGATGAGATATTGAATGAGTTTAATATAGAAACTACAAGAAAGGTTCTTGTTGCACAAGAAGTATTGAATAAAGATTTAAGTATTTTTAATACTTGATAGATAAAATCACAAAGAGTATTTTATCAATCATGCTGTGATGTGTACAAATCTAGATATGTCCTATGCTCTAAATGTTATGAGCGTATACCAGAATGATTCATAAGATGATTATTGGACGATAGAAAAGATATTCTTATGATCTTTTATAAGAACTAAGAATATATTATTTTATAGAAGTGACAAATAGATGGTTAGTTTATTGTAAAAGTATTACATTGATACTAGTTTTGTCACATAGTATAAATTAAGTTTATCTCAATCTAAACTAAGGGTGGCACAATATGATGGAAAGTAAGTTCCATAATGGATTTGGATGAGTTCCAAAGTTAAGACATTGTGACAGATACTACAACAAAAGACTAAGTATATGACTGCTATTATGACTGCTATTATAGCAGCAAAAGAGGGTATTTGTGTCAAGTAGTTTGTTATCAAACTAGGTGTGGTTCACAGCGGGATAGTACTATGAAGATATATTGTACGACAATATTATCAACATGGTTTAACCCCAAGGAACTAAAAGTCTCACCAAAGGACCAAATTTATACAAAGCCATCTCATTAGAGAATGAGTGATGCGTAGAGACGCAAAGACATGCAATTACACACGAACCTGAAAGTGTCGGATCCGGAGATCAGTTGACCACTAGCAATCATGTAAATACAACACCGGAAAGCCATAGGTGTTGAATGCACAAAGGTTTGACACTAGATTATTGACTCTACTGCAAGTGGGAGACTATTGGAGATATGCCCAAGAGGCAATAATAAAGTGGTTATTATCATATCTTCATGCTTATGATAAATATTTACATACCATACTATAATTGTATTAACCGGAAACATTACTATTTGTGTGATTTGTAAACATAAAAGAGTCCCTAGTAAAGCCTCTTGTTAAACTAGCTTGTTGGTTAATATATGACGATGGTTTCCTAATCATGAACATAGAGATGTTATTAACAACAGGGTCATATCATTAGGAGAATGATGTGATGGACATACTCTTATAGTTAAGCGTAGCATAATATCAAGTCATTTTAATATAGTTCATTTGCTATAAGCTTTCTTATACATAGTAACCTAATTCTTTCGACCATGATATCATGCTAATCACCATGACCGGAAGTATGCTTTGATGACATCAAACACCACACCGTAACTGGGTGGTTATAAAGGTGGCATTGAGTGTTCGAAAAGTATGTGTTGATGCACATGGATCAAGAGTGGGACTTGTCCATCCATATGACGGATAGATATACTCTGGGCCCTCTCGGTGGCATGTCATCCAATTAGCTTGCAAGCATGTGACTGGCTCACAAGGGATCACATATCACGGGAACGAGAAAAAAGTACTTATCAGTAACGAGGTTGAACTAGGTATGCAGATACCGACGATCAAACCTCAGATAAGTAAACTATCACGAGACAAAGGGAAATTGGTATCGTATGTAAGTGGTTCATTCGATCGCAAAGTAATCATAGAAATATGTGGGAGCCATATGAATTTCCAGATTCCTCTATTGGTTATTGATCGGAGAAGTGTCTCGGTCATGTCCGCATAATTCACGAACCGTAGGGAGACACACTTAAGGATTCAATGTTGTTTAGTAGATATGGAATGTAAGAAGGGAAACCGAATGTTGTTCGGAGTCTCGAATGGGATTCGGGATATCACGAGGAGATCCAAAATGGTCCGGAGAATAAGATTCATATAATGGAAGTCCGATTCCGGAGTTCGGGAATGATTTTGTTGTTTTCATCGGAGAGGTTCTAGAAGGGTTCTAGAAGGTTCACCGGACCGGAAGGGGAATGGTCCATGAATGTGTCATGGTTAAGTGGAATGATTGGATCATGTCCTAGGTCACTTTGGTTGGGCATTTACGAGAGAGAAATAAAGCTCTAAATTGAAAGTCAAAAGGGAGGTTTGAAAAGTTAAACTGGAACAATAGTTTCCTAGTGGAAGAAGGAAAGAGTCCTTCCTTCTATCCAACTTGGGTTTGGGTATGGATTCAAACTCCCCTCTCCCAAGCTTCCATCCCTCTCATAAATAGAGGGGGAGGGCTGCCCCAAAGCACAAAACACCAGCCCTCCCCACACTGCTTGCATGCCGCCCATCATGTACGCCGCCATGCCCTTGCCGGCCCATCGCCGTCATCCTAGCCTCCGCCGACACCTCCTCCTCCTCTTCGGCCTTCTAAACCTAGATCGCCGGAAACCCTAGATCCACCATACCTCGCACCGGCTTAGGCGAAGCCCTGCAGGATCTTCTCTCTCTACTTGACACCATCGTCGTCTTTTAGGAATCGCGAGGAGAACTACAACCTCCGCTGCCTTTGGAACAAGGAGAGAAAGGTCTTCATCGAAAACCGAACATGTGACCGATCATGAAAGCGCCGAACTTACGCAGTGAAAGGATCGTCTACACGATCTTGAAATCGGCAAGTGTACGACTACATCACCCACGAGAATCTGCTCTCGTTAACCGCTTTAGAATCTTCGAGGGTGAGTACTCTAATCGACTCGTTGCTTCAATCTAGTAGATAGATCTTGGCTTGTTTGTATACATGCGGTAGAAATTTTCTGTTTTCCATGCTACGAACCCCAACAGTTTCAAAAGGCAATAAGAAATTCAAAAAGATCCAAATGATCTAAAACCTTTGTGTGGTGTCATATTATCTGACATAGTTACAATGAAAAATATCAAAATAGGTATATTGATTGCATCTCAAAAAACCTTCTCAGAAATGAATTATCATGTTCGAGGTTTCATAGTTTTCAAGCCAAACAACCAATATTATGGCTAGAATCGCGGCATAGTTTGTGGTAATATGTCCATATTGTGCATCATGGGATAGAAAACAATATTGCATGAGGAAGTTTTCCTTTTTGTCGCACCAAAAAACTATTTTCCATTTTCCGAGTGTCAAAAACGAGGTTTTTTGTGAAGTAACCACCAAATGAAAGTTTCAAAATGGTACCACTCCATTTTTCAAAATTACTAGAACACCTTGAATGGATAATTTTACCAACCGGGGTATCTTAAAAGTTTCCTTCCACTGCTCGTGAAAAAGATAAATTCCTACCGAATCGGCAGGAAGTAGGTCAGTTTTGAACTACAGATACATAATCTAGTCCTCATGATTTTCTATAAAAATCATTTTTAGGTTCACAATATGGTATTTCATCAGAGATCCACTACAACTTTGGCGAGGCTCGGTCCCGAGTTAAGGAGTTTTACAATCCTCACATTCAAAAGGGAACTTTTTATATGATTTTTTGAAGATTCAAACACTATTATATGATTTAAAAAAAATACATGATGCATGATTATAAAGATGATAGGTATGTCATGTTTGAATTTTCTCATTTTCTTATCGATTTAGACATATTATTTGTTAAATTCTGATTTACAGATTTAAAGATATGAATTATTCCATATTAAATAGAAAAAGGGGAAATCATTTTATTGTTATTTGAATTCAAGATTATTATTACTTATTCATTTTTGTTTAGTTAAATAAATATTTCAGATTTAAAATATAAAGGCGTGTGATACCATGGTTCAAGGGTTAATATGACTGATATGGTAGTATTATAAATAAGGTCTAATTTTATTATCGGAAACTCATTCGGAAGAAATAGAAAAGTTAAGCGTGCTAGAAATGGAGTAGTGTTGTGAGTATGAGTGATCGATCGGGAAGTTTGACCATAAGTACAATTTGACCGGAGATTAATCATACTTAGAGTTAAAAAGACGCTTGATAGATTAACGAGTCAAACAATTCAAAAAAAAGATGCTTGTGAGATTAACGAGTCAAACAATTCAAAAAAATTGAAAAATAACTAGGCCGACGGTATTACATGTCGGCGTAGCTACTCTCAGACCAAACAACAGCCAACCACCGATGTGGGCTCGGCATGCGCTACGCCGACGGTTTTTCTTATGCCGACGGCCAGACGCCTACGGCAGCCATCAGCGTAGTGGTGGTGGAGATGAAAGTCTCCTCTTCCTCTTTAATGGTGTGGTGGTGGAGATCTTGTGTGCGGTGGCTATGGAGGGCGACAGAGCGGCAGTGCTCCGCCCCTATGGCGTCGATGGACTCTCTCTCTCTCCTGGCAGATAGGGTTTTCCCTCTTTAAATAGACATTCGGGAGGTCGGTTTCGTGAACCGACAGAGCTGGGGGCCGAATATGCCAATCAGGCCTTCACAAATGTTGTTATGTTTGACGAAACGAAACCAACAGAGGGTGGTATTCCCGTTTGGTACGGACAGGCTTCGCCCTGTACCGCAGGTCGTTAAACCCACTGTAGTACACAGTGTTTTGGTCGTTATTTTTTCATACGTACTCTGATTCAGATGTTCTTTCGCTCGTTGCATTCGTTTGGATGAGGGATATAACACCATAGTATTGGATAAGCAATTTGAGATGATATAAAAATATGATTTTTCCACGTCTCATATGGCTAAGTCGGACGCATGTAACTTCTCCATATTAAATCCTCTTGGCTCCTTTAATTCAGGATTGTCCATAGCACCTACACACAAGTAAAAGACAAGAAAAGGTAATAAAATCCTACTATAACTACTAGTTGTGCAAAGTCTATGTAAAAATGAATGATAGCTAGTAATCATGCGTAATGGGCATAGATGTAGCTAGATATAGCATGTTACGAGTGATAATATGAATAATTTGTATGATTAAATATGCATCATATTTACACTCATCAGTAACCAACCGGTAAGTTGCTCCCGAGTGTCCACGAGTGAGGACACAATGCGCAAAAAAGACTAGTGTTGGTATATGGGGTCAGTATAGAGATCCTAGAAATCTGCCAGGGGTGATAGCCACCGGACTGGAGAGGCCGGGGTGTTACAGCAAACGTCTACCCAAGTATCTCACTCTTCCTAAACGTCGAATCCTTGAAAACTCCAAACCAGTTGCATCCCGACTAACAGGTAGACAAGGCATAGATACCAAGGGCGTTAGGCTAATGAAAAGGACTCGCGTACGATGGCGATGTGTCGAGTTTAGTCGCAACCGACAATATTATAATCCGCAAAGGCAACGTTTCCTAAGTGGCAAATGCTTCATAATCTTTATGTTTTCTGTTGTTTACAAGGACGTCGACTACACCAGGAAATTTTGTCGAGGCCTCCAGCATATTTGACAAACAACAAAGCTGATGTGTTGCCTAAGTGGAGAACTTTATCGGGTGATGCGTCGCTTGACGCTACGAAAGAAAGAGCCTACGCTTGACCACAAGTTGCCGCACATAGCCTCAGAGGCTACTCCCATCGGGAGCACTGGTCGCGCACCCGACAGAGATGGTCACGCACACGACAAAGACGACCATGTTGTTTTGTTTCGCAGTGTCGACTCCTTGCTAAGCGCCGCATGACTCCGCTGCGTCGACTCCTTCCACGTAAACACCACACGACTTCATTGCATCGACTACGACTACAGCATTGACTCTTGGTTCCTTACGAGTAAGATGCTGACTCGATGTACTTCCGAGTCAGTTGTTTCTCCTTGTATGATTATCGACTACGACTGCATGATACTTGACCTGAATCTCCACTCGAGTCCACGACTCTATTAAACACTCGGCGGCTACTCCCATAGGGGCGTTGGTCTCACACCCAACGTAAATGACTACGTAGACTCTTTCGGCGGCGTCGACTCCTTCTGACTAAACACGGCCATATCGACTATGTTTGTGGCATCGACTGCTGAACATCTAAAGCTATGGAGATCGCTAACTTGATGCACTTCCAGGTCAGTGTTCTCTTCTTACAGGATTGTTGACTATGGTTGCATGATGCATGACTTAAGGCTTTGAGTCTCAACCCGAGTCTACGACTCTAGAAGACACTCGGGACTACTCCCATGGTCGCGAACCCTATAAAAATCAAAACAACATAGTTTGTCCATTGTGTCGACTGCGTCCGCGGTATCGACTCCATACCCTTGATGATCAAACACTTGGCGAATTCACATGTTATACATCCTATATCAATGTCGAGTTCATAGGTAACATCTCCTTGACTACCCGAGTCACATTCGTGACATGAGTCGAACTACCCCAACACATACCGGATTCGAGTCTAGGGACTCGAGTCCCAAGAGAAATTAACCGATCCCAATCCATCAAGAGCATGAAGCACACTTACCAATATCCCTATGGATATTAAGCATCTATAAACATGTTGAATGATGTACTCCCGGGTCAGTTTCTTTTCCTTATGATATTGTGGACTTAGACCACGCATCCTAGACTTCAAAAGTCTCCACCCGAATCTGCGATTTGACTGTGCACTCGGAGAATACTGATATAGGTATGCCTAGAGGGCACATGCCTATAACCTACCCGGCTCGGCACAGCGGAAGTCCCACACGATGACCTACTAAGGATCTTGAAGCCCAAGACAAGTTAGCGACTATGAAGTCCAAGACTAGGAAACACTAGAGTTTGAATCTAACTTGTAACTTACTTGGTCACATACCTAAGATCTAGACTACCCATATATAAAGTCTATGAAAGGCCATAGAGGAGGAGAAATCTCCACAACCCCCGCAATACAACTTACACAGCACCCGTAGTTCACGCCATATCCAATCTATGCAACATTTGCCATCTCGATGACTTGTAATCTTCATCATCAATCAAGAACAGACAAGCAGGAGTAGGGTTTTCCCTTCGTGGGCCTGAACCTGGGTAAACTCGTGTCTCCTTGTTTGTCTGCTAGCCAATGAAGTCACCAGTGCAAACCTCCTTCCCGAAACCTAAGTACATAAACTATGGGCATTATCGTGGCGATCCCATGTTAACTACTACTAGCGATCACCCAAGCTTGGGGGGCATGATTTATTTATCTTCATTGTCTATATAATGATCATGTTGTTTTAGTTGTAGCCATAATTCTTTAGTTTATTCAAGTTTTTATTATCTTAATCCCAAATGAAAACAACAAAAGGTTTCTACTTTGTTGTTTCTAGTTGTCTCCGTTGATCTCCTTCATGTGTTGTGAATCACTCAAAATCGCTGGTTATCTCCTAGAATATGAAGGAACAATGCCACTTGCTCTTCGATACAGGTGTAGATGTTGTCCTTAAGCAAACCCATTACCCTTAATTTGTGAACAAGTAGGCTAAAAGGGGATTTTATCATTCAGAGCATGGTGATAGCCTCTATATCATTGTTCTTGTAAATGTAGTACATACTTTATACCCTCTCTATCGCAATGTACCATGAGAGCATATTTCACCGGTAGCCTGTTAGTCCGGTCGCTCTTCTTGTGGATCAAAAGAATCCATGCCTGAATCACGGCCACCAAGACAGCTGCTTGGATAATAACCTTCAACCGTTGGTTCTAATCAAATCAACATTGCATACGTACTTAACAAAATGGCTATAATGTCTAACAAACAATAGCTATGGAGCTAACTTTGGGGGAGGGGTGTGGAGGTGGTGATGATATCCATGGTTGAAGACGGCAACGACCTTCAGGAGCCAGAAAAGACGGTGATAAACATGAAGAGTAGAAGCCAGTGCCGCAGATCTGCGAGGCTGTAGCAGCCGGTGCCAGAGAAGACAGAGTGAAGAACCATGTTTCAGAGATGTGCGTACACACCAGTAGCCGATGGCACAGATCTAAATTGCCACCGCCGCCAAAATCATCGTCCAAAAGAAAGATGAGGATGGATATGTTTTCCTGCGGGTGGTGACAGACTCAGAGGGAGGCGGGGCTACTTTTGCCGCTATGCCTCCCGCCGTCTCTACGCTCCCCGTGCATGTTGTTCCTCTCTTTCCGCTTGCCAGGGCCAGTCCCAACGGTAACGCTCGATTTGGGTGTCACGTGAAGCCAGCGTTGGGGTCCGCTCGATTCGGTCATCACGTGGAACCAGCATTTGGGATTTGCTCGATTTGGGCGTTACGCGGAGCCAGCATTTGGGGTATTTTAAACCAGTGCCAGACAAGTCCGGCGCGAATGATCAAACACACGTTTTGTGTACCGCTGGATACGAGAAACGTCTTTATAAGCAATCAAACGCATCCCAGATAAATGTTTTGTATGCCGTTCGTGGCGAAGTTTGAGCTGGTGCATTCGTAGTTATTACAAATTCAGGCTAACTAAACATGCCACCATTGCATTGTAATATGTGTCTACCAAAAGAGCTTAGATTCCGCCGGTGCAAAGCATGCCTAATTTTCCATTTTGTTTAGGGAGGCATTAAAACAAGAGAGCGTGTAGATCTCACGTACCTGATTTTTAGTTGTCTCGGTCCTAACGTTATCCTACTATTTTATGATAATTTTTAGTTATAACATAGTTGCAACTATTTATAAGATTTGTATCAATTCTCGGTTGTTAAATTTCCACTTGCAATTCAGTGTAACTCTTATACTGCATGAATCACGAGGTATATCCAATTTCTAAAAGAAACGATTGAGGTGTAACTAAAAATTAGATGTCTGATTTTTAGCAAAACAGTTAAAAAATAAATACGTTATGAAGATTAGCTATATATATGCTCCTGGAAACACTTATGTGTGTAGTGAGATTTAGAAGCCTGGTGTGCTATGATCCCTCCAAAGCAACGCCGCTTTCTTTTATTTGCATCTTGATTTTCATGAGGCACACGCGCTGGCATCGTCCCTGCCGCCACATGTCAAAGAAGAAAAAAAAGAGGACACTACGTGTCATCTCGCATGCTAATACGCAACAGGCAATATACACTCAGCTCCGCCTCTTCTCAGATCCCTGCAGCTCGACTCGTGGTGCGCTCAGCCGATTGACACACCAAGTCAGCTCGTTTTTTTCCGATAAAGAACAGCTCAGTTCATGTCTATTGACGTGTTTGGCTATAACTAAAAACTATACTGTAGTATTAATAATTTAATATCTTTCAAAACATACTATTTTGAAGTATTAAAAAACAATTTCAGACCTCTTTTTTCGAAACTAAAGTATCTAGCCCAGACACTTAGATATTATAGTTTTGAAATACTTCAGTTTCAAACAAACTTCATTGTCAAACTAGGCCTATACGAATTTATCCACCCTCTCGGTCTATCTATTACGTACTACAAACGTTCTCTCTTTGTCCTAATACTCCAGTAGCACTTCTCTTTGCTTGCCCAAAGCACGGCCGCAATAGTGCACCCGCTTCACTACAGAAAAATCTGGAGATGCCGACGATCGGCTGGCTACATCGTCGGAGCCATCGGCGTAGTGGCCTTTTTCGGTCAGCCGCCCAACGTCGTTGGCGTAGATGAAAGTGCTGAGGATAGCTTTCGGCGTAACGCGGTCATAGGCGTAGTAGAATGGGTTGTACCGACGGTAGCCCTCGACGTAGCCCCAGTTCAGACACGGCGACTAAAACAACGTTAGGTAGCCATGTTGTGCCTACGGCCTGGCCGTTGGCGTAGCTCTTTGAAAAAAATTGGTTGGGTTGTGTCGACAGTTAAGCCGTAGGCTTCTATACTTTTTACCATTTAATTTTAGCCATAGCTATTTTTTCTTTTACCTCATTAATTTTTTAAAAATCATAAATAAATCATTCTGATTCAGAAAAATACAAATAATATATTAAAATTTGCAGAAAAATAAGATTTTTCTATCTACACTCAAATATTATACATTTGTAAATAAAAAGTAAGTGAAACATAAAAAATTATATATAGTTTAAAATAGGCATTAGAAATTTAAAAACGATCCAAACAATGCGAAACCTTCGCGTGGTGTCATATTATGTGACATAGTTAGAAGGAAAATATCAATCTTGGTATATTGATTATGTCTTCAAAAACCTTCACAAAATGATCTATCTCGTTCGAGGTTTTCTGGCTTTCGAATCAAATGACCAATGTTATGGCTAAATGAAGACATAGTTTGTGATCATCTGTCCATATTGTGCTTACATGTGCATTATGGGATGGTGAACAATGTTTCAGGAGGAAGTTTTCTTTTTGTCACAATAAAAAGCCATTTTCTATTTTCTGAGTGCAAAACACGGACGGTTTTGTGAAGCAACCACGAAATGGCTAATTCAAAATGTTATCACCATATTTTTTCAAAAATACTAGACCACCTTACATGAACAATGTACTAACAGTGCGATCTCAAACATTTTTGTCTATCCCTAGTGAAAAAAGACAAATTTCTGCCGAATCGGTAGGAAGTGGGTCAGGTATGAACTACAGGCACATGATGGGATGCTCATGATTTTTTACAAAAATCATTTTTAGGTTCACAATATGTTGTTTCATCAGATATCCACTTCAAGTTTAGCGAGTCTCATCCCCGAGCTAAGAATCTTCATGCCCGCTGTTCGACAAAGTTTAACAATAGTTTTAAACGGGTATAAGAAATTCAAAAACGATCCAAACAATGCGAAACCTTCACGTGGTGTCATATTATGTGACATAGTTAGAAGGAAAAATATCAATCTTGCTATATTGATTATGTCTCAAAAAAACCTTCACAAAATGACCTATCTCGTTTGAAGTTTTTGGCTTTCGGATCAAATGACCAATGTTATGGCTAGAATGAAGGCATAGTTTATGATAATTTGTATATATTGTGCATACACGTGCATCATAGGATAGCAAACAATGTTTTAGGAGAAAATTTTCCTTTTCGTCGCACCAAAAAACCAATTTACATTTACGAGTGCAAAAAACGGACGGTTTTGTGAAGCACCCACCAAATGACTGATTCAAAATGCTACCACTGCATTTTTCAAAATTACTAGACCACCTTACATGAAAAATGTCCTAACAGGGGGATCTCAAACCTTGCTGTCCATCCCTGGTGAAAAAAGGCAAAATTCCTGCCGAATCGGTAGGAAGTGGGTAAGATATGAACTACAAGTACATGATCTGGTGAACTTCAAGTTTAGCGAGTCTCAGCCCCGAGCTAAGAATCTTCATGCCCGCTGTTCGACAAAGTTTGACGATAGTTTAAAACGGGCATAAGAAATTCAAAAACGATCCAAACAATACGAACCCTTCGTGTGGTGTCATATTATGTGACATAGTTAGAAGGAAAATATCAAACTTGATTTATTGATTATGTCTCAAAAAACCTTTAAAAAATGACATATCTTGTTCGAGGTTTCCTAGCTTTCAGGTCAAATGAGCAATGTTGTGACTAGAATAAAGGCATAGTTTATGATAATGTGTCCATATTATGCATATATGTGCATCATGGGATAACGAACAATGTTTCAGGAGGAAGTTTTCCTTTTCGTCGTACCAAAAAGCCATTTTCTATTTTGCGAGTGCAAAAAATGACGGTTTTATGAAGCAACCACCAAATGACTGATTCAAAACGCTACCACCACATTATTCAAAATTACTAGACCACCTTACATGGACGATGTCCTAATAGGGGGATCTCAAACCTTTTTGTCTATCCCTGGTGAAAAAGACAAATTCCTGCCGAATCGGTAGGGAGTAAGTTAGATATGAACTACACGTACATGATCGGATGCTCATGATTTTTTACAAGAATCATTTTTAGATTCATAATATTCTGTTTCATCAGAGATCTACTTCAAGTTTAGAGAGTCTCAGTCCCGAATTAAGAATCTTTACGCGTGCCATTTTAAACAGGCAAATGAAATTATGATAAGAATCATGACATAGTTTGTGATAAGTTGATATTGATATCATATTTGGATTCCTCTTATTTTTTAATCAATTTAGACATATTATTTATCGAATTCCGATTTACAGATTTAAAGATATTAATTATTTCATATTAAATAAAAAAATAGAAAAAATAATAAAAATTATTATATTTTTATTTGAATTCAATAATATTTTTACTTATTAATTGTTGTTTACTTAAGTAATTGTTTGTAATTTTAAAAAATACAAACATGTTATATGATGATATAAGAGTTAATAGAATTGATATCATAGTATTAACAATAATGTATAAATTGTTTTGCGGAAACAGATTCTAAAGAAACGAGAAAGGTAAGCGTGCTAGGGGTGAAGTAGTGAGGATGGTTGACCGACCGAGAAGTTTGATTAAGACTGCAATTTAATTAATGATTAAGTGTAATTAATGTTAAAATATTTAAAACAAGAGATTAACGAGTCAAACAATTCAAAGATTAAAAAATAAAAAATAAAAAAAATTATTTTAGGCCAACGGCCTATCTCTCGGCGTAGCAGGGCGACGTTGCGGGCTCGTGCTGCTCCTGGGCTGGCCTGTGCCGACGGCCATCCTCGAATATTTCCTGTAGCGGGGAATACAGACTCATGGCGGTTACTTGGTCTGAATCGAAGAGATTGCGATTAATTTGCAAATTGGTCTCCTGAAAACACACCATGTGACACGTAGAAGCCTGAATGGGCCCGGTGGTTCAGCTCGTTGACAATGCCCAGGCGCTTGCACAGGATCAGTTGGTGCCACGGTGGTGAGTCGACTTGATCCTGATGCTGCTACGCCTGACAGTGGAATCCCCTGCCAGCGTCTTGGCAGATCTAGAGGCGGAGGTGAAACAACGGCCGGCGATGGCAGCAAGGGCTACAGGTGCGGTGGCATGAAGAGGCCAGACTGACCATGCTGGGATACAGGGGCAGAGAGTGGCGAGTAAAACACCGAGCGTGGCGGGGACGTACAAGAGCGTGGCGTGGATGATGGCTGGAACTAAGCCTGTGCATATACGGTTTTAGCCGGTTTACAATGTAAAACCAAACCAGCCCGTAATCAGCTGGTTCTGAACAGTTTGGTTTGACGGTTTACAGGGGTTGGACCGTTAAAATACATCAGGCGGTGCCGCTGTGCTGCTCAGCAAGGTTCTGAGCGAGATCGCCAGCGCCGCGACGGCCAGTTGACTCGCCGACTCCCACGAGACTCGACCTTGCCGACGGCCAGCGGACTCGCCGAATCGTTCGTGTTCTACCGCGCCGCTGGCCATTGAACTCGCCTAATAGCTCAACATCTCGACCTCGTCGTTGCGTCTGCACCGGTGGTACTCTCGCTCTAATTTTCGTGATAAGACTGACGTGCGCCTCCCTCGTTGGTAACGTCGTTGCCGGTGTACTGCATGGACATACGCTGAAATACATAAGACGCCGTCGTATCAAACGAGAAAAATAAAGCTAGTGGATTTTGCTGCTCGCCGGCGGCGTGAGTGCGGCAAGGACGCATGAGTTCCAATGCTTGCTCGCCGGTGGCATGACTACAGACGCTCACGGGTTCTGCTGCTTACAGTGGCGCGAGTTTTGCTTCAAACACCACAGTGCTGCTGCTTGCTTGCCGGCGGAGAGATCTCTATTCTCGTTGACTAGTAGCACACAGGTTTCACGGTTTCAACCCAACTAAAAACCAGCTAGTTCACAAACCGTGTAACTGGTTTGGTTTGGGTTGGGTCATCGGGTTGGCCGGTTTGGAACCATACCATGAACGGGCTTAGCTGGAACGCAGGCGAAGACATGGGCGGCGTGGTGCACCTGACTCCGACTGGCATGGAGTGGCGCGATGTGGCAAAGAGATGGCAGTGGCGAGGTGAGCTGTGGGGGCGCAAAGGCGCGAGCATTTCGGGGCCGCTTTCTGGCCCGGAGCGGCGCTGCAGGGTGCGGCTGTCCTTCCAGGACGAGGCAGAGGAGGGCAGCACGGAGGTGGACGAGATCGGCGTCGTGCGCGCCTCCACTAAGCAGCTGCAGGCGCACTCCCACGAGCAGGGTGGCGAGCGCAGGAGCGGAGACATAGGCGCAGCAGGAGCACGCCGAGTCAGTCGGGGGCAGAGCGCGCGCCGGGGCGATCCTCGGCAGTCCCCAGCACCGTAGCCCCAGGCGTGGTAAGAGCAGACCCCTTAGATGGGCCAAACCCATATAATAACGCCGGAATATGGGTTTAAGCTCCACCCGGCCGTCTAGCAGGTCCCGTAAAAACGGTCTCCGTTTCGATTTTTGCTGTTTTCGATTACGGGGCGGGCCTTCGCCCCCTACTTGTACGGGGTGGGAGCGAAAATAGAGGGCCAAACCAGTATCCTCCCCTCCACTGCGCGCGAACGGTTTCAGCGAAACCCAACCGCCGCCGCCGCCGCTCGATCTCCTCCGCCCGCCCTTCCCGGCAACGTCGCAACCGGATCCCGCTGCCATGGATCCTCCGCAAGGGCCGCCTACCGCCGGCGGTGCATCTCCAACGGCCGCGGTGGTTGATGTCCCCGTCGGAGGTCCGCCCAACGCCGACGACGTGTCGACCATGATCTCCGCCACCATCCCGTCGAAGAGGAAGAGGATTCCGAAGCAATTCTTCGAAGCCCCTTCGGCGGCCGCAGCTCCGCCGGCCGCAGCCCCGCCGGCTGCCAAGAAAGGGGGCAGGATGAAGACGAAGGCGGCCGGGCCGAGGGGTGCTCCGCAGCCCAAGGTGAAGACAAAGCAGGTCAGCCACATCGGCCTCGCGCCTCCACCGTCTTCCAAGGCCACGGCCCCTCCTCCCTCCGTTCCGTCCGATGCGATGCCCGCGCCGCCGCCACCCACCATGGACGTAGACAAGGTGTTCGATGTTGAGTCCACAACATCGTACATGGACATGCTCAATGAATCCGCGGTGGATTTGGACGCCGGCATCGATGCGTTCGATGGGGAGTGCAACGTCGAAGAGATTGATGACGAGGAGGAGGATGAGGGTGACGAGGAGGAGGTGGTTGAGGTTGATCCGGCTGCCGTCGGTTCTTCGTCGATGCCGCGCCCGACGGCGAACTACAGCGAGATCGAAGACGCCATCTTGGTCCGTGCTTGGAGCAAGGTGGGGATGGATGCGTGCACCGGAGTGGACCAAGGCGGCAAGCGCTATTGGCAGCGCATTGAGGATCTCTACCACCAGCTAAAGCCTCGCACCAAGAGCATGACCGATAGATCCTACCGCTCCCTTGAAGGCCGATGGAACATCATCAAACCAGTTTGTTCTCGTTGTAGTGCTGCCATGGATCAAGTGGCCGACAACCCCCCTAGTGGATGCGTGCCGGAGGACTATGTAAGTTTTCCTTGTTTGTTGCTATCCATATGTGTTGATCATGTGCAAACATCACATAATATTGTTGTGCAGCCCAAGTATGCTCAAGCCCGGTACAAGGACATGGCCGGCTCCAAGAACAAGGAATTTCAATTTCAACATTGCTTTTCCATCCTTCAACATCTTGCTAAGTGGAAGTTGAGGGACAACGAACGAAAGTGCAAGAAGGAGGCACTGCTCACCATGGATGATGAAGCGGAGGACATGAGTGCGAGAAACGCCGGCAAGCCCGAGGACAACAAGAAAGCCAAGGAGAGGGTGAAGGTGGAAGGCGAAGCAGCTAGCTTCCGGGAGAAGTTGGATCAACTCATGAAGTCCAAGGAGGCATTGACGATGAAGACATTGGAGACCAAGCTCCTCATCACCGAGAAGAAAAAGGAGGTCAAGCTTGCCAAGGTGGAAGCAAGGCGGGAAGATGCCAAGTTGAAGGCTGAGCTTGACTTGAGGATGATCGCACTCAAAGAAGCCAAGGCCATGAAGGAGCTCTTGGCCGAGGAGAGGGATATCATGATGATGCGCACCGACGGCATGGACGAGGATCAGCTGGCGTGGTGGAAGGAGACCAAGGCGGACATCATGGCGAGGAAGAAGGCTGCGCGTGAAGCTCGTGCTGCAAGTGCTCAAGGTGAGTCTCCGGCGAGTGGTGGCGTCGCTGGCGATGGACTCGCTGATGGTTGATCACATTTGGAAACTTCCGTGGCTTGAACATTGCCTATGATCGCGTTGTGATGTTAAAAACTATGAATTATGCATCACATATTTTGGATGTGCTATGTTTGATATGAAATTATTGTGCAAATTGTTGTCTAAAACCCTGTTTTGAGGGGTCGGCAACTCGGACGAGCTAGCAGAACCCGTATCCCCACCCCGTAAAACAGAATGTGGGGATACAGGTTCTGCTAGCTCGTCTGAGTTTTCGGCCGGCGAAAATCTACTCGCGTTCTTTAAGGGACAAAAATATACGGGGCTGTTAGACATGCTCTAAGCACAGGCCGCTGGGGCAGGCATCGCAGCAGCGCCAGGCTGCCAGTTGTCACAGTCACGCACAGGACCGGCCCCATAACTGCTGCAGGCGCCGCGCGGAAGCAGCAGTCCCTCGCGCGGCGAGAGATGTGTTGCATTACTCGCCCGAGATAGAAGGAGAAGAAAGATCCTAGTACCAAAAACTTTGATTCCGTCCAACTCGAATCCGTCACGGAGATGGTTCGTGTGCGATTGCCATAATATACTAGTACTTGCGTCTATATATTGTCAGCAGTCAGCACTGCCCCACATACGATCGCCGCTCCGGGCTTAATAACACACGGGAGGTTGCACAGCCACGATGCCGAAGCGGCGCAGGTCGGACGATGAGGGCGGCCCAAGCTCGAGCCGCCGGCGGCATCATCTCCACCTAGTTGTGGACGACTGGACCAAGGGGTACAGCATATACAAGGTCGACGTCGCCGACTTCGACAGCGTCGACCCCGGCGCCGACCTCGACTCGCTGTCCGCCCCACTCCCCGGCCCGCCGGTCTTCCAGCTAGAGAGCTGCCACGCCAACCACAGTTACCCGTGGTTCTCCTCCGTGGGCGGCAGGATCGCCGTGATGCGCTACAACGAGGAGGAGGAGGACGCCCCGGTCCTGCTCTACGACACCACGACGGGAGGCCTCGCCGTCGGGCCTCGCGCCCCTGCCGAGGCACGCTTCGCCGTCGCGTTTATACCTGCTGCCGCCGCTGCCGGGGATGATAGGCTGTACATGATGAGCACCTACAAGTCTTACAACGGCGACGACGCTTCGACGTGCTCGCGGCGACGGGGGGCGGCCGCTGGGCATGGAGCTCTGTCCGCACGCCGCCGTTCAGCATCGGGAATGTCGAGTGCCAAGCTGTGCACCCGGACGGCCACACCATCTTCTTCTCCGTGCTAGGTAAAGGCACCTACTCGTTCGACACCGAGACGCAGGAGTGGAAGCGCCACGGCGACTGGATGCTGCCTTTCCGTGGGGGACGCGTCTATTACGACGCCGATCTGGAGGCCTGGGTGGGGCTCGACGGCACGGGTGTTGGATTCTTCCAAGGAGTCGTGCGCTCCTGCGACGTCGTGCCCACCGGCGGCGACCACGAAGGGCCGCCGCCGGCATGGAAGCTCGCCAAGGAGAAGCTGGTCTGCGAGGACTGGACCAGGACCAAGAACGTGGCACTCACCCACATGGGACCCGGCAGGTTCTGTCTCGTCGAGCAACGGTTTCGGAAGGGCGCGAACCAGGACATCGGTGACAACGTCTACCTGTTCTATGCCACCACATTCAAGCTCCGGTACGACAAGGACGGCGGACTGCGAGCCACCGCACGCCGGACGCGCTCCTACACGATGCCCCACGAGTCGACGGGTTACAACTGGTCGGCGTTTGGGGTTTGTTGATAGCTCGCCTGCGACGACGTCGTGCACACCGGCCGTCGCCGGAACGTAGGTCGCGCTCACCCGGCCACATGGGCAGGGCCGTATCTGAGAAAAGGGAGGCCCGGTGCGAAACTAGAAATTAGTCCCCAAGCGGAATCATTGGCAATTCGGAAAAGACGATTTTTGTAATATATGTATTTTTGGTTGGTGGTAGTATGATTTTTGCAAGAATTCCATCCTATAAATTTTTTTATGAGAACTCAAAACTACCACATTGTGCTTCTGTCAAAAAGAGTACTACCACATTGTCTAGCAGAAACGCACTATCTTTCCAACATTCTTTTAGGCAAAAAAACTCAATTAATATTTCATAATAAACCTTATCCAAAATGTCATGTATCAAAAACAAGACATGGAGACAAAATAGGATCTAACAACTTTTGAATTGATTTATTTTGAAAGCAGACCATCGGATGTTGGGCACGTGTTTCTCTCATACTCCAGTTGCTCCTACTCTTGATGAATCGGCATTAGGTGACTAAACACTCTGAATGCACCCGGAAGAAAAGAAGGAGAGCTGCGATTGGAAGATGGGCAAAACTGTACTCGCGCCGGAAGAGAAAGAGAAAGGGAAAGAAAGAGATGAAGGATCGTGCATGAGTTGTGGGCCTCTGGAGTTAATCCCGTTGCATGCTCAGGCAGTCGTATTGTTCGATGCATCCAACTAAGTTGGTGATAAGTTCAAAAAAAACTAAGCTGGTGATTAGCGGTAATTCGGAGGCCTTGTGCTGTCGCACACTTTGCACGTGTATCTCGTACGGGCCTGCACATGGGACCCCGCGAGTTCTCTCTCGTTTCAGAAGGGCGTTTGGGGTTTGTTGATACGCTCGCCTTTGGAACTCTTTATACCATCAAATGAAGACAATCTTTTTCTTCCTTGTTTATGTCGAGGAGAAATAAATAAAGTTCGCATTTCTTATGCACAGTATAGATATTCCACATTGCGACAACTAATTCGGGTTCCTATACGGAGTATATGAAACAAATTCCTATATATACTCGTGTACTCCCCCCGTTTGGAACTGCTAGGCCGGAGGGCCAAATTGGCATACCAAGAGAGAATTTGATTACTAGCATAAACAGAGTTGTTAATTTTGTTGGCGTAATTAATTTTCGATTTTTCGGAAAATAATTTTATGGGACCTGGTCTACAAGTGCACCAACTCGCATGATTGACATGTGACATTTTAGATCTAGAATTCGGTTGCTAATTTGGCCATTTTCCTTTATTCTGGACACGTGTCATTTGCTGAAGTTGGTCCACGCCTCTGAATCTATGGACCAGGTCCATATAAATATTATCCCGATTTCTCTCCCACCTTCCTTTTTCTAGACCCACGATTTCTTTGTGTGGCAGCTTTTCTCTCCAGATCCCGTAATTAATCATTCCCACAAAAAAAATCCCGTAATTAATTAATCCTCTAGATGTTAACACTCTGGCCTTCCAAAACGAAACAACCTAATTAATGCTCCAGAAATTAATCCCCCCATATATAGAGGGAGAAGTTGAGTAATATGCGGTTGTAGACTGTAGTACATGTTTTTCTTAAAGGCATCATGGCAATTTTTATTAAACAGCAAACATAGTTACATCGTTCATAAACAACTCAAAAATAAAATCAGGTGGAGACTCGGTCCAAACAATCGACTGAGAACCCTCTATCTTGCTCGCTAAAACATGAGCTACCTTATTGCTTTCTCTAGGGCTATGTGAAAAATTACGTGCGAGAAACCTCGAGCTAAGAATGCACATTCTTTGTAGATAGCAATTGCATGTCCTATAGAATTTCCACCATCTTGCATAGTCTGACGTCCATTGAATCGCTATTGACGACTAGTTTTGAACACCCAACTTGACTAGCCGGAAGAAGGCCATTCCGGAGAGCACGAGCCTCCGCCATCTCCACATCCGATATAGAGGGAATGCCACAGTTGCTACAGGCTACAAAGGAGACCTTATCGTCCCGAATGACTGCTCCTGTGGCACCCGTGAGTTGATCGGCCAGAAATGAAGCAACAACATTCAATTTTGAGTATCCTCCTTTGGTCTCTCCCATCCCCCTCACTTGATCGTCGAGTTTAGTTTAATAGCTCGGGAGTAGTACATGTTTAAACATGCAGTACATACCGGTCGACGATTTATCTACAAAGTTTTTAGGATAATCATTTTATCCCGGTCAGTTTTTTTACTTCCACATGTGTCTGTTCTTGTAAATCGTTTTCGATTAACGAAGTATATGTGGTTGCTCTAAAAAAAAGGTCTCTTGCATATTTCTTTTCGAGAGAAGAGGATGGGAAGAAAAATTGCATCGACGGTAGTGGGACTTCATCACCAATATTGGAGGGCTTGGTTTTCCTAACCTAGTTCTTTTCAATCAGGCCATGCTCGGCAGACAATGCTTGCGTTTAGTCACTGACCCAGAGTCTTTGTGTGCAAGGGTTTTGAAGTGAAGGTACTTTCCTGATTGTGATTTTTGGTATGCTCCTGTGCCAAGATCATCCTCTTACACGTGAACAAGTATTCTGTTTGGCAAGGAGTTAGTAAAGCAAGCTGTATGCTGGGGTATTGGAGATGGAAAAATACACAGCTGCTTACGGATTGGTGGAAAGTGTGTTCATTGTGGTCATCCGGAAGCTGCGGCGCGCACTATGCTTATTTGCCAATATGCACGAGATGTGTGGACATAATTGATGAAATCCTTCTCTACAAGAAAAGCTTTGTCAACCTGAAGGCCTAGATCTTTGATTTCTTGGCAACATCTTCATCACGGGACACAAGTGTGCTAGCATTGACCCTCCGGCATCTATGAGGAACAGGGTTCAAAAAAATGAACAGATCAAGGATCCTCGTTAGTTGGCTGAGGAGATTAAGGCATATACCACCATGATTGAGTTGCATCTCATCAAACCTGTTACTAACCACAGACGTGAGTCCACTTCTTTACCACCAAAATGGACTCCGCCGCTGTAAGGTACAACTCTCATTAATGTTGATGTAGTTGTGTTCAAGTCAACCAACGAATGGGAGCCGGATCAGGAACCACAAAGGTAAATGCTTGGCTACTTTCAGCGATCTACTCCATGCGGTCACAACCCCAAAAACCGCAAGCACTTTGGCTATGAGGTGTGCTTTTTATCTGGCTAGGGATGAAGGCTTTAATCAAGTTATGGTGACGTCTGGCTGCCTTTCGGTGGTGCAACACATCAATTCTACTATCCATGATTGCTCTTTCCTAGGTGTGGTGATCTAAGATATGAAGAAAATGGTGACCTCCTTTGTTAGCTATTCTTTCTTTCATATTTCCCGTAAGCTTAATGAATCGGCACATCTATTATCTAGACGTTCTGAATTCTATTGTTTTGTTACCTTTCGTCATGTACCCCCGGTATGTATCCGAGAGCTACTCTATAATGATTTGATATGATCAAAATAAAATGTCGAATTTTCTCAAAAAGTGGGGTACAATATAAGGAGGAGCGGCCACGCACTAGACTACAAAACCTAGCCATACGAGCTAATTCAGGTCCACTCGATTAGCTTGTCTGTTAACATGTTCATACTCGTTTTTTGCGAGAAACATGTTCATACTCCACCTTTACTATTTCCTTAGCTGTGTCATGAAAATCATCAAACATGATAGCTGCTGCTCCACCAGAATTGCCTCCTTCTCACATGATTTCAATAACATCATGATTATTAGAACTTAGATTATTATATTTCAACCCATCTAGATCAATTCCAAATTCCATGGCATGTTCTTTTGTTGATAGGCATCATGGACATGATCAATTTTTGAATTGTACGCGGCAGTAAAAAGACCCTTATCATTCCTTGCTATAGCACACATGCTTCCCTTTTAAGGTATCAACGTCAAAATAATCATCAACATTGACTTGACATATTCGTTTGTCTCTAATCCCTCCTTTCTTGTATTTTCGTTTAGCTGAATACGCAGCCTTATAGTTGGACAATAATATGGAAATGGCCATCACCATTTGTTCGATCACTTGATCTTGTTCCCCATGAGCTTCTTGGCGTCTTTCCCAGCACAAATTCAATCTTGTGACTCCGAATATTCCCACTAATGCTTGGAGGTCTTGAATAGAAGAACTAGTGCCACTGAACCAGACATGTCAATTCCATATGATTATTTGATCAGTAATTACAGTTCCATCGTTTTCCAAACCTACATAAGATGCACTCTAGTGCCACTGAACCAGGCATGTCAATTCCATATGATTATTTGATCAGTAATTACAGTTCCATCGTTTTCCAAACCTACATAAGATGTTTTATGTCCTCGGCTCCTAATGTGAAAATGGGGCACTGTGCTAACTTTGATATGACAATTTGCTAGTATGACACAAGCATGTACTTCTCCACAAGTTTTTTTTTCGTAGAACATGCGTAGACCATAGTAATAGGGGTAGTTATGGACCATGTGACACCTTCATGGGGGCGGTGAAGGGAACACCCCACTGGTAGAAGAAAACCCACAAACAGGGAAAATAAAAATATAGCGATAGTTTTATTCTTCATCGTTCGTATTACTAGGATTATGAAAAAAAATGCATTCTTTTGAAATGAATATCTTACCCCATACCACGTGTGGCTCAATCATTCATTGGTGCTGACCATGATTCAATCTTCCAACAAAACTTGATTCCCATTGGGCGTTATTGAAGGGTTTTGTAGCACGGTAAATCAAAAAAATTCTACGGATGCGAACGGGAAAACCAAGATCTAATCTAGGAGATGCAAACAACGAGAGGGGGGTAGATGAGATCTTCATACCCTTGAAGATTCGCACGGCAGAACGTTCGACGGAACGTGGTTGATGTAGTCGTACTAGCCTTCTCCTCCTCGCGATCCGATCCGATCCAACACCGCAAGTGGTGATGCCTCCGAGAGATGCACACGTACGGCACCTCGACGTCTCCTCCTTCCTCGGTCCAGCAAGTGGGTGGAGAGATAGGTTGGATCTACAACACGACGGCGTGGTGCAAACGGTGGAGAGTTTCTGCGGCAGGGCTTCGCCTACGCGCAGTCAGGAGAGAGAGACAGGAAGGCAGCAGCTAGGCGGCTAGGGCTTGAGGAGGTGTGGGGGGAGGGTGCGCCCCTGCCCTCTTTATATAGAGGGCTGGCTGGCTGCCCCTTGCCCCCTCCTCCAAGCCTAGGGCCGGCGGCCACAAGGGAGGAGTGGGGGGCAAGTTCCCCCCCTTCTAGAAGCTCTCCCTAGGGTTTCCCCTAGGGCTTGGCCGGCTGGGCCTATGGGGCCTTGTGCCCCTGGCCCAATGCGGCCAGGGCACTCCCTCGTAGGCCCATGCCCCCTCCCGATAAGTGGGGCCACGTTGGTCCCACTCTGGAATCTTCTAGAACCTTCTGGTACAATACCGAACAATCCGAAACAATTCCGAAATCCAAAAATTGCCTTGCCTTATATGAATCTTATTCTCTGGAACCTCTCGTGATGTCCTGGATCTCATCCGAGACTCCGAACAAAAACTCATAAACCAATTATCCATTCTATCCTAGCGTCAAGATACGTTAAGTGTGTGACCCTACGGGTTCGAGAATATGCAGACATGATCTTCTATCAATAATCAACAGTCGAAACCCATATTGACTCCCACATACTCATCGATGATCATATCGGATGAACCACGATGCCAGGATTCAATTAATCCCATATATATTCCCTTCGTCACGCGATATTTTACTTACCCGAGATTCGATCGTCGGTATCGGCATACCTAGTTCAATCTCGTTCACAGCAAGTACTTTACTCGTTCCGTAATCCGATATCACTTTGTGATTAACTCCTTAACCACGTGCTTGCAAGCGGTGTTGATATCGATTACCGAGTGAGCCCAAAGTATATCTCTCCGACTTGGGAGGGACAAATCCCATCTCGATACATACAACCCAACAAGTACTTTCTGATCACCTGAGAGACACCTTATGATCACCCTCTCATAGGATGACGTTTGATGACCTCAAAGCTTTCTTCCGATATCAGGGAGTTGCATTATCCCATGGTCTAAGGAATACAATATTTGACATAAGAAAAAGCTTCGCAAAGATGAACACGGTGACACGATCTAATTGCTCTGCTTGATTTGGGTCTGTCCATCATATCATTCTCCCAATGATGTGATCTCATTATTAATCGATAACTCATGTCTATGGTTAGGAAACCTTAACCATCATTAATCAAAGAGCTAGTCCATAGAGGCGTACTAGGGACACGGTGTTGTTCATAAACCACACAAGTATCAAAGTTTCCGCTTAATACAATTCTAGCATGGAATATAAACTTTATCATGAACAAGAATTATAATAATAACATCTTTATTATTGCCTCTAGGGCATAATTCCAACAGTCTCCCACTTGCACTAGAGTCAATAATCTAGTTTACATCTGGCAACAATCTAACACCCATGGCACTAAGGTGCTGATCATGTTTTGCTCGTGGAAGAGGTTTAGTCAACGGGTCTGGATATTCAGATCCGTATGTACTTTGCTAATCTTCAGATCTCCATCTGTTATATAATCTCGAATTATATGAAACTTGCGGTTGATATGCTTGGTCTTTGGATGATATATTGGTTCCTTAGCCAGTGCTATGGCGCTAGTATTGTCACACAATATCTCCAGTGGGTCCAAGGCACTTGGAACCACACCAAACTCAGTGATGAAGTTCCTGATCCAAACTCCTTCACTTGACGCTTCTGCAGCAGCCATGTATTCCGCTTCTACTGTAGATCCCGCGATCACGTTTTGCTTGCAGCTTCTCCATCTCACAGCTCCTCCATTCAAAATATAAACGTATCTTGTCTGAGATTTAGAATCATCCTTGTCGGTGTCAAAACTAGCGTCGACGTAACCTTTTACGACGAGTTGTTCATCACCTCCATAGACCAAGAACATTTATTTAGTCCTATTTAAGTACTTTAGGATGTTCTTCACGGCTGTCCAGTGTTCCACTCCTGGATCACTTTGGTATTTGCTCGTCAAACTAAGAGCATTGGACACATTCGGTCTAGTACACAGCATGGCATACATGATAGAACCTATGGCCGAGGCATAAGGCACTTTGCTCATAGCTTCTCTATCGTTTACCGTAGCTGGATACTGAGCCTTGCTCAATATCTTACCTGACAACATAGGCACTGAACCTTTCTTTGCCTTATCCATTCTGAACCTTTTCAGAACTTTGTCTAGGTATGTACTTTGGCTTAAAGCTATCAGGCGTCTTTGTCTATCTCTATAGATTTTGATGCCCAATATATAAGCAGCTTCCCCTAGGTCTTTTATTGAAAAACATTTATTCAAATAACTCTTCACATCGTTAAGCATGTCAATGTCATTTCCAATAATCAATATGTCATCCACATATAGTACTAGGAATGTCAATGAGCTCCCACTCACTTTCTTGTAGATACAAGCTTCGTAGCAATTTGGAACAAATCCAAAGCTCTTGATCACTTGATCAAAACGAAGGTTCCAACTCCGAGATGCTTGCTTTAGTCCATAAATGGAACGCTGAAGTTTGCACACCTTATCAGCATCCTTAGGATCGACAAAACCTTCGGGTTGCATCATATACAACTCTTTATCAATGTTGCCATTGAGGAATGCAGTCTTGACATCCATCTGCCATATTTCATAATCATGAAATGCAACAATTGCTAATAAAATCCGAATGGACTTAAACATCGCTACGGGAGAGAAAGTCTCATCGTAGTCAACACCTTGAACTTGTCGAAAACCTTTCGCGACAAGCCGTGCTTTATAGACAGTAACATTACCATATGCGTCCGTTTTCTTCTTAAAAATCCATTTGCACTCAACGACCTTTCGGTCGCTAGGAGGGTCCACCAAAGTCCATACTTGGTTTTCGCTCATGGATCCCAATTCGGATTTCATGGCTTCTAGCCATTTCTCAGAGTCTGGGCTCATCATCGCTTCCTCATAGTTCGTAGGTTCACTGTTGTCTACTAACAAGACAGTTAAGACAGGGTTGTCGTACCACTCAGGAGGGGCATGAAGGGTTTCGCAGCATAGTAAATCAAAATTTTCTACGGAAGTGAACAGAGGGAAAGCCAAGATCTAATCTAGGAGATGCAAACAACGAGAGAGATTGGATTAGATCTTCATACCCTTGAAGATTCGCAATGAACGCTCAGAGGAACGTGGGTGATGTAGTCGTACTCGCTTCTCCTCCTCGCGATCCGATCCGATCTAGCACCACAAGTGGCGGTGCCTCCGTGAGATGCACACGTGCAGCACCTCGACGTCTCCTCCTTCCTCGGACCAGCAAGTAGGGTGGAGAGATAGATTGGATCTACAACACGACGGCGTGGTGTATATGGTGGAGAATTTCTGCAGCAGGGCTTCGCCTACAAACAGTCGGGAGGGAGAGAGGAGGGCAGCAGGGCAACTAGGGTTTGGAGGAAGGTGTGTGTAGGAGGGGCGCCCTAGCCCTCTATATATAGAGGGGGAGGGGCGGCCAGCCCTCCTCCAAGCCTTGGGCAAGGGCCAAGGGATAAGGAGGTGGGGATAGGGTTCTATCTCCAGCTTAAACGATTTAAACTTTCCCTTATCTAGAAATTCTATCTCTAGATTTAAACGAGTTAAATCTATCTAGAATCGGCTGGGCCCTATGGGGCCTTGTGACCCTGGCCCAATGCGGCCAGGACACTCCCTCATAGGCCCATGCCCCCTCCCGGAAGGTGGGACCACGTTGGCCCCCTTCCGGAAGGTTCTAGAAGCTTCCGGTACAATACCGATTAATCCGGAACAATTTCGAACTCCAAAAACTGCACTGCCTTATATGAATCTTATTCTCCGGACCATTCCGGAACCTCTCGTCATATCCCGTATCCCATCCGAGACTCCAAACAAAAATTCATAAACCAAGTATCCAATCTATCCTAGCGTCGAGACACGTTAAGTGTGTGACCTGCTGGAGTTCGAGAATATGCGCACATGATCTTCTATCAATAATCAACAGTGGGTGCAGGCACCCATATTGACTCCCACACATTCATCGATGATCATATCGGATGAACCACGATGCCAAGATTCAATCAATCCCATATATATATTCCCTTCGTCTCGTGATATTTTACTTGCCCGAGATTCGATCGTCGGTATCGTCATACCTAGTTCAATCTCGTTAACAGCAAGTACTTTACTCGTTCCGTAATCCGATATCACTTTGTGATTAACTCCTTAACCACATGCTTGTAAGCGGTGTTGATATCGATTACCGAGTGGGCCCGAAGTATATCTCTCCGACTTGGGAGGGACAAATTCCATCTCGATACATACAACCCAACAGATACTTTCCGATCACCTGAGAGACACCTTTATGATCACCCTCTCATAGGATGACGTTTGATGACCTCAAAGCTTTCTTCCGATACCAGGGAGTTGTATTATCTCATGGTCTAAGGAATACAATATTTGACATGAGAAAAGCTTCGCAAAGACGAACACGATGAAACGATCTAATAGCTTTGCTTAGTTTGGGTCTGTCCACCATATCATTCTCCCAATGATATGATCTCATTATCAATCGACAACTCATGTCTATGGTTAGGAAACCTTAACCATCATTGATCAATGAGCTAGTCCATAGAGGCGTACTAGGGACACGGTGTTGTTCACAAACCACACAAGTATTAAAGTTTTCGCTTAATACAATTCTAGCATGGAATATAAACTTTATCATGAACAAGAATTATAATAATAACATCTTTATTATTGCCTCTAGGGCATAATTCCAACAGTCTCCCACTTGCACTAGAGTCAATAATCTAGTTTACATTTGGCAACAATCTCACACCCATGGCACTGAGGTGTTGATCATGTTTTACACGTGGAAGAGGTTTAGTCAATGGATCTGCGACATTCAGATCTGTATGTACTTTGCTGATCTTCAGATCTCCATCTGCTATATAATCTCGGATTATATGAAACTTGCGGTTGATATGCTTGGTCTTTGGATGATATCTTGGTTCCTTAGCGAGTGCTATGGTGCCAGTGTTATCAAATAATATCTCCAGTGGGTCCAATGCACTTGGAACCACGCCAAGCTCAGTGATGAAGTTCCTGATCCAAACTCCTTCACTTGACGCTTCTGCAGCAGCCATGTATTCCGCTTCTACTGTAGATCTCGCGATCACGCTTTGCTTGCAGCTTCTCCAGCTCACAGCTCCTCCATTCAAAATATACGTATCACATGCGAGATTTAGAATCATCCTTGTCGTGTCGAAACTAGCATCGACGTAACCTTTACGACGATTTGTTCATCACCCCATAGACTAAGAACATTTCTTTAGTCCTATTTAGGTACCTTAGGATGTTCTTCACGGTGTCCGATGTTCCACTCCTGGATCACTTTGATATCTGCTCGTCAAACTAAGAGCATTGGACACATCCGGTCTAGTACACAGCATGGCATACATGATGGAACCTATGGCCGAGGCATAAGGCACTTTGCTCATAGCTTCCCTATCATTTACCGTAGCTGGACATTGAGCCTTGCTCAATATCTTACGACAACATAGGCCTTGAACCTTTCAATGCCTTATCCATTCTGAACCTTTTAGAACTTTGTCTAGGTATGTACCGCTTAAAGCTATCGAGCGTCTTTGTCTATCTCTATAGATCTTGATGCCCAATATATAAGCAGCTTCACCTAGGTCTTTCATTGAAAAACACTTGTTCAAATAACTCTTCACATCGTTAAGCATGTTGATGTCATTTCCAATAATCAATATGTCATCCACATATAGTACCGTAAAGCGCCATCGAGCTCCCACTCACTTTCTTGTAGATGCAAGCTTCGTAGCAATTTGGAACAAATCCAAAGCTCTTGATCACTTGATCAAAACGAAGGTTCCAACTCCGAGATGCTTGCTTTAGTCGATAAATGGAAGCTGAAGTTTGCATACTTTATCGGCATCCTTAGGATCGACAAAACCTTGGTTGCATCATATACAACTCTTCATCAATGTTGCCATTGAGGAAAGCGATCTTGACATCCATTTGCCATATTTCATAATCATGAAACGCAGCAATTGCTAATAAAATCGAATGGACTTAAACATCGCTACGGAGAGAAAGTCTCATCGTAGTCAACACCTTGAACTTGTCGAAAACCTTTCGCAACAAGCCGTGCTTTATAGGCGGTAACATCACCATCGCGTCCGTTTTCTTCTTGAAGATCCATTTGCACTCAACGGCCTTTCGATCGCTAGGAGGGTCCACCAAAGTCCATACTTGGTTTTCGCTCATGGATCCCAATTGGTTCATGGCTTCTAGCCATTTCTCGAGTCTGGGCTCATCATCGCTTCCTCATAGTTCGTAGGTTCTTTGTCTTCTACTAACAAGATCGAAAGGGGTTGCCGTACCACTCGGGAGGGGCACGCGACCTTGTCGACTGCGACGTTCGATGGCAACATCGTCAAAGCTTCATGATCCTTGTCATTAGCTTCCTCTATTGTTGGTGCAGGTGATCGGAACAATTTCAGGTGCTGCGCTACTCTCCAATTCAAGAGAAGGTTCAATAACCTCGTCTAGCTCTACTTTCCTCCCACTCACCTCTTCGAGAGAAACTCCTTCTCAAGAAAGGAACCGTTCTTCGATAAACACTTTGCCTTGGTTTACGTGATAGAAGGTATACCCAATAGTTTCCTTAGGTTATCCTATGAAGACGCATTTCTCGCTTTGGGTTCGAGCTTGTCGGCATCAACTTCTTGACGTAAGCCGCATCCCCAAACTTTAAGCGACAACTTAGGTTTAGCACCAAACCATAGTTCATACGGTGTCGTCTCAACGGATTTAGATGGAGCCCTATTTAAAGTGAATGCAGCGGTTTCTAATGCATAACCCCAAAATGATAACGGCAAATCAGTGAGAGACATCATCGATCGGACCATATCTAATAGGGTTTGATTCCGTTCAGACACACCATTCTTACTGTGGTGTTCCGGTGGCGTGAGTTGTGAAACGATTCCACTTGCTTTGAGATGCGTGAGAAAATCATAACTCAAATATTCGCCTACGATCGGATCGTAGAAACTTAATCTTTCTATTACGATGGTTCTCTACTTCATTCTGAAATTCTTTGAACTTTTCAAACGTTTCAGATTTATGTTTCATTAAATAGATATACCCATATCTACTTAAGTCATCGGTAAAAGTGAGAAAATAGCGATATCCACCGCGTTGAAACACTCATCGGTCGCATACATCGGTATGTATGATTTCCAACAAGTCCGTTGCTCGCTCCATCATACCGGAGAACGGGGTTTTGATCATCTTGCCCATGAGGCATGGTTCACATGTGTCAAATGATTCAAAATCAAGAGACTCCAAAAGTCCATCAGAATGGAGTTTCTTCATGCGCTTTACACCAATATGACCTGAGCGATTACCACAAATAAGTAGTATTATCACTATCTACTTTGCATCTCTTAGCCTCAATGTTATGGATGTGTGTTTCATCCCTTTTGAGATTTAGAAGAAATAAACCATTCACAAGAGGTGCATGACCATAAAGATGTTACTCATATAAATAGAACAACCATTATTCTCCGATTTAAATGAATAACCGTCTTGCAATAAACACGATCCGAAATAATGTTCATGCTCAACGAGGCACATAATAACACTTATTAAGGTTTAAAACTAATCCCGAAGGTAAAACTAAGGAGAGCGTCTTGCGGCCATCACATCAACTCTTGATCCGTTGCCAACGCGCATCGTCACCTCATCCCTCGCAAGTCGCCGCTCATTCCGTAGCTCTGTTTCGAGTTACAAATAGTAGCAACTGAACCGGTATCAAATACCGAGGCACTACAACGAGGGCTAGTTAGGAAAACATCAATAACATGTATATCAAATATACCTTTGATGGTGCCAGCCTTCTTGTCCGCTAAGTTCTTCGGACGATTGCGCTTCCATGACCCTTGTCCTTGCAATAGAAGCACTCGATGTCGGCTTAGGTCCGCACTTGAGCTTCTTCTCGGCGAGGCAGCGCTTGCCGCTTTTCTTGAAGGGCTTCTTTGCACCTTTACCTTTCTTAAAGGAGGGCTTGTTTACCATCAACACATGATTATCCTTTTGATGTCCACCTCCGCAGCCTTCACTTTGCGAAGAGCTCGGAGATCGTATCGATGGAACCAATGATTATGAGTCACTACAAAACTTTTGTAGGCTGGGAGGAGTGATTGCAGAACCTGTCAATCTTGAGCTCCTCTGGAATCTTCGATCCGCTTGCTCAAAGGCGTTGAGTGTAGCCCGACATCTTAATGGCGTGCTCACTAACGGAACTCCCTTCCTCCATCTTGCGCTTAAAGAACTTCTCGGAGATCTCATATCTCTCGAGCGGGCTGAGCGAAACATGGTTTTCAGCTCTTGAGAATCTCAAAGGGCGGGATAGTTTTCAAACGATTTTGAAGTTCGGTTCCATAGCAAACAACATGGTGCTCTTAATCACACCATAATCATCTTTCTTGTGATAGACAGCTTTCTCATCGGCTATAGCGATTGCAGCGAGGGGTCACCTAACGCTTTCCCAAGGACATAGTCCTTTTGTCCGCCGCATGTAATGATTCTTAGATTGCGGAACCGGTTGGTGAAGTTAGACCCATTGTTTCTAAGCTTTTCTTTCTCAGCAAAAACGTTGAAGTTGAAGTTGGACTTGGCCATGTGATCTACAGATTTGCAAGTACAATTTAGACTATGTTCATGATAAATAGTTCAACTTAATCAAATTACTAGATGAACTCCCACTAAATTCAACATCCCTCAAGTTGTTTAGTGAACACGATCCAAATTCACCACACCTAATCCGATCTTCACGAGAAGAGATGTGGTTTCAATGGTGGACAACGAAGTATCGATCATATCATTCATATGACTCATGCTTAACCTTTCGGTTCTTGTGTTCCGAGGCCATGTCAGACATGCTAGGCTCGTCAAGCTAGACCCAAGTATTTCGCGTGTGCAAAACTGGCTTGCACCCGTTGTATGTGAGCGTAGAGTTTATAGCACCCGATCATCACGTGATGCTTGGACACGACGAACTTTCATAGCGGTGCATACTTGGGAGAACACAGTTTTATCTTGATCTTTAAGTGAGTAATCTTCTTATAATGCTAACGTCGATATCTAATCATAATAAGATACATAAAAGGATAAACATCACATGCATATAACTTTATGTGACATGGTATAGCCAATCTTGGCAATGATCTCCATCTTGTGCGTTCGGCATGATCTCCATCACTTCACCATGATTGCCTCCACCACGAATAGCAACTACAACTATTGCTAACTACTTAGCAATAAAGTAAAGCTATTACATGGCGTATAAGAAGTTGACTGCAGGTCATACACAATTATAAAGACAACCATATGGCTCCTGCGGTTGTGTACTCATCGACATGCAAGTCGTGAAACATTACAAAACATGATCATCATACAATATACACATCACATCTTGGGCCATACCATATCACGAAACCACTCCTGCAAAAACAAGTTAGGCGCCTCTAATTTGTTGTTGCATGTTTTACGTGGCTTATGGGAGTAGATGCTAAGAACGATTCTTACCTACGGAAAGCCACAACGGTTATATTATGGTTGCCATACTCCGGTGTTAATCCCATGACAACTATAGTGAGAGAAACCGACATCCACAGTCGCATGTGGAACAAGCCACACGCGTCAAGTCGGAGCGGTCTCTCATGAACGACGTCGGCGTAAGGTTGGCCTGGACCGCTTCAATCTCACTATCCGCGTCATAAGAAGAACACAAACAAGAGGCTTGCAGAAAACATCAACGCGCCGCAACAACCATGTTGCGTTCTACTCGTGAAACACATCTACGCATAGATCTAGCTCGATACCCTTTGAAGGGTTTCGGCATAGTAAATCAAAATTTTCTACGAGCGAGCAGAGGAAAGCCAAGATCTAATCTAGGAGATGCAAACAACGAGAGAGATTGGATTAGATCTTCATACCCTTGAAGATTCAAGACAATGAACGCTCAGAGGAACGTGGGTGATGTAGTCGTACTCGCTTCTCCTCCTCGTGATCCGATCCGATCTAGCACCACAAGTGGCGGTGCCTCCGTGAGATGCACAAGTGCAGCACCTCGACGTCTCCTCCTTCCTCGGACCAGCAAGTAGGGTGGGGAGATAGATTGGATCTACAACACGACGGCGTGGTGTATATGGTGGAGAATTTCTGCAGCAGGGCTTCGCCTACAAACAGTCGGGAGGGAGAGAGGAGGGCAGCAGGGCAACTAGGGTTTGGAGGAAGGTGTGTGTAGGAGGGGCGCCCTAGCCCTCTATATATAGAGGGGAAGGGGGCGGCCAGCCCTAGCCCCTCCTCCAAGCCTTGGGCCGGCGGCCAAGGGATAAGGAGGAGTGGGGGATAGGGTTCTATCTCCAGTTTAAACGATTTAAACTTTCCCTTATCTAGAAATTCTATCTCTAGATTTAAACGAGTTAAATCTATCTAGAATCGGCAGGGCCCTATGGGGCCTTGTGACCCTGGCTCAATGCGGCCAGGACACTCCCTCATAGGCCCATGCCCCCTCCCGGAAGGTGGGACCACGTTGGCCCCCTTCCGGAAGGTTCTAGAAGCTTCTGGTACAATACCGATTAATCCGGAACAATTCGAACTCCAAAACTGACCGCCTTTATATGAATCTTATTCTCGGACCATTCCGAACCTCTCGTGATATCCCGGATCCCATCCGAGACTCGAACAAAAATTCATAAACCAAGTATCCAATCTGTCCTAGCGTCGAGACACGTTATGTGTGACCTGGGTTCGAGAATATGCGTACATGATCTTCTATCAATAATCAACAGCGGGTGCAGGCACCCATATTGACTCCCACACATTCATCGATGATCATATCGGATGAACCACGATGCCAGGATTCAATCAATCCCATATATATATTCCCTTCGTCTCGCGATATTTTACTTGCCCGAGATTCGATCGTCGGTATCGTCATACCTAGTTCAATCTCGCTCACGAAGTACTTTACTCGTTCCGTAATCTGATATCACTTTGTGATTAACTCCTTAACCACATGCTTGCAAGCGTGTTGATATCGACACGAGTGGGCCCGAAGTATATCTCTCCGACTTGGGAGGGACAAATTCCATCTCGATACATACAACCCAACAGATACTTTCCGATCACCTGAGAGACACCTTTATGATCACCCTCTCATAGGATGACGTTTGATGACCTCAAAGCTTTCTTCCGATACTAGGGAGTTGTATTATCTCATGGTCTAAGGAATACAATATTTGACATGAGAAAAGCTTCGCAAAGACGAACACGATGAAACGATCTAATAGCTTTGCTTAGTTTGGGTCTGTCCACCATATCATTCTCCCAATGATATGATCTCATTATCAATCGACAACTCATGTCTATGGTTAGGAAACCTTAACCATCATTGATCAATGAGCTAGTCCATAGAGGCGTACTAGGGACACGGTGTTGTTCACAAACCACACAAGTATTAAAGTTTCCGCTTAATACAATTCTAGCATGGAATATAAACTTTATCATGAACAAGAATCATAATAATAACATCTTTATTATTGCCTCTAGGGCATAATTCCAACAGGGCACGTGACCTTGTCGACCTGCGACGTTCAGTAGTAGCATCGTCTGAAGATTCATGATCCTTGTCATTAGCTTCCTCTATTGTTGGTGGAGACGGCACTGGAACAATTTCAGGTCCTGCGCTACTCTCCAACTCAAGAGAAGGTTCAATAACCTCGTCTAGCTCTACTTTCCACCCACTCACTTCTTTCGAGAGAAACTCCTTTTCAAGAAAGGATCCGATTCTTTGCGACAAACACTTTGCCTTCGGATCTGTGATAGAAGGTATACCCAATAGTTTCCTTAGGGTATCCTATGAAGACGCATTTCTCCGCTTTGGGTTCGAGCTTGTCCGGCATCAACTTCTTGACATAAGCTTCGCATCCCCAAACTTTAAGAAACGACAACTTAGGTTTAGCACCAAACCACAGTTCATACGGTGTTGTCTCAACGGATTTAGATGGTGCCCTATTTAAAGTGAATGCAGCGGTTTCTAATGCATAACCCCAAAAAGATAACGGCAAATCTGTAAGAGACATCATTGATCGCACCATATCTAATAGAGTTCGATTTCGGCGTTCAGACACACCATTGCGCTGTGGTGTTCCGGGTGGCGTGAGTTGCGAAACTATTCCGCTTGCTTTAAGATGCGTGAGAAAATCATAACTCAAATATTCACCTCCACGATCGGATCGTAGAAACTTAATTTTCCTGTTATGATGGTTTTCCACTTCGTTCTGAAATTCTTTGAACTTTTCAAATGTTTCAGATTTATGTTTCATTAAATAGATATACCCATATCTACTTAAGTCATCAGTAAAAGTGAGAAAATAGTGATAACCACCGCGCGTCGAAACACTCATTGGTCCGCATACATCGGTATGTATGATTTCCAACAAGTCCGTTGCTCGCTCCATTATTCCGGAGAACGGGGTTTTGATCATCTTGCCCATGAGGCATGGTTCGCACGTGTCAAATGATTCAAAATCAAGAAACTCCAAAAGTCCATCAGAATGGAGTTTCTTCATGCGTTTTACACCAATATGACCTGGGCAAGATTGCCACAAATAAGTCACATTATCACTATCTACCTTGCATCTCTTAGCCTCAATGTTATGGATGTGTGTTTCATCGCTTTCGAGATTCAGAAGAAATAAACCATTCATAGCAGGTGCATGACCATAAAAGATGTTACTCATATAAATAGAACAATCATTATTCTCCGATTTAAATAAATAACCGTCTTGCAATAAACACGATCCAGATATGATGTTCATGCTCAACGCAGGCATATAATAACATTTATTGAGGTTTAAAACTAATCCCGAAGGTAAAACTAAGGAGAGCGTGCCGACGGCCATCACATCAACTCTTGATACATTGCCAACGCGCATCGTCACCTCATCCCTCGCTAGCCGTCGTCTATTCCGTAGCTCCTGTTTCGAGTTACAAATATTAGCAACGAACCAAAGATCAAATACCCAGCACTACAACAAGGGCTAGTAAGGAAAACATCAATAACATGTATATCAAATATACCTTTGATGGTGCCAACCTTCTTGTCCGCTAAGTACTTGACGATTAACGCTTCATTGACCCTTGTCCTTGCAATAGAAGCACTCAGTGTCCGTCTTAGGTCCAAACTTGAGCTTCTTCTCTGCAGGGGAAACGCGCTTGCCGCTGCCCTTCTTGAAGGGCTTCTTTGCACCCTTACCTTTCTTAAAGCTGGGAGGCTTGTTGACCATTAACACATGATTATCTTTCTTGATGTCCACCTCCGCAGCTTTCAGCTTAGCGAAGATCTCAGTGATCGTATCAGTGGAACCAATCTGATTATGAGTAACTACAAAACCTTTATAGCTAGGAGGGAGTGATTGCAGAACTCTGTCAATCTTGAGCTCCCACGGAATCTCAGTCCGATTGCTCAAAGGCGTTGAGTGTAGCCCGACATCTTAATGGCGTGCTCACTAACGGAACTCCCTTCCTCCATCTTGTAGTTAAAGAATTTCTCAGAGATCTCATATCTCTCAAAACGGGCCTGAGTCTGAAACATAGTTTTCAGTTTCTCAAGAATCTCAAAGGACCCGGGGAACTCCTCAAAACGTTTTTGAAGGTCCGATTCCATAGCAAACAACATGGTGCTCTTAATCACACCATAATCATCCTTGCGCGACTGATAAACAGCTTTCTCATCAGCCGGCGCATCTACAGCAGGGGCGTCACCTAGCGCTTTCTCAAGGACATAGTCCTTTTGTCCGCCAGAGAGAATGATTCTCAGATTGCGGAACCAGTTGGTGAAGTTAGACCCATTATTCTTAAGCTTTTCTTTCTCAGCAAAAATGTTGAAGTTGAAGTTGGACTTAGCCATTTGATCTACAAAATTTGCAAGTACAATTTAGACTATGTTCATGATAACTAGTTCAACTTAATCATATTACTCGATGAACTCCCACTAAATTCAACATCCCTCAAGTTGTTTAGTGAACATGATCCAAATTCACCACACCTAATCCGATCTTCACGAGAAGAGATGCGGTTTCAATGGTGGACAATGAAGTGTTGATCATATCATTCATATGACTCATGCTTAACCTTTCGGTTCGTGTGTTCCGAGGCCATGTCTGTACATGCTAGGCTCGTCAAGTCAAACCCAAGTATTTCCGCGTGTGTAAAACTGGCTTGCACCCGTTGTATGTGAACGTAGAGTTTATAGCACCCGATCATCAGGTGATGCTTGAACACGACGAACTTTTGCAACAGTGCATACATGGGGAGAACACATTTTTATCTTGATCTTTAAGTGAGGAATCATCTTATAATGCTACCGTCGCGATCTAAGCATAATAAGATACATAAAAGGATAAACATCATATGCATATAATTTTATGTGACATGGTATAGCCAATCTCCGCGCAATGATCTCCATCTTGTGCGTGCCAGCATGATCTCCATCACTCCACCATGATTGCCTCCACCACGAATAGCAACTACAACTATTGCTAACTACTTAGCGATAAAGTAAAGCTATTACATGGCGTTTGACACACATGTCATACACAATTATAAAGACAACCATATGACTCCTGCCGGTTGTGTACTCATCGACATGCAAGTCGTGAAACATTACAAAACATGATAATTGCATACAACATACACATCACATCTTGGGCCATACCATATCACAGAAACACTCCCTGCAAAAACAAGTTAGACGCCTCTACTTTGTTGTTGCATGTTTTACGTGGCTTATGGGAGTAACATGCTAAGAACGATTCTTACCTACGGAAAGCCACAACAGTGATATTATGGTTGCCAACGTCTGGTGTAAATCTCATGACAACTATAGTGAGAGAAACTGGCATCCACCAGCCGCATATGTGGAACAAGCCACACGTCAAGTGCAGAGCCGGTCTCGCGAACGAGGTCGCGTAAAGTTGGCCTGGACCGCTTCGATCTCACTATCCCGCGTCATAAGAAGTACACAAACAAGAGGCTTGCAACAGAAAACATCAACTCCCGCAACAAGCATGTTGCGTTCTACTCGTCAAACACATCTATGCATAGATCTAGCTCTGATACCACTGAAGGGTTTCGCAGCACGGTAAATCAAAAAAATTCTACGGATGCGAACGGGAAAGCCAAGATCTAGTCTAGGAGATGCAAACAACGAGAGGGGGATAGATGAGATCTTCATACCATTGAAGATTCGCACAGCGAAACGTTCGACGGAACGTGGTTGATGTAGTCGTACTATCCTTCTCCTCCTCGCGATCCGATCTGATCCAACACCGCAAGTGGCGATGCCTCCGAGAGATGCACACGTACGGCACCTCGACGTCTCCTCCTTCCTCGGTCTAGCAAGTGGGGTGGAGAGATAGGTTAGATCTACAACACGACGGCGTGGTGCAAACGGTGGAGAGTTTCTGCGGCAGGGCTTCGCCTACGCGCAGTCGGGAGAGAGAGAGAGAGGAGGGCAGCAGCTAGGCGGCTAGGGCTTGAGGAGGTGTGGGGGGAGGGTGTGCCCCTGCCCTCTTTATATAGAGGGCTGGCCAGCTGCCCCTTGCCCCCTCCTCCAAGCCTAGGGCCGGCGGCCACAAGGGAGGAGTGGGGGGCAAGTTTCCCCCTTCTAGAAGCTCTCCCTAGGGTTTCCCCTAGGGCTTGGCCGGCTGGGCCTATGGGGCCTTGTGCCCCTGGCCCAATGCGGCCAGGGCACTCCCTCGTAGGCCCATGCCCCCTCCCAACAAGTGGGGCCACGTTGGTCCCACTCCGGAAGCTTCTAGAACCTTCCGGTACAATACCAAACAATCCGAAACAATTCCGAAATCCAAAAACTGATTTGCCTTATATGAATCTTATTCTCCGGACCATTTCGGAACCTCTCGTGATGTCCTGGATCTCATCCGTGACTCCGAACAAAAACTCATAAACCAATTATCCATTCTATCCTAGCGTCGAGATACGTTAAGTGTGTGACCCTACGGGTTCGAGAATATGCAGACATGATCTTCTATCAATAATCAACAATGTCTGGAAACCCATATTGACTCCCACATACTCATCGATGATCATATCGGATGAACCACGATGCCAGGATTCAATTAATCCCATATATATATTCCCTTCGTCACGCGATATTTTACTTACCCGAGATTCGATCGTCGGTATCGGCATACCTAGTTCAATCTCGTTCACAGCAAGTACTTTACTCATTCCGTAATCCGATATCACTTTGTGATTAACTCCTTAACCACGTGCTTGCAAGCGGTGTTGATATCGATTACCGAGTTGGTCTGAAGTATATCTCTTCGACTTGGAAGGGACAAATCCCATCTCGATACATACAACCCAACAAGTACTTTCCGATCACCTGAGAGACACCTTTATGATCACCCTCTCATAGGATGACGTTTGATGACCTCAAAGCTTTCTTCTGATACCAGGGAGTTGCATTATCTCATGGTCTAAGGAATACAATATTTGACATAAGAAAAAGCTTCGCAAAGATGAACACGATGACACGATCTAATTGCTCTGCTTGATTTGGGTTTGTCCATCATATCATTCTCCCAATGATGTGATCTCATTATTAATCGACAACTCATGTCTATGGTTAGGAAACCTTAACCATCATTAATCAATGAGCTAGTCCATAGAGGCGTACTAGGGACACAGTGTTGTTCATAAACCACACAAGTATCAAAGTTTCCGCTTAATACAATTCTAGCATGGAATATAAACTTTATCATGAACAAGAATTATAATAATAACATATTTATTATTGCCTCTAGGGCATAATTCCAACAGTTATATGCATATTTTACCATGAACATACCTAATTTTGTCAAGTTCCGAGCCAGGAAATCCAACATTCCAAACGATGGCAATGGAATCACCAAAACAATCTTCATCTCGGTGGGCTAGAAAATGTCTGGTAAGCCAATTCTTCATCCCATTTATTAGTAATTGTATCAATCAGATTGTGTATGTTGGAGATAAGGTTTTGACCTCTTAGAGTGATGATTTTTTCCTTCGTGAATAGTTCAGTATCCACTCATCAGTCCAAATATCTATGATATTGCCATCACCAACTGGCAACATATGCCTTAGGTTCAAACTTTTTATCCAACAAAAATGCACTGTCAAGTAAAAGAGTTTCATTTCTTCGGCTCTGCATTCAATAAAAGAGCTAGCTAGAAGTGTGTACCAATTGTTGATGGCAAGTCAACTTTTGGAAAGCCAACTTTTTTTAGGAAAGTCAACTTTTTAGGTTTGATCGTTTGTTTGTAAAAATTACACCTATATCCATGTCACCAAATTAGTATCATTAGATTTATGATGAAATATATCATCATTATGTATCTATTTGCTTTAATAAAAAAATTATATCTTGTATAAAGTTGATCAGATTTTGATATAGTTGAACTTTTCAAGAAAGCTAGAAATACACTCTTTCGTGTACGGAGGGGGTTGCTACATGTGTGATGGTACTAGCTATGTGCGCTTGTTGTTCCTTGGGTCATACTTGTCGAGCCAATTTGTTGTCGATAAGCGGCTCGGGTGGCATATGCTTACTTGGGGCTAGGAAAATAAAGAGAGAAAAAAATCAAGATCAAAAGAAGAACAATATATTGGACAAAGGGAAACAAAAGTTTACCTCACATAGAACAAAACATGACCTTTAACGAAAATAAAATCTTTACACCACATGAAAAAAATTAGTGTCCATGAAACAACTTACATATGCAGGTGGTACAAAAATTGGACTACAATTATACCAGTGGAACAACATATCGAGTACTAAAGAGGATCATAAGTTTAGACCAATGGGAACAAAGTTTTAACACATGGAACAAAATCATGGTTAGTAATGGAACACAATTTTGCACTAAGTGGAATAAAATCATGAATACGAGTGCGCACGTGGAACACATCAAAACTTCAGGTGGAATAAAAATTTAAACAAAGCGTAAAAAAGTTTATTCCTAACAAACAAAACAATATGAGCAAAACTGATAATAAATTAGGACAATGATCTTAGAGCACGTGGAACAGATCGTAATTACAAGAGGAATACAATTTTGGACTAGGAGAAAAAAGTTAGACATGTAAGAAATGAAATCACAACTACTATCAGAACATAATTTTAGACAAAGTAGAACAAAAACCAACAAACATAGGATAAATTGTAACTATATGTGGAAAAAATAGCTCCCATGGAACACGTCCTCGCTCTAAAAGGAAGTAAAACGTAACAAAAATGATAGTCATGGCAAAATAGACAGATTAAAGGGGAATTTTAAAATAATATGATAGAAAAAATAATGGAAGAGACATATACAAAGTAAAAAAACGAAAAGAAAAGAAGAAAAAAGATAAAGAAACATAAATCCGAGGAAAAAACAAATAGCAATGTACCAGAACATGGTATACTTCTCTATTGGGCTAGCATATACCGCCTGGTCTTTAACCGTATTTCTCAGCTTCTACTCCTCTGTTGTCTATGTTTCGCCACAACCGTCTCATTCCTCGTGAGGTTTCTCTGCTTTACTCCACCCAAAATCTTGCCATGGTAGCAAGTCTGATTTTCATGGGACCTTGTGATGGATCTCAGAATTCCCTCTAGTACTTTGTATGATCCTTTTTTATCTTTTTTCATAATTTATGTCTCTAAAGTAGACCATGGTATGCATATGTTTATGCCAATGGAATCGTGGGCAAGATCTGTTATCATGTTATCATACGTAGCTCTATCACATTGGCGCAAAGGTGCGAGTTCGAGTGTGTGTAGCACCTAGAAAATAGTATCTTTCAATCAGTAATAGCATAATCAAGTTATACATGTATCTAATGGAATAAAATCTTGTAGAAAGCATACCTTTGTTCTCTGGAAGAAGACCCTCCTATTTCACATACTCCTACGCGACATGTATTGTCTTTCTATATCTTCTTCTTGCATTATTTTCCAAGACTGAAGCACTTCCTTTCTTCGGCGGAGAGATCCTAAAATATAGAGAATCCAAGTTTTCTCTAAGCATGAAAGGTTGTTTGAAAGTTGTTTACAACTAAAAAAATAAGGCAAGATGTGTAGTGGATAGTTCTTACAGTTTAACATTCAAACTTTCATGAACTAGATTACTTGAGCTTTTATCATTCGTTCCATTTTTTCTTTGTTTATATTTATGTATTAAATTTAACTACTTAGTTTTTATTTTATTTTTTACTTTTTAGATAAGTGCACAAACATTTTTTCTATTAGATGCATGAACCAATTTCTTGAAGTCGTGAATTTGTTTGGACACATCTATATTTTGGTTCTAATATACGTGAAACTCCTTTTTGCAATGATTGGGCATTTTATTGCTCAACACAAATATATTTTACATAGTAAAATATACTTATTATCATACGTAGTTATTTTCACGGTCATGAACAATTTTCAATTTTCAAAACACATTGTTTTGCAATAAAAGAACTTTTTCTATACATCAGAACAATTACCTAAACATTAATAACTAATGTAATATTTTCATACAATATATGAAACATATTTTACGTTACATATAGTTAACAAAGTAGGGACACTATATTTGACTCTTGTTTCTTCCCAATTGTACATAATTTTTCTGTCACTTAAACTTTGTCATGTCCCGTAAGTCAAGAAGAATGTAAGAAAATATAGAATTTGTTATTATGTTATGTACAAAAAATATGACGGAAAATACACAACTGTAGTTTTTTTTTACTTTGTCATGACTCATACTTTGTGGTTATTATGTCACTTTTTTCGTTGTGTGGGTCAACATGTAATTATTTGTATTCCAAACATAAATTTTTAATTTAACAATGTAAAAAAAGATGGGTGCAATATAACATACTATTCATACTAGGTGTTGAATAGCATTTCTAACAAAGTATTTATAGACTATAGAGACTCAATAATTAAGCATGATTTAAAATAACTATTGTTACCCTTAAAATAAAAATAGAAGATGCAAACCATCCACACTGAGGAACAAGTCGACTACTGTTTTTAAGAATCTATGGCGGAGCTAAAAAATCCACCCTGAACCATTTTACAATCACAATAGAGAATAAAGTTCTTTAGAATTTCCACATCCGAGCAAAACTTGAAAAATAAAAAGGTTATAAAGCTAATGAACAAAAGCCCGATATGAGAGAGAGGAGAGAGGCGACGACTAAAATCCATATAGGGCTCCTTCCCTCTGTTGGCAACGCCACAGGTCCGTCTCGCCTCCAGTGGTTTTAGGGCCTTGGAGGCGTGGCGGACTACGGTCCCTCGCCGACGGGAAGTATCGTGTTTTGTGTACACTGTTGTTCAGTGTCTTCTTCAAGATATAGAGGCAGCGGCTACGTTCTAAAGTCAAAATAAGATTCTTCACGTCCTATCCTCGTTCTAGTGGTGTGTCTAGCATCGGACGAAGACGCGTGGAGTCGTGTGTCTGGTGGATCTCTTGGGATCCGTTCATTTTTCGTATTTGTTGGTGTGGTTTGAGGCTAGTCTCTTCCTATCTATGTTTGTCATCTTCGGCTATGGTTGTTAATCTGGTGCGCTGGTCATTTGGGGCTTAGCACAACGACTTCTGATCCGTCTAGTACAACAAACTCTATTATGACATACTTTGTCCGCCTCCAATGATGGAGGGGTGAGGACGGCGGCGCGCTTTCGGCTCATGCTAGTGTTTGTAGTCGTCATTAGGTGATCCAATGACCTATTTGTAATTTTTATTACTTTTAAGACTATTTGTACTGCTATTGATGATTGTTAATAGTTTGGTGGAATTTCCAAAAAAAAAGTCAGGCTTGAGACAAAACCCAGCACTGGAAAAGAAAGAGAGAACAAAAGAGCCCATCGCAAATCCAGAATTGGCCCGATGGGCCGCAGCCAACAGCCATAGAGTGGCGTGCCACCACAGAGCTCCTACACTCTTATCCACTCAAAAAAAAAGCTCCGACACTCCTCTGCCATCTCTGTCTCGCCACAAGGCCCACAACCGTCTCATTCCTCGTCGGGTTTCTCTCACCGTCGCTATCTGCTTAGTCCACCGCGCGCCGCCCACCAGTCCACCACCCAGACCCCACCCTCTCCTCCTCCACCCCGTCGCACCGGCGATCCCCGCCGTCTCTTCCCCTCCTCGGTAAGCTGCCGGACGACCCGATCCTCCTCGCCGCTCCTCCCTTAACCCCTAGCAGTTTCCCCGTTTCCATCCGACCCTCTCGTGTGTTGCGCCCCTTGTCAGCTGTCGCTTAGGTAGGTCAATCGCGGTCCTGTGGAGTTCGTCCGCGCTTGCGGGCGACGAAATTCCAGTTCCTTATGTGCGATTAGGGTCGGCGTGTCAGCTCGAAACGTCGTCATCTTCGCCCGATTGGATTGCGGCCACCGTGTATACTTTTCTGCGATGGTGCTGCTAGGGCTAGGGCTATGGGTATCATTATCAAGTAATGATCTCGGTTTAGACTAGACAGGGACTGGGAGAGACGGTAGAAGAGACTGACAGTCATGGGCGGGTCATTAGTTAGGGCTTGACGATTAGAGAAAGTGACGGGGTCTTTTTCTATCATTTGTGTAGCATCAGGTGGGTCCGGATCACTCCAAATCATTTGATTAGACTCAGCTGCGCACCACAGGTGTTGATCTCCTTGACCATGGCTTTGACTGTTTTTATTTTAATTTCGGAGTATATATTCCAGTTGTTCCTTTGCTTATTGTCGGAATAAATTTATCAGAATTATTCTCTTTTTGCATCCAGTTTGGTTGCTCGAGCAGATGGATCCTTCGGAATTGGATGGCGAATCAAGGAAAATCAATAAGCCTAAATGTACTTTTTGCCCCCCGCCACCTTATTTATCTTATCTCGAATGGATCCCTTATCTGTATGATCTTATTGTTTTGGATCAAGTACTATTTCAACAAATTGACAGATATTGTTTCTTGGTTCTGTTTGCAGATTCCAAGTTTACGCAGCAGGAGCTTCCAGCATGCAAGCCACTGCTGACACCTGGAATTGTAACTATCCCAGTCACCAACTTGTTTTGTTTTCAGATATGCATTTGCTCTATTACACATGGAGTTTATGAGCTCCTTGTATGTGGTGATATGTGGGCATGCATAGGTCATTACTGCTTTCTCGCTCATCGGCGTCCTATTTGTTCCGATTGGGATTGCATCTCTGTTTGCATCACAGCAGGTTAAATGAAAATTTCCTTGATCATATTAGATTTCCCTGTTGTCATTCTTTACGGTGCATTTATTTTGTTCTGTACCTTCTGTGATGTAGGTCGTCGAACTGGTGGATCGATATGATATAAGTTGTGTGCCCGTGGATGACAAGATCGGATTCATTCAGAACTCCAACATTGACAAAACATGCACAGTCAATTTGACTGTAAGTTTGCAATTAAAATGTTTTCTCAGTTATTACATATTTACTTGTGATGGCTGTCCTTATTGCTTCTGATGAGATGCAGTGTTTTAATATCGTTTTTTAATGAACTAACTGGTTATTGTATACCTTTTAGGTCCCTGAATACATGAAGAGTCCAATCCATGTATATTACCAGATTAGCAACTTCTATCAAAACCATCGAAGGTATATTCCAAAATGAAATGCTGTATTGGAAAAATTATATTCCTTTCCCGTGTGGTTCTCAATTAGTGATTTGCAAGGAACATGAGAAAATTCATTTCTCACCTTTATTGCATTTTATTAAGACACTGTCGAACTTGATCAATACTGGCCTGTTAGAATAAATTGTGTTAGACATACTCAGGCCAATTGTTGCGCTCTTTTCCTAGGTATGTGAAAAGTCGAAATGACAAACAACTGCTGTATAAGAATGTGCATTTGGGAATAGAATGTGATCCTGAAAGTCATGCCGCCGGTGGTGCTCCAATTGTTCCATGTGGCCTTGTTGCTTGGAGTCTGTTCAACGACACATATACAGTTAAGGTCAATGGGGAGACTATTGAAGTGAATAAAAAGGATATAGCTTGGAAGAGTGACAAGAACAACAAATTTGGCAATGATATCTATCCTAGTAACTTCCAGAAGGGAAGTCTCATAGGTGGTGCTAAGCTAAACGAGAGCATTCCAGTACGTGAATTTTCCTCTTTCTGGAATATATGGCAGATCTCCATTATCATCGTTGTACACATAAATTTCTAGATGTTTTACTCGTTACTCCTTGTCATAATTTTTAGTTAAGTGAGCAAGAAGATCTCATCGTTTGGATGAGAACCGCTGCCCTCCCAACTTTCAGAAAGCTATATGGCAGAATTGAGAAAGATATCATGGCAAATGATAATATAACAGTAGTTATTCAGAATAACTATAACACATATAGTATTGGAGGCTCAAAAGCGGTGGTCCTTTCTACTGCATCTTGGATTGGAGGGAGAAATAACTTCATTGGTATTGCGTATCTGACCGTTGGTGGTTTGTGCCTTTCCCTTGCTTTGGGCTTCACAGTTCTGTACATGGTTAAGCGAAGGTATGTTTCATAATTTGCTCACTGGTATTTGGCCATACAGTTTATGCATCCAAAACATGTTTTTAAGCGTTCATGCCACTTACTTTCATCGACCCTTTGTTATCTACTTGAATGTATGTTGTTCTATTTGATTGAGCCAATGCTATTTTTGGTCCTGTCAATTTCAGTGAGATGAAGAAAATACTACAATTGAATCAAATTGTGTTTTTATCTTTCCATGATATAGAAGCTTGAGCTCTTGTGACCAGCTTGTTGCATATGAACAATTATAACCATTATATGAAATTTGGCAATTGATTATTTCTGATGGCTCTAATCGTTGCACCAAGATAATCACAATCACATTCAGTTATTTTCAGGACCCTTGGAGACCCCTTGTACATGTCATGGAACAGAGATGAATAGAGATACCCATCTATATCAAAACTAATAGACTGAAGTTCCTTTCTGGGAATAAAAGAACATTTCAGTGGGTAAATTTCTTCCAGTTGGATCTATGGCTGTTTGCTCTTATTCCCATTCAACGTGCTCGTGATGGCTCATAGGGAGCCGTAGTAGTATGATACATATATGAGGCAAAATGTACTGTAATCTGTTGTCTTAGATCTTATCTGACCATGCCGAGAGTTTCTGAATTCTGACTATGGAGTATAAGCTAACAAAAGTGCGCTCTGGTACCAGATATTCATAGGTATTCTTGCAGTTCCTGTTTCATGCTTCAATATTTTTACCACACAAAAGGTATCTGTGGCGCTAATCTTACTGTTCACGAATGTCCTGCAATTTCTTCTTGAATGTCTTTTGTCTGACTAACCCAAACAGCATGACTTATCCTGTAAGACAGTAACTGAACTTACAAGGCATGAACAGTTGCGACAGATCATTTAACAAAACTGTAAATATTTGTACCAAGAATAGTTTAGTCACTCTCAAGTGATAGTATTCCTGAAGCAAGCTGGCATTGATTCTGTAACCGCTTTATCAGATGGTCGACAGGTGAAGATACGAATTTTGCTCTTGGATCGAACATGCTTAACAAACACTGGAGCACAGTATCTTGAATTGTCTTAATGTTCATGTATGGTCGTCATTGGCAGGACAGGATCACAGGCTCCATTCTCCTAGTGCACATTGCAGGGTTTAGTTCCGTGACCCCCTCTTCCTGAATAATCATAATGCTGCTGGTCAACGTCCTTTCTTATTTTTTTGGAACAGAGTGAGTAGAAGGGAAAAATTAGCCTGGAGAAAACACAGAACATACCTTTGCAAGGTTCCTGAAGTAAATTCTCGTGTAGTTTCCCGTTTGGAAGAAAGCTTCTATTAGATCAGCCAGAACCGTTTAGGCGTGACATTAGGTTCATTATTATTAGTACTGGCACAAAGAATAGCATGTAGGTTGACATAACCTCTGGATCGGAAACTTTGAATCTCTTGTCAGTAATAGTTGCATCAACTATTTCTGCACCTGCATCTGTGACATACTGCTCATGGCGTAAACACAGAAATGTACATCAGTTGACCATTTATTTTAAAAAAATTGTAACTGCTGCAATATGAATTGATGCTACCTGTAACTTGTACAGTAAATTTCTTTGACAAATGTCAACACTCCCTACAGCTGTAGATACAGTACATTGATGATCATCAAGTATATCTATGTTTTGGTGATTTTCTTGCTTAAATGGATCAGAAATACATGATTCCATTGGTGTAAACTTGCATACATCTGTGTATTCAATCCCTGCTACTATGGGTTTGAAACGGGTGCTGAGGTTCGCAGCTGCTTTGCTTAAGCACAAATAGTTTGTCTTAATCTGCATTAAGTCACAATTATCTTATTTGCATTAGTCACAATTAACTAATGACCCGCCCATGAATCACAGCAGAGAATAAACTTTAGATCCGAGCAAAACTGAATAAAATGACTATAATAGTAGTAATAAAAAAAGACATACCTCAGACAAAACCCAGCACCGGAAAAAGAGTGAAACAAGATAGCTCATCCGAAATCCCGAATTGGCCCGATGAGCCTCTCAGCCAGAGCGTGGCGTGCCACCACAGAGCTCCTACACTCCTGTCCTGTGCCGTCTCTGTCTCGCCACAGCCGTCTCATTCCTCGTCGGGTTTCTCTCACAGCCGCTCTCTGCTTTTAGTCCACCGCGCGCCGTCCACCAGTCCACCACCGAGACCCCACCCCTCTCCTTCTCCACCCCCTTCCTCCACCCCGTCGCACCGTCGATCCCCGCCGTCTCTTCCCCTCCCAGGTAAGCTGCCGGGCGACCCGATCCTCCTCGCCGCTCCTGCCCTAACCCCTAGCAGTTTCCCCTGTTCCATCCTACCGTCGCGTGTGTCGCGCCCCTTTGTCAGCTGTCGCTTAGGTAGGTCAATCGCGGTCTTGTGGAGTTCGTCCGCGCTTGCGGGCGACCAAATTCCAGTTCCTTATGTGCGATTAGTTTCGGTGTGTCAGCTTGAAACGTTGTCATCTTCGCGCGATTGGATTGCGGCCGCCGCGTATACTTTTCTGCGATGCTGCTGCTAGGGCTATGGGTAATTGGGTATCATGATCAAGTAATGATCTCGGTTTAGACTAGACAGGGACTGGGAGAGACCGTAGAAGAGACTGATAGTCATGGGCGGGTCATTAGTTAGGGCTTGATGATTAGAGAAAGGGACGGGGTCTTTTTCTATCATTTGTGTAGCATCAGGTGGGTCCGGATCACTCCAAATTCCCCTTTGCACCACAGCAGTTGGTCTCAGTGGACCGTGGCTTTGACTTCTTTTCTCGAAGTATATATATTCCAGTTGTTCCCTGATTCTAATTATATTTGCTTATTCTCTGAATAAATTTATGAAACTTATTTTATTTTTGCCTCCAGTTTGGCTGCTCGAGCAGATGGATCCTTCGGAATTGGATGGGGACTCAAGGAAAACCAATAGGCCCAAATGTATTTCTTGCCCCCTGCCACCTTTATATATTTATTTAATCCTGAATAGATGTCTTATCTGTAAAATGATCTTTCTACTTAAAGTACTATTTCAAGAATGAAATTGACGTGTATGGTTTGGTTCATTCTATGTGCAGATTCTAAGTTTTCGCAGCAGGAGCTTCCAGCATGGAAGCCAGTACTGACACCTGAAACTGTAACTATCCCAGTCACCAATTTCTTTTGTCTTTCAGATATACATTTGCTCCATTACACATGAAATTTATGTGCTCCTTCCGTGTGATGATATTTCGCCATGCGTAGGTCATTACAACCTTCTCTCTCATGGCCTTCCTATTCATTCCGATTGGGCTTGCGTCTCTGAATGCATCACAAGAGGTTAGGTGCAAATGTCTTTGATCATATTGGTTTTGATTCTTTATGGTGCATTTGTTTATTTCGTACCTTCGCTGTGATGCAGGTTGCTGAACTGGTGGGGAGATATGATATAAGCTGTGCGCCTGTGGATGACAAGATCGGGTTCATTCAGAACTCCAAGATTGACAAAACATGCACACTCAATTTGACTGTGAGTTTGCAATTAAAATGTTTTCTCAGTTATTACATATTTACTTGTGATCCCTTATTGCTTGTGATGTTAAGATGCAATGTTCTAATATCATGATTTTTTAATGAACTAACCGGTTATTGTATGCCTCTCAGGCGCATAAATACATGAAGAGTCCAATCCATGTGTATTACCAGATCAGCAACTTCTATCAAAACCATCGAAGGTATATTCCCAAATGAAATGCTTTATGGAAAAATGATATTCCTTCCCCGTGTGGTTCTCAATCTGTGGTCTGCAAAGAACTTGGGAAAATTCATTTCCCACCTGTTGCATTTTAGTACGACACTTTTGAACTGGATCGCATGTATTCATTTGTCTACTACATTCTGTTGTATTTATTTTGATAGTTTCCTGTCAGAACAAATTATGTTGACATACTCAGACCAATTGTTGCCCTCTTATCCAAGTTATGTGACAAGTCGAAATGTCAAACAACTGCGGTATAAGAATGTGCATTTGGGAGAAGAATGTGGTCCTGAAAATTATACCACTGATGGAGCTCCAATTGTTCCATGTGGCCTTGCTGCTTGGAGTCTGTTCAACGACACATTTACAGTTAAGGTCAATGGGAAGACTATTGATGTGAATAAAAAGGATATAGCTTGGAAGAGTGACAAGAAGGATAGATTCAGCAATGATATCTACCCTAGTAACTTCCAGAAGGGAAGTCTCATAGGTGGTGCTAAGCTAAATGAGAGCATACCGGTACGTGGAATTTTCCTCTTTCTGGACTATGGCAGATCTCCGTTATCATTGTTCTACGCATCATCTTCGAGATATTGTACCCATTAATTATTATTCTTGTCCCATTTTTTAGTTAAGTGAGCAAGAAGATCTCATTGTTTGGATGAGAACTGCTGCTCTCCCAACTTTCAGAAAGCTATATGGCAGAATTGAGAAAGATATCATGGCAAATGAAACTATAACTGTCGTTATACAGAACAACTATAACACGTACAGTTTTGGAGGATCTAAAGCGGTGGTCCTTTCTACTGCATCTTGGATTGGAGGAAGAAATAACTTCATTGGTATTGCGTATCTGACTATTGGTGGTTTGTGCCTTTCCGTTGCTTTGGGATTCATAGTTCTGTACATGGTTAAGCCAAGGTATGTTCCATAATTTTCTCACTGCTATTAATGGACATTACAATTTATCCATCCGAAACATGTTTATAAGCGTTCATACCACTTACTTTCACAAACCCTTTGTTATCTACTTGAATGTATTTTGTTCTATTATATTAAGTCATGCAGTTCTTGGTTCTGAAAATTTCAATGAAATGAGGAAAATACTACAACTGAACCAAATTGCGTTTTTATCTTTACATGATTTAGAAGGTTGAGCTCTAGTACCACTGACCAGCTTGTTGCATCTGAACCATTCTATGAAATTTCGCAATTGGTTATTAGTGATGGCTCTAATTGTTGCACCAAGATAATCACATTCAGTTATTCTCTCAGGACCCTTGGAGACCCCGTGTGCCTGTCATGGAACAGAGATGAATAGAGATACCTGTCTACATCAAAACTAATAGACTGAAGTTTCCTTACTGGGAATAAAAGAGCATTTCATTGGGTAAATTTCTTCCAGTTGGATGTATGGCTGCTTGTTCTTATTCCCATTCAATGCGCTTGTGATGGCTTTGGAGCCGTAGTAGCATGATACATATATGAGGCAAAATGTACTGTGATCTGTTGTCTTAAATCTAATCTGACCATGCCGTGAGTTTCTGAATTCTGACTATGGAGTATAAGCTAACAAAAGTGTGCTCTTGTAGAAGATACTTATAGTTGTTCTTGCAGTTCCTGTTTCATGTTTCCATATATTTACCACACAAAAGGTATCACTGGTGCTAATCTTACTGTTCACGAATGTCCTGCAATTTCTTGTATGTCTTTTGTCTGCCTGTAACCCAAACTACATGACTAATCCTGTAAGAAAGTAACTGAGCTTACAAGGCATAACCAGTTCATATATCAGCCTCAAAAGAAGTTGTGATAGATCATTCTATAAAACTGTAAATATTTGTACCAAGAATAGTTTAGTCATTCTCAAGTGATAGTATTCCTGAAACAAGCTGGTATTGGTTGTGTAACCACTTTATCAGATGATCGACAGGTAAAGATAGGCTTTTGCTTCTGGGTAAGTCAATGGATGACTATAGTGATATGTCTTTGTCAAGTACGCAGTCTAACATGCTTAACAAACACTGGCGATCAAGCCACCTTGTCAGTAACCTACAAAATTAGAATAGTTCCACACTTCCACTCTTTTCCGAGCACAGTAGCTTGAATTGTAATAATGTTCATCTAGGGGCGTCATTGGCAGGACAGGATCGTAGGCTCCATTGGCGTGGATATGCTCCTACTGCACAGTGCAGGGTTTAGTTCTGTGACCCCCTCTTCCTGAGTAATTATAATGGTCCTAGTCAACATCCTTTCCTATGGAGGTACTGGTTTAATTTAATAGAAGGGAAAAAATTAACCTGGAGAAAACAAATCACATACCTTTGCAAGGTTCCTGAAGTAAATTGTTGTATAGTTTCCCGTTTGGAAGAAAACTTCTATTAGATCAGCCAGAACCAACTGGGGCTGGGACATAGCTCCATCAAACCAATCTTATAAAAACAAGATAATTCGTTAGACCATTACTACATGAAACCATATGACACATTCAGGTTCGAGCATATCACACTGACTAAACGTAGATATTTTCTTGTGTATAAACACGAAAAGTAACTGTCATTACCAAGTGTCTTTGAAACTCCTATTCTCTTGTCAAATCTCCATATACTTTGGTTAGTAATAAAACTGAAACAAGAGTCACGGCCCACATTAATATTCTCAAGAAATGTGGATAGCTTGTACTCTGCAGGATCTGAGGCATATGTCTGATCTATGACCACATCTACTGTCTGAAAGGATGAACCAAACTTGGTTAGATGGTAGTAAACAATTGTGAGACAATAGATCATTTGTCATTTCACAGAATGTTTTCTTATATAAGTGATCAAGTTAGTTTTACAATGTTAAAGTTCATATAAAATCAGAGTCAAATAGTAGAAAATTGTTTTTTTAGCATCATCTCAAATGTTGATCTGGCTGACGTTTTAGCAGTAGCGTGGCATTAGGTTCATAATTATTTGTACTCACACAAAGAATAGCATGTAGGTTGTCCATATCCTCAGGATCGGAAATGTTGAATCTCTTATCAGTAATAGTTGCATCAACTATTTCTGCGCCTGCATCTGTGACATACTGCCCATGGAATAAATGCAGAAATGCACATCAGTTGTCCACTTTTTTTTAAAAAAAATTGTAACTGCTGCAATATAAATTGATGCTACCTGTAACTTGTAACTTTCTTTGACAAATGTCCACACTTCCTACAGTAGTAGATACAGTACATTGATGATCATCAATTATTTGTATTTTGGTGAAAATTTTGCTTAGATGGATCAGAAATGCATGATTCTATTGATGTCAAGTTGCATACCTCCGTGTATTCAATCCATGCTACAACCGGTTTTAATCGGGTGCTGAGGTTCGCAGCTGCTTTGCTTAAGCACAAATAGTTTGTCTTAATCTGCATTAGGCACAACTATCTTAATTTGCTAGAGGAATGAAGAAATAGACTTGTAAATTTCTACAAGCTACTACAGCCTCTGTTCCATATTAAGTGTCAGCTGCTTTAGTGCAACTTTGTACTAAATCAGCGACACTTAATATGGAACGGAGGGAGCAGCACATAAATTATCTCCCCTAGCTAGTAGACAAAAACTTGTTTCCAGAATCACCCTTTCGAGATAAAGTAACATTTGCTGGTCTTAACTGCATCATATACTGCATTAGCCCTGTCTTCGGAATTTGTGAACGTTCCCAGGTATTTGATCCACTCAGCCCTCTGGACAGAAGCAACATCAGTTTCTGAAGTGTAGATAGAGTGAAATCTTCCCATACCTTGCAAATGGATCAGAAATATCAGGTAGTAATTCACCTGCAAGGGTGTATCCTCTTCTGAGGGTACATAAGCTGCAAAATTGCAGCCTTTATCTTCATCTGTACTGCCCATGAAGTGTGTGCTAAACTGCGAGAGCTTCTGTGCGTCTGTCCTGTTCACAAGCTGCACATCTCCACTTGCATATGCTTGGAGCACACACTGAGAGGCAACTTGAGCTGAGGTTAACCCCTTTAGGTTTTCTAGCACTCCAAGTAGCTGCATACATGCCAACAGTACTCTTGGGCTCAAATAGATAAAGCATTCTAAACAGAACAGAGGATTTATTTATCTGAATTTGGCTAGCTCCTGCATTGCTCACCTCGAAGAATGACACTGCAAGCAAAGCAAAGGTGGAAACTACATTACTTACTCTGATAAGTTCTGTCGTGCCTATACACTGATACACGGTGCACTGACTGCTCCCTACCTGGAGAAGCCATGGTGTCGACGGAGTAGCTGGCGATGGGGATGATGAACGACTTGATCCTCCCCGTGCAGTACTTGGTCTTGGCCGCCATCTTGGACGTGTTCTGCAAAGTCGTAGCATGCATCATAGTACTAGTACAAACGCCATTGCCCTGTAGGAGTAAGACAGATGAGTTAACGCTGAAAAGAGAGTTTGAATGTGTACCTGCATGAGAAGGTAGCTCTTGCCGTCCCAGGTATTCTTGATGACCTTGAAGCCCTGGCCATAGTATATGTGGAACAGCTTCGCGTCCTCCGCTCTGGACACAGGCCCGACAGCCTTCGCCGGCGTGCTCGCTCCCACCGTCCATGGCAGGATGAGAGCCTGCCACAGCGCCGCCCACAGTACTGCCTCCATGCAGCCACACCGGCGCCGGCAAGCCATTGCTGCCCGGCCGGTCTCTTTCTTCGAGCTCCTAATTTGGCGCACCTAGCTAGTGATAGTGTGAGTGAGATGAGTATGAGCGCCCGTGACAGACAGGGTGTGTCTGTTTTGGAAGGGCTGGAGCGTCAGGCTCCTTTTGTCACGGCGCAGAATCGGTGGGATTCTTGTGAGCGAAGTGGAGCCGATAGACCAATCAATTCCGAATACACGATGCTGTGGTGGGCGGGCGGTGCTGCACCGCACGTGGTGGCGCTGTTCCTGCGCGCTTTGGATGGTTTCTTCTTCTGGCAACTAGCAGCTGACTGCCCGACAGAATTTCAGAAAGGAGCAAAAACTAATCTGATTTGAAATTTAACATTCCCAAATCGAATCGGAACCATGGTTTTCTTCTCTTATCCTTTCACCAGTCAGTAATTGTGGATGTGCAATCTAATGGATAAGTCTGTCAAGCTTGCCATGATCATTTCCTGGTTTTACATGTGGATGACCATTTCCTGTTTGAGTCTTGCTTTCGGTGTCCTCGCTCTCCTCTCAAACTTAAAGGAACTGAAAACACAAGGATGATTTTGTTTGGGTATCGGCTAATCCTTGCCGTGCTTGTGTTTTCATTTTCTTAAGTTTGGAAGGAGGGTTTTACATGTAGTTTTTTTTAAAAAAATCAGGGTTTTACATGTAGATGTTTCTCTGCGTGGCAAGTTAGTTGTGTATGACAATGAACGAAGACAGATTGGATGGGATAATTCAGAATGCAGCAAGCCGCAATCACAGAAGGGCTTTCCCTTCTTCCTCTGAGGAGCATTGCACGACAGACATGGTTAGTGATACTCTACATAGTAGATAATACCATTGTGCCCTATCTAGGGTTGCAAGCGGGGCGGGCTTGCGGGCAGCCTTTTTGCCTAAGCTCCATACGCACAGTACAAATTAAGGATTGATTTCTATCGCTATGTCTAGTATATTTTGTACTAACCGTTTCGTTTTGCGGGCTTAAGCAGGCCCCGCACCTGCACCCCTAGCCCTATCCCATCTACGGTCACTGGCCATAAATCCCGCTGTTTGTTGTACTATTCGTTTGTAATGTACCGCATTGTATATACGCAAGAAGAAATGTATATGTATTATTCAGCTAAAGAATGACCTTTAAGTAAGCTACTGAAGGCTGTACTGTATGTCCTGTAGACGTGCAGTTATCCATACAATTCTTCACCCTGATTCGCCTCACTGCAAGAGAAAGCATCTTACATTCTCTTATTCCCATCACCGTATTATAGTATATCAGCATCACATTGTCAGCCGTCTTCTCGTGGTATTATAGTTATTAGTGTTTAACCTCTTGCCATCGGCATCATGTCTTCAGTCTACAAAAACTTGTTATGACGGCGTGCCGAGCGAGGGACGTGGTTCTAGTAAAACTTCTGCATCGAGCTCCTTGTTCTTCAGTTAAGGTACGACCGCTGGTCGATCTTCAGCAGCTCCTCAGTTTTGGTTTCATACTATACATCTTCTTCGGAGCTAAAACTTTAGAATTCGTTTTGGTTGGGGTGCGCCAGGCCCAGGCAGCAGTGCAACGCCTGGGCGACACGTTAGGGTCCCAGCAGCAAGCTACTGTGGCGGACCCTACCCCACAAAAAATAAATTTAATATCGTTGTGGGCACTTGGCCCACATATCAGATATTAAACTGATAAGAACAGATACTACACTTGATCTTAGCCAAAAGGCCGAGAAAGGTATGCTTCTCAACGACGCCCAGGGTGGGGTTTTATAGCGTGCTTCGGCCTCCGTCCTGGTCTCGCTGGTCGAGGTGGGACTAAACGAGTAAGCGTTGCACCTGGACAGCGCGCAGCACAACCTGTGTTTTGAGCGGCTCTGTTCGGGGTGTGGTTACGGATGGGCCGGCAATGTAAGCCTCGTAGTAGTAGAGGCTCATCAAGCCTGATGCAGCACGGGCTCGTGGCTCACCCTTTCCTTCCAATCCAAAATACAAAATATATACTCCACTAAAAACAAAACTCAATCCGAAGGTGTAAGTTAGAAGGGATTCTTGCTGAGTAATGAAATGTGGCAGACTCCTTTTGCCATGCCACAACATCGGTGGGATTCTTGCTGAGTAATGCTCTTGTACCGTCGTGGTAAAAGAAAAACAATCATGGAGCAGTCACTCGGTACTCACTGAAAGAACACATCCATACCACAAACTGAACTGAAGACAGACAAGCTAGCCATCGATCACCTACCATCGGCTAATCTACTACTACAACATGAGCAGCAACCGCCATTAACTACTTGAACATATAACAAACTAACAGACCATCCTTGTCAAGTCCTAAGCTTCTGCTCACTAAGCTAGCTAGACTGTCAGTCATCTAGCTGATCAGTCGCGCGAGCGTGACATGTAGTTGGTGACGGCCTTGGTGCCCTCGGAGATGGCGTGCACGGCGAGCTCCCCCGGCAGCACCAGCCGCACCGCGCTCTGCACCTCGCGGGAGGTGAGCGTGGAGCGTCCCGCGTGCTTGGTCAGCCTTGCCGCCTCCTCGGCGAGGCGCTCGAACATGTCGGCCATCATCATGTCCAGGATCTCCATGGTCTTCCCCGACGCGCCCAGGTCCGGGTGCACCTGCTTCAGCACCCGGTACACGAACGTCTTGTACCCCATCTCCGGGGCGCTCCCGCGCCGGCGACGGCCCTGCTTGGACGACCCCTCCTTCTTCAGCGCCGTCGATCTCCTGCTGCCGGACTTGGGCTTCTTCTGCGTCGGCGTCTCCGGAGCCTCCGGCGCCGGCTTCTTCTTCTTCTTCTCCCCTTGCTCTGGCTTCCCGGTTTCCTTCTGCTCGGGCTGGTCCTGGTTGCCGGAGGGGTCCTCCTGCGTCTCCTGGCTCTGCGCGGACACCGGCACCACCACTGGCGGCTCCGGCGACTTGGGGCTGGCGGGGTCTTGCCCCTGCCCGCCCTTCTTGGTCTTCTTGGCCACAGGGGCCTCTCCGTCGGGGGTGGTGACCTCCACCACGCGGACGGCGGTGGAGCCGTGGACGTCGACGACCTCCGGCTCCGGCTGGGTGTCGGAGTCGGGGAGGATGGTGGTGGCGACCTGGAGGGTCTCCTTCACCACCTTGGTCTTCACCACGGAGCTCACCACCTTGCGTCCGCGTCGCTTCGGGGCCATGGCTACCGGCTAGTGAGTGAACTGGAGTGGCCGGTCCTGGAGTGAACTGGAGTGGCTGTGGAGAGAGACGATCGAGGACAAGTGTGCGTGCGTGAGCTTGGTTTCGAAGCTGGAGGCGGAGCTTTATGAAGGGAGCTGGGAGTGACACGCGGTACGCCGCGGTCGGACACGCGGCGGGGGGCGAACTGACATGGGCGACGTGGTAACATGTGGTAAACTTGTCTGGAATACACTACAGACTGCCTGCCGACTCGGGGTCCGTGAACCTCGTCTGAAGATTTCGTTGTAGGCGCGCCCGCCTGAAGCAGGTTTTGAATTTTGAACCAGCAGGCTAATATAAGCTATAGTACTACTTCCAGATCATTCATCGGTTCAGTCTACCATGTTCTCGGTGCTCTCCAGAGTTACACGTTTGTTCACAGGTTTTGCTTACTTGTCGTCTCTCAATGCACGCACTGGGCTCTACCGGCTGATGGGCATCTGCATTCAGTCCCATGCCGCGCTCTTAATAAAAATACAAGTTTTTTAACAGCTCTTCACAAGCAGGTAGTAATACTATCAGTGACACATCAGCAAGCGTGAGTGCAGCAGACCATCTCCAGTGGCACCTTACGGCATCTCCGATGAGGTGACCCATCTGTTCGTTTTGGTCTTTATGTGTCGGCTAGGGATAAGCCAAAAGACCATTGTTCGCAGCCGGTTTGTTTTAGGCAGAGGTGCGTCCAACGAGATGACCCATTTGATCTGTGCTGGTCATCGGTTCTTTTTTACATGTCAAGCAATCTAACTATTTTGAACTGAAAATAATGGTGTACTTCACAATCAAATAAAATTTAAACAAATAAATAAACAACATAGTTTACGAGCAAACATAGTTCACAAACAAATAAGATTAAAGGTGATGACTAGTTAGTTTTATATGCGAGCTTATATATGCTCAATCAAATCCGCTTGACGTCGATTGTGAGCATTCCGATCATGGATCTTATGATGCATATGGAAGAACTCGTCAAACGATATCGGAGATGACGTTGGCTCAACTAGTTGGCCCTCAAATAAATCTCCACCCTTGGTTATAGAGGCTCTCATATTATGCATGATCGCATAACCAATCATCACTTTTCACATGGTCTCATGGCTCCAAAAATTACATAGATTAAATCTAAGATGGAGCCGTAAATAGGTGCAGTCATGTACACGCGCAGTTAGGCCCCTAGTGATTGATCCTAAGAACAGTTGTGCACAAGGAAGGGGATGAATTAAGCCTAGTGCCTAACCACTGCATATATTTTTGAGGTCTCCATAACTTCCCTATAGCATGCATATAAAGAACAAGGTCATGAGAGCAGCGTTTCTACCATGCACGGGATATAACGTGCATGGGCCCACTTTTCTCTCTCGTCTAGTCTTGTCATATATGTACTATTACATGCAGAATCTGTACTATACATTCATCTCTTGCATGCATATTAATCCATTCCTAAACTTTAAACCTCCGCATTTTTTGGATTAAAACTCTAACTTATATTATGTTCGAACATTTGAGTTCCTAACGATGAGAGCTTCAAAGCAAGTCCAATATTGCATATGTTTTGAAAAGTCTTAAATTTCAAAATATGACACTTGATGATACTTTATGAAACAAGATATTTTTAAACCTGTCGTATTCCGTAGTCACCTGTTTTATTTTATATGCATAAAAGAGTAGCATTGTGTACCATGGTGTATCATAATGTTACATTGTGTGATATCGTGAGTTATTGCTTGACAATATACTACAACATTTCAAAATAGTTTATCTCAATTCATCATTTAATAAATAATCTTGTTATATTGAATATATTTTGTTACATTTATGGGAAAAATTATAATAAGTTTTTTATGAGAAAATTATATCAATCTTTTTTTAACACGTAAATTATAAAAATCTTGTTATATTGAATATATTTTTGATTAATTTTTTAGATTTGGAACTTACTGGAACTTGATATAACTTTAAAACCATGAAAACTACTAAAGCACTATGTCACATAATGTAGAACTAGTTATGATGAATATATTTAAAATTTACTATAGTTTATTGCGTAACTTTATTTTGCATGTGTACATGTAGTTTCACCAAGTTTCATAGAGATCCATTATGTTTCAAAGATTTTTTTTAAAACTTGGCAAAACATATTCAAAATTGGTCTTATTTTGAAGTCCTTGTCATTTGGATCAGAAATATGCAATAAAAACATAAAATAAAAATCTAATTCAAAATATACGGTATAAACAAGTTTTGAATCTTTTAACAAAGCCATAACGGGTGAGAGAAGAGAGGAAGTTTGCATGCACACAATAGATGTATAGTAAATGTGATTGATGTGACATAAAGTAACCAAATCAAAAAAATGTACAAAAGAATATAACGAAAGGAGGTCCTTCATGTCCGAATCACAATGCCATCTTATGGTCTAGCTATGCACGGGATCTACCGTGCACGCTAGACTTTCATTTATGACAAGGTCATCCCGCATCTACTTCAACAAGCCATAGTGCAACCCTATCTATATGAAAACAAAACAAGAGTACAATATGTATCTATAAATATCTCAACATAACAGCAAATTCATCATCTCATAATCAAATATCCACCATAGTAATTGCATATATTGAACCGTAATTATGTAGGGCGGCTCATACATATTAAAACAATGGTAATACATGGAGAGATTGGATCAAGTTACCACCACAAATCCATAGTATAGGGGGTGGACTACTCTTCTCTCATAGTGGAGAGTGACATGGAGGCGTTGGTCAAGGAGGAGAGGATTTCAAAGGCAATTATGGTAGGATCCCCCCTTCAATCTTCCTCCAGCGACAAACTACAAACTTTGTATTTCTAGGTTTCACATATCCGCCTCTAAACATCACAAAATGAAATATAAGGGGGTATATATAGATATTCTAGGGGATATTTTTGGTGGAAGGATTGTCTTGCACAATTTAAATCTTTTAAAGAAATCACATCTGGCAGTATTGGTGATGGAAAAACTATTGCACTCTGGTAGGACAAATGGCATGATGATAAAATTAAAGAAGACAAGTACCCGTACCTGCATTATTTTGCTCTCAGTGAAAATATTACTGTGAATACAGCCCTTGCTATGGCCTCAACATATTACTTGTTTCAACTTTCACTTTCCATTATTGCTCACCAAGAATTGCAGTCTCCATGATGACTTTAACAAAATTGAGATATCACATGAGCCTGACACATGGGACATTCATGGATGTACTGCAGCCTACCGACAAGAATGATTTACAGGAAACTGATTGGTGAACATGATACACCACAACCTATTCTTGACATTTGGAAAACCTGTAATCTCCCATGACATTTTTTGCTTGGCTATTACTTCACAAAAGGCTCAACATGAAATATCTCATGGACAAGAAGAACTTTTATGTGGAATATAATGACTGCGTCCTATGTGACACTTGCCGAGATGAAAACATTGATATATCTCTTCTCTGAATGTTCTTTCAGCCAAAGTTTCTGGTTGGCATTAGGAATTGAATGGAAAACTGATCTATCCCTACATGATATGATCAGTGATATAAAAGTAAGATACTCAATGGAGTTCATCATGGAGATTTTTATCACTTGATGTTGGAGCCTATGAGACCAAAGAAATGACTCCATCTTTGAACAAATGATCCCATCTATACCTAGATGCATTTGTAAATTTAAAACTTACTGTTCAGATATTGCATAGGGAAAAACCAAGTTTGAAAGAAGGGATGCAAGCATGGCTAGATACATTATGAAAAATTTAGTGGCTTTGTGGGAAGGCATGATGTAAATATTCCCCCTATATATTTAATAAAGATAAAATGACACAGTAGGGATTTTCCCTATTGTAGGCATGTCAAAAAGCGGTGCGTGAAAGATTTAGGCCAACCAGACGGTGAAGGTGGGATAACCCCTCCATGGCATATCCATAGTGGGCTGCCGCGTCATGGGCGCTACTGGACGGCCCATTGACCTCCTTATTCTCTACTTGGTCATCAGTGGAGGATCTAGAAATAGAGCAAGCCCCATGCCGCCAAAAACTAAGAGGAAAGAAATTAGTAAAAAAAACTCTCGTATAATATCACAAAAAAATTGGTACACTTGAAAAGGTGAACATATTAATATCCATTGTCAACGGTCCACTTTGTGGAGTTGATTCAGTCTTTGTAGCTTGCTTGATGAGTTTCCTTCGTTTGATGATTTATATTTATTGATTGGTGCGATTTTGGGATCACCAGATAAAATCTATTCTTCTTTTGTTCCTAAAACATGATAAACCAAAATCAATTCAATTGAACTATCGAAAAAAATCTGAATATTTACCTAGTCAAGGGGGAGCCGCAGCCAAGACAAAGAGCAGTCATCTGGAGTTCTGCAGTTGGACACTTGGACTAAGGAAGTGACTAGCGGAGGAGGCAGAGCCGTAGCCAGGACGGATCTTGGCTGAGCACGAGTAGAGGAGGCGCAACCGCCGGACGAAGGTTGCGCGATGCGGAAGATTAGGAGGCAAGAGCCGGTGACCTGGCAGAGCAGGGATGGGGTCCGGGCCTCTGGTGAGGCCGGGGATGGTGAAAGTGTAAGATGGTTAACCTAGAGGGGGGTGAATAGGTTTCTATAAAATTCTTTATAATCTTTTGCAAGTTTTAGGCTTTGCGGAATATAAGTGAGCCTAAAAGCAAACTAGGTGAGGCAACCTAGATGATGAACAAGATACTTCAAGCTCGAAGGCTATCACAAGGTAAACAACACAAGTAAGAGATCGGTTAAGAAATAACCGAAGCACGCAGAGACGAAGATGTATTCTCGTGTTCACCACCTTTGGGAAGGGGGCTACGTCACGTTGGAGAGGTGTGAGGTTCCACGAAGGATTCCTCACGCGCCACAAAGGCTCACCTTCTTCTCCGAGCCTATCTCACGAAGGAATAGCTCACTTACTCATGGTAGACTTTAAGATAGTCTCCAAACTCCGGGCGACCCTAGCCGCCTAGGGTTTCCCACAAACCCAAGAGTAACAAGCTAACTCGATGAACTCAAGGGGGAATGAACTTTGGCTTGGTGGAAACGTAGATCGGGACCTCCTGTTCCTTTCTACCAAAGGGATTTGGATTTGGTTGGGTAGAATGGGAGATCCTCAAGCTTTTGTGTTTCAACAATGGGGGAGAGAGAGAGCTTCAAGAAATGGATGTTATACTGAAATTTCTAACCTCATAGTTGAGAAGAAAGGGGTATATATAGTATGGGTGGAAAAAGAGCTGTTTGGGGGTTCCTGCGACAAAACCGGCAATAAGTCCGGTCGTACCGGGTTGCTCGCCGGAATTTCTGGCGACAACTCCGGTGGACCGGACCACACGCCGGAATTTTCGGCGGCGACCGAAATTCCCGGTGAACAACCGAAAGGCTATTCGGTAAGCCATATCGATGTGCACCAGGAATTTCCGTGGCATCGGAAATTCATGACAACCGGCGCCGCTTTCTTTCGATTTCGCAGTAACCCTTTTTGACTCAATTTTCAAGGTTGTTTTCTATCTTTCTTCGAATGGGTGTGTGGTGGTGGTGGATGATGATAGGTATATTTGGTGTAGAACATCCCCAAAGAGCACATCGAGATCATCCCTCTTAATAGTGCGGTGTTTCCTATTTGACTCAAGAGTAAATAAGATAAAATAATAAACAACAACACCAGATCTTCGTAAAGAAACGAATGGGGGGTCACCCATCACCTATCACCAACAACCTATGGACTCTCACCTATAGAGAATCTAATAGAAACATTAGTCCATTCTCTAGCTCCGATGTCATAGTTAACCAAAACACTAGATAAGGGCTAATTGCCCTTTTAATCTCCCCCTTTTTGGTTAACGATGACAAACCGAGCTAGAGTCAAAATATGATATTATGATAAGATTAGATCTAGCACATAATAGCAAGCACATGGTGATAGGAAATCCAAGTACAATAATGAAGGGTTTCGCAGCATAGTAAATCAAAATTTTCTACGGAAGCGAACAGAGGGAAAGCCAAGATCTAATCTAGGAGATGCAAACAACGAGAGAGATTGGATTAGATCTTCATACCCTTGAAGATTCGCAATGAGCGTTCGTCGGGCGTGGGTGATGTAGTCGTGCTCGCTTCTCCTCCTCGCGATCCGATCCGATCTAGCACCACAAGTGGCGGTGCCTCCGTGAGATGCTGCGTGCGGCACCTCGGCGTCTCCTCCTTCCTCGGACCAGCAAGTATGGTGGAGAGATGGATTGGATCTACAACACACGGCGTGGTGTATATGGTGGAGAATTTCTGCATGAGGCTTCGCCTACAAGCGGTCGGGAGGAGAGAGGAGGCGGCATGGCAACTAGGGTTTGGAGGAAGGTGTGTATCGGGAGGAGGCACCAGCCTCTATATATAGAGGGGTGCGGCCAGCCCTGCCCATCCTCCAAGCCTATCTCTAGTTTAAACGATTTAAACTCTCCTTATCCGAAACCCTATCTCTAGTTTAAACGATTTAAACTTATCCCTTATCTAGAAACCCTATCTCTAGTTTAAGCGAGTTTAAACTTATCTAGGATCGGCTGGGCCTATGGGGCCTTGTGCCCCTGGCCCAATGCGCCAGGACACTCCCTCATAGGCCCATGCCCCTCCCGGAAGGTGGGGCCACGTTGGTCCCTTCCGGAAGGTTCTAAAGCTTAGGCAATACCGATTAACCGGAACAATTCGAACTCCAAAACTGCCTTGCCTTATATGAATCTTATTCTCCGGACCATTCAAACCTCTCGTGATATCCGGATCCCATCCGAGACTCAACAAAATTCATAAACCAATTATCCAATCTATCCTAAGCGTCGAGACACGTTAAGTGTGTGACCCTACGGGTTCGAGAATATGCGACATGATCTTCTATCAATAATCAACAGCGGGTGCAGGCACCCATATTGACTCCCGCATTCATCGATGATCATATCGGATGAACCACGATGCGATTCAATCAATCCCATATACATATTCCCTTCGTCTCGCGATATTTTACTTGCGAGATTCGATCGTCGGTATGCGTCATACCTAGTTCAATCTCGTTCACTGGCAAGTACTTTACTCGTTCCGTAATCCGATATCACTTTGTGATTAACTCCTTAACCACATGCTTGCAAGCGGTGTTGATATCGATTACCGAGTGGGCCAAGTATATCTCTCCGACTTGGGAGGACAAATCCCATCTCGATACATACAACCCAGATACTTTCCGATCACCTGAGAGACACCTTTATGATCACCCTCTCATAGGATGACGTTTGATGACCTCAAAGCTTTCTTCCGATACCAGGGAGTTGTATTATCTCATGGTCTAAGGAATACAATATTTGACATAGGAAAAGCTTCGCAAAGATGAACACGGTGACACGATCTAATTGCTTCACTTAGTTTGGGTCTATCCACCATATCATTCTCCCAATGATATGATCTCATTATCAGTTGACAACTCATGTCTATGGTTAGGAAACCTTAACCATCATTGATCAATGAGCTAGTCCATAGAGGCGTACTAGGGACACGGTGTTGTTCACAAACCACACAAGTATTAATGTTTCCGCTTAATACAATTCTAGCATGGAATATAAACTTTATCATGAACAAGAATTATAATAACAACATCTTTATTATTGCCTCTAGGGCATAATTCCAACAGTCTCCCACTTGCACTAGAGTCAATAATCTAGTTTACATTTGGCAACAATCTCACACCCATGGCACTGAGGTGCTGATCATGTTTTACACGTGGAAGAGGTTTAGTCAATGGATCTGCGACATTCAGATCTGTGTACTTTTCTTGATCTTGATCTCCATCGCTATATAATCTCGGATTATATGAAACTTGCGTTGATATGCTTGGTCTTTGGATGATATCTTGGTTCCTTGGCGAGTGCTATGGCGCGGTGTTGTCACACAATATCTCCGATGGGTCCAATGCACTTGGAACCACGCCAAGCTTCGATGACAAAGTTTCGATCCAAACTCCTTCACTTGGCGCTTCTGCGACCATGTATTCCGCTTCTACCGTAGATCCCGCGATCACGCTTTGCTTGCAGCTTCTCCAGCTCACAGCTCCTCCATTCAAAATATACAAATATCCTGTCTGAGATTTACAATCATCCTTGTCGGTGTCGAAACTAGCATCGACGTAACCTTTTCTGACGAAATTGTTCATCACCCCATAGACTAAGAACATTTCTTTAGTCCTATTTAGGTACCTTAGGATGTTCTTCACGGCTGTCGATGTTCCACTCTGGATCACTTTGATATCTGCTTTCGTCAAACTAAGAGCATTAGACACATCCGGTCTAGTACACGGATGGCATACATGATGGAACCTATGGCATGACATAAGGCACTTTGCTCATAGCTTCCCTATCATTTACCGTAGGTGGACCGAGCCTTGCTCAATATCTTACACGACAACATAGGCCTTTGAACCTTTCAATGCCTTATCCATTCTGAACCTTTTCGAACTTTGTCTAGGTATGTACTCGCTTAAAGCTATCAGCGTCTTTGTCTATCTCTATAGATTTTGATGCCCAATATATAAGCAGCTTCACCTAGGTCTTTCATTGAAAACACTTGTTCAAATAACTCTTCACATCGTTAAGCATGTTGATGTCATTTCCAATAATCAATATGTCATCCACATATAGTACCGTAAGCGTCACCGAGCTCCCACTCACTTTCTTGTAGATGCAAGCTTCAGAGCAATTTGGAACAAATCCAAAGCTCTTGATCACTTGATCAAAACGAAGGTTCCAACTCCGAGATGCTTGCTTGATCCATAAATGGAACGCTGAAGTTTGCACACTTTATCGACATCCTTAGGATCGACAAAACCTTCGGGTTGCATCATATACAACTCTTCATCAATGTTGCCATTGAGGAAAGCTCTTGACATCCATTTGCCATATTTCATAATCATGAAGCAGCAATTGCTAATAAAATCCGAATGGACTTAAACATCGCTACGGAGAGAAAGTCTCATCGTAGTCAACACCTTGAAGTTGTCGAAAACCTTTCGCAACAAGCGTGCTTTATAGACGGTAACATTACCATCGCGTCCGTTTTCTTCTTGAAGATCCATTTGCACTCAACGGCCTTTCGCCGCTAGGAGGTCCACCAAAGTCCATACTTGGTTTTCGCTCATGGATCCCAATTCAGATTTCATGGCTTCTAGCCATTTCTCGAGTCTGGGCTCATCATCGCTTCCTCATAGTTCGTAGGTTCCCGTCTTCTACTAACAAGACAGTCAAGACAGGTTGCCATTACCACTCGGGAGGGGCACGCGACCTTGTCGACTGCTGACGCTCGATGCGACATCGTCCAAGCTTCATGATCCTTGTCATTAGCTTCCTCTATCGTTGGTGCGTGACTGGAACAATTTCAGGTCTGCGCTACTCTCAATTCAAGAGAAGGTTCAATAACCTCGTCTAGCTCTACTTTCCTCCACTCACTTCTTTAGAGAAACTCCTTCTCAAGAAAGGAACCGTTCTTCATGACAAACACTTTGCCTTGGTTACGTGATAGAAGGTATACCCAATAGTTTCCTTAGGGTATCCTATGAAGACGCACTTCTCCGCTTTGGGTTCGAGCTTGTCCGGCATCAACTTCTTGACGTAAGCTTCGCATCCCCAAACTTTAAGAAACGACAACTTAGGTTTAGCACCAAACCATAGTTCATACGGTGTCGTCTCAACGGATTTAGATGGAGCCCTATTTAAAGTGAATGCAGTGGTTTCTAATGCATAACCCCAAAATGATAACGGCAAATCAGTAAGAGACATCATCGATCGGACCATATCTAATAGGGTTCGATTCTGCGTCAGACACACCATTGCGCTGTGGTGTTCCGGGTGGCGTGAGTTGTGAAACGATTCCACTTGCTTTGAGATGTGTGAGAAAATCATAACTCAAATATTCACCCCCACGATCGGATCGTAGAAACTTAATCTTTTTGTTACGATGGTTCTCCACTTCATTCTGAAATTCTTTGAACTTTTCAAACGTTTCAGATTTATGTTTCATTAAATAGATATACCCATATCTACTTAAGTCATCGGTAAAAGTGAGAAAATAGCGATATCCATCGTCAAACACTCATCGGTCCGCATACATCGGTATGTATGATTTCCAACAAGTCCGTTGCTCGCTCCATCATACCGGAGAACGGGGTTTTGATCATCTTGCCCATGAGGCATGGTTCGCATGTGTCAAATGATTCAAAATCAAGAGACTCCAAAAGTCCATCAGAATGAGGTTTCTTCATGCGCTTTACACCAATATGACCTAGACGACAGTGCCACAAATAAGTAGTATTATCACTATCTACTTTGCATCTCTTAGCCTCAATGTTATGGATGTGTGTTTCATCCCTTTCGAGATTTAGAAGAAATAAACCACTCACAAGAGGTGCATGACCATAAAAGATGTTACTCATATAAATAGAACAACCATTATTCTCCGATTTAAATGAATAACCGTCTTGCAATAAACACGATCCAGAAATAATGTTCATGCTCAACGGGCACATAATAACATTTATTAAGGTTTAAAACTAATCCGAAGGTAAAACTAAGGAGAGCGTCTGACGCCATCACATCAACTCTTGATCCGTTGCCAGCGCGCATCGTCACCTCATCCCTCGCAAGTCGTCATTCCGCAGCTCTGCTTCGAGTTACAAATATTAGCAACTGAACCGGTATCAAATACCTAGGCACTACAACGAGGGCTAGTAAGGAAAACATCAATAACATGTATATCAAATATACCTTTGATGGTGCCAGCCTTCTTGTCCGCTAAGTACTTCGGACAGTTGCGCTTCCAGTGACCCTTGTCCTTGCAATAGAAGCACTCGGTTTCAGCTTGGGACCAGACGAGCTTCTTCTCGGCAGGGCATTACGCTTGCGCCGCCCTTCTTGAAGGGCTTCTTTGCACCTTTACCTTTCTTAAAGGAGGGCTTGTTGACCATCGGCACATGATTATCCTTCTTGATGTCCACCTCGCAGCCTTGACTTTGCGAAGAGCTCGGTGATCGTATCGATGGAACCAATCGATTATGAGTCACTACAAAACTTTTGTAGCTGGGAGGAGTGATTGCGAGAACCTGTCAATCTTGAGCTCCTCGGAATCTTGCGATCCAGTTGCTCAAAGGCGTTGAGTGTAGCCCGACATCTTAATGGCGTGCTCACTAACGGAACTCCCTTCCTCCATCTTGCGCTTAAAGAACTTCTCGGAGATCTCATATCTCTTTAACGGGCCCGAGTCTGAAACATGGTTTTCAACTCTTCGAGAATCTCAAAGGGCAGGATAGTTTTCAAAACGATTTTGAAGTTCGGTTCCATAGCAAACAACATGGTGCTCTTAATCACACCATAATCATCTTTGGCTGATGATAGACAACTTTCTCATCGGTAAGCTTGCGATTCCGTGAGGGGTTACCTAACGCTTTCTCAAGGACATAGTCCTTTTGTCCTCCGAGAATGATTCTTAGATTGCGGAACCAGTTGGTGAAGTTAGACCCATTGTTTCTAAGCTTTTCTTTCTCAGCAAAAACGTTGAAGTTGAAGTTGGACTTAGCCATGTGATCTACAATATTTGCAAGTACAAATTAGACTATGTTCATGATAACTAGTTCAACTTAATCAAATTACTAGATGAACTCCACTAAATTCAACATCCCTCAAGTTGTTTAGTGAACACGATCCAAATTCACCACACCTAATCCGATCATCACGAGAAGAGATGTGATTTCAATGGTGGACAACGAAGTGTCGATCATATCATTCATATGACTCATGCTTAACCTTTCGGTTCTTGTGTTCCGAGGCCATGTCTGTACATGCTAGGCTCGTCAAGTTAGACCCAAGTATTTCGCGTGTAAAACTGGCTTGCACCCGTTGTATGTGGCGTAGAGTCTATAGCACCCGATCATCACGTGATGCTTGGACACGACGAACTTTATAGCGGTGCATACTTGGGGAGAACAAAGTTTTTATCTTGATCTTTAAGTGAGGAATCATCTTATAATGCTACCGTCGCGATCTAAGCATGATAAGATACATAAAAGGATAAACATCACATGCATATAACTTTATGTGACATGGTATAGCCAATCTTCGCGCAATGATCTCCATCTTGTGCGTTCGACATGATCTCCATCACTCCACCATGATTGCCTCCACCACGAATAGCAACTACAACTATTGCTAACTACTTAGCGATAAAGTAAAGCTATTACATGGCGTATAAGAAGTTGACTCATGTCATACACAATTATAAAGACAACCATATGGCTCCTGCCGGTTGTGTACTCATCGACATGCAAGTCGTGAAACATTACAAAACATGATCATAGCATACAGTATACACATCACATCTTGGGCCATACCATATCACAGAAAACACTCCTGCAAAAACAAGTTAGGCGCCTCTACTTTGTTGTTGCATGTTTTACGTGGCTTATGGGAGTAGATGCTAAGAACGATTCTTACCTACGGAAAGCCACAGCGGTGATATTATGGTTGCCAAACTCGGTGTTAATCCCATGACAACTATAGTGAGAGAATCGACATCCACCAGCCGCATGTATGGTACAAGCCACACGTTAAGTCGGAGCGGTCTCATGACGACGTCGCGTAAGGTTGGCTGGACCGCTTCAATCTCACTATCCCGCGTCATAAGAAGAACACAAACAAGAGGCTTGCAACAGAAAACATCAACGCGCAACAACCATGTTGCGTTCTACTCGTGAATCACATCTACATAGATCTAGCTCGATACCCGAAGGGTTTCAAGCATAGTAAATCAAAATTTTCTACTGAAGCGGAGGAAAGCCAAGATCTAATCTAGGAGATGCAAACAACGAGAGAGATTGGATTAGATCTTCATACCCTTGAAGATTACAAATGAGCGTTAAACGGAACGTGGGTGATATAGTCGTACTCGCTTCTCCTCCTCGCGATCCGATCCGATCTAGCACCACAAGTGGCGGTGCCTCCGTGAGATGCACACCTCGGCGTCTCCTCCTTCCTCGGACCAGCAAGTATGGTGGAGAGATGGATTGGATCTACAACACGACGGCGTGGTGTATATGGTGGAGAATTTCTGCGTGAGGCCGCCTACAAGCGATCGGGAGGGAGAGAGGAGGCGGGGCAACTAGGGTTTGGAGGAAGGTGTGTATCGGGAGGCGCACCAGCCCTCTATATATAGAGGGGTGCGGCCAGCCCTGCCCATCCTCCAAGCCTATCTCTAGTTTAAGCGATTTAAACTCTCCCTTATCCGAAACCCTATCTCTAGTTTAAACGATTTAAACTTATCCCTTATCTAGAAACCCTATCTCTAGTTTAAACGAGTTTAAACTTATCTAGGATCTGGGCCCTATGGGGCCTTGTGCCCCCCCAATGCTGCCAGGACACTCCCTCATAGGCCCATGCCCTCCCGGAAGGTGGGGCCACGTTGGTCCCCTTCCGGAAGGTTCTAGAAGCTTCGCAATACCGATTAATTAACGGAACAATTCGAACTCCAAAACTGCCTCGCCTTATATGAATCTTATTCTCAGGACCATTAGGAACCTCTCGTGATATCCGGATCCCATCCGAGACTCGAACAAAAATTCATAAACCAATTATCCAATCTATCCTAGCGTCGAGACACGTTAAGTGTGTGACCCTGAGTTCGAGAATATGCAGACATGATCTTCTATCAATAATCAACAGTGCAGGCACCCATATTGACTCCCACACATTCATCGATGATCATATCGGATGAACCACGATGCCGATTCAATCAATCCCATATACATATTCCCTTCGTCTCGCGATATTTTACTTGCGAGATTCGATCGTGATGCAGTCATACCTAGTTCAATCTCGTTCACAGAAGTACTTTACTCGTTCTGTAATCCGATATCACTTTGTGATTAACTCCTTAACCACATGCTTGCAAGCGGTGTTGATATCGATTACCGAGTGGGCCCGGAGTATATCTCTCCGACTTGGGAGGGACAAATCCCATCTCGATACATACAACCCAACAGATACTTTCAGATCACCTGAGAGACACCTTTATGATCACCCTCTCATAGGATGACGTTTGATGACCTCAAAGCTTTCTTAGATACCGGGGAGTTGTATTATCTCATGGTCTAAGGAATACAATATTTGACATAGGAAAAGCTTCGCAAAGATGAACACAATGACACGATCTAATTGCTTCGCTTAGTTTGGGTCTGTCCACCATATCATTCTCCCAATGATATGATCTCATTATCAATTGACAACTCATGTCTATGGTTAGGAAACCTTAACCATCATTGATCAATGAGCTAGTCCATAGAGGCGTACTAGGGACACGGTGTTGTTCACAAACCACACAAGTATTAATGTTTCCGCTTAATACAATTCTAGCATGGAATATAAACTTTATCATGAACAAGAATTATAATAATAACATCTTTATTATTGCCTCTAGGGCATAATTCCAACAAATAAGGGAACTGCAGAGTTGTCCAAACACACACACACAAATGGTTCGATAGAGCAGATAAAAGCACAAGCCCATGAGATACAAACGAGCAAAGTAGGGCTTGTGCAAGAGGCAAATCAGAAGAAGCGACTCTACTCTTTCTCCCCCTTTGGCATCGAGACCAAAAAGGAAGAAACGAGCGGAGAGACTGACCTAGCCAGCGAAGTTGTCCTCATCGTCATAATCATCATCTCCTTCCTCCTCCTCTTATTCGTCACCCTCCTCGTCGTCCTCGTCCTCATCATCATCATTCCCTGTAGATGCAGCCCGACGCTGAGAGGATCTGGAAGTGGCAAAACCGGGGAACATAGATGGATCAAATCCCCTAAACATGTCCTCATCCAGCGGGGGCTTCTCAAAGTTGACATAGGGGACAGGAGCTAGAACATTTCCCAAGTCTGGCACTGGGCTCTGTCAAGAAAGCATTGTGATGCCTCCTGTTCTCCTGACTGAGCTCCAAACTACGATGGGCAACATCATAGGAGGAGCGACACATATCCCACAAGCTGTTGAAGAACAGGGCAAGACCTTTCTTGCGAGGAAGAGCACGGGGAAGGTCCCTACGAGAGCGTGAACCACTAGCAGACAAAGGATCATGAGCATGCTTGGTTCAGCGTTCAGACGGCATCATCTGAGGGAGATCCACATGAGAGCCCCGACGAGGTAAGGTGAAATCCTCCATATCTTCACGCGGACCTCTAGGGAGAGCAGCTACAGGAACGGTGGCCTCAATCAGACGCTGAACATACTGACAGAAATTGGGAGTCATGCGCTTCTCAATGGACCGTTGAATCTCATAGTAGATGAAGTCACACACATTGATCTTCCGGAGGCGGCGAGGCTCACAGTAGTACAACAGATTCTTGTGGTGACCGCGGACATTAACAGCATCACCAGCCTTGCTCACAAGAATGTAGCGGAAGAACCGAGCAAGCACCATGTAATAGTAGTACATCCCTGACAAGCTAGGAGGTTGATGGCTGGGATCAGTGGGATAGCAGAAAAGGAGCTGGTTGTCACTGAAGGCCTTCTCAGAATGAATGCAGAATCCAGAGACACTGTCAGGAGGGTAACCCAGGGCATGGCAGAAAGCATCAAAAGAAGCCGAGTACGGCTTGGTGCCGGTCATCCAAGTGACAGTGCGAGCATCATCAGTGTGAAAGTAAGCTGTGCAGAAGAACTGGCGAATGAGATCTGGCATTAGATTGACCTTGATAGTAGCAATAGCAAAGATATCCATCTGCTTCAGGGCCACATCCACATGCTCGAAATCGGAGGAGAGGTAATGAGCATAGTGGTCCTCATTGAGATACTTGGGAGGAACAAAGAAACCCCGCCGCATACGAGTTGGCTCATTGTAAAAGTCATCCCAAAAGCACTTCTAAGTGTCAGTCCAGAACATCTTGTCGGTCCCTTGATGAGTACGGTTGGGAAAGCGGTACGGTTTCTGCCTCCTCAAGTCCCACCACTGATTCACAGTAATATCCGAAACAATATTGTAGTTGGGAGGAACTTCTTCTTCAGTAGGACCAAGATTGGACTTGCCCTTCATAGCGGATCTTCCAGCAGAGGCTTTCTTCTTCTATCCACTTGCAGATCCAAGACCCCTGTGAGAGCAGCTTTCTCTAGCTGACGCTGAGTGAGGCGAGGAGGAGGAGGAGGAGGCTGCTAAATAGTAAGCTTCCTCTTTTTGCCGGTGTCGGGCTCAAAGTCGCTGTGGTCAGACTCTGCACAAGAAGCACACAAGAACGCAAGGCAAAGAAAGCAAATGAGTGTATATGCCATAGAAGAGCTCACAAGAACACATAATGAAGGTTGGGGCAAGCGCATGGATAGAAAAATAGGCGAAAGAAAAATTTCGGCTCCAGGTCCGGCGGAACCGACCCTATCGCCGGAATGATCGGCGACGGGTCCGGCGAACCGAAAGCTAGACTGGAATTTCCGGCGAGCATGTCGGTCGACCGGAGCTGTGACCGGAAATTTCGACGGCGGGTTCGGCTCGACTAGGACTGGGACCGTAGGGCAATCGACCGTGAAACTATCCATGACTTAGTACTTGCGCAAACAACATCATGAGAGAGAATAGTGGGTGAAACTAGGGTGATGCTAGCCTAGTTACTCTACTAGGAGGATAGAGAGAACTAAGGAAGCACAAGAGACCATGAAGGCTAGGGTTTCACCACCAACAAGAAAGGGAACGGAGAGAGGAAAGAGCAAAAATACCCTCGGATGCCGAAGACGAAGCCATGCCCCTCCCTTGCCAAGGATAGGCACGAAGAAAGCACCACACGAGAAAATGGGGAAGCACTCCCCGATCTCCCAATGCGGGCAAGGAGAGAGCAAAACCTTTGGTGAAAAGACTTGTAGAGGCCCGATCTACAACTTAGTGAGTGGGGAGGGTTTTGGGTGGAGGGAAGGGCCTATGGGGGGTGGGGAAGCTTGGGACGGCGGCCATGGAGGAGGGGAGGGCGTGGGGAAGAAAGAAAGGAAGAGGATGGAACTTCCCCACACGCGGGCTATAAATACCCCCCTCAAAAAAATTGGCAATAAGTCCGGTCGGACCGGTGCCCACGCCAGAATTTCCGGCGAGAACATCGGCGAACCGACCTGGTGACCAGAAATTCTGGTGGCGACCGAAATTTTCGGCAGAGAATCGAAAACATGTTCTGTAAGGGTTTTCGGTCTGATGCCGGAATTTTCGACGGTCGCCGGAATTTTCGGTCGTCAGGCCAGCGAACCAGAATTTTTGCCAACAAATTTCTAAAGACAGCGAAATAAGTTTGTTTGATGTTTTGGAGATGAAATATTGTGAGGAATCATATGAGCATATACACAAGATCCAAATGAAGACCAGATAGAGAGCACTATCCATAAGGCAAGGTCATGAAAAACAAAAGCGAAGAGCGACCATGGACAAAGGATTTAGCTTGAAGCAACAATGCACCCAATACACAAAACCGACCATTTAGCGGAGGATTTCTCCCCTATGTTTAAGCACACATTTCATGGCGCCTCAAAGATAGATGCTTGGACCCATATCATGACACGTGATCAATTTATGTTGCACACATAGGTAAGCATCAAACCAAGATATGGTAAGATGACCATCCCTACATGTGTTGGACAACTAGTCTACATAGCACGTTAAGAGCAAGAATATAGTGCAAGAAGCAAATCAATCCAAGTTTTGGGGATCTAGGATACCGAGTTCTCGCCTCAACATGACAAACCGAGCTTCATCCAAAGGCTTCGTGAAGATATCGGCCAATTGGAACATCGTACCCACATGAGTGAGATTGATATCACCATTTGCGACATGGTCACATAGGAAGTGGTGGCGAATGTCAATATGTTTGGTGCGGCAATGTTGGACGGGGTTGTTGGCGATCTTTATTGCGCTTTCATTGTCACATAGAAGAGGCACCGTACCAAGAGACACACCATAGTATTTCAAGGTTTGCCTCATCCATAACAATTGAGCACAACAAGATGTCGCGGATATGTATTCGGCTTCGACGGTGGATAGGGTTGTGGAGTTTTGTTTCTTGGAAGACCAACTCACCAATGACCGACCAATAAATTGGCAAGCCCCGGAGGTTGATTTCCGGTCAACCTTATCACCTGCCCAATCGGCATCCGAATAGCCAACAAGCTCAAAGGTTGACCCCTTTGGATACCAAAGCCCGAGAGTAGGAGTGAGAACAAGGTACCTAAAAATCCGTTTGACCACCATCAAGTGGCACTCCTTGGGAGCGGATTGAAAACGAGCACACATTCCAACACTTAACATGATATCCAGCCTAGAAGCACAAAGGTAGAGCAAGGAACCAATCATAGAACGATATACCTTTTGATCCACGTCCTTCTCACCTACTCCAAGGCCAAGTTATCCATTTAGTGTCATGGGTGTCTTCATGGGATTAGCCTTGACCATCTCGAACTTATTGAGCATATCCTTAATGTACTTCTCTTGAGAGATGAAAGTGCCATGATGAAGTTCCTTTATGATGAAGCCTAGAAAGAACTTCAACTCCCCCATCATGGACATCCTAAATTTCACAGTCATCAACTCGGCAAAAGCTTTGTTATGAGATTCGTTAGTTCCACCAAAGATAATATCATCAACATAGATTTGAACAATAAATAAGCCACCCCCTTTAACCCGTTTGGTGAAAAGGGTGGAATCGACCTTACCCACGCTAAACCCATCCTGAGTAGAAAATCCCTAAGGTGCTCATACCAAGCACGAGGAGCTTGCTTTAGTCCGTAGAGAGCCTTATGGAGTAGATACACATGGTTGGGATAGAGTGTGTTTTTGAAACCCGGGGGTTGAGCTACATATGCAACCTCTATCAAGGGACCATTAAGAAATGCACTATTCACATCCATTTGATAAAGCTTGAAGTTATGGAAAGATGCATAAGCAAGCAAGATATGAATAGCTTCAAGACGAGCAACAGGCGCAAAGGTGTCCTCATAGTCAATATCTTCTATTTGGGCATACCCTTGCGCCACTAACCTTGCTTTATTTCTTGTGACGACCCCGTTCTCATCTTGCTTGTTCTTGAACAACCACTTGGTCCCAATGACATTGATGTGAATGATCTTTAGGCCTCTCCACTAGAGACCAGACTTCATTGCAGGTGAAACACTCGAGTTCTTCTTGCATGGCAATGACCCAATCCGGATCCTCCAAAGCCTCATGAACCTTAAGGGGCTCAAAGTTGGACACAAAAGTATGATGTCCACAAAAGGTTGTGAGGTTCTTCTTCCTGGCACGGATCTCGATCCCTCTTGATATGCTTCCAAGGATATTGTTGACTTGAAGTCCACTTGCAATGGATTCTACCTGGTCTTGCTCAAGGGTTTGAGGGCTTGGTTCTTGTTCTTCGGTTTGCATGGCATCTTGAGTGAGATGTTGATCTTGTGATGCATTTGATGGCTCAACTTGGGTAGAGCTTGGCTCTTCTTGAGTTGAGCTTGATTCTCCCCCATCATCTTGTTGAACATGAATGTGAGACTCGGTGGGCAAGATGTGCCCAATACCCATCAACTTGATGACTTGAGAAGAATCACCATCTCCTACATCACGAGAAGAAACTTGCCCCTTATGGGGGCCATTATTCTCCAAAAACTCCACGTCAAAAGATACTTCAACACTACCATTGGTCTTGTTGTAGTATCTATAGGCATGCGAGTTTTCCGCATGACCAACAAAAATACCCTCTATAGCTCTAGATTCGAATTTACCGAGCTTTTCCTTTTTGTTCTTGACGAGGCACTTGCATCCAAAGACACGGAAGTAGTTGACATTGGGCTTCTTACTTGTGAGAATCTCATATGGAGTCATGTCAAAGGGAGCACGGAGGAAGAGACGGTTCGTGTAGTGTACCACGGTAGCAATAGCTTCTCCCCAAAAATTGTGAGGGGACTTGAATTCACTCAACATTGTTCTTGCCATCTCAATGATTGTCCGGTTCTTCCTTTCAACAACACCATTTTGTTGAGGGGTATAAGGAGCTGAGAATTCATGCTTGATCCCCTCATCTTCAACAAATTCTTGCATGGTGTAGTTCTTGAACTCGATGCCATTGTCGGTTCTAATGGTCTTGATCTCCACTCCATGAGTGCGTTGAGCTTGCTTGGCGAAGATCATGAATTCCTTGAAGGTCTCATCCTTCGTATTGAGAAGAAAGACCCAAGTATACCTTGAGTAATCATCAACAATGACAAGACCATATCTTCTTCCACCAAGGGAGTCATATGTCGATGGCCTGAAGAGATCCAAATGGAGCAGCTCCAAGGGTCTTGACGTGGCCACCTTGGTAAAGGAAGGATGATGCTTCCCAATTTGCTTTCCTGAAATGCAAGCACTACACACACGATCTTTCTCAAAGGAGATACCAGTTAGTCCAATAATATACTCACCCTTTAGGAGTAGATTGATATTTCTCATGTTGACATGGCCTAGGCGATGATGCCAAAGCCATCCCTTTTCAGCCTTGGCCATTAGACATGTAGGAAGAGATTGGCTCTCTTTTGAGAGGTCGACCGCATAAAGGTCATCTTCCACGTGGCCAATGAGAACCAAGCTGAGATCATCACCCCTAAAGACCTTCACAAAAGTTCTAGAGAAATAGGTGTCATAGCCGGCATCCGCAAGATTTTTAATAGAAAACAAGTTGTAACCAAGGTTTTCAACATGTAAGACGGTCTCAAGAGTCAAAACCTTGGAGATTACCAACTTACCATAACCTGGTACCTTTCCTTTAGAGTTATCTCCAAAAGTGATGCTTGACGTTGAGTTGACATCGTGAATGAATTGTTCAAGCCCACTCCTACCTCCGGTCATGTGATTGGTGCATCCACTATCAAACACCCATTTTGATCCACCGGAGGCATAACCCTACAAAATCAATTCTTTGATTTAGGAACCCATTGAGTAATGGGTACCCTAGCATTAGCAACAAGATCCTTAGGTAACCAAATTGAGTACCACCTATAAGCATAACCATTTCGAGGGCCAACATATTTGGCATATACATCTCCTTGAGTGCCCTTACATAGCACATAGGAAGGATTAGACTTTCCTGCATACTTGTGATTGGGATTGCCCCTCATGGCTCCCCCATTCACCACATTCCTTTTGACTTGGTCAACCACCTTGTCACCTTCTTTTACAAAGGTTATCTTCTTTGGTGGAATGACATTGCTCGTGTTGTTCTTTGGATCAAAACCGACACCTTCCTTGGAAATTCTCATCTTTTGACGGGATAAAATCTCATCTAGGATCTTTCCTTGGAGGTAGGTGCACATCGCTCTTTCTCAAGTTGCTCTTTCAACTTCTTATTTTCCTCAATGAGGTGAGCTTGATCAAAGGTAGAGTTAGAGGTACAAGAATCATTTTCAACAATAATTGGATCCTTCAATGTACCAAGAGCCTTCTCATAGGACACCCGAAATTGATCATGGTTCTCTCCAAGTTTTATGAGCTCACGCTTGACAAGCAAACTAGCCTTCTCAAGGTGCTCAAGGTCCTTGGTAAGATAAGCATGAGCAACTTCAAGCTCTTTCTTTGAGGCATCAAGCTCTTGGGACAATGAGTTAGCCCTATCAATAGTGTCCATTTCTTTTGCTTTATCAATTTCAAAAATTTCAATTTGTAGTTTAAGAAAAGAATTGCTATTCTTTTCCTCACAAAGCTCTTGCTCAAGAAGATTGAATCTTCGTTTCTCATCATCAATATGAGATTCCAAGCTATCAATGGCCTCATCACGTGAGCTAACAAGTTCCATTAATTGCTTGACTCTAGCATGAGCAATGGGAGGAAGAGACTTCATGATAGCATACATTTATTTTATATATTCTTCACCAAATTCATCACTATCACTATCATGATCACTCTCAAGATCATCCAAGACACTAGATAGGGATGGAGGAGAGACAATTACCTTGGAGCTTCTTGCCATAAGACAAGAACCGGTGATCTTCGGAATAGGAGAACTCTCGATGTAGTCCTTGGAATAGTCATAGGTGAGAGGTGAACCGGGTTCGACATATGCCAAACCGGTCACACCCACCACTTTCTCCTTATCCCCACACTCCACGTCAGACTCGTCCTTGGAGCTCCTTGCCATGAGGCAAGTGGCGGTGACCTTGGGAGTAGGAGAGTCGTCGGTGTAGTCCTTGGTGTAGTCATAGGTGAAGAGAGACCCGGGTTTGGCAAAGTCCAAACCGGACACTCCAACCACCTTCTCTTCATCCTCTTCCTCCTTGTCGGATATGTATTCTTGGCCTAGAAAGCCCTTACCATCACGCCTATTGTTCCTATTGTATCTTTCATTGATGGGGTTGGGCTTCAATCTTGGTTTGGAACCTTCTTCATACTTAGGCTTGTCAAGTGCGGTGACCCAGCATACCACTGCATGTGTAGTACACTATATTCGTTGACATGACATCCACAGAACACCGTTCCGTAAATATCACATCCCTCAGAGTGGTACAACAGAAACATTGCGGGTCCATATTACAAACATACACACGTTATTATTATTACAATACCGGAAGTTCAAGACTTCCAAAAGATTCAACTTACAAACCAAAATATAAGCGTTTCAGCGAAAGTTTCAAATTTAAAACTTAAACTCCAAATTGAGCTCAAGAACTTATTGTTATATATTGTTCATGTTGCTCAGCTCAAGTGGCTACTAGAACTATAGTAACTATTCGGACTCTTGGAACTCTCCTCCGTAGACGATGCCATAGTCCTCCCCTTCTACGTCTCCATATAGGTTGGGCTCTTCATAGAAGACCTCCTCTTGACTCTCAGATGCATATATTGGAGTATCTTTGGGATTCTCAGAGTCTAAGCAAGGATTCAAAGGAAAGGACGAGTAACAACGTTACTCAGCAAATTCATTTATGCAAGGTAGGAAGTTTGATGCTCTATCTACCACCTCGGACTATCAGTCTTTGGCACTATGCAATTTTCGTAAATCTTTCTTCAAAGGTTGATTTTATGATAAAAATCTATGACCATCAGCCTTCACAGGTTGACCAGAACTTTCATGGAGTTCCTTTCCTGCCGTGTTCGTAGCTCCTTCCCGGAACAGGGAGTAACAAGTTACAATTCTTACACTCTACAGAGGCGCATTACTTTTCCCATGAGAGATCAACTCCTTGTTGCACAACCGGGCGTACTTTCCCGTCCACATTTCCATGATATGGGGCCTAGTAGTTGGTCCAAGCCAATCACTGCCCTCTCCGCGACCTCATATGTCTGCATGATCCTTCGGGGCTGGCTCACCTTCGTTAAGCCCCCTTTCGGGCAGGCTAAAACCCTGATGAGTTCCCGAAAACTCTATGACCTAGTGATGCCCGGAATAGTACCATTTACATGGACTATATCCGTAAACACCATTCATAGATAATCTAGACACCAAAAGTGTGGGGCGTAAGGGTGCCCACCCATATGTTGGATCCGCTCAAGGAATCACAACGTCACGTTAAGATCGTCTTGCCTCCATACAAGAGGAAAAGGATACAACTGACTTCTCCGTCCCATTCCAAATCTCATGGTTAACGCGTAATATACGGCGCTAGAATCACTGATGTCATGGGTTATTAATCCCTAATTGTTTATCATTAGTGCAATTAGAACCTTAAGTTCTATTGCTCCATCATATCATCACTTAGGATGATATCTAAGATTTAGTATCTTGAGAAAATATTGTTTTCTTTTTCCATAATATAGATGATAACACACTATTTGCAAATACTTTGAAAAAGACTCTTCAAAGGACATGAGAAAGTGATGAACTTTCCTTGTGATTGCAAGGTAGTGAAGTTTGATGCTTGCACTGTACCTTGAGCTTCTATGTCTACAAAAACATCATTATTGCCCGGTAAGGACAATATTTAAAGAAGCAAAATGATTATGCAAAAGTAATGTAATGCATTATTTAACTTTATATGTAACCTCCCCCATTATTTAAATTATATAAAAATCCTTTTGAATTAATTAAGGATTTATAAATATTAATTTTTTAATATTTATAGAATATTGTATTTATTTATTTTATTTCCTTTTATTTAAACTATTGATTTAATAATTCCTTTAAGAATTATCATTTGAATACCAAAAATGGTTATTAAATATTTGTTTAGTATTTTTCTGAAATACTACAATATTAATATATAATGAAAGTGATTTTTATTTATTTTTATCATCTTTCAATAATTTTGTAAAATTCTATAAGGAATATTTAAATTACAAAATTCTTAATAAAATTTATATGTTTAAAATTATTTTTATTAATTGATTTGCATATTTTGGATTATTGTGAATCCAAAAATATTTTGTTTATAATTTTTGGACTTTTATTTCATTTTCTAGAATTTATTTAAGTTCAGGGGCATTTTGGTCTTTTTCCAATTATTAAAACAGGCTCTAAATGATTTGGGCTGGCTATTTGGTTTTATTGGGCCCTTGTGGCCAAATAGAGCAAAGGCAAAACAACACCCCGAAGGGGTATTGGCCCATTCCAGCCCACACTCTCTGTCTCTCTCTCGAGCTCACGTCTCTCCTTCTCCTCCCCCGACCCCGTGGTCAGCGGTGTCACCGCCGGCGATTCACGCCGCCGTGTACCTCCCTGGCCGCCCCGTGGTGCAGGATGAGGTTGTCGGCCCCGCTCTACCCTTCTATCCAATTGGATTTGGACCTGGAGCCCTCCTGCGGCCAGATCGATGTCGTGCCGAACCCTAGGGTTTGGGGTTAGTGTTGGTGCTGACGCCGCCGCTGCTGTCGTGTGCTGTGGGGATGCTCTTTGCCCCCAGGTGTGGATATAGGCGCCGCTATGGCGTTGTGTGGGTTGCAGTGCCCCCTTGGGGTGCTCCCCATGCCGCCATGTTCGTCGGCCTTCTCTGCTTCCTCTTCTAATCTACAACGAGGACTTTTGGTAAGTGGTCCCCCCCTCTCATGCTCTCTATGCTAGGCCATCTTATGCTAGATGTTGGTACTAGCCTTCCTGGTTACTGTCTTGTCCTGATTAAGATGATTGGTTCTGCTTAGGGTTCAAATCCTTCTGTTGATTAAATATTTGATCAACAGAATCATGTGTTGATGATCCTTGAACCTGTTAAGTGGTGACTTGCTATGGATTACTGCTGATGGTTAGCTGTGTGATGCTAGTGGCTTGTCAGATGATTCTATGGATTAATTTTTATATGATTCAAATTGTAAAGTTGCTCTAGAAGCAATACTTGGTAAATTCCGAGAGTAAAATATTTATAATCCTAATTTTGTTTTAAGTTTCTGTTTATTTTGCAGGTACCAGATTTGAAGATCAAGACTTTAGTTTAGGTTTTTTATAGAATAGTCAGTTGTAATATTCCTCTGATTCAATTGTAATCTTTAATTTATTCCTTTGTACTTTATTTTTTTATTCTTTTGTAATAAAGATTATACTATTATTCAATGAATAAAGATTATTCTTTCATTTCTTTACCATTGTAAAGTTTGTTGCTTGATGGGGGAATACCAACCGGGGTATACCCATGAACCGGAATCGCCAGCTGGATCGCCAATCTCAGAGCGGGTCGACTTGTCAAGTACGGCGATTGGAGCATGCTCGACCCAGGCGACTCGACGACTAGAGGCCCAAGATGGCGACTCGAGTAGAAAGCCCACCAAGGCACTTGTAAACCCTAACTGGATGCATATTTAAAGCCACCAGGGGAACCCCCACGGGGCATGTTCTCCCACATCTCATTAGACCTAGTCGCTCCCTCCGCCTACGGCGGCTCCCATGTAAACCAATCTATGATCATATACTGGATTGACAGCAGGACGTAGCGATCCTCCACCGAGGGGACGTGAACCTGGGTACATCGTGTGCCAATATCGCTCCCGGATTCTCCTACGTCGCCTTGCTTCCTCTACGTAAGCTACCTCTAGTAGCATCTGCCGTACAATACCACGACAGTTGGCGCCCACCGTGGGACAAGCGGTGTTTGGAGGGTGATAATTCGGGCGGGATCCCTCGCCATCAACGTACGACAACTGCCAGATCGTACCTGATTGTTCAGCTGCACCGTGGCGGATGATTTCATCGTCGCCAAACACGGACTCGAGTTGAACACCAATAACGCCTTCGCGTGTGAACTCTGCCCGGGGGTTGGTGGTCAAGAGCCGATCGATTGGCTGCTACCCAATGCAGTGTGGGCACCTGCTGCAGATATTGAATCAAAAAATCCAGGAAACACGAACTGGCCGATAAGTTTTCCTTCGATCCCCGTCCCTCTCAATTATTGTTCTGACAATTTATTATTTTACTCAGATCTAATCTCGCATGCATATTGTTTGTGTGCACTATTTGGAAGATTGATTCACGCAGGTTGGATTCACGCACTGTCCATTGATACAGTCCATGGACTACTCGATTCTACCATGCATCTTCAACCGTGGCCTACGTCTTCCGATCAGACAACAAAATAGAAGCAAATAAATTTCTACACGACCCTGACCCTCTCGCAGCCTAGAAAGGCCACGACTAGTGGATTCTTTTCCTATTCAATCTCATATTTTTTCATACTTAATTGTTCTTTCAGTCGACTATTTTATTTGGATTTAATCTTTTACGTGTTGCTTTTTAATATATATACTGCACAACATGAAATCGGCGTGTACACGGCCCAAGGACCCGATGCCTCCTAGTCCAGCAACAAGAACAGCAACGAGCGGCTGTATCAGGACAACTGTGATACCGAAGACATGGAGACAATCTTGTTCGCCGCCTTGCTGAACACGACATCACGAAATCGCACTCGCGTAACTCGCCATGTTCTGGAACTCTTCTAAACACGGACACGCTTAAACGCAGACTCGTTAGGCTCGGGAACTCGCCACGATCGCGGACTCACCATGTCCGGTGACTCGCCCATCGCCGGCTCGTCGCCCGACCTCGCCACTCGGCACTCGTCACGCTCCAAACAGCGGCACTCGTCGGTCGCCCCGACCTCGGCACTCGCCATGCTCCGAACCCTCGCCTAAACGCGGACACGCTTAAACGCGGACTCACTAGGCTCGGGTACTCGTCCGTTGCGGACTCGCCGCCGCGTCGACATCGCCATAGCGTGACCTCCGTCCGCCGCGTAGACTCCGTGTCCGTCGCGTTGACTTTGCCATAGCGCGACCTCCGTCCGCCGCGTAGACCCCGTGTCCGCCGCGTCGACTTCGCCGTAGCGCGACCTCCGTTCTCCGCGTCGACTTCGCCATAGCGCGACCTCCGTCCGCCGCGTCGGCTTCGCCATAGCGCAACCTCCGTCCGCTGTGTAGACCCCGTGTCCGCCGCGTCGACTTCGCCATAGCGTGACCTCCATCCGCCGCGTAGACCCCGTGTCCGCCGCGTTGACTTCTCCATAGCGCGACCTCCGTCCGCCGCGTAGACCCCGTGCCCGCCGCGTCGACTTCGCCATAGCGCGACCTCCGTCCGCCGCGTCAACTTTGCCATAGCGTGACCTCCGTCCGCCGTGTCGACTTCGTCATAGAGCAACCTCCGTCCGCTGTGTAGACCCCGTGTCCGCCGCGTCGACTTCGCCATAGCGCGACCTCCGTCCGCCGCGTCGACCCCGTGTCCGCCGCGTCGACTTCGCCATAGCGCGACCTCCATCCGCCACGTCGACCCCGTGTCCGCCGCGTCGACTTCGCCATAGAGCGACCCCGTGTCTGCCGCGTAGACTCTTTACGGCTACGTCGAATGCGTACGCCGTGCCTGCTAAGGGACCTTCATCGTCCGAGTCGTCAGAGAGGGTCGCATGCCACGCTGCATGGACTCACCACTGGGCTTCTCTTCCCTCCGGGAAAAAATCAATTCGCCTTTGTCAACCTTTGAAAGAGTGACTCACAATGGCCAAGTAGTGCGGACGAGGACTCGCAAACCGAGCTTCGGATCGTCCATGAAAAACGCTAACCGAGAGCCATCATTGGAGTCGCCTTGCTCGACTGGCCTTCCGGGCCAAGACAAATGGCAATGCTACACAAACAGCACCATGTCCTCCTCAACCTTAGATAGCGCGACTCGCATGGCCAAGTACTGCGGACGAGGACTCGCAACCCGAGCCTCGGATCGTCTAGGAAGAACGCCAAGCCAAGAGCCATCTTTGGAGTCGCCATGCGACTGGCCCCCCGGGCCAAGACGAGAGACTCGCTAACAAAAACATCGCAATCAACATCATCGCGGACTCGCAATCATCGCGGACTCGCCACACTCGGGGACTATCCCCTCGCGGACTCGCAATCATCGCGGACTCGCCACACTCGGGGACTCTCCCCTCGCAGACTCGCAATCATCGCGGACTCGCCACACTCGGGGACTCTCCTCTCGCGGACTCGTAATCATCACGGATTCGCCACACTCGGGGACTCTCCCCTCGCGGACTCTCAATCATCGCGGACTCGCCATGCTCGGGGACTCTCCTCTCGTAGACTCGCTCGACCTCGCCATTCTCCATGCTCGGCAACAACCACTACTATTTTCAAAATATGAGCCTCAAGTCGCCTCTACAAGCCAACTCGAGCCTCGGGGACTACTCCTAGGCATGCTGTGTGTACGCGTGGTTCCGTGACCCCGGTTCGCCCTCATCGACTCGCCACCGTGCGTACTCTCCACGCTCGGGGACTCACCGCCGTGGACACCCGCCCTCGTGTACTCAAAGCGCTAGGGGACTCTCCACCGCGGACTCGCCCTCGTGTACTAAACACGCTCGGGGACTCTCCACCGCGGACTCGCCCTCGTGTACTAAACGCGCTCGGGGACTCGCCCATCGTACTCGACACGTTCGGGGACTCTCCACCACGGACTCGCCCTCCAGATTAACGCGCCGGGGACTTCGCCATGCGGACTCGACTTTCAGCGTACTCAACGCGCTCGGGGACTCGGCGTGCTACAGACAATGCCACTCGCCGGTCGCCCAACCTCGCCACTCAACGCGCCCGGGGACTCGGCACGCTCCATGTTCGGGGACTTGGCGCAACTGGTGGCTTCATGGACACCCTACATCTTTCGCCAACTGGCCATCACCGACTGGCTCACGCCAACCGCTTCTCGCTTCACATTCATTTTCTCTGTTCAGGAGCTCGTTGCCGATTCGCCACGACCCATCGTCAAGACTCTCCACGCCCTGCCTCAAGCCCGCGTCGAATCGACAACGCGCTCGGGGACTACTGATGGGGGAATACCAACCGGGGTATACCCATGAACCGGAATCGCCAGCTGGATCGCCAATCTCAGAGCGGGTCGACTTGCCAAGTACGGCGATTGGAGCATGCTCGACCCAGGCGACTCGACGACTAGAGGCCCAAGATGGCGACTCCAGTAGAAAGCCCACCAAGGCACTTGTAAACCCTAACTGGCTGCATATATAAAGCCACCAGGGGCACCCCCACGGGGCATGTTCTCCCACATCTCATTAGACCTAGTCGCTCCCTCCGCCTACAGCGGCTCCCATGTAAACCAATCTATGATCATATACTGGATTGACAGCAGGACGTAGCGATCCTCCACCGAGGGGACGTGAACCTGGGTACATCGTGTGCCAATCTCGCTCCCGGATTCTCCTACGTCACCTTGCTCCCTCTACGTAAGCTACCTCCAGTAGCATCTGCCGTGCAATACCACGACATTGCTCATTTACATAAGTTACATTTGTGTAACTTATTTATTGAATATAATTTTGAAATAAAGATTCTTATTCTTAATTGTTTTATTTATATAAGGTTTGAACTATTAATTATTAAATCTTGACTAAAGCATAATACTAAAACATAACTTTAAATTCTTTTGAACTATAAATTCAACACTTAAGTTCAAATTCAAATTTCATTTCCCAAAACACATAAGTCCACAAAGATCATATCAAAGTCTATAACAATCATCCTTCAAGACTATACCTAATCTCAAAGTATGAAAGAAACCTTGATCACTTTAGGTTTTTATTTGGCGAAAAATTTACCCACATTTTCACAAATGAATGCATGCAATATCTCAAATTCCAAAATCTACCCTTCGTTGGTTCCTAAATGCTGGGATGTTACATCAAGCCTCTTCTCATATGGATACTTGTCAGCAAAATGGATCGATTCATCACAATTGTAGCACACCCTCTTCTTCTCACTTGATCCCATTGAACTTCTCCTTCTTCAGAACTTCATGTTCTTGGTGAAGAGAGTAAGTTGAGAGAGCATATCATCAACTCCATCAACATCGCTTTCTTCATCACTAACAACATCTTCTTGCACATTCTTGGCCTTTAATGCTAGAGAGTGGGAAGACCCAATAGCACGGTTGATCTCCTTGATCTTTTGCCCTTCATCCGCCAAGTTATCCGTGGCAACTAGATAAGAGACTAGATCATCAGGAGTGAATTGATTAGCCCTACCAAGGAGTTGCAATTTCAAGGCAAGCTTCTTGTCGGTGACCGCGATCATGGAGACAATCTTGGACTTGATAAGTTCATCATTCAAATTGAATCCATCATCATACTTCTCACACCCTAGGCCACCAATCTTCACACGGAGGGCAACAAGTCTCTTGTATGCTTCAGCGATAGTCTCACCATCATGGTTCATGAACATGTTCATCTCTGACTTGGTGGCTTCATACTTGGATTTTTGGATAAGAGAGGTTCCCTCTTGGAGAATGACAATCCTATCCCAAAGATCCTTTGCGGTGGGGATGTCGCTGACTTGATCATGGAGAGTGCGGTGAATGGCACTCCTTATCTTGTCACAAGCCGTTGAGTTTAGTTGATGGTCGTAGTTCCCGGGGTGAGGTTGTTGGGATCATGAGGGTGGAAACCGGTGCATACAATCTCCTAGAGCTCAACGCTGCAGCTGCGAAGATGAGATTCCATAGAAGCTTTCCAATGAGAGTAATGAGTTCCACCATAATGAGGTGCAGGACCCGAACCATTAGTATGAGGCATGATGTTCTTTTGCTTAGGATAAACATAAGGGAATTGATTAGGGGGCGTGGAAGTTTTTGACGAGCCGCCCTCATGAGCGGACTCGACATCCTTATCCTTTTCGGTGTCCATTGGTCTCCCTTGAGGTACTACCATTGGATTACCAAGAAAAGCCCCATCGCCAATGGCCTAAGTTGTCCTTCTAGGTAACTCATTCAAACAAGGAGATAGGAATCCACCTTGGCCTTTTCAAGGGCACCCTTGGCTAAGATTTCGTGAAGCTCCTTAACCGAATAAGTCTTTTCCTCCTCATCATCGGAGAAAACCATCTTTTCTCTTAGGCGGTAAAGCCCTTGGCTCTGATACCAATTGAAAGTGTAAGATGGTAAACCTAGAGGGGGGTGAATAGGTTTCTACAAAATTCTTTATAATCTTTTGCAAGTTTTAGGCTTTGCGGAATATAAGTGAGCCTAAAAGCAAACTAGGTGAGGCAACCTAGATGATGAACAAGATACTTCAAGCTCGAAGGCTATCACAAGGTAAACAACACAAGTAAGAGATCGGTTAAGGAATAACCGAAGCACGTGGAGACGAAGATGTATTCCCGTGTTCACCATCTTTGGGAAGGGGGCTACGTCACATTTGAGAGGTGTGAGGTTCCACGAAGGATTCCTCACGCGCCACAAAGGCTCACCTTCTTCTCCGAGCCTATCCCACGAAGGAATAGCTCACTTACTCGTGGTATACTTTAAGGTAGTCTCCAAACCCTCACAAACTTTCCACGGAGCAAATCACAAGCCGAATGCCTCCGGGCGACCCTAGCCGCCTAGGGTTTCCCACAAACCCAAGAGTAACAAGCTAACTCGATGAACTCAAGGGGGAATGAACTTTGTCTTGGTGGAAACGTAGATTGGGACCTCCTCTTCCTTCCTGCCAAAGGGATTTGGATTTGGTTGGGTAGAATGGGAGATCCTCAAGCTTTTGTGATTCAACAATGGGGGAGAGAGAGCTTCAAGAAATGGATGTTATACTGAAATGCCTAACCTCATAGTGGAGAAGAAAGGGGTATATATAGTATGGGTGGAAAAAGAGTCGTTTGAGGGTTCCTGCGACAGAACCAGCAATAAGTCCGGTCGGACCGAGTTGCTCATGAATTTCGGCGGTGACACCTGAATTTTCAAATTTTCGGCGGCGACCGAAATTCCCGGCGAACAACCGAAAGGCTATTCTGTAAGCCATATCGGTGTGCACCGGGAATTTCCGGTGGCGACCGGAAATTCCGGCGACAGCACCGGCGCCGCCGGCGCTTTTGCCGATTTCGCAGTAACCCTTTTTGACTCAATTTTCAAGGTTGTTTTCTCTCTTTCTTCAAATGGGTGTGTGGTGGTGGATGATGAGATGTATATTTGCTGTAGAACATCCCCAAAGAGAACATCGAGATCACCCCTCTTAATAGTGCGGTGTTTCCTATTTGACTCAAGAGTAAATAAGAGAAAATAATAAACAACACCACCAGATCTTCATAAAGAAACGAATGGGGGGTCACCCATCACCTATCACCAACAACCTGCGGACTCTCACCTGTAGAGAAGATAATAGAAACATTAGTCCATTCTCTAGCTCCGATGTCATAGTTAACCAAAACACTAGATAAGGGCTAATTTCCCTTTCAGATGGCAAGCGGGCCCATCAGCGTGGCGGTGCCTGCAGCTAGCGAGCGAGGTAGGGCTGGAGACAGGAGCGAGCAAAGCGGAGTTCCTCTTGTAATGGTTTGTTTTGCTGAGTTCTGTCAAGCCAGTCAATGATGCGAGGGAGCAACAAAGTTGGGCCAGTCGGCCTGGCCGGCCACACTAATGTTTTTCTAGATAGCAGGCTTGAATTTTTTTCTGCGCCCCGGGCTGTGGCACTTGTTGCCCTGGGTCTAGATCCGTCCCTGTCTGGTCAGGATGTCCAAGTGACACAGGCTAAGCTAAGCGAGGTTCAGAATTTCAGTGGAACTAATAAGAGAAGTACCTATACAGAATGGGCCAAGACCTAGGTTGTAGCCCGGGTTATCCGGGCCCAGATCCACTCCTGTTGGTCATGTTGGATTCCTATCAAAAGTTCCAAAGCGTGCTATTTGACCCTTTTTAGAGTGTCGAAGTTTCCTGAAAGTAAAAAAATATATAAAAGAATATTTTTTCTATCATGTCAAGTCAAATATCAAAATAATAGAACTCTGTGGAAAATGTCGTAAATCATTAAAAACAATGGTATTAAATTCTAATAAGATGCAAATATTATGGAACATAACACAATAAAGTACAAAGTTCGTGTATGCATTTTACATGCATCACATTATACTCGAGCGGGGTAATAATATGCATCTACAAATACATCAAACACATACTAAAAATTACAATGTCATATACTCATCACACAATCAAAAGATCCACCACAAGAGAATTACATACGTGACCATAATCATGTCGACAACTCATATGGGTCTAAAAAAAAGAAATACATAGGGAGAGATCAAGCTACTACCACAAACCCATAGTCCAGGGTGAAAAACTCTCTCTTCATCATGTAGACGATGTAGATGTCGTTGGAGGAGTCGAAGTAGCATTCGGGGATGGCTTCGTCGACGTTTCCCCCTACAATCTTTGATGATTTTGCCTCTGTTTCAGTGTTCATTATGTTCCGTCTTGTCTTCGTCCGTGATTGCGATTGGAGTCATATTTATAGTTGGTTTTAGGCTAAGACTAAAGTGAGATCAACGCCAGATTGAGGTCGATCGGACAACCGAGACTCCAACCACTCCCATAGCATGACAAAGAGGTTGGGACATGCCATGGTGGTCCCTAGGGCCTTCCCATGGGATATTCCCTCTCCCATTTTTGTGTATTCCCTCTTGTGGTGAAATACTTCAGAAAAATAGGTCCTTTTGAGTTCATGAAAATCTCTAGAATACAAAAATACACAATACGGGGTTTTCCTGTTCTACGGAGTTATAACCAAATAGAGGGGATCGTTTGGAAAATCCATGAAATCATTACAATTCAAGGAAAAAACTATAGATATGATGTAAATATGATGGAAGTATTTCATAGATATATTTTACATGTATCAACATGTCAAGCCACCACGTCTACTCGGCAAGTAGCTGCATCCACTTAGATCAAGTTTCATAGTGCCATCTAGAATGGTGTCCTGACTTGTGATTGCCAGCCAATTTTGGTAGACCCTCCTACAGTCTTTGAGGTGCAATGTCGAATTATAGCGAAATTAGACTTATCGCCCGATTTGGCAAACTTCAGACGGTCCAAATAATGACGTACTTCAGCACATGAGTCCGAGTAGGACTAAGTTTATGATTCTCTGGCGCGTTTTAAAGTCCTTTACTTATACAACAAGATGAGCCACCCTCATAAATAGATGAGAGGTGGTTAGATTGACAACACACAATCGAACAAACACATGTACTGCCACAACATTTCATCTCCTTTGTCCCATTTTCCACTTTTCGTTACTTGGCTTCCACAAAGTCCTAGGGGCGAGTGATTTAATTTTTATATATTTGTTTTATAGGAAGCAATATCCTATGGCGCATACGTGTTAATATAGGGGTCCAACCGGCTTGGGTTACAGGAGATCTTAACAATTGCTTGAGGATCAAGAAGACTACCAAACCTTCATTTATAATTTAGTAAATGTTTGTTACATATGATCCTTCTAGCACAAGGTATTATGAACTAATGCTAACAACCCCGTTAATCACAACTTTGTTAGCGTTGAGACTACATTTGAATTCCTCTAGATTCTTTACAGATAATGCTTTAGTAAAGCCATCTTATCTCCGGAGTGAATAAACATGATCTTCAATTGCTTCTTATCAACTATCTCGCACACAAAATTATAGTTTGTCTCAATGTGGTATGTTCGGGTACGAAAAACTATGTTTACCGGTAAGTACATTGCACCATGATTATCGCACCATAGACAAAGAATATGATTTTGATTCATTCCCATTTTGCATAACTTCAGCTGCTGAATTGGGTATTGCTTTGTATTCAGCCTATGTACTTGATCTCGACATTGTTATATGTTTATTGGCGGTCGAAGATATCATATAAGGGCCAAAAATTACCGCGGATCTAAATATTGATATGTTAATCTTCTTTAATCTAGACACGTTGCCTAGTCTGCATAAAAAAAAAGCACTAACCAATGTAGAGACAGATTTATTAAACGTTCAATCCAATATTTATAGTATTTTTAACCAAGGTTTTCAGTATCCGAATACTAGATAGTATCGTTTTCTTGTCAGCAATATTATATTGTAGTATCATGATACTATAAGATTTTATTTTAAAATAAAATGCAAGGATATTTAAAAAATATGCCTCAAATGCATTAAAATTAATTATTAATTTGAATTTTAAGCATACTCCATGTAATTCGTACACGGAAATGTTGCATCTAAATCATGAATATAGGCCGATGTCCATTGAATGATATGTATAAATAATAACGAATCCACATATCAAAATTGAGACCATATACTTTGAATCTAGTACACACAAATTGCTAGTTGACTACTTTGTTTTAGTACAAACTCCTTGTTTATACTTAATATCATAAGAAATAATGGAAGGTTTACTATTTAAGCATCCAGTTCACTTCGCAAATACAAAACAACTTTTAATTTTTAGCTTGTCAAGCATTGTGTCCTTGATTTTTACTTAACCGTGGGATCGTATGGTATCAACTTTGTATTGGGATACTAAAGATACCATGATACTTATCGTGATACAAGTAAGATACTACCAGATTAAGATACCATCATGATACGTATCGATTACCAGCGAGAGTATCGTAAAATTCAAAGATACTACGATATGTATCGGGAACTGACAACCATGTTTTTAACATGTCTTTAATAAATGTTTAGGCGTCATCCAATGAACTCAAGTAGGCACATGCAAGTATATACTCCCTCTGTTTCAAAATATAAGATGTTTTAGGTTTGTGAAGGAAATGAATCTAGACTTGTTTTAGTATGTAGATTCACTCAACTTTGGGATGAATTTACACACTAAAAAGAAGTCTAGAATCATTTACTTCACATTCCTAAAATATTTTGAAACGGAGGGAGTATGTATTATTAAACCTTATTCACAGAAGATGTAATGTCTTGCAGAGTAAGAGCCAAGTATTGGAGGACACCTACTAATTTTGTATATCATGTACTATCTTCCAGTCCTAGTACATCACCTTCATGAGCCGAGAGCATTCCAACTCTAGTCAAAAGATAAGATGCATACTTCTCTTGTGTCAGCACTATTGCATTTTCAGTATTTTCAGCTTCCGTTCCCAAGAAGAAATGCAACTCCGGATCCTTAAGTGCAAAGTTAGAACTCAAATACTGGTAGCATTTTCAGTTTTTTCCGCATCTATTCCCAAAAAGAACTGCAACTCTTCCAATTCCAAATCCTTAAGTGAAAAGTCAGAACTCAAATATTTTAGCAAGGCTGTAATGTCATCTTGTGAGGAACTAGTCACAATTTGTATATCATCAAAGAAGAACAAAAATGATGAAGGCAGCCTTACTAGAAATAAATAACGATGAAACGGACTTTGAAGGTATAAAACCAAAGGTCCTGTAACTTTGAGTTCAACTTGTAGTACCATGCCTTGGAAGGTTAATTATGCCTTGGAATGTTGCTTTATCTCATAACACCGTAAAAGAATGATGACGGATGCATTGTGTGCGTCTAATTGTGCTATGCTCCATCCCTTAGATACATCAATAGCCAATATGATATGAGACGAACAGTTGCAGTTTTATTGATTGGACTAAAATGTCTTCAAAGTCGATGCAATACCGTCGCTTTGAAGCCTTTTGCCACCAAACTAGCTTTATACCTATATAGCGTCCCATTACCTTTTTCTTAATTAGTATGTAAACCTGTTTGCAATCTATCAAAAAAAAATCTTGTTTTTCATCAATGCATCATATTCATCCTCCATAGCCTTTCTCCACCTTGTATCCTTAAGGGCTTCTTCTAGATTTCCAAATTCACCTGTAGAGCACAACATACCATATCATACCGTCTTTTAAATTTATCTGGCCTAACAATGCCCTCCTAAAGATTTGTAACCAGTCGACTTAACTGAGTTGGAGCTACTGAGTTATTCAGCGCAGAGGGTCCTACTTGATGGGGATATGCCTACCGGGATATACCCAGCAGGACGTTTTCTATTGGCCCAAGCCGCCAGCGAGTGGGCCTGCAGGACGACGACTGGATCGAGACTTGGCGTTGACTCAGGCGACTGGAAGCTGGAGGCCCAGAAGCGTAGCTAGGCTCAGTCGGACTAGGTCATAGAACCTCTGAATCCTTAACTAATTCGGTTATAATCTGTAAACCCTAGCGAGGTGAGCCTATATAAACCTCCCTAGGGTACGCATAGAGGATACGTTTCATCATACACCCAAGCGACTCGCCGCCTAGTCGTCGAGCTCGCCCCTTGTACTCTTACCATAATACAATCTAACAAGAGTAGGTCTTTACCCTCCGGGGCCGAACCTAGGTAAACCCTTGTGTCTCCGCCCCCATCTCGCTCCGCAGATGGCCGGCCGTCCTTGCCCCATGTTCTACTACTCGCTGCCGATTGCAGCGTCTGCCGTGGTCATTGCCGTGGTCATTCCCACGACACTACTCCCTCCGTTCCAAAATATAAGCTGTTTAGCTTCGTGAAGCGATCTTATATTTTAGAATGGAGGGAGTAGTATTCATTTTCAGTTCCTCTTTTGTGAACATCAAAATAGAAGTTGTTGCAGGTCCAAAACTAAGAAATTAGTAGTAAGCAAAGCAAAATATTACAGTCAATCCAAGCGGCAACACTTTCTTAATTTGCCCCTACTATGCTCATCTACCAGTTAGGCACAAATACACTACTACTGTTTTAGACTCATCAAGTCCATGACCTGGCCTGACCTAATTAACCAGTGAGGAAAGTTAGCTGCAACAGCAGCAGCAGCCATCGGACATCTCTCTGTACAACGAGCCGATGGTGCTTTACACAAAACAAAGCTGGTACTTTGCATTGTGTTAAAAAGAGGACATACGAAATCAGTCCCAACCCATCAGCATGTTCATGACACCATCGACGATCTTGCTCCGAGCCGAGCAAGAGAGTTCGTGATCATGCTCACCCAGGTGCACCCTGTACACCTCCCACTCCCTGTCATCCACCACATGCCTCCCAATCTCGGCCTGCAACCATATAATCATTGTTATCACAAGGATACATCTCTTCTTATGTTAATGCATAATTGCTCCAGTGTCAATTATAAGTGTAACTATTAGATACTTTAGGTGTGTAACTGTTAGATACGAGTACAGATAGGCAATTGATTGCATACCAGGAAGATTCGCTTCTGGAGATTCTTGAGAGCAAGGGTTATGTCATAGAACACCAGCGGTCTGCCCTTCCCGGACACCTCAACCGGGTTCGCCACCAGCAGTTCCATGTCAGGGCCACGGTCCACCAGTGCCACACGGAGCGGGCGCAGGAGCTCCACCCTTAGGCGAGAGCACAGCGTCCTCTGCTTCTGCTGATCGAGGATCTTCTTCCCGTCTGATTGCACCGCGAACAGGTCCAACTCACACCTGCCCTTTTGGCCCGCGTAGAATCGGCCATAGGAAATCTGATAGGAAACAGGTTTCCGTACTCACTATATATATCCGAAAGAAAAGATAGAAAATACGACTTTTTTAGGTTTCTACTGCTGTTACCTGTATGCTGCAGTCCTTCAATGTTCTCATGATATCATATAGGAGGCCCTTATGGTCAACACACTGGATCTGAATAAGGGTGTGTACGGGGCTGAGGGAGTTGTCCATTGTGACCGATAGGCTACTGTTGGACCTTGAGCGACTCAATTGCGCCTCTATGACATCTATGCTGAACATCTGTTCGAGGACAATTGGCGACAACAATGCAGAAGCTTGGAGGCAAGAAGACATGTCTTCTGTCGCAGAATCAATCTCACAGCTCGTGACCGAGTCACCCAACACACTCTGAAGTCTTTCGTAAGCTTCTTCCCTTCTGTTCTTTGTATGTAGTAGTTCCCTGAAATCATTTGCATGAGCCAAGTTGATGCAGGACATATCAATTCATCTACCTTCACAAAGGCCATGCTTATATTTCAAATGATGGACCTTACTAAACACGAACCACACAGCTCTTATATTTTAAATGATACACCTTACTAAACAAGATTACACAACTGAAGATAGCCTCATTAAACTAGAAAAGCGTGACTGGACACTTCATACTTCCCCAGGATAGTGGTTGACCAGTTTAGAGGATCATATATTCTCATCATAATATTGCAAGAATATTCTGCATATATCACTTGTGAAACAGGAACACTGTTTAAACAGCAGTTTGTTAAATCAGCAAAGAAAATGATGTATCAGGAGATAAGAAATGGACCTAGCATCTGTGATGAAGAAAAGGTCCATCACTTTGCCATCAGGCGTGGTGGAGACCTTCACCCTCCTAATTGTGAGTTCCATCTCGCACAACACACGTGTCACGTCTGCAGAACACAGAATTCCCAGCAAGAAAGCCTGGATCAGACTTTTTAACACGGTTAAATCCTTCAGCACTCTTTGACTAAAATAATATATTTCAATAACATGTCCATTAAAACCTCCATTTACGACTAAGCATCCTAAGTTCCTTACAGAACGAAGTACGAGGGTCGCAAGGTTTTATTGCGCCAAACAACATAAGCACAAGATGAAACTTAATAGCAGGCATACATAATGATTACAGAACATAAACAGATGAAGTCTTCCTCTTGCGTCTGTGAGCGGTCTAACTCAGTCAATAGTTCAGAAGTCTAAATTCAGTCAATAGTCATTGTAATCGGGTGGGTTGGCTGTCTGATCAAGTGATCAGGGAAGTCAAACAGGCAAACATATGTTTTCTCCAGTAATACTACAGACTAGTGCCCTATTACTTTCTTGTAAAACGGAATCAACATCAGATCGAGCACCTCGTAGCTGTGGTGCTATCAAGTTAACCGATCAGGGGATTAGTTAACAACAATATATCCGATTCGAAGCAAAGGCATGAGGCGATGAGCTGAAATCTACTTTACCATGCAAGAGGCCCATCCTGTCGAAGCAGCAGAACTTGAGCAGGAAGACACGCGGCGTGGCGGGTGCGAGAGCATCGGGTTCAAGGTAGGAACTGTCTAATCCGAAGAGCGCGGTGGCGGGGCAGAGCTCGACGAGCCTCTCCTTGAGGAGGTCCCACGCCATGGGCCGCCGCCCCCGCCGCCTCGGCACCACCCACAACACGATGTAGCACCACCTCCCGTCCGTGCTCATGTCTGACACACGCAGAACGACATTTTTTTTCAGTTCAGAAGAAAAAACATGGAATTTTCAGAACGTGGGTGGAGGAGTGAGACAGACCTCCCTTGAGGATGTTGAGGCCGAAGAGGAGGACGACCCGGCAGAGGTCGCATCCGAGGCCCGTCTTGTCGGGGCAGCTGACGGTGACGACGGTGGGGTCGCCGGCGGCGTCCGGGTGCTGGATTTGCACCACCTCGTCGCTGGGTACCCCCATCCCTAACTATCAACTGACTACTTTTCTCCCTCTCTCAAGGAATTGGGGGCAGCAGAGCAGAAGCAGCCAAATCGAGGCTGTGCAAGAAGAAATCTTTGGTTGCTCCGGAAAGGGGAACTCGGCTTGTTTACTCCGTCACTACTTATGGGTTGGAAGACAAAATTGGCGGAAGCGGCGGCGGCGGGAGGGGGATCTTTGTCACCGGAAGGGATGGAGACGAGGAATCTTGGAGAGTGGATTCGCCTCTCGGTCTTGGCATAATTGGATGGCAAAGATTCGGAAAGATATTACGCCAAATCCCTTTGGTACTGGAAAAAGCAGGTCCGGTCTGGTCTGGTGCGTGCGTTCAGCCAACTAACACTAGAGGTCATATATAAAACTAGGCACTCTTACAGCACATTGTTTTCTTCGCAAAAGATGCCACCTAAATTTTATCAGATAATAGTGAGGCAACGAGACAAAAACATCTTATAAGTAGAGTACACAAAAAATAATGTAAACATAGTGCAAGAAATAGCAAACAAAGTTCCATCCATTACAAGACTTGACGAGAAAAAATTTCCTACAACCAACTCACGCCAACTACAGGAAACCCCGTGAAGAGGGAAGTACACGAAATATACAAAAGAAAACACTCCGCGCTCCTCTCGCCCCTGTCCCCCCTACCCGAGGCCGAGGAGTGCCACTCCAACATCGCCGTGAGCTCCTCCCCCAACCTCCATCCTCCCTTGCCACCATTGACAAGGGCCATCGGGGCAAACCCCAGGTGGCACCAGTCGTGGCATACCTCTTCTCCCTATGCACCAGGAGGGCTTCTTCAATCTGGCGATGGTGCAGCTCAGGAGGCAGTGACTCAACTCAATGAGGCGTGGTGGCATCATGGCAGTGCTGGCAGCAGGGCGACGCTTAGGTGCGGGCAGCTAGGCTGAGAGCTCAACTAGCCAGATCTGGACCCTTTGGGCCCATCTGGGTTTGGGCGGGCTAGGTAGTGCACGACGGCGCGGCGTTCCCTGGAGATGGTTGCGGTGGTTCGGCTCGAGCATGAGGGTAGCGGCGGCATCCTGCTTGCTGCAACATGGTGGCTAGGACTTTACGAGCTCGATTTGGGTCCGGTCGGGCTTGTCTAGGTCTGGCATGCCCCTGCTACCGCGTCTAGTCGGCAACAACCTATGGCAGTAGAGGATGTCCCCTCCAAGTGGTTGTGGTGTTGCAGCCCTCTGATTGCAACTATGCCTACCTCCTCCACCTCACAGTCCACGAGATAGGCTCCTTATTACATCACGGGAGCGAGTTCATGGATACCTGGGCAGCGGCCCCAGAAGGCGAGTCGGATTGGTGGCTTACCGATGAACACCATGGTGGCGGTGCTGGATGCATATTTTGGCCGTGTGGGCGGCATTGGTTGCAACAGAGGGTGGCTCAGGCGTAGCCTTGTGTAGCGGTGCCTAGATCTAGAGTTGGGCGTCTACTCATCTCGCCCGCGCCCTTCGGCCCTCTTCGTGTCACGCGGGTGTTACCGAGCGAAAGCTCCGTGCTTTGGCACTAACAACGGTGACTCCCGCGGGTGTTGTTCTTCTCTTGAGTATGTCGTCGAGGTGCTCTTTCTCGTGCCAGGGTTCTGGGTGAAAACCCAAGTCCTTTGGACTCGGAGGCAACAATTATTTGCGCCGCTACTCTCATTAGTATGGTGGCTCCGTCTTCAGCTGTGAGTATATTTGAAGACTCCAAATTGATGCGGACCACAAGCTCATGATAAACTACTCGCAACATCAATGTTCTGTAAAGGTCACCTATTTTTTACAAGCATGCCAATGGTGAAGTGACGTTTAAAGCAAACCGCCACACCTACAACATGGGATACTAACTTACAGAGGACATCTATATGAAGTGTTCTACATTTGTGAAGCCACTTCAAGTCTCCCAAGGTAAGAAAGAACTCCAACTCCATAACGTTCAAGCGGTGACTAGGAAATATGTGGAGCGATCGTTTGGGATTTTGCACGCTCATCTTGCTCTTGTGAGAGGACTGACAAGGTTTTGGGATCAAAAGATCCTTTGATACATCATGAATACTTGCAAGATCATGCATAACATGGTCATCGAGAATGCACGTGGAAATAATGAGGTATATGGTGTCCATAACTTGATGGGTCAAGTGGTGCAGCCACATAGAGGTGGAGATCGAGTGCAATGCTTTGTCGAGGCGTATCATAACATTCAAGATTCGGGTATGCATGATGATCTTCAGAAGGATGTCACTGAGAGTGGTGGAGGTGGAATGGCGAACAAACCCGCTAGATTTATGTCATGTTGTTGCATGTGATAAACTCTGTGTTGTTTGTGTGTTGATTCGTGTGCTACATGAGAAATAATTTTATGAAATATTTATATTGTGATGTAATAATAATGTGCTATTTATTCAAATTTATTTTAGATCTATTTTAGATGAAGTTTCATAGTATTTTGTTCAATATATGCATGCAATTATTGACGCGGTTGTGTGGCGTCCCTACTCTATTATACATCACCTGAAAAACTCCAAGCTATATTTGGCGATGTATAATTTTTGCATCACCTGTTTTAGGTATCCTATTATACATCACCAGTTAGAGATGCTCCTAAAAATGCAGAAACTAAATGGCCACGGTAATTGCCTCACTACTGCTATCTATCCCATGTGTTGAGGATTGCAACCAACCACTCTGTTCAAGGATTGCAACTACCCCTCTGTTCAGGATTGCAAGACTGGAGAACCAAATCGGCAAGACTAAGATGTGATTTTAGTGGCCACCAAAACCTCCGATTAATACTCAACTAATCGGTATGCATTGGCTAAAATACTAGCTAACTACAACATAATTTTAATTGAATACTTACGAAAAGCACAGTCCTGCTTCCTAGGAGGAAAGTAGCTAGGCTGAAAGTTCAAACTTGAGATCAGCGTCTAAAGAATAGTCGTCGACAATGTTTTCCAACAAATGAAAGAGACATCATCTTCTTCTAATACGCTACTGATATAGTGTATGGCCATTTGCAAAGCAGTAGCTGAGATATACACTAACTTTCTTTTCCAATAAAGATGAAATATCGCGTGTCACACCAACACACCGCTAACAACCCACACAAGTCAAGCAAAAGTCATAAGACCATCTCCACTCGTTCGGCGTTCTCAGACTAAAATTCAGAGCAAAAAAATCGCCGAATGAATATAACTTTTGGTCTAGAAATGGACGAATTCACACTCGCGTTTCTAGGTGACGTTCCCAGACAGGCGGTATTTTTAGCAAATTTGGCGATATTTCACCACAATTCGGCTCAAATTCACATAAACATAATTTTAATCACATTTCGGCGCGAGACGACGATGAGCTTGGCGACAAGAAGGCGACGATACATGTCGGCCAAGCCTACTCCGAGCTCCACCTGCCAAGCCTACGAGCCGTCGGTCAGCCAGCCAAGCCCACACCGAGATTCACCGGCCAGGGCCCGTGCCAAGCTTCGCCGACCAGGCCCGCGTGTGGGGAAGGGAGAGAAAAGATGGATGTGTGGGAGGAGAGAACATTTTCCTCACTGACGCGTAGGCCACACGGAGAGATTTGCTATATCCAGTGTTTCCAGACACGTTGGAATGGGCCTAAGAATACCGGACAAAAAAAGACTAAATCCGAATAAAATCGGCGTCCCAAAAAAAGAGTGAGGCAATTTCGCTTATTCAAAAGTCGTCAAAAAATGATTTCCGTTTGCTATACTAGTGGAGATGCTCTAAGCAGCTAGTCAGGGACTCCAACTCCACCCGTACGCACGATCTGAGCCTCCTTCAACGTTGTTGATAGACAATCACATCCGCTATACAAGTAACATTAAATGGTTTTCTTCAAGTTGTATAACAGTAACAATTAATAATGGGCGTTTAGTCTTTTGTGAAAGCGAGGTGTGCCACTTTGTGCAAGGTACACATCACTGTCTTGATTTTTCCTCCACGCCTTTCTATGGAGTGGTAACATTTGTTTAACTTGCAGGCAGCGGTAGAAAAAGGACTCCACGTTGATAGAGATCTGTGGTAGTACAAACAAAGGCAAATATGGTCCGTCCGTCTAATCCCATGTGAGCGTGAGTCGTTGTCGTACGCGTCGTCCTCGGCTGGATACTACCGAGATCTGAGGAAGCCGTGTCAATGTGCTCATCCGAACTAACAACACATGTCCTGCTACATCATCAATCAATGTTATCTTGCATCACTCATGACTTGTCCTAATAGTATTTTTCTCATCGTCTACCGTAACTTAAGGAGGAGACGCCAGCCACATAGCATGCAGAAACAATAACAGCTAACTCTGTCCATCAACTTATGTTTATATGAAAGCCTCTTATCTTCTGAAAGAAGAAGAATAGTATTTTTTTTCTCTCGAAAAAAGCATATATTGATATCGCGAGATACAATTCTTGAGATATAAGCGTCGCTACGTTGAGTTGTAAACGTTTGGCTTGTGACCGTCGGTCCTAGTTAATAGATAGAATAGATCTAGCTATAGTCGAGGCACGTATCTGCCCACTTCTGCACGTTGGCTGCAGCATGATGTATATATCTGTAACAGTTGAAACCAACGAATGTGCATGAGATTGTATTCATTCAGTTTGGTATCAGAGCCTCCTCCTCTTCTTCCCAATGTCATCCTACTCTTCTAGCGATGACGTGAGCCCTACTCCCCTCCCCATCTCCGGCCATCTTGGAAACACCTCGATCCAATTGCTACCCTCTCCCCCCACCACCAATGGCGTTGATATTTCTCACTACATCAAGTTCAAGCTCGACACGGCCGCCGCGAACTACAGCCTCTCACCAAGTGTGTTCGTACCTGCGGTCGATGACGTCGGGCTCAAGGCACGGTGGAGCCCACCATGCAGCTACGCGGGACAGGACAGTGGCGCGTGTGAGAGGGTCGTGGAGGGAATCTAGCACCTGGCAACACGTGTCCTCCCTAGCCTTGTAGAAGGGGCTCCTCTACAAATGCAGCTACGCGGGACAGGGCAGCGGCGCGTGTGAGAGGGTCTGATTATCTCACTTGTAGAAGGGGCTCCTCTGCGATGGCAACACGTTCCTCCCAGCCTCCATCCCACGTCAAGAAATAATTGGGGAGACGTGCATAGCTAAATGAGTCTAGACTTTCAACAACTCTTATTTACTGTGATTTTTTTTGAAAGGAAGAGAACTTTATATAACAATGGAGATAGAGTCTGAGTCGCTCTTTACAAGTTCCCTCACAGAGATTGGGAGATATTCTCTCATGACACTATGGCCTAGAGAGCTGGCTAACTTAGCCAGGTGGTCAGCTACCATGTTTGTACTACGCTTGGAGTGGGTAACAATGCACTCCTGGATGCACGATATGTAGTTCTTAGCCTTATCTAGCCTTATCATAAATGTGCCAAATGCGAGAGCGGTCTTCAGTGGTGGAACAAAGTGCCGCGACAGTGGTGGCACAGTCAGTTTTGATGATGATCTTTGTGGTGTTCAGTTGGGTGGCTAGATGGAGGCCAAGGACGACAGCATTGGCCTCGGCTTCTTCCGCATCCACGCAACAAGAAAGGGGTGCACAAGCAGCCAAGATGGCCGAGCCCGTCTCATCCCTAACCACGGCACCAACCCCAGCCTGTTTTCCTGGCTAGAAGGAGCCGTCAGTGTTCACTTTGATCCACCCCACAGGAGAGGGTGTCCATGTATCCAACTCAGGAGACTTTAGTATAGGCGGTGAGCTTCTACCCCCATGGGCTGCTTTCCCTTGAGATCGCCAAGCCCGACATTGTTTAGGCAGGAGCTGTTGTCCATGGCGAGCAGGAAAATCGTAGAGTTGGCAACAGTTTCCTTACCTTCCTGGTGGTAGGCATCGTTCCTGAGGTGCCAAGCACGCCAAAGCAGGAGTAGGGTTATTGATCTCGTGATGGTGTCCACAAATGATAGAAGGTTCAGCAACCAGTCCTAGACGTTTTGTTGGAAGGCACATCCGTCCGACAGGGTCTAGTGTTTACACATTTTCCTCCGCAGGGCTGCAGCTTTTGTATAGGTAACAGTTACGTGAAAGGCATCCTCGACACCATTGCCGCAAATGGGGCAGAGGTCGTTGTCGGACAGTTTCCTTCTCCATTTATTTTCAGTCATGGCGAGGGTGTTGTTAGCAACCCTCCACTCAAATATGTGCACCTTGGGTTGGACGTCAGCCTACCAGATTGTGTTCCATATTAAGCGATCTCTGCTTGGAGCACTACTGCTACCTTCATAGCCCCACCCTTGTTGCTTCAATTGGAGAGCCAGACGATAGGCGCTTTTCACCGTGAAAATACCATTTTCTCGTAGTGTCAGGCCACACGATCATCAGTTTTGGTTTCGGGGATTTTTATCTGTTGGATAGCTTGAGAGTCAAAATCGTGGAAGAGCTCGCGGAGGAGGTCTAAGTTCCATGTTTTTGCTCCATGCACAAATAGCTGGTTGACCCATCTGATTTTGGAGTTCTTTTTCATGCTTGAGATCTTTAGGACCTGCTCCCTCGGGATCCAATTATCCCTGATGATTTGTGTATTTCTGTCATTGCCAATTATGTCGATGATACTTTTTTTGAGTAGGTTGAGCCAAACTCAATAACCCTCCAAATCGAAGACGGTTTTGATGCAAAGACTATGTCCAGGATGTTGTCGTGCGTGTAGTATCTTGTTTTGATTATTCTGGCACAGAGGGACCTTTGATTTTGGATGAGGCTTCACACTTGCCTGGCTAGTAAGGCTTGGTTAAAGAGGCCTATATCACGGAAGCCCAAGCCTCCTTTAATCTTTTGCTTAACCAAGTTTTTCCAAGCACCCCAATGTACTTTCCTGTGCCCCTTTTCATCTCCCCACCAAAAATCACGAATGAGCCTCTCATATTGGTCACAAAAACCAAATGACATAATGAACATACTCATGACGTGGCTGGGAAGATCTTGTGCCACCGATTTTATCAGTGTGTACTTAGCACCATAGGACATTCAAAGTGTAAGATGGTTAACCTAGAGGGGGGTGAATAGGTTTCTACAAAATTCTTTATAATCTTTTGCAAGTTTTAGGCTTTGCGGAATATAAGTGAGCCTAAATGCAAACTAGGTGAGGCAACCTAGAAGATGTACAAGGTACTTCAATCTCGAAGGCTATCACAAGGTAAACAACACAAGTAACAGGTCGATTAAGGAATAACCGAAGCACGCGGAGACGAAGATGTATTCCCGTGTTCACCACCTTTGGAAAGGGGGCTACGTCACGTTGGAGAGGTGTGAGGTTCCACGAAGGATTCCTCACGCGCCACAAAGGCTCACCTTCTTCTCCGAGCCTATCCCACGAAGGAATAGCTCACTTACTCGTGGTAGACTTTAAGGTAGTCTCCAAACCCTCACAAACTTTCCATGGAGCAAATCACAAGCCGAATGCCTCCGGGCAACCCTAGCCGCCTAGGGTTTCCCACAAACCCAAGAGTAACAAGCTAACTCGATGAAATCAAGGGGGAATGAACTTTGGCTTGGTGGAAACGCAGATCGGGACCTCCTCTTTCTTTCTACCAAAGGGATTTGGATTTGGTTGGGTAGAATGGGAGATCCTCAAGCTTTTGTGTCTCAACAATGGAGGAGAGAGAGAGAGAGCTTCAAGAAATGAAATGTTAGCTCAAATGCCTAACCTCACAGTGGAGAAGAAAGGGGTATATATAGTGTGAGGGGAAAAAGAGCCGTTTGGAGGTTACTGCGACAGAACCGGTAATAAGTCCGGTCGGACCGAGTTGCTCGCCGGAATTTCCAGCGACAGCACCGGTCGACCGGACCCCACGCCAGAATTTTCGGCGACGACCGGAATTCCCGGCGAACAACCAAAAAGCTGTTCTGTAAGCCATATCAGTGTGCACCGAGAATTTCCGGTGGCGACCGGAAATTCCGGCGACAGCACCGGCGCCGCCGGCGCTTTTGCCGATTTCGCAGTAACTTCTTTAGATTCATTTTTCAAGGCAGATTTCTCTCTTTCTTCGAACGGGTGTGTGTGGGTGGATGATGAGAGGCTTATATGGTGTAGAACATCCCCAAAGAGCACATCGAGATCACCCCTCTTAATAGTGCGGTGTTTCCTATTTGACTCAAGAGTAAATAAGAGAGAATAATAAACAATGACACCGTCTCTTCATAGAGAAACGAATGGGGGGGGGGTCACCCATCACATATCATCAACAACATGCGGATTCTCACCTGTAGAGAGCTCATAGAAACATTAGTCCATCCTCTAGCTCCGATGTCATAGTTAACCAAAATACTAGATAAGGGCTATTTGCCCTTTCAGACATGAATTTCTCCGCCCAATTTTTCAATCTCTTAGTGAACCTGCACATGATCGGCTGGAATAGTTTGCCCTTCAAGCGCCCATCTAGAGTGGGGAGGACCAGGTACCTTTCTTTGAAGGTAAAGCTCGATACTTTAAGTGTAGATTTTATCTCTGCTTGGGCATCCGTGGGACAGATTTGGCTGAAGAGAATAGAACATTTACCGAGACTAAGGAGTTGGCCAGTGCATTTTCGGAAGAGGTTTAGTGCTCTTTCGATGGCCTCTGCCTCAATTTTGTTTGCTTTGAAGAAAAGAAGACAATCATCGGCGAAGAGGAGATTGGATACTCCGGGTGCGTTTCTTGCGACTTTCAGTGGGGTGATGAGTGCATATTTGCATCATGTTTTATATTATTATTTTGCATTATACTGGTAGGACCTTAGTATTTTACGATATTCGCACACACCTTTTATGTTTATTCTCACCAGGATCAGGACAGATGATGGATACGATGGACACAATTCTTGGACCAGTTGTATTGGAGTGAAAAGGATCCAAAAACACCACCTCCTCAAATAGTTTCAACTCGTTCAACTGGATCAGAGAGACGGCATATAGAACATCCAGAAATCGCCAAAACCTCACCTCTGAAAGGCATCTGGAGGGAGTAATCATCCACCGGGGATCCATCTTCGCCCTACGCAGATCCAGGAGGCTAAGGCATCGATCTTCATCATCAACCGCTGCATCACCACCATCTCCATCTATCCCATCTACATCTTGTCTATATCTTGTTATAATTTCCGTACTCGTTGTAGATTTATACAAATACTATTCATCTATGATAGATTCCATTGTTTTTTCCATGATGTTGATTGCCTCCATGTCAGAGTAGATCATTAGTTCTTGGGGAAATAGAGAAACCCTAGCATGAGATTGAAATAAGATAAAGTTTATTATGATATTCATCGTTGTGACCATGTGTTAGATTGTCTTCATCTTGATATTGGGAGAAGTCGACCTCTCAATATTTGCCTCTTGTGGGGACTTGATGGAGGGAACTACTTGTTGATAGACGGAGGTGTGCTAGTACTTACAGTGACTATAAAGCTGTTGGCACTCCTTACCTATCAACTTGGGAACCGAGGAAACTCACGGAACATTATCCATGTCATGGGATACATCCTACGGGGTAAAGTCCCTTAATAGCGCAGTAATTCGATTGATATCCATTGCTTGTCTGTTGTGGTTATGAGGATGATGTGAGCGGTGGTTGTTGACTATTTGTCCAAATACGGAGTTCCTCCCACACATACATAGTTGAGAATGTTCATGATAATAATATTTACCTTATACCCTTTATAAATGCTAGAGGTGTATCCGCTACTCCCTGAGAACGCTTTGTTCCATTGCAGTTTCATATCTCTTTTACATATGCGATACTTATTTTATGTATTCTGTTTGTTTTACTTTAATTATTGTCCTCTTATACAAAAACCCAAAAATACCTATTTACACCACACTCGCATTTTATCTTGTTACTTAGAACATTATTTAGCATTACTATTTGATATTTAATTTAAGAGTTATTAGACTTCAGACTCCTGCTCCCTATGGGATCGATATCTTTATTATCATATATGGAGCATTATTGAGTTTGTGCTTGTCTTATTAGATATATGAATGGCTTGAGTATAATTTTACTTGCACTTGATTATAGCAATAGGAGTCTTTCACACCATTGGTATTAATGGAACATACAAAGATAATTTGGTCAATATGTTGTAAGTTAATGGTTTGATTTATAAAAAAGAAAAATTATATAATCAGTTAAGATGAGAAAGAAAACCTTGAACAAAGGAAAATTAAAAGTGCTATCAAGTTAGAGTGAGAACAAGACGAGGTAGAATATTCAAGCTATAAAGATGCTTCATATACAATTAGAATTTGGTAATTGAGATCATTAAACTTTAAATTCCTACATGAAATGGAATGTATGGCTATCTCCTTTGAACAACACTTAAACAAAAGTGTGAGCATATATAAAAAAGAAAAAGAAAAGAGAAAAGAAAATGTGAAAATAGCAAATAGGCATATACCACTATATTGTAGTGAGGCAAACAAACGTTTGAGATTTTAAATCCCAAGTGAATATGTTAATCCTAAAACACTTGGAACTACCTCGCTAACTTATTCAGTCGAACCGAATACTTCTACACCATGTTGAGAGTAATATTTTGTGAACTGTTAAATGCTAAGGTGTGGAAGCCTGCTAATATTATTCAGATGGATCAAGTAAGGTATTATTCATAAACTTATTCCTATGTATCATATATGATAAACACAAGCTGCAACTGCCTCATTTATTTTATCGACTCAGCTTCATGAATATAAGGATCACATCCATTAAGCTAAACTTGCTCGGAACGAGCAAGAGTCTAAGCTCGGGGAAGTTGATGAGTGCATATTTGCATCATGTTTTATATTATTATTTTGCATTGTAGTGGTAGGATCTTGGTATTTTACGGTATTAGCGTGCACATTTTATGTTTTTTTACCAGGATCAGGACAGATGATGGATACGATGGCCACAGTTCTTGGACCAGTTGTATTGGAGCGAAAAGGAGTCAAAAATAGCGTAAATGGCTAATTTGGGAAATATCAATAACAACAGAAGAAAACCCGAAACGATCGCAGGAGGCAAAAGGTTTAACGACTAACTATACGACGGGAGCAACTTTTTGACCGTATAGTTCCCATCATATAGTTGGCTCCGCCACCGCCTTCTCAAATAGTTTCACCCCGTGCAACTGGATCGGAGAAACGACATACAAAACGACCATAAATCGCCGAAACCTCACCTCTAGAAGGGATGTAGAGGGGGAACTCATCCACCGGGGATCCGTCTTCACCCTACGCAGATCCATGAGGCTAAGGCATCGATATTCATCATCAACCGTTGCATCACCACCATCCCCATCCATCTCATCTATTTCTTGTTTAGATCTTGTTGTAATTTCCGTACTCATTTTGGATTTATACAAGTACTATTCATCTATGATAAATTTCATTATTTTTGCCATGATGTTGATTGCCTCCATGTCTGAGTAGATCATTAGTTCTTGGGGATATGGAGAAACCCTATCATTGAAATAAGATAAAGTTTATTTTGATATTCATCGCTCTGACCATGTGTTAGATTGTCTTTATATTGATGTTGGGAGAAGCCGACCTCTCAATATTTGCCTCTTGTGGGGACTTGATGGAGGAAACTAATTGTTGGTAGACGAAGATGTGCTAGCACTTACAGTGACTATAAAGCTGTTGGCATTCCTTACGTATCAACTTGGGAACCGAGGAAACTCACAGAACAGTATCCATGCCATGGGATACATCCTACGGGGTAAAGTCCCTTAATAGCGCAGTAATTCGATTGATGTCGATTGCTTGTCTGTTGTGGTTATGAGGATGATGTGAGCAGTGGTTGCTGCCTATTCGTCCAAATACAGAGTTTCTCCCACACATACATAGTTGAGAATGTTCATGCTAATAATCTTTACCTTAGACCCTTTATAAATGCTAGAGGTGTATCCGCTACTCCCCGAGAACGCTTTTTCCCGTTGTAGTTTTACATCTCTTTTACATATGCGATACTTATTTTCTGTATTCAGTTTGTTTTACTTGAATTATTGTCCTCTTATACAAAAACCCAAAACACCTTTTTACACAACACTCGCATTTTATCTTGTTACTTAGAACGTTATTTAGCATTACTATTTTAGTATTTAATTTAAGAGTTATTAGACTTCAGACTCCTGCTCCCAGTGGGATCGATATCTTTATTTCGAAACTAGCTACAAACAATCTGTGCACTTGCAGTCATCATGGGCTTATGTTACCATCATTGACCTCGTTTTTGAGAATGTAGGTGAGTGTTTCTCCAACTATTAGAAACATGTAGGGGCTAAGGGGATTGCCTTGCCTTAGACCATGGGAGGGGGTGAATTGCTCTAGGATTTTCCCATTCAACTTCACCAAAAAGCAAACTGGACGGACACATGTCGTTATCCAATTAATCCATTGGGGGATGAAACCAAATTTCCGCATGGACTGCTCTAGGAAATTCCAATTCACGCGGTCGTAGGCCTTTGAGGGGTTGAGTTTGTATGCACAATGGTTGTTATGGGGATTGTTGCTGCATTGGATCTTGTGGAAGCATTCAAACACAATGAAGGCGTTGTCAGTGATTAGTTGTCCCAGTACAAAGGCACTTTGTTTTTATGAAATAATGTCATCGATAATTGGATGGAGACGATTGGCTAGACACTTGGAAATAATCTTATGTAGGACGTTGCATAGGCTGATCGGGCGGAAGTTAGACAGGCTTTCCGGGATGGGGCCTTTTGGGATCAAGACAATTACTGTGTCGTTCACCCCTTCTTCCATTTTACCTGTTCTCAAGAACTCCTTGACAGCTGCAATGATTTCGGATTTCAGAATACCCCAATTTCTTTAGTATAAGCGGGTAGGCAGCCAATCAGGTCACGGCGCCTTGATGGGCCCAATTTGGAATAGCGCGTCACTGATCTCCTCATCCTTGAATTCTGAACACAGGTCCTTGTTCATGTCCTCGCTGATGGGCTGATGAAGCAGCTCAATGATTTCATCTGGGGACACCGTGTTGTCCATAGAGTACAAATTACTGAAGAAATCAGTAGCCATGTTGTCGATTTCTGCAGGATCATCTGTCCAAATGCCATTCATGCCTCTCAATTTCTTGATTATGTTCTTTGATTGCCTCCATGACGCTTGTTTGTGGAAAAAATTAATGTTCATGTCGCCCTCCTGCAGCCAAGTGACCCTAGACCTCTGGCGCCACCTCAGTTCCTCATGATGAAGCGTTTCGTTCCGTTCTACAAAGGTGTGGTTGATGGCAGCCTCGCGCCATGGAGACTTTGGCTTCTTCCAAAGCGATTTGATTTTACTTCTTAACCTTTTTATTTTTTGTCATGTTTCTAAACTTCTTTTTGCTCCAGCTATGCAGGTAATCGCGGGTGGCAATTAGTTTGCTGACTAGGTCGCTGGTGTTCCTACTTGGTGGGTTGTCTGACCAGGCCTCCTCAAAAACATCTACGAAGGACGGATCCCTTTCCCACAGCATCTCGTATCTGACAATTTCTAGAGATGTCAGATTGGGGCACTGATCGTACTAAAGGAGTACAGGCAGGTGGTCGGATCTTGTTGAGGCAATGTGAGTCACCTTCGCCTCAGGGAAAGCAAGAGACCAACTATCCGAAGCGACCGCTCTGACAATGCATGCTTTAACATTTGTTTCATTTTGCTGCTTGTTGTCCCAGGTCCAAGGCTACCACGTGAAACCAAGATCAAACAGGTTGCAATAGGAGAGAGTATCCCTAAACGCTGACATTCTACCCTCGGACCTCTTAGTTTCAGAAAAGTGCTCATGTTGCCACATCGTCTCGTTGAAATCCCCGATCATTAACCATGGTTCAGGAGATTTATCTCTAATTATGTGAATACTTGACCACACCAGATGCCTGTTGCTGCTTTCGATTCCCCGTACACAAATATACCCCGCCATGGGCAGCCATTGGGGTCGTTGGTGATGGACATATCAAAATTTATTCGACCCCTCTGACTTTTTTTAGATGAAAAGGGATCACTCCCTCAACCCTATTTTTATTAAAAATAAGACCACCCGAGTTTAGAGCTACATAACACACACACACGAAAAGCTATAAGGTCCAGTACGGAAAAGAGAAAACAGTTAAACCAGAGTTTCAAAAACTCCTTACAACCCAACTAGGATGACACGAACAACCCATAACACCTAGTGGAGGGGGGAGGGAACACTGAAGAGCAAATCACCCCAAGACAACGTGCATCGAGTCTTCTTCTTCCGGGTGCGCCTTCAGATATTCCATCGTTGCTCTCCCAGCGTGGTTGGAAGAGGCACTAGACTTCCAGGTGGAGATCCATTCGAAGCCAGTACATTTCAGTTCGCGGGGAGCCCCAGAGGCATTTTTAGGTTGTTGATCATCCTGTTCATGAACACTTCCAGACTCCCTCCATCTAGCTCTTTGAAGGGGACTTTCCAGTTCCGAAGGTACAAAAGGACGAGCCGCCATATCTATTTCATATTAACCCGGGAACATGCATTAAAAATTAAACTATTTCTATTGTTCCAAATACTCCACAGAATCGCCGAAGACACAACATTAAAGTGCATGTATCTTTTATTAGCAATCCATTTCGAAGCAATTGAAATAAAAATATCTACTGTGATGTCAAAAACATCAAAATCTACTGTGATGTCAAAAACTTCAAACACATCATCCCACAACAATCTAGAGACAATGCATTCGAAGAAAAGATGATTCACAGACTCAATCTCAGAGCAAAGATTATATTCTAAAGGTTTAGGGATCCCTCTAGCTCTCAGATTATCCCTAGTCATAATTTTGTTCTGAGAAAAGAGCCATAAAAAGACCTGAATCCTAGGGGGAATTTTGAGAGACCAAACTACAGGAAAAAAACTAGAGTAATCCCCATAAAATTAATCACAACATGCATGGATTTAGAGGAATACACCCAGAAGTTTCATATTGCCAAACAAGTTGGTCATCTGAATCATGTAAACAGATAGTGGCTGCAATATTACTAAGATCTAACCATTGAACCATCATCTCATCAGAAAAAATCCTTCTAAAATCACACCTAAGTTGGGACCCATCCCACAGATCAGCTATAGTTCTAGTTTGTTGATTTGAGATCAGATATAGGTCCCAAAACTGGGTGGCTAAAGGGGATTTGCCAAACCAAATATCCTCCCAAAATCTAATTTGTCTACCATTACCTACTTTCCATCTATAGCCTAAGGACACTGCCCTGGAAGCCCACATAACCCCTTTCCAGAAAGTAGAGGGATGGATATCTTTACAGCATAAAATATGAGGAGATATAGTATGATATTTAGCATCAATAACTTTTCTCCAAAGGGTCCCTTCCCCCTGGATGTATCTCTTAACCCAAGAACCTAGTAAGCACAAATTTAAAATTTTGAGATTAGGAATGCCCATACCCCCAAACTCTTTCTTCATGCAAACAAAGACCCAAGTAGCTAAATGAATTTTGCGGTTTCCCTCCTCATCATTCCAAAAGAAATTTGCTAGATGGGAATCTAATATTTCCAAAGCCCATTTAGGAAATTTGAAGAAGGAGAGTAAGTAAATAGGAATGCTAGAAAGGCAAGCCTGAATGAGGACTCTCTTAGCATCATAAGAAAGAAGCTTCCCTCTCCACCTAGTAATTCTATGGAGAATATTTTCAATCAAAGGTTGCAGGTATTCCCTCCTAAGCTTATAAAAATGGAGAGGAATACCTAAATATTTCACTGGAAACCTACCTAAGACACACTGAAAAATATCAATGAAAGACTGGCATTCCTCAACCTCCAGATTAATTAGGATGAGCTCACTCTTAGCATAATTGATTCTCATCCTAGATATCTGTTCAAAACAGGTAAGGATCCATTTAAGATTGACAGCTACCCTCTCATCATTTTCTAAGAAAAGCAGAGTATCATCTGCATACTGAAGACAAACTACATCTCCGGGAACAAAATCAGGGCAGAGACCTCTAATATCCCCTGACATGGTACCTCTACAGAGCATTCTAGCAAAAACATCGATCATGATGTTAAACAGAAGAGGGGCAATAGGATCTCCTTGTCTGAGACCTTTACCAGTAAGGAAAAATTTCACTTTCTACATCATTAACTTTAACTCCAATGGACCCACCTTGAGAAATCTGTCTAATAAATCTGATGAAAAAAAGGATCAAAACCTCTTAGTTCTAAAATTTCAAAGAGGAAATCCAAGTTAACCCTATCATAGGCCTTCTCACAATCAATTTTGAAGACTAGACCTTTTTTTTCTTTCTATGGACCTCATGAATGACCTCATGAGCAGTAACTACACTTTCTAAAATAAATCTCCCTCTGATGAAGGCAGATTGATTAATAGAGACGATTCTATCAATCACCTTAGATAATCTGTTAGAAAGAACTTTAGTGAAAATTTTAAAAGAACAATTCAACAAGCTAATAGGCCCAAACTTTTTCATAGACCTTGCATCATTTTCTTTAGGAACGAGGGTAACCATAGAAAAGTTAAGTCTGTAAATATCCAAACTATCCGAAGCGACCGCTCTGACAATGCATGCTTTAACATTTATTTCATTTTGCTGCTTGTTGTCCCAGGTCAAAGGCTACCACGTGAAACCAAGATCAAACAGGTTGCAATAGGAAAGAGTATCCCTGAACGCTGACATTCTGCCCTTGGACCTCTTAGTTTCAGAAAACTGCTCATGTTGCCACATCGTCTCGTTGAAATCCCCGATCATCAACCACGGTTCAGGAGATTTATCTCTAATTATATGAATACTTGACCACATCAGATGCCTGTTTGCTGCTTTTGATTCTCCGTACACAAATGTACCCCGCCATGGGCAGCCATTGGGGTCGTTTGTGATGGATATATCAAAATTTATCCGACCCCTTGACATTTTTTTAGATGAAAAGGAATTACTCCCTCAGCCTTATTTTTATTAAAATTGAGACCACCCGAGTTTAGAGCTACAGAACACACACGCACACGCACACGCACACGCACACACGAAAAGCTATAAGATCTAGTACAGAAAAGAGAAAACAGCTAAACCAGAGTTTCAAAAACTCCTTACAACTCAACCAGGATGACACGAACAACCCATAACACTTAGTGGAGGGGGACAACATGCACCGAGTCTTCTTCTTCCGGGTGCTCCTTCAGATATTCCATCGTTGCTCTCCCAGCATGGTTGGAAGAGGCACTGGACTTCCAAGTGGAGATCCATTCGAAGCCAGTACATTTTAGTTCGCCGGGAGCCCCAGAGGCATTTTTAGATTGTTGATCATTCTGTTCATGAACACTTCCCGACTCCCTCCATCCAACTCTTTGAAGGGAACTGTTAGACACTAATTTATATTAGAACTAAACTAATACGTACTTTGATAATAAGTTGTACAGTATATTCTATGGAGCTGATCGATCTGTCCAAGTGTATGTGGATGGAGCTAATACGCGTCAAAGTGCAGCGTCACGTGTAAGGCCACCGGCACGTTGTTGCATTAATGCCTAAGGGTAAAAAAAGCTTAGCAGTCATAATTTAATTAATTACTAGTTTATTTTGTTGAAATACGGGAATACAGCCTATGGCGTATGTATGGCCCGGCCGGCCGGCCATGCATAGCAATGTGTCGTGCTGGCTACCGGCCGATCATGTGTAACAAGTTTTATTTTGATCAGCTTGTACCGATCCATGCACCGAAGCTAGCTATCAGATAAACATCAAAGCAAGGGCGTTCAACCGGCCGCGATTTTCCTGGAGAGATAGCGCGTGCAAGCGTTGAGATAAGCATGCATGGATGCCCGGCGCCCGCGATAAACTCTCGCTCTCCATGATTATCCATACATGGCTGCTGCCTATAAAAAGACATATGTCCGACCCAGATCAAAAAAGGAGACCCACGCAGAGCACCCTCCTGACCCTGAGACGTAGAGCTCTCGAGAAAGAGGCGCAGCTCTTATCCGGCGAAGACCATCCCATAACTCATAGGCCTTCAACATCACCACTACTCTCACACCCACGACCTCAGACTCCAATCAGCACTCGCACACAAAAACTCCAAATTTCATACACATACACGTAGTGGTGATCAGGAGCAAGGAGGCCATGGAGGAGAAGATGATGGTCCCTAATGGTGAGAACCACGGTTGAATTCTCCTCCTCTTTTCTTTCTCTCTCTGTACAGCACATGCATGCAAGATTCATCTCGCACGATGACGCATGGAGCCGGTGGGCAGCACATGAAACGGCAGCTCGATGCTGTCGCCGTTCTGGCAATGAACGGTGTTGAAGATGACGGCATCAGCGGCGCTGCCGGCGCGCAGCCCGGCGCCATATCCACTGCGCCCAATACATCAACGGCTACCAGCGGGCAGCCCGGCGCCAAGATGATGGCCTCGAAGGACGATGACGGACGCTCTCTTCATCTCGACGGTGAGGCTGCCGGCGTACAAGCCGGCGCCATGTCCACTCCAGCGAGAGGCTCCGACGGGCGACGTTGGGGTTGCCGGCGTGCAAGCCGGCGCCGTTTCTACTACCACGAGTCGCGACCGAGACGACGACCTCGATGGCACGCGGCTGCCGGTGCCGCCACCAAGACGACGGACCCAGGGACGCATGGCTGCCGGCGTGCAGCCCAGCACCATGTCCATATCCGCCGCCACCAAGAGGACGGCCTCGACGGCGCGGCTGCCGGCGTGCAGCCCGACGCCATCTCCAACACCACCAAGACGACGGACCCAGGGGCGCGCCGCTGCCGGCGTGCAGCCCGACGCCATCTCCATCTCCGCCGCCACCAAGAGGACGGCCTCGAGGACGTGAGGTTGTCGTCGTGCATCCCGGCGCCATCGCCATCTCCACTCCGGTGTGGCACGCCAAAGACGGCGGCCTTGCGACTGTCGGCGTGCCGTAGCGGCTCCATCTCCTCCCCATCGAGCCATGCTCTACGGCGGCGCCCAAAACGATGGAGGAGTGGAGCCCGGTACCTCCTCACGCCGGAGAAGCGTGCTGGAGACGACGACGAGAAGGCAGATGGCGTGCATTCGGCGCCACGTCCATCTCAACGAACCATGCTGCCTAAGACGGCGGCGGGGCTGCCTGCGTGCAGCCCAACCTTTCTTTACCTCCTATGAACGCCAACAAGACGACGGCTCTGAGGGCGTGCGGCTGCCGGCCCGCAGCCTAGCACCGTCTCTTCTCCCATCGAGCCTGGTGCCTTCTTCACTCCGGCGAGGCGTGCCGAAGACGAGTGATAGGGGATACTAGTATACAAGCCGACGCCATCTCCACCTCTCGGTGCTAGCTCCATCTCCGTGAAGCCGGCGGGCATAGGACAACCCGGTGCTAGCTCCATCTCCGTGAAGCCGGCGGGCATAGGCGAAAGCGCCGCCGACTTGCAATCTGGCGACATACGCCACCTCCATCTCCACGAGCCCGTGAGATGACGCTCTTGTCTAGGACGACGGCCGTGAACTCGGCGTCGGACCGAGACGGGGTGTCAACCACGCTAGCTACACCACTTGTGGCGCACGTCGGTTTTGCACCGACGCCGATCTCCACCAACACTTACTCCTGCGAGGCATACCCCTTGCGCACCCCGGCGAGGCTGCTGGTCGTCGAGAAGTCCCAGCTGAGCGGACCCATGCTACTCCAACTCCAACTACACCAACACCGTCAAGACCGACGAGGCACGACGGCGAGGGCGGGCGTGGCCGGAGCAAAGGCCACGCTATTCGCGGCGCGTGTACCGACAAGGACACGGGCTCTGCCGCCGCCCACACACACCACCACCACATCATGCATGGAGAACGCGAAGCGAAGACGACGAAGACGACCACACGGCTTAATCGGAGGTGTCTCGCGGTGTAACCCGCGGGAGTAATTAACCGGGTGCCTTCCGAGGCCCCGGGAACCATGAGATCGCAATCACCCTAGTCAGGCTAGCCGCGCAAGCAGGCCACGGAGTGCACTGTATTAGGGATCTGTACTTTGTTTCTCTATGAGAGATTAATGAAATGCATTTTCCCTATCTTTTCTTGTGTACTACGGTACACTGGCACGCCTGCATTTCTTTTTCTTTACCCGGCGCATGAGAAAAACACGCTACCATCCTTCTTCCCTCGAGTAGCCTACGTTCTACTTTTCTAGAACGTTTTTCTCATGTCAAACAAATTGGCACGCCCGGTGGGACGTGGTTCTCCTCCCATCTTTGCTCTGCTGTGGTCGTCAGAATCGTCTTCGCCCGTTCACCCAACCCACACAACATCCTGCATGACAAGCCAACGGCGTGGACCTCCGCTGATCAAGGGTCATCTTCATGCAGGAGGGCTCTCCCACGCTGTCAACACGGAGCCCTGGGTGATCCACTTTGGATCATCCTTTCCTCCCATGGTGGTCGTCGAGGTCGGCACCAAGATGGTCATGCACCAAGCCCAGGAGCCAGCGCAGTTCCAAACTGCGCGATCCAAGAAGGCGCAAAGGCGGACATCCGCCATGGCCAAGAAGGAGCGCCGCGAGTTGATGCTCGAGGTGCGCGCCCTGTTGAAGGAGTCAACAGGACATGACATCAAAGGGGACGTGGGGGCGCCCCAGCGCCTCTCTTCCAATGTCGCCGACAAGCGGGCGGGAACGGTATCACTTCACGCCCCTACCCCGCCTTTGCACTCAGAGCTGCCGACGCCAACACCTAGGCGCACCGGAGTGGAGATTCTTGGAGGCTTGGAAACCGCCTCTGGTGACCTGCGGAGACTCATGTCAAACGCCCGTTCGTCAGAAAGCACGCATCCACTAAGGAACTACAGGAGGAAGTGCCGTAAGGTACAACGCCTTCACCAGCTATTAAGCTCCCGCCTCACTAAGAGCGCGGTTCTTGCGGAAGATTGGTCCCTCGGCGCAAGGGACCTCCCGGACAAGGTGTTCACATGTACGAGCACCGAACCATCAAAGGTCAAGTGGGTGGTGAGAAGAGCCATCATGAAGGAGTTCTGGAAACGGTACCCCCGAAAGGATTCCGTCTTGCCGGGCCCAACGCTCTCCATCAACCTTGAAGATCCTCGAAGAAGCATGTGTGCACCATGCTGCCACACTTCGGCGGTCAATGGCCGCCCCATCCCCAACGACAACAGGTTCGCCGTTCTTCGGAACGAGGTACCTGCACCACACGGAGAAGACCTACGACAGGAGTTCCGCCGCTTGCAAGATCAAATGAATAGCATCCAGAGGCGGCTCCATGAGCAAGGAGCGCCAAGTTCTTCATCAGCACAAGATGGGGTCAGGATTAGGCACCACCCCCCTAGTCATCGTCCTCAACATGAACGCAATACCTTGGCGCCCTGACGCCAACCTTCACCCATCAGACATGCACACCGGGGGCATCCTAACATGCCCCCACATTGGAACCGTTGGTCACGACATCAAGATGATGAGAGGGACCCTCGTCCCACGCAACAGTGGAGACCTAGGGATCCTCCACGAGATGCACTCCCACCACGGCCTTCATCCCCGCCTAGGTGTGGACAGCGACTTCAAGTGCGCCCTGCAAGGGACGTGCCTACCACATCAACACCACGAGCTGCACCGCCTCTTCTACCAACTCCATCAACACCCTCAAGAACCCGGCAGGTCCTCACAGAGAACCAACGCAAGCACGAGAGGCGCCGGAGGAATCGCCAAGTTCTATACAAAGAACTCGAAGCCCTAGTGCTCCGCCATACCCAAGTTCGGGTACGACCCGATGGTGGGGTCATTCAAGAAAGTGACAGGATCGGCTTCCGCATCTCTCCAAACCTGGAGCGGCACGAGCGGTACAATTACCTACTTAGCCGCCTCGCTCCAAAACCGCGCAAGACGCCCTTAGGGGGTGTTGAACAAAAGGGCGAAGCGGTTCCACCACCGCTTCCTTCAGCAAATCCTCAACAAGGCGATGAACAGGAGATGGACACACCGTCATCTTCGCCTCCTCGAAGGCAAAAGACACCAACACCGACAACCACGCCAATGGAGGGCATCGAGGAGACTCCAGCCGCAACTTCCTCCAACCCCGAGGAGGATCTTGGGGCTTCAACCTCCGTTGCCCCAGGAAAAGACGAGATTCCTCCCACGAAACCTTCGCTTACTTCTCCGCAAGGAGACGAGAAGATCGGCGATGATGCCCTTCAGCAGGGGGATGGAAAGGAAAAGGAGGCAACAAAGAAGAACCTTGCTTTGTGCGGCACTGTTGCAGTGCGCCCAAGGCTTGAGCCAAACGACGGTTGGCAACCTCCTCAAGTCACCCACGAGTTTGGCTATCCCTCGGATGAGGAGATCGTGCCGAACCCCAAAGCTGACTTCAAGAAGGCTTTCTTGCCACTCCTCGGCCATGTACGTTCATGGTTCAAGGGCACTGACGCGGAGGCCAAGGCCAAGGCTTCCACAAGGGAAGAGGGAGCAAGATCCACTGCCCCATGCCTCCCCATCATGGTAGGGAAAGGCTCACTTTCCGATGGAGACTCGGGGTATCACCCGAACATTTCGCCGTGAAGCTACACCGACATCACCTCAAGACTCCCATGATCCCAACGAGTTGTTGCAGGTTGCAAGTCGACCTGGAGCCAAGACGCGGCTAAGGTCTATCGCACTTCAAGGTGTGGCTGACAGATCAACCGGAGAGGAAAGGATTGACGACTACGCTGACGATGAAGAGAGCTTCTCCGACTCTTCTTCCACCTCTTCGTTGGAGAAACTTACAAACTGCCCTCCATACCACGAGCTCGCCCCTTCGGTCCTATCGGACTGTGAAGATGGTCTTGAAGATCTCCATACCGCACCATCCCACATGGCGGTAGACGGTGGAAAGAACGACGGCTCTGCATCCACGCAGGCTAGTGCAGCGGCGGGGAGAGAAGCTGCACTGGAAGAAGAGATGAAGGAGCAGCAGCAGAAGATGAACAATGGCAACAACAATGGTGTCCCGCCGCAACAACAACGATTCAATTGACATCAAAACTCGACCAGTTCATCGAGCTCATGATGAACAATGGCAACAACAACGGTGTCCCGCCGCAAAGCGTACCACAAGGAGTGGTAGACCCACAAGTGGAGGAGTTGCAGGCGGGCACTCTAACAAGCGTGCCACCCCATCACGAGCGCCAACACGAAGAAGCAAGCACACACGCTCGCCAGTGGGCTAGACCCTCTGGTCCAGCCGACACAACACCACAACAAAGCATGCTTAAAGGCTACCACGACATGCTTAAAGACATGGTGGGCAAAAGATTCGAGCAATTGAAGGTCAATAATGCCCCTTGCACCACAGGGAGCGAGTTGGAGAAGCCCTATGAAGCATGGCACGACCTGGTGTCATTCCCTGCTGGGTGGCACCACAGGGAGCACTTGGCGTACTTCGAGGCGGTGTGAAACGACACTACAAACAACGCGTCACTTCTCCTTCGACAATTTTCAGGGTCCTTAACCGGCTCTGCCTTCCACTGGTACAGTCGCCTGGCGGTTGGATCCATCGAAAGTTGGTCAGGCATGAAGGAAGTCTTTAAGAAGCACTTCGTCGCCATGAAGAAGGACTTCTCCATCGTCGAGATTGCACAAGTTCGTCAACAACGAGATGAGCCCATCGACGAGTACGTCATTCGCTTCCGCAACAGCTATGTGCGGCTCGCCCAGGAGATGCACCTTGAGGATGCCATCGAGATGTGTGTCCACGGGATGCAACAACATTGGTCACTCGAGGTCTCTCGGCGCGAGCCTAGGACCTTCAGTGCTCTTAGCACGGCGGTGGCAGCAACGAAGCTAGAGTTCGAGAAATCACTGCAGATCATGGAGCTCTACAAGAACGCCACTACATTCGACCCGTCTAAGTGCTTCGCATCAACATCCAAACTAACCAATAATGGGGCCAAGATGAAGACACCGGCGGAGGCAAATGCCACCAGGGTCTTCTCCTCCACGCCCCAAGGCAATGTGCCAATGTTGGGTGCAAGAGGCGAGCAAGCTGGAATGAGGCAACGACCCACGATGCAAGAACTCCTCAAGAAGCAATACATCTTCCGCAGAGAGCGGGTGAAGGACATGTTCAACCAGCTGATGGAACATCGAGCTTTGAACCTTCCAGAAGCTCGAAGACCCGATCAACTGGGGATGACAGATAATGCCTTGTTTTGCCCATATCATAGGTACGTGGGACACGTCATCGAGGACTGCGTCGCCTTCAAGGAATGGCTCCAGAGAGCCGTCAATGAAAAGAGGATCAACTTGGACCCGGAAGCTATCAATCCAGATTACCAAGCTATGAACATGGTGAGCGTAGTTGTGCCCTCTTCATCAAGGCAAGGCGAGATGGATGGGCGCCCCTCTCACAAGTTGAGGTCCAACTATCCAACCTCGTCCTGGCGACAACATCAACACCTCTCCTTCAACAGGATTCTACACCAACCATGTCCATGGAGAAGCCTTGGAGAACGGTCCGTCGGAAGCCATACCCGAGGGACCTTCCAACTCGACCTCCTCGTCCGACATCAACAACACGCGCTCCCCCAACAATTCTAAGGCGTGTTGATCCAAGTCAACGCCGTCCCCCACCGAGGTTTGTCCCCAAGTCTGAGGGAGATGAGTCATTCCCCCGACCAGGGCGGGGACTACGCACTTTGGCGCAGTTCCTACCCCATGGTTGGGACCAAGGGCCAACGAAGGGTGTCGACGGAGTACAAGATGAGGCTCGCTCCTCTCAAGCATGAAACATGGCGAGTTGCAACATCGTCCTCGACTACAAGGACGTGCCCAGCTCTGAGTCGGACGACATGTTCACTCCTGAAGAGCACGAGGCGTTCCACGCCGAAGGTGCCACAAAGAACCCACAGGTGGAGGAGGTGAACATGAACCTGCGTGGGGGAAAGGTCTTACCCGACCCCCTGAAGGCCAAGCAAACAAGAGTGGACAAGCTGGCGGCCTAGAAGGAGGCAACACCGCATGAAGAGGCACCAGAAGCGCATGATGGTGGGAAGGCGAAACCACAAGACATCGACTACAACATCATCGCGCACCTCAAGCGAATTCCAGCGCTCCTGAGTGTGCACGATGCGCTCATGCTGGTGCCAAACCTGCGTGAAGCCCTCATCAAGGCGCTCCAGGCTTCGGAGATCTATGAAGTGTGCATGGCGAAGCATCGTCTCTTTGCCAATCCCTTGTTCGTGAATGAGATCACGTTCGACGAAGAGGACAATCTCATAGAAGATGGTGCCCATAACCGCCCACTTTACATGGAGGGAAACATTGGGGCCGCGCATCTTCGTCGGATCCTCATCGACCAAGGGTCTGCCATGAACATACTGCCCGTCCGGAGTTTGAAACGGGCAGGTTTCACGGTGGACGACCTGGAGTCCACCGACGTGATGATATGCGGCTTTGACAACCAAGGGAAGCCAACACTGGGGGCCATCATGGTGAAGATCCAGATGTCTACATTCAGCTTCAAGGTGCGGTTCTTCGTCATCGAAGCGAACACCTCCTACTCGGCTCTCTTAGGGAGGCCTTGGATCCACAAGTATCGCGTGGTGCCTTCTACCCTTCACCAATGCCTAAAGTTCCTCGACGGCAACGGCACACAACAACGCATCATCGGCAACACCAACCCCTACACCGTGCAAGAGTCGCATCATGCAGATGCGAAGTACTACTTCCCCGTCGAAGACAGCGACCAACATGTCGGGCGGACAACACCAGCAGTTGATGTCTTAATCAAACTGGGTGTTGCGCCAGTCGTCAAAGCACGACATCTCATCATACCATGCTCTCCCGCGGACGCACGGGGTTCCTCCTCTCGCAGCCGAAGGAACCCTGGGCGTAGACGATCTTCCTCGACTGTGCAACATGACTACCAGCCCTTCCCCCGGGACGGGATCGGGAGTTCTACCCTGATCTTGCTGGGGGCAAGCTCTTCTACGCCTGCCCCGGTAGCCCCGTTGCTATTGAAGGCAAGGTACCAGAAGCCCACGCCAATCACGTTGAGGTCGGCAATGACGCCTCTACAAGAGGCTCCTACATTTTAATCGACTTTGGCGCACCAAGAGCCTAGTTGTTTAACACTTGGCGGCTCTGCAGGTGCCCAGGAAGGACCGAAGGCATTGATCGACAGCAGTGATGCGCCCCCTACGATCACACTGCGGGTGCGCAACACTCCAAAAGAGGAAGGTGCACCCACTCAGTCGGGGGTGGTTAGGAGGAGAATAAAGGAGATAGAGGAAGCTGCACGGGGAGCTCATGTCATGCAGCCCCCATCCCTCTACATATCCACGGCTTCTCCATTGGAGGTTTGGGCTATCCCAAGTTCATCTGGGTCTAGAACCCAAACCATTTTCTATAAAGTTCTACAGGTACAACATTGTGACTCCATATTTGAGCTTCCCCTGTTGGAGATATGCCCTAGAAGCAGTAATAAATGTAGTTATTATTATATCTTTGTGTTTATAATAAATGTTTACATTCATGCTATAACAGTATTAACAAGGAAACATTAATATTTGTGTGATTTGTAAACTAAATTAGAGTCCCAAGTAAAGCCTCTTCATAATACTAGCTTGTTGGTTAATAGATGATTGTGGTTTCCCTATCATGAACATTGAGAAGTTATTAACAACAAGATCATATCATTAGGAGAATGGTATGATGGACATAGTCCTATAGATAAGCGTAGCATAAAGATCAAGTCATTTTAATAGTTCAATTGCTATATGCTTTCTGATACATAGTAACCTAATTCCTTCGACCATGAGATCATGTTTATCACCATCATCGGAAGGATGCTTTGATGACATCAAACACCACACCGTAACTGAGTGACTATAAAGGTGGCATTGAGTGTTTGGAAAGTATGGGTTGAGACACATGAAGCAAGAGTGGGATTTGTCCATCCATATGACAGATAGATATACTCTGGGCCCTCTCGGTGGAATGTCATCCAATTAGCTTACAAGCATGTGACTGGCTCACAAGGGATCACATACCATGGGAACGAGAAAAGAGTACTTATCGGTAACAAGGTTGAACTAGGTATGCAGAGATACCGACGATCAAAACCTCGGATAAGTAAACTATCGTGAGACAAAGGGAAATTGGTATCGTATGTAAGTGGTTCATTCGATCGCAAAGTAATCGTAGAAATATGTGGGAGCCATATGAATTTCTAGATTCCTCTATTGGTTATTGTTTGGAGAAGTGTCTCGATCATGTCCGCATAATTCACGAACCGTAGGGAGACACACTTAAGGATTCGATGTTGTTGAGTAGTTATGGAATGATGAGTAAGAGACCGAATGTTGTTCGGAGTCTCGGATGGGATCCGGGATATCACGAGGAGATCCGGAATGGTCGGAGAATAAGATTCATATAAGGAAAGTCCTATTTCGGGGTTGGAGAATGGTTCCGGTGTTTTCATCGGGAATGTTCTAGAAGGTTCCGAAATGTCCGGCACTCCGGAGGGGAAGGGTACATGAATGTGTCATTACAAGTTGGAATGGTTGCATCATGTACTGGGTGTCATCGCTGAGCAAAATAAAGGGATAAATCAAATCCTAGTTTGAAAAGTCAAACGCCAATTTGAAAAGTCAAACGGCAAGTTTGCTTGGTGGAGGGAGAGTAAATCAAATCCTAGTTTGAAAAGTCAAACGCCAATTTGAAAAGTCAAACGGCAAGTTTGCTTGGTGGAGGGAGAGTAGGATACCTACTTGGGGAGGAAGTCCCTCTCCCTCCACCGCCGTCCTTGGAAGCCGAGTTGGGGAGGGACTCCCCTCCCCTTGGCCGGCCCCCTCCACCTATATAAGGAGGGGCAGGGCTGCCCCTCCAAGCCTACACCTTGCACCCTCCAAACCCTAACCCTAAGCCGTCGGCGCCACCACCTTCTGCTGCTGCCGCCGCCTAGGGCAAACCCTAGCCGCCGACTTGGGCATCCCCTTGCCCTAGCCGCCGGCCTAGCCTCTCCTCCTTGGTGTGTCTAAACCCTAGATCACCGAGGCCTCTCTCATAGTCCACCATACTCGCTCCGGCTTAAGGCGAAGCCCTGCGAGATCTCCCCTCTACTTCTGGTACCACGCCGTCGTGCTACCGGAATTGCGAGGAGAGTGCTACAACCTCCACTGCCTGCTGGAACAAGGGAGAGGAAGGTCTTCATCGAGTATCGAACGTGTGACCGACTCGGGAGCGCTGCCGGAACGCGGCGTCGGAAGGATTGTCTACACGATCTTGAGATCGGGAAGAGTACGACTACATCACCCACGAGAATCCGCTCTCGTTAACCGCTTTGGAATCTTCGAGGGTGAGTTTCACTATCGACTCGTTGCTACAATCTAGTAGATAGATCTTGGCTTGTTTGTTTGCATGCGGTAGAAAATTTTTGTTTTCCATGCTATGAACCCCTACAGTGGTATTAGAGTCGTGTCTATATGTAGATCTGTTGCACGAGTAGAACACAATGGTCATTGTGGGCGGTGGTGCTTTTATTATCAATTGCTTATTGTGTACTTTGCATCTTGCGGTATGATGGGATGAAGCGGCCCGGGCTAACCTTACATGACATCATTCATGAGACTTGCTCCACGCTAAACATGCAACTTGTATTGCATAAGTGGCTTTGCGGGTGTGTGTCTCTCCCATTATAGTAAGATCCAATTTACAACGGGCACTTGATAGTTCTAGCATCAACGTTGTGGTTCTTGTTCGTAAGTTAGAGCGACACTTATTGAAAGCCCCAAACCACGTAAAATATGCAAAGAAAATTAGAGGCGTCTAACTTTGTTTTGCAGGGGTGTGCTGTGATGTGATATGGCCATGATTGTGATTATATTTGATGTATGCAATGTTCCTTATTGTAAGTTGGCAACCGGCAGGAGCCATATGGTTGTTTTTAAATTCTGTTAAGACTCGCGTGTCTATTCAAAGTAGTTGTAATAGTTGAAGCTGGTAGACGATAACCATGGAGCAGCATCATTGACCTTGATGCAATGCCGGTGATGATGGAGATCATGTTCGTGCTTGAAGATGGAGATCGGAAGCACAAAGAAGAAAGGCCATATCATATCACATATTATGAATTGCATGTAATGTTAATCCTTTATGCATATTGTATTGCTTAGTTAACAACGGTAGCATTATAAGATGATCCCTCAAGCACACAAATTTCAAGTTTTAAAGTGTTCATCCTTTGTTATCATCGTTGCTAAAGCTTGTTGTTTCGAAGCACCACGTAATGATCGGGTGTGTTAGATTCTGCAAGTGTATACAACGTGAGCAAGCTAGTTTTGCTCATGCAGAAACTAAGGTTTGATCTTGACGAGCCTAGCATGTACAGACATGGTCTCGGAACACGGATCACCAAAAGGTAAAGCATGAATCATATAGTAGATATGATGAACATGTCGATTGTTCGCCATTGAAGCTACATCAACTCTCGTGATGATCGGTTTTGATGTGGTGGATTTGGTTCGTGTGATCACTAAAACAATGTGAGGGATATTGTTTTGAGTGGGAGTTCACCTAGATTAATTTAACTATTAATTAGAACTCAATTTGTCATAAATTTAATCTAAACTATTGCAAATATGTTGTAGATCAATGGCGGCCCCTACCATCAATTTTAATGCGTTCCTAGAGAAAGAAAAGTTGAAAAACAATGGAAGCAACTTCGCGGATTGGTTCCGCAATTTGAGGATTGTTCTCAATGCTGGTAATTTGACCTATGTGCTGGATGCACATTGGTGACCCGCGCAGCCATGCTACCGATGAAGTAAAGAATGTTTACCTCACTCGGAAGAATCAAGATACTACGCTTCAGTGTGCTATCTTGTATGGTTTGGAATCGGAGCTTCAGAAAAGGTTTGAGAATTCAGACCCACATGATATTGTCCGTGAACTCAAAATGATATTTGAGGATCACACGGCAGTTGAGAGTTATGAGGCTTCTGAAAAATTCTTTAACTGCAAGATGGAAGAGGGCAGCTCCGTTAGTGAGCATGTGCTTAAGATGTCTGGGCACGCAAACAAACTCCAAAGTTTGGGTATAGTGATTCCTAATTCTTTGGGGATACATCGTGTCCTCCAATCACTACCACCAAGTACAAGAACTTTGTGATGAACTACAATATGCAAAACATGGACAAGACGTTCCCAGAACTCTTCTCCATGTTGAAATCTGCAGAAGTGGAGATCAAGAAAGAGCATCAAGTGTTGTTGGTCAATAAGACCACCAAATTCAAGAAAGGCAAGTCTAAGCAAAAGGGACACTTCAAGAAGGGTGGTAAGAAAGTTACCGCACCGACGAAGAAGACCAAGGCTGGACCTAAGCCTGATACTGAGTGCTTTTACTGCAAGCAAGAGGGTCAGTGGAAGTGGAATTGCCCAAAGTACTTGGCGGATTTGAAGAACGGCAACATCAAGAAGAAAGGTATATCCGATATACATGTTATTGATGTGTATCTCACTAGTACTCGTAGTAGTGCCTGGGTATTTGATAATCGGGTTCTGCTCATATTTGTAACTCGAAACAGGTGCTGCAGAATAAACGGAAGCTAGCGAAGAACAAGGTGACGATGCGCGTTGGAAACGGATCAAAGGTTGATGTGATCGCGGTCGGCACGCTACCTCTTCATCTACCATCGGGATTAGTTTTATACTTAAATAATTGTTATTTGGTGCTTGCGTTGAGCATGAACATTATATCGGGATCTTGTTTATTGCGAGACGGTTACTTGTTTAAGTCCGAGAATAATGGTTGTTCGATTTATATGAGTAATATGTTTTATGAACATGCACCTTTGATAGATGGTCTATTCTTATTGAATCTCGATAGTGGAAATACACATATTAATAACATTGAGGCTAAACGTTTGAAATTGAGCGATAACTCGACCTATATGTGGCACTGTCGTCTTGGTCATATCGGATTGAAGCGTATGAAGAAACTCCATTCCGATGGACTTCTTGAATCACTTGATTTAGAATCACTTGAAAGATGCGAAGCATGTCTGATGGGTAAAATGACTAAGACTCCATTTTCTGGTATGATGGAGCGAGCTACAGACTTATTGGAAATCATACATACCGATGTGTGTGGACCAATGAGTGTAGCATCGCGCGGTGGTTATCGTTATGTTCTTACCTTCACGGATGACTTGAGTAGATATGGGTATATCTATTTCATGAAACATAAGTCCGAAACTTTCGAGAAGTTTAAGGAATTTCAAAGTGAGGTTGAGAATCAACGTAACAAGAAGATTAAATTTCTACGTTCTGATCATGGAGGTGAATATCTAAGTTACGAGTTTGGCGAGCATTTGAAGAAATGCGGAATACTTTCACAATTGACACCGCCGGGAACACCACAGTGTAATGGTGTGTCCAAACGTCGTAATCGAACTCTCTTAGATATGGTTCGTTCTATGATGTCACTTACAGATTTACCGCTATCATTTTGGGGTTATGCATTAGAAACAACCGCATTCACTTTAAATAGGGCACCATCTAAATCCGTTGAAACGACACCGTATGAATTATGGTTTGGGAAGAAACCTAAATTGGCGTTCCTTAAAGTTTGGGGTTGCGAAGCCTATGTAAAGAAGTTACAGCCGGACAAGCTTGAACCCAAAGCGGAAAAATGCGTCTTCATAGGATACCCAAAGGAAACTATTGGGTATACCTTTTATCATAGATCCGAAGGCAAAATTTTCGTTGCTAAGAATGGATCCTTTCTAGAGAAGGAATTTCTCTCGAAAGAAGTGACTGGAAGGAAAGTAGAACTCGACGAGGTTGCTGAACCTTCTCTCGAACTTGCGAGTAGCGCAGCACCGAAAGAAGTTCATGTGGCGCCTACACCAGTAAGAGAGGAAGCTAATGATGATGATCATGAAACTTCGGTTGAAGTTGCTACAGAGCCTCGCAGATCAATGAGAACTCGTACCACTCCTGATTGGTATGATCCCATTATGAGTGTCATGTTGGTGGATAACACCGATGACCCTGAGACATATGAGGAAGCAATGATGAGCCCAGATTCCAATAAATGGCAAGAAGCCATGAAATCCGAGATTGGATCCATGTACGAAAACCAAGTATGGACTTTGGTGGACTTACCGGATGGCCGGAAGGCTGTCGAGAACAAATGGATTTTCAAGAAGAAAACAGATGCGGATGGTAATGTTACTGTCTATAAAGCTCGACTTGTCGCAAAAGGGCTTCGACAAATTCAAGGAGTTGACTACGATGAGACTTTCTCACCAGTAGCGAAGCTAAAGTCTGTGAGGATTATGTTAGCAATCGCTCCATATTACGATTATGAAATATGGCAGATGGATGTCAAAACAGCGTTCCTCAATGGAGACATTGATGAAGAGTTGTATATGATGCAACCCAAAGGTTTTGTCGATTCTAAAGATGCTAACAAGGTGTGCAAACTTCAAAGGTCCATATATGGATTGAAGCAAGCATCCCGAAGTTGGAATCAACGTTTTGATAAGGTAATCAAAAGTTTTGGTTTTATACAAACTTATGGAGAAGCTTGTATTTACAAGAAAGTGAATGGGAGCTCTGTAGCATTCTTAATACTATATGTAGATGACATATTGTTGATTGGGAATGATGTAGACCTTAATAGTGTCAAGGAATATTTGAATAATAGTTTTTCAATGAAAGATCTTGGCGAAGCAGCTTACATATTAGGCATAAAGATTTATAGAGATAGATCGAGACGCCTAATATCATTGTCACAAAGTACATATTTGGACAAAGTTCTAAAGAGGTTTGGAATGGAAGATAGCAAGAAAGGGTTCTTGCCCATGTTGCCTAATACGACCTTGAGTAAAACTCAAAGTCCAAAGAATGGCGTAAGATAGAGAAAGGATGAGTAAGACTCCCTATGCCTCAGCCATAGGATCTCTAATGTATGACATGCTATGTACTAGACCCGACATTGCATATGCTGTTAGTTTAACTAGCAGATATCAAAGTGATCCAGGAGTGGATCATTGGACAGCGGTCAAAAACATCCTTAAGTACTTGAGAAGAACTAAGGATATGGTTCTTTCTTATGGAGGTGATGAACAACTCGTTGTTAATGGTTACACCGATGCTAGTTGGAACACCGATCCGGATGATTCTAAATCACAATCTGGATACGTATTTGTTTTGAATGGTGCAGCAGTTAGCTGGAGGAGTGCAAAGCAAAGCGTTGTGGCGAGATCTTCAACTGAATCGGAATACATAGCTGCTTCGGAGGCTTCACAAGAAGCGATATGGATGAAGGAGTTCATTACAGAGCTCGGTGTAGTTCTAATGCGCAAGAACCAATGTCACATAAGAAGCTGAAGCACATCAAGCTACATTTTCACGCTATTCAAGAACATGTCCAAGATGGTGACATAAAGATTTGCAAAGTACACACAGATCTGAATGTGGCGGATCCGTTGACTAAACCTCTCCCGAGGGCAAAACATGACCAACACCAAACTTCCATGGGTGTTTGATATATTACCATGTAATCTAGATTAGTTGACTCTAGTGCAAGTGGGAGACTATTGGAGATATGCCCTAGAGGCAATAATAAATGTAGTTATTATTACATCTTTGTGTTTATGATAAATGTTTACATTCATGCTATAACAGTATTAACAAGGAAATATTAATACTTGTGTGATTTGTAAACTAAATTAGAGTCCCTAGTAAAGCCTCTTCATAATACTAGCTTGTTGGTTAATAGATGATTGTGGTTTCCCTATCATGAACATTGAGATGTTATTAACAACAAGATCATATCATTAGGAGAATGGTATGATGGACATACTCCTATAGATAAGCGTAGCATAAAGATCAAGTCATTTTAATAGTTCAATTGCTATATGCTTTCTGATACATAGTAACCTAATTCCTTCGACCATGAGATCATGTTTATCACCATCATCGGAAAGATGCTTTGATGACATCAAACACCACACCGTAACTGGGTGGCTATAAAGGTGGCATTGAGTGTTTGGAAAGTATGGGTTGAGACACATGAATCAAGAGTGGGATATGTCCATCCATATGACGGATAGATATACTCTGGGCCCTCTCGGTGGAATGTCATCCAATTAGCTTGCAAGCATGTGACTGGCTCACAAGGGATCACATACCATGGGAACGAGAAAAGAGTACTTATCGGTAACAAGGTTGAACTAGGTATGCAGAGATATCGACGATCAAAACCTCGGATAAGTAAACTATCGTGAGACAAAGGGAAATTGGTATCGTATGTAAGTGGTTCATTCGATCGCAAAGTAATCGTAGAAATATGTGGGAGCCATATGAATTTCCAGATTCCTCTATTAGTTATTGTTCAGAGAAGTGTCTCGATCATGTCCGCATAATTCACGAACCGTAGGGAGACACACTTAAGGATTCGATGTTGTTGAGTAGTTATGGAATGATGAGTAAGAGATCGAATGTTGTTCGGAGTCTCGGATGGTATCCGGGATATCACGAGGAGATCCGTAATGGTCCGGAGAATAAGATTCATATAAGGAAAGTCATGTTTCGGGGTTGGAGAATGGTTCCGATGTTTTCATCGGGAATGTTCTAGAAGGTTCCGGAATTTCCGGCACTCCGGAGGGGAAGGGTACATGAATGTGTCATTACAAGTTGGAATGGTTGCATCATGTACTAGGTGTCATCGCTGAGCAAAATAAAGGGATAAATCAAATCCTAGTTTGAAAAGTCAAACGCCAATTTGAAAAGTCAAACGACAAGTTTGCTTGGTGGAGGGAGAGTAGGAAACCTACTTGGGGAGGAAGTCCTCTCCTCCACCTTGACCTGGAAGACGAGTTGGGGAGGGACTCCCCTCCCCTTGGTCGGCCCCCTCCACCTATATAAGGAGGGGCAGGGCTGCCCCTCCAAGCCTACACCTTGCACCCTCCAAACCCTAACCCTAAGCCGCCAGCGCCACCACCTCCTGCTGCTGCCCCCACCGCCTAGGGCAAACCCTAGCCGCCGACTTGGGCATCCCCTTGCCCTAGCCGCCGGCCTAGCCTCTCCTCCTTGGTGTGTCTAAACCCTAGATCACCGAGGCCTCTCTCATAGTCCACCATACTTGCTCCGGTTTAAAGGCCTCACGAGATCTCCCTCTACTTGGTACCACGCCGTCGTCTGTAATCGCGAGAGAGTGCTACAACCTCCATTGCTGCTGGAACAAGGGAGAGGAAGGTCTTCATCAGTACCGAGCGATGTGACCATTGAGGCGCTGCCGAACGCTGGCGGAAGGATCGTCTACACGATCTTGAGATCGGGAAGAGTACGACTACATCACCCACGAGAATCCGCTCTCGTTAACCACTTTGGAATCTTCGAGGGTGAGTTTCACTATCGACTCGTTGCTACAATCTAGTAGATAGATCTTGGCTTGTTTGTTTCCATGCGGTAGAAATTTTTTGTTTTCCATGGTACGAACCCCTACATCCCCAACCTCGCGGTGATACAGAAGAAGGACTATCCACAATGAAGGTCGAGCCCAAGATGGCTCGCTTGCTGGAGAAAGCGGGGTTCACGCTTCGGCAAAACAATAGAATACTGCCGCCACCCGCGGTTTGCAAGGCATGGTGGAGGCAAGCCGAGGACCTCATCAAGCAGAAGGGCAAGACTCGGACCAAGTTCGGGCTTGGGTACACCCACCCGGGTGGCCACAACGATGAAGAAGAAGGATGACTCAATGACGTCGCACAAGTCATATGTCATGCTATGTATGTCTCTTCACGAGACGACATGGAACTGTCACATCATGGCCTTCACCGCGAAAACTCCATCGACGACGAGTCGGAAGAAGAGGTCGAACCCACGCTGGCTCCATAGGAGATGGAATACGGTGGTCAGCCCACCATTGATGAACTTGTCTAAGTCAACCTCGGAACCGAAGACGATCCACGTCCCACTTTTGTCAGCTCCATCCTGACGGAAGAGGAACAGGAAAGCTACCGACGCTTCTTGATGGAGTATCGAGATTGCTTCGCTTGGAGCTACAAAGAGATGCCGGGGCTCGACCCTCGTGTCGCTACACACAAACTAGCGATTGACCCGCAACACCGCTCTATCAAGCAGCCTCCGCGGCGCTTGTGTCCGGAGTTTCAAGACCAAGTCATCGCCGAGGTCGATAAATTAATCATTGCAGATTTCATCAAAGAGGCGAAATACACCGAGTGGCTCGCGAACATCGTCCCCGTGGAGAAGAAGAATGACCAAGTACGGGTGTGCCAAGACTTCCGCGACCTAAATCGAGCATGCCCCAAAGATTACTTTCCCCTACCAATCACGGAAATGGTCGTCGACTCCACCACGGGCCATGGTGCACTATCCTTCATGGATGGTTCGTTAGGCTACAACCAAATCAAGATGGATCCGGACGACGCCATCAACACCGCGTTCAGGACTCCGAAGGGCAACTTCTACTACACCGTCATGCCATTCGGCTTGAAGAATGCTGGTGCGACGTACCAGCGTGCCATGACATACATCCTCGGCGACCTGATCCACCATTCGGTGGAGTGCTATGTAGATGACATGGTGGTGAAGACCAAGGACCGCCGGGATCATCAAGAGGACCTCTGGACCATCTTTGAGCGCCTACGCTGACACCAGCTCAAGATGAACCCGTTGAAATGTGCCTTCGCCGTTCAATCAGGCCTCTTCCTGGGCTTCGTTGTCCATCATCGAGGCATAGAGATTGAACCGAAGAAGATCAAGGCCATCCTCAACATGCCACCACCTTGTAATCTCAAGGAATTGAGAGGTTTACAAGGGAAGTTGGCGTACATTCGTCGCTTCATCTCCAACCTCTCGGGACGCATCCAACCCTTCTCAAGTCTCATGAAGAAAGGAGCTCCGTTCGTATGGGATGAAGGGTGTCAAAAAGGATTCGACAACATAAAGAAGTACTTACTTAACCCACCTGTGTTGGCAGCTCCTGTAAAAGAGCGCCATCTTATTCTATACATTGCAGTGCAACCTACTTCAATAGGTGCTCTTCTCACTCAGCACAATGATGAAGGGAAGGAGGTGGCTTGCTACTACCTGAGCCGCACCATGGTGGGCGCTGAGAGAAACTACTCTCCAATAGAGAAGTTATGCTTGGAGCTTATATTCTCGTTGAAGAAGTTGAGGCACTACATGCTAGCACTCCAAATCCAGCTCGTCGCTAGAGCGGATCCCATAAGGTACGTGCTAATGTTGGAGATATGCCCTAGAGGCAATAATAAATGTAGTTATTATTATATCTTTGTGTTTATGATAAATGTTTGCATTCATGCTATAATAGTATTAACAAGGAAACATTAATACTTGTGTGATTTATAAACTAAAATAGAGTCCCTAGTAAAGCCTCTTTATAATACTAGCTTGTTGGTTAATAAATGATTGTGGTTTCCCTATCATGAACATTGATATGTTATTAACAACAAGATCATATCGTTAGGAGAATGATATGGTGGACATACTCCTATAGATAAGCGTAGCATAAAGATCAAGTCATTTTAATAGTTCAATTGATATATGCTTTCTGATACGTAGTAACCTAATTCCTTCGACCATGAGATCATGCATATCACCTTCACCGGAAGGATGCTTTGATGACATCAAACACCACACGAATCGGGTGGCTATAAAGGTGGCATTGAGTGTTCGGAAAGTATTGGTTGAGACACATGGATCAAGAGTGGGATTTGTCCATCCATATGACGGATAGATATACTCTGGGCCCTCTCGGTGGAATGTCATCCAATTAGCTTGCAAGCATGTGACTGGCTCACAAGGTATCACATATCACGGGAACGAGAAAAGAGTACTTATCAGTAACGAGGTTGAACTAGGTGTGCAGAGATACCGACGATCATAACCTCGGATAAGTAAACTATCGTGAGACAAAGGGAAATTGGTATCATATGTAAGTGGTTCATTCGATCGCAAAGTAATCGTAGAAATATGTGGGAGCCATATGAATTTCCAGATTCCTCTATTGGTTATTGTTCGGAGAAGTGTCTCGATCATGTCCGCATAATTCACGAACCATAAGGAGACACACTTAAGGATTCAACGTTGTTTGAGTAGTTATGGAATGATGAGTAAGAGACCGAATGTTGTTCAGAGTCTCGGATGGGATCCAGGATATCACGAGGAGATCCGGAATGGTCCGGAGAATAAGATTCATATAAGGAAAGTCCTGTTTCGGGGTTGGAGAATGGTTCTGGTGTTTTCATCGGGAATGATCTAGAAGGTTCCGGAATGTCCGGCACTCCGGAGGGGAAGGGTACATGAATGTGTTATATCAAGTTGGTATGATTGCATCATGTTCTAAGTGTCATCGCTGAACAAAATAAAGGGTTTAATCAAATCCTAGTTTGAAAAGTCAAATGCCAATTTGAAAAGTCAAACGGCTGTTTTGGGAAGTGGAGAGGGAGGTGGAAACCGAGTTGGGGAGGAGTTCCTCCCCTCCACCGCCGTCCCACCTTGGAGGCCGACTTGGGGAGAGACTCCCCTCCCCTGGAGCGCCCCCCTCCACCTATATAAGGAGGGGCAGGGCTCCCCTCCTAGACACACAAGATTGCCCCATCTAAACCTAAACCCTAGCCGCCGCCGCCCTCCATAGCCGCTGTCGGCCCTAGGGCAACTCGCCGCCGCCTAGATAAACCCTAGCCGCCGGCCTTGCCCCCACCTCGGCGTGTCTAAACCCTAGATCGTCGAGGGTCTCTCTCATACTCCACCATACTCGCTCCGGCTTAAGGCGAAGCCCTGCGAGATCTCCCCTCTACTTCCGGTACCACGCGTTGTCGCCGAATCGCGAGGAGAGTGCTACAACCTCCGCTGCCTGCTGAACAAGGGAGAGGAAGGTCTTCGTCGAAAATCGAACGGTGACCGATCAAGGGAGCGCTGCCAGAACGCAGCGCCGGAAGGATCGTCTACGCGATCTTGAGATCGGGAAGAGTACGACTACATCACCCACGAGAATCCACTCTCGTTAAACACTTTGGACTCTTCGAGGGTGAGTTATTCCATCAACTCGTTGCTACAATCTAGTAGATAGATCTTGGCTTGTTTGTTTGTATACGGTAAAAAAAATTGTTTTCCATGCTACGAATCCCTACAGTGGTATCAGAGCCGTGTCTATATGTAGATCTGTTGCACGAGTAGAACTCAATGGTCATTGTGGGCGTTGATGCTTTTATTGTCGATTGCTTCTTGTGTACTTTGCATCTTGCGGGATGTTGGGATGAAGCGGCCCGGGCTAACCTTACATGACATCGTTCATGAGACTTGCTCCATGCTTGACATGCAACTTGTATTGCATAAGTGGCTTTGCGGGTGCATGTTTCTCCCAGCATAGTTAAGATTCAATTTACAACGGGTGATTGTCAATACTAGTATCAATGTTGTGGTTCTTGTTAGTAAGTTAGAACGACACTTATTAAAAGCCCCAAACGATGTAAAACATGCAAAGAAAGTAGAGGCGTCTAACTTTGTTTTGCAGGGGTGTGCTGTGATGTGATATGGCCATGATTGTGATTATATTTGATGTATGCAATGTTCCTTATTGTAAGTTGGCAACCGGCAGGAGCCATATGGTTGTCTTTAAATTCTGTTAAGACCCGCGTGTCTATTCAAAGTAGTTGTAATAGTTGAAGCCGTGGACTACAACCATGGAGCGTCATGGACCTTGATGCAATGTCGGTGATGATGGAGATCATGTTCGTGCTTGAAGATGGAGATCGGAAGCACAAAGAAGAAAGGCCATATCATATCACATATTATGAATTGCATGTGATGTTAATCCTTTATGCATCTTGTATTGCTTAGTTAACAACGGTAGCATTATAAGATGATCCCTCATGCACATAAATTTCAAGTCATAAAGTGTTCACCCTTAGTTAGCACTGCTAAAAGCTTGTTGTTTCGAAGCACCACGTGATGATCGGGTGTGTTAGATTCCGCAAGTGCATACAACGTGAGCAAGCCAGATTTGCTCATGCGGAAGCTAAGGTTTGATCTTGACGAGCCTAGCATGTACAGACATGGTCTTGGAACACGGATCACCGAAAGGTAAAGCATGAGTCATATAGTAGATATGATGAACATGACGATTGTTCGCCATTGAAGCTACATCAACTCTCGTGATGATCGGTTTTGATGTGGTGGATTTGGTTCGTGTGATCACTAAAACAATGTGAGGGATGTTGTTTTGAGTGGGAGTTCACCTAGATTAATTTTACTATTAATTAGAACTCAAATTGTCATAAACTTAGTCTAAACTATTGCAAATATGTTGTAGATCAATGGCAGCCCCTACCATCAATTTTAATGCGTTCCTAGAGAAAGAAAAGTTGAAAAACAATGGAAGCAACTTCGCGGATTGGTTCCGCAATTTGAGGATTGTCCTCACAGCTGGTAATTTGACCTATGTGTTGGATGCACCGCTAGGTGACCCACTGCAGCCATCGCTACCGATGAAGTAAAGAATGTTTACCTCACTCGGAAGACTCAAGACTCAGCTCAGTGTGCTATCTTGTATGGTTTAGAATCGAGCTTCGTAAAAGGTTTGAGAATTCAGACCCACATGATATTGTCCGTGATCTCAAATTGATCTTTGAGACTCATGCGACAATTGAGAGCTATGAGGCTTCTGAAAAGTTCTTTAACTGCAAGATGGAAGAGGGCAGCTCCATCAGTGAGCATGTGCTTAAGATGTCTGGGCACGCAAACAAACTTCAAAGCTTGGGTATAGTGATTCCTAATGCTTTGGGGATTTAACGTGTCCTCCAATAACTACCACCAAGTTACAAGAACTTTGTGATGAACTACAACATGCAGAACATGAACAAGACGTTCCCAGAACTCTTCGCCATGTTAAAATCTGCAGAAGTGGAGATCAAGAAAGAGCACCAAGTGTTGTTGGTCAATAAGACCACCAAATTCAAGAAAGGCAAGTCTAAGCAAAAGGGACACTTCAAGAAGGGTGGTAAGAAAGTTACCGCACCGACGAAGAAGACCAAGGCTGGACCCAAGCCTGATACTGAGTGCTTTTACTGCAAGGGAGAAGGTCACTGGAAGTGGAATTGCCCAAAGTACTTGGCGGATTTGAAGAACGGCAACATCAAGAAGAAAGGTATATCCGATATACATGTTATTGATGTGTATCTCACTAGTACTCGTAGTAGTGCCTGGGTATTTGATACTGGTTTGGTTGCTCATATTTGTAACTCGAAACAGGTGCTGCAGAATAAACAGAAGCTAGCGAAGAACGGGTGACGATGCGCGTTGGAAACGGATCAAAGGTTGATGTGATCGCGGTCGGCATGCTACCCCTTCATTTACCATCGGGATTAGTTTTATACTTAAATAATTGTTATTTGGTGCCTGCGTTGAGCATAAACATTATATCGGGATCTTGTTTATTGCGAGACGGTTACTTGTTTAAGTCCGAGAATAATGGTTGTTCGATTTATATGAGTAATATGTTTTATGAACATGCACCTTTGATAGATGGTCTATTCTTATTGAATCTCGATAGTGTAAATACACATATTAATAACATTGAGGCTAAACGTTTGAAATTGAGCGATAACTCGACCTATATGTGGCACTGTCGTCTTGGTCATATCGGATTGAAGCGTATGAAGAAACTCCATTCCGATGGACTTCTTGAATCACTTGATTTCGAATCACTTGAAATATGCGAAGCATGTCTAATGGGTAAAATGACTAAGACTCCATTTTCTGGTATGATGGAGCGAGCTACAGACTTATTGGAAATCATACATACCGATGTGTGTGGACCAATGAGTGTAGCATCGCGCGGTGGTTATCGTTATGTTCTTACCTTCACGGATGACTTGAGTAGATATGGGTATATCTATTTCATGAAACATAAGTCGGAAACTTTCGAGAAGTTTAAGGAATTTCAAAGTGAGGTTGAGAATCAACGTAATAAGAAGATTAAATTTCTACGTTCTGATCGTGGAGGTGAATATCTAAGTTACGAGTTTGGCGAGCATTTGAAGAAATGCGGAATACTTTCACAATTGACACCGCCGGGAACACCACAGCGTAATGGTGTGTCCGAACGTCATAATCGAACTCTCTTAGATATGGTTCGTTCTATGATGTCACTTACAGATTTACCGCTATCATTTTGGGGTTATGCATTAGAAACAGCCGCATTCACTTTAAATAGGGCAGCATCTAAATCCGTTGAAACGACACCGTATGAATTATGGTTTGGGAAGAAACCTAAATTGGCGTTCCTTAAAGTTTGGGGTTGCGAAGCCTATGTAAAGAAGTTACAGCCGGACAAGCTTGAACCCAAAGCGGAAAAATGCGTCTTCATAGGATACCCAAAGGAAACTATTGGGTATACCTTCTATCATAGATCCGAAGGCAAAATTTTCGTTGCTAAGAATGGATCCTTTCTAGAGAAGGAATTTCTCTTGAAAGAAGTGACTGGAAGGAAAGTAGAACTCGACGAGGTTGTCGAACCTTCTCTCGAACTTGCGAGTAGTGCAGCACCGGAAGAAGTTCTTGTGGTGCCTGCACCAATAAGAGAGGAAGCTAATGATGATGATCATGAAACTTCGGTTGTAGTTGCTACAGAGCCTCGCAGGTCAACGAGAAATCGTACCATTCCTGATTGGTATGATCCCGTTATGAGTGTCATGTTGGTGGATAACACCGATGACCCTGAGACATATGAGGAAGCGATGATGAGCCCAGATTCCAATAAATGGCAAGAAGCCATGAAATCCGAGATTGGATCCATGTACGAAAACCAAGTATGGACTTTGGTGGACTTACCAGATGGCGAAAGGTCGCGAGAACAAATGGATTTTCAAGAAGAAAACAGATCTTGATGGTAATGTTATCGTCTATAAAGCTCGACTTTGTCGCAAAAGGGTTTCAAAAAATTCAAGGAGTTGACTACGATGAGACTTTCTCACCAGAGCGGCTAAAGTCTGTGAGGATTATGTTAGCAATCGCTGCATATTATGATTATGAGATATGGCAGATGGATGTCAAAACAGCGTTCCTCAATGGAGACATTGATGAAGAGTTGTATATGATGCAACCCAAAGGTTTTGTCGATCCTAAAGATGCTAACAAGGTATGCAAACTTCAATGATCCATCTATGGATTGAAGCAAGCATCCCGAAGTTGGAATCAACGTTTTGATAAGGTAATCAAAAGTTTTGGTTTTATACAAACTTATGGAGAAGCTTGTATTTACAAGAAAGTGAGTGGGAGCTCTGTAGCATTCTTAATACTATATGTAGATGACATATTGTTGATTGGGAATGATGTAGACCTTCTTAATAGTGTCAACGAATATTTGAATAATTGTTTTTCAATGAAGGATCTTGGCGAAGCAGCTTACATATTAGGCATAAAGATTTATAGAGATAGATCAAGACGCCTAATATCATTGTCACAAAGTACATATTTGGACAAAGTTCTAAAGAGGTTTGGAATGGAAGATAGCAAGAAAGGGTTCTTGCCCATGTTGCCCAATACGACGTTGAGTAAAACTCAAAGTCCGACAACGGCAGAAGATAGAGAAAGGATGAGTAAGACTCCCTATGCCTCAGCCATAGGATCTCTAATGTATGCCATGCTATGTACTAGACCCGACATTGCATATGCTGTTAGTTTAACTAGCAGATATCAAAGTGATTCCGGAGTGGATCATTGGACAGCGGTCAAAAACATCCTTAAGTACTTGAAAAGAACTAAGGATATGGTTCTTTCTTATGGAGGTGATGAACAGCTCGTTGTTAATGGTTACACCGATGCTAGTTGGAACACCGATCCGGATGATTCTAAATCACAATCTGGATACGTATTTATTTTGAATGGTGCAGCAGTTAGCTGGAGGAGTGCAAAGCAAAGCGTTGTGGCGAGATCTTCAACTAAATCGGAATACATGGTCGCTTGAGGCTTCACAAGAAGCGATATGGATGAAAGAGTTCATTACAGAGCTGGGTGTGGTTCCTAGTGCGCTGGACCCAATGTCTATCTACTGTGATAACATGGGCGCCATAGCCAATGCGCAAGAACCAAGGTCACACAAGAAGCTGAAGCACATCAAGCTAAGTTTTCACGCTATTCCAGAACATGTCTAAGATGGGGACATAAAGATTTGCAAAGTACACACAGATCTGAATGTGGCGGATCCATTTACTAAACCTCTCTCGAGGGCAAAACATGACCAACACCAAACTACCATGGGTGTTCGGTATATTACCATGTAATCTAGATTAGATGACTCTAGTGCAAGTGGGAGACTGTTGGAGATATGCCCTAGAGGCAATAATAAATGTAGTTATTATTATATCTTTGTGTTTATGATAAATGTTTGCATTCATGCTATATTAGTATTAACAAGGAAACATTAATACTTATGTGATTTGTAAACTAAAATAGAGTCCCTAGTAAAGCCTCTTTATAATACTAGCTTGTTGGCTAATAAATGATTGTGGTTTCACTATCATGAACATTGAGATGTTATTAACAACAAGATCATATCGTTAGGAGAATGATATGGTGGACATACTCCTATAGATAAGCGTAGCATAAAGATCAAGTCATTTTAATAGTTCAATTGCTATATGCTTTCTGATACATAGTAACCTAATTCCTTCGACCATGAGATCATGCATATCACCTTCACCGGAAGGATGCTTTGATGACATCAAACACCACACCGTAACTGGGTGGCTATGAAGGTGGCATTGAGTGTTCGGAAAGTATTGGTTGAGACACATGGATCAAGAGTGGGATTTGTCCATCCATATGACGGATAGATATACCCTGGGCCCTCTCGGTGGAATGTCATCCAATTAGCTTGCAAGCATGTGACTGGCTCACAAGGGATCACATATCATGGGAACGAGAAAAGAGTACTTATCAGTAACGAGGTTGAACTAGGTGTGCAGAGATACCGACGATCATAACATCGGATAAGTAAACTATCGTGAGACAAAGGGAAATTGGTATCGTATGTAAGTGGTTCATTCGATCGCAAAGTAATCGTAGAAATATGTGGGAGCCATATGAATTTCCAGATTCCTCTATTGGTTATTGTTCAGAGAAGTGTCTCGATCATGTCCGCATAATTCACGAACCGTAGGGAGACACACTTAAGGATTCGACGTTGTTTGAGTAGTTATGGAATGATGAGTAAGAGACCAAATGTTGTTCGGAGTCTCGGATGGGATCCAGGATATCACGAGGAGATCCGGAATGGTCCGGAGAATAAGATTCATATAAGGAAAGTCCTGTTTCGGGGTTGGAGAATGGTTCCGGTGTTTTCATCGGGAATGATCTAGAAGGTTCCGGAATGTCTGGCACTCCGGAGGGGAAGGGTACATGAATATGTTATATCAAGTTGGTATGATTGCATCATGTGCTAAGTGTCATCGCTGAACAAAATAAAGGGTTTAATCAAATCCTAGTTTGAAAAGTCAAACGCCAATTTGAAAAGTCAAACGGCTGTTTTGGGAAGTGGAGAGGGAGGTGGAAACCGAGTTGGGGAGGAGTTCCTCCCCTCCACCGTCGGCCCAACTTGGAGGCCTACTTGGGGAGGGACTCCCCTCCCCTGGCGCGCTCCCCCACCTATATAAGGAGGGGCAGGGCTCCCCTCCTAGACACACAAGATTGCCCCCTCTAAACCTAAACCCTAGCCGCCGCCGCCGCCCTCCATAGCCGCCGCCGGTGGCCCTAGGGCAACTCGCCGCCGCCGCCTATCTAAACCCTAGCCGCCGGCCTTGCCCCCTCATCGGCGTGTCTAAACCCTAGATCGTCGAGGGTCTCTCTCATACTCCACCATACTCGCTCCGGCTTAAGGCGAAGCTCATGAGATCTCCCTCTACTTCACCACGCCGTCAGCTGCGGAATCGAGGGAGAGTGCTACAACCTCCGTGCTCGCTGGAACAAGGAGAGGAAGGTCTTTGTCGCACGAACGTGTGACCGATTGTGGAGCGCTGCGGAACGCAGCGGAAGGATCGCTCACGTGATCTTGAGATCGGGAAGAGTACGACTACATCACCCATGAGAATCCGCTCTCGTTAAACACTTTGGAATCTTTGAGGGTGAGTTATTCCATTGACTCGTTGCTACAATCTAGTAGATAGATCTTGGCTTGTTTGTTTGTATACGGTAGAAATTTTTTGTTTTCCATGCTACGAATCCCTACAACTAAGTCAGCCCGCATTAATGGGGCCACTCGGAAAATGGGCATTGCTCATGATGGAGTTCGACATCACCTTTGTGTCTCAGAAAGTGATCAAGGGCCAAGCCTTAGCGGAGTTCCTTGCGGCGCATCCCGTCCCCGACGATTCTCCGCTCATTACCAACCTCCCCGACGAGGAGGTTTTCACCACGGAGGTCGAGGCTCCATGGGAGCTCTACTTCGATGGTGCTTCGCGCACAGAGGCCGACCCTGATGGCACACCCAAGCGGAGAGCAGGAGCAGGATTGGTGTTCAAGACTCCATAAGGAGGGGTGATGTATCACTCATTCTCCCTTCTCAAGGAAGAATTCTCCAACAACGAGGCGGAGTACGAGGCGCTCATCTTTGGCCTCCTCCTAGCACTCTCCATGGAGGTCCGTTCTTTACGGGCCTATGGAGATTCCTAGCTCATCGTTCGGCAAGTCAACGACATCTATGAGGTACGCAAGCCGGACTGGTGCCATACTACGGTGCGGCCGGAAGCTTATGGAGAAATTCCAACATGTTGAAGTTCTCCATGTCCCGCGAAGCAGGAATGCACCTGCCGATGCCTTGGCAAAACTAGCGTCGGCACTGGTGCTCCCAGGTGATAAATCCACGCAAGTGACGATGGAAGAAAGGTGGCTTCTTCCCGATGTCCTAGAGCTCATCCCGGAGGAAGGGGAAGTCAACACCATCACGACGAACGTCGTGGAGGAGGACGAGTGGCTACAACCCTTCCTCAACTACTTCAAGCATGGCAGCCTCCCCGACGACCCCGTCGAGAGGCGCCAACTCCAATGGCGACTTCCCTCCTATGTATATAAGGCCGGTGTCTTGTACAGACGGTCTCATAGGCAAGAGATTCTACTTCGGTGCGTCAACCAAGATGAAGCCAAAAAGATCTTACAAGAGGTGCACCACGGGGTCTGCGGTGGACACCAAGGTGGAGCCAAGATGTACCACGCCATACGCCTGGCTGGGTACTATTGGCCCAACATCATGAAGGACTGCCTCCAGGTAGCCAGGTCATGCCATGGTTGCCAAATCCATGGCGACTTCAAGCATCAGCCGCCAGTTCCTCTACACCCCACCATTCCCTCATGGCCATTCGACGCCTGGGGGATTGACGTCATCGGACCCATCGATCCACCATCTTCCAGGGGCCATCGTTTCATCCTTGCAGCGACGGACTACTTCTCCAAGTGGGGAGGCTGTCCCACATGGAGGTGAAGAGCGACAACGTCATCAACTTCCTAGAGCGAAATATCATACATCGCTTTGGGATACCACACCGTATCACCTCCGACAACGGCAAGGCATTCAAATCCAACAAGATGTACAGGTTCATGGCGAAGTACAAGATCAAGTGGAACTACTCCACCGGTTACTACCCTCAAGCCAATGGAGCAATCGAGGCCTTTAACAGAGCGCTCGGCAAGATACTCAAGAAGACGGTGACAAGACATAGAAGGGACTGGTCCGACCGTCTCTTCGAGTCTCTATGGGCGCATCGCACATCTGCATACCCAACTCAGTCTACACCCTATTCCCTTGTCTATGGGAGTGAGGCGGTACTTCCATTGGAGGTCCAGCTACCCTCTCTTTGTGTCGCCATCCAAGATGAACTCACCAAAGATGAACAGGTACAACTGCGATTCCAGGAGATTGACGCCCTGGAGGAGGAGCGTCTCCAAGCCCTGCAGAACTTGGAGCTTTACCGTCAAAACATGGTGAGAGCTTACGGCAAGCTCGTGAGGCAACGCGTCTTTCGGAAGGGCGAGCTAGTGCTTGTCCTCAGGCGCCCCATCGTCGTCACGCACAAGACGAAGGGGAAGTTCGAGCCAAAGTGGGAAGGACCCTACGCCATCGAGCAAGCCTACGATGGGGGTGCATACCAGCTGGTCGATCCTCAAGGAGCCCGGCCCATGCCTCCAATCAATGGAAGGTTTCTTAAAAAATATTTTTGCTAAATATTTGCCTCTTCTGTTGCCTTTTCCTTTTTTTTCGTTTTTCTATGGGGAGTCCTTCAGTCGTCTCAAGTCCATGATGCATTCTCATTTGCATAGTGTGGATCGTCTGTTTTCCCCCAACAATAAAAAAACTGGCTTTCCCTAATCATACCATGCTAGTGATTGAAGATCTGGCTGCCTTAGGACTTGTCGGAGGGGGGCACGAGGTGCCAAGTTGCAAGTCAAGCGGCACCTACACCCACAAAGCACGACACATACCAAGTGCATGCTTCCAGAGGCAGTGGAGAAGATCACTTGGGCACTTCAGCGTACCGAGACTCCATGCCCCTCATGCTCCCCGGCGTGCCTCGCGTTCGTAGAGGCTCACACCCTGGGGAAGACCATAGGAAAAGATCATGAAAAGCTGGCTGAGGTGCGGTGCAGCGTGACAACCCTGGGGTGTGCCACAAAAAAAAGCTCCAGATAAAGTGCCAGAGGGTTCCTTAGTCCACCAAGGTGAACGGTGCCTTCCAAATTCCCAAGATGGCTCCCCGAGCAAAGAAACAAGAAGAGAATCTCAGAAGTTCAAGCCAAAAACAAAAAAAGTATCTCCAAGAGTGCAAGCAATCTCATGAAGTCCATGGTCACCCAAGTGGACCTCGCAAGCAGTCCCCGTATGAGGGCAAAAATACATAAACTCCAAGACGCAAGTCTAAACCGTCCCAAGCATAAGGGAACCATTCGAAGGAAGGCAGAAGGTAGCTGTTCACCACCCCTCAATAAGGCGCGGAAGTTTCAGAGCTGTTGTCCCAAAGCCTTACTCTCTCATTTTACCATGCCCAAGTCTCTGGGTTCGCGGGGTATCGTGCAGGGGGCGTGGCTGAGCCATGGGCCTCCTCGGTACCAGGATGGGCTAGAGTATGATTCTCTACTGCCTCTTGGAAGCATCTCCGAAGACGGCGTCTTCACACACGTACACGGAAGGACGAAGTTGTAATCGTCATGGTCTTGCGACGATTCTCGAAGACAGGTCCTTCGGCGGTCTTTTTCAATATCACACATATAGCTAGTGTATAACGCAAAAGCCAACATTTTAAGAAATCAAAACCAAATCATTTTTTTTCTCCTCTCGATTTCGTGTTTTCTAACTCTTGCGGGTTTTATTCCTCGAGCAAATACTTGGCCATATGCTTTTACAAGCTGAATGGCGATGGGGCGTACATGATACTCCAAGCGCCTTCAACTTCATGTGTCTCCACCAGCCTACCGTGGCAACACCGGGGTGGTGTCAACGCTGATGTCTTTCCAGCGTCTTAGCTATACCGACACATGAAGATACGGGAGCAGTGCAGTGCGCCAGTGCGGCCAGCACGAATCTGTGAAACCCTTCGATCTAGTCGGCTGGCACTGCTATAGCTATGCGGTCACGACTAGTTTGATAAATTTTCTCCAAGACACGGCATGGTATTTCGCTGTGCAATGGAGGTGAATTGTGGATATTTTGCTGGTTGGCGCCACCGCCGTGCATGGCCCAGCAAATTTCTCTAAGCTATTATCAACATGGAAGGATTTACTCACGCCACCTCAACATGAGGAACCAAGGTTGCAATGAAATATTTGCGTCAAATTGGTTTTCTCACCAAGTCGAGTCCGATTTGCTTTGCGCTCGAACTCTACTTGGTGGGGGGCATTTGTTAGACACTAATTTATATTAGAACTAAACTAATATGTACTTTGATAATAAGTTGTACAGTATATTCTATGGAGCTGATCGATCAATCCAAGTGTATGTGGATGGAGCTAATACGCGTCAAAGTGCAGCGTCACGTGTAAGGCCACCAGCACGTTGTTGCATTAATGCCAAGGGTAAAAAAAGCTTAGCAGTCATAATTTAATTAATTACTAGTTTATTTTGCTGAAATACGGGAATACAGCCTATGGCGTATGTTAGGCCCGGCCGGCCGGCCGGCCATGCATAGCAATGCGTCGTGCTGGCTACCGGCCGATCAGGTGTAACAAGTTTTACTTTGATCAGCTTGTACCGATCCATGCACCGAAGCTAGTTATCAGATAAACATCAAAGCAAGGGCGTTCAACCGGCCGCGATTTTCTGGAGGGATAGCGCGTGCAAGCGTCGAGATAAGCATGCATGGCTGCCCGGCGCCCGCGATAAACTCTCGCTCTCCATGATTATCCATACATAGCTGTTGCCTATAAAAAGACATACGCCCGACCCAGATTAAAAAAGGAGACCCACGCAGAGCACCCTCCTGACCCTGACACGCAGAGCTCTCGAGGAAGAGGCGCAGCTCTCATCCGGCGAAGACCATCCCATAACTCATAGGCCTTCAACATCACCACTACTCTCACACCCACGACCCCAGACTCCAATCAGCACTCGCACACAAAAACTCCAAACTTCATACACATACACGTAGTGGTGATCAGGAGCAAGGAGGCCATGGAGGAGAAGATGATGGTCCCTAATGGTGAGAACCACGGTTGAATTCTTCCTCCTCTTTTCTTTCTCTCTCTGTACAACACATGCATACAAGATTCATCTCGCACGGTGACGCATGGAGCCGGTGGGCAGCACATGAAACGGCGGCTCGATGCTGTCGCCGTTCTGGCAATGAACGGCGTTGAAGATGACGGCATCAGCGGCGCTGCCGGCGCGCAGCCCAGCGCCATATCCACTGCGCCCAATACATCAACGGCTACCAGCGGGCAGCCCGTCGCCAAGATGACGGCCTCGAAGGCCGATGACGGACGCTCTCTTCATCTCGACGGCGAGGCTGCCAGCGTACAAGCCGGCGCCATGTCCACTCCGGCGAGAGGCTCCGACGGGCGACGTTGGGGTTGCCGGCGTGCAAGCCAGCGCCGTTTCCACTACCATGAGTCGCGCCCGAGACGACGGCCTTGATGGCACGCGGATGCCGGTGCCGCCACCAAGACGACGGACCCGGGGACGCACGGCTGCCAGCGTGCAGCCCAGCACCATGTCCATCTCCGCCGCCACCAAGAGGACGGCCTCGACGGCGCGGCTGCCGGCGTGCAGCCCGGCGCCATCTCCATCTCCGCCGCCACCAAGAGGACGGCCTCGAGGACGTGAGGTTGTCGTCGTGCATCCCGGCGCCATCGCCATCTCCATTCCGGTGTGGCACGCCAAAGACGGCGGCCTTGCGACTGTCGGCGTGCCGTAGCGGCTCCATCTCCTCCCCATCGAGCCATGCTCTACGGCGGCGCCCAAAACGATGGAGGAGTGGAGCCCGGTACCTCCTCACGCCGGAGAAGCATGCTGGAGACGACGACGAGAAGGCAGCTGGCGTGCATTCGGCGCCACGTCCATCTCAACGAGCCATGCTGCCTAAGACGGCGGCGGGGCTGCCTGCGTGCAGCCCAACCTTTCTTTACCTCCTATGAACGCCAACAAGACGACGGCTCTGAGGGCGTGCGGCTGCCGGCGCGCAGCCTAGCGCCATCTCTTCTCCTATCGAGCCCGGTGCCTTCTTCACTCCGGCGAGGCGTGCCGAAGACGAGTGATAGGGGCTACTAGTATACAAGCCGACGCCATATCCACCTCCGGAAGCCATAGGCGATAGCGTCGGGGTGTCCATAGGACAACCCGGTGCTAGCTCCATCTCCGTGAAGCCGGCGGGCATAGGCGAAAGCGCCGCCGACTTGCAATCCGGCGACATACGCCACCTCCATCTCCACGAGCCCGTGAGACGACGCTCTTGTCTAGGACGACGGCCGTGAACTCGGCGTCAGACCGAGACGGGGTGTCGAGCACGCTAGATACACCACTTGTGGCGCACGTCGGTTTTGCACCGACGCCGATCTCCACCAACACTTACTCCTGCGAGGCATACCCCTTGCGCACCCCGACGAGGCTGCTGGTCGTCGAGAAGTCCCAGCTGAGCGGACCCATGCTACTCCAACTCCAACTACACCAACACCGTCAAGACCGACGAGGCACGACGGCGAGGGCGGGCGTGGCCGGAGCAAAGGCCACCCTACTCGCGGCGCGTGTACCGACAAGGACACGGGCTCTGCCGCCGCCCACACACACACCACCACTACATCATGCATGGAGAACACGAAGCGAAGACGATGAAGACGACCACACGGCTTAATCGGAGGTGTCTCGCTGTGTAACCCGCATGAGTAATTAACCGGGTGCCTTCCGAGGCCCCGGGAACCATGAGATCGCAATCGCCCTAGTCAGGCTGGCCGCGCAAGCAGGCCACGGAGCGCACTGTATTAGGGATCTGTACTTTGTTTCTCTATGAGAGATTAATGAAATGCATTTTTCCTACCTTTTCTTGTGTACTACCGTACACTGGCACATCCGCATTTCTTTTTCTTTACCCGGCGCATGAGAAAAATACGCTACCATCCTTCTTCCCTCGAGTAGCCTACGTTCTACTTTTCTAGAACGTTTTTCTCGTGTCAAACAGGAACTTTCCAGTTCCGATGGTACAAAAGGACGATCTGCCATATCTGTTTCATATTAACCCAGGAACAGACATTAAAAATTAAACTATTTTTATTGTTCCAAATACTCCACGGAATCGCCGAAGACATAACATTAAAGTGCATGTATCTTTTATTAGCAATCCATTTCGAAGCAATTGAAAGAAAACTATCTACTGTGATGTCAAAAACTTCAAACACATCAGCCCACAACAATCTAGACACAATGCATTCGAAGAAAAGACGATTCACAGACTCAATCTCAGAGCAAAGATTACATTCTAAAGGTTTAGGGATCCCTCTAGCTCTCAGATTATCCCTAGTCATAATTTTGTTCTGAAAAAAGAACCATAAAAAGACATGAATCCTAGGGGGAATTTTGAGAGACCAAACTACATGAAAAAAACTAGAGTAATCCCCCTAAAAATAATCACAACATGCATGAATTTAGAGAAATACACCCAGAAGTTTCATATTGTCAAACAAGTTGGTCATCTGAATCCTGTAAACAGATAGTGGCTGCAATATTACTAAGATCTAACCATTGAACCATCATCTCATCAAAAAAATCCTTCTAAAATCACATCTAAGTTGGGACCCATCCCACAAATCAGCTATAGTTCTAGTTTGTTGATTTGAGATCAGATATAGGTCCCAAAACTGGGTGGCTAAAGGGGATTTTCCAAACCAAATATCCTCCCAAAATCTAATTTGTCTACATTACCTACTTTCCATCTATAGCCTAAGGACACTGCCCTGGAAGCCCACATAACCCCTTTCCAGAAAGTAGAGGGATGAATATCTTTACAGCATAAAATATGAGGAGATCTAGTATGATATTTAGCATCAATAACTTTTCTCCAAAGGGTCCCTTCCCCCTGGATGTATCTCTTAACCCAAGAACCTAGTAAGCACAAATTTAAATTTTTTAGATTAGGAATGCCCATACCCCCAAACTCTTTCTTCATGCAAACAGAGGCCCAATTAGCTAAATGAATTTTGTGGTTTCCCTCCTTATCATTCCAAAAGAAATTTGCTAGATGGGAATCTAAGATTTTCAAAGCCCATTTAGGAAATTTGAAGAAGGAGAGTAAGTAAATAGGAATGCTAGAAAGGCAAGCTTGAATGAGGACTCTCTTAGCAGCATAAGAAAGAAGCTTCCCTCTCCACCCAGTAATTCTATGGAGAATGCTTTCAATCAAAGGTTGCAGGTCTTCCCTCCTAAGATTATCAAAATGGAGAGGAATACCTAAATATTTCACTGGAAACCTACCTAAGACACACTGAAAAATATCAATGAAAGGCTGGCATTCCTCAACCTCCAGATTAATTAGGATGAGCTCACTCTTAGCATAATTGATTCTCATCCTAGAGATCTGTTCAAAATAGGTAAGGATCCATTTAAGATTGATAGCTACCCTCTCATCATTTTCTAAGAAAAGCAGAGTATCATCTGCATACTAAAGACAAACTACACCACCAAGAACAAAATCAGGGCAGAGACCTCTAATAGCCCTTGACCTGGTACTTCTATAGAGCATTCTAGCAAAAACATCAATCATGATGTTAAACAGAAGAGGGGCAATAGGATCTCCTTGTCTGAGACCTTTACCAGTAAGGAAAAAATCACTTTCTACATCATTAACTTTAACTCCAATGGACCCACCTTGAGAAATTTGTCTAATCAATTTGATGAAAAAAGGATCAAAATATATTATTTCTAAAATTTCAAAGAGGAAATCCAAGTTAACCCTATCATAGGCCTTCTCACAATCAATTTTGAAGACTAAACCTTTTTTTCTTCCTATGGACCTCATGAATGACCTCATGAGCAGTAACTACACTTTCTAAAATAAATCTCCCTCTGATGAAGGCGGATTGATTAATAGAGATGATTCTATCAATCACCTTAGCTAATCTGTTAGAAAGAACTTTAGTGAAAAAATTTAAAAGAACAATTCAACAAGCTAATAGGCCTAAACTTTTTCATAGACCTCGCATCATTTTCTTTAGGAACGAGGGTAATCATAGCAAAGTTAAGTCTGTAAATATCCAAACTATCTTCAAACCAAGATTGAAACATGCAGAATGATCAGTTTTAATAATGTCCCAAAAAGTTTGATAGAAGAGGAAGGATAAGCTATCTGGGCCAGGAGCACCTTCCCCATAAGAACTAAACACAACAGATTTAATATCTTCCTCAGAAAAAGGAGCTTTTAAAATCAAATTTTCTTTTGCACTGATTTTCTCATCTAAGCTAAAAAAATATTGACTTAAGCGAATGTCAGTTTTGTCTTCTTTTTTAAAAAAGATTTTGATAATAGTTAGTGGCTACTTTCAGCATGTCATCAATCTTAGTAACAGGGCCCTCAGGACCATCTAAAATATGAATCAACTTCTTCCTTCTATGCTGGTTAGAAATAGCATGGAAATAGGTTGTATTTCTATCTCCCTCTAAAATGTTTCTGTCTCTAGACCTTTGTCTAGCTTTAATTTCTTCTAGAACCCAGAAGGAGTTCAATTCTCCCAAGATAACATCTAGTCTCTCTTTCTCCAAAGAAGAGAGCATAGTAGTCTCAGATTTAATATCCAGCACATCATACTCCTCCAAAAGAGAGACAGCGAAATACATCATTATCCAAAGAAGATAACCCCTCGACATGACTTATATTTTTATTTGTTCATCCCAAAACATAGCAATGTCGGTTCTTTTACCTACGCCTACTTCATTCATACAATTTTTTAGGCCCAGACTCCATCTCAGCGTTTTGATCTTTGCTTCATTATATCTTGTCTTGCTGATGAACACGATGTCGGGCTTGTAGATGCGAATGAGCTGCACCGGGTCCTGAATCGTCTCGGGTCGCCCCATACCCCAGGGGTTCCAGCTTAGGAGACTCATGGATCCTGACAGGCACTGGCGTTCATGCCTATCAGTTGACCAGTATCCCCAAGGCTGGTTGATGCCTTCTTTCCATCCTCCCCTAGATCATCGTTCTTCAGTTTGTTGGTGTTGGTGGTGTTCCCTCCTCTCGTACACCTTCGAATCAGCGAGTTGCTCTTGGATCATTCCCTCCTCTTGTCCATTGCATTTTCCCAGCACCTCCTTGTTATTTTTCTTCTATGTAGGGCTAGACTTGAACGCGGCCATGTCATCATATGCATCGTTGTTGCCCTTCTCCTCTTCCTGCCCTCTTTGCACCTTCTTCCACGTCTTCTTCTCCACTATTGTGACTTTGATGATGCTATTGGAGTCTATGGTCACTAACAGGGTAGAGTTCCATGTCTTTTCCTTGTCGATGGTTCTTGGTAGGTCGATGAGGGAATAGGTGAGGTCGCGGCAAGGGAAGCATTCGGTGTTGTGGTTGGGGAAGTAGCAAGTGGCTTGCTCTTGGCGTTGACGATGTTCGTGCTTGTCGCGTTGTCATGGATGGTGAGTTTCTCCACCTCCTTGGCTACAACAAAGATGGCGAGCTGCACCTTCGGTGCCGGTGGGCATCTTGGGCCTAGGGCAACGACATTGCGCCAGGGCACGTCCATGTGGATGGCGCGGCCAGTCTGACCCGCGTTCTCCGGCAGGTACCACTTGCGGGCATCATCGATAGGGGTAGGCAGTACCCCCAGGTTGTCGGAGTAGTGCCTCCGCCTGAGAGTGGGAGGCAGCTCGCAGGTGGCCTTCTTGTGGCCTATCACCTCACCAAGGAGGCAGAAGTTGGGAAACCTCTCATTCAGCACGGTGATGACCGCCTCCTCGCCGGTGAATTCATCCTCGAGGGTGATCCACCACTGGAGGCGCGGGCGATCGGGAGAAGCACCCTGCCATGGAGAATTTTATCAGTGATGTCTCCTCTCGCGTTGTTGTCGATGCATATGTAGTGTCCTATCTTCCTCGTCATGTCCTTAGCCAGCTTCTTGGATAGCAGGTAGAAGGGAATTTTGGTGAATTGTGCTCAAATCGGCATTGTCTCAAAGCATACCTCATTGGTATCCTCCTTCTCCTTCAAGGTGCGGACCAGCACCGCATTGCCCTGATAGCTCCAAGGACCGCCGTGGGTGACATGCTCGAAATCGCCCTCCTCGAAGAACTCGAGGACGAATCGCTTGTCCGCAAGATGGAGGGACTCGATCTTGCCCCTGATGCGCCAGATATTGCACATATAGTTAACTAGTTGCTTGGAGGAGATGCAGGTGACTGAGAGGAAGACCCCCACCACGAGGATTCAGATAGGGACCATGCCACGGGCATTGGCGATGTTGACGATGATGGGCGCCCTCTCCTATTCTGTGTGGTCATCGACCGCAGCCTTCTTACTGTCGCGGCGCCATGAAGGACCCGCAATTGTGCCCTTGTCACCAGTGGCGCCCTTGGTGAGGGAGTTGGCGCTCGCAGCGGCGGTTTTAGTGCTCTCATTGTTTGCGTTCTTGTCGGTGGTCTTGCCATGCGAGTCCATGACAGAGACTTGGGGGAGGGTGGAGGCGCACAAAGGACGGGGCTGGTCGTGCTCTATCATGAATCGTTGATGGGATCTCTTTATAGCTTGTCTGCCGGAGCCAGGGGGATTGTGGTGAAGAGGGGAATAAAGACGGTCATGAATGCGTCTAATGGAGGCACCAATGACTGGCAGGTCATTGACGCCGGTAATGGTGCAGCTGCCCGTTGGCGGGGACAACGACCTGATTGGAGTTCCCGTGGAGTGAATGGTCACATCAAGGAAGGCGAAAATCGTGGGATTTTGTGACAGGGCGGGATTACAGGGAGGAGGGGTGAACGATGGTGTGGTGGGAGATGGCACAATTTAGAGTAGCAGAGTGATTTGGCATGGGATTGGGGGCGGAGATGCAGGTCTGATGCGGGGGTTCGGGGAGTTGAGGAGATCTTATAGCCTGGTGTGGAGGTGGGAGATTGATTTCTACGGATTTGCGGATCGGCGAATGATCTCAAAGGCACGTTCATGGAACTTCGCTGACAGAAAGCTTGGGGGATATTGATGTGTGCACCCAGTGTTGAAGTGGGACACTTCGTTGGAACCCTAAGAGCAAGGTGTGATGAGCACAGCTGCAAGTTTCCCTCAGTAGAGCCGAGGTTATCGAACCTGAAGGAGGAAGGAAATGTCTCAAAGGTGTTGCAAGCAACGTGGAGACCTGCACAACACAAACTCAAGACTTTGTCCCAACGAATCAGTGAGGTTGTCAAGCTCACCGGTTTGCTGTAACAAAGGATTAAACGTATGGTGTGAAAGGTAATGGTTTGCAGCAAGTAAACAAATAACAGAGGAAGATGTATCAATGGTAAAGATTGGACCGGGGTACATAGTTTACTAGAGGTGCTCTCCTTAGATAAACAACATGGCATGAAGGGTAAACAAATTACAGCGAGGCAATTGACAGAAACTGAGCAAGGCATAACAATGCAATTGCTAGTTAGAAAGATCCTATGAGATTCGATTGGGCAATACAACAAGATACATAGACCGCCATCCAACTGCATCTATGACTAGAAGTCCACCTTTAGGTTATCATCCGAACCCCCTCCAGTATTAAGTTGCAAGCAACAGACAACGACCTTAAGCAAAATGTGTAAGGTAAACAGTACACATGTTCCATGAACAAGAGACCGTTGTTTTCTCCCTAGTAGCAACAGCACATCTACAACCAAAGAGATTATTGTCACTTCCCTTGGAAACTAGAGGCATGAACCCACTATCGAGCATAAATACCCCCTCTTGGAGTCACTAGCAACTACTTGGCCAAGATATCTACTAACAACGGAGAGCATGCAAGATCACAAACAACACAGACATGATAGAATCATAAAGACAAAACCATTAATCAAACCAACATAATAATCTCAATATCCATCGGATCCCCGCAAACACAACATGCATGATTACAAATAGATTAGATCTTGATCATGAACGGAGCTCACAAGATCTATACATGAAATCACAAAGGAGGAGATACAACCATCTAGCTACTACATGGACCCATAGTCCAAGGTGGAACTACTCACGCATCATTACCGGAGAGAAGGCCTCCAGGATGATCTCCCCTCTAGCAGGGTGCCGGGAAGAACTTTAGATCCCCCCCCCCCCCAATCTAGGGACGATGGTGGAGGTGGCTACAAACGGTTTCGTGGAGATTTGATCGGGTGCTTAGGGTTTCTGCATCGGGGGCTTCTTATAGGCGAAGGGGGAGGCCGAGGCGGCGGCCAGGGGGCCCACACCCCTCCCAGGCGCAGGGCAGGGCCCACCCGTGCCTAGGGTGGGTCTAGCCGCCCTGGCCGGCCTCTCTAGCTCCCCTCTAGACTTCTTGTTCCCCACGGAAAGTAATTTACTTTGACGTTTGTCCCGTCCAATTCTGAGAATATTTCTTTACTAACTTTTCTGAAACCAAAAACAGCAGAAAACGGGCATCTGACACTGTTGCAACTTGTTAGTAGGTTAGTACCAGAAAACATGTAAAAAGCACCCCAAAGTGTAGACAAGGCAAAGCAAAATAGATACTAAACAAGCATGGAGCATCAAAAATGATAGATACATTTCCAACGTATCAACATCCCCAAGCTTAACTCCTGCTCGTCCTCGAGTAGGTAAGTGATAAAAGAATAATTTTTGAGGTGACATGCACCCTCACAATAAAGATCCAACCATTTGCAAGCATTGAAAGCTGGGATCAAAGAACTCTAAACATGTGCATGAAAGATGGAGTTTTAACAAAAGGACATAGTAACTATGCATGCAACATGACAAGCTACAAACAAAGATCATGAATAATATGCAATGGAAAACGTTTGTTTGTTTCACATACAGAAAACATAGCATAGTGGCAATCAGCTTGTCCCTCATAGAGTAGCAATATAGATGCATAGGACACCTTCAAAGTTCACAAGGGTGACTCAAAACAAATAGCACAAGAATAAGTAATATCACAATATGCATCAATCAATAAGATTTGGAACACTGCACACAGAATGACAACTATGCTCTCTTAATGGTGCCTAAAGGTAGAAGGTGGAGACTCAATAGTGGTGGAAGAAAGGCCCTTTTTGTAAAGGAAGCGGGGATTACAAGTTTCAAAAAGAGCTTCCAAAAATTATGGTACTTGTTAGCTTTTAGCCCTCATTGCCCCTATCATAAGCATCTTGAAGTGGTTAGGGTTAAAGTGGCAAAGATGGAGTATATGCTTGACGAAGTATAAGTTGGCAATATCAAGTTCCTTGAATACAAGGGGCACACCTCATGCATACTCAACTTTGGGCCCAGGTAAGTTCTTGTCATTGTAAGTATTTGCATATCATTGAGAACCGCCAACGGGGTACCCCTTGCACATGGTACAGGAGCTTTCCCATAACCAAAATGACAAGGCAAGCAGACAATGAGCATCTCAGCAATCTTTTTATTTACCATATGCATATCTTTTTATTGAGGATGCTTCATAGATAGCTCATTATGGTGATGCTGCAAGTTTCCACCATGATTAGGCATGGCTTAGGCTAGCGGCCCAGGCGTTTCTCTAACACAGGATACAAACTCCATGGACTTACAAGTTCCCTCTTTATTTCACACCGGTGACATCCATAGACAAAAGAGCATGATATCAACTGAGTACAAAGTACAAGTGCAATGTTGAAAACGTTCCCCATGACAGCACGGTTCTGTTAATTCCAACTTATAAGTGCAATCATATACAACAAAGTTGTCACAATGGTTCAATTTTATTAGGGGCAAAGAATATAAAGTGTGCCATCAAGTTCGTGAGGGATTTAATCACTAAGTTTTCACATAACAAAATAGTTTTTAATTGGAAGTTAGTTGAAAACAAGAATATACTTGGAATGGTGTATAACACCATGCATAGGATTTTATAGTGGACACTTTGGAAAAACTTGGTTTCTTGGAAGTTGGAAGCATGAGTAGAACTTACTCATAGAAGTGGAGGCTAGCAAAAGACTGGGAGCAACCAACTAAGAGAGCATAATGGCCATAATCATGCAGAGAAACAAAGCATACTAATTAAAGCAAAGAGTGGTACTACAAGTCAAGTACTAAATGATCATAGAGGCTAATGGTGACTTGTCATAGTCATAACATGGTGTGAGCATGTGCCAAGTCAACCCAAGCAAAGCATCAACTGAGAATACCACAATACTATGTTTTTGCATGCTAAAACAACGCATAGTTTCTTCAAGGCACACTAAGCAATCCAAATTGTTTGGAACAAGAAATTCTACACCAATAATCACTAAGCATAAGGTTAAAATAACACCTAGCATGTCATGCTAAAGTCTAAGTCACGGTCAATGCAAACTCCTCTTGCACTTCAAGCAAGAACTTACTACTCCTTTCCAACACCAAGCAACTTATTTGCAAAACAACACAGCGAGAACGGGGGTCCAAACTACTTTATTCAAGCAAACTAAACAACCGAAGAAAATATAACAAAAACTAAGACGCTTCAAGAACAACACAACTGTGCATGAAACAATAAAAATGAAGTGTCTAGACAGACCTGAGCTTTTTATTGATGAAGAAGGGGATGCCTTGGGCATCCCCAAGCTTTGACGCTTGTACCTCTTGGATATTTCTTGGGGTGACACCATGGTGGCATCCCCAAGCTTGAGCTTTTGTCCATTATTCATCTCATTGCATCATTCTCTACACCTCAAATTTTTCCTTCATACAAAACTTCACACAATTTTCATTAGCAACATTAGTTTATTCAAAAGATATTAGACCTCTGGCAAAGCTTTGGAACAGCAAGAATTTTCACTAAAAACACAAGCTACTGTAGTAACTCCTTCAAAAATCTCAATTCACCTAAAGAGAACTCAAAAAGGAATCAATAAGAAGCAAATGCAAATAATGGCAGAAACCTGTCAAAACAGACCAGCAGGTAGAAACCGATTTTTTCGAACACCTTCTGTTGCTCAAATAAAAAAGTATTGAACTAACAAAAGTTAGCTAACATACTAGGGGATTTATTCATAAATGTTTAGCTCAATACGAGTTCCAGAGACTCTTCACGAATTTTTTTGGTGGAGGACAGAAATCTGTTTCGGGACAGCAACTCCCCAAATCTTACTTCCCTTTCATTAGAGGTCATTCTTGGCACAAAAAGCAAACAAAAAGGATAAGGAGAGGTCATTACTGAAGTAATAACTTCCAAGACTGAAGGAAACTCTTGGGTTATCTCCCAACAAGTACTTTTCTTTAACGCCTTTAAGTTAGGCTCAGAAAGTTTAAGAAGATGCTCACATAAGAAATATGAATTGAAGTAAAATAGAGCATCAAGAAGCAAATTCAAAACACATTTAAGTCTAACCCACTTCCTATGCATAGGAATTTTGTATGCAAATAAATTCACAAAGAACAAAGTGACTGGCATAGGAAGATAAGACAAGAGTAACTTCAAAACTTTCAGCGCAAAGAGAGGTGTTTCAATACCATCAAAACTTCTACAACCATATTTTCCTCTCTCATAATAATTTTCAGTAGCCTCATGAATAAACTCAACAATATAACTATCACTGTTGGGGAGGTGACCTCGGATAGGGTAAAGACGGGGAAAGACGAAAGGAGGTTCCCCGTCCAGTTTCCGAGTTACAATCTAAGTCGGCCGAATCCTGTAAAGGTCGGTCAAGATATGAAAGAGCAGGACCCATATGATGGTAGCAAGGCATTACCCGGCCGAGATACTGCGTAAGTTGGCTAGGTCAGCTCGAATAATCTTAATGCAGGTGAAGGCCAAGCCGAGTTATGCGAGATAGGGCCAAATGATATGAAGCTTGCAGGAGAAGGAGATGCCTATAGTAAAACTCTAGACGCAGGCTAGGAAGAATCTGAGCAGAGCCAAGCACAAAGGACAAGGCGCAGAGCAACAGAGGGGCAGAAGGAGGTCACGGAGGTGACAGTCCTGAAGCCCGAGGCATGCAGGAGGGGCCCTCTGGAACCTTGCCGTCATTAGAAGGGCGACACGGAAAGGAGGCCGCCGAGTTACTATATTGGGACAAGCATATTCCTCGAATATGCTTGCCACGTCAGCCCTAGAGGAACCCAGGGCTCTCCTTTATAAGGAGGGGCTTGGACCCTGAGAAGGGCATCGGCTCATTTAGTACCGTTAGGCTGGTAAAGTTCTTCCTCTCTACTTGCATACAGCTAAAGGAGCAATTGTAGCCCAAGGAAGGAGAAATAAAGATCTTTACCTTAGTCTTCTGTGTGTAGAATCAACTACATATTCCCTCCCCAGATCCCTCTAGCATCCATTGGCCCCATACTTTAGCCTACCCATGGCAACTGCCGTGCCACCACCACGACAGTTGGCGCCCACCGTGGGGCCAGCAGCGGTGCTAGCTGGAGTCATGATCCGGACGGGAAACTTCATCAACACTGGCGAGCGCATTGTCTCTGGCTTAGTCCGGAGACTTGATCTCTGTGACTACGTCAGCGACAACACAGGCAGCTTCAAGGGAAAAACTCCTCCGCGCAACGGCGTCTTCATCAACTTGGGCATGCACCAGATCTACATCGGCGTCGACGTCTCCGGCGTTTATCCTCACCAGGTTGTTGTTGCAGGAGAACCTCCCCTTAGCGCCGCAAACAGTCCGCGCGGAGTGCGCCCTGTCAGCAGCGTCGAGGTGATGGTCGCAGCCGTGGTGCAGGCAGGAGCAGCGGGCGCCGGATCAAGCAGGGATCCGGCGACAGGTGTGCAGGTGGCACCCAAACAGACAGCTCCACAACCCACCGAGGTAATTCCATCAGCGGCCAATCAGGCCGAGTTGCAGGAAACAACCCCAAAGGCACCAAGGGTAAGAGGGCCACCTCTGGAAAGACCAGAAAACGTTCTCCAGGCAACTATAGATAATCTGACTACACCTGTAGCGCTGATACTTGATCTGGCTAATGCTCAGGCAGAGTTAGAAGAGACCAAGCAGAAAGTGCTGGTAGAGGCAAAAAAGGTGTCGGCCTTGCGGGAGTCCTTAAACAGGACCCTGCGAGAATATGCCAGGGCAAACAAGCTTGACGTCGCCCCCGAGCGGGTTGACGAGTTGAGATTAAGAGGAAAGAACCTCATAGATGATATCAACAAGGAGCATGATGCTCATAAGGCAGAATCAGTTGATCTAGGCTTGCCAGAAAGACTCAAGAAAAGAACACGAGGGCGGCAAATGCCGCTGCATTAGAGTTAGAAGGATTGACCGGCGAAGCCCGGCAGAAACAGCAAGAAAGAGTAAATGAGTTGGTGCGCATTGCGAACCAGCAGAATGAAGAAATGCTCAGGGCAGACCCGGCAAGGCCAGGTGCCTCGCGAATGGTTCACTCGGCTGGTGCAGCACCTGCCTTATCTGTGGCAGCAGCATCTTCGCCCGGGAACGATGCACGAAAGGATAGAGCGGTAACTTCGGGAAAGAGAAATAAGCAAATTGTTCCATATGATCCGGCGATAGCCGGAAAGGCAAATGAGAACAGAGGCAATGGAAGCCGAGGTAACAGTGGCGAGAGAAACCCCGGCCGTGCCGAGAAAGGCAACGGAAGCCGAGGCAATGGAGATCTCGGAAGAGGAGAACTCGGAAGAGGGAATCACGAGAACAATATCCCTGTCGAAGGAAGGAGAGAACCGCCACCCAACCCGCAGCCGAGACATGAACCTCGGCAGGAAAGATAAGTGAGACCAGCTCGCCACAATCAGGTGAATGAGAGGTACAATGATGGTTATTCTGAGATGGAATATGCGATTCATGGTGGAAATAACCACTATGGCATGTAGGAGAGAATTTTGTACAGAGATTTGTCGTCAAGTGATGCCAGAGTAAAGCTGGACCGGCTATACCGGTCCGAGTTGCTAGAAGAACAGGGTCCACCGGGTCCGACATGCTTCGGACCACGGATCATGGGCGAGCCGCCTGTGCCGAACTTTCAGCTGGCAAGAGGCACAAAAACATATAATGGGAGCACCAAACCACATGATTGGTTGATCGATTATGCCACTGCTGTAAAAATAGCTGGTGGAAACTTACGATGGGCAGTACGATATGTCCCGCAAATGTTGGAAGGACCAGCTAGAGTATGGCTGAATAACCTGCCAGAAAAGATCAATCGTTGGTTGGATTTTGAAGAAATGTTCGTTAGTAACTTCACCAAGATTTACAAAACAGCCAAACAGCAGCTAGCCATGTGCAAGCAAAGGCCGAATGAGACAGACAGAGAATTCTTAACTCGGTGGTGTAACCTGATAAATTCGTGCGAGGGAGTTATAGAATCACAGGCAATAGCTTGGTTCGCCCAAGGATGCCGCTATGCCAGTGTATTATGGCAGCGACTGCAAAGAGATATGCCAACCACTTTGGCAGAAACCATCAGGATAGCGGATTCCTATGCGTTGGGAGATCCGACGCAACCAGAATTAATGTCAGCAGATCATCGGGAACATCAAGATCAATATGCAAGAGATGCGGCCGGGTCATCCAGGCGCAATGATTTCAGAGGAAGAAGAAGAGAAGAAAGACCGGATTACAGATATGGTTCAACTCAGGTGGCAGCAGTAGTGCAAGATCAGCCGAGTCACGAAACAACGGCAGCGGAAGAATGGTCCTCAAAGAATGGACACCAAGGAATGAAGGGAAAAGACGGTGGACACCAGAGCAAAAGAAGCAATGGCGGGAGAGGCAAGTACACGCTTGAGTCTATGTTAGATCAGCCGTGTAAATTTCACACGTCAAACCGCCAGCCGCCAATCATAAAACTCGCCCGGTGCTCGGATGAAAAATGCAATGGGTAACCCGTGAGGCATGCAAGCAACGCCCCTCCGTGCACATCAAAGATCAGCCACGCTTAATCGGAGCAAATGCACAAGAATCGATGTTACCGCCTCCTCCCCCGAGGTATGAAAACTCGGACCGGAGAAATGCAGTGCATCAAGTAATAAACCAGGGTCCGGATGGAAGGACAAATCCAGGAAGTAATGGACGCAATGATTACAGAGAACATCATCAATCATATTGCATGTTCACAATAGAACAGCAAGACAGGCAAAGTGTACAACGCCGGCATATGGAAGTAAATGCAGTTATGCCGGCAGTACCAAGATATGTGCCTTGGTCAGATCAAGAAATAACTTGGAGCATAAAGGATCACCCCAAAATAATGCCGAGTCCGGGGTCGTATGCACTCGTGCTAGATCCGACATTTGTCGGACCAAGCATTAATGTGAAATTTTCAAAAGTACTCATTGACAATGGGAGCAGTATCAATATCATGTACAAAGATACAATGCATAAACTCGGAATATCGCAGAACATGCTGCAATCCACGAGGACCACATTCCATGGGATAGTACCGGGGCTTTCATGCGAACCCATTGGAAAGGTTCGAGTGGATGTGTTATTCGGCACAAGAGATAACTGCAGAGCAGAGAATTTAGAGTTTGAGGTGGTGGATCTAGAGAGTTGCTATGATGCTCTACTCGGACGTCCAGCATTGGCCAAATTCATGGGCAGCTGCCACATAACTTACCTGAAAATGAAGTTACCCGCACCACAAGGGGTGATAACAGTAGCAGGGGATTACAGGAAGTCAATGGAATGTGCTTCAGCCGGATCAAATCTGGCCGAGTCATTGGTAATAGCAAGAGAAAAAAGAAGGATTCAGGAGGTAGCGGCCCTCATTCAAGACAATGGCGAATATGCCGGCATTAGCCAACCCGCATGGAAGTGTCTCTTTTCAGCCGACTAAAGAAATAAAAAAGTTCCAGATAGATGAGCAGTTCCCAAAGCGCACCGTCACCATTGGTGTCGGCCTAGATGCTAAATAGGAAGGCGAGCTCACCAACTTCCTCCATGAGAATCGGGATATCTTTGCATGGTCAACTCAGGATCTGCAAGGTGTGCCGAGGGAGTTGGATGAGCACTCTCTGAATGTAAGGCCAGGAGCAAGGCCGGTGAAGCAACCTCTCCGCCGCTTCGCCGAAGATAGGAGAAAAATAATAGGGGATGAAATAGCTCGGCTCCTTGCGGCCGGGTTCATCATGGAGGTGTTGTATCCGGATTGGCTATCGAACCCGGTGCTAGTGGAAAAGAAGAAGGATGATCCAAATGTAGCCATTGTATGGCGAATGTGTATCGATTACACAAACCTGAACAAGGCGTGTCCAAAAGATCCCTTTCCCCTACCTAGAATAGACCAAGTCATTGATTCTACCACTGGTTGTGAAATGTTGTCATTTGTAGACACGTATTCTGGTTTTCACCAGATACCGTTAAATCCGGCCGATCAAATAAAGACTGCGTTTATTACCCCGTATGGGGCTTATTGCTATCGCACCATGCCATTCGGCCTGCGTAACGCGGGGGCAACGTATCAGAGATGTATGCAAAAATGCCTACATGACCAGATAGGAAAGAATGTACAAGTGTATGTAGATGATGTGGTTATCAAAACCAAAGAAAGCAAAACGCTACTGGATGATATCCGGCAGACTTTCGCGAACCTGAGAAGGTTCCGAATGAAGCTTAACCCAGAAAAATGCACATTCGGTGTGCCTACGGGAAAACTACTCGGTTTTCTCGTATTTAGCCGATGTATAGAGGCCAATCCAACTAATATAAAAGCAGTGGAAAGGATGGAATTGCCAAGGTGTCTAAATGAAGTACAGAAGTTCACAGGTTGCTTAGCCTCCCTTAGCCGATTCGTATGTCGGCTAGGAGAGAAAGCACTACCACTTTATCAATTGATGAAAAAATCTGATAAGTTCATTTGGACACCACAAGCAGACAATGCATTCCATGAATTGAAAAAGATGTTGGTCACAGCGCCAGTTTTGGCTTCTCCATTGTCGAAAGAGCCTATGTTACTTTACATAGCTGCCACGAACAGAGTAGTGAGCGTTGTGATCATGGTGGGGCGAATTGAAGATGATAAATCAGTACAAAGGCCGGTGTATTACCTAAGCGAGGTACTATCAGCCTCAAAACAAAATTACCCACATTATCAGAAGATGGCATATGGGGTGTACATGTCAGCAAAGAAACTTAAACATTACTTCGAAGAGCACCCCATCAAAGTGATCTGTGAAGCACCCATAGCCGACATATTGAGCAACAAAGATGCAAGTGGCCGAATAGCAAAATGGGCAATTGAATTATCACCTTATGCTCCGCAATTCGATAGGCGAGATGCAATCAAATCTCAGGCTGTGGCCGACTTCTTTGTGGATTGGGCCGAGGTACAATATGAGCCACCATTGCCAGATCTGAATTATTGGACGATGCACTTCGACGGTTCCAAACTAAGAAATGGTTTGGGGGCAGGAATAGTGTTAACCTCGCCAAAAAGAGATCAGCTGAGATATGTGTTGCAAATACATTTTGCCGCGTCAAACAACGTCGCCGAATATGAAGCACTTGTCCATGGATTGAAGGTGGCGAAAGAGATTGGCATACGCCGAATCTTGTGCTACGGAGATTTAGATCTAGTAGTACAGCAAGTCTCGGGCAATTGGGATGCGTTAGATGCCAATATGGCCTTATACAGGTTTCATGTGCAAAAACTCAGTGGATATTTCGATGGATGTGAATTTCATCATATACCTCGGGCAGAAAACGACGCCGCAGATACATTTTCAAAACTCGGATCAACCAGACAGTCAATTCCCCCAGGTATTGCCCTAGAGAACTTGAGGAAGCCATCAATAACACCGTCACTAGAGTCCGAATCCATCTTCATTCCGGCAAAATCAAGAGAGGATAGTGTACCGATGGAAATTGACAAGCAATGTAACCCGGAATTTCTAAAAATGAAGCCGGCTGAGGCAAGTATGGATATGGAGAAATCCGAGGTAGTTATGTCGGCAGAAAATATGGAAATAGATAGTGAAATTACACCAGAAAGAATCACACCAACATGGGCACAACCCATATTCTCTTTCCTTAGAGATGCAACTTTGCCGAATAACGAGATATTGGCAAGACAGACAATGAGAAGAGCTAAAGCTTATACAATCATAAACAATGAGCTGTATAAAAGGAGTGTCACAAGCGTGTTGCAAAGATGTGTGAGCTCGGCGGAAGGCCAAGAGATCCTCCTAGATATACATCAAGGAGAATGTGGGCATCACGCCTCGTCCAGAGCTTTAGTGGCCAAGGCATTCAGGCATGGGTTTTATTGGCCAACAGCATTGAAAGAGGCCAAAGAACTGGTCGAAAAATGTAATGGTTGCCAGAGATATGCCAGCAAGATACATATGCCATCGTCCGAGTTAAAAACGATACCAATTACTTGGCCATTTTCTGTATGGTGCTTAGATATGGTGGGACCATTCAAGCCGGCCCGAGGCGGGATGACCCACATATTAGTCATGGTGGACAAATTCACAAAATGGATTGAAGTAAAACCAATAAAGAAGTGTGATGGGCCCACAGCAGTGAAATTCCTTAAAGATATTATCTTAAGATATGGTTACCCATACAGTGTTATTACAGACAACGGTACAAACTTTGCCAAAGGAGCCTTCGCTAGATTCTGTCAAGAGAAGCACATAAGACTAGATGTCGCATCAGTGGCTCATCCAGCATCTAATGGGCAAGTAGAAAGATCTAATGGACTAGTATTGTCCAGGATAAAACCACGACTCGTCGAACCGCTGCAAAAGTCGGCAGGGTGTTGGATCGAGGAACTACCAGCAGTACTATGGAGCCTCAGGACTACCCCACACAGATCAACAGGCTATACACCATTTTTTCTAGTATATGGGGCAGAAGCTGTGCTTCCAGCCGACATAATACATGATTCGCCAAGGGTCACCCAGTATACAACCGCTGAGGTAAATGAAATAGCTCGGCAAGATGATGGCGATCTGCTAGAAGAAGCCAGGGAGCTGGCGTTATCAAGATCAGCTATTTATCAGCAGGACTTGCAACGATATCACAGCAAGAAGGTAAATCCGAGAGTGTTTAAAGAAGGAGATTTGGTTCTCCGACTGGTGCAATGCACGGCCGGCATGCACAAACTGTCGCCCCCATGGGAAGGACCATTCATTGTGAGCAAAGCATTGCACAATGATGCGTATTACCTAATTGATGCTCAGTCACCAGGAAAGAACAAGGCAGACAAAGCCGGCGAAGAATCGAAAAGACCATGGAACGTAGCTTTACTTCGTCCATTTTACTCGTAGGAGTCATCTACGACACATTGTAAAGTGACGCTTCAGGACGGAGCATCAACTATGTATTAAACCTCGGCGCCCAGAGCGGTGGCTCGGGGACTGCCATATATTGTTTTTGATTTTGTGTTATGTATTAAACCTCGGCACCTTGAGCGATGACTCGGGGACTGCCATGTATTGTCTGGCTTATGTATTAAACCTTGGCACCTTGAGCAGTGACCCGGGGACTGTCCTATGTTGTTTTTGAGTTTGAGTTCTGTATTAAACCTCGGCACCTTGGGCAGTGACCCGGGGACTGTCCTATGTTGTTTTTTAAGTTGGGGTTATGAATCAAACCTCGGCACCTCGAGCAGTGACTCGGGGACTGCCATGTGTCTTTTTAGTTTGGGTTATATCTTAAACCTCGGCACCTCGAGCAATGACTCAAGGACTGCACAATATTGTTTCGCATTTTTAGTAATGTGGTAAGTCTAGGTTTCTAGAGCAGCAGGAATTGCCTCACGGTTATCCCTTGTTGCAGGAGCGGGTATCAAACTTTGGCACCCAGAGTGATATTGTTTCGCTCTCCCAAAATATGGCCTTCGAAATTTACATACTGGTTAATAGTCCAAAACACAGCGGTCACGCTGTGAAGCTTATCAAAGTCAGGCAATATTGGACGCCGAACTACGGTAGAGCAAGGGCAAATATACACTCCAAACTCAAGAAATTGAAGGCTGCCAAAGCAAAGATTCGGACATACAGGATCAGTTTAAACAAAGTGATAACAATTACGACCACATGTGTCTCAGCAACAAAAGGCAAAAGAGGTTCATAACGCACAGAAAGACGGACAAATGTTTGACAAACATCATACGCCCGGCATACCAGGGATAAGGAATGACTTAGAGTTTTTTAACTGAAGGGGTAGCGACTTGATCAGGAGTTGGGCACTCCGAGGTAGGTGGCACTTCGGCCGAAGTCGCCTCACCCTCCACAAATCCAGGAGCGACTTCGGGGGAAGCCTGAGGCTGTTGAGAAACATCAGCTTGAGTTGTGGAATGCCCAGTACCTTTGGAGGAGGATCGCGCGTCGCCATTACCATCCGAGCTCGAGCTGGAATCACCAAAAGTAGCCGAGTCACCCTCATCTTCGCCCTGTTCGACTGAATTATCATCAGAGGCATCCTCAACTTCGACCTCATCTTCCGGGTTAGGAAGGAAACTCGGCCCTTCATTCCAGTTATGCACGTCGGCATACTCAACAAGCTGGAAGGCACGAGCTTGCCGGAGAGCGACAAATTTTGGGTCCTCAACCCAACGGGAACCAGTGCGCAAATTTATCAAGGTATCAAGGGAAATATCCTCATACCATGACATAATGACTGTGAGAGCCATATCAAGACTACCGTCCCGGGATTCCTCCAAAGACTTAACTGTTTCTCAGATGCCATTAATCTTTCCACCAATACTTTGACCTCATCAATATCAGGAGTCCTAGAAGTATTCGGCCAGAGAACATGGTAGGCCCGGATGGCTGCCTGCACCAAGTCCCTGCCCATAATCTTCATCGGACCAACAGCAGCGCCAACAGCAACCAAGAAATCTTCCATCGAGTACTCTGGGCTCGCATCAGCAGGAACACCCCGGCCCACACGAGCATTAACCACCGCTTTGGAACTCACAGGCTTAGCTTCTGGAAAATGATCTGCGTAAAAGAAAAATACGTCGGTCAACAATAATAAAGGGAAAAAGATAACTCGGCCACGGTCAGAGGCTTACGGTGAATATAGGTCAGCATTCTCTGAAGATCTTGCGCCCAGTCACCCTTGGTTTTCTCAAAGCGAGTGATCTCCTCGCCCATCGTCCGTGCCTTAAGTTCGGCAGCTTCGAGGAGTTCTTTATCTTTCTGCAATTGCAGAGCTAGCCGATTCTTCTCCTCGGAGAATTCCTGGTCAACTTTCTCTAACTCCGACTTCTGAGAGAGCTTAAGGGATTCCACCTCGGCACGCAAGCGAGTTATCTCGTCGTATTTATCCTTCAGCTGCGCCGAGTGAGTAGCGGCTTGCAGCATCATATCAGGCATGGGCATGCAATCTTGATGAGACACTGCAAAAATTTGCAACTCGGCTTTACCAAAGCCAAAAGAGTTAAAAGAAACCTAGTGCACATTTCAAATGGGAGTATGTAAAGTAAAAGAGTAACTAACCTTCCAGGGCCTTGACTTTCTTCTCAAGACGGATGTTAAGATTGTTGATGTTACCTATTTACCAGCAAAGTGAGCCAACGCCTCATGTACAAATCAATAAGAGCTTTAGGGATAATGCAAGAGTTTGTTGACTTACCAGCTTTCTTCACCACAGGAATGACCTTCTCATACTTATCTTGCAATTTTTTATGAGCAAAAAGCAGCCTTTGGAATTCGGCGGTCCGCCGGTCATGCGCAACCTAAGCAATAAAACAAATACTAATAAGATATTCAAACCTAAGACAAATCCGAGTCAAGCAAAACTTAACTCGGATCTAGGTGGCTGGATATTCAAAACTAAGACAGATCCGAGTCAAGCAAAACTTAACTCGGATCTAGGTGGCTGGATATTCAAAACTAAGACAGATTCGAGTCAAGCGAAACTTAACTCGGATCTAGGTGGCTGATATTCAAAACTAAGACAGATTCGAGTCAAGCGAAACTTAACTTGGATCTAGGTGGCTGGATATTCAAAACTAAGACAGATCCAAGTCACGCAAAACTTAACTCGGATCTAGGTGGCTGGATATTCAAAACTAAGACAGATCCGAGCCAAGCAAAACTTAACTCGGATCTAGGTGGTTGGATATTCAAAACTAAGGCATACCCAAATCAAGCAAAGCTTAATTCGGATCTAGGTGGATGGATATTCGGACACTAAGACAAAACTGAACCAAGCAAAACCTAATAAAACTTCCAAACGAATAACAAATTATTCGGTTGCAAGCTTCGGGGACTAGAGTATATATATATAATATCACTCGAATGACGAATTAAACGTTGATGAAAAACAATTACCTCGTTCATCTTGTCGCTATCAAGAACGATCTTTGCAGCCAGATGTAGGCAACTGCTGATATCGGAGAGTTGGAAAGGCTGGCTGCTCGGATTGCCCTCGAGCTGATCAGCAGCATTCCAATTGTTGGCATACTCAACCAATGAGCCGAGGTTGTTCCCACTCTCTGTACGAGTCAGGACTTTACCTCGGACATGTTGTGTAGCCACCATCGCTGCAGGACTCTTGTGAAGAGCGAGCTGTGTATCGGCAGCCGGGGTAACAATGGTCTTGGCAGAAGTAACCCCTTTGCGCAGCACATCGGCAATGGTAGGCTGAGAAGAGCCGGCAAGACCTTTCTGAGATGAGGAAGGCCTAGTGACGACGACCTTTTTTGCTTTAGTAGAGGCGTCGGCAGGAGCCGGTACCTCGGCATTTGGAGTGGCATCTTTGAGAGGCGGAGGGATTATGGTTCCAGAGGGCGCCGAGATACTGGTATCCTCAGCCGGAGTCGGTGTTACAGCAAAGACAGTGGGGGTCGAAGGAATCTCAGCAGAAACATTGGGGTTCACGGAGGAGGCAGCAGGCTCAGTAGGAATATCTACTGGCCAAGTTGTATCGGCATCAACAGGAGAAATCTTAGGCGCATCCTGGTGAGGTGGCGTCTGATTCGGAGCGGGAGGAGAAGCAACGCGAGCAGGACTCGGAACTCTGGTATCTTCAGGAGACGGAGGAGAAGGCGGCCGAGTCGTACGACTCGTCATGCTAGGACCGTTGAGCTTAACAGAAAGAGGAGCCCTGCAAAGACAAAAAAGATCAAGTCAAAAAGCAGAAAGAGAGAAACAAGAAATACGTAACCCCGGGCATAGTTTTGCGCTTTGGAGGGTGCTGGGCTGACTTCTTCATTCGTTTCTTGGGAGCCGCTTCTGAGGCACCAGCGGGAGCGCTACGTTTCCCCGAGGTAACAGGAGGCCGGGAGGCGAGAGGCTCGGTGTTGTGAACCTGACCGGACGGATTAGCTGAGAAAGTAGAAGCCGAAAATGCATAAGAAATTGGCATTGCGGCAACTACCTCTAGAACTTGGACCTCGTCCGAAGCACCTTCCTCCTCGTGGGCTGGGGTCTTGTCACGGGCGCGAGCCGGAGCAAGATCCGACTTGGGAACGAACTCTTCCGAGTCCGGCTCCCCGCTGTCCGGAGTGTTCCGATCCGCAGGCCACGGGAGGGACAAAACCTCGGCATCCTCAACCTTCTGCTCCTCAAACCTCTACAGGACAAGAAAGAGAAAAGTTAATAAGAGAAAACACAGATGCGATTAAAAGGTAAAACATGACTGCAAGAACTTACTCTGGGAGGGGGATGCTCGCGGGTGAACAGCTTCAATCCCCAGGCCCAGTCCTCCGGCATCTCCGTCTTAAAGATAGCCCGGACGCGCTTGAAGATAAGGTAATTGTCCAGCTCCACTGTCGAAACTCGATTGGGATCGAGAGGACCGCTCATATAGCAGAGCTTGTGGGTGCATTTTTGGAATGGGCAGATCCGGCTGCTGACGAAGGTAGTCATCAGATCCTCGCCGCGTAACCCGGAGCGGATCAGTTCCTTCAGCCGAATCTCAAAAGCCTCGGCCAGAGCATGACTCTTCCTCGGATTATAGGTCCAGTTCTTCTTGGAAGGAGGGCCAATGGAAAAAGCAGGGAGCCAAATCCTATCTTCATTCCCAGAGTTCTTGACATAAAAGAACGACTTATGCCACTTCTTGCATGATTCTAAACCTGCAACGCGAGGAAATTCGGATTTCCTCCGAGGTGTGATTGACGCGGCTCCACATTGGGTGAGCAACTTCTCGGAGGGTTGAAGAGATTTGTCTGGGACGACGTTGGATCGAATCTAGAAAAACTTCGACCAAACATGCACGGAGGGCCATAGGCCGAAGTATCCCTCCGAGGCAGAGATGAAGGCAGAGAGAGGCAATGGCGTTAGCAGGAAGATGATGCGGCTGAAGGCCGAAGTAATCGAGGAACTCCCTAGCGAAATCACTGAGGGGGAGACCAAACCCGTGAGCAAAATGTGACATGAAGACAACATACTCGCCCTCCCTAAGAACTGGAGAGGATTCGCTACCGGGTAAGCGACAGGCTACCTCGGCAGGGATCCGGCGAGTTCGGATTAGCTACTCAACCTCGCGGCGGGTGATGGAAGAGCCCTGCCATGAGCCCCGCTCGGGCCCAGACGCAGCATCGTCGTCCTCAATGAGCGCACCGCTGACGGAGCTCGACATGAGGTCGCCGGAGGAACTTACGGAGGAAGAAATAGCGGCGGAGGGAAACCTAGAACTGCAAGGCCCCGTCGTGATTCTACGCGAAAATGGCGGCGGAGCAGAGAAGGAACTACCGCGCGAGAACTAAAGAAAAGCAGAGGTGTCAAGAGGAAAGCCTAGGCGATAAGACCAAATGAACTCACCGGCGACGATGCCAGAGCAAGCAAACAGGGACGAGGTCGACGGAGCAGTGCGGTGGGAGCCTTGTCGTCGAAGACCCAGATGGGCGCACGGTGGAGGAAGCACGAACGGGCGCGGAGGCGAGAGGAAGAAGAAGGGCACTGGTAAGCGGAGGGGGAAAGTGAATCCCCTAGCCCCGTGCCCCTCTTTATAACCGCGACGCCTGAGAAGTAGTGGGATCGTGGGTGTGGCGGTTATCTGTGTAGATCGTGTACGCGGCACAACCGCACGCCGCTATGTGGAACCGCACCAACGGCCACACGATGATAGAGAAGGTCAAGATCCCACAGCGAAATAAGAATACCGACGCGACAGGCGCAATAATAACTATAGCCTGTCAGTGGATACTGTAGAGGAACAAAAAACTAGAGAAACAATGATGAGTATGACACGTAGGACGAGGCGTACGCGAGAAGATATGCTGATACCTCGAACGAGACAAAGATAACTCGGAAACAATGGGAAACAAATATTGTGAAACTGATACGGCCCGGCCGAAGTTATAGGCAGGGCCATACCAGCTTCGGGGACTAATGTTGGGGAGGTGACCTCGGATAGGGTAAAGACGGGGAAAGACGAAAGGAGGTTCACCGTCCAGTTTCCGAGTTACAATCTAAGTCGGCCGAATCCTGTAAAGGTCGGCCGAGATATGAAAGAGCAGGACCCATATGATGGTAGAAAGGCATTACCCGGCCGAGATACTGCGTAAGTCGGCTGGGTCAGCCCGAATAATCTTAATGCAGGTGAAGGCCAAGCCGAGTTATGCGAGACAGGGCAGAATGATATGAAGCTTGTAGGAGAAGGAGATGCCTATAGTCAAACTCTAGACGCAGGCTAGGAAGAATCTGAGCAGAGCCAAGCACAAAGGACAAGGCGCAGAGCGACAGAGGGGCAGAAGGAGGTCACGGAGGTGACAGTCCTGAACCCCGAGGCACGCAGGAGGGGCCCTCTGGAACCTTGCCGTCATTAGAAGGGCGACACGGAAAGGAGGCCGCCGAGTTACTATATTGGGACAAGCATATTCCTCGAATATGCTTGCCACGTCAGCCCTAGAGGAACCCAGGGCTCTCCTTTATAAGGAGGGGCTTGGACCCTGAGAAGGGCATCGGCTCATTTAGTACCGTTAGGCTAGTAAAGTTCTTCCTCTCTACTTGCATACAGCTCAAGGAGCACTTGTAGCCCAAGGAAGGAGAAATAAAGATCTTTATCTTAGTCTTCTGTGTGTATAATAAACTACATCTTACCTCCCCAGATCCCTCTAGCATCCATTGGCCCCATACTTTAGCCTACCCATGGCAACTGCCGTGCCACCACCACGACAATCACATAAAGCAGGCTTTTCATGAGCTACAAACACATAATTTCTATCAAGCTCAAAAATAGTGGGATTAAAACCTTCACAGGTTTTACCCAAAGTAGATATTTCAAAAGAATCCATAGGAACATAACATTCATCCTCCTTTGGTAAGCATGGGGGACAATCAAATAATATAAGAGGTAAAGGGTTACTCTCATTAGAAGGTAGGCATGGGTAGATCCATTCTTCCTCCTTTTGTTCATCACTCTCCTCCTTTTTTTCATTTAATGAGCTTCCAGTTTCAACAATTTCTTCTTCCATAGGCTCCTGCAAGGCATTATTCTCTTCCAAATGTGGAAAACGCCTATTAAAATATTCAAGAATATAGCTATTTTCTTCCTTGTAATTATCAAAGCAAAATTTAAGTATCTCAAAAACCTCATGTTTATAAGGTGCATCATCAGTATTCTCAAGCAAACTGGCAAGTTCAAATGCACCCTTGAAGGCAATAAATTCTTCAATTTGTTCCACATCATCAAAATCATAATTTCCTTTAACATAAGAAAATATGATAACATTATCATTATACTCACATTGAAAGGGTAGGTGTTTATACCTCCTGTAGCAACAAGCTTTATCAAAGCAATAAGTAACATTATAAGTAGAGCACACCTCTCTAGCAATAGTATTCAACTTATAAATTTGTTCCCATAAGTGTTTCCCTTTTTGTGACAAACGGTGTTCCTTATAATAATATTTTTGTTCTTCCGTGAACCCACCTTGCTAATAAGAACTAGTTTCAAAGAAACCATCCATTGATAGAAAGCATGACCAAGCAAGGCAATAACAAACTAGCAACTAGAGTGAGAACTAATTTTTTTGTGTTTTTGAATAAAGGAAGCAAACCAAACCAAACTAATTTTTTTGGAGTTTTTTGAAAAGAGACAAACAAAACCAATCAAAAAAAACAAAGCAAACTAAAAACAAAGTAAAGAAAAAGGAAGTGAAGGGCTCCCCTTATGAAGACGTCCTTAGCCTCCCCGGCAACGGCGCCAAAAATCTTGATACGTGCACCCAGTGTTGACGTGGGACACTTCGTTGAAACCCCAAGAGCAAGGTGTGATGAGCACAGCAGCAAGTTTACCTCAGTAGAGATCGAGGTTATCGAACCTGAAGGAGGAAGGAAACGTCTCAAAGGTGTTGCAAGCAACGTGGAGACCTGCATAACACAAACTCAAGACTTTTTCCCAACGAATCAATGAGGTTGTCAAGCTCACCGGTTTACTGTAACAAAGGATTAAACGTATGGTGTGGAAGGTAATGGTTTGCAGCAAGTAAATAAGTAATAGTGGAAGATGTATCAATGGTAAAGATTGGACCGGGGTCCATAGTTCACTAGAGGTGCTCTCCTTAGATAAACAACATGGAATGAAGGGTAAACAAATTACAACGGGGCAATTGACAGAAACTAAGCAAGGCATAACAATGCAATTACTAGCCAGAAATATCGTATGAGGTTGATTGGGCAATACAACAAGATACATAGACCGTCATCCAACTGCATCTATGACTAGAAGTCCACCTTCAGGTTATCATCCGAACCCCCTCCAGTATTAAGTTGCAAGCAACAGACAACGGCTTTAAGCAAAATATGTAAGGTAAACAGTACACGTTCCATGAACAAGAGACCGTTGTTTTCTTCCTAGTAGCAACAGCACATCTACAACCGAAGAGATTATTGTCACTTCCCTTGGAAACTAGAGGCATGAACCCACTATCGAGCATAAATACCCCCTCTTGGAGTCACTAGCAACTACTTGGCCAAGATAGCTACTAACAATGGAGAGCATGCAAGATCACAAACAACACACACATGATAGAATCATAAAGACAAAACTATTAATCAAACCAACATAATAATCTCAATATCCATCGGATCTCCGCAAACACAACATGCATGATTACAAATAGATTAGACCTTGATCATGAACGGAGCTCACAAGATCTATACATGGAAGCACAAAGGAGGAGATACAACCATCTAGGTACTACATGGACCCATAGTCCAAGCTGGAACTACTCACGCATCATACCGGAGAGAAGGCCTCTAGGATAATCTCCCCTCTGACAGGGTGCCAGAAAGAACTTCAGATCCCCCGATCTAGGGACGATGGTGGCGACGGCTACAGACGATTTCGTGGAGATTTGATCGGGTGCTTAGGGTTTCTGCATCAGGGGCTTCTTATAGGCGAAGGGGGAGGCCGAGGCGGCGGCGAGGGGCCCCACACCCCTCCCAGGCACGGGGCAGGGCCCACCTGCGCCTAGGGTGGGTCTGGCCGCCCTGGCCGGCCTCTCCGGCTCCCCTCTGGACTTCTTGTTCCCCACGGAAAGTAATTGACTTTGACGTTTGTCCCGTCCAATTCTAAGAATATTTCTTTACTAACTTTTCTGAAACCAAAAACAGCAGAAAACAGGCATCTGGTATTGTTGCAACTTGTTAGTAGGTTAGTACCAGAAAACATGTAAAAAGTACCCCAAAGTGTAGACAAGGCAAAGCAAAGTATATACTAAACAAGCATGGAGCATCAAAAATTATAGATACGTTTCCAACGTATCAGATATGTGGGGGATTTTTGTCTTGAGTTTGTGCGGGATTAATCTTCTTTGGCTACGGGGATGGTGTTTTCGTGGTGGATTCTCGGGATTTCATCGTTGGAGGGATCGCCCCCGAGGGGGCGTGAGAGACGAACCATCGTCACCATAGGCCCTTATTTACTCCCATCTTACACGATTTCCATGAATATCCTACATTGTATATATTTTTCATGAATATTCCTGTATCGTATTATGTTCTACATGATTTTTCATAAATATGCCTCCATTTCGTTTATTTTACATTATTCTCATGAATATTCTTGCATTGTATATATTTTACATGATTTTTCATGAATATTCATGCATTATATATACTGTATATAATTTTCATGAATATTCCATTGTATCTATTTTCATGAGTTTTCATGTATTGTATAAATTTTACATGATTTTTCATGAATATTTTTTATGGGGACTTATAAATAGGGATGTAAATGATACGGATAATTTCTGCTCCGAATCCGCATCCGCATCCGCGTCCATTTTTTTAGGATATGGTATGTTTTTTTAGATATCCAGCGAATATGAATATGGATACGGATATTTGTCGAGCGTATATCCGACGGATATGGTAGCGGATATGGTATTGATGATATCCGATGGATAAGGATAATCCGACATTTTATGTGGATTATTCGAGGTATTTCAATAGAATAATCCGATATATTTAGCATAACCACAATATCTAGAAAATCAAGTTATATTATTGGCTAGCTATACATGCTACATATGCATGTTATACTATGCTATTACCAATCTTGCACTTTTATACTGCTCATATCTTGTGTTGCACACTTTCTTGTCATTTATTTTGTATAAAGTAAAAAAATTATGTGTATTTGTTCAATTATCCTTTTCTGATCCGAGTCCGCTCTGAATCCGCTCCATATCCGCAATCTGATATAATTCGCATTCGAATCCGCATCCGGCTATTATCCGCTCCGATCCAAATCCACCAAAAAAATATGGTAAAGGATATGATAATAACAATATCCAATCCGATCCGTTTATATCCCTACTTATAATATTGTTTACAAGGTCTTTCCGGATGCAGAACATATGTTTTATGTTAGGCATATGCACCAGAGTTCCAAAAGTCATAGCACAAAGGAGGACAATAAATAATGAATTGTGGAACATTTACATGTCAATTAATATTTCAAAGTGGCATAAAAGTACGGAAAAATCAAAGTTCACAGTGAGGAGTCTTATGAGTAGGTTGAGCAACTTTTGCCAAACACATGGATTAAAGCATTATATTATAATTTTCTTAAGTGTGACATGTTGTTGAACAATCATTCAGAAGTTTTCAACAAGTACTGGTCAGTGCTAAAACTTATCACTTTACCATTTCTACTTAACATTTGATCAATGATACAACTTATGACTCTACTTGATCTTATCATACGATTAGTGATAGAACTTATCATTTAGTATTCTATAACTTACCGTTCTTCATTTTCTTGTAAAAATAGCTAAGTAAAAAGCTACGGAGATGCCTATTTTATCTATGTTGGAAACTATTTTCTACTAGGTTGTGCAAAGGATATAAGGTAAATAGAGAGAACTAGACAAATGACCTAGAAGAATTTGTCCCTAAAATTAAAAGAAACTATACAAATTTATAGAATGGAGTGCGGAGTGCCTTGTAATTTCAACTGGTAACGCACTATTTCATGTCAGTTCTGGTGACATGGAGAAAAATTATAATGTGCACTTCAACACTAAAAGAACTACACAAGAAAGTGTTTTTGTGGCGGCATCTAGAAAGAGAATTTTAGAATCTAGAGTGGGGTAAAACTTTATCTTGTAGAGGGAGCTTGAGGGGACGAGGGAAGGGGAGGAACACTGCATATTCAGAACCACCATAAGGGCTAGCAAGTAGGGGCATAAGCAAAAATAAAGGGAAGAAAAGGAAAGTTGAAGCAAGTATTCCAAGTACTGCACATGTTCCGGAAGCTAAAGATAGTGTTAGAGGGAGAGCAAGGAGAAGATGATCGTGGGTTTCAGGGTCAGGGCAATGCTCATTATTTACCTTTTCGTGATGATGAGCATAAAACAAGACATGAAGTTGCAAATTCATTTCCAGATTTGAATGAAGATGTTTTTCTAAACCAGAATGCGGAAGAGGTAGTTGTCAGAAAAAATGCACATGTTGCAACTCGTGATACTTATTTGTTGACAACTTGTAAAGTTTGTTTTAGAATCTTTTGCTACAAGGGTTTCTTGTTGTGATGTTTATACCTGAACATGACCAGAACATAGCACCTCATATGCGGCCTATGTTTGTTAGCTGAAAATATATTTTCATGTGATCTTTTCATAACATGTTGTGCATATAATGATGTTATGTTGTCAACATTTCAGTTTTCATGCCACTAAACTTATCTATATAGAAAAATTTCCATTTGATAGTGCAAAAAAAATCACATGTATCTCAACATGTCAAATTTTGATGCATAAATATCACTCTATCAACGTATTACTGGATTTTTCCGCAAGTTGCACATATATAGATGTATAGATCCAAAACACACTTGATTTATTCACTAAACTTATTATGATCATACACGAGTATGCATCAACGAAAGATATCATTCAAACAAACTCCCTAATACGCAAAGCACTAAAAGCATGCATGACTGCACAGGTAGCTACTAATAGCACAATTGCTACCTCCTCCTTATCTCCCCCTCTCATATTTCCATATGTGCTCTTTGCATTATCTTCTTCTCTAACTTCACTTTCTTTATCACACATTCTAGTTCGTAAATCATCTTAACCATCTTCACATTTTCTTCTTAATCTCTCATAATTCTTCTAGTCATGTAACGTTCATTCCTCTTGGTATTGTCCATAATCAAAATCGTCAAACTTCACATTGACCAACAAAAATACAGCTTGGTCGGTACCAAAAGGCAGGACTGGGAGAGCCATGCATGATCATGTCCTGATTCATGCCATGGACAAAATGAGCACAAGAAATTGTCGACTACTCCCCTGCAAAGAACTTTTTGGGTTCCAACTCCCAATACACGACCCATGTCACCTTGGCTCATCCCTCCTCTTGTCACCCTTGCTGCTGCCACCACCACCACCACCTCCGAACTTGCATTGCCACCGCTCAGAATCTCGACTCGAACCCATGAACTCTCGTCAATCTACGCCATTGCCACTCACCTTTGCCTACCACCCTCTCCGGTCGTCGTAGCCACAGTAGGGTGACTAGGGTTAGGGATTGTCATATTCAGATTTTGAGGAATCAATTTGGGATTTTTCTTTTAAAATAAAAGGAGGATCTAATCAGTAGATTCAAACTAGAAGTAGGGGACATGTGTCGCGTCCACAACCGCTGTGTACTTGTTTTATTAGTAGGCATGCCAACTTGTTGGACCGGGTGATCACGATTTGCATGTTATGGGACTTGTTTGCACATGGGGGAAGTATATGTATGACCAGTGTAATTAGCTCAATTTTAGATCCCCTTATGTTACTTCAGTGGCAATTGACAAAGCGAGAGGACATTTTCCCACCAAGGAAGAAATATACTCTGGATAAAATTTGCACTATGTATATTCATATATATATATATATATATATATATGCACTTACAATTTATATGTAACAATAGTTTTTGATACAAGTTAATACACTGAGTTACAAATAATGACGACACCCTCCAGTTATACACCAGTTAATAGACGCATGCGCCGCTACCAAGGTTGTAGCAGAACAAACAAACAAATATTGTTACAGTCATGATCAGTGATAGTCAAATCGAAAGACCTTTCAGTGATTGCACGGCCCTGGAGCGCGGATGGCCAATGCAGAGGTTAAAAATGCCCATTTCCCACTCAAAAACATGGAGGAAATGCCCTTATTCCCTTTGGGTGGCCCAAGCTGCCACGAACCGTTGCACCCATCGCAGCCCCATCCCGGCTTCACTTTCTTCGCCTTCTTCCCGACCAGCTCTTCTTGCTCCGTAACTTCCTTCGGTGCCAAGAGGAGCGACACGATTTGCAGCAACTCACTCACTGTCGTCTCCGATCTCTGGTACTGTGATGACGGCCTCCTCATCGTCAGGAATTTGCCCCTGATGAGTGACTTCACCTTGCCAAAGATGGATACCCTACTAATACCACTAACTTTGGACGTGACGGGGAGATAATGGAACTTCTCGATCGCCTTGCCGACCTTGCTTGCTACTGGGTTCAGGTGGAAGCTCACCATCTTCGGCGGCTCGATGCGGTGGAAGAATGTCTCCGCCGCACCGACCCGTGAGACGAACAGCCCGCGCTGGACGTCAACCTTCTCATATAGATCAAATGATGTGTAAGGTTTGATGTCGTCTTCGTCGTCGAAACCAGTAGCAATAGCGAAGTCATCAGGCTGAGATTGCGAGAAGATGGGGGTGGTGTCGATGCTGCCTGCGTCAGTGGTATCGGTCAGGTGATGACCGGCTTCTCCTGCAATCTAGCATTCAGTTAGCACATGCGTGAAGGCTCAGAATAAGAGCTAGTAATTACGCTAACTGGAGGGTTACACCCAATGGAGTGCATGTTACAGCCAAAAATTTAAGTACCTGAGTTGTCTGCAGTATCGTTTATAGGATAGTGTGTGATGCCTTCTGTTGGATTGCTTTCACCTCCTTCTACAACGATCTGCTTGAGAAAAAAGGATGATAGTAATGAGCAACAAATAAATATCACAGTATATACATACTATGTCAAATTATTGTGGAGGCAAATTAATTACCTCTCCAAGATCATTGTTCACCAACTTGACACCTCTGAGGTTCTCTGCCTGCTTCTTCTCTTCCTTGAACTCCTCCATGTCGCTGATCTCAACCAGCCTACCCGGTTCGTCACGGTCACGGCTCATCGACGCACCAATGCCGCACAGGTGGTAGAAATTGTCGGCCTCTTCCTTCGCCTTCGTCGCTCCAAGGTCAACAAGAGAGGATAGCCCGTTCATGTAGTGGCCGCTCGCCCCGGCGCTGCTCGTGCCGGCACCTAACCACATATCAGGGTAGCTGCTGCTGCCAGAACCATTGATCAGCTCTTGTGACGCCGACGCCACCGACAGGAATTCCTGAAGGATGTCAACCTCGTTAGGGTCGCTTCGGAGTATGCCGGTCTTGGTGTCAAGGCTGACATCATGCGGGAAATCCTCCACCTCCAAGGGCGGCAGGGCCAGTCTATGCTGCAGCCTTGCACACTCCAGTGCAACATCCACCTGCATTGACATGTGCACAAGTAGACACTCAAAAAGTTTACTGTATTTCAGCTGCATCGCTACTGAAATTCTGAAACAAAAGAGTCAGTCTGCACTCGTATATTTACCTTGGATGGAAGGCATGAGAAGTTGGAGGCAGTTGGGTTCATGAAGTAGGGATTCGTGGCGTTGAAGGCGTCTTCACTCAAGAACTGCATCCACCTGCTGTCTTCATGAGGCGAGCCCATCATCTGCATCCCGAACCCACCACCGTGCATGGATCCTGCTGCCATTGGCGCTTCTGTCGGGAACGAGAAGCTGCTGCTCTCAAAGTCGTCTCCACCTGCATCCAGCGTCGGGGAGCGGTCGACGCTGCTCGCTCCCCACTGAGGCTGCTCGGCGCCATACTGCACCACGCCATAATGCTCTATGATTTTCGGCCCAGGCGCTGTCTTCTTGAAAATCCGACACAATGCGTACGCATCCTGTATATATAAATGAAAAAAAATGTGTCAAAGGCCTAACTATGCCATGTTTAGGGTTCTAGAAGATGTTAAAATGCTACATAACATGTGGAACCTCACATGATTATTTCATGATTTTCCCGCAGTATAGAACTATAGAACAGAGTAATGTAGTACCTGTAAGCCATTGTCGATCTCGCATTCCCTCTCGTCGAGGCGGTACTCGTGCATGACCCAGTCGGTGCGAGAGCCATGTGGAGCTCTACCACGGTAGTAAACAAGGGTCTTCTTCATACCAACTGCACGCTTCTGCGAGTTCACTTTACGATCTTTCCCTGTTGCCTTCCAGTACCCAGCTTTGGTTGCTCGGTTTGTCCTCGATCCGTTCGGGTACTTGCGGTCTCGGGGGCTGAAGAAGTACCATTCCAGGTCTTTGCTCGGAAGGAAGGATTTTTCTGAAATTTCAGTTAGGGAAGAAGTCAGTTATACAGTACACATATGTACAAGACAAACTATCTCTATGCCTTAACCATGATTGGAGCTAATTGTAGAAACCAAAATGTTTGTATTGACCGTTATACAGCCAGCCTACCATCGTTCAAAAGAAAAACTAGCAAACACTTTATATGCATTATCTTGTCTTGGAATCTGTGCAACTTTTGTTCATCTGCTTGACTTATGAAACTTTATTCATCTTCTTGATTTGACTTCACTTGTGTCCATTTTTCAAAACCTTTTCTTAATTTCTTGCTTGGTATTGTCATCCCCCAAAAGAAAATGAATCCTTTAATTTTTTATTTTTTATTCAAATTTCTTACAGCTCTAGTTTCATACAATGTAGCAGGGTGATTTTAGCACAAAAGCAAACTGCAAGTGGATAAAGAGAATATATCTTTTCTTCAAATCTATGTGTGATTGTGACATGATCCAAAATATATAAGCTTTCGCTTTGTTGTCACTGTGATAAAGGATTTCTTTCCCTTTCATGTAGCTCAATGCAGAGACATATCTACGTGATGACCTTTACACTTGGCAGAATTTTGACATTTCTTTTGGAAGATTAACTTCTTTCAACAAAAAGGATCATGATCTATCTATATCACAGCTTTCGGTGCGCATAAATGTTTGAAAGTAGAGGAAAATTTCAGTGTAGCTAACATGATGTGTTTTCACACACATAAAGCACTAGGAGAGGAAACAAATTCAAATTAAATAATTTAGCTAAATATATATGTTGGGGTTAACTACATGTTTCTTTGTGAAAAAAATTGGGTAGAAGTGAATATGCAAATGTATGCCTTCATGAACGCGTTAACTAAGATAAGTTGCATTTTACAAGGCCAGTCGTTATTTAAATATACAGAACGATGAAGTGCTCATGAAGAAGGGAACATATGATTATTCTTTCCTCAAGAATAGGCATTGGCATTTCTCGAGAGGGATAGTAGTACAAGAATTAAATAAGATTGCTTATATGTCTTCACAGCAGGGCATCCAAAACAAATATCAGAGTGGCGCATGTGCTTTCCTTGGAGAACAATAAAGGTTTATGCATTGCAAAACCCCATAGTTAATTCACGGTAGATTTATAACAGTGCAATTAAAGCAGAAAAACGAGCAATTGAACTAATTAAATTCTAGTTCGGAATGTTTCTATCTCCTTATTCAGAGCTACTCGAACCTATATAGCAAGCCAAGAATGGGAATTGACTGCTGATACTTACACGGACATAGAGTTGGATTGAAATACTCAATCAGGAGGTAGATAGAGAACCACACAAACATAGAAACCAATAACAACAAACTAGGAACGTACCTGGCAGATCCCAGGGCTCACACTTGTAAAGATCAACCTCCGGGATGATCTCAAGCTCTATCTGCCTCCCATTGATCTTCCTCTTAAGGTAGTAGATGATGAGCTCCTCATCGGTGGGGTGGAACCTGAAACCCGGCGGCAGACTCACCGGCGCCATAGCTGCTCTCTTCTTCCTCTGAAAACTCTCACAGCAAAAGATTGCTCGGAGCTAGGCAGGCAGGAAGGGCTATCCAAAGCTAAAATGCGGACAGCCACACCAGCCTCGCTTCAACGGCTAGCTATGTGAATGAATGATCATCTACAAATGTACAAAACCTGCAAGATGCAATGAGACATGCATATATGAGTCACAGGAACAAACCAAGATTGCGCTCATTTAGCAAGGTAACGGAAACAGTAGCCAGAGATGCATTAGGAGGGGAGGAGGAGGATACCTTGGTGCTAATGGCTAATGGCCAAGGAGAGAGGAAGAAGAGAGAGGGGGAGGGAAAGGGGCAGGGGAGGGTATGGCTTTATAGCAAAGTCTGGGAGACTGCAATATGTGCATGTAATGCTTGGATTCTTCTCATCTTACACAAGAAGCTATGGAGCCCTCTCTTCTCTGTCTCTCTCTCTTCTTTGCTTTTGCTTTCCATTGTGTCTTGTGTCAGTTTAGCTTTAGAGATAGAAATATCCCAATCTTCCCCTCTTGTCTTTGGCTGGCCAAGGCCTGAAGGCCAACCTCCCCAAAGCTAGCTACGGCCATGGCTAGCTATGGGGTGTGCATACTGTAGCCCGTAGGTGCACGCAGGGATGGAGATGCCATTGGCTGCTTTGTGGGCCACTAGGGAAGTGCCTAGTCAGCTCTCGTTGGAAAGAGTGAGGGCCCCAAGGTTGGTACTCGATTCCCGCGCTTTTCCCCCGCCCCCGCTTCCCTTTGACGGTTTACGTCACGTTCATACACGCGGCCCCATGTAGATTTTGCCGGAGGGACCTGTACCCTGCATGCATATGCCTCGGTGTGAGTGCCAGCATGATTAATTAGAGGCTAATGCATGTACTACTGCTAGATCACAGTTATGCTTTTTGCCAGCACTGATTAACTGTCTCTCAACCGAACCGAGTGGCACTGGCAAATGCTGCATCTGCATGCACCCATGCATGGTCCATGGACTGTAACAATTGTAATTACCTGTTCTGTTCCTATGGTTGTTCAGTTGGTCTTGAGTGGAGTCGCTGGAATATTTGCCAATAAGGTTCAGGAAGTGCTCACACTGCCGGCACCTCATGCACCTGCCGGCAGTTTGATTTGCCCACCTTGGAGACACTGTCAACTGTCAAGAGGAGACAAAATTCAGTACTGCTGCATATGAGTGCTCTGAATAGATGTAAAATGTGTGTAAGAAGCTAGTATAATTGGTAAAAATAGCTGGCTTGCTAGTTCATCAGCTAGTGAAAAACTACCAGTTCAAGCAACAGTTCTGAATAGATCAGCAGATACTTTTTTTCTGCATAAGTAGCTGGCTGAGATAGGGCTTTGTGCCCTGTGGCTCTAAAAAGATTACTGTAGCAGATAAATGCAAAAGCCACGAAACATATATATAAATCCACCGCAGTTTGCAACTAGCACGCATGCCAGCGACACTTAGATGCTAATGTTGTTTTAAAAGGAACATTGCTAATGCTAATGTTGCAGATAATGTTGCTGCTAATAAAGCTTGTGCCGTCATCACCTCGGAAACCCCGGGAGCTCCATAAAGATTGTGCTCACACTGTCCACACTGGGAGGGCTGAAAAGGCTTCTGTTGGAGCTAGCCGGTGACGAGGAAAACAGTCATCGGAGGACCCACTAAATACCCAAAAAAAGATTTCGTCCATTCACATCTGACCGATCATGAGTTCTGGGGTAAAAACGATACTTCCACCACCGACCTTTACCCCAAGTCGGCGGGAACCGCTTTTATCCTCGAAGAAAAACGACGCACAAAGGAAACAGGGTCAAAATCAGAGCATAAATCAGCTGAATAAGATGGGTCTCTGTCCATTTAACGACAACTCAGCTGGCCGATTTATGATCGAATTATACTCCTGTCCAGTCTCGACAGCGTGCGCGACGAGCTAATGATGGCGACCATCTCTCATCAGTAGGAGTAGCTAGCATAATTACAAAAAGAAACGAACTAAAGGAGATCGATGACATGATCCGGCAACTGTACTGCGACGGCCCAAGCTTTCGACACGTTCCCCCTGCTAGCACGCCTACATGGCAAGGTGCTGCAGCTGGGTCCCGGGCGCTTTCCAACTTGCGGCTGCTCAATGGTGAGCGTGATGCATAGCTTGTGGGCCACTTTTCCTTTTTATCAATCCATCCATCCCCCGCCCCAGTCCCAGCTTTAGGTTCCTTTCTCCTTTTCGAGTTTATGCTTCTCCCCACCCCACGCAGCGGGTATCTCCAAAACCCAAAACCATCTTAACCTATTCTACATACATAGCACCGTCCCACCTCTATAGCTTATCATGTACAGATACCACATGTATGTATAATGATGTCTCAACTTAATTACCGGAGTACCCGATGTGAAGGTTAACATCACAACAACCATCTTGAGATTTATTTTACTGTGGTCTATCAGTCTATGGTAATGGGACTAGATAATGTTCTAGTGTGACATTCAGAGAACAGTTAAGCACGCTAGTATATTAAACCTGAAATTACTGCTATGGCATGAGGCGTAGAACGTTAAGTGTGATCATCATTTGTGGCGCTGATGGATGCAAAAGTTGTATGACGGACTACAGTACCAATGTGGCATGGTTACGTCATGCATGTGGAACGACGGTAAAACTAGTCGGTAGATCCGACAGCTTAGAGTAAACAGGAAGGACACACATGACGCAATCAATTCTAAATTTAAAAGTGTGGTGATTTATCTAGTACTAGTACTTAATCTAATCATAACGGTAAAGTATGATCGGCCAGCTCGATTAGCAAAGGAGGCCCCAATCTCCACAACTTCACATGGCTTTAAGGAATATGAGCAGGAAAAGGGAGAATTTAACCCACCTGGACCCAGCAAATCAGTCCATGTATCTTCCTAATGATGCCAGAGACAAAAACACGCGTACTGATCAAACTAATGATTAAGGTCTTAATCTTCGTGTGTTCTATGATATTCAACTCAAACTCTTTGTCTCATTTCCTGGCTTTCGAAGAATAATTTTACTTTGCTTTTGTATCTTAAAATTGAACCGTAATTTGATAAACTGTCCGTCTCATTTCCTGGCTTTTGAAAAATAATTTTCCTTTGCTTTTGTATCTTAAAATTGAACCGTAATTTGATAAACTGTCCGTCTCATTTCCTGGCTTTCAAAGAATAATTTTCCTTTGCTTTTGTATCTTAAAATTGAACCGTAATTTGACAAATCAACCTGAGACCTCCTAAAATAAAATAAAAAATCTATCTTGCTGGAGGCCTTTAGAGTTCAGACAGACAGCTATGTGACAGTACTAGTTCAGATAAAAAATAAATGAACAGCAATAAATTAACTGTGACGGGAATAATTCTTACAACTTTGAAGGTGGTATTGGGATCAGACCTTGAGTGCCCACATTGCCATCCGTGGAGATATGGGTGGCCTCTGCAAGCGGCAAGCAAAGTACTTCAACCTGGGTGCAGAAATAACTGCAATTAAGATATGCTGAGACATATTCCATGCAGAAGCATTTCACAAAAAGTTATTTAATCACAAAGGTTGCAGAGCCGAATGCAGTGTCGGTTCTGATTATAGGAGAAGAGGAATCAGAAGAAAAGAGAACCCAACAGTGTAGCCGAAAGGGTAGGCCACCCCCTAGCCTCACAACTTTTGAAGGGCAAAAGTAGGCCATTGTGCAAGTATCTTGGCTTCCTCGAGAATCTGCTAGTACCCAAACAAGGAAAGATATCTGAATACCTTGCACCAAATGATGAAGCAACACGATACGAACAATGTAACAGGAAAATACTTTATCTGTTCACAATGTAGACAGTTGGTGCTGTTCAAATTATAAAATAAGAGAAATTATGTTTATCCTGTAGCAGTCCAAAACTCCAAATTCGGTTCCCACTGATGTCATTTTCTTGACTATGATGATTAACACCCACAGGACCATAAGTGCCTGTAAAGTAAAGCAGTCTAAGGCTTTAGGCAACTTGCGAACATTTTGCTTGTATCATGTTCAGTCACTATCTGAACTTTTACATAGTTTTCTACTCTCTGATTCGTTAGCGCTAGTGATCGTCATGATAAGTATAGATATTGAATTTTTTTTTAGCATGAAAATGCTATTCCAAGAAATAATAGTTATATCACTTAATTGGTCAAGGAACACTAAATAACTTGGGCATGAACATTTAAGTCCCGGCGAAGTACTGAACTGAACACATTATGGATGATCTGTTCGTATCAGATAAATTCTTGTATGACCTTTAATACTTGATAAGGCACAGGTCAAAGCTCAATTACAGCATCATGTTGGAAAAAGACAGAGGGGGTGCTGCTGAGATCAGAACTCAGACTCAGATCGCTACCTTGGTTCTGTACCGTTGTGGGCCGGTACATATAACCCATGTTACCATGCTAGTGCCTTGAACAACGTCAAATGGCTGTAATTAAAACCATAGAACATTAGTTGTACTTTAAACTCAGAATTAACATCTAGATGTGATTACTGCTTACTAGGAAACACCCATCTTCGTGATTGCAACTCATTGTAACTATCCTATGCTCTTGATTTAAACCCAAATCCTAAGATACATGCATCTCAAATCATGAGGCAGTAACTGCAAGAATTAATATATACTGAAACTATATTTTATAATAGAAAATCAGTGCACTATTTTTTACAAGAACATAGAACACAATGAAACTAATCCAATCAAACTAACTACTACAGCATATTCAAGGAGAGAAAACAAACGTGATCCTTTGATATTCTTATAGTAGGTCTTGTTCAACACAGACCTAGGAAGAATAGCTTGGATGAGCAAACAACGTCACAAAAGATGCAGGCCTATCCCCTACATAACTTGAAACATAAATAACCAAAGCATAAACGTGGGAAAAACATGACAAAATGCAGCCTTCAGCATGAAAAAGCAAATTATGTAACTGAGGTCAACATCAAACAGAAAGTTGAGATATTCTCTTTAATCATTTGATACTTCAAACAGATTTATAAGATACAATGAGGAAACTGCACATGTTTAACATGTTTGCCTATCTCATGATGAAACTGAGAAAGCAGTAAAGCTTGTTAGCTTATTTTTTGAGGATCATATCTTTGTTGGCGTCAGAAAATGCTGCAATCTGTAATCTAGCTAGTGATTATCAGTAGGTATTGGTGTAACATTTTAGCACTTACCATGTGGTACAACTGAAGGTGAAATGAAGAGCATGCAGCAAGACCGCTGTCCTGATATTACCATTGTGGAAAAATTATCGTTTACAACACAACTGCGCTAAAAAGCTTAAGTATATTTGCAGGTAACAGTCTCTAATCAGAAAACATCAACTGCTGATGTGGTCGGTTCCTCTTGAAAGAAGCAATGTCATGATACTGGCATCAGATAAGCAAAAAAAAAGATGGTGGAGATAAAAAGGAGCAGTCGTTTTCAGTTCTGTTGCAAAACAAAATGGCACCATTGTAAGTAGGACACGACGGTCAAAAGAAGCTGCATCAACTCATAGAGAAGATAAGGATGAAGGCAGAAGCATTAGGGCTTTTGAATCTATTTTTATATCCTCTGTTCCCAAATTACATGACCTGCTGAATTAAGTTCATAGATAGTTGACACTTGACAGGTCTATAGTCCTGTAAAAAAGGTTCACACTGAAACGTTATGTTACTTTTCATTTACTGCGGGGACACATTTCATTTACGCATTTCACATTGCTTTTCCAAAAATTACTCATGCTAAAGAACTGTTAAGAATATACACAATATTAATAAATAAGATTAAGATACACAGAGCCCTAAGATGTATACTTCCTCTGTCTTAAAAAGGATGTCTTAGATTTGTTAAAATTTGGATGTATCTACACACTAAAACGTGTCTAGACAAATTTGCGACATCCTTTTTAGGATGGAGGGAGTAGAACTTATCTTGTAGAAATTAGAATTTAGAAATTTCGTGTTAGATGCCATCATCAGAGCTTTTGCACGTACTTTTGACAATAATTTCCTAATCCCAGAAGCACAAATGGAACTCCAACGCAAGAAAATTTTATGTAAATGTTTTCTGGAGGTTCCTCTACAAAAGTATTATAACTTATATTGTGAAATAATCCTACAAGCATAGACCAAAAGGTAAGCAAACCCAAGTACAAATAGTTATAACTTATATGGCACCACTAGTACTTCTACGCGTATAGGATTATTGCACAATGCCTCCTATTAATGCCTCACAACACAACTCTGTTAAAAGGTTTTATGTTTAACTACAACAGCAGATCCATTTTTCTGAACAGAAGTTTAAGGTTAAAAGTTGCAATTGTTACTTGCTTCTACAGCGAGAGTTGACAGAAAGTGCATAACTACCATGTTCACATGCTGCTGTCATCAAGAGAAATCAGGGTTATGGGATCTGTAGGTCGATTTGGTGGTGTGAAGTTCAACATTTTACATCATAAACCCAGGGTTCCATGAGGAGGGTATTCACATTTCCAACAACAGAATGATTCCGCCCAAGTGGCAAAGTTACGTGCAGAGGTTTTATTTTTGAAAAGCCATAAGATGCATCAAAGTAGCACTACCCAGTTAAAATAGCCCACTAAGCACGTTTGAACATTGAAATAAAGGTCGTATGCATTGATTGATGCAGAGACCGGGGCATGTCCCCCTTTTCGAAGAAAAAAAATACGTTTGCACATTCATGTGAAAATTATAATCATCCTGCAACAAAAGAGCCAAGATGCGGATACACCAAGAAGACCAAGTTGAATATGTATGTGCATCAGATAAAAATATTATTATACATGATTATATATATGTCAAATAATAGTTTCAAGCTACACTTATGTTTATGACAACTTATGAGCATGGAATATGCATAGTTTAGCAAAGGTGAAAATAACAATGAAAACGGGTCAAATTGCTTAGTTTCTTCTTCTGAAACAAACGGCTACACTAGAAAGCACCGACACCATAGACATGCAGAGCTTGTGTTTGTATGCCACGGACCACGGTTACAATCAGAAACGGCCGACTTCCTTATGAACACGAAGTAGTAGTTTTAGCTAATCATGTAGAAGATAACATGATAAATGCCTTAGCAGCTTATACTATTAGTCTGTTTTCGTTCCTATGCGCAACTGCAACTGAAGAGAATCACATAATTGAACAGTAGCAGCACGGTGATAGATGAGTACCTGCACAAGAGCACCAACAGGCTGGAAGCAATTTGAACCCATTTTTTGTTGAATCTGTCTGACTAAAGTCCAGATGTTAATGTGTTACTGACTTGCTGATAAAGCAAATGGTTATGTAGACGATCAGTAGAGCAGTTCATGGTCTATCCTTGCTTCAAACTAGTCCAATTTTTCAGGGTTTCAGAACACAGATTCATAGGTATAAGGTTACAGAACACCAAGTTGACAGTCGTAGTCCTGTGAAAGAAGTTCACACTAGGTTACTTCTTGTTTACTGCAGGAACACATTTCATTTAGCTAGGGCTTATCTTCTAGAATTAGAACTTAGAAATTTTGTGTTAATGCATTTGGGCTTACTTTTGGACCATGATTTCCTAATCCCAGAAGCACAAACGGGACTCCAACACATGAATATATGGTAAATGCTTTCTACAGGTTCTGCTACAAAATTTATACAGACCAAAGGAAGGTAAGCAAACCCAAGTACAGTTAGTTATACTCCCTCCGACCTATATTAGTTGACTCAAATTTGTCTAGATTTGGATAAATCTAGACACTATTTAGTATATAGGTTCGTCCAAATTTTGACAAATCCAAGTCAAGTAATATGGGTCGGAGGGAGTAACTGATATTGTCGTAACTACGTCTATTCTTATAGGAGCGCAATTTCTCCTACTAATGCCTCACAACACAGCTCAAAAGGATTTACGTTTAACTACATCAGCAGCTCCAATTTCCTGAAAATAAGTTCAAAGTTAAAAGCCATTGCAATTGCAACTTGATTCTATAATGAAAGTCCATGACTACCATGTTAACATGCAGCTGTCTGATCTCAAAAAAAAGACATGCAGCCGTCTTCAAGAGCAGTCAGAGTTATAAGGTTTGCAGATGGACTTGCTAGGCATGAGGTTGAAATTTTACATCATAATAAACCCAGGTTCCCATGAGCAGGGTATTCATACTTCCAGCAGAGGAGTGATTTCATGCAAGAGGCCAAGTTACATGCAGAGGTTTCATCTTTCAAAACCCAGATTATGCACCAAACAGTACCCAATTACTAACTCACTAAGTACCAAACAGTACCCAATTAAATGGCACCCAATTACTAACTCACTAAGTACCAAACAGTACCCAATTAAATGGCCCATGCGAAAACTATTATAATCCTCCTGCAAGGCTGCAACACACTGAGTCGAGATGCGTATCAGATAAAGATATTATTAAACTATTATACACGATTGAGATATATGGTAGATGATACTTTCAGGCTGACATAAATTATGTTCACGACGAGTAACGACTAATGAGCATCAGAGCATGGAGTGTGCATAGTACAGCAGAGCTGAAAATAAACAGGGACAAATTGCTTTAAAAAAATTCTAAACCAGACACCTAGACTAGAAAGCCCTGACACCATAGATATGCAGAGCTTTGTGTTTCTGCGCAGCAGTTACATACAATCAGAAAAGGCAAACTTCCTTATAAACACAATGTTTATAAGCCCATCATAAAACAGATAACAAGATAACTGAATGAGCAGTTTATACTAAAAGGTATATTTTATCCTCATTTTTTTGTCTCTAGGCAGCACTGCAATTGTTGGTGAACGTTAAACGGTGCCAGCACGGCAAGCGATTAGTACCTGCACAAGAACACCAACAGGCTGCAAGTAAGTTGAACTATTCTTGTGTGTGATTCCTAGATCAATAAGTAATGATATAACTATAGCCATTTAAACCTGTCTAACTAAAGTCCAGATGTTATTTTTCTACTGACGAAGCAGATGGTTGTGTATACGATCAGTAGACCAGTTCATGGTTTATGCTTGCTTCAAACTAGTGCCATTTTTCAGGGTTTCAGAAGACAGATCAAAGGTGTATACAGATGAAAACACACTACTTCATTCAGTGAACGTTTCTGCGTAATAAAATAGACAGGCCATTGATCATTAGCTGCATCCAATCCAAGTTAAAATATACAGCACGCATCACCCCATCTATTCATTCCGCTAACGACGTGCGCTGCTGAAATGTTACTACACCAGTGTCAGAAGTACTCAAACTAATTTCAGACCCAGACACCCAGTTGAGCACGGCATGCTCCGAGGGCACAACGAGTGGAGCAAACGGGTTGCTAATGAGTGGAGCATACCTGCCGTGATAAGCGAACCCGGGGTTGAACGGACTGCCCCTGCCGGCCGCAAGCACGAGGAGCGCCGTGGGATCGGGCAATCCTAGGACTGGAGCAGAGGCAGCGGAGGCACGGGAGTGGAACTTGAAATGGTCGATGTGGCACGAACCCGCCGTGAGCAAGCGCGGCGTCGGAGGTGGCCCTGATCGCCGGGCGGCGCGGGCGATCGCTGAAGGATTTGTCGACCGGTGGTGGCGTCCGTCGCCGCCGCTCCGGAAGACCTGCGAACCTCGACACTCGGGCATGTGGGCTTCGGCCCAAGCCCCAACTCGAAGCGCCGCGGCCCAAGCTCTGACACAAGAAGCCTCCTGACACAATAGCGCGAGGTGGAATCTGAAGCGCGGCAGTTCGAATTTTAAGACGAAACTTCCGTCCCTCAAAAAAAAATTAAGACGAAACTTCCGAGAATTCTTGGCGCCCACCGAAAAAGATCGAAATCGGGCAAACTAAATTGTCCGGACATCGAACAAATTTGTACGGTGTGCAGGATCCTGATGCGGATCGAATTAAACAGATTCATCAACCGTAAAGAGAATTTTCAGACGAGACATTCAGATCGTTTGGCGCCCATCCACGAAATTTCGAAACCCGTACTAATTTTTTTGCGCATTGAAGATCTGAAGGTACTAGATGTGCAAATTAAAGAGCAAATGTTGTATCGGTCAGAAAGAACTAAAGCCATTAAACTGAATACATGTTGGGGGCTTGGTAAGCAGCACCAAATCCATTAAACTGAAACCAACTGAGCAAATCTCTGCTGGAAAATTATGAGAGCGAATCTGTGCTGTGAGCCTTGACACTTCACCCTCCTGGCTTCTTTCATTCTCTGAACTTTATGGCATCACCGGAGTGGGATCCAAGGGCAGCAGTCTGAATTATCAGACCAAACATTCAGAAACTTTCTGGCAGCCATCGAAATTGGTCGAGCATAAAAAATCAGTAGGCGCAACAGGCGATTTCCAGAGTTTTTTTTTTAAGAAATCGAGAAATATGTTAGGGGATCAGGGTGCGCAAGATACATGAGGCAGATCAAACATTCAAGTTAAACTGAATCAAAGAGATAGAACAACACAGGTGCCACGAGAAGTGGCACCGATTTCATTAAACTGGAACTAGATGCATTACATGCCGACCTTCGACTTCACGCTACCAACACAACAGATCTAAGAACAACAAGCATCAGTAACCCTAACAACAACACTGCTGGCTCGCTAACACAGAACACAGACAAGGATCAGCCGCCGAAGCCGTAGAGGGTGCGGCCCTGGCGCTTGAGCGCGTAGACGACGTCCATGGCGGTGACGGTCTTGCGGCGGGCGTGCTCGGTGTAGGTGACGGCGTCGCGGATGACGTTCTCGAGGAAGATCTTGAGCACGCCGCGGGTCTCCTCGTAGATGAGCCCGGAGATGCGCTTCACGCCGCCACGGCGAGCGAGGCGCCGGATCGCCGGCTTGGTGATGCCCTGGATGTTGTCGCGGAGGACCTTGCGGTGGCGCTTGGCGCCGCCCTTGCCCAGACCCTTGCCTCCCTTGCCACGGCCCGACATCGCTGCTGCTGCTGCTGAGGTTGAGTTACTGGTGGAGGATTGGGGATTGGGGATTGCGGTTGGTGTGGAGGAAGATGCGGACGGTGGGGAGCTTTTATAGCGGGAGGGGCTGCGGAGTTTGGGCGCGGAGGTGAAAATTTCGCGATCCGTGGGAGGCGGGAAGTGGAGCGTCCGATCGGGATGGGTGGTGGGGATCTGGTGTGGGTGGGAGGAGCGGATCGGTGACGTGGCGAGAAGGCTGGCTCGATCCGTGGGACTGGCGATAGAGGGATGTGATTGGCTCGCGGTAGGGAGGTCGGATCGGTGAGGTGGCATAGTGTGTTTGTTTGGTTCTCCGGTGGTTTTGGCCTGTTTTCCATCGAATAAATAAGGATTATTCTGATATACAATCGTCACAACGACCCATTTTTTCAAGTCAAAGAGGAATATATATTATTCTGACATCAAATACTTCAAGCACTTGATCTAGTTTTGAATGTAACCACATTTAAACCTATAACCGGTGGGGGTCCTGGAGCGATCCACAAAAATCAGATTTTACGGTCCCTCCGATTGGATCACAAAATCAGTGGGAGCCGTAGATTTGTTTTCATTGAGTCGTATAAAACCACGCCCCAGCGCATCGCGGTAGAAACCCTAGCCGCCTTCTCCTCCCGTGCCCGCGCCCCCGCTCGCTCGTGTCCTGCTCCGCTTCCTCCCGCACTCGGTGACCCGTCCCTGACTCCCTGCTCCTCCCCGTCGTCGCCACTGTCCTTCTTCTCCGGCCCCTCCTCTCCCTACTCCAGCCCTATCCATCTTCAACTCACAAGGGAACATGAGGGGGGATACCGCAGTCGAGCTCCTCCTCCGGTTCTAGGGCGAGAGCACTACGTCTACCCTTAGCCAAACGGTTGGCGGGTGGCGGGAGCGGCGCCGCCCTTGGCTTGAACCGCCGATGCACATCATCTGGTCGCTGGTAGGAGCGAACCAGCGAGAAAGAGGGGCGAAAGGCATGCCCCATGGCTGGAGGAGCTCATTGTGGCGGAGCACATGGGGAAGAGGCGGACCGATGGTCTCTCCTTCCTCCAAACCGATCTAGAGGCCACACACAAGCCATCCCCGCATGGATGAATGAGGTCAGCAAGCCAAGGTGAGCCCCATCCCCTCCACCGCGCATCCTCTTGGCCGAACATCCATGCGCTCTTTCCTTCTTGGTGTTTGCTGCTGGACGTACGTGGTGCGTTGTCATTGGTTATGAGACGCTGGATGCAGTAGTAGAACTGCTGATGCTGAGAATGGTGGTGTTGCCATGACTGACAATATTGACAATCAGTGGTGTTGTTTAGATGTGCTCCAGTTGACTATGATGTTTGGAATTTTTGACAGGCACTAGGTACCTAATAACTTGCTTTCTCTCATGGTTGGACCGGAAGGACAGAGTGGTTGGTGTTGAACACATACAAAAGTTGGTTGCTTCTTCTACTGAAAGCGTCAACAAAAGTGCAACACCCCCAAAACTGACCCACGATTGAATTATGGATCCCTCACTATTCATATTGATGGTAAGTAGATCAATTCTGCAATTTTCAGTCATGTGCTTTGCTCGTATACTATTGTGATTTTAAATATCAGTCAAGATGAAAATATAGACTTGCAATCATCAGTTTTTGTATATAAAGAAATTTAGTAGAAGAGCCTTAGTCAGCATTTCCTACATGGGGTGCTTACTTCAGTTTTCACTATCTTATTCTTCAAAGTCAATTTGTTGTTTGACCATATGCTTGGTTGTTTCCTCTCCCGAGCCAACAAGTTGTTCATTTAGAAAGTATATGATCTTTGCAGTATTTTGATATAGCCCTCGGGAAGGGATGAAGGCGACGATTGCCAAGAGACTGTCTAAGACCCAGAACTCAATAGTGGGTCTTGTCCCTCTCTTGTTATACAATGGTTTTTTAATATTTTTTTGACAAGAACAATGAATGTTAACCAATAAGAAAGTTTGTTGCAGGTGCGTTAAAAATATTGATATTTGTACATAGATTACGAAGAGAAGGTGATGGGACATTCAAAGACAGCATATTGAGCTATTCCTATAGATAAAATATTTTGCAGATTCCACATTTTAAGGATTACTCTGAGCCCACAAGGTTTGTTCATTCTGAAATGCAGCAAGCAAGGAAGCTCTCACTGTTCTATTTTGATATCTGAAACAATGCCCTCCTCTCCTTTTTTCATCTTGGGATTGCTCTGCTTGGGTCCTCCAGTATGCACAATACCTAGGTGAACAGGTTGAGTGCTTCAGTGTTCTAAAATATGTTGTCGAGGCCGGTCATCCGTGATTTGTCAGGTATGCAAATTTATCTTTTTAACAGTGAGTTATATATAATCTGGTTTTGGTTGCTTGCCTCCATAATTTCAACCGATTTTTTGCGAGAGGTGTTGTAGGCATGATATTATTCGTTTTCTCACATAATTTTTGTTGTTGAAAGAAGTGTACTTAGCTCTGAACTTCCACTAATTATATGGACAATTAATTACTCTTCATGATACTATTATGCTTTCGTTGGCTGCAGCATAAAAAAATTATGTATTTATATCATTATTTATGTACTTAATTTGTATTTGCGGTACATTCTAATTCCAGTTAAATTGTGTAAGTACATCTTAATTATCCCTTGCTCATTTGGTTGCTTGTTTTCCTGTCTTGCCTATCAATGCGACAATCTAACATCTCAAAAAATAACAGATCAATGGCGGCGTTGTGCAAACGGTATTTTGCCAGATTATACCAAGCATATGCTTTCGTATTGCAAATTGGTTTAACAATTATTCTTTTGGGAAGAGAAAAATGACCAGGGGCAGAGAGTGTACTTTTTTATGCTTACAGAAATAGATACTTCTCCTATTTTATTTACTACCTATTTGTTTTTCCTTTTGATGAATCGTTTGGTGATGTGTACTTTTTTTTCCAGGAATGCTGCATCTACTGGATAGATCTTCAATAGCTTTTTACTCCCCCCGTTTTAAAATATAAGATGTTTTAGTTTTATAAAGCAAATGTATCTAGACTACTTTTAGTGTATAGGTTCACTTCAAACTTGATTGAATCTACACACTAAAAATAGTCTAGATACGTTTGTTTCATAAAACTAAAATATCTTATATTTTAAAACGGAGGGAGTAGTTTTTATTATCTGTAATCCATATGAACTGATCACGTAGCTCCCTTTTTCTCCCTGGTATGTAAATATGGTCTTAATGTCTGTCGTAACAGTTCTACTGTGCGCCTCACTTGAATGATGGTTCTTCTCCTCACCAGTGCTTAAGTCTGGTTGCTTTTGGATAGTTCTATGCTGGAATGCCTTGCCCACCAAACAAGCTATTGTAAATCCTCGGTTTAGTGTTCTATGTTTTTTATTATGTATTTCTTGTTAGCTAGCCATGACTTCGTTAGGAAAATGATTGGCGTAATCTTCTTCTCTAGACCCTGTGTTTGCTTTGTACGGCGCTTATATCCGTGCTACGACGTGATAACTTGCTGTGTGGCAAGACTGTTCTATTCCCAGGTTTGTTGGAATTACCTGTTCATTGGTTTGGCTATTGTTTGTACCTGTTAGGTTTGTGATGACGCGTTGGTTACCTGGCTGCTCGAGCCTTCTGTGTGACAGAAAAGTATAAGACATTTGGCGAACTAATAAGCAAGATCTCGCTTTGCGTGTTTCCTCCTTATTCAGATTTGTTAACCATTTTCTTTATCCACACTACCGAATTCGTCTGTAATAATTTACAGCCAACTCTGCTGCGATATAGGAACTAGCTCTCCTAGAACTTTATTTGCTGGTCGTTCCAACTTGATTATGTCTAAACTATACTCTATTTTTCCTTGTCTGGCCGTTGTTCTGATTCACGCTTCTTTCATTTTTCTTATGCCTATGGACCACAGCAATATACTCTCACAGAGAACAGGTTTTGCAAGCTCCTCTGGACAAAATCATATCTGGTGTCAAGCTTGTGTGTGTGTTTGAGACTAAGATGCTATAACTGTCCAATTTGTTATATAAACGTATTTGTACTTTGGTACTTATAGTTTTAATGGGAAAGAGATACGAGTATACTGGGATCATGCAAGGCGCACCCCTCCAAAGATTACGGGCTGTCCGCCCGCGCACCCCTGACACATCTTTTGTAGTTTAGGTTTAGGTTTTAGCATTGTTTCCGACAAGCCTTTTCTCGGCTTTGTGTTTACCATCGCAACATACGAGATAAATTAAGATGGAGATTACGGGGTCGTGCGCCAAGGCGCACCCCTAAATCTAGTAGACATAATGGTACGTGTTTCTCCGGGTCTAGCGCCTGAGAGTAGGCGCCTCCGGGTCCTGCGCCTTGGTCCTAGTGCCTCCGATTTTATAGTTCACCATCATGATGATGACCGTTACTACTACTTAGCAACAGAAAATAAACTATTTTACCTTGATTATCACAATATCACATCACAATGTTTCAGTGCAAAAAAAAGTTAGACGTCTCTACTTTATCTTTTGCAAGTTTTACGTGGTTGTATAGGATTTTGCATAAGATTTGTTTCTTACCTACGACAATATCTTCTTTACTCGATTCAATAAGTGATATCTCCGTGACTTAATCACACACTGCGTAGCTTATGGATATAACTTATCCGAGTGGGCCTAGAGTATCTTTCGCTATGCATATGGACAAATCCCGCCCTTGGCGCAGTCTCCTCAAGTTGTTCCTCTGGATACCCAACGTCACCTTTATGATCACAATTTCACTGAGTGACATTATGTGCCATCAAAGCATCCTCGGGTGATAGTGATTTGATATGGTCTCACGGTCTAAGTAAAGAGTCACTATGTTTCCTAAACATCATAACTTAAACTTCATGACATGATCGTTATATGATGTTATAGATAGGGTATGCTCACCATCTCATTCCCTAATGAAATGGCCTCATTGTCAATTAGGGGCTGAGGCACCTTCATGATCAGGAAACCTTTGATCATGCGTTGACCAATGAACCAGTGACTAGAGTTTCACCAGGAACTATTGTTTGTTTGTATATCACACATGTATTGATGTTTCCTTATCAATACAGTTATAGCATGATATAAAGCTTAATCATAAACTTTATGAGGTATGCCATCTAATATTTGACTCTAGGGCATATTCCCTTCAACTTCTACAACCGAGAAGAGGGCAAAGTGTTTGTTGCTCGAAACTGTGTCTTCCTTGAGAAAGAGTTTCTCAGTCGGGGAGTCAGTGGGAGCACGGTCATACTCTAGGAAGTTTGAGAGGAGCTGATTAGTGGCGTCTCGGCAAAAGGCTTGGAGGTTGAGCCGGTCGTGGTAGCTAGGCCGACAGTTGTACCTGAGCCACGAAGATCTGCCAGATTACAAAATGTTCGTGATGTATTGTCGTTAGACAACGATGAGCCGGCAACTTATTCAGAAGCAACGGTGGGTTATGATTCTAAGTCATGGCTTGGAGCCATGAGATCCGAGTTAAAGTCCATGGATGAAAATCAAGTTTGTAACTTGGTTGATCTGCCAGACAGTGCAAGACCCATCGAGTGCAAATGGGTCTTTAAGAAGAAAGCTGGTATGGATGGAAATGTTTATGTCTATAAAGCACGACTTGTCATGAAGGGGTTCTGGCAGGTTCAAGGAGTTAACGACTACGATGAGACTTTCTCACCCATAGCGATGCTTAAATCAGTTCGGATCATGTTAGCCATAGCAACCTATTTCGATTATGAGATATGGCAGATGGATGTTAAAATGCAAATTTAACCGAGGACGTGTATATGATACAACCCAAGGGCTTTGTCGATCTGGCTAATGCTAACAAGGTATGCAAACTTCAAAAATCCATTTATGGGTTGAGTTGGAACATTCGCTTTGATGAGGTAGTCAAATCGTTTGGCTTCATCAAGGGTGATCATGATTCTTATTTATACAAGAAGTTTAGTGGGAGCAAAGTAAACTTTCTAATCTTATATGTGGATGGCATATTATTGATTGGAAATGATTTGCATATGTTGCAAGAAACCAATGAGTCATTAGAAAGGAGTTTCTCAATAAAGGACTTGGGTGAGGCAAATTACATTCTAGGAATCAAGATCTATAGAGATAGATCCAGGCGGCTTATTGGATTGAGTGAGAGTACATATTTGGACAAAGTGTTGAAGAAGTTCAACATAGAAACGCCTAAGAATGGGTTCTTATCGATGTCCCATGGTGTAAAACTTAGCAAGACTCGGTGTTCTTCGACAACTAATGAGCGAAGTCGGATGAGTGAGTTTCTGTATGCTTCGGCAATCGGATCCAACATGTACGCCATGATTTGTACTAGGACGGATGTTTCCTATGCTCTAAGTGTTGTGAGCAGATAACAGGCTGATCCTAGAGAAATCCACTGGGTAGTGGTTAAGACCATCCTAAAGTACTTGAGAAGTACTAAGGATGTGTTCCTAGTTTATGGGGGTGAGGATAAACTCAGTGCAAGGGGTTACACGGATGCGAGTTATCTCATTGACTCAGATGATTATCGTTCACAATCTAGATACATGTTTATAATAAACAGAGGAGTTGTGAGCTAGAAGAGTTCCAAGCAAGAGAGTGTGTCAGCATCTACAACAGAGACTGAGTATATTGTTGCCTCAGAGGCAGCAAAGGGAGCTATTTGGATGAGTAATTTCCTCATGGATCTTGGTGTGGTTCAGGGCTCGTCCAATCTGTTAGACGTGTATTGTGATAGCAATGGTGCTATTGCACAAGCCAAGAAACCTAGACAACACCAGAAGAACAAACATATAATCATGCGATACCACCTGATTCGCTAGTTTGTGGATCGAGGTGATATCAAGTTATGCAAGGTACACACAGATGCAAATGTTGCGGATCCATTAACAAACCCGCTACCACAGCCTAAGCATGAGGCACACACGAGAGCAATGGGCATTATATGCCTAGACATGTGATTTCGGGATGATCGACTCTAGTGCAAGTGGGAGACTGTTGGGAATATGCCCTAGAGGCAATCATGTATGGTGATATTCCCCAAGGTATTCATAAAGTTATTAAATTGTCCTTGTATGAACATCTAATATATATCATCGAATATGTGATTCAGTTGTGGAACTACATATTTAAGCTATTGTTGTCCTTAGTCATTGAGGTTGTGCTAGACACACAACTTAGACTAATGTGAACGTTGGCTGATGACTCGGTTCCACTTGTCATGGGCATGGTGATACTATACAACTTACATGGACTCGGCTAAAGAGTTTAGCGAGTCGGACTGACCCATGGTTCAGACAACGAGCATGTTGTCATTCGCGGTATCAAGCAATGGAATCCTTTGACCTGAGATGATCGCATGATCCGAGTTGTGGATCGCCAGCTTAGGTTATATCAAACGATGTTCCGTAAATGGGCAGTTATAAATGTAGAGTTCAGGTTGGTTGTGAACCAAGTTGCGTGACATGGATTGCTAAGATGGGATTTTCCCCTCTATAATGGAGAGATATTCTCTAGGCCCTCTCGTGTGATACGATTCAGAAGCATGGCCATGCGCGACTCAGTTAAGTGCTAACTGGGGAGTCGAACTAAGGGCTAGTCTAGTGAATCGTGTATCACGAAATGAGAAGAGAGGTTAAGCTATTAAAGGGATGACAACAACTCGCCTATAGCTTTACAAGGTATAACGTGTGGCAAAAGGGACTTGGACGAAAGTCACATTGCAGGTTTGTCTTCCAGACTTTACGACACTTGGGAGTTGGCACGTCTTGTTAGAGGCTGTTACCATCTATCGAATTGAGACCAAGTATTCATGGAAGTGAGTGAGAATCAGAGCCATGATGGGATACTTGGAGGAGTATCTCATGTCGTGTCCAGGTGTGCGTGAACCTACAGGGTCACACATTTAAGGGTCAGGAGCCCATGTGGATTAGATCCATGTGGTAGCGGGGTATAATCTAGATGAGCCACAAGAGTTGAGCCCAACTAGGGGTGTACATAAGTGGAGTGACAAGGGATAGTTCCTGATCTAGCCGTCACTTTCTCCACTCCCGAATTGGGTTAGACAGGATCTAGCAATCCCCTGCCCGTGCTCCTTCTTGTACATGTGGATACCAGTAGAGGCATTGCACGTGTGGCACTAGATACAAATGTGTTTGTGGGGATCTAGAGGAATTGTTCGTGCGATCGATCGACACTACATCAACTAGCATGCTTCATCGATAATCCATACCTGCGTCTAGTGGTAAATCTCGTGGCCTATTACGTGAGCTGGATCTTGGGAGCACCGCATAGGATAAAAGTTTTGTTTATCTGCCTGTGGACCAACAAATACTTGTTATAAAACAAATAAAAACATTCATCTTTGCTAGCAATAGATTTTAGACATAAAGATTTATACCAAGACTTAGCATCTCCCCCTAAAGAGTAAGGAAACAACCTCAAGAAGTAATAGTGTTGATGAATTTCATCTCTATGAAATAAAGAGGCTAAACCATAAAGTGTTAACGAGTGTTCAAAAGGAAACTTCTCATTTTTCTATAAAATTTAATAGCCTCTGCCATTTTAATTTTCTCAGGATCAACACTGAAGTCATAATCATCACCTTCAATGAAAATTGCAGGTTCATAAGGTCTACTAGCAATAGGAAGTAAATCTCCTAGTGAAGTATTGACATTAGCATCAGAACCATCAATATCATCTAGATCAATATTCACAAAAGCTCTACCAAACACAATATCTTCTTGAGAAGGTGTTGATCTATAACTAGTAACAAGAGTTTCACCTTTCCTTTCACTAGGTTCATCATAATTAGATTCTTCATTATTATCAGATAAGGACTTGGATAAATTAGGCGTCCCCTTATTATCCATATCATCATCCAACATTTCGTTTTCAGTACATGTGGACATCCTAGATAATGGTGAAATTGGTAAAATAATAGGGTTATTTAGTAATAGGACTATTAACAACATTAGGTGAAAACCGGTTTCTCGTAGGCAAGTTCGTACCTTTTCGAGTAGTGGAAGGAAAAACAACCTTCCTAGGAGTATCCTTATTGAAAGAACATGTGGGCCCCCATGTGTGGTTTTGGTAATTAATGATAATCTTTATGGACTAATGTGTGTATTAAGTTGTACTTATAGGAATTGTCCATTGACATTGCTTGGAGCATGTGTTGGCTTCAAGATAGATGAAATGAGAAGAAGATGTGTTGTGCAAGCTCAAAATGCGCCATCTATAGAAGATCTCATGTTTGATGCTTGCCATCCTCGGTGATCATGGACCGATGATGAGAAATCAAGAAAGGCGTTCCATCTTGAGAAGGTCAAGTTCGTCTACATCGAGCTCAAGTGTAATTCTCAAGGCAAAGGTATAATCTTGATAGGTTTTCCCTTTTGCCGGTCTCATGTTGTTAGTCGGAGACCGGGTTTAGGATAGATAGCCGTGCTATCAAGAGGGGCTCTCAAATGAGTAACTCGGTCACATTGTTCGGAGAGAGCTCAAACCTTTGCATACTTGCATCATCGTATTTGGTTGTTATTTAGTCTTGCCCATATGATTTATATAGAGCTTGTGGTAATGTTCATAACAAGCTCTTGTTCATCAAAATCGGATTTCCCTTTTATATCTTATTGCATTTTGATCTTGGAGGTTTTACCGGTTTGTATTTTAGAGATAGGTAAAACCTTACATTATTTGGTTCTTACTCATGTGAAAATTTAGAGCTTGTGTTAATCTCCATGAAAAGCTCTAGTTCATCGAAAACGGATTTCATATGCATTTTCTATTACGTTTTTTATGTTGGAGGTTTTATCGGTTCGTCTTTTTGAGAGAGATTAAACCTTTCGTTATTTGGATCTATCCTCCCTTGATGGAATATGATGTTTCTTTGCATAATCTTGTATAGCTTGTTGTCCTCTTCGAAACAAGCCCAAGATCATCAAAATCGGAGTCCGGATGCAAAAGTTATGGTTGTTTTTGTTCAGGGGTGACCGGTAGTACCGGACCAGGGTCCGGTAGTACCGGAGGTACGGTAGTACCGCCCCTTAGTACCGGTTGGTACTGAATAAGGTGCGTTTGGCGTCCTGGGGTCCCCAGGGAATGTCCGGTAGTACCGGGAAAAAGTCCGGTAGTACCGGGATTCGCGTTTTTGGGCTTCAACGATTGGATTTGGGGGGGCTATTTAAGGGTCCTTATTCCCCAATGGTTCTCCAACTATTCTTGCAAGTTTTCCCCTCCATTATTGACCCTCCAAAGCTTGCTATCTCTCAATCCCTCCAATGATTCTTTCCCATATTTGAGTGGAATAGAGAAGAGATCTAGATCCACATTTTGACCAAACCAAAACATCTCTTTGTGAGTGTATCCTTGGGATCTAGATTTTGGGGGATTTTGTGTTCCTCTTTGATTCCTCCTCTCTTGTTCCCCAATAGCTTTAGTAGCTTTGTTGGAACTTGAGAGTGAGGGATTAGAGCACCTTTGTGGTGTTCTTGCCATTTGCATTCGGTGCATCGGTTTGAGTTCTCCCCGGAGGATTTGGTGAGTGAAAGTTGAGAAGCTTTTTACTCTTGGGTTCTTGGAACCCTAGACGGTTTGTTGTGTTGCAGGTTGAGGCCTTGGTGGCGTTTGTTGGGAGCCTCCGATTAAGTTGTGGAGAAGTGCCCCAACATTGTGAGAGGTTCCGGTTGCCACCGACAAGTCCACCGATAGTGGAAGCATGGATCGATCCCGTTGGGGTGAGATTCACCGGAGAATAAGGGAGGCCTTTTGTGCCGTAGGTGGTTAGATACCACCCCCTCTCCAAACGATACGTACTCCATGTTGGGAGGAACTCGGTAAAATATCGTCGTCCCCGCGTGCCTCGGTTATCTCTATACCCGAGCTCTTACTTATGCACTTTACTTTGTGATAGCCTTCGTGCTTGAAGTATATATCTTGCTATCACATAGTTGTGTGTCTTGCTTAGCATAAGTTGTTGGTGCACATAGGTGAACCCTAGATTGTTCTAGGTTTTGTGCTTGATAAAGTAAATGCTAGTTTAATTCCGCCTTTGTCGAGCCACTCTCGGAAAAGTTTTAATCGCCTATTCACCCCCCTGTAGGCGCCGTTGCCGCGTATCAGAGCCTGGTCTCTCATTTTAGGCTTCACCGCCTTGAGAGTAAAGATGTCGACTAGGGGATTTGAGAACGATTCCTTCTATATATTTGATGGCACAAATTATGATGTTTGGAAATCTCGCATGCTTGATTATTTTCAGGACATTCACCCAATTGTCGAAGAATATCTATATATGGGTTTCTCTTCTCCTATGGATCCCCGAAACGAATCTTTAGAGGAGAAGATGGACTCTCATATATATGCTCAAACTACTAATATTCTTTTATTTGTTGTGAGCAATGTAGTTCTTTCTTCTATCATCCCTTATTCGAGTGCTCATGAAATATGGACCAAGCTTCAAGATAAATATAACAAGTCCAACATTATTGAGGATGATTATGTTGCTTCCACTTCCGGTCAAGATGAGTTCTCATTGTCCACCACTTCACCAACATGTGATTTTTCACAAGGTAATGATACGATGAGTGGTGATAGAAATTGCAATGTGGATAGTGTGCTTACTATTTGTAATCCCTCATCCCTATCTAGTTGCAATGATCTATCTTCGGACCTTAACACTTCTAGCACTCACAACTCCTTACATGCTAGTGTTGATAGTCCTTGCATATCATGTATTAATGGCTTGAATAAATCTCATGATGATATGCCTGTGTTGTCTTGTTGCCATGATAAAAATGCTTCTATTTCCTCTAGTGCTTGTGTTGCTAACCATGTAGAGGAAAATGAAGATTCTACGGGCCAAGTCAAGGTCTTGAATAGAGCTACAAGTGCAATCTCATCATCACCTTCCTCCGGTTCTCACATATGCCTTATGGCTAAGGGAACAAATGTAACCTCTTTGGATCCCATTGTACCTCATGATGATGATGAGATTGAGAATGATAATGATGATTATCGAGGCAAGTATGATATTACCTCTATTAAGAAAATGGGAGAGGTTGTCTATAGCGCTCTCTTCAAACATAAAATTGCTTCCTCCAACTTTATTGAAATCTTGAATTATACTATAGAAGGCAATGATCTTATTGAGGAGCAAGAAAACTTAATTGATGTACAGTTTGCGCGTGAGCGTAAGTACGTGATACGTTGGAAACGTATCTATAATTTTTTATGCTCCATGCTTGTTTAATATCTACTTTGCTTTACTTGTCCACACTTTGAGGTGCCTTTTACATGTTTTCTGGTACTAAACTATTAACAAGTTGCAAGAGTGCCATATGCTTGTTTTCTGCTGTTTTTTGTTTCAGAAAAGTTAGTAAAGAAATATTCTCGGAATTGGATGGGACAAACGTCAAAGTCAATTACTTTCCGTGGGGAACAAGAAGTCCAGAGGAGCCATGGGGTCAGACCCACCCCAGGCGCGGGGGCAGGTGGGCCCGCGCCTGGCTAGGGTTTGGTGGCCCTGGACGCTTCCCAGTCTCGCCCCTTCGCCTATAAGAAGCCCCTTGTGAGACCCTGGTGCATGGCTCAATAGGATTGATAGGAAACCCATACCAACAAGTTGCAACTTCTTTTCCGGAATCTCATTCAAAAAGAACTCTAAGGTTAAGCGTGCTTGGCCTAGAGCAATTCTAGGATGGGTGACGACCGGGAAGTGGGTACCGGGTGCACACGAGTGAGGACAAAGTGCGCAGAAAAGACTAGTGTTGGTTTGTGGGGTTAGTCTAAAGATCCTATTGAGCTGCCAGAAGTGACAGCCGTCGGTCCGGATTGACCGGGGGTGTTACAAGTGGTATCAGAGCCGACCCTCGCGGTTACATGGGCGTGTGCGGGTCAGTGGCGGACATGTGTAGCATGGAGCGTGTGGCCCGGAGTGGACACGGCATGGCAATGTGCCGGCACTGGACGCGCAAAGACATGTGCCAAGAGGGGACGTTCCTGGCTTGTGGTTGATCGACGAGGACGTCGATCTTCTAAGGATGGGTGTATGTGAGACCCTGGCGCATGGCTCAATAGGATTGATAGGAAACCCATACCAACAAGTTGCAACTTCTTTTCCGGAATCTCATTCAAAAAGAACTCTAAGGTTAAGCGTGCTTGGCCTAGAGCAATTCTAGGATGGGTGACCGACCGGGAAGTGGGTACCGGGTGCGCACGAGTGAGGACAAAGTGCGCAAAAAAGACTAGTGTTGGTTTGTGGGGTTAGTCTAAAGATCCTATTGAGCTGCCAGAAGTGACAGCCGTCGGTTCGGATTGACCGGGGGTGTTACACCCCCGATGCAGAAACCCTGAGTACCCGATGAGAAATCCACTAAACCGGTTGTAGCCTCTGCCACCATCGTCCCTAGATCGGGGGGATCTAAAGTTCTTCTCGGCACCCTACCGGAGGGGAGATCATCTCGGAGGCCTTCTCCCCGGTATGATTCGTGAGTAGTTCCACCTTGGACTATGGATCCATGTAGTAGCTAGATGGTTGTATCTCCTCCTTTGTGCTTTCATGTATAGATCTTGTGAGCTCCGTTCATGATCAAGATCTAATCTATTTGTAACCATGCATGTTGTGTTTGCGGGGATCCGATGGATATTGAGATTATTATGTTGGTTTTATTAATGGTTTTATCTTTATGATTCTATCATGTCTGTGTTGTTTGTGATCTTGCATGCTCTCTGTTGCTAGTGGTTATCTTGGCCAAGTAGTTGCTAGTGACTCCAAGAGGGGGTATTTATGCTCGATAATGGGTTCATGCCTCTAGTTTCCAAGGGAAGTGACAGAAATCTCTTCGGTTGTAGATGTGCTATTGCTACTAGGGAGAAAACAACGGTCTCTTGTTCATGGAATATGTGGACTGTTTACCTTACACACTTTGCTTAAAGCAGTTGTCTGTTGCTTGCAACTTAATACTGGAGGGGGTTCGGATGATAACCTGAAGGTGGACTTCTAGTCATAGATGCAGTTGGATGACGGTCTATGTATATTGTTGTATTGCCCAATCAACCTCATGGGATCTTTCTGGCTAGTAATTGCATTGTTATGCCTTGCTCGGTTCTTGTCAATTGCCTCGCTGTAATTTGTTTACCCTTCATGCCATGTTGTTTATCTAAGGAGAGCACCTCTAGTGAACTATGGACCCCGGTCCAATCTTTACCATTGATACATCTTCCATTGTTACATGTTTACTTGTTGCAAACCATTACCTTCCACACCATACGTTTAATCATTTGTTACAGCAAACCGGTGAGCTTGACAACCTCACTGGTTCGTTGGGGCAAAATCTTGAGTTTGTGTTGTGCATGTCTCCGCGTTGCTAGCAACACCTGTGTGACGTTTCCTTCCTCCTACTGGTTCGATAACCTCGGTTTCTTACTGAGGTAAACCTGCTGCTGTGCTGCTTCATACCTTGCTCTTGGGGTTTCCAATGAAGCGTCCCACGACAAGTGGTGGGCGCCATCAAGCTATTTTCTGGCGCCGTTGCCGGGGAGGCTAAGGACGTCTTCACAAGGGGAGTCCTTCACTTCCTTTCTCTTTACTTTGTTTTTAGTTTGCTTTGTTTCTTTTGCTTGGTTTTGCTTGCCTCTTTCTAAAAAAAACAAAAAAACATAGTCTAGTTTGGTTTGCTTGCTTTATTCAAAAACACAAAAAAATAGTTCATGCTCTAGTTGCCACTTTGCTCCAGCTCACCATGTTGCTCCCCCAGTTTGCCCTGAAAGATCTTGTAATAGGTAGTGGCTCCATAATTGGGAAAGATAATATTAAAGAATTCTTTAATTATGTTAGCAAGCACGAGGATATTGAGGATAAATCTATAGCTGAACTTGCTCCTAATTATGAGATTGCTGCAGCTTTTTAGTTCATATGTTGGAGGCTAGGTTTGTTAGCCTTAACCCCTTCATACAATTCTTATTCCTAAAACTAAAAGAAGAGAAGAATGTTGAAAAAAGGGAATTCATCCTTAAAACTTTATCAAAAGAATTCCATGATATTGCTAGGGAAGCCAAAAAAAAGTTTTTGAACGTTTCAATATGCTAGGTTCAAGTGTAGATGTTATGGGTATTTCTGATAAAACTAAGCCTAGAACGGAATTCAATATACCCATACCCTTTAAGCTCGTTGGAATGCATGAATCCTTTGAAAAGAACTTTGATTGGATTGCCCCTGAAAATCTTTTTGATGAAGGTAGTAGACCGAAGAGAGATGAGAAAGGATCCTCCAAAACCCATTTGGATGAGATACCTTTCATAATTGAAGATTTTGCAAGTATGAATGTTAATGCTTCCTCATTTGAAAATACTTTATTCTTCTTGCTTCTTGTGCCTAACTTAAAGGCGTTAAAGAAAAGTACTTGTTGGGAGATAATCCAAGAGTTTCCTTGAGTATTGGAAGTTATTACTTCTGTAATAACCTCTCCTTATCCTTTTTGTTTGCTTTTTGTTCCAAGAATGACCTCTAATGAGAGGGAAATAAGATTTGGGGAGTTGCTATCCCGAAACAGATTTCTGTCCTCCACCAAAAAAAATCATGAGGAGGCTCTGTAACTAGGATTTAGCTCAAAATTTACTAATAAATCCCCCAGTATGTTAGCTAACTTTCGTTAGTTCAACACTTTTTGATTTGGGCAACATAATATGTTCAAAAAAATCGTTTCTACCTGTTGGTCTGTTTTGACATATTTCTGCCATTATTTGCATTTGCTTCTTATTGATCCCTTTTTGAGTTCTCTTCAGGTAAATTGAGATTTTTGAAGGAGTTACTACAGTAGCTTGTGTTTTTAGTTAAAATCCTTGTTGTTCCAAAGCTTTGCCAGTGGTCTAATATCTTTTGAATAAGCTAATGTTGCTAATGAAGATTGTGTGAAGTTTTGTATGAAGGAAAAATTTCAGGTGTAGAGAGAGAATGATGCAATGAGATGAAAAATGGACAAAAGCTCAAGCTTGGGGATGCCACCATGGTGTCACCCCAATAAATATCCAAGAGGTACAAACGTCAAAGCTTGGGGATGCCAAGGCATCCCCTTCTTCATCAATAAAAAGCTCAGGTCTGTCTAGACACTTCGTTTTTATTGTTTCATGCACAGTTGTGTTGTTCTTGGAGCATCTTAGTTTTCGTTTGATTTGCTTAGTTTGTTTAGTTTGCTTTAGTAGTTTGGACCCCCGTTCTCGCTGTGTTGTTTTGCAAATAAGTTTGCTTGGTGTTTGGAAAGGAGTAGTAAGTTCTTGTTTGAAGTGCAAGAGGAGCTTGCATTGACTGTGACTTAGACTTTAGCATGACATGCTAGGTGTTGTTTTTGCATTATGCTTAGTGATTATTGTTGTATCATGTCTTGTTCCAAACAATTGGGATTGCTTAGTGTGCATTGAAGAAATTATGCGTTGTTTTAGCATGCAAAAGTATAGTATTGTGGTATTCTCATTTGATGCTTTGATTGGGTTGACTTGGCACATGCTTACACCATGTTATGACTATGACAAGTCACCATTAGCCTCTATGATCATCTACTCCTTGACTTGTAGTACCACTCTTTGCTTTGATTAGTTTGCTTTGTTGCATTGCATAATTATGGCCATTATTGCTCTCTTAGTTGGTTGCTCCCAGTCTTTTGCTAGCCTCCACTTGTATGAGTAAGTTCTACTTATGCCTCCAACTCCCAAGAAACCAAGTTATTCCAAAGCTTCCACTATAAACTCCTATGCATGGTGTGTTACACCATTCCAAGTATATTCATGTTTTCAACTATCTTCCAATTAAAAACTATTTTTGTTATGTGAAAACTTAGTGATTAAAGCCCTCGCGAACTTGATGGCACACTTTGTTCTTTGCCCCTAATAAACTTGAACCATTGTGACAACTTTGTTGTATATGCTTGAACTTATAAGATGGAATTAGCAGAATCGTGCTGTCACGGGGAATGTTTTCAACATTGCACTTGTACCTTGTTGTACTCAGTTGATATCATGTTCTTTTGTCTATGGATGTCATCGGTGTGAAATAAAGAGGGAACTTGTAAGTCCATGGAGTTTGTATCCTGTATTAGAGAAACGCCTGGGCCGCTAGCCTAAGCCATGCCTAATCATGGTGGAAACTTGCAGCATCACCATAGTGACATCTATGAAGCATTCTTATTATAAAAAAAGAGACACATTGAGAAAAGAGGAAAGAGATAAAAAAGCACCATATTCCCATGGTACATAAGAAGAATTGCTGAGATGCTCATTGTCTACTTGCCTTGCCATTTTGGTTATGGGAAAGCTCCTGTACCATGTGCAAGGGGTACCCCGTTGGCGGTTCTCAATAATATGCAAATACTTACAGTGACAAGAACTTACCTAGACCCAAAGTTGAGTATGCATGAGGTGTGACCCTCGTATTCAAGGGGCATGAGATTGCCAACTTATACTTCGTCAAGCATATACTCCAACTTTGCCACTTTAACCTTAACCACTTCAAGATGCTTATGATAGGGGCAATGAGGGCTAAAAGCTAACAAGTACCATAATTTTTGGAAGCTCTTTTTGAAACTTATAATCCCTGCTTCCTTTACAAAAAAGGCCTTTCTTCCACCATTACTGAGTCTCCACCTTCTACCTTTAGGCACCATTAAGAGAGCATAGTTGTCATTCTGCGTGCAGTGTTCCAAAGCTTATTAATTGATGCATATTGTGTTATTACTTGTTATTGTGCTATTTGTTTCTAGTCACCCTTGTGAAACTTTGCAGGTGTCCTATGCATTATATTGCTACTCTATGAGGGACAAGCTGATTGCCACTATGCAATGTTTTCTGCATGTGAAACAAACAAACGTTTTTCAATGCATATTATTCATGATCTTTGTTTGTAGCTTGCCATGTTGCATGCATAATTACATGTCCTATTGTTAGAACTCCATCTTTCATGCACATGTTTAGAGTTCTTTGATCCCAGCTTTCAATGTTTGAAAATGGTTGGATCTTTATTGTGAGGGTGCATGTCACCTAAAAAATTATTCTGTTTATCACTTACCTACTCGAGGACGAGCAGGAGTTAAGCTTGGGGATGCTGATACGTTGGAAACATATCTATAATTTTTGATGCTCCATGCTTGTTTAGTATCTACTTTGCTTTACTTGTCCACACTTTGAGGTGCTTTTCACATGTTTTCTGGTACTAACCTATTAACAAGTTGCAACAGTGCCAGATGCCTGTTTTCTGCTGATTTTGGTTTCAGAAAAGTTAGTAAGAAATATTCTCAGAATTGGACGGGACAAACGTCAAAGTCAATTACTTTCCGTGGGGAACAAGAAGTCTAGAGGAGAGCTGGAAGGGCCGTCCAGGGGGTCCAGACCCACCCTAGGCGCGGGGGCAGGTGGGCTCGCGCCTGGCTAGGGTTTGGTGGCCCTGGCCGCCTCCCGGTCTTGCCCCTTCGCCTATAAGAAGCCCTCGATGCAGAAACCCTGAGTACCCGATCAGAAATCCACGAAACCGTTTGTAGCCTCCACCACCATCGTCCCTAGATCGGGGGGATCTGAAGTTCTTCCCGGCACCCTGCCGGAGGGGAGATCATCCCAGAGGCCTTCTATCCGGTATGATTCGTGAGTAGTTCCACCTTGGACTATGGGTCCATGTAGTAGCTAGATGGTTGTATCTCCTCCTTTGTGCTTTCATGTATAGATCTTGTGAGCTCCGTTCATGATCAAGATCTAATCTATTTGTAATCATGCATGTTGTGTTTATGGGATCCATGGATATTGAGATTATTATGTTGGTTTTATTAATGGTTTTATCTTTATGATTCTATCATGTCTGTGTTGTTTGTGATCTTGCATGCTCTCCATTGCTAGTGGTTATCTTGGCCAAGTAGTTGCTAGTGACTCCAAGAGGGGGTATTTATGCTCGATAGTGGGTTCATGCCTCTAGTTTCCAAGGGAAGTGAAAAAAATATCTTCGGTTGTAGATGTGTTGTTGCTACTAGGGAGAAAACAACGGTCTCTTGTTCATGGAACATGTGGACTGTTTACCTTACACACTTTGCTTAAAGCAGTTGTCTATTGCTTGCAACTTAATACTGGAGGGGGTTCGGATGATAACCTGAAGGTGGACTTCTAGTCATAGATGCAGTTGAATGACGGTCTATGTATATTTTTGTATTGCCCAATCAACCTCATGGGATCTTTCTGGCTAGTAATTGCATTGTTATGCCTTGCTCAGTTCCTGTCAATTGCCTCGCTGTAATTTGTTTACCCTTCATACCATGTTGTTTATCTAAGGAGAGCACCTCTAGTGAACTATGGACCCCGGTCCAATCTTTACCATTGATACATCTTCCACTGTTACCTGTTTACTTGAGGCAAACCATTACCTTCCACACCATATGTTTAATCCTTTGTTACAGCAAACTGGTGAGCTTGACAACCTCACTGATTCGTTGGGGCAAAGTCTTGAGTTTGTGTTGTGCAGGTATCCGCGTTGCTAGCAACACCTGTGTGACGTTTCCTTCCTCCTACTGGTTCGATAACCTCGATTTCTTACTGGGGGAAACTTGATGCTATGTTGCTTCATACCTTGCTCTTGGGGTTTCCAACGAAGCGTCCAACGACAAGTGGTGGGCGCCATCAAGCTATTTTCTGGTTGGAAACGTATATGTATGCTAATGAAATTTCTCAACTAAAGGACTCCCTTGAAGAAGAACAAACCACCAAAGAATCTCTTGAGGAGACTTTCACTCTAGAATTATCTAGAGTAAAAGAATACCATGATAGAGAACTTGTGGTGGCAAACTCCTTCAAGATTAAAAATGATGAACTTGAAGTTGCTTATGCTAAACTTGTTGAGGATTTTAAGCACCTCGAAAATGGCTCTCGGGTCGTTAAGAGGGAGCTCATCAAACTCACCGAGTCGCATGAGCAACTTAAAGCTTCATATTCCAAAGAGCTTGCCAAGTTGCCCTCACCTCTCGCTAATAATGATGATGCTTGTGCTACGAACTATATTTCTTGTGAAGCATCTATTTTGAAGGAGAATGTTGAGCTAAAGGCTCAACTTGCATTGCTAACTAGCAACTATGGGAAATTAGAAGAAAGTCATGTTAAGCTCTCAAGCTCCCATGAGGATCTTCTAGTCTCCCATGGTAGGCTAAAGTTAGCTCATGAGGCCATCGTGTCAAAGGTAACATCTAGTGGGCCTCATGTGGACATTAGCACTATATCTACTCCAAATGTTAAATTGCCATGTGCTAGTCCTTGTAGTTCATCCTCTCACAACCATGATATATCTCGTGATGAATTACATTCCGAGCCTTGTTGCTCTAACAATGTAGCATCTACTTCCTCTAGTGTTTTTGTTGAAACTAACCATGTAGAGGAAATCAAAAGGCTCAAGGCTCAAGTCACTTCTTTGAATAATGACTTGAAAAAGGGTCATCAAGGGAAGGTCGCACTCAACAAAATCTTGAGTGTGCAAAAATCCCCCAATGACAAGAGTGGGTTTGGATTCAACTCCAATATCAAGAACAAGTCCACTATCAAGTTGAAGCACAAGGACAACAAGAAGAATGGCCAAGATCAAGTCAAGAATCCGACCAACATTGTTTGCTTCGAGTGCAAGGAAGAAGGGCACCATGTTAGATCTTGCCTATTGAAGAAAAAACCTCTTAGTGTGAAGCAACAAGGGAAGCGGCCTCAAGCTCCACCTCAAGTCATTAATGTGCCTCTTCCTAAGAGGACTACTCGAGATCTTCCTCGAGTTGTGGCTTCACCTAAGAATAAAGATGGCAAGAGTAGAACTTGCTACATATGTCGTAAGAAAGGGCACATTTCTTCGTCATGCACTATTGGTATCTCCTCATCCAACCCTATCATTATTCATGATGCTTATTCTCTTTGTAAGGATGAGGTTGGCAATGTGTTTGCCAAATTTGTTGGTGCTCAATGTGGTTTCAAGAAAAGAACCATTTGGGTTGTCAAGCCTATTGTGACTAACCTCTTAGGAGCCAACTTGGTTGGGGATCAACAAGCCAAAACTTGATCAATAGGTGTTAGTTGGAGGGCATTGGAGTCTTGGCTACATTGTGAATAACTGAGGAATCTTCATCAATTATTATTGTCAAGCCAAGCCATTTGGATTATCATGATTATATTATATTTCTAATGTTCCTCCTTGCGGTAACATATGCTAAACTATTTACATTGAAAGTTACTCTCCCCCTTGTGCATGTGTTGGTTTTGTATCTTCCATGCTTTTGTACATGTTGTGATTTCCACTTAATTATCTTGAAGAATCAAGTATATATGCATATGATTAGGTGGCGCACCATGTATGTGTGTTTCTTGTGTTTGAGCCTTACTTGGTTTTATTTGGTATCTTATTTGGCTCTTTTGAGAGATTAATGGATTATCCCATTTTGGGGTAGTGTTATGCTTGGGAATTCCACAATCCTAAAATTATGTGTACACAAGGAATACCACCTAGTATTTATATTGGATTATTGTCCAGTCTCTCTGTGGTATAATTCTCATGAGAAATTTAAGTTTTATAATGTCCATTAATTATCTCTATTTGTATCCTTTTGCCTCGTGTTGGTTTTATGGTAGTATCACGTTATGGGGGAGTCATATGCTTAGTGCATATTACAATCCTAGAAAATGTGAATATTCGAGGTTGTGTCACTTAGAATTGATATTGATAATTATCTAGCACCCATGTGACACATTTGCTCATACAAGTTCCAATTTGCTTGAATGCCTTTATTGATCTTATTTTGGATCTTGTATATGAGAGTGTTTCTTGGTATATGTTTCCTCATATATATATATATATCCTCATGGAAATCATTTGCTTCAAGTTACTCTAATCACTAGTGATTGTGTGACTATTGGAAGCTACCAAGAATCTTGTTCGAAGTATCATGCTTAATTCTTATATTTAGTTATATGCTTCTTGTTGCAACTATGATCTTGGATATCCATGCAAGCTACCTTGGGAAAATTATTCCCAATATTTCTTGTCCTTGGACAACGAGTACTAAATTTATGGTAGAATTTATTGATCATATTCACTTTGGCCTTTGCTTAATCTTGTCCTATCTTTGGCCAAGTAAATGTTTTGTGTGATCCCATGTATTCCTTGCTACTTTTGTATCTTCTTATTTGTCTTTTTGGGAGTTGGTTTTGTCTCATTCCTTGTTTCACATTTTGACCATTTTAGAATGAGATAAATCCTTGAGCATTTGTATTTTTATCTATCTTTTGCTCTTTGTTTTTTTCCTAGTTCATTTTTTGAACTTATGGTCTTTCATGTGTTGAATTGGTTCTTTGATACAATTTGGACACCGCTTGTCTTGTCACACTCTTGTGTGTGCCATCTCGGTTTACTTGGTGTTTTTGTTCAAATTGTATCTCATTTTTGGTTCTTGAAAGCCTTGTGCATGCATATTTACTACATATCTATATTATGGCATGCTTGCTTTCTTTGATCCAATATATAGGGGAAACTCCACCAAATCCCATCGGCTAAGTTGTGCATGAAATTAAATTTCATATCAATATGCACATATTTATGTGGAGTATCACCTATGTATTGTAGTTGCACTAACTACTTTGGACCCAATAAGTTTGGGGACCATTTTGTACTTAAATGTGTTTTAGGTACATTGGAGATATATTGGATGCATGTCTCTCAAATCTTGAAGAAGTGGTGCATTAATGAAAATTGGAGGCAAGCTATAGGATGATCAATGAATTCATATCCTCTACATCCTACCAATCATATCTCGGTAACAAGTATCTCTTGCTCATGCATATTTATCTTGCTTCCAACCTTTTGTAGGTTGCATCTTGGCATGAATTTTTGTTATTATATTTATTTTTGTATCTCTAGCCATGGTATTAAGAGAACTCTCTATTGTATAGGTGTATAAGTTGACATGAATGCATATAATTGGGACTATACAAAATCATGCATCTGATCCTCCAATCCCAAATATGTCAATCTAGCAATTTTATTGCATATCATTTCCTTATCTCTCATGTGCAATAGTGAGATTTTGCTAGTATATTCTTTCTCGTGATACTTGTTGCCTTTCTTCATATATGCCAACTTTCTCCTTTTCCCTTGGTGATAGCTGTAATATATGTAGTGTGTTGGTATTTGAAGTTCATTAATGTACAATAAGATATATTTGAGCCCTTGGCCATGCTTTGAAGCAAAAATCTAATTGATATATGTTATGAATTCATTATATTTTCATATGCCTTCTTGTATATATTCTTTATGTGTGCATATTTCTTTGTTGGCATATGTCTTTGTGATGTTTTCCACTTAGAGACATATACACATATGAGAAGATAATTTTAGTTGATTTTTAATCCTTGGAGACCACCTTTCTATTCCTTTTGATTCTTCGGTGGCTTCCAAATTTAATTGCCTATGAGTGCTTGTTCCTCTTATTTGCATCTTTGGGCACTCATATTTATTCTCTCATGCCTTGTATTGTTAAATGAACTTGGATGAGTGAGGATTCCATGATTATGCACCTTGTTCCCAAATGAAATTATCATAATTGGTGCATTATCTTTGGGGAGCTCATCTAATTCATTTAATAATGCTCATTTGTGTTCTTTCTCATTTATCGTGCCTTAAATGTTTATGGAGGAGTGAGGATTCCATATTTGTGCATTTTTGTATTGAAATACAACGATTCTAAAGTGTGCACAAATCTTGGAGAGCTTCTCTATTTTATTCAAGCATTTATTTGATCTTTCATTTATTGTGTTTTAAATGCTTATGGGGGATCGAGGATTCCATATTTGTGCAATATGTATTCTAATGCATTTATTTTGAATTATGCACAAATCTTGGGGAGCTTCTCTATTTGTTATTTAAAGCACTCTTTTGCTCATTTCATAATATCTTGTTATTTCCATTTGGACTCATTTGTTGTTTTCATTTGGTTTGTTGGACCTTGTAATTGCTTGCATCATTTGTTGATGTCTCTTCTTTTTATTTCGTTTGGCAATCTTTGGGTCCTCGATATAGTTCTACTTACTCCCAAGTATTCATCATTGGATACGTGCGAATGCACACCTTTGGAGGATTTACCACTATATTGGCCTTCTAGAACTTGTCACCCATTTCGGTAATCGATGCCAATGAGGGAGAAGTTTTAGAGGGTTTAAGGGAAATGATTTATGCATTGAGTTTATTCTTAAGCATTTTCCTTCCATGCTCTTGCATGTGGTATATATAGGAAACTCCACCAATGATAATGACTGGCAATATATGCAATGAAATTCAAGTTCATCACACATGCATAGTATTGTGGGGGAGTTTGCTCTATATATGGTGGTGGTACCAATATCACATACTTATGTAGTATTTTATATTGGTATTACCATTTTATTTATTAATATTCCTTATATAAACCCTCTTAAAGGGATTGTCATCAATTACCAAAATGGGGGAGATTGAAAGAACATGTGGGCCCCCATGTGTGGTTTTGGTAATTAATGACAATCTTTATGGACTAATGTGTGTATTAAGTTGTACTTGTAGGAATTGTCCATTGGAATTGCTTGGATCATGTGTTGGCTTCAAGATAGATGAAATGAGAAGAAGATGTGCTGTGCAAGCTCAAAATGCGCCATCTATAGAAGATCTCATGTTTGATGCTTGCCATCCTCGGTGATCATGGATCGATGATGAGAAATCAAGAAAGGCGTTCCATATTGAGAAGGTCAAGTTCGTCTACATCGAGCTCAAGTGGAATGCTCAAGGAAAAGGTATAATCTTGATAGATTTTCCCTTTTGCCGGTCTCATGTTGTTAGTGGGAGACCGGGTTTAGGATAGATGGTTGTGCTATCAAGAGGGACTCTCGAATGAGTAACTCGGTCACATCGTTCGGAGAGAGCTCAAACCTTTGCATACTTGCATAATCGTATTTGGTTGTTATTTGGTCTTGTCCATGTGAGGATATAGAGCTTGTGGTAATGTTCATAACAAGCTCTTGTTCATCAAAATCGGATTTCCCTTTTATATCTTATTGTATTTTGATCTTGGAGGTTTTACCGGTTTGTATTTTAGAGATAGGTAAAACCTTACATTATTTGGTTCTTACTCATGTGAGAATTTAGAGCTTGTGTTAATCTCCATGACAAGCTCTAGTTCATCGAAAACGGATTTCATATGCATTTTCTATTACGTTTTTTATGTTGGAGGTTTTATCAGTTCATCTTTTTGAGAGAGGTTAAACCTGTCGTCATTTGGATCTATCCTCCCTTGCTGTACTATGATGTTTATTTGCATGATCTTGTAGAGCTTGTTATCCTCTTCGAAGCGAGCCCAAGATCATCAAAATCGGAGTCCAGATGCAAAAGTTATGGCCGTTTTCGTTCAGGGGTGACCGGTAGTACCGGACCAGGGGTCGGTAGTACCACCCCTTAGTACCGGTTGGTACTGAATAAGGTGCATTTGGCGTCCTGGTATCCCCAGGGAATGTCCGGTAGTACCGGGAATGTCTGGCAGTACCGGGAAAAAGTCCCGGTAGTACCGAGATTCACATTTTTGGGCTTCAACGGTTGGATTTTGGGGGGACCTATTTAAGGGGCCTTCTTCCCCAATGGTTCCCCAACTATTCTTGCAAGTTTTACCCTCCATTGTTGACCTTCCAAAGCTTGCTATCTCTCAATCCCTCCAATGATTCTTTCCCATATTTGAGTGGAAGAGAGAGGAGATCTAGATCCACATTTTGACCAAACCAAAACATCTCTTTGTAAGTGTATCCTTGGGATCTAGATTTTGGGGGATTTTGTGTTCCTCTTTGATTCCTCCTATCTTGTTCCCCCAATAGCTTTAGTAGCTTTATTGGAACTTGAGAGTGAGGGATTCTAGCACCTTTGTGGTGTTCTTGCCATTTGCATTCGGTGCATCGGTTTGAGTTCTCCCCGGAGGATTTGCTGAGTGAAAATTGAGAAGCTTTTTACTCTTGGGTTCTTGGAACCCTAGACGTTTTGTTGTGTTGAAGGTTGAGGCCTTGGTGGCGTTTGTTGGGAGCCTCCAATTAAGTTGTGGAGAAGTGCCCCAACCTTGTGAGAGGTTCCGGTTGCCACCGACAAGTGCACCGACAGTGGAAGCATGGATCGATCCCGTTGGGGTGAGATTCACCGAAGAATAAGGGAGGCCTTTTGTGGCATAGGTGGATAGATACCACCCCCTTTCCAAATGATACGTACTCCATGTTGGGAGGAACTCGGTAAAATATCATCGTCCCCACGTGCCTCGGTTTTCTCTATACCCGATCTCTTACTTATGCACTTTACTTTGTGATAGCCTTCGTGCTTAAAGTATATATCTTGCTATCACATAGTTTTTTTTGTCTTGCTTAGCATAAGTTGTTGGTGCACATAAGTGAACGCTAGATTGTTCTAGGTTTTGTGCTTGACAAAGTAAACGCTAGTTTAATTCCGCCTTTGTCGAGCCACTCTCGGAAAAGTTTTAATCGCCTATTCACCCCCTCTAGGCGACATATGTATCCTTTCACTTATCCTTTCCCATGATGAGAAATAAATAAGTTCAATAAGTAACTAATCACTAATGGTCTTACCAATAAAGCTAGGTTCCCCAACAACTGCGTCAGAAAATATCTTGATGCCCTCAAGTGCAAGAGATCGCTGAAATCTTCTACGGGAAGTATTGCCCAAATTTATAGTTTAACACAGGAGAAACACAAAAATACTAACAATACTTTAGGAACTAACACGTTACTCTCAAATACACATGTGTATCAGCATTCTCAAAAACGCAAGTGGTGATTGCAACAGTTTAATTAAAAACTGTAAAACAAAATAGTAAACCGAAATAGTAGATTTCCAGTTTTCACCGAAAGAAGTGCACAAATGACTTTTAGTGGCGAAAATCATGGGCGTGAGGTGATCGGCGGGGTGTTGCATGAATAAGATTGATCATATAATACAAATAACACGGTGCTTTTATCTAACTCTGTTGTGTGTAGGCGTGTGTTTCAAATATAGTTATGCGTATTAACCATTAGAATTTGCATAACATATATTGTATCACCTGCGCATTTCACCCGGGCCAACTTGGAACTATAGGTAATTAAGTTTTACCCTTTTGAATATTCCAAAACAATGTATTAACTCCATGAACACATATGATCCTCAAACTATCACATATCCCCCTTATTTTCCCTAACTGTAACTTTAGAGTTTGAAGGTTCAACATAATAATAGGTAATACACCTTGTATATAAATACATAACTCTTATATATGATGGAGCAATAAAAGTTTAGTACCAAAATCATGTTACACGAACCCCAGTGACAAGCAATAATCATAGAAAAAGTGCACCAGTACCCATACAAGAATATCTTTAATACTAGCACCTCAAATCTCAAGATTTATGCATTATTGCATGATCAATCTCATCCAATCCCCATCCACCTCACATTCCTACAAATAACTACTCAATCATGGTGATGGAGGGTGAGCACATGGTTGATGGAGATGACATTGGTGATGATGGTGGTGAAGACAACATCGAAATCCTGTCTCTCCTAAGTGGAGAACATGACCAATTTGATCCCTGAAACAAAGATCGCGGTGGTGGTGGCACTTTGTTTTGTGAAAACCTCTATCCTTCTGGCAGGGTAGTTTTTTGGGGTATATAAAGAGGTACGTCATAAAGGAGCCGACAAGACGATGCTCCAGACCCAAATGGGCCATGGTGGCGCGGTCACTCCTAGGACAGCCACATATGCTCTTTCATCCCTTATGGCTCCTCTTGTGTGTTTCCGGTGCCCAGAGCTTGGTTCCAATGAGAAACTCCCATGGTAGTTTTCTCTGAATTAATTTCCTGCTAGAAATATAGAAAGAAGAATTTTGATAAAAATAGCATCAAATTCAACTGTTTTTCTTCAAGTTCGGTGAGATCCCAAAGCAAAAAATTGAGCAAAGTACTTTTAAAAGTAGATACATTTTGGATGTATCAAGATGACGATGGAAAACTCGTACTATGGACTCATGGATCAGACTAGAAAAGTTCCTAGGGCCCCGTGTGGCTATCGCTCAGTCTTGGTTCAAGAGGAAGAGCGATGGTACTTTTTTAAAATGGGAGCATACCCGACCTCTACATCAAAATGATGCACACAACCAAGATTTATTGTAGAATTTTAGAACATCAAAGTATCAAAGTGTACATCTCATGGATAACTTGCGGTGGCTACAATAATTAAATACCTAAAAAAAGAACAAAAGAAAGCTCTAAGCATCATGAAGCCATGTAGCATGTAACAATCCACCCTAGTTGTAGATAGCCCGTACAACCGTCAACAATTGGTTGCATCCAATATCCATAGATCCCAGTTGCTCTATATGCAGGAGGTAAGGCCACATGTGTATCATATAATATAAACTGTGCATAACCTGCATTTTTTTTGGAGTTGCTACTCCGTTAAAAATGACATCGTTTCGACAATTCTAACAAACTAGAGCACAAACCCCGGCCCTGATTCAAGATTTTGTGTTTTTAATCTATTGCATTTAGACAGTTCTGAACAAATTAGTTACACTAGCAGGTGGAGTACTATCAAAAGTAAAGTGTACAATTCTCCAAACAAGTCGTGCCATAGAACATGAGATAAATAAATGATCTATTGTCTCATCATAGTCACAATAGTCATGTTTCTTACACTCATGCCATTGTATCCTAGCAAGATTATCCTTAGTAAGCAAAACTTTCTTGCATTGAAACCACATGAAAATCTTTATTTTACCTTTAATTTCCACATGTAATTTTTAACAAATTTAGTGTGTCCATTCATATAATTGACATACATAGATTTTGCTAAAAACTCTGATGTTTGTGTTAAGCGCCACTTAAAGGTATCCGATTCTTCTGATAAAGTAACCCCCATCAATTTTTCTACTAGGTTTAACCATGTCGTCCACTTATTTCTCGTCAAAGTTCGTGTAAACCCAATGTTTAGTGGAGCATTAGATAAAACATCATTAACGACCACATATTTGTGTCTAACAATATTATATAAAAGAGGGATGTTGAGAAGCTAGTGGGGTATCACCCAGCAAGTGTCCTCCCAAAACCGAGTTCCTTTCCCATCCCCAACGACAAAAGACCCCGAATCAAAGTAGTCACTTTTCACCCTAATGAGTCCCTTCCAAAAGGGCGAGTATGTGGGCTTAGCTTGAACTTGCTAAAGAGTTTTTCCACAAAGGTAGTTGTTATGAAAAAGCCCCTGCCACTAACGCCGATTAGCTTCAATGTCAGTGCACCCCGACGGTGAGGAGAGCGGGTCGCTAGGGAATACCCGCCTGACGATGCCCTAGGGTTTACCCCTGGTCGCTCGTGGGAGTGACTCGGGAGTTTTTTTTCCAAACCCAGTGTATTTGGGCCTTTTTTATAATCATCATACGTATTTTCAAAGTCTATCTTAAATAAGACTTCGTCTATTTTCTTCCTATGAAATTCATGGATAGTTTCATGGAGAACAACTACGCCCTCAAGTATGTTCCTCCTAGGCATGAAGGCGGACTATGTGGGACAAACTACCTTATGTGCAACCTCTATTGCTCGGTTAGTTCCCACTTTAGTAACTTTTTAAACTAACATTTAGCAGACAAATTGGTCTATATTTCTCAACTCTACATGCATCCTCTTTCTTCAGAAAAGCGTGATAAAGCCAGAGTTTAATTTTAAAAGAGGAAAGATTGTAGGGGTTCGTAGCATGGAAAACAAAAAATTTCTATCGCATACAAACAAACAAGCCAAGATCTATCTACTAGATTGCAGCAACGAGTCGATAGAGGAACTTACCCTCGAAGATTCCAAAGCGGTTAACGAGAGCAGATTCTCGTGGGTGATGTAGTCGTACTCTTTCCGATCTCAAGATCGCATAGACGATCCTTCCAGCGCCACGTTCCGGCAGCGCTCCCGCAGTCGGTCACACGTTCGGTACTCGACGAAGACCTTCCTCTCCCTTGTTCCAAAGGCGGAGGTTGTAGCACTCTCCTCGCGATTCGGACTGTGGCGTGGCAGAGTAGAGGGAGATCCCGCAGGGCTTCGCCTTAAGCCGGTGCGAGTATGGTGGAGCTTATGAGAGAGGCTATTAGTGGTCTAGTAATTAGACACACCAATTAGAAGGCTCTAAACCAATTAGAAGGCTCTAAACCGGAGTTTAGGTCTAGGGTTTAGTTTAGAGGATAGGAACTAGTGTGTGCTAGGAGGGGCAGCCCTGCCCCTCCCTTTATAGGTGGGAGGGCCGGCCAGGGGAGTGGAGTCCTCCCACTCGCCTTGAGGTGGGCGCCGGCTTGGGGAGGAGGAATCCTCCCCAACTCGGTTCCACTTCTCCTCTTTCCACTTTCCAAAACTTGCTGTTTGACTTTCAAACTAGCCGTTTGACTTTTCAATTTAGGATTTAAATAAACCCTTTATTTTGGACAGCGAGAACACTTAGTACATGATGCAATCATTCCAACTTACAATGACACATTCATGTACCCTTCCCCCTCCGGAGTGTCGGACATTCCGGGACCTTCTAGAATGTTCCTGATGAAAACACCGGAACCATTCCCCAACTCCAAAACGAGACTTTCCTTATATGAATCTTATTCTCCGGACCATTCCGGATCTCCTCGTGATATCCCGGATCCCATCCAAGACTCCGAACAACATTCGGTCTCTTTCTCATAATACCATAACTACTCAAACAACGTCGAATCCTTAAGTGTGTCTCCCTACGGTTCGTGAATTATGCGGACATGATCGAGACACTTCTCCGAACAATAACCAATAGAGGAATCTGGAAATTCATATGGCTCCCACATATTTCTACGATTACTTTGCGATCGAATGAACCACTTACATACGATACCAATTTCCCTTTGTCTCACGATATGTTACTTATCCGAGGTTATGATCGTCGGTATCTCTGCATACCTAGTTCAACCTCGTTACTGATAAGTACTCTTTTCTCGTTCCCGTGATATGTGATCCCTTGTGACCCAGTCACATGCTTGCAAGCTAATTGGATGACATTTCACCGAGAGGGCCCAGAGAATATCTATCCGTCATATGGATGGACAAATCCCACTCTTGATCCATGTGTTTCAACCAATACTTTCCAAACACTCAATACCACCTTTATAGCCACCCTGTTACGGTGTGGTGTTTGATGACATCAAAGCATCCATCCAGTAAAGGTGATATGCATGATCTCATGGTCGAAGGAATTAGGTTACTGTGTATCAGAAAGCATATAGCAATTGAACTATTGAAATGACTTGATCTTTATGCTACGCTTATCTATAGGAGTATGTCCACCATATCATTCTCCTAACGATATGATCTTGTTGTTTGATAACATCTCAATGTTCATGATAGGGAAACCTCAATCATCAATCAACCAACAAGCTAGTGAAGTATAGAGGCTATACTAGGGACTTCAAATTAAGTTTACAAATCACACAAGTATTAATGGTTTCCTTGTTAATACTATTATAGCATGAATGTAAACATTTATCATAAACACAAAGATATATAATAATAACTACATTTATTATTGCCTCTAGGGCATATCTCCAACAGTCTCCCACTTGCACTAGAGTCATCTAATCTAGATTACATGGTAATATACCGAACACCCATGGCAGTTTGGTGTTGGTCATGTTTTGCCCTCAGGAGAGGTTTAGTCAACGGATCCGCCACATTCAGATCTGTGTGTACTTTGCAAATCTTTATATCCCCATCATGGATATGTTCTCGAATAGCGTGGAAACGCAGCTTGATATGCTTCAGCTTCTTGTGTGACCTTGGTTCTTGCGCATTGGCTATGGCGCCCATGTTATCACATGAGATAGACATTGGGTCCAGCGCACTTGGAACCACACCTAGCTCAGTAATGAACTCTTTCATCCATATCGCTTCTTGTGAAGCCTCCGAAGCGACCATGTATTCCGATTCATTGAAGATCTCGCCACAACGCTTTGCTTTGCACTCCTCCACTAATCGCTGCACCATTCAAAATAAATATTATCCAGTTGTGATTTAGAATCGTGGGATCGGTGTTCCAACTAGCATCGGTGTAACCATTAACAACGAAATGTTCATCACCTCCATAAGAAAGAACCATATCCTTAGTTCTTCTCAAGTACTTAAGGATGTTTTTGACATTGTCCAATGATCCACTCTGTATCACTTTGATATCCGCTAGTTAGACTAACGACATATGCGATGTCGGGTCTAGTACATAGCATGGCATACATTAGAGATCCTATGGCTGAGGCATAGGAGTCTTACTCATCCTTTCTCTATCTTACGCGATGTCGGACTTTGAGTTTTACTCAAGGTCGATTAGCAACATGGGCAAGAACCCTTTCTTGCTATCTTCCATTCCAAACCTCTTTAGAACTTTGTCCAAATATGTACTTTGTGACAATGATATTTGGCGTTCGATCTATCTCTATAAATCTTTATGCCTAATATGTAAGTTGTCGCCAAGATCCTTCATTGAAAAACTATTATTCAAATACTCTTTAACACTATTAAGAAGGTCTACATCATTCCCAATCAACAATATGTCATCCACATATAGTATTAAGAATGCTACAGAGCTCCCACTCACTTTATTGTAAATACAAGCTTCTCCATAAGTTTGTATAAAACCAAAACTTTTGATTACCTTATCAAAACGTTGATTCCAACTTCGGGATGCTTGCTTCAATCCATAGATGGACCGTTGAAGCTTGCATACCTTGTTAGCATCTTTAGGATCGACAAAACCTTTGGGTTGCATCATATACAACTCTTCATCAATGTCTCCATTGAGGAATGCTGTTTTGACATCCATCTGCCATATCTCATAATCATAATATGCAGCGATTGCTAACATAATCCTCACAGACTTTAGCTTCGCATCGGTGAGAAAGTCTCATCGTAGTTAACTCCTTGAATTTGTCGAAACCCTTTTGCGACAAGTCGAGCTTTATAGACAATAATATTACCATCAGCATCTGTTTTCTTCTTGAAAATCCATTTGTTCTCGATAGCCTTCCGGCCATCCGGTAAGTCCACCAAAGTCCATACTTGGTTTTCGTACATGGATCCAATCTCGGATTTCATGGCTTCTTGCCATTTATTGGAATCTGGGCTTATCATCGCTTCCTCATATGTCTCGGGGTCATCGGTGTTGTCCACCACCATGACATTCATAATGGAATCATACCAATCTGGAGTGATACGAGTTCTCGTTGACCTCCGAGGCTCAGAGTAACCTCAACCAAGTTTCATGATCACCATCATTAGCTTCCTCTCTTATTGGTGCAGGCACCACAGGAACTTCTTCCGGTGTTGCGCTACTCGCAATTTCGAGAGAAGGTTCGACAACCTCGTCGAGTTCTACTTTCCTTCCAGTCACTTCTTTCGAGAGAAATTCCTTCTCTAGAAAGGATCCATTCTTGGCAACGAAGATTTTGCCTTCGGATCTATGATAGAAGGTATACCCAATAGTTTCCTTCGGGTATCCTATGAAGACGCATTTTTCCGCTTTGGGTTCAGCTTGTCCGGCTGTAACTTCTTTACATAGGCTTCGCATCCCCAAACTTTAAGGAACGACAATTTAGGTTTCTTCCCAAACCATAATTCATACGGTGTCGTTTCAACGGATTTAGACGGTGCCCTATTTAAAGTGAATGCGGCTGTTTCTAATGCATAACCCCAAAATGATAGCGTAAATCAGTAAGTGACATCATAGAACTAACCATATCTAAGAGAGTTCGATTCGACGCTCGGACACACCATTACTGTGGTGTTCGGCGGTGTCAATCTGAAAGTATTCCACATTTCTTCAAATGCTCGCCAAACTCGTAACTTAGATATTCACCTCCACGATCGTAACGTAGAAATTTAATCTTCTTGTTACGTTGATTCTCTACCTCACTTTGAAACTCCTTAAACTTCTCGAAAGTTTCGGACTTATGTTTCATGAAATAGATATACCCATATGTACTCAAGTCATCCGTGAAGGTAAGAACATAACGATAACCATCTGGCGATGCTACACTCATTGGACCACACACATCGGTATGTATGATTTCCAATAAGTCTGTAGCTCGCTCCATTATACCAGAAAATGGAGTCTTAGTCATTTTACCCATTAGACATGCCTCGCATCTTTCAAGTGATTCAAAATCAAGTGATTCAAGAAGTCCATCGGAATGGAGTTTCTTCATACGCTTCACTCCAATGTGACCAAGACGACAGTGCCACATATAGGTCGAATTATCGCTTGATTTCAAACGTTTAGCCTCAATGTTGTTGATATGTGTATTTCCACTATCGAGATTCAATATGAATAGACCATCTATCAAAGGTGCATGTGCATAAAACATATTACTCATATAAATCGAACAACCATTATTCTCGGATTTAAACAAGTAACCGTCTCGCAATAAACAAGATCCCGATATAATGTTCATGCTCAACGCAGGCACCAAATAACAATTATTTAAGTATAAAACTAATCACGATGGTAGATGAAGAGGTAGCGTGCCGACCGCGATCACATCAACCTTTGATCCGTTTCCCACGCGCATCGTCACCTCGTTCTTCACTAGCTTCCGTTTATTCTGCAGCTCCTGTTTCGAGTTACAAATATGAGCAACCGAACCAGTATCAAATACCCAGGCACTACTACGAATACTAGTGAGATACACATCAATAACATGTATATCAGATATACCTTTCTTCTTGATGTTGCCGTTCTTCAAATCCGCCAAGTACTTTGGGCAATTCCGCTTCCAGTGACCTTCTCCCTTGCAGTAAAAGCACTCAGTATCAGGCTTGGGTCCAGCCTTGGTCCTCTTCGTCGGTATGGTAACTTTCTTACCACCCTTCTTGAAGTGTCCCTTCTGCTTAGACTTGCCTTTCTTGAATTTGGTGGTCTTATTGACCATCAACACTTGGTGCTCTTTCTTGATCTCCACTTCTGCAGATTTTAACATAGCAAATAGTTCTGGCAACTCTTTGTTCATGTTCTGCATGTTGTAGTTCATCACAAAGTTCTTGTAACTTGGTGGTAGTGATTGGAGGATGCGGTAAACTCCCAAAGTATTAGGAATCACTATACCCAAACTTTGAAGTTTATTTGCGTGCCCAGACATTTTAAGCACATGCTCACTGACGGAGCTGCCCTCTTCCATCTTGCAGTTAAAGAACTTTTCAGAAGCTTCATAACTTTCAATTGCCGCATGAGTCTCAAAGATTAATTTGAGATCCTCGACAATATCATATGGATCTGACTCTACAAACCTTTTCTCAAGCTGATTCTAAACCATACAAGATAGCACATGAACTATGGAGTAATCGATTCTTCCGAGTGAGGTAAACATTCTTTACTTCATCGGTAGCATCACCGCAGTGGTCACCTAGCGGTGCATCCAAAGACATAGGTCAAATTACCACCGTGAGGACAATCTCAAATTGCGGAACCAATCCGAAGTTGCTTCCATTGTTTTTCAACTTTTCTTTCTCTAGGAACGCATTAAAATTGATGGTAGGCTGCCATTGATCTACAACATATTTGCAATAGTTTAGACTAAGTTTATGACAAATTGAGTTCAAATTAATTAATGAAATTAAACTAGGTGAACTCCCACCAAAACAACATCCCTCACATTGTTTTAGTGATCACATCGAACCAAATCCACTACATCAACACCGATCATCACGAGAGTTGATATAGTTTTAATGGTAACAATCATCATGTTCATCATATCTACTATATGATTCATGCTTTACCTTTCAAGCATCCGTGTTCCCGAGGCCATGTCTCATACATGCTAGGCTCGTCAAGATCAAACCTTAGCTACCGATAAGCAAATCTGCTTGCTTACGTTGTATTCACCCATGAATCAAAGACACCCGATCATCACGTGGTGCTTCAAGCAAAGCTTTGGCAACGGTGCACTAAGGGTGAACACTTTAGAACTTGAAATTTATGTGCATGAGGGATCATCTTATAATGCTACCGCTGCTCTACTAAGCAATACAAGATGCATAAAGGATTAACATCACATGCAATTCATAATATGTGATATGATATGGCCTTTTCTTCTTTGTGCTTCCGATCTCCATCTTCAAGCACGAACATGATCTCCATCATCACCGCATAGCATCAAGGTCAATGACGCTTCTTCATGGTTGTCGCCCACCAGCTTCAACTATTACAACTATTTTGAATAGACAGGTCTTAATGTAAATTAAAGACAACCATATGGCTTCACGCCGTTGCCAACTTACAATAAGGAACATTGCATACATCAAATATAATCACAATCATGGCCATATCACATCATCAGACACCCCGCAAAACAAAGTTAGACGCTTCTACTTTCTTTGCATATTTTACGTGGTTTGGGGCTTTCAATAAGTGTCGCTCTAACCTACGAACAAGAACCACAACATTGATACTAGCATTGTTGATTACCCGTTGTAAATTGGATCTTTACTATGCTAGGAGAAACAGCACCATAAAGCCACTTATGCAATACGAGTTGCATGTCAAACGTGGAGCAAGTCTCATGAACGATGTCATGTAATGTTAGCCCGGGCCGCTTTATCCCAACATACCGCAAGATGCAAAGTACACAAAAAGCAATCTACAATAAAAGCATCAACGCCCACAATGACCATTGTGTTCTACTCTGCAACAGATCTACATATAGACACGGCTCGATACCATCGTAGGGGTTCGTGAGCATGGAAAACAAAAATTTTCTATCGCATACAAACAAACAAGCCAAGATCTATCTACTAGATTGCAGCAACGAGTCGATAGAGGAACTTACCTCAAGATTCCAAAGCGGTTAACGAGAGCAGATTCTCGTGGGTGATGTAGTCGCATTTCTTCCGATCTCAAGATCGTGAGACGATCCTTCCAGCGCCACGTTCCGCAGCGCTCCCGCAATGGTCACACGTTCGGTACGACGAAGACCTTCCTATCCCTTGTTCCAAAGAAAATGGAGGTTGTAGCACTCTCCTCGCGATTCCGAAAGACAACGGCGTGGTACCGAAGTAGAGGGAGATCCCGCAGGCTTCGCCTTAAGCCATGTAGTATGGTGGAGCTTATGAGAGAGGCTATTAGTGGTCTAGTAATTAGACACACCAATTAGAAGGCTCTAAACCAATTAGAAGGCTCTAAACCGGAGTTTAGGTCTAGGGTTTAGTTTAGAGGATAGGAACTAGTGTGTGCTAGGAGGGCGCCTCGCCTCCCTTTATAGGTGGGAGGGCCATGCCAAGGGAGGAGTGGAGTCCCTCCCAACTCGGCCTTGAGGTGGGCGCCGGCTTGGGAGGAGGAATCCTCCCCAACTCGGTTTCCACTTCTCCTCCTCTTTCCACTTTCCAAAACTTGCCGTTTGACTTTCAAACTAGCCGTTTGACTTTTCAATTTAGGATTTAAATAAACCCTTTATTTTGGACAGCGAGAACACTTAGTACATGATGCAATCATTCCAACTTACAATGACACATTCATGTACCCTTCCCCCTCCGGAGTGCCGACATTCCGGGACCTTCTAGAATGTTCTGATGAAAACACGGAACCATTCCCCAACTCCAAACGGACTTTCCTTATATGAATCTTATTCTCCGGACCATTCCGGATCTCCTCGTGATATCCCGGATCCCATCCGAGACTCAACAACATTCGTCTCTTTCTCATAATACCATAACTACTCAAACAACGTCAATCCTTAAGTGTGTCTCCTCACGGTTCGTGAATTATGCGACATGATCGAGACACTTCTCGAACAATAACCAATAGAGGAATCTGGAAATTCATATGGCTCTACATATTTCTACGATTACTTACGATCGAATGAACCACTTACATACGATACCAATTTCCCTTTGTCTCACGATATGTTACTTATCCGAGGTTATGATCGCGGTATCTCCGCATACCTAGTTCAACCTCACATCGATAAGTACTCTTTCTCGCTCCTGATATGTGATCCCTTGTGACCCAGTCACATGCTTGCAAGCTAATTGGATGACATTTCACCGAGAGGGCCCAGAGAATATCTATCCGTCATATGGATGGACAAATCCCACTCTTGATCCATGTGTTTCAACCAATACTTTCCAAACACTCAATACCACCTTTATAGCCACCCTGTTACGGTGTGGTGTTTGATGACATCAAAGCATCCATCCAGTAAAGGTGATATGCATGATCTCATGGTCGAAGGAATTAGGTTACTATGTATCAGAAAGCATATAGCAATTGAACTATTGAAATGACTTGATCTTTATGCTACGCTTATCTATAGGAGTATGTCCACCATATCATTCTCCTAACGATATGATCTTGTTGTTTGATAACATCTCAATGTTCATGATAGGGAAACCTCAATCATCAATCAACCAACAAGCTAGTGAAGTATAGAGGCTATACTAGGGACTTCAAATTAAGTTTACAAATCACACAAGTATTAATGGTTTCCTTGTTAATACTATTATAGCATGAATGTAAACATTTATCATAAACACAAAGATATATAATAATAACTACATTTATTATTGCCTCTAGGGCATATCTCCAACAAAGATTCCATCTTGCAACTGAGAAAACAAAGCCATTAAATCTGATTTAATGACTTTCTAAAATCTTTGATAAAACCTATTTGGGAAATAGCCTCAAACACCTCCTTTCGAGAAAAAAGGATTGTTACGATACCATTCTCTTCCTGAGATAATTGAGGAAATATCACGAGTGACTTATTTACTCGTTTAGGAAATTCTTGGTGCCGGTATCCCCAAAAGCTTCTTATAATATTCAGTAATAAAGACTTTTAGGTTTTCCTGAGCTACTATAGTCCCTTATCTTGCTCAAGTTGGAAGATCCTCTTATTTCTGCTTTCCATTCGCTAGTAAGATGAAAATATCTCGTTTTATTTCCACCTTCCTAGATATACTTAACATTTGCTCTTATTTCTGCTTTCCATTCGCTAATAAGATGAAAATATCTCGTATTATTCCCACCTTTCTAGATATGCTTAACATTTGCACATTGAGACCATTAGGTCTCCTCGTCATGCTTAAGTATTACAAGTTTAGCATGTACCTCCTTTTTAGTGGCCCTTTTGGATGCACTAGGTGGTGCTGATTCCTCTTTCAAGTCAAGTTCATTTATATTACATGAGTTTGTAAATGTCTACGATTAGATGTTTAAAAAATAATGATGATTTTTTAGGTGTACTAACAATTTACTGTATTTGATCTCTTTAAGTGAGTTTTAAATAAGATATAAGAAGTGGTTGTTGTATGTTTTATTTTTCCAGCACCCACAAGTCTACAATTTCCGTTCCACACAAAAAAAGCATATGTAATATCTGGAAAAATCTTCATTACAAAAGCAGGATTATATTGCTCACAAGAGACTCCGAGAGAAAAGAGACATTCTGGCTGGGTAAATCATGGTCACGTGCAGGTCTTAGCAGGTTTTCCAAAAAAATGACCCGCTGTAAGAAAAGAAATTCTGCTCGCATCAGGCTGCATGTCTGCATCGATTGTAGGTTCTCTAGAGAACCCGCCTAGCTTTCAGGACATTCACGCGCGCATAACAGTGCTCTGATTGAATGCACACAGTCAAAATCCAGTGCAGGACGACCGTCGGATTGTTCCCCGCCACATTCGATGACTAAATTTAAAACTGCCGCATTATAGTAGTAGAAAAAATCACTTTGGGCTCGGGTTACAAGAAGCCCTTTATCTTTTAAAATTTGAAAACATGATTTCAAAGTTACAAAAAAATCTAAAAAAAGTCTAGACATAGAAAAGGATGTACTTTTACCAACACAATATAGTCTCAACCCAAAATACCTTTTATTGTGGGTTTAACACAAATGACAAAATCTGACTGAATTTGGTGATTTGAAATTTTGCACTATTCACTACTTTGGATGCCAGATTTTGACATTTTTGTGCAGGCCAAAATACGACATATTTTGAGTTGAGATTTTTTCTGATTGGTAGATTACATTACTTCTTTACGTCTAGAATTTTTTATGAGAATCTTTTGGAACTTCATAATACAATTTTTATAAAAAAGGGCTCCATGTCATCAGCTCTCCAAACGTCTAGGTCTTGCTATATAGTAGATAAATGGTGTCCTAGTCTCAATGCTTCGACTACAGTAGAAAAGGAATTTCTCATGAGTCGAGCTTTGCTTTTGTGTTTAGCATTGTCGTGGATTTTCGTAACCTTTGACCAACCAATTTTGCCTATGTTAGTATTTACTCTTGAATCTTGATCCTCCTCCTATTATTTAAGAATTCATACTCTCTTTGATCAAAATAGCTTGTCGCGGTTTTAGGCATATATTGTCTAAAATCTATCTAGATTTAATAAACATGCAACAAGTAATTTCTATAAGGAGTAGCTAATTTATAAAAATAATGAAAACAAAAACTATGTCCCAAAAATAGATGTCAGAGGTGACTAGATACATCTGAATTTAGCAAGTCCATTAATTTCAACTGAAAAGAGTAGTACATCGAAACACGTATATACGAGAATCTAGATAAATTTGTGATATTTTTTACCGAACACGATGAGTATATTATGTCATATCATATCACAATTTGCTTACAATAAACTGAGTGAACATACGGCTTCACATTTTCTGCCGTGTTCTCCTTTTATTACAGGTACATTGTTTAATCAAAATCAAACTTTGTAAAATTTGACCACTATTTAAAAAAAATATATAAACAAGTGCATTTAAAATGTATAGCATATTATAAATTATATTTTTATCTTATACACATTTTGTACTTCTATTATAAATATTATATATACATATACTCCTTATAGAAGTACATAATATAGAGTACTCTCCTCCTGTTCATATTAATAGTTTCAACATTATCTCAACTCAAACATGTTAAAGTCAGATACTGTCTCCGTTCAAAATATAAGATTCATTTTTTTCACAAACCTATATTTTAAAACAAAGGGAGTAATTATTATGAAGTGGCCAACGCTATCAAACACACGCCTATATGTATCCACTTCGCGGCCGCCACTTCGCTCACAGTTCTTTTTCCTCTGGTATATCGCGCTGGCCCACCGGCCTCTAAATGTCCCGGCTCCGCCGCGCCCTAACCTCCCTCCACCGCGCCTCCGTCGGCGGCGCGGTCTTCTCCTCGAAATTCTCTACTCTCCGCAGTAGAGGCACCACCGCCACCTCTAATGCGATCGTTAGCCTCGTCACCGCGGCAAGCGCCGGCGGTGGCGGGAGCAGCAGCCTGGAGGCCGACCTCGATCGCCTCGATCCGCCCCTCTCCGACACCGTCGTGTCGGACACCCTCCGCGCGCTCACGGAGCGCGGCGTGCCCGCGTGCCGCTTCTTTGCCTGGCTCTCCCGTCACAGGGGCATCTCCCCGACCGCCCGCGACCACAACCTGCTCGTCGAGAACACCGGCAGGCTGGCCGACTACCCCGCCATGGCCCGCGCCCTCGCGCGCTTCTCGGAGAAGCGCCTCTCCCTGACCGAGCAGGCTTTCGGCTTCCTGGATCCGCCAGGGAGGTCGTCCTCCTCTGGGAACAGCGTGGACGACATGGCGAGGGCGACTCTGAGGACTTTGGACGGTGCCGGCGGTCCCTGCCGCGCGTCCGGCGTGTTCTCTGTGGTCAAGGCGTTAGCATCTATCGGCGAGTTCGACGCGGCCATGTGGGTGATAGAGGAGACAGCGAGGAGGGCAAGTTATTACAACGTCCTCATGGCTGCCAAGTGCAAGGCCGGCGACTTCCAGGGCGCCCGCCAGCTGCTCGACGAAATGAGGAAGGGAAGCTGCGACCCGAATGCCAATTCCTGGAACTATCTCCTCGGTTGCCTGCTCAAGAAGGGAAGGGCCACGGAAGCATGTGACCTCGTTGAGGCCATGGAAAGGTCTGAAACCGACGACATCCCGAACTCACTGACTTACGAGATCCTCGCATACCACGCCTGTAAAGCAGGAAAAATGGATTCAGCGAGGCAGATTCTCGAACAGATGTTCTTGGAAAAGCTGACGCCAAGGATTACAATTCACACTGCCTTCGTCAAATGTTACTTCTATACCGGGAGAACGGAAGATGCTTGCAAGTATGTCAGGGTTATGAGCACCAGGGACAAGCACTCTGTGAACAGGAACTACAGCCTGCTCGCCAAGCTGTTCCGCAAGTCAGGGAAGATCGTCGAGGCAGGAAGGGTCTTGTATGAGTTGATGGAGAAGGGCCTCAGGCCAGACCATTCTGCTTATGTTAGAGTAGCAAAAGATTTGCATAAGATGGGCAGGGGAGATCTGGCTGCGGAATTGAAGACCTTGTATCAGAGGTTTATTGTACAGCCAGTTTTGGAACGCTGATTTCTTTTGTTAATCTGTCGAGGCATTTGGATGGGTGAAACTTGCTTGTCCATGGACGACATCTGCCTTCGGTGCCCTTCACTCATGACTCATCTCTGTCCCATGTGCGAGTCGATGAGCTTTGCAAAACTGGCAGGTGCCAATCAGAAGGAGATGTCTCCTGGATTCATGATCATCTCTCCGAACAAGCCAAATATCGAGAAATGAGGCATAAATGAGTTGCCACGCATGTCCCTGTGAACTTGATCAAACGGATGTTTTTCTAACATCTGTCTCCTATGTCATTGGCTGGATGAAAATGAGGTCATTTGTTTCTGAAATGTAAGGAGGTTAAGCTGGTGTGGCAAGCGATGAACCTAATGATGGGAAGAGAACAGTTAGCTGCATGTTCTAGGGTGGTGGTTGTGATGGATGAGTTGTGGAAGCTCCCTGAAGAAAAAGGATAAAAATAGCGTGCCGTGTGGTGGATAGGGATGTAAGCGGCACGCCATTTAATCCCGCATAATACCATTTATCAATACTCTCGTTCAATGATTTTTTTTTAAGAAATGAACTAACGAGTTGAATAAACGGGACTTGTGGCCGCTGTTTAGCTGCCATTTACATCACTGGTGGATGTGATGGAGCTCAATAGAGTGCTGGAAGGGGAGAGACCCCTGGAAGCAGCTGACAATGCACATCGCACGCTGTGTTCTGCCGCAGAGTTTTTAAATGGACAAGCAGGATCACAGGGAGAATTGTGGAGAATTGGCGACCATCAACGACAGACGTCCTTAAAATTCAGTGTGGACAGGGCTTTCATTGCGGGACAAACGCACAGGGGGGATGGGTGTGGTTGCCCGAATCACCAGGGCATGGTCATTGCTGCTTGGGCCGGACAACAAGAGCTGAATTGCGACGAGTGGAGGAGGCGATCAGTTTGGCCACAACATTAGGTGCTATTCGAAATGAAATGGAAGCTGATGCTCAAACTAGTTAACGTTGAACCACCTTAGACCTGGTTTCTCCCGGAGGCTTCCATCATTGATGAACTGAAGATTCAGTGCAAGACGTGATTTCCGTCATGTGAGATGAAATGTCAAGGAAAGCTAATAACGTCGCGCATGAGCTTGCTCAAATCGGCTATGAATGTGTAAACAATATTCCATTGAGTATGATATACTAGCTTCTTTGGCTGAAACTGTGTCGGACGATATGTACATGCTTATTTTGTAATAAAGCTTTAGCTTTACCCTGCGGAAAACATCTTGGTTTGCTGCTCAAGTAATTGTCTGTACCTTTGGGCAACATAAACATCATCTCCTTTCCTGCCTCGTCATCGTCCTGATCTATCTTCTACAAATGTAATCATACATTTTTATTTTATACAACATTGAACCCTAATTTAATTAGGAGAAGAATTAACCCTTTTCTTTACTTGTGGGTTTAATAGAAATGCCATGTCTAGGGCATTCAAACCCATTTAATTTGGACATTGTACATAGGGTTCAAATTAGTTGTCACATGTTCACTGAATCTAGAGAGTTTAGGTAACATTTTATCAAAATCTGGGACAATCAATTTGGGTCGAAGGATACTTCCACTTCGTGTATATTAAAAATAGCTGTAATGATATCAAATTTATCATTTTCTAGAGCACCAGTTTTTTACTTTTATTAAGACAAACAGAAAACAGACAATAAAGCAGGAAAAAGTTCCAAATAAACATGAACAATATCATACAAGCACACCAGAGGTGGTAAGCTGCAGCGTCTCAATCCAGAAGCTTCAGAACAAATGAATACTTGTAGAGAGCATAATTTGAAGTTGTCCTGGTTATCCATATAATCAGTACTGTGATTCAATCTACATCATGTGGCTAATTACATGGTGCCGTTCACATTACCAAGGACATAGTGTTTTGAACTTAGCTCATCAATTTCAGAATATCACTCTCTTCACTACCTCATCCTTACCAAAAATCTACATATTATCTAAATTTACAAGAACACGCAACAAGTTATTTTTACAATGATTTAGTACCCAGTCCTTAGAGAACACCACCAACTACAACCATAGCAGATAACTGCCTCCTAACATCCAGATATACACATTCCCTGCTAACTGAGAACCACCCAGGATCAATTGAACGACAGACGCACACAATCTGGCTGACGATTCAAAATTTGCATAGTGCCAGCTTCATACACTCGTATTCTGATTGTTGCCAGCAAGGATGAGAGAAATCTCCAAACCTCTGCTGAAAGCCTGGTTAAACAGTAGTCGCGTCTGGAAGGTGGAAATGAAGGGAAACCACGAACAGATGGCTATGGGTACAAAGATGATCATTCCCATGCCAGCATCATACAGTCGAGCCAGAGAGCGCACTGTTTTCCACAAACCTAGCCTCTTCACTACAGGCTTCCACGCCACAGCGATCTGTATAAGCAAAAATAGGATTCATAGTAATTAGCAAGAAACTGTTCTACTTGTAAACCTGGAAGTTGACGATGTTCAAAACAGTTGAATGGTACTACTAAGGATTGTTGACTCAAAAGAAAACTAACAGTGAACAAACGAACACAAACAATGTTTCCTTATTTTGCAAAGGCAAATCCACATGAAAGACATAATATAAACCCTGTGTTAACATTCTATAAATCTTTTTAGTTGCTATGCAACATTAGTAGTATATCATTATCAAGTTTAATTTGTATAATAACCAACTATTCAGATCAACATCATGCACCAAAGTTTCCACAGAAAACTCACCGAAAGAATTCCCCATCCAGTAGGAACATATGCCAGAATGGAAGCAAGTACATCTGTAAAACTAAGTCTTGTAGACACAATTGCCACAATTAAACCAGCCAAAACCATTAACAGGGCAATACTTTTGACAAGACGCAGCAGTAGTTGGAAATGAACCATGGCCTTGGGGTTTAAACTAAATACCTGCATATCAATACAGCAAGTACACAAGTGAACAACTCAAGCAGTAGAAAACCAAGATGACTTAGTTAATATCACATCATGAATCCACATACCATTAGGAGGATAAAAAGCCCTCCAAGCACAGCCCAGGATACCCAATATACCTGCAGTGCCAAGCAACGATATTTACAATTCCTGATAAAGTAAGCCAAGACACACATGCAATTGATTCAGTAGGGCTCTCCCCTACGGTTCTCCACAAAAGAAAACAAGTAACTGATGACCACATCCCAAAATCTAATAATATATAAATTAAATAATTTCTAATGGCCAACAGGCTAACACTACAATTAACTACAGGAAAAAAGACTCATAGGTTAGCTTTGACTGTACATATCAGAAAAAAAATTAGTGTAACAAAGAAAAGATCCTGTTCAAGGTAATAATAATATAACCAGACATGGCATTATGATGTTTTCAGGCCGTTAATAAAACCAAAAAAGCGAAAGAATGCCAAAACTTAACTTCCCCAACCAAGATCAATTTTAAGTTGTGTTGGTATTTGAATGTGTGTTCGTCCACGTGTTTTTCAGTAATTTTGGATTCACGATTAGGTTAAGATATGCAAAATAAAAAATGTATGAAAAAAGTACAACTGGAATATCAACAGCATATAAAAATAGTCTGTCTTGGAAAGAGTTTTTTACTTTGGAACACCAAATTTCACATTCTATTGTCAGTTTATCGCTAAATGTCATGTAAACAATCAGATGAGTGCTGAAACATTAAACATACCAATAATGATGTACTTGGTTCGCTGGCATCCATATGGTAAACAACTCCATACTGGAAAATGAAAAATCTTAAACTAAGTATGGTCTCCAGTATCCTCCCACGGAAGGTTTGGATATGTCCCTGACAAAAAATGTGTGGAAAAATGATTAATAATCAACACAATCTTGCCTTCATTCAACCGTGCTTTATTAAAAGAAAACAAATGCGAAAAAGAGCACTAGCATTGAGGCAGTTCAAGTACAGTCCGAGAAAGCGCCAAACAGAGCAGGATAAACAAAGGCATAATTTGACATAGTATTAAACAAGTCGAAGATAAAGTGAGATTATTAAGGCTAGAAGAGCGGACTACTGAAACATCTATGCATGAAACTACGAACTCAAAAGCATAAGCCTCATGGCTCTTAGATTGAGTCTTATTCAAAGAAAATGAACGTGAAAGAGAGCACCAGTAAGGATAAACAAGGCAGAATTTTACATAATAGCAACGAAGCTGAAAAACAAAGGGGAACTTACTAAGGACTAGAATTGCAGGCTACAACATCTATGTAAGAATTCAAAAGCGTAAATTAAAGGTTTCACATCACATGACAATAGGTTCTCATTAAGCCTGTGGAAACCCGGTTTGAATGGTTTGGCCGGTTTTGGTTAGTTCAAATTTTTGTACTAGTTTCAAAGTTTGGATTTCATTTGTGAAGAATAATAAATTGGGATGTAACTGGCTGGTTTGGCCAGTTTCATTTTTTGCACACCCTTAGTTCTCATGATATCATCAGGCTGCTACAGGATAATAGGGTATTTGTCACTGTATGCTTATCAAGTTACAGTCTACACAATCTTGTAATTAAAATAAGATTCAGGTCTTGACATAATAACACAGCAGACAGATGACATAACAGATCATTTGAGACTTTAGAGGTTATAATCAAATACAGGTATAGCATTCAGTTACCAGTTCTTCATCCCACCAGGCTTCCCAGCTTTCTTCTCCTTTAACCCCAATACCACCCCGGTAAAATAGCCAGTTTGTCCAGTCTCTGAAATCCTCAACAACCCTAAAAGAGAAAGGTGCAGGCAGAGTTTATCTTTATCCTGACAGTTAAAATGATTGGCGAGAGTAAAATATAAAGAGAATGCTTAGTGGCTCACTTCTGCCATTCAAATCCAGATGGGTTGAAAATGTAAGGAGCAAAAAGCCAAGAAAGTGCCATAAACCAGCTACTTATGGAAAGTAAAATATAGCCAATTGCACCACCATCGTTAAACCCATAAGCTAGGAAGATCACCAACAAGAGTGCAACCTCCAACCTATAAAAACGAGCAAGCATAGTTGGCCTGGATAATACTGAAATTGCACATATAATCTTGAAAGTAACGTCAAGCGACAACACACCCTTTCACGAAATGGCTTCTGGAATAAAGACGGTAATTCTCAGCAAACTTAATATGTCGTACCACAAAACCCCTACCAGTTGCTCTATACTGGTAATAAGAAAAATATAGGATTAGTATTAGTGCAAAATTCTCAACAGCAAAAGAATTGTACAGAGAAATTAAATAAATGACAAACATTACTTTGAGAAAGGCCTTACCTTTGCGCCCCCATGTAGTATTGTGCGACCGAAGTAATGTGTCCTTGTTCCAAGAGAGAAAGTGAAAAATACAGAGCATAGTTGGAACTGCATTGTAATGAAGTTGACAAAAGCCTGCAGCCACATTCAGATGTAAGGATACAATCGTTGCTGGTGTCCAGGTAAAACTTTACAAAGAAGAGTGGCAATTAGTGCACCAAGCTAACAAATAGCGCAAAGATTCCACAAAACACTAGAAATATAAGCTCATCACGACTAGTGATGCTAGATTTAAATCAAAAGGAATATAACTTAATGTACAGTCATGGTGCTCTCTATATAACAGTTCCTTTTACTTCTTAAAGAAAATACTCTTTCAGACTAAATACGGCAATAAACCAACCATAAATACTACTCCCTCCGTCCAGAAATAACTGACTTGAGTTTGTCTAGATTCGAATGTATCTAGACGCATTTTAGTATATAGATATATCCGAATCTAGACAAACCCAAGTCAGTTATTCCTGGACAGAGGGAGTAGTACATAAGTTCTTAGGTTAAGCCAGAAGTCCAAATGTCTGCAAGGGAAAGGAAAATACCGTCAAGACACCTGCTTCCAGGATGAGACCTAGAATCATGGGAATAGCAGTAAACACACCAATCTGGAATAGAAATTGTGTGTTCAGAGCCACAGTCAGGGATTTATTCTGCAATATATCCGCCCTATTTTGAATTGATTCTCCAACACCAGATAAAGCCTAAACATAAATAACATAAAAGACGTGTCAGGAAAAAGGTGATGTAAATAAAATGATAAAAAAGAAGTGAAGAATCTCTAGATGCAAAGTAAGAAATTTCAACATAAGAGAAGCTTACAGACCACTAATGAAGTGCAAACATGTTGCCTGACACGAAAACAATGACATAATGAAAATGTAATTCTTTTAGGACAGTGGACAAATGGAGCTCAGGCATTTTTGAAAAATTCAAAAACAGCATTTCGAAGATTCAAAAAAATCTAAAACAATACCTAGACGTAGATAATCTTGTGCTTTACCAACATGCAAAATCTCAACTCAAAGTACCTAATATTGGGGCCTACACAAAAATGACAATCTGCCACCAAAGTAGTGAATAGAGCAAAATTTTGAACCCTTTCAAATCTGTCAGATTTTGTCATTTTCGTGTAGCCCCAAATATAAGGTATTTCGAGTTGTGATTATGCACGTTGGTAAAGCACAACATCGTTTACATCTTGGATTTCTTTCAGATTTTTTGAAACCTTAAAATATTGTTTCAAATTTTGGAAAAAAGGGCTCCAGGAGCTCAGGCTCCATTTGGGGTTTCCACTCGATACAGTCTTCAAGATGGTATTTTGACTATCAATTTCAGTGCAAACATGTTGCGTCACACGAAAATAATTATATACAATAGCGTCAAAGCCTTTTTCCCAAGCAAGTTTGTGGCACATGGATTGATGATTTCCATAGTCCTATGAAGAGCCAAAATCTCTAAGAACATTCCAATCCCTGAGTCCCTTTTTACCGCCTCCGTCCAAGTCAACTTTGGTTTATAATATGAAATCCATACCCTTTAGAATACCCAACTACTACCTCTGTCCCAAAGCTTAAGGCTTATATTTTTTTTCCAAAAGTCAAACTACGAAAAGTTTGACCAAGTTTTTAGAGAAAAATATTAATATTTATAATATGAAATCCATACACTTTGATGCATCATGAAACATATTTTCACATGATATCTATATAATATCATAGTTCTTGATAGTTTTTTCTAAAAGTTTGGTCAAACTTTCCGTAGCTTGACTTTTCAAAAAAAAAAAAGTCTTAAGCTTTGGGCAGTATTATCTAGTGCTTCTGGAGGCCTCTGCTGGATACACCCAAACCTTCTTGTCGATCCGTGCCACCCCTACCCTATCACGTATTACCCCGTTCCTAATTTGGTCCTTTCTTGAATGGCTACACATCCACTATAGCATGCACATCTCCACAACACTCTTTTGTTGGATGGTGTTGTCTTTTAGTGGCCCAACAATCTGCTTCATATAGCATCGCAGGTCTAATTGAACTTACGATCTAGCGTTTGTGGGACCTTCTTGTCACATAGAATGTCAGATGCTTGCCACCACTTCATCCATCCTGCCTTGATCCTATGGCAAGCATCCACATCGATATCACCGTTGCTTTGCAACATTGATTCCAAGTATCGGAAGGTGTCCTTGGGCACTATTTGTCCATCTAAACTAAACTCTCCGCCTTCGCACCCAAAACCACTAAAGTCATGTCTCATATACTCGCTCTTTGTCCTACTAAGTCTAACCCCCTTGGATTCCATAGTCTGCCTCCATAATTCTAACTTCTATTTATGCCAACCCTGGTTTCATCTACTTGCACCACATCATCAGCAAAGAGCATACACCAAGGAATATCTCCTTGTATATCCTTCGTGACCTCCTCCATCAGTCATCACTAACGAAAAATAATTATATAGTACAGTATTATAAAATGATATTCCATGATAAATCTAGTGATATCAGTTTGTTGTTTTGTATGTTAATAGCATAGCACTGATACATTTCATAAATATTAAAAAATCTGCCATGGAGTCATCAGGAAGCAAGGTTTGACAATTACATACTCCCTCCGTCCTAAAATAGATGTCTTAGATTTATCAAAATTTGGATGAATCTAGACACTATTTAATATATAGATTCATCTAAATTTTGTGAAATCTGAGACATCTATTTTGGGACGGAGGAAGTACAAGTGTTTTGACATGATACAAAATGGCTTGTTTGAGATTCTGGAACAAAGATCATACAGTAAAAGGTAGATGAACGGATATTCAATCTTACCAGATAAGTTTTTCCATAGAGAAATATGTACACAGTCAGTACAGTTAGCTGCAAAAGAATAAATGAATAAATATCAGAACCTCAGAGGTCGAAAGACAAAAAATGCTGGCAATATTTACATTTTATAAATAGCTAGTGTTATCAATGCCATTTTCAACAATATAAATCCTGCAGAGATAGGTATGGCTCGTAATGCACAGACTGCAGAACATCAGTTTGCACATGAGAGAAGTATTAGGTTTAAACTAATGATAACATTTGAATGAAAATTTGTGTTTACCAGGAACGATTATAGATAAAAGCTTCACACAATGTGAATAAATATTATAGGATCGTGCCGAGCATTGTGGAAACGAACACAAGATCAGCAGAAATGAAATTATGAAGCTTGATGAGAGATGAAATACCACTAGCAACTGCCATGATCTCCCTTGGTTCGTAGATAACGTTTTGGACATGGACACGATGTCCAAGATGCAAACATGAACAGTACGAGTCATACGTATACACTAGTAAAAAAATATTGATTGTGATATTATAATATGTTACGTATTACAAATATGACAGTACGAGTCTCACAAAATGACAGACCCAGTGCTAGAAGCTCCCACACCGGGTGGAGTCTGGGGAAGGATTACAGAGGCAAGCCTTACCCCTGCACAGTGCAATGCAGAGAGGCTGTGTCGAACCCAGGACCTCTGGGCACAAGTGGGGAGTACTTGTGCCACTGCGCCAGTCCTGTCCTTCAGTACGAGTCTCACACGATTAACTAAATAATTTTCCAAATTATAGGAGTCAAAATTAGTTTGACTCAACGCATTTAGAACATCATCTATTTACGAACAGGGTAGTAGAAACAGTGCTGGCAGAATAAATGTAACATAGAGTATCAGGAAACAGAATTACCATAGTACAGAAGTAGAACCCAATAGTTGTCACATAGAATGATAACATCCTGAAGAAGTCAAAGAGCTGTCCAAGTCTGTATATATCTCGGCTAAGGACTTGTTCACCGTTTCCTCCAGCAACTTTTCCTTCAAATAGTGCAATCTGGTTAAGCCCAACGTCTCTTCCTTTCCCAACCTACAGAATGATGTCAAACATCAATACAATGTATAAAAGATAGCCAAGAAGAGTTAGAATGGCAGTTCCCGCTCCTTGAGCGGTACCAAATAAATGATTACTCGAATCAGGGTTTTGGGCATAAAGATTCCACTGACCCGTCAAAAGGGGTCCCAGTGCAACTCACTGTATGCCAGCTCAGTATGTTTAAGCATTTGATTCATCACACTAATGAATTACTCTTAAATATAATTCAGTGGCACATATGAAAGACTGCACGTGTATGCAACAAATCCATTTTCAGCTGGACTAGTATTTTCATTAGGTCTCTCATTGACCATCAAGGTTAACTAACAGTGTGATACCGGCACACACAAGAAAGTTTTAGCCAGTAAATCTGTGATGCAATTTTAGATTAGCCAACTATAAGGCATTCAGATAACACACAATAAGAAAGAGGCTTAAATCATATTGGCAGCTCAAAAGTGGAATACCTCAAAGGACTCTAGTTATTGGATTATAAAACTATTTGAAGTTGTGTGCAATTATGCATATATCTGAGAATACAAAGGCCAACAATCAACAACATTCATCAATATACATGAAACACTTGTGTTGCTTACTTCCCTGATAATACTGGGAGTGTTAACTAGTAATGAATGACTTAGTTTAAGAGTTCATACTCTCCAATTTTAGCTGAAACTATAATGTAGTCTCATAGTCTACATCCAATGACTTTTAGGCCACCTGTAGCACAGTTTTGTCCAACATACAGAAACAGATGCTGTGACTAAGAAAATACTAGCTTGTCGAGAAACCTCCGTAGACAACTAACAACCTTAAATGTTTTCATTGAATGAAATAACTAGAGATCAGCAGGTGCAACAGTAGAATAAATATGGTTGAAGAAAAACTAGACCTGAATATACTCATGATGAGTTATGTTCCCTTGACGCAACGTAGAGTTAAACCCTGCAATTCATGGATGGTGCATCAGTAAGAAGCTACAGCTCCATGAGTATAGTGTATTGAAAATCTTCTAGAAGGAAGAAGAAAACTGTTGAGCATATATGGAAAATCCTCAAACACCAACAATTGAACATATTGATGGCATTGTTAAAGAGACTAAAACATGAGAAAAAGATACCAACGTGGAATACAAATAAAACATGGTGTTTACAAATGTGGGGGGAACATGTTGCCAATAATATCTAGATTACAAAATGGACTTGTGACATATCATTATTTACTTAATACTCATTTCACCAAAATACCTTCCCATGAATAATCAGATTTTCAGCTACTAAAGCAAATTATGTCATCTGTTTTGCTACACAAACATGACAATTCAAGAGACTTCAAATAATTTCCAGACCAAAAAACAATTTATCATATCCAAATGTGTAGAACACATCAAAATATTCAATATTTATATCAAACAGTAACCAATTGGAATCAGAAGACAAATTACAGCTAGAGTAAAAATATTTATCAGGTGACCTTGCATACCATCATGTTCTTGACTTGGAAAATAGGTAGTAAAAGATACTAAACACATGCCTATTAGCTGGAGTCAAAGCAAAAGAAGGTATCTAGTTTTACCTGCAAATATATCCTCACTGATATTGATGATACGGGATGCCTTACTGATGCCCCCCCTTGTAATATGAAAAACTCTATCAAAAACATCTGGGTGACCATAGTGCATTCTCACTCTGCAGAAACAAAAAGATGTTAACAAGACGTAAATCTAGGATAGTCGTGTGATATAGAAAACTGCTATTATGTAAAAGCACTTACTTCAGTGGATTAGAAAGAACACGCTGTCCTAATGTCACAAAACTAGTTTCTTGACTCGACATAAATGATGCCAGGGAGGAAACACTACACAAGGGAAAAATGTTATTGACTGGGTTTACAGATGAACTGAAACCAAGAAAATACACAGCCAAAATGTACTGAAATAACACCTTCCCGTGAAGACATGTTCCCTAACACCAAGAATTGAAGGCTTGAACTTGCCATGATCTTGAGAGAACTCCTCAAGCAGGTTTCTCATCTTGAGTGCCTCTTCGAAATAGTTATCCTTCAATTGAAAAATCAACTTCAACTCAACAATGATGGTTCAAAACAGTTCATGCATTTTTGCAGAGGATCATTAGTCAAACCCTCAAACAGTGACAATATCAATAATGGAATGAACTTATGAGAAACTACTTAAATGTGTACACATCAGAGAAACTGAACACTGGGTAGTCAAGAAGCATCAAGTAAATACGTTTGGTTAGAAGAAATGCAAAACAGTTGCCTCCATGTAAAATGGTAGGTGCTGCACACAGATTCGTAAACGAGTACCTGATTCATATCAATAGTTTGTACAGCATTTCCACGAGTGAATATTACGGCATGATTTTGGTTTTCAGGTTTACCCTCCCCAAGCTTTGGATTGCCAGGCAACTTAACTGAATAAATTTCCTGCAACATATAATTTAAGTTAGTGATACTGAAACACATTGTCAAACAATAAACCATGTTTGAAGTTTATACTTAAAGATATTGACTTCCTTGAGCATGCAACGGTCAGGATACTATAGTGGTGCCAATATAAATAAGTTCATTGTCATCAAGTACAAGATATGAGAACTGCACTCAATGGAGCAGAACAATTTTCAGGAATTAACATAATGTAGCCATTGAAGGCGTGACAAACGAAAAGAACAGTTCAAACCCAAGATTACTTCTTAACAGTTAATACAGTGCTTCAGAAACTCGATAATAGCAATCGTGCATTAGACAAGGCATCCAAAACCAATTGCCACTAACCTTGTCTTTTCCATGGATGTCAGCTTTAACAAGCTTCGAGTAATACTCAGTGCTAGGCTTTCCATTCTTAATGCTCTCGACAACATCAATATAGGCAATTCTAAGAGCTTCGTTTCTGAGAAGGAAAGAAAAAATAGAGATAATGTACTGGTGTAGCCACACAAAAAGAAAGATTTAACCAGCCCAATCACTGATTCTACGAACAAGAGAAGCACTTATTTAGCATGAAAGAAGAGATAATTCGAAGGTATAAAAGTAAGAGTACCTTTGCATTAGAAGGGCTATATCAGCAGCTTCTTGTTTCCCTTCTCCTTTCTGTAATCCATAAATTTGGCAGGTAACAACGTACGTAAACTTCAAATCAGCCTGTGCACGTGCTTCAGGGGAGTACTCAAAATGTGTGTCAGCCAGACCAGCCATATCAAACGCAGATTCAAGGTCTAGCAACGAAAAACATCAGAAAAGGATATTACATGCACTTGGTTAAATATAGAATTTATGTGTCCCACAAGGAAGCTAGTAGAAATACCTTCAGAATGCATTCTCTCCAGATAACTTTGCAACATAAGGGCTTTTCTGTAATACATCATCCCACGAACTGCAAAGCAACAGTTACAAAATGGATACATACTAGGAAAAGTATTTCCAAAAGTAATGTACACATGGAGAAAATAAGTTTCAAATTGCAGCAAACCTGTTCGCGCTAAGGTCTGCCCACGGTAAGATGCCCAAAGTCGCAGTTCTAGTATGTCATTTGCACTGCTAAAAAGTTCAGACTCTGCTGCATTTTCATCCCTGTTGATGCGAGTAAGGAAGTTCTTCCACTCATCTGTATACAAAAGTTCACCACATAAGATTTGAACAAGGATAGTTAAGACAACACACATATTTCCATGTTAACAAAGAAAATGCACTCTCTTCTACTAGCTAGCACAAGACGAGAGAAGAAATCTAGTGCTACATCCAAATCCTGTACTACTGGATGCCCATGTATTCTCAGCCATCAGATGCAAATGGGACTCCATCCACCTGTGATAACTAGTGAAAAACACCCTGCACTTTCTAAGAATCAAGTAACATCCACAACACAGTCTGAAATACAGTATCTGTTTTTCTCACCCTCCCCCCTCTCCTCCCGTCACTCTTAATAATCCTGCGCCTTCCCAGCCAGCCAGCCCCTCCCTCTCTATTGAACTGCCCCCACCAGCTGTCACCTAGGAAGTTTGCGACCACTGGACGCTGCCACCTACTGCCCCCACCTCGGATCCATCTTCCCAACCACGGCTGCCAGCCGCAAAACATGCCCGACCACCCCAGATCTGTCAGCCATGACAACCGCATCTGCTGTAGCCTAAAGGTGTCCTCCAATGCTGCTTCGTGGGATTTGTATTTCACCACCCTATTCAAAGTAGTACATGTGTATACGGAGTGGAACGGTCTGATGAATGGAGTATGTCCTGTACATCTCTTTTGATTTGCGTATGTGTTGTGCAAGTAGTATCACATACATATTCTTGATAGTTTTTTGTTGTGCACAAATTCAATACTTCCATGTTTCTTTCATGTACTCTTACAATTAAAATTCTTTGGAAAATGTGTACTCCATATTTATCCAATGTACTACTTAGCTGAATACCAGGTGTGTCCATCCGATTCAATATTCAAAATTCAGATAACTAAGGATCGGAAGGGACAAAACCAAAATGTCACAGGCCTATTGCAGAATACATGAATAGAGCGGCAGTTTTAGGGGCTTTAGTAAAAAATGGCCAGGAAACTCCCCCAGCGACAAGTGTGTGATTGTATTCTGATCTAATGGTGTGGGTTGCTTGGGAATCTGGTAGTACATGATGCAGACATAGCACTAGATATCAACTCCACGAGATGGGAGCAGGACATTTCCTGGTTGGCTTAGTTCAGATGGTAGCACTCCAACAGGGAGGCCATGACAAATGGGTGTATATTATTCATTATTCAAGCTGATAAGGGAAACTAACAATTTTTTTAGAGCTTAACAAGTGGCACCAGATCGAATATACTTTGACTATGCATGCAACCATAGAACAGATCTCTTCAGATTTCAAAGGAACATGGTTCGAGGAAGGAAACAAGGGGCTCTCTCAAACCTATCCATCAGAAGCTGACCCCTTTTACATAACTGTTACTCCCTCCATGCACTAACGTTAAGACCTTTTAGATATTTCAAAGTGGACTAGATACACTCCAAAATGAATGAACTTACACACTAAAACACGTCTACATACATGTGTTTTAGAAAAAGGCTAGAATGTCTTACAATAGTGAACGGAGGGAGTAGTAAATTTCACCATGGAAAGAAAGAACAAACCTGGATATATCTTCTGAAGATAAAACAGTGTACTTATACCATCTTCATTTCTCTTCTGGAGTTCAGCGATACTATAAAGCACAGTCTCCGAGTAATATGGAGTGAACACGCTACAAATAAAGTGTCAAATATCAGAGGCCCATAAAGAAAATACAACTGAACCGGAAAAAAACTGAACGCCATGAGATGCTTACATGCCCTACAAATTATACCATTCTAGTATAAAAATTCTCAACCCAAGCTTCAGGCAAGTACATAATCCACAAAAAGAAAAATACTAAGGATTCAGTTCTAGTACTCCCTCCGTTTGGGATTATAGGTCACGCACGGTTAACTAGGTTGCCAATTTAATCAACAAAATATAAATAGAATAACACAAAAATTATACCATTAGAAACTTTAGATGCTATATTTTCTAATGGTATAAGTTTTATGATATATAACTTATATTTTATTAGTCAAATTAACAACCTAGGTATACGCGTAGAACCTATAATCCCAAACAGAGGGAGTATCGTTGTACTCCCTCCGATCCATATTACTTGTCACTGAAACAGATCTATCTAGTACTAAAACATGTCTAGATACATCCATTTCTGCGACAAGTAATATGGATCAGAGAGAGTACTGATTTTGTCTTTCCTCAATATATTTCACTGTCCAGGCCTCCGTCATCAAAACTTATTTTTTTGCCAAACATGCTGGCTAATACTATCAAGGTACATGTTTACGTAACTGAGTTGCAAACTGCTTGTTATACCAATTCATAGACCATTAGGTATCAGCAAAGCTGGCTAAGAAAAAGAGTCTTCCAACAGTCAAGTATCACCGAAACTGTAAGATACTCATATGTGTCATCACTCATCAGCAGGTTTCTAAGTATATCTGCCAAGATATTTCTGTCTCGATGGCCTACCAATACCCATTCCATGCATGATTTCAAAATTCAATGTCACACATAATTAGCCGATATGGCCAATATTTGGTCCATTGTTTGGACCGTCATGGACTAGTATGCAGATGCAGGAATTGTTGTAAACATATTAAGAACAAAATTAAAGATATATATAACTTCACTAAATATACCATAACAAGGCGTAATTTGGGTAAAGAAGCACATATAATGCACTTACTAACGACAATTATGGCACAATACTGGTGGGTGATTCAACTGAAAAGCGAGGTATGTATTGGAAATCATGGTATAAAATTTCCATCCTCGAGAGAAAAGATGGTATTGGCTTTAGAGATTTTGAATCTTTTAATGCTGCAATGTTGGGTAAACAAGCTTGGAGGTTATTAGAAAATCCTACAGGCCTCTGCACGAGAGTTCTAAAGGACTTTATTTTCCTACGGGTGATTTCTAGTCGACTAGCTGCCCAAAAGGTGCTTCAAGAACATGGAAGGCTATAATCTATGGTAGGGAAGTCGTCAAGAAAGGTTTGCTGCAAATGGTTAGAAATGGTGAGAAGACCCTTATTTGGCATGATAATTGGATTGCGGATACTCCAAGTATGGGACCGTTGGGAATGCTAGAGGATACTGGAGTATGGCGTGTTTGTGATCTGATTGATGAAGACACTGGGAATCGGAAGGTTAATGTGACAGATAAAACCTTTTTCAGCCCGGATGCTGCAGCAATCAAGGCAATCCCTCAACCAACAATTGGTGGTGAGGACATTTGGTCATGGCCGTTTGAAAAAACTGGCCTATATACCGTCAGGCCAGCATACCATTTGCTGGTGGAGAATATCAATACTGCTGATGAGGGCGCCTCATCTTCATCCGGGCAAACAGATGGGTGGTTAAAATTATGGAAGTTACAGGAAGTCTCTTCTTTAGCTTCTCCATTGCATATACGATTACATTTAAAACAAAAGTATAGTACAAAGATTTTAGGTAAATTTTTGGAAACTTTTGTGACCATTTGCACATCGCACCATATTATAACAGAGGTGCTGTAATGATTTGAGATCATTACAAAGAAGCTCTAATCATACTTTGGTTGTTCTTGCTTACTCCCTCAATCCTCTAAAAGCTGTCATTTTGAGCATCGATCTTTAAAATACAAATTTGATCAGTAGTTTTTATTACCCCCTCTGTCCGGAAAATGATGTCGCATATTTGTCTACATTCGCATGTAGTGTATAAAACGTGTCTACATAGATATGAATCTAGACAAATATGCGACATCCTTTTTTGGATGAAGTACAACACATTTATATAATCCAAATAAAATGTACCCCCTCTGTCCCAATTTCTGTGGCACCCTCATATACCGAGCTTTAACTTTGACCATCAATTATAGACTGATAATAAACGAGTCATGAGCCTTAAAAATTCTATGGGTAAAAAATCAAATATGAATTCAATACTGTAGTATAAATTCTATGGCACATATCACACATTTCATCAGTCAAATGATAGTCAAACTTGAACCTCGAAGTGTGTGACATGAACTGACATGGCGGAATTATATAGTGAAGTACTATTCGAGACATATTCACGTGTTATTTTCAAGTATCCAACTAAGGGTGTGCAAAATCTGAATCCGGCCAAACTGGCCAGTGACACCTTAGTTCATTTTCCTTCACATATCCAAACTTTGGAGCTGGTACAAGAATTTGAACTAGCCGAAACCGGCCAAACCAGCCAAACCGTCTATGCACAGGCTTATATCCAACCAAAATATTTGTCAAAGAAATTAGTAGTCAAAATTTCAAAAGTTCAACTCTACCCTGATCCTAAAATAATGCTTTCACAGGACCAGAGGGAGTAATTTCAGATAGTATGCGCCAGCCTATTATATACATGGGACACGCCATAACAAATAGAAACTAACCTCATGTTTATCGCCTAAATAGTAGGACCTTGATATTCTTTCTAACTTTTTAAATTGCATGCAACAAAAAAACATTGGACATCTTCTCATTGAGTAGAGAAGCAGGTTTAGCAGAAAGAAGAGCTTGAGCCTGTGGGGTAAAAAAGACCAGTCTCTCACCACACAGCACACATACATAAAGCCTAATCTCACCACATGACTCTGATATTAATTCAACTGGAGCTACCAAAGCTATGGTTGGATGAGCTCTTGCTACAATCCAGAATAATGTTCACATGAACAGTGCCGCTACCCATAACACGAGTACTAGGAAACTGATAACTACCGCATGTGCTCAGTTCCTACAAACAAAGTACGGTACTGGTCAGTGGTCAGTGTCGAGTGAACATCAGTTTGTTCTTGCTTAATTATGGGAGCAGGAACATGGCAGACCCCTCGATTTCACCACAAGATTTGCATCAACTTGTGAAAAGTTTTTTATCTCGGTATATCATTTATCTTTTTTCAAATAAACATCCTACTGACAATGTAACCATAGAAAACATTGAAAATCAAAGGGGAATTGGTTTTAACCAGCTCACAGAAACAATCAATTGTTTCTTACTAAGTTATGGGAAAATTTGACAGCAAAACAAACCACATTCAAGTTTAAGAGGTGAAAGAGAAGTTGAAGCTGTTACTATGGTTAGAACATGCACCCAGTGGAATCAGGTGCAGTACTGATTGTAAAATAATATCAACAATTCCACAATTAATGGAACAAGCAGAAAAGAACCAAGTTAGCCTCACCTAAAGGAAAGCATTTCTGCAACAGGCCTTGCAAGAGGCATTCGCATGAACAGAGAGTTTGTGAAGAACTCCAGTCTGCGACAGGCTTCCAGATTTTTAGGAACATTAGCAGCTGATTCCTTGATGGTCAGAAGTGAATGCAGTCGTTTGATAAGGTCTTTCTGTATCTCATTACATCAAGATAGATTAAATAATAGTTAGAGAGATACAAAATAATAGGAAAATATAAACTCAACAAGGACAATAGGACAATACCAATCCAGGATCATTTGGCCACTTGAGATTACTGAAAAGGCGGCCTTCGGCTCTTGCTCTATTTATCTGATTCCAATCATCAATGTTGCCACTAACATTAATATGCAAAAGAAATTAGATATGGATGAATGATACATCAGCATACAGATCTGACTATAAGGATAGAGAGAACAGATTATAAACAAAATGGCAGACCTCATATCAACAGAAAGCACTTCGTGATGAACAACTTCATATAGGTCCTGAATGGCATTAACTGCCCCCTTCTTCATATCAGCAGACTCTGTTTCTTTCTGCAAAGCATTATTTAAATATCATATAAATTACAGTAGTCTAAACACCAAACACAGACTACATTTTAGGAGCTTGTGGATTACAATGTTTGAATCCTATGCTGGAAAAAATCCATATCATACTTGACTACTTTCACCAGTCTGTCACACCCCTTGAACAAAAGCAGACAATACCCCTAAACTTAACCCTGGCAATAGTAGTGATTTTTCCATGTGGAACTTGTGATGAGCAGCAAAACAACAATATAAGCGTTTTGGTTAGTAAGTTTGTGATTCTTATTTAGAGATTTCTTAGCAAGACAAACAAAAAAGGAACATGTGTATGGATGAACCACTTCCATTGGTAAAGTTAACACTCCTTAACAAACTCACATCCTGGGTCTAGTCCTAGATAGCAAGAGCACTGCAACAGACTTGCATTCACGAAAATAGAAGCACACTCCAGTTTATCATCCATCTGATAAATAATTAATTTATGTACGCATTCATAAATCATTAATAGCCTTTTTATGCATATGTCCAGATATAATAAATACACGCTATTAAGAAACTTCGCTAATATTTCGCTCTGAAGCCAATGCCATGAGCGGCCCAAATCGACATGCTACTTTTCTAAGCCATTGCTATATAAGTGACAACGAAAACTGGACATGTTGATTAGAATGTGCACAACATATTTTATAGGTACAAGGGAAATACGTCCAGAGCAGGCAGCCGCAGCAGCAGACCGAGCAGTTTCAACATAGCTTTTATAGTACCATGGATTTGGCTTGAATAGATAAGGATCTCGCTACAAAATACAAGGTTCCTAAAGAGAATCGGGTTCTAGCAAGTTGTACAGATTGGATTCCAGTCATGAGTAAGGTAATCTTGCAGCAAATATAGCCTACACACGTGTAAGTGAAAAGGCACGCATAAACCACAGTAGAGAATTGATGTGTTCAAACTAAATCATAACATATATACCAGTATTCCTGCTACAGCAACAAGCTTGGCAATGACATTAGGCAATTTGCTGAAATGAATATCACTCTGGATTTTCTTCTTTGAAATGCTTTCTCGAATACCACCAAAAATCCTTTGCACCCTGATAATTACAAATTTTGATCATAAATCTGTTGAACTATACAAGGTGGAAAGAGGCAGGACGAACATGAACGACATTATTCTAAAAAAACATTACCAGAGATGGCCTTCTTTATCTAGTATAGAGGTCAGGATATGATAAATGCTATGAAAGCACTCCTCGACAGCATATTGCATGTATTCGTCCTTTGAGATCCTTAGCCAGAGTTCATCTTGTGAGTCTTTGCAATCAACTGCTATATCTTTCGCCAAGAAAACCTGCAATAAAAGGGCAATTAATCACCAAAGAGACAGAAAAGATGTATCAAGTGGAAATATGCAAGGGAATACTTCTAAAAATAAACATAAATTTGACTTTTAACCTTGCTAGCAAGCAAAAAAAGAGGCCACTGCACAATTGGAAGACCACCTTTATTCTTGGGCATCAAGAGTAACTCGAGTTCGCTGCAAAAAAGCCAAAACATGAGGTACACTGTATCCAGCTATAGCTTCAACGAATTAATAACACAGTTTCAATTCTGCTTACGTGTTGTTGATATAATCCTCTTCCCGCAAATTCCTCACAATTTCATTCCAGAAAGGAGCGAATCTAGATGCATCAAACTTACTTAACTCTGCATCCTGGTAAATTGGTGTTTATCATGTCAACTTATTGAAACTAACAATAAAGAACTGAAAGAAAACAAGGTATATTTATAATTTAAGCACAAAGAGAACTTGTAATACTTGTTTAAGTCAATAATAGCAATACAGATGCAAAAAAAGATAAATATGAGCTCAAATAAATTATTGAGGAAGTATTATGACTCCAAATGCAAGGCAGGAATCGAAGAACAATGGTGACACCAAACATAGCTATGTAGCAAATTAGAACAGACAGGACAACCCAAATAAAATAACAACAGATATCTAGATGATCCTACAGATGGGCATCAAAGGAGGTGAGACCAAACTAAGCAGATATTCGCAGGAAATTGAGGAGGATTCGGACTTAGTAATGACTCAGAGGAGAGTAGAAGAAATGCCTAATTTAATTTCATCTTCTAATTGAAAATGATTGTTCTGCAAAATATATATCAAATATATTCATTTCGGGGAACCACACGTCTGAAGATCATGCTTAATCAAAGCAGCCAACAAGAGAAAACGTATAGCTGACAAAACAATAGTATCACTTTCATCATTTCATTCCATAGCAGACACTTTTTGTAACTTCAAGCACATACATGCACAAAAAATTGGAGTAGCTACAAGAAAGCTGAAACAATAAAGCAACTTCAGAACATATTGAAGTAAAAACAACATGCATCCAGGGCTCCACCTACAGAAAACTTAATTACTCCCTCCATTCCAGATTAATTGACACAGATTTGTAGTGTGTAGTATAGAGTAACAGGCTGTAAAGTACAGATACCAAAAGGACACATACCTGACCAGACGATAGCAGTTGTTTCCTGTATGATCATCAAAACCAGCTTAGGTGCATTGAAATGAAGTGTGAAAAATAAACTGTGAGAACATTGAAAACCTTTTTGGAACAGGTACATGAAGTTTATCCATGAATGCTTCAGGGAACTTCTCAAAGAATCTGTGAACTGCTTCAACAGACCTAATCTGAAAAAGAATTACAACCACCAGCCAGGATAAATCAACAGATAACCAAAACAACTCAATGTATCTGCCACCACTAGATAGAGCTAGAAAAGAAAATATCAAAGCATGAACCGCTGGTGGGCAACCGAATGTTAACACATCCAACCCAAACTGGAGTGTAATATAGTTTATATGTGAATTGTTCTACATAAACTACTTATGAGTTACATAAAAAGTGGGCCTTACATTAACTAGCTACAAAGTAATGAGAAGCCTCCAGACTTCTCGAGCTCAGTTGGCTAGCACAACAGTTTGTAGGATAGTCAACCACCCCTTATCTTCTATATTAACTTTGTGGGTTGTACTATTCCCCCCACACCTTCCCTTCTGTTTACTTACTACACAGTAATAAAACAAGAAAATTGCCCTCATAATAAACAACAAAAGAAAAAACAGCAAAGCAAATAGATCTTCCAGAAGCAACTTAGAAAACAATCGCACGACAACAGCATAAAGCTACAGTTTAAGAACTAACCTCTCCCAGGCGTTCACGTGCACCAAGGAGGAATCCAACAATAGCAGACATGATGGTGTAAAATACATGGATGTCCAAAAGATAAATCTGCACAAATATATTCTTCCTATAAATATGTGTTCATGCACACAAGAAACAGCTACCTGGAACAATAAGCCCAACAGAAACAAGAGCAGCAAGCAAGCTGATGAAATAAGCATAGGCACGTTTAGGCTCAGTTTGCGGGTGCTGAACTGTGTTGTGCTGCGCCACGATAAGCTAGAAGGGGAAAACAGGTTACTTACTGAGACCACTGGAGCCCACAAAAAAAGGATTGTGAAGGCATTATGGTTATCTGCAAACATTTCAACAACCAACATGAATAATTAAAAGCACAGCCTACAACTTCACTTTCATAATCATAAAAATTGTGTACAAGTTTTCTGTACTGAAGAACACAGCTTAGCGCATCTCAGTGGGATTATGTGATATCAGTGGAATAAAGTAGAGGCCAATTTCACAAAAGCCAGCTAGCAACATACAAGATTAACGAAAGAGATTTAAACTCAAAGGCACTAATACTTGAGAAGATGTACACTTCTCAAGAACAAATATTTCAACTATACAGTAGAAGGGGCTAAGAAGCTACAGTTGCTGCAGCAGAAGCTTCGTATTATGACAGTCACGGTATTTATCGTATTTCCTCAAAGAGAAAGACATGAGTGAACTATAAGGATCAAAAGGTACTAAAAAATGCGTGATGATAGAAAATGTGTATACATACTCTTTGAGAAAAAGTCATGCCACTGATACTGTAAGCCTTTGAAACTGGTAATCAGTCTTGTTGGTTCCACGAGAGGTTGAATCTGCATAAGAGAAGTCATTTTGAAATACAAATTGGTGCTGGTAAGTGGGAGAACAAAGGGAAAACACATAAACTAAACTTTCCTGGAGAAAATAGGTAAATGAAAATTTTGCAGCAAGAATAACAAGCCAGAAAGCCACATATCTGCACAGTAAATCAAGTTAGTTACGTGTGATTCCAACATGCCAGCAGAATCACAGAACTATGTTTCGAAGTTAGATCAGATTACTTGATGTAGTCTAGAGGCCTTTCATGCATGCCTCTTCCCACATAATTGTGCTCCTTCAACATAAGAAAATGTCATACACCCTTAGCAGAGATGTTGCATCACAAATATTTCTACAGAAAGGCAGCTTTTAGGAAGTTAAAAAGCCGTCAAAGGACAATACCTGATGCATCCACTGAATAAGGCGTACAAAAGACCAGCTGTAGCAAGCATTGGTAACACCACGGCAACAAGGAAAACTCATGAGCAGGCCGATGATTATCTGGACACCCGCATATGCACTTATTACAACAACATATATCTTGAAAAATGCAGACTGCGCTCCATCTTGAAGTGCCTTGCTGAGAAATGGTCAAACTATTATAACTTTTTCAGAAATGGTGTGAACACCATAGAGGGACATCTCGGATATGTGCTACCAGATAATAGGATCCTAAATATATCATTGGTCGATTAGAAGCAAATAATCGAGTTCTACATTATTCGCTCTGTGCAGGCATCCAAACTTACATATATAGGTAACAGATGACAAATGAAGCCATGGTAAACCAAAAGAATCGCCAGATCACTCTAGTAATGGCAGATCCACGAGATGTTGAATATGCACCGTACATCATTAGAATGTCCAAAACACCTTCCTCAAACAAAGGAAAACAAAAACAACAGAAGAAATTAATCAGCTACAAGGGACACTATGAAAACAATCAGACTAATGACTACAAAGAAAAGGTTTCTTAGTACTAACTCTCAATGAATTTCATTACGACATAGGTTGGGCCCAAGCTAAGAAGTTCCAATGCAGTATTTGTGTCAAAGCTACCATTGTTGAAAGCAATGATAGTAAGTCCCTGCATGCACATAAATAGAACCACGGGTATGATAAAAATGTTATAATGACAAATAAAAAGCACAAAATGATCCTCAAGGAAATATCATCAAAAACAAGAACAAGACAAAAAAAAGTTCTGCATATCTCCTACTGAGCACCAATCTTCAGAGAACCAGTTAGTGAAAAATACAGGTCGCTAACTCATAACCAGTGTGGATGAAAATGTAGCATATGAAGAGAATTCAGTACTATTATTGTGCTACCATTACAAAGTACTCCCTCTGTTTCATAATTCTTGTCATGGTTTTTATTCAAATTTGAACTAAAACCACGACAAGAATAATGGAACGGAGGGAGTAATATTCTGCAAAATATCCATATGGCTAAAACATTCTTCACTCTAGAACTGACTCAGCATCCTCGTTAAGCCACATCGCCTTTAAATATTAGCCTTTAAAGTGTCACATAGGGAAGAATTATTTTACAAGTGTCAAATAGGGAACAATATTTTAAAGTAGTGTCAAATAAGGAATTCTCTCATCATATATACCAAGAAGGCAAGAACAGACAGCTTTGAGAAAAGGTGGAAGTTTTCATGAAATAGTATGGGAACTTTTTACTGTGAATTAAATCATTCATCTCACCGGCAGCAAAGGACGATTTTATAGTTCTAATTCACATTAAATCAGGTCTAACCCTTATTACACCCCTTCAAAATACAAATCCCCAAGACACAAGCCTTTAATTAGTATATTCAATATTGTGCTTCTAGCACATCTTGATAAATTGAACAAATTTAAGATATCAGAACACAAAAGTAAAAAAAGAGAGAAGGTGGACATTTATGCTGCACCCAAAGCAGGATACCACAACCCTTGTAAAAAAAAATACCTGAAACATCATAATTAGGAACATCCAAAGGCGGTGAAAGCTGTGGTAAAGATGGAGAAAAGTTCTGTGTTCCACAAAAGAAGTCTTTCCATAATGATGGTTCCGATGGAGCAAACCCTGTAAAAGGACCATGTGAAACTTTTTATGAGAACTACAGACAATTCACATTATCAAACTATTTAACATAGATGGTGATGCGTAACTGGACTATGCTAGAAAGCCAAAAACATTAAGAAACTAAATTCGTTGATTCTAAGATTAGGGTATGTTTAGGCAAACTTAGTTAACCCAATTTGCCTGCTTTTCAGCTTCTTGGTTCATATGCTCTTAGGTGTTTGGTGTGTAGCTTGAAAAAATGTTTGGCAAATTTAGTGTTTGTATATTGATAAGTGATACAATATTCCATGGCACGTCTAGACCGTAAAATGGGAATATATTTCATAGCTCAACTATAGTGTCCAGTGGTGGAGTGGTCTGCAGTCAGTAACAAGTGATAAACTACAGAAACCCTTCTTGAGTGTCAGTTGCTTAAAAGTACAGAACATAGTGCAACTAAGTCAGGAAGGAAGATTAAACAGTATCCTTGCTCCTGACAGTCGAGGCGCAGATCACACTAACAAATTCATTTTGTTCCATCTACTGCAAGATCCATACAAAAACAAACCTCCTTCCTAGTAGGCTTCGAGAAAAATGGACTGTTCAGTTTCCACGGCCAACCCAATTGAAAACATTTCGAAGACCTGAAAGGGAGAAGCAACAATACATAAAAATAGCAACAGAACAACAAAATCAGAGAGCTCAGTTAATCCACCTACCAGAAAAACTCGTTGAAATCATCGTAGTTTCTCCATGCAGAATGTGCTGCCCGTCCATTGTTATTGTTGGCAGCTTCCTGCAGCAAAACCACTATTCAGTCAACCATCTAGGACCCAGCAAGTTAGACTAGCTAATCCAGCAGCACCACTTACAGCTGCAATGATTTCATATAGAGGTGAAATGACTTGGCCAAGAAATGATACACCATCATTAGAAATACAACTTTCAGCTGGTTCTGCGGTCTGTTTCCGCATATTTTCCTCTAGTTCCCTTGCTAGCTACAAAAACAGAATGAAACATGAATTTTTGATGACAAATATCGCATTTGGCATCATTAACAGGAGACGCTAAGAAACTCTAAGTACAGAATATGCTCATCATATTCACATGCAAGAAAGTGGTGAAATGAAGGCATGATCATGCACCTAAACAAGTACAACGGAGAACTTGGGTAGAATTCCTCTCGAACTTACATGATGGAAAATGTAGCATAAGCATTCTGGAAGAAACCGTATGTTGCCAGCCTCTCCCCAGATCAAGTAGTATAAACACACATATAGCAACTTTTTCTCTTTGGTCAACGATTCAGTGCTAAGGCAAAAAAAAAGATATCTCTTAGTAAAAAATAAGTCAACGATAAGGAAAGGAATACCCTGGTGCAGAATATAGAAAATCATTACTTATTCCAGACAGGACGTAGTGGCAAATAGTTGCACCATTTTATGTAGTTATCTAGGGACTTGGAGAACACGACATGTACAGCACCTTCGTCAATTTTCTAGCAACAAATGAAAATAATGTTAAGGATAGAGACATGCATAGTAACTTTAATCGACAAAATAATGAATGTTTTGGGTCAGCTGGATAAAAAACACATCTATATGTCTACCCATAACGATAAAGTAGAAGGATGTGCTGTGAATTTAATGTGAAGTCATATAGCATATCAATGGTGGAGCAAAAATGTTACAAATCCAATTAGTAGGTATTAAATTTTTAATTCTAGGGACTCCTGTCTATATATGAAGAGAGGAACCACATCATCTATTTAGTAAATCTGCAATTAAAAGCTAATCTAATGTAGTCACTCCTCTGCCCCCCTTTGTCAGTCATCCTTGGTTTATCCCTCAACCCATAGACCATAGTCCCCTATTACTGTGCCACATCTTTCTGGCAGTATTTTCCCAAAATGATCTAACGCTCAATAATCCCAATCCTATTATTTTTTGTTCATGAAAGATGAGTGTACTATTATCACTACAAATTATCATAACTTGAAACTAGTATCAAAATATACAGACAGCTGAAAACTATACAAGCACAGAATCTTAAAAGTTTAAAACATTTCAATAGTGAAGAAGTACATGGTAGCTAGTTCTCCCTTTTCACAGGTTGCAGGAGCACTAATTAGATTAGCACAATAATAAGAAAGAAAAGTTTGCACGAATGATAGCTCTGAGCCATTCAAACATTTACACACACTCAATCTCTTTTGATCGGTTACCTATGACGGGTTTGGGGTTAGTTTCCAAGTATCTATCTGAGAGTTAAGGTACTTCTCTTGGGTAGCCCATTTTCACTAGGTGTGCGAGACATTTCTCTCTTTTTAGTCTGGCTTGTTAAAAAAGTGGATTAGTCCAATCTGGCAGAAGTCTTTGAAGTCGCCATCTTCTTGATCATAAAGTGTTTCACGCATTCTAAAAGCACTCAGAAAATGTCTTTTCCTGATCAGGAAGACAAAAAGGCTAAGGAGAAAGTCAAAAACCTAAGCAAATGTACGGCAATCAAAAATAATTCCATGAAATACCAACTGAGCAAAGTGCAATGAGGAAAGAAGGAAACTATGTATATGTTGCTACCATAGAAGTGAGCTATGTAATATGAAAGGAACAGTTTTGTTTGTCACAGTACAGCAAAATAGAAGCATTGATCGGCCAAATAGAACTCTGTTTCAGAAGAAGGAGCATCAATAATGTACTAAAATCCCTAAATGGTTGTTAAGGGTGACAAGCTCCAATAATTTTGACTTGCACTTGCATTTAATATTTATAAGTACATCAATCAGACAAAAAATGATCATGGAAGAAGACTCATGGCTAACAGATACAATGAACACACATACCGGTTCATTCCCTGATAGTTTGCCCAATCGAGACTGCTCATTAGCCAAGAGGTGAACAATGTGCTCCCGTTGATTGCTCACATTGCCTTTCTGCAACCACGAGATAAAAAGGGGGTTCTCACACATTTCAGTAAAACCATCAACATTCCATAACATTGACATTCTAGAATTGATCAAAAACGCCCAGATAAGTTATAAGGTGTGATAAGCTTGAGATCATGATTACACTAGTAACTTTAATGGAAAGTGTAAGCAAAGATAGATCAGTGCAACAGGTGATCCATATGCTAACCTGAAAACCAAACACACAGTGCAAAAGGTCCAGCATATCTGAATTCCTAGCATCTGGAACTGAAATGGTAGCAGGAAGCCTCGGCAGATCCCTATGGTACTGCAAAGCTGATATCGCTGCCCTCACCTGAAATTGAAACAATGCTACAGGAATACGGCCACTGCCCGGTCGAAATAATAAACATAAAAGAAAATTCAGACCCTGAAAGATACCTCTGGAAAAGTGACAATTGCATTAGTTGTAGACAAGGCATCTAGAGGAATAATATTATAAGCTACAACATCTTCTGTCCTTGCCGCATCCTTTTGCATGACTTTTTTCATCTGAATAGAATAGAGCGCATTAGTATTTACACGAAATGTGGAAAAAATGTGTGATGTATGTCAAGTACATTAAGGTGGGAAAGTGAACGAATGCAGGCTCATAGTAATCACATCCTTACATTCAGTTAAACAATAGAACTTTATGTGCAAACAGCTCAATGTTGCTATTTGTCTCCAGTACAGTTCAGTTAGCAATTAACATAATGATGAAGTAAAGAACCTGCTAAACAATTGAGGTGTTTTTCATAACGCCTTATACATTCGGTAACACTTGAGGCTAAATTTTAGGTTCTTGACACCATTGTTTAAGATCGAGAGAACTCATTATTGTGTTTTCTATTTATTATATATGTTAAAACTCAATGGAATGATCATAATCTGAAAGTTAAGATTTTTTGCTTGTTAACTTCACATGTTCGACTAATCCACTGCTGCTAGTAACAGAACATCTGAATGGACAACAGAATATCTGAATGTACAACAGTAGGGTTACTCTTGTAGCTCTAGAAAACATGAAAATATATTTCCATCATCTCCCTAGTGGCTAGTAGCCAAAACCTATTCATAACTAAGCTCTCAACCACATTACAGTAGAAGAAGATGCATTATTATATTCTCTTATCTCTGAACATTTGAAATTGAAATAAAAACGAAGCAGAATCAACAATGAACAACTACATTATCAAGGGTAACGACAGACCTCTTCAGAAATCAATTTATCTGCATCCTCAGGGGAAATTTCCCTTGTTATATCCTCTATTACTGACCATAAGACCTTGAGAGTTGCAAGTACTTTTTTGCGCTTCAGAGTTTTGCGTTCCAGCCTGCTCAAGCAACAGCAGTAGTTAAAAGATAGTGGACACCACAATGGTAGAAGTCAATTAAAAGTTATGCTTGAAAACAGCATGCCGCAAAAAGAAAAATGAAATGAGAACTTTTTAAGCAAGGTCTCCGTAGGGAATATACATACTCTCCGAGGTTACCACTGAACACAGCAGATTCCCTGAGCTTCATTTCATCTTCACACAGCTCATCAACTTTATGTTTTTCTCTGTATAGCTTATAAAATTCTTGCAGTTTAGCAATATCCTGACTCCGGTCTATAGCACCACCTTCTCTCTTTGCTAGTTTTTGCTGAAAATTTGAGAAAGAGAAGAAGATATTTAATTCCTAACCAAACAAAAATCTAATACGACTCAACAAGGCATGGTTCAAGAGGCGTGGTGTGTGGTACAGTTTGTGACAGGCTGGCATTCAAAGAACTGTCGCGTGTTCATGGAAGCCATGAAATGTTAAAGCTCAGATCATCAAACAGCATATATAAAATAAAAAACTATTAGCTTGTTAGATACTCCAAATGTTCATAACTACTAATAAAATAGGTGTCATTTTAGAGCGTCTGCAGTCAAAAATCTGTGACCTTAACTAATGGCTGCTAAATGCTAATATACATGTGCATCTGATTGTTCATGTCATAATAATAGTTGTAGATTTTCCACAAAAACAAGAGATGAGAGATGGGGACTGAGGCAGCAAGGCAGTTGGACATGGTACCCTGGTATTATTTCACCATGAGAGAAGGGAGTATATGGCTTAGATGGGATTTTGGGTTGTGGGCAGTTTTTTTTTGCATGAGTAGCGGCACATCTCTTGTCTATTAGTTGCACCTAGGTCAGCTTTAATTTTTCATATTATGTGTATGAGTGCTTGTTTGGTTAATACACTACTTCTGTGTCAAGATGTAGGTCTTTTCAGAATCTGTGCAGCTGTGCTAGTCAAACATTATGAGGTCTGACAATTGATGTAGAAAAAAAGAATACTAACATCTACACCACTCTGTTGATATTACTAGACCTATTATAAAACATACTTCCCTGACGTATAATTAGTTTTATTTCAAACAACATAATTTCATAGAAATGAATTGTCAAAGTGTTACCATAAAGACTGAATACATGAAAAAGGGGCATACGTTGTCACCTGGTACTTGTGAACAGGGTATGAAATAAATAAATAAAATAAGCATATGAGACATACCCTGATTACTGACATTAAACCGGTTTTGAACTGCAGGACTCCTCTCCCTTCGCTGTTGGGATCCAGATTCTGCGCTAGTGCATATGCATGCTCACACACTGCTCATGGAAAGCACAGAGATATTACCAAGACAAAACCAAATTGCGTGTGAAAGTTACATGCGCAACGGAATTTAATTGCTGAAACATAGTAGAAATCATATGATCCCTCCTCTTGTGTTTGCTTTTCTAGGAGCACTATATATCCTGTTAGCATGCCTTGGTCATGGGTCCAAAAACTGTGTTCAGTGACTCGAAACCAGCTGAACCTTATAATTTAAAAGAGAAACCCAGCAGAACTGCAGCTAAAGTGGAAAGATACCAGAAGGATTGTGCAATGATGTGGGCACCTCAGCCAGAACCATAGCTGAACTTACGATGGTGTGCACAGAACTGTTAGTTTGTCCGGCAGAGGTTAGCGCTATGACCTCAGAGTTGCCTTCTGGTGTGGTGAGGCACCAGCAGGCCAGGGTGAAAAGTACCACTAACAGTTTATTACAGAGAGATCACGAGCCAATGTAGCAGAGTCTCTTGCACAGTAGGGAGGAACGAGAACACTTGGACGGGCGAATTATATAGAGAACTACTGAAAGCAGCATCAGGTCGTGTGGCCGATTCTAGTAGCTCCTCATCATAGAGCAACATCGAAGCAGTACTGACACTACGGTGGTTAATTGCCCCCCGGAGCAGAGAGGAACGGAACGGTAGCGAGGCTTACGTATTCTGGCGACGGTGGGGTCCTCGTCCTGGATCTCGTCGGCGGCGCGGAGCACCTCGTCGATGTGCGTGTTGTTCCCGAGCGAGGTGGGGACGTTCCCGGCGATGCCGCTGGCGGGGACCCCGTAGCCGCCGCCCATCCGCTCCCCGCGGAGCGCCGCCCGCACCAGGCGCTCCCAGTTCGCCTCCGCCCTCGCCATCTCGGCGGAGCGGCCCTCAGATCCCGCGCGCACGCGCCGGCTCGCTCTCCTACGCTCAGAGCCCGCCCGGCATAAGCTCGCCAAGCTGCGCGCGCTGAGAGGGGATCGGAGGCTAGGGTTTCGGCTCGCCCGCTGCGCGCGCGCTCGAGTTGGAGCGGGGAAAGGAAATGCGGGGGAGGGGGGCGAGGAGGAGCAGCAGGGAAATCTCAAAATCTCAAAACCTCGTCGGCTTTCTGGCGAGATTATTTTTTACAGCCCTGGACTGGATGCGATCTACACCCCCCACCCCAGGAGCGGCGTGCTGGACTGGCTGTGTGGAATTGCGCGTCGCGACTCGGACGGAAGTCGCAGGGCGGCCACCTCCGGGTCGACCGGCGCGTGCGCGTGCCGCGCCGGAAGGAGGAGTGAGGTTTAAGACGTGTCTGTGTGGCTGGCTGGTGGGCCATCTGCTTGTGTGCGTTCCAGATCGGATGCCGAAGCGTTAAGCAATGTCTTGACGCGGAAAAGGGTCTATCGTAGTGTGGCCGTGCCATTCAAGTCTAGCAAAAAAAAAGGAATGGACTTTGCTTTTTCGTAGACGGGCCACGGCTTAGCATGGAGTAATAATTTCCAATAATTTTGTGCGGCTACTGGCATTGTGTTTGTCTGACCAGCACGCGTTGCCTGTGCGGGATGGGGACGTGACCAGGCGTATGTAATGTAACGCGGGTTTGAACCAGTAATCGTCATGATACTGTCCGGCTATGGAAAGGTCCCTGCGGCTGTGGGTCGGTCGCTGGGTAGAGGCTTTTCAACTTTTCTAGACCGGCTAATTTTGAATCGAGACGAAAATTCTCAGAGAAATAACTGGCCCAGCTGAATTAGCCTTCCCATAGCAGGCGGCATGGGACATGGATCGCTTCTGGCCTAGCTGAATATGCTCATTGTTCATCCAGCCCAGGGCCGGACCCAGCCCAAAAGGAAAGTGGGCCCAAACGAGTGAGGGCTCTGTTATTGTGCTGGCTGGGGGCCAACTAGTAAAATACTACTAGCATGCAGAAATTAAGTGAGGGGCCTTAGGCCCCACTCAGCCCAACATACGTCCGTGCAATGGAAATAAAAATTTCAACTTCGTGAGACCCTATTTTTCAAGTAGGCACGTGCAACGCACGCAATTTGTTGCTATCAGTTAACAAAGATTTTTCTAATTGTTAATCATACTTTTATGTACTTGCAAAAAAATCATATTTTCATGTAACATGATCAGAGGTATCAAGGAGCCGATAGTGACCTGGGATTATATTTTTGTCGGTGCAAGTCTCTGACCAACATATTATTTATTGAGATATTTTGATATATTTTATGACCACGGAGAAACATGCCTAGCCACTTGCAGATCACTTGGTATCTCTACTACTTAAAACAAACAAAACGTTCCGTTTTCTGCCAACCCAACGTTTCGCTCCTCGACGAAGGATTCCATCGTCCGCTCGACCGCATCCACGGACATCCCGCTCCGCACAAAACCAACGGGAAAAAACATAGAAAACCACTAACCCCATTGCCTTCCCCGTTTCGACCGAAAATCTCGCCGTCGGGCGCTCCCAACTCCCTTCTCCTCCGCCCCTAAACAACGCCGACAAGAGAATAGATCTCGCCGCCGCCTCCCTCGAAGGCCGAGATCTTGCATGTTGACCTCGATGGCGACGCCCCCATCTTGCAGGCGAGACGCCGCTGCACTCGAGGTCTACACGCAGATCGTCTGCGGCGACCCACCTAGCACGGACGGTGTCGCTTCACCGGACGCCGCCTTGCTCCAGCGCCATGCTCCCATGCTTGGTAGTCTGGACGCAGTCGTCGCGCTCAACGCGTGGGATTTACTACGACAACGCCCTTCTTCCTCTCTCTACCTGTTCCTTCACATGTCAGACTCCCTCCCTCTCTGTATTCTTCATGCATGACTATTTCGCCTCCATGCAGGCCAAGTGTTTGTGATATTGCCAATGCTAAGGTGTCCCTGCATAGCACACTGCTTCAACAAATAATTATCTCTACTACTTAAAACAAACAAAACATTCCGTTTTCTGCCAACCCAACGTTTCGCTCCTCGACGAAGGATTCCATCGTCCGCTCGACCGCATCCACGGAGATCCCGCTCCGCACAAAACCAACGGGAAAAAACATAGAAAACCACTAACCCCATTGCCTTCCCCGTTTCGACCGAAAATCTCGCCGTCGGGCGCTCCCAACTCCCTTCTCCTCCGCCCCTAAACAACGCCGACAAGAGAATAGATCTCAGTCGCTGCCGCCTCCCCCCACCTCGAAGGCCAGTATCTTGCATGTTGACCTCGATGACGTCAGCCCCCATCTTGCAGGCGAGGACGCCGCCGCTGCACTCGAGGTCTACACGCAGACTGTCCTGCAGCGACCCACCTAGCCTGGACGGTGTCGCCCCCCACCTTGCGGGCCTGGACGCCGCCGCCCTCGAGCTCCACGCGTGGACTTCCCTACAGTGGTACGTCGCCGCCACAACGCCATGCTCCCATGCTTGGTAGTCTGGACGCAGTCGTCGCGCTCAACGCGTGGGATTTACTACGACAACGCCCTTCTTCCTCTCTCTACCTGTTCCTTCACATGTCAGACTCCCTCCCTCTCTGTATTCTTCATGCATGACTATTTCGCCTCCATGCAGGCCAAGTGTTTGTGATATTGCCAATGCTAAGGTGTCCCTGCATAGCACACTGCTTCAACAAATAATTAAAGGATGTTTGATGAATTTGACAAGGTCGCCTCCGCATCGGTGTACGTACGGGACTCCCCAAAGTGGCTTCGTCTCCGGCGCGAAGTCCACCGCGACGCCGCCTGCGAGTCCTTCCCATGACCATGGAATGCTTGCAGAGGAAGTGGAATGATGAGCCTGCGACAAAGGGTAGCATTGCCGAAGACTACGACCTACTTCCTGCGCCCCCATGCTTCTCCTCCACTCTTCCTCAGTTGATCCTCCCAAGATATGACATGACTACAGAAATCCCTAACCCCTGCCGCACTATCCTTAATCCTACTGTAGCCTATCATTGTTGGTTCAATTTTGAAGATATTAGCCTTCAAGCCTTAATCCTCTATGGTAGTCTGTCAGTGTTGGTTTACACATAGAAGCAGCGATACCCAGTTAATCATCACTCGGGTGAGGTTGTTACTGTTAGCCGATCACTTAAATTCAATCACTCAGGTGAGGTTGATACTCATTGAATTCAAACATTTACATTCTAAGTGACCTGCTAACACTTAGTCTTTTTCTCCGATCCAGTACATGGATTCCGAAACTGTAGAAGTTAGGTTAAAATTGTTGTCCTCTGTGGCAGCTTACTTCATAGCAGTAGGTATTCTTGGGCTTTTTTCAGTGTTTTCTCACACATACAACTCAACAGCTTGGGATTGAAGTTACGGATTCAAAGATACCTACTGTTGAATTTGTTCATGGTTCTATCAATTTGTCCCTGCCTCAAAGAAACACCTTTAAGACAGTGAGTTTTCTACTTTATCCTCACAAAACAACTTCGGTCTTTTTATGTGGGGTTGATTTTTGCAGGATTCATACCACATGGTCATTGTGCTCCATCATCAGCTGAAAGCTTAGCAAAGACCACGGGTTCTCCATCTGTGTCAGGAGTTAGGGCTACCAAAATGCAGTCCCTGTCTTGCTCGGGATTTCAGCTGTGGAGTGCATACTTTCCATACAAAGGACCATTTCCGAGGTAAGTTATTTACCTTGACTTATTTATGAACCCGGCGTTAAGCTATTTTACATCATAAACATTTTGACCAAAATTTTCCAGGTGATGCTCATCAAGTTGATATGTCACAACCTCGACCTATGGTAATTCCAGTTCTTTGTCTGCTATGCTATGTTTTTATTATTTCCCAGCAGATCATGACAAAATTCTTCTATGGAGTCTGCAAGCTTCCTTTGGAACAAAGATATACCCGGGAGTGAGGATGTGTGAAAGAAAATTAGCTACTCCATTGTGCCATTTCTTTTATTTTCTTCTTCTGCTTGTTTTGACCCATTTTGGATGGGTGATTGTTTTACAACATACACGAATGAGAAAATGGTTGCCATACCAACCGGCATAGAGAAAGAGAGATAGAAACTTGCATAATTTCACTCTCGTTCATTTCTTCCCAGTTTTGAGGAGGGCGCCACAGAGGCCATCAGCGACATCATGGGCAACTCACTATGGAGAGCAGCGTAGCCTCCTGGATCAACTATGACGGAGGCTCTGTGTTCGCTGGTGGCAACTTACATCAATCGTCCTCTAATGATGGGCTGGTAAGCATTTTTCTCTCTTTACATAACATGATTTCATTTCCGTGTAGCCTAGCAGAAACTAATTATACCTGGACTGTACTACAACTTGACTGATCTTATTTGTATTCCTATTTTATATTTGGTAGCTGGTCTTTGCTAGGGAAAGTTCTTTAATGAAAGCCTAAGTTTCTTAATACTTGCTAAAATAAATGGGAAACGGCCATATGCTTCTTTGTTTGGATTAGTTCTCCCCATGTAGTTTGGAGGTTTTATATTGACCTTTACTTTCTCTGCTACTATAATCGTGTCAACTGGTTCCAGATCAAATTAATTTGTTTGTGTGATGTACTATTGTAGATTAAGTTTTTCTATTTTATTAGTACAGTGTCATGTATTTGTCTGACACAAGTGTCCTGCATGTCTTCAATTGTATCTTTTCTGTGTTTCTCCTGACTCCTGAAACATCTTTGAATATTTGAACCATTAGTCCTCGAGTTATTTTGGTACCATCACGTGTCAGGTATAAGTGTTGTTGTCGTTGAGTTCTGTATAGTTGAATACTATTGGTGTCCAGTCATATATCTGCTAAGCTGTTGTATGCCAGTTGGTGTCCAGTCACATTGTATTTCTTCTGTTGGCATGCCATTCTGACTAATTGTTCTACCATGTAGGAGCACTTTGAATGGGGGACAACACATGCCCATGGAGGGGTACCCCTAGATGCTACTGCGGCAGCTCGAAGGCCTGGATTTGGATGCGACTTCATAGATTGGATTTGGAAGGTGAGCTAACTCCTCTAGATCTGATTGGAATCCTTGTTTGCTTGTGTCGATAGTGATGTACTGAGATGTGATGGGCGGGATTCAAGTAAAGGTGTCTCCTTTATCCATTTTCCTGCCAATTTCCCATTGGATTGCTGCTCGTTTGTATCATCATGATTCAAGTAAACAAGGATTTGTTTGACGCTGAACTTGTTTTTCTAATAGATGGGACCATGCTATGCTCATGCTCAAGTTCATCTATTTTACGGCAGATGCCTCAGACTATCTTTTAGTTTGGTGGGTATAATAGACGTCTTCTTACTTTCAACTCATTAAATATGCTTAACCATTGTTTCTTTGGAGGTGCTTTAGTTTCTGCGACCTTGAGGGTTTGTACAACATGTCTGTCAAACGGGCCAATTCAAGTTAAGTTCAAATTAAGAACAACAACATGCTGGCATATATAGTGGGCATACACGACTTTACTTCCTTTAATCTAGAATCTAGAACTAAAGCAATATTACTGATTACTAGGGTTGCAAGCGGCAACCCGCATAATCCCGTGAAAGCAAAAAATAGTTCAGACTACACATTTTTTTTGAATTTTTTTAACTAGACTAACAAATTTTGCCTACGAAGCAGGGCGGATCGGGTGCCTCTTTGCAACCCTACTGGCTACAAAACCTAGCACGAAACATGGTGATGTTCTGGTCATACGGCTTGAGAAAAAACGTTGATGGGATCAGGGGAGCCTTATTTTCTACATCATCATACTATTATTCTACTCACCTGGATTATGTGCTTCCACTTGACATTTTCCATATGTTCACATTTATTTGTGTTGTCCAGTTTACCTCTCTGTATGATACCCCTTCCTGATGTATGCAACAACAAAGGAAATTTCAAGTGAAAGGTCACAGTCATATACATAGATGTCTAGGACAATCTGAGACAAGTGATGTTTTTATGAGAGTCATCCTACTTGGTTTATTTATTCTCTCATCCATAAAAGAAGATGGGTAGCTAAACTATTTAAATTCATAATCATAGAGAAATGAAGACATTTTAAAGGAGAAAAGGGCATGAAGAGCTTCTGGTTCCCATTCGGATATCTAAATAAAGTGTGACATCTACATCAATCTTGAGCTTTCAGAGCAACATACACAATCCAGCAACAACTACAATAAGTCATAGCATATATTTTCCAAGGTACATCACATTAGCACCCAAAAATCCCCTGAGCTTACTTGGTTTGTTTAAGCATGTGTAGTTATTATTGAGTTATCGATATGAAGTGGAACCTGATCCTCGGTGGCGCGTGGGGGTTGCCGCTGCCACCACCACCACCGCAGGGACAAAAACACCAAGTTCCACACAAACCATACTAAGGGGAATATCAAAACTCACTGAACACCCACCGAGTTTTACACAAAAACTTACTGATGTTGTGCGAAAGTATCTAAGAGATGCGTAGTTGAGCAATTGCTTTCTAATTATATGACGATTATATCTTCATCAAATATACTCTAAGGAAAGTGTAATTTTAATATTTTGTGATACTAAGTGTCCCCTTTGTTCCTAATTATAAAATGTTTTGGGTATTTTAATATGGACCACACACTGACTGAAATTAGTGAACACACATGCTAAAACACATCTATACACATACATACGATTCAGGAAAAAGGTAGAACATCTTATAATTTGGAATGACTGGAATAGCTATATTTTCTATATAAACATGATTTTTCACATACATCATATTTACATGTGCAGAGATGAAAGAAGGGAAAGAAGTTTGAGGGTCGCGACTTGTGTTGTATCCAAATAAGTAAGTAGATTTATGGCTCACAGTGAAGATGAAGATTGCTGTCAAGATCCTGATCCCCGATTTTTTTTCTGTAAGCCTTTCAAGATGAGCAGACTGAATCTTTACTTCAGTCGCTTGTACAAAGAAACAAATGAAATTCTTTTTCAGGCCTCTCCTTGAAATCTGTGAGTAGAAGCCTTAGCAGGAGTAGGAGCTTGTGCAGTTATGCATCTCCTGTAATACAGAGCACCCATTTACCTATTTGGCTATTTCCATGAAATCCCTTATGATTAACTTCCCGAACATGGTGTCCATGAATTCATGTGACCTTTTCTTGTAGATGATTTGATACTTGAAAGAGGTGCTAATCGGCATGAAAGCCAGAGGTTCGGCACAGTTTCAAATGCTTTCTCATAGTTTTCTTGTTTTAGCCACTTGCAACTTTTATTTCTCCATGGCTTTGCAGGCAAGACGACTACTCTGATGCTCCTTGAGTAAGTTACATAACCGGAGAGCTTGCAGCCAAGTATCAGAGGGGGTAAGGACAAGCTAGCTGTTGAACTGACATGAATCTTATCATGTCCCTTGTACATATATTCTTCGGAAGAAACCGATTAACCATTTGGTTTGCTGTCTCTGATGATTCGTGGTCTTTCTTATGCTTGGCTTTTTCTGCGACGAGAGTTTTGTCCACACCGGAGCCTGTTGTTTTATGCCAAGGAGACACTGGTGTTTGAGGTTCAGCTGCTCAAAGGTCCTATGATCATCATCTGGGGTCCAATGCAGATATAAGATCTTTATCTATATAGTATCATACATTTCCTTCTCTATTTATTTGGTTCTAATTCCTTTCTGAACATTAACATTTTTGTTCTTCTGAAGATTCGTTCAACAAGTTAAACGGAAAGGAGTAGACATGTAGTTTTGTATATGCTATTTATGTAATTTTTGTTTAATACAATTGTTGCCGGTGTATTAAAAAGACAATTACTATATATTTCTTTCTCCCTGCTTCCCATTCCATGTTTTGTAATCGATTTAGGATCAACAAATTTGTTCTTGTTATTGAAGCACTTACACAATGAAAGTGCCATTAATTGTCTTATGCAAAATTGGCTAATATGGTTAGAAATCGCTAGATTGTGCGCTATAGGAGACACATTACAATGTATAGGACGGAGAATTCAAAACTACAAGTCACTGTGCTTGTGATGCCCAACAAAAAGTCACCATGCTTGTGACGTCCAACTAAATGAAATTATCTTTCTTCGTGTTTTGTTTTCCCGTAGCAACGCACGGGTATTTAACTAGTTTAGAACAAATATTTCACAACTTTGTTCAAATAAGAAGACTCGCCACAACTTAACATCAAATATACTGTCGATTTCTCGTTCAAACCCTTTCATAAGTGGGGAAAACAAGCCTAACCATCAAGTACATTAGTGTCATTGCACTTTATAAATGACTAAACAATCTAAGAATAATTCGTTTTCTTGAAAAGACACTTGACTAACAGCCGTTAGGGACTAAAAGCATAACTCCACCATGCTAGAGCAGCCTGCTAGGCTCCTTCACCATCTTGACCACAAGACACCTCGAGATGTAAATATGGTTGCTGAAAATCATCTTGATCGTCCCCTTTATCCTTAAAACACTTTATATAAATCAGATCCATTGTTATTATACAAGAAGACAATGTTACATGATCAGATAAAAATGTAAAATCATAATGAAAAAAATAACATGGTATACTTTTCATAGGTGACATGGGTTAAGTCATTTGTTTCTACACATGGGCTAATACTTATGAAAAAATGTACTTCTACTCTTGCAGTACAAAAGTAAAATAGTGCAGAGGAATACCTGCTCGTTGCAGTGCAGGGTAGTTGGTAATCCGGAATACAAAAGATGGCAGAAGAATGTCGCGGTATTATTAGAATTGGCATAATGAAGTATTTTAGCGAGAAAATTCTTCCAAACTGACCCCTTTTTGTATAGCAAGATGGAGTTGGACAACTTCGGAGCCATGAGAAATATTTACTAGTAGAACTACACCGGGAGAAACACATGAAATAGAGAATACATGCAAAATGCTGAGATTACATATATGCAACAGGGATATTTCTAGCATGCTAGCATAGTGATCTTTAATAATTAATCTTGTGGATCATGGATCATGTAATCTGCATTGGTAGTTTTATGGAAAATGAATTTCCCGGGCTTAAAAAAAGGAATTGGTAGATGTATCAAACAAAAAGATGAGAATTCCCATGACAATAGTCCGATATCACCTCTTCAATTTGACTCAAGTCCATACACACTAGTCAGTCCATTCCTCATGTATCGGTACCTTGGAACGAACGTTGCGACCAAAAAGGATACTAACAAACATAACCAGTCCTCTTAGGAAGATTCAAACATAAGGGAAGAAAGCTTTCTTAACTTAGTAGCTTGCTAACATGTCCATTAAACATTTCGCTAGAAAACATATGCGGCGTCTAAACATAAAAAATACTTTAGAAACCTTAGTTTGATTTATAAAGATTATGCAAGATTGTAGGCACACTAATGTAGGCATGACATGGTCTACAAACTAGGGAGGAACTACAAACGCGGATAATTCAATGATTAAACTTAGAATTCTCATCGATGAATAAGATGGGCGGCGCCAGCGGCGGCGATGGCGGAGCGGCTCTGTCAGAGAGGTTGACGGCGATTTAGATCGCGCGAGGAGGAGTGGAGGTGCTTACCGTGTTCACGGGACTGCAGTGAAGCTCAAGGTGGTCGAGGGAGAGACAGGGGCGCTCGGACTCGACTGCTATTGCTCGTCGGAGTGAAGCCTGTCGTCGGGCAAGCTCTGGCGTCGTCGGGGCGAGGTTGTGGTGCGCGCTAAGACAAACTAGAGGTGTCGTTAGATGCGCACAAGCCTGGCGAACATGTGAGTAACCAGAAGAGAGGAAGGGGTGGTCGGGAACAACCAGTGGGTGCCGCCGGAGTTGCACTGAGCTTCGGTTGCTTCTAGAGGTGGACGATGACGACGCTCTAGAGCGATACAGAGCAAAAGAAGGACATGAGAAGATGCGCAAGGACACACTGATCATGCTCGTATGAATCAGAGATAGAGGCGGTCCATGCTTACTAGAATCGCACGCCGGAGATGCTCGGTACCGCGGCGGTGCAAGTGGGATTATGGGCAGCCTGGTGGCAGAGAAGAGGCATTGAGTGAGGGGAAAGATGCGGAGAGGGAAGGGGATTAAATAGCCGGAGCGGGTGCGAGGATTGCTCCCTGCATCAATGGGATTTAAGCGGGGCAGTGACTGCGGCGAGGTAACGGCGGAGCGGCTCGGGCGCGCGTTGATTGGGGACGACGCTGACGGGGCAAGGTAGGATCGGGCTATCAGCAGGTGGGTGCGCGTTGCTGCGGTGAGAAACAGAGAGGAAGGGGAAACCCCGGGTGGGCTGCTTTGGTTGCCGGGCCGAATGGGTAGCGCCTGGCCCGGTTCTGTTTTCTTAACCTTTTTCTTTTTCTTATTCGATTTTCAGGAAACCTTTTCAAATGAATTCAAATGTGTTTGAATTCCAAATCTTTCTGTATTTTTTATAAAGTGAAACCAGCATATTTTTGAGTATAAAACCATGCTGTGTCACTAGACTTGTTTGGTTCCTTTGAAATTTTAAAATAAACAATGCCTTAGCACAAGATTTGATAAAGATATGAAAATGGTTTTAAAATCATATTTTGTTTTGGAAATTTTTGGCCAAGCTTTGGAACCAAACCAACTTATGAACAAACAAATCTTGGTTTGAAACAAATATTCTCTCACTAGAGAGTAGCATTGGATCAATGCTTATCTACATAAAATAATAAGCACTCAATGCTTCTGTTTTCTTTGAAATGACTTTGAAATTGATCCCTAAATGATTATGCATGCATGGATGATATGCAATCTTTGTAAACATGATTTTAGGGATGTTACAATAATATCTTCCTCACTGTCTCGAGGAAGTTCTCTGGATCTTTTGTAATGTGTCATATGTAATCTATAGTCATGTCTTGGACCTGCTGTGTTTCTGTTGTACCACTCTGAGAGATGTAATACTAGTGAACGGTGTTTTATTGGTGTTATGTCAACGAATATAATGTACTACATCATGCAGTGGTATGCTGGGTCATCACACTGGACAACGGTCAAAATATCCTAAAGTAACTAAAGCGGACTAAGGATATGGTTCTTTTTTATGGAGGTGACGAAGAGCTCATTGTAAATGGTTACACCGATGCTAGTTGGAACACCAATCCGGATGACTCTAAGTCACAGTCTGGATACGTATTTATTTTGAATGGTGCAGCAGTGAGTTGGAGGAGTGCCAAGCAAAGCGTTGTGGCGAAATCTTCAACTGATTCGGAATACATAGCTGCTTCAGAGGCTTCACAAGAAGTGATATGGATGAAGGAGTTCATTACTGAGCTTGGTGTGGTTCCTAGTGCGTTGGACCCGATGGCCATCTATTGTGACAACATGGGTGCCATAGCTAATGCACAGGAGCCAAGGTCACACAAGAAGCTGAAGCACATCAAGCTATGTTTTCATCCGATTCACGAGTATGTCCAAGATGGTGACATAAAGAATTGCAAAGTACACACATATCTGAATGTGGCAGATCCATTGACTAAACCTCTCCCTAGAGCAAAACATGACCAACACCAGAATGCCATGGGTGTTAGGTATATTACCATGTACTCTAGATTATTGACTCTAGTGCAAGTGGGAGACTATTGGAGATATGCCCAAGAGGCAATAATAAAGTGGTTATTATTATATCTTTGTGTTTATGATAAATGTTTGCATCCCATGCTATAATAGTATTAACAAGAAACATTAATACTTGTGTGTTTTATAAACATAAAAAAGTCCCTAGTAAGCCTCTTATTTAACTAGCTTGTTGATTAATAGATGATCATGGTTTTTTGATCATGGACATTGGATGTTATTAATAACAAGATCATATCATTAGGAGAATGATGTGATGGACACACACCCAAATTAAGCATAACATACGATCAAGTCATTAAGTTCATTTCGCTACAAGCTTTTGATGAGCTCAAATCACTGTAGATCTTCGTTGGGAAACCCCAAGAGGAAGGTATGATGAGCATAACAACAAGTTTTCCCTCAGTGATGAAACCAAGGTTATCGATCCAGTAGGAGGAAGGAAACAACTCCAAGGTGTTGTTAGCAACTTGGAATCCTGCACAACACAAACTCAAGACTTTGCCCCAACTTAAAGTGAGGTTGTCAATCTCACTGGTTTGCTGAAAACAAAGGATTAAACATATGGTGTGGAAGGTAATAGTTGCTTTCAAAAAGTAAACAATAACATGAGATGATGTATTAATGGTAAAGATTGGACCGGGGTCCACAGTTTACTAGAGGTGTTCTCCTTAAGATAGATAACATAACATGCTGGGTAAACACATTACAGCGGGGCAATTGACAGGACAAAGCAAGGCATAACAATGCAATACTAGACATTCATGATCCTATGAGATTTGATTGGGCATTACAACAATATACATAGACCGCCATCCAACTGCATCTATGACTAGTAATCCACCTTCAGGTTATCATCCGAACCCCCTCCAATATTAAGTTGCAAGCAACGGATAACTGCTTTAAGCAATGTGTGTAAAGTAAACAATACAATTATTCCATGAACAAAAGATCGTTGTTTTCTCCCTAGTGGCAACAACACATCTACAACCTTAGAGATTTCTGTCACTTTCCTAGATTCAATAGAGGCATGAACCCACTATAGAGCATAAATACTCCCTCTTGGAGTCACTAGCATCTACTTGGCCAAGATATCTACTAGAAACAGAGAGCATGCACGATCTCAAACAACACAGATATGATAGAATCAATAATCAATAAGGCATGATAAAATCAATAATCAATCTGACAATAGTAATCCCAATATCCATCGGATCCCCACAAACACAACATCTATGATTACAAATAGATGATCTTGATCATGAACGGAGCTCACAAGATCTAAACATGATAGCACAAAGGAGGAGAAACAACCATCTAGCTACTATATGGAGCCATAGTCCAAGATGGAACTACTCATGCATCATACCGGAGGCTGGCATGGTGATGAAGAAGGCCTCCAGGATGATCTCTCCCCTCTGGCAGGGTGCCGGGAAGAGCTTCAAATCCCCCCGATCTAGGGACGATGGTGGCGGCGACTACGGACTATTTCGTGGAGTTGTGATCGGGTACTTAGGGTTTTGGTATCGAGGGGCTCTTATAGGCGAAGGGGGAGACCGAGGGGGTGCCTGAGGTGGCCACACACCCCAGGTGCGGCCTGGCCTGGGCCGCGCGGCCAAGGAGTTTGGGCCCCTCATGGCCCTCCTTCGTCTTGTCTTTTGGCTCCATGTTCTCCTCGGTGAAATATTGACTTTGGCTTTCGTCCCAACCAATTCCGAGAATATTTCTTTACTAGCTTTTCTGAAACCAAAAACAGTAGAAAACATGCAACTGGCACTGTGGCATATTGTTAATAGGTTAGTTCCGGAAAACGTATAAAAATACCTCAAAGTGTAGACAAAGCAAAGCAAAGTTGATACTAAACAAGCATGGAACATCAAAAATTATAGATACGTTTACAACATATCAGCTTTCAAATACATAGTAACCTAATCCTTCAACCATGATATCATGTTAATCACCATCACCAGATGAGTGCTTTGATGAAATCAAATGCCACTTCCGTAACTAGGTGGTTAGAAAGGTGGAATTTGGTATCCTAAAAGTATGTGTTGAAGCACATGGATCAAGAGTGGGATTTTTCCATCTGAATGACAGATAGATATACTCTGGGCCCTCTCGGTGGATGTCATCCAATTGGCTTGCAAGCATGTGACTAGGTCACAAGGGATGTCATATCATGGAACGAGTAAAGAGTACTTATAGGTAACGAGGTTGAACTAGGTATGGAGATACTGACGATCGAACCTCGGACAAGTAAAGTATCGCGCGACAAAGGGAATCGGTATCGTATGTTAATGGTTCATTTGATCATGATGTCATCGTTGAATATGTGGGAGACATTATGGATATCCAGGTACCGATGTTGGTTATTGATCAGAGAGGTGTCTCGATCATGTCTGCATAGTTCATGAACCGTAGGATGACACACTTAAGATTCGATGTTGTTTAAGTAGATATGGAATATGAGTTGGAGACTGAATGCTATTAGGAGTCTCAGATTGGATCTAGGACATCACGAGTAGATCCGGAATGGTCTGGAGAATAAGATTCATATAAAGGAAGTTATCTTCCGGGGTTTGGGAAAGTTTCTCGGTATTTGAACGGAGCTTCTAGAATGTTCTAGAGGGGACACCAGTGGTCCCACCACCCCGGGAGAGGCCAAATGTGCTAGGGAATGATGTGGGGGCCCATGGGGCAACCGCACCAAGCCCTAGAGGCCCAACCGGCTAGCCCCAAAGGGTATAGGGCAAAACCCTAAAAGGAAAGGGGAAACTTGGGGGGCAAGTTCCCCCCTCTCCCTATTTGCACCAGCCCTAGGAGGGGAGGGCCAAGAGGGAAACCCTAGCTGCACCCCCTCTATTTAAAGAGGGGAAGGGAGGGCGCACCCCTTGCCACTTCCTCTAACCCTAGCCGCCACCCTCCTCCTCCTCCTTCCTGCTGCTCCGGCTTAGGCGAAGCCCTACATGATTCTCCCCTCCACCACCACCACGCCTTCGTGTTGCTGGGATTCCGAGGGGATCTGCTACCTTCGTTGCCTGCTGGAATATGGATAGGAAGGTCTTCATCGACTTCGTACATGTGACCGAGTGCGGAAGCGCTGCCGGAACGCGGCGCCGGAAGGATCGTCTTCGCGATCTTGAGATCGACAAGTGATCGACTACATCAACCACGAGATATGATCTCGTCAACGCTTCGGATCTACGAGGGTTAGTTCTATTTAGTCTCGTTGCACCGATCTCATAGACTAGATCTTGGATTTTCCATAGATTGGATCTTGGTTTTATGTGTTCTTGCGATAGATTTTTTTGTTTCCATGCAACGAACCCTACAGAATCCTGGTAGCATACTATAATTAAGAGTTTTCTTTGTAGCCATCAAAGTAGTGAACATGATCAAATAGTTGTATTTAAAAAAAGGAAAGGAAGAAAATAATAAAATGAATGCATAGATAGACAAAATACGAAAGAAGCAAAAAGAGAGAGTAGATATCAAAAGAGTCAAGAGTAAAATAAAAGAAGAGTGATCATGAATCTTCATTACTAAACTAAGTGCTCAATACTTCTAAACTCAATGATTATATGATATGTTAAATCACTATAATATTTTTATAGTTTCATTAATACTAGAGAAGGTGTGGAATCCTAAGTCATGTAATGTGTAAGGGTATGATAATACCCTCGACCCTTCTCTACATCTGATGTTGTATTCCTGTTTTAAATCTTTGCCTCATTTATTGTAATGACTCGTGTCTCATGAACATGATGATCTTATCCATAAGCCACCATCTTGCTCGGGACGAGCAAGAGCCTAGCTTGGGGGAGTTGATGAGTCCAAAGTTGAAGCATATTTACCTTTTGTTTTTGCATAAATAGAGTAGGGATCTTTGTATTTCACTGCGTTTGTGCGCACATTTTGTCTTTATTTCAACAGGATCCCGAATCACTAAGTCTATTATGAACATATCAATTAAAGTTGTCATATTATACTATAATACGATATTTTTAAGTGATAAAAGTCATTTTATGAATTTACCTTCGCACCTAGGAAAATACCAAACGAGGAGAGGCAATCAGTGCCAGTAATGACCTGTGGTACGGGCGGAGCCTTCCTGTACCGTCCGCCCATACCAGGTGCCATCGGGTTCGCCTCGTCAAATACTTTCTCCTGGCAAAGACGACATGGGAATCCGACATTCACAGCCACCAAAAACCACGAAAAACCACATCTGAAAGGGATCTAAAGGAGGAACTTGGCTGGGGAGAAATCCCTGCTGATCCACAAATCATTGGAGGACAACGCACCATCCCCTTCATCATCAACCGTTGCATCTACATCACCACTATTACCCCATCCTTCATCCATTAGATCTTGTTGTAATTCCAGATTCAATTATGGTTTGCACTAGATCTTTTTCAGTACTTTCATCCATACATTTGATTATGATGATGTCGTCGATTGCTTTCATGTGTGAGTAGTTCCTTTGTTCTTGGAGAGATGGAGAAACCCTAGCACTATTATGAATTTGCAATAAAGATGATCTATTCTTGTGTCCATATGACTTGTTGGTCTATGATTGACTTATGATTTGTGTTTGATCTCTCTCTCACTTTATATGGTATGTGAAAGTCGACCATATACCATTTGCCCTTGGGACTAAAGGGATGGAGAAATCCTTTGGACATGCTTTGGGATCGTACCTGGAATGGCCCAAGTGACAGATTGACGTCGGCTCGTGAACTACACGTTCAAAGGAGGAATAAAGAGAGACACCCTAAGATAATTATGATATCCATGGAGAATCCCTTAATTGCGGTGGCCTGTATGGGTGACTGCTCTCAGGCATCGCAGTGGTTATTTAGATGTGACCTCACTCTTGGATCAACAAAGTGGCTTCCTACGAGCCATGTAGTGAACATCTTATTATGGATCTCTCTGCATACATTTCATGACACAAGAAGTAGGTTATCTTAAATTATTATTAATGACAACACCATGCTAGAGGAGTATCCTACATCCCCGAGAACGTTTTAGCCCTATGCATTCCACCACACTTTAATATGAACTTGCTATTTGCTTTCTTTAATTTGTTTTAATTACTTTTCTGCACACAACCAAAAAACTTTCAAACAGATCAAAGGCAACTTAAAGTATCCTTTGGTAGATAGTGACGAGGGGCATATACCTTTATCAATAGCTCTCTGTTGGTTCGATATTTTTACTTCAAAACTATCTACAATTGATTTGTGCACTTGCAGTCATCAGGTGGACAGTGAAGAAGAAAGGGGGGAAAAGGAGAAAAGAAAGACCCACTAACAAGTGGGTCCTATGTGTAAATTTTTTAGTTCAGTTTTGGGTAGGCTCATATAGGAGACTACTATGCATCCCTCGAGGGATAATTTCCCCCAATATCCCCTGGGTCCCCCAGCTGACACGTGTCCTAAAGATGTCACATAATCCCGCTTTTGCTATAAACTACCCGTTTTTACTATAAAAAGCCCCTCTTTTTCTATATGTAGTAAAAAATAGTTCGTTCACAAGACAAAAAAATTAAAAAAGATAGATCTCGCTGGAGACCTCACCGGAGTTTCCCCGGAGATTATGTAGCATTTTTTCTAATGTAGCAAAATCGACCTCGTCGTAGACTCGCCGAAGATTTTCGATGGAAGACCTCGCCGGAGACATTGCAGCAAAAAATATACATTTATTATCCTACTAGGAAACATGCCCGTGCGTTGCAACGAGAGAACACAATTAAGTCATGAAGACACATAATTATCCACAATGGCGACAGGTGAAAAAATAGTAATAATACTTCCTCCCTCCCACCCGCTTTAAACTAAAATAAATATGAACGCCCAAGTATGAAAAGCTTAATTAGCCAATGTGGTACCGATAAGATATGTAGTTTAAAAAATACATATAATAACATAGTAAACACCACGAAAGACGCAATGGCCACCTAGACAAAGCTCCGCCCTGTCATAAGCCCCAACAGCTCCAAATCGAGTTGTCTCCACTTCTTTCCCCAAGCGCGCCGCTAGCCTTAGCGAGCACACACACATTTTGTCCCCGCCGGACTCACACGGCCGTGCCCGCGCATCCTAGATGCCACCAGCGCAGACCCGCGTCTCGTCTGTCTGACTCTCCTGCTTTGTCCATTGGCAGCCAGCCACTTTCACTGCCTCCTTGCTACTGGCACCACTCGGCCGGTATAAAACGAAGGGTTATTTTCATTTAGCAGAAGCATTACTTAGAATTTCATGCAAACTGCAGGGGCAAATTGGTCTAGAAAAGAGGACGACGGGAAGAAACACTTCTTCCTTTAATATTAGATATAGATTTAGGGTCCTTATTTCGGCACATGTCTACAATTTCACTTAGTTGTGTTAAGAGAAAAGTCCTATTTTTTTTTTTTTTGATTTTCAACTTCTCTCTCTCTCCTAAAAAATGGTTTTTGAACTCATTATTGGGGATCTGGCTCTAAAACGCATTAAGTTTCTGGCTCCAACATCTTCCTCTTTCCAACCTGACATGCACACTCATGTTATTTCCATCATATCTACTGTGTCTCATCTTAATCCTGGTAGAAGATGGATCATTCACATAGCTTCCTCCCTCACATGTTGCTTTTGTTAAAATCTGATAAAACTCCGCAACAGCTTCTATTTCTCTTTAAGGACTATTGTGTTTGGTGATAATAAAAAAATATTAGCCAAGATAAGATGTATTGATCATAGTTGTGTTCCTTCACATTCTTTGTGATTAACTAAAAGATTCTTATACAATAGTTACCCATAATTTGATTAATATAGAATCAAAAGATTTACTACAAAGGAGCAAAGAAGACAATAAAACGAAAACCTGCCAGGAGGTACACAATTTTTGAGAAGCCAAAACATCCTCCATTTGCCCTAATAAACAAATATGTATTCCAAAACCAAGACAGTTGTCCTGCACGACATGACGCGCTCACGCCAACACAGTTTTGTGCAAAGGGAAAATTAACTACTCTCGGGGCAACAAATACTTACTTAATATGTTCCACGATGTGGAACGTTTTAGCAAACTAATTTAGTTTGCCAAAACATTATAAACTAATGAACGAAAGTAGTAAACAAACCCTTCACTTTCAGTGGGACACAACCTCAACATCCCTTATAGTGAGACACTTATTGTGAAGGTGAAACAGCAAGCATGGTAACATGCTCCCAAACATCACTCCTGGAGGCACAGTGTTGTCGATGCCCAACCTCGACGTATGTCTATTAAACACTCCTGTAGAGTCTTTGGGATCCTTGCCGAAGAGCCACTTGTTTCAGCTATTTCTGCAGTTTAGACGAACAATGAATTCAAACCCATGGTATTAGCAGAAAAAATGCATTGGAAGCACGGGTTACTTCAAACATTCAACAAGGCCCATCATAACCGCCATAGATCAACAAAAAAAACATTAACAAAAATCCGTAACAAACCATAGCCCCCAAAAAATTCAGAGATCTCCTACAGGTCACTTGTGCTCTTCAATGCTGATGCTCCTCATGCTTAGCCTAACAACATAGAGTTGAGTGATGCTCTAAGAATCATAAAACAATATCATGAAAATTCATGTTCAAGAACCATCTTAAAAAGGATACTACCAAATTTATCAAGCAAACTATCAGTTTTCAGTCACACACCCAAAATCAAATTAAGATAGAAAGATTTTTACTATTAAGTAGTTTATCTACAAACACTTCAAGTGGAAAATAATAAGAGCAACATATTAAGGGTCAGGGCATACTAATCATTTTTCCAAAATAAGAACTAATCATTTTTCCAAAATAAGCACTGCAGTTTATTCTTCCAGATACAGTACGACGGTAACACCATAGCCATTGGTCTTTACCATCATTGCATAAATAAATAAAATTGAGGGTAACCCCGCAAGCACTCGTTTTTAAAATGAATGTATGGATCAACAGACTGAAAAGTAAAAGTTGTAGAACCATCATCTATACACTGTAGTAAGAAACACGTAATTTACTTGTGCAAAATATATTATCTAAAATTTTATGTTGGTCTAAGAATAAAAATAGTAAAGAAGGTCAACCAACCAATGCTTCCTGTAAAAGGGAATGAATGTGTGGGATCCTGATGAACCAACTAAGGACTGAGCATACAAAAAATATTTCAAGCATTCACAGGGACCAAACAAAAGTCACCATGATACTTCAGTATAGTAACTTGAATCGGGACTACTATGCAGTCTGGAAGCAAGCTCCCATGCATATATCCTTTGCAAGTGAATCCAAATAATAAGGGACGCATCAAGCTGCCAAGCATTTGTAGCATTTTCAGAACAACAACAGCTGGGATCATAAAAAAAAGTTGGAAAATGAATTTAGTCATAAGAACAATCATATAAACCTGATATTGTCAGGTGTTACGGCAAGGATAACATTAAGTTCGGGTTATCATGATTTCAATTATATCGAAAAATCTAAATAGCCGGAGTAATATGATCTCACGAAGGATCCGGGTAGCATCAAATAAGACTCAAAGATATTGTGTATTTTCTTGATTGCCCTTGTCGCTATTATATTGGTCAATATATGAACAAACAACACAGTAACTTCCTTTGCCAGTGACTTACTGACTTTTGTATCCGTTAGCATCAGTATATTGACTGAAGAAGTCCATCTTCGATGACCCTTGAGAAAAGTGCCGGGAAAAGCCTAATGTAATTTAAGGCTTTCAAAAGGTAAACATCAGTAATTTAAGCTTTTAGAATAGCAACATCTGCGATCACAATATTCTTTTGGAAGATTAATTTAGTCATAAGAACCTGATGATGTCAGGTGTGACCGAAGGACAACGTTAACCTGGGGTTCTCATGATGTGCAGACATAGATCAAGATGGCAACAATCATCATCCCGCTTTTTGAACCACGCCATTAAAAGCCTTAAATACCTATTAGTATATAGAGCTGCCTGCCTGGATAACTTATTTATAGGAATATTACCCCAGAAGTTCTTGTGTCCATGGCATTCAGGTGCAGACAGACCCTGAGAGCAGTAGAATCAGATAACAGTAGAGAACTGTAGTTTGTGAATCAAACAGTAGTTCCAGAACAAAAGAAGAATAAGAGTTCTAGAAGTAAACGTCATCGAACAAAGAAAAACATGGAAGCACACTGTGGCTATGCTTGTACAGTCAGCATTGCTAACTGGATTTCTTTTCCAAGAGAGAGTCTAGTGATTCATCGGCACAAATTAAGTTAGAATCATGCTAAATACAACTCGAAAGAAAAGGTATCGTGACCAAAAGCATGTAGGAGTAACATTTTTTGTTTTTACATGTAGACTGCTTAGTGCACGAATGAGCCGCTCCCATGTAAGAAAACGAAGTCTAAATTCAAGAAACTCCAATCTAAGAAACTGGAGTACTGGACCTGATAGAAGGATTCCCAGAATCTCGAATATGTACCCCAACGCATGCATACTACCAGATCAGATAAGCGCAAAATCTTTGCACAAGATGCCAAAACTTAAGGGCATTAGTTGATGGCTTCTAGGGGATCTAGGTGGTGTGCCCAAACGCAAAAATCGGCAGGGGATGGAGTGGAGGAAAGGAAGGAAATGTGGGGATCGATGGGGGTAATAGAATGGAGATGTAATGGGGTGCACAGACCTGGCGGCAGCAGCCTCAATAACTCGTCAACGCTACTGCGAGATTTGATCCGCAAAACCAGCGGCGACCGAGGCGGGCGCAAATCAGCGACGGAGGCTGCGGAAATTGCGATAGAGAGACGAAACTGGGGAAGGACAGACGCGAGGGACGAGATGGTTCGCCTGTCCTCTGGCGCATTGGCGAGAAAACAAAAGAAAAACCAGGTAACAAACCAACGGACAGCAAAAACCGGTGGCATGGAATCGTTGACCAAAAAAACCGGCGGAACGCATTGGTGCCAGGAAATGGAACGGTGACATTTATTTTTAAGTAGTACAGTAGTAAACATGTCCGTGCGTTACAACGGAAGAGAAAATCTATGTGGTAAAGTTGCATAAAGTAAGACTGTGTTTGGTAGCCAAGTATTTTTAAAATATTTTAATAATACTATAAATTCTCAAAATACCATAGTTTTAAATATTTTGACGTGTTTGGCTATAACTAAAAACTGTAGTATTAATACTTCAATATCTCTCAAAACATGCTATTTTTTAAGTATTGAAAAAACAACTCCAGACCTCTTTTTCTAAAACTGAAGTATTGCTAACCCAGCCACTTAGATACTATAGTTTTGGGATACTTAAGTTTCAAGAAAACTTCATTGCCAAACTACGCCTAAGTTTTGTTGATACAATTGCAATGTGTTTCAGAAATCAGTCGACTTTGTGTGTGCACGATGGACATCACGGCCAGGTGCATCGTCACTGCATCATTTGCCCAGCACCATCGGATCCATGTGCCAGCATTGCCACCTAAAAAAATCCCTTCATGCAAAGGTATATAATTCATGTGAAATTTTTAGTGAAGTGAAGGATATACAAATGAAAACACACTCTTTCACATCAACACTATCGAGCCAAGGAGGACATTTCCATGTAGGCCACTCAAACTAACAGGGCGTGCTCTTGATCTTCTCCATCACTACAATGTGAAAGTATCATACTTCTATTTTACATTGCATTCGATGTTCGTTAGTTGGTTCCGAGGTGAAATAACTATAAGAAAAATGTCTACCATTGGATTTTGAGGAATTTTTGTTTTAATTATTATTTTCTTGGTTCATTTTTGCGATTCTTTGGTAGATGATATAATTTAGAACTTCGATATCTACTTTTTTTGGTAGTTTCTCAATATTTATTATGATCTTTTTGTTTGTTCTTCTCTCACCCTTATTTTGATGTCACTTGTATTTAGACGCCATGTTGGCCAAACCCACTTCAAGAGGAAAAGCTTTGGAAAACACGTATATAGAGACATTACTCAAATAGTTGTTTACTTTGCAATGAATATGTAGCAACAATAATATACACATACCAACATAAATATAACTGGAACTATGATGCTGAAAGGGTAAGCGTAGTATGAGATGGTTTTGAAGATGCAAGGGTAAGTGTATCATGAGATGGTTAGACAGATAAGTCGATGTAATACTCCAAAAATGAATGTGGACTCATTTGATGGTCTGCTTATGGTGCAAAATAAAAAAATAATTCATAACTTTTCTAATACAGGGTAGCCCTGCATGGTCTTTTATTAATAACTTAAAAGTAAACATACCAATCCAGAGTTATATGTACAATAAAATACAATAACAAGAGAAAAAGAAAAGAAGGGTAATCAAGGTAACTTGTCAAGCCATGATGACAAAGAACCTTTATGCTTTTTCTTCACCCTATGCAACAGCATGGTGACATCCTGGAAGAAGCCAGCCTTCCACCCCTAGAATGTAGATTTTATGTTCTTGAAAATCCATCCATTCCTCTGTTTCCAAATGTTCCAACAGGCCAGAGTAGCAACCTCTGTAAAACAAGCCCCTCTGGAACTCCTCTGGGCATGACTTATATAATCAGCAAGAGGCCTATCATACCAGAGCACCTGAAGATAATTCCACATCTGTGCACTGTAATTACATTGGAAGAATAAGTGCTTCCAATCCTCAATAATCTGAGCAGAGCATAGAACACAATCATGATCCTCCGTAACCCTCTAGTGTCTTCTGATCAACATGTCCTTCGTGTTAATTCTGCCATGTATAATGCGCCAGGCAAAATAAGTAAATATATTATGGCACTAAATCAATGTAAGAAAGTTGTACAACAAATTCATAGGTATGCCCTACTTTGCTCGACACCATTAATTTATCTACTATATATATTTCGTCCTCTTCTGTCTTCAGCCATTAAGAAACGCCGAAATATTTCTCACACTTTATGTCTATCCGACAAACATTAGACACCCATCTAGCTGGCTTCATGGGTTCCTTCTTTTCTATTCCACTCAATAGAATGAAAATGCCATTGACATTCCTCCTTTGTCCAATGTTTAGATTTTAGCTCTGCATAGTGATTTATACTTTATAAAAGAAATTGTTAGGCTGCCTAAAGCCAACAGTCAAACTCACATCTTGTTTTTATACGGAATGCACCGACAAAGCACCATTTATTACAAGAAGGCATTCAGTATTCAGTTTACATTGCTCTAATGTATTCAGTTACCATTAGTTTTCAAGTATATAGATAATAAGTGGTGTGTACGATACAAAGGCAAATACGCTTATAAGAACCTAATATTAAAGTTATAAGATATTTCTGACGATTGGTTCAAACAACCAGGTAAATCTCCCACCTCATTTGTGCAGCATAGAGTCAATTATGTTTTGCCCAAATGTACACATAATATTGACAAAATAAAGACTACACCTGCCATGTGAAGGGGAGGAACACTTTGCTTTATGAGGTAAGCTACCATTCAATTCCTTTACCAACAACCTTAGTGTATCATTAATTAGTACAACATGACCAAATTGGTTGTTAAAGAAACTACTAACCCAGAGTGTCGCCACTAACTTCCTAGGAGATGGACCCTCTAATCATAAAACGCATGGTTGCATGATTGATACAAAAGAATCATTAGCAAATACTTACAATAAAACTTATATAAAAATTAAGGATCTCACACTAATTAACTGCAGGTGAATTGACACTATTTTTACGTAAGATATAAAAGTGTAATTAAAATCTTGTATACTGTGATAACCAGTTACATGAGAGAGTTATTAGTACTCTCTTGATCTTACCAGCGTCGTGGCCAGTTTTGCAAGCTTCTACCACTGCCTGGGTGACCATGATCGCTCTAGGATGAGACTTAGATAACACGAACTGCTTATGATCCTTATCCAACAAACATGAGATAATGTCTACTATTGAAGTGCGATGAATGCATGCACAAAGCGCTAGAATAACAAATTGTTATTAATAATAGAGTGAAGAGACACCTCCAAATAAACTTAGCCAATATAATAGTTGTAACATTGAACCTGCATCGTCGCCCACAAAAATAATACACGTGAGAGATTCTGTCACCGATGAAGGATCACCTGACCCATAAAAAATCATGACAGCATAAGCTCAAAAAGTATCCACTCTTAGTTCAGTATTACGTTGTAAAAAAATTATATGAGTGTAACTCTTTCATAACTATTGTCAAGTATGGGGACATAGACTTGAGAGTGATGAAGCACTGCCAATTCAAGATACGATAGATCCATACAGAAAAAAGGACATAAACTCAAGAGTGATGAAGCACTGTCAAATAAAGATACAACAGACATATAGACTAGAAAGGAAATATAGGATAGTATGCACCCTGCAAGAATTTAAATTGAAGAACATGTTAAGAATCAGGCCATTGAAGCAGATTCTAAAGAGCTTTGGTACCATTAACATATTGTAAAGCACAAAGGAAGCAAGAATGAGAAAGAATTGTGCTAACGTCTATAGGTAACTCAAATGATAAATCAACTACGAAAGAAGCTGATAAAAGGTTAATTTAAATGGATATGGATCTAAATAATAAATCAAACAAAAGTTACCATATACTGTTGGTGTTGGATCTCGTAAGAAATAGTATAGTACTTTGACCAGCACATCGAGCTCTCAAAAGCTCAAGATAATCCGCAAAAAATATGCTGAAAGTGTTCTCTGAATATACCCAGGCTTTCCTGTATATCCGAAGAACGGATTGAATATTCCTGCAGTATCATCACACAAACATCATGTAAGTTCCACTTAAGTACATACATATCATCAGCTTCCGACCCAACAAGGTGTGTCAAACTGTCAAGTGTGGAGAAACATCAATAAACCAAGAAAACAACCAATTAGTAGTAACCAACCATGGTGATCGGTGGCCGTTTTCATGTCCTTGGTGAATGTCGTCTTGGCGGTGTGCTATATGTCAGAGTATCACTCGTTGAGCCTCAACGCCTGATGGTTAGCATCAACAAAGGTTATCGATCAAATTCTCCATAGTCTCAAAGATTTCTCTTGTGCCCTTGTATATACAAAGCTCTCATCTCCATCGTTCCTCCACAATGTCTATCATGTTCCTCCTCAATGTCATTCATGTTCCTCCACAATGTCTATTCAACAAACTGCCTGCCAAGTAGAAACAACAACAAGAAAAGATATTTTTTATTGCACATGATATCATCGGTATACATCTTTAGCTAAAAAGGCATGCATCTGAATCAACATGTGTGCATGGAAAAATCTGAATCAACATCCAAAATAATGCTGACTGTAATTGGCATTCTAAATTGAATGATAGTATGTTCATGTTATTAGCAGCTAAAGTAAGCCTTAAGGGTAGGAAGTACAAACAAGTCAAAATGTCCATACAAAGTTATGTGTGAATGAACAACAAATAGAAAAAATATACCAGATTAAACATGGCATACATCTAAACCTAGAAGGGATATCTGACCATCATAATAATATAAGCATGAGCTCTATTGTTTCTGGATAAACAAATTGTACTTGGTGTGAGGTACACTGTAAGGTGTTCGACCAGATACCTTGCACAAGAAACGTGCATGTGTGTGCATAGAACAACACAACAAACAAACGAAATATTTTATGCATGATTCACAACCTACATGGGTATCTATCAGGCTAGGGAATCATTGGTCAAGCATAATATACACTCATTTAATTTGTTTGATGAAAAAATGTGCCAACAATATCATCTCTGGATCTCTCACTTCATCTATATTCTCACATAAAAGGACATCAGACGACCATTGTTGCATAAGGTACATGATAAGCCTAACTACATAATAGTGGCCAACTTTATCAGCATACTTGAGACTTGAGCATACATCACTCACAACATTTGCTTGTTGGATTCATATTAAACAGATTTCCGCTTTGTGTGTCGATGTCAAACAAGATATTTGACTGTTCCCAGTTGTAGAAAATTTATAGGAAATGAAACAAAATTTCTGATCTTTCAACCCTAAAAAAAGCAACATGAAGTGCAGTCACTAATATTTATGCACTGCAATTGAAATTAAGTACCTAAGCAACCATGTGTTGCACGCCACGGAAAAATTTCCATTTTACTGGGAACCACCACAGACCATAATATCATCCTTTTATTATTTTCCAGCACCATACTTGACATATTGACTAAACCAGAAGACTCTTTACTTTAGGAGTTCGGGGAACCTAAGAAAGTTCAGTTTCACCCATGTATCTTGTAAATCTCTGTAATCTGAAGCTTTCACCCAAGCTCCCTCGAAGCGGAAAATATCATGCACTGGTCCTGTAAAAGACCAACTTACACACTGAGGTAATGACACCAAAATAGCACCATGATCTAATGATGTGGTGACTATATTGTGAACCGAACAATCATCAAATTCATTCAAAAAATAATCATGTGTTACCTGAGAAGCTGTTTTTATGGTTTTTACGCATGCTCCATTCTCGGTATTTCAGATATTGATGCATCGATCAACACTTCCATCATAGTTGATTATGTATTTGTCATGGCTTCCCGATATCAGAATGTTGCCATTCCAAGATAGGCTTCCCACTCTGGCAGTCTGACCATCGAAGGTTCTTATCTGCAAAACACATGGTAGAAGAGCATCATGTCCATGTGATACTACCATTTTCAGTCACTCTTTATAAATCTGGCCAGAAAGCTACAAAAACGACTACATTACAAAATGTTTGCAAAAATTTAACTCTGAAATCAAAACGATTATGGGAAATTCTTATACCCAACGCATCGCATGGATATCCCAGGCTTCAATCTGAGATTCTCACATCCGAAAGCTAGACTTCTGCCATTGCAAGACCAAGCAACACCCGTGGGGCGAGCACTCCCTATATCACATCATGGCAGCTTCTGCACTGACTCGCCGTGCTCCTTTTTTAAATATACATCAGAACCGAGGGCCATTGCGAGCATGTTTTCCTTTCCCAGTCCATCAGGTTCAGTTAGAAGTGGTCAACCATTCCTCGCACATCTAATACTTTTACCGGGTACTTTAGGAGAATTTAATTCAGGAACCTTTGGAAAATGATCCTCAGATTGCATCATTCAAGGAGAAAAAAAGGTGTAGAAAACGCTTGCAGAAATTCGTATCTTATGATCTAAAAGAGAACCTCATCAGTTCTACAATGTTTATACTCTACGCCTCCTACTCCTGCTCTTATTATATGTTCAGTGAAAGAGTCAGTCTACAATTGGATGTGAAATATAAATTATTATCTTATGGATAAACTGGACAGAACTCTGGTCATTAGAAAGAAGATAACTTCTATTTTTTGCCGAGACATATGTAGATGAAGAGAGGATAGTATCTCTCTGAACTTCACACATCTACCTATTTAAACTTCACATGACTCTCACTTTACACTTCACATCACAGAACAATTGTTTGAAACAAATAGAACACCGCCTAGCAGGATCACACAATATCCGAATAAGCACAGAACAAAATAGGATGAGGAAGAGGAATAAATGCCCCCACTATACCACGGTGTACGAGCACAAAGAAAAAAATGAAAGCCAACGGGGAAATGAATTGTATGACATACAAAAATGAATTTTTGTGCGCACTGCAATGAACTTGTGCATTTTATTACAGAGAGAAAACTTTTGTCTTCGTAAGTGACATTTTACCGAATAGGCGTCGTGCACCTCCATTGGCAATAGCTAACAAAATGATTCAGAACTCAAGCTATTTAAGACTGGAAATACATACTTGTTCTAATTTTAAATACCTGCTGCACCTCTATTTTCTAGAAGTGGTTGACTGATACTTCTTCTTGCTGTAAATCCAAATTATATGCACCAACCAGCATTAGAGCAAGCATCGGTTTCCACTTTGGCAAATTTCTTAAATGAATAACAGTGCCACGAAGCCCTCATAGCAGGCAAGCTCCTCCGTTTGGATATATGTCCAGCAGGCTAGGGCACATTGACATCGAAAGAATAGATAACATTTTGATTCCACGTCATTTTGACTACATATGACACATCAAAGTTCCACGAAGCATTTTCTTACATTTAGTCTATAATCGGAAGTGCCAAAAAAGACTGTTTTAATTGACCACATGACTTCCAAATCCACCAAAATCTCAACTACATTTGTTTAATTTCTCATTTGTGAGGGTTACCATAGAAGAACTAAACTACAACATGTTTTCATGCCAGCAAACTAAAAAGAGGACCGCAATGAGACCTCAATTATAATGAAGTTTTCATCATGATAGAACCGATTTAATAAAGTTTGTATGGGCAATAACAAAAACAACTCAACTGCAGTCAAACTGAAGTACTAAACTAATCAAGCAAACATTAACCAATGTAGAGGAGGGTATGAACCTTCTTTAGGTGTCCAGCTTGAAATATGATGTAGAACTCTGGCATGTCGTCCGTATCTGACCTGTACCACTTGTAGTGTGCAAGGCTGCGGAGAGGAACGGTGGCGGCGGTTTATGCATCCCAGGCTGCTCAGTGGAACTACACGATATTGGTGTCCCCATTTGCGCGGATGACAGATTAGTGTGCAGGGATCTTGTCGTCGAGGAGCGTGAAGTCGTTGATCTAGGGACAGTTGGCGGGTGGAGGAGAGGGGCAGGAAAAGAGGGTTCCACCGACTGCCGGAATGGTAGGGCGCCCGTGGCACTGGAGAGGAGGGGGCCCGTCGGTGTCCTGGAGAGGAGGGAACGGCTGGTGGCCGGTCAGGACAGAGGCGGGGGGTCATGAGGACACCGCTGGTGTCCTAGAGAGGAGGGCGCTAGTGGTGGCCGTTCTAGGGGAGGGAGGAGGGGGTCAGGAGGAGTGAGAACGCGTGGTTTGGGGAGGAAGGGAGGAGCGAACGAAGCGGCGATGATTGGGGTCTTTTTTTTTTCTTGCCGCGTTGCAGGGCGAGAGAGCGACCAAACGACGACGTATCAGGAGACAACGGAACATGATATTCTTTTTAGGTAGTATAACAGTGCCACGAAGCCCTCATAGCAGGCAAGCTCCTCCGTTTGGATATATGTCCAGCAGGCTAGGGCACATTGACATCGAAAGAATAGATAACATTTTGATTCCACGTCATTTTGACTACATATGACACATCAAAGTTCCACGAAGCATTTTCTTACATTTAGTCTATAATCGGAAGTGCCAAAAAAGACTGTTTTAATTGACCACATGACTTCCAAATCCACCAAAATCTCAACTACATTTGTTTAATTTCTCATTTGTGAGGGTTACCATAGAAGAACTAAACTACAACATGTTTTCATGCCAGCAAACTAAAAAGAGGACCGCAATGAGACCTCAATTATAATGAAGTTTTCATCATGATAGAACCGATTTAATAAAGTTTGTATGGGCAATAACAAAAACAACTCAACTGCAGTCAAACTGAAGTACTAAACTAATCAAGCAAACATTAACCAATGTAGAGGAGGGTATGAACCTTCTTTAGGTGTCCAGCTTGAAATATGATGTAGAACTCTGGCATGTCGTCCGTATCTGACCTGTACCACTTGTAGTGTGCAAGGCTGCGGAGAGGAACGGTGGCGGCGGTTTATGCATCCCAGGCTGCTCAGTGGAACTACACGATATTGGTGTCCCCATTTGCGCGGATGACAGATTAGTGTGCAGGGATCTTGTCGTCGAGGAGCGTGAAGTCGTTGATCTAGGGACAGTTGGCGGGTGGAGGAGAGGGGCAGGAAAAGAGGGTTCCACCGACTGCCGGAATGGTAGGGCGCCTCCGGTGGCCTGGAGAGGAGGGGGCCCGTCGGTGTCCTGGAGAGGAGGGAACGGCTGGTGGCCGGTCAGGACAGAGGCGGGGGGTCATGAGGACACCGCTGGTGTCCTAGAGAGGAGGGCGCTAGTGGTGGCCGTTCTAGGGGAGGGAGGAGGGGGTCAGGAGGAGTGAGAACGCGTGGTTTGGGGAGGAAGGGAGGAGCGAACGAAGCGGCGATGATTGGGGTCTTTTTTTTTTCTTGCCGCGTTGCAGGGCGAGAGAGCGACCAAACGACGACGTATCAGGAGACAACGGAACATGATATTCTTTTTAGGTAGTATAACAGTGCCACGAAGCCCTCATAGCAGGCAAGCTCCTCCGTTTGGATATATGTCCAGCAGGCTAGGGCACATTGACATCGAAAGAATAGATAACATTTTGATTCCACGTCATTTTGACTACATATGACACATCAAAGTTCCACGAAGCATTTTCTTACATTTAGTCTATAATCGGAAGTGCCAAAAAAGACTGTTTTAATTGACCACATGACTTCCAAATCCACCAAAATCTCAACTACATTTGTTTAATTTCTCATTTGTGAGGGTTACCATAGAAGAACTAAACTACAACATGTTTTCATGCCAGCAAACTAAAAAGAGGACCGCAATGAGACCTCAATTATAATGAAGTTTTCATCATGATAGAACCGATTTAATAAAGTTTGTATGGGCAATAACAAAAACAACTCAACTGCAGTCAAACTGAAGTACTAAACTAATCAAGCAAACATTAACCAATGTAGAGGAGGGTATGAACCTTCTTTAGGTGTCCAGCTTGAAATATGATGTAGAACTCTGGCATGTCGTCCGTATCTGACCTGTACCACTTGTAGTGTGCAAGGCTGCGGAGAGGAACGGTGGCGGCGGTTTATGCATCCCAGGCTGCTCAGTGGAACTACACGATATTGGTGTCCCCATTTGCGCGGATGACAGATTAGTGTGCAGGGATCTTGTCGTCGAGGAGCGTGAAGTCGTTGATCTAGGGACAGTTGGCGGGTGGAGGAGAGGGGCAGGAAAAGAGGGTTCCACCGACTGCCGGAATGGTAGGCGCCCGTGGCTGGAGAGGAGGGGGCCCGTCGGTGTCCTGGAGAGGAGGGAACGGCTGGTGGCCGGTCAGGACAGAGGCGGGGGGTCATGAGGACACCGCTGGTGTCCTAGAGAGGAGGGCGCTAGTGGTGGCCGTTCTAGGGGAGGGAGGAGGGGGTCAGGAGGAGTGAGAACGCGTGGTTTGGGGAGGAAGGAGGGCGACGAAGCGGCGATGATTGGGGTCTTTTTTTTCTTGCCGCGTTGCAGGGCGAGAGAGCGACCAAACGACGACGTATCAGGAGACAACGGAACATGATATTCTTTTTAGGTAGTATAACAGTGCCACGAAGCCCTCATAGCAGGCAAGCTCCTCCGTTTGGATATATGTCCAGCAGGCTAGGGCACATTGACATCGAAAGAATAGATAACATTTTGATTCCACGTCATTTTGACTACATATGACACATCAAAGTTCCACGAAGCATTTTCTTACATTTAGTCTATAATCGGAAGTGCCAAAAAAGACTGTTTTAATTGACCACATGACTTCCAAATCCACCAAAATCTCAACTACATTTGTTTAATTTCTCATTTGTGAGGGTTACCATAGAAGAACTAAACTACAACATGTTTTCATGCCAAACTAAAAAGAGGACCGCAATGAGACCTCAATTATAATGAAGTTTTCATCATGATAGAACCGATTTAATAAAGTTTGTATGGGCAATAACAAAAACAACTCAACTGCAGTCAAACTGAAGTACTAAACTAATCAAGCAAACATTAACCAATGTAGAGGAGGTATGAACCTTCTTTAGGTGTCCAGCTTGAAATATGATGTAGAACTCGCATGTCGTCTGTGATCGACTGTACCACTTGTAGTGTGCAAGGCTGCGGAAGGAACGTGGCGGCGGTTTATGCATCCCAGTCTCGGTGGAACTACACGATATTGGTGTCCCCATTTGCGGATGATGATTAGTGTCGAGGATCTTGTCGTCGAGGCGTGAAGTCGTTGATCTAGGGACAGTTGGCGGGTGGAGGAGAGGGCAGGAAAGAGGGTTCCACCGACCGGAATGGTAGGCGCCTCCGGTGGCAAGGAGGGGGCCCGTCGGTGTCTGGAGAGGAGGAACGTGGTGGCCGGTCGGGATGAGGGGGTCATGAGGACACCTGGTGTCCTAGAGAGGCGCTAGTGGTGGCCGTTCTAGGGAGGGAGGGGTCGGGAGGGTGAGCAGCGTGGTTTGGGGAGGAAGGGAGGAGCGAACGAAGCGGCGATGATTGGGGTCTTTTTTTTTTCTTGCCGCGTTGCAGGGCGAGAGAGCGACCAAACGACGACGTATCAGGAGACAACGGAACATGATATTCTTTTTAGGTAGTATAGAGATAGAGATAGAGATAGAGATAGAGATAAAGATAGAGATAGAGACGTCTCTATAGGGTTTGGCCGCTGATTGTTGTTCCTCTCCTCGTGGTGGTGTTTCTCGAAGAGTCGGTGCCCTCTTCTCTTATCTCTTCCGTTTCCTCTTCTCCAGCTAACCGCCGACGAGTGGAGTACCAATCTCTACAGATGAATCTTGCGGCGGCCGGCTTCGAGTGGGAGATGGGAAACGCGCGGTGCGGCCTGCCGTGGAGAGGCAGTGGAGGCGACCGACGATGTATGACATAGGGAGGTGAAAACAGGGACCGAGGCCAGAGGTAGGCGGCAGCAGGCGTCATTGCGTGGGCAACGAGCAAGAGGGGAACGACGGCGGGCATCGAGGTCAGACGGAGCTTGGCCAGGGCAAGCTGCTGGCATGCCACGGCCGTTGTCTTCTTCCTATCCAAATCTCCCATCGATAGCTCCACCTCCGTACAGGAAAAAAGAGCTCCGCCTGCATGAGCTCCTCTACTGACCTCTGCCTCCGTCGACCTTCCCCTGTGTCTGTGCCACCAATTAACCTGAACCTGCCTTGCCGGAGCTCTCCTTTGCCGTCAGCTCCGCTTGGCCGGTGGACGAGTCGTGGGACTGATCTTCGTCCGGCGTTGCAACCGTCCTCCATGTCCATGTGTGGAGCGTCGCTGCTCCTGATCTGAGAGTATGGCTATTTCTTTTCTTAACTTGTGCAACTTGCGTTACATTTTGGTTGTGGTCTTACAGTGGATTCTTGTTCTAGATGCAGGCTGCTATCATGTGTGTGTGTGTCGTGCTAGCTGCTAACCTGCCGGCAAGGTCAGCCTCTTTTTGCTTTTGCCCCCTCTGTCTACGCGTGAGCGTTTGTGCCTGCCCGGGGGATCCGGTTCAAGGCATGGTAAGCCTCCAGGCCAGGGCCATGGCCGGTCTGTCCTGCTTGCCATTCCTCCTGTTTTAGGCACGATTGCCATGATTAGCAGGACACTGCAGTAGTGTAGTTGGTAGTGCGATTGGGTCTGAGGTCAATTTAATTGTTGTTACCAGCGCTCCTGAAATTGATGCCCTCCTTTTGGTCGATTCTATGCATATCTTTGTGTAGTTTTTTGTCTAAATGTGCTTTGTCTAACTTCCAACCTCGGAGGGAGGAGATCCTGGAGGGAAAGTGGCCTGAATCGGCAAGACGCCCTTCGTAGTTCTAAGAACCACCGGAGGATAAGGTGAATTCTTGCTCGCTTCATTTGCGTATCTTTTTATTCCTCTATATATTTTGCTTCTTTTGTCATCTTATTCTTTCTGATTTGCTCACTGTCTTATGCAACTACTATTTTCTATTTTCATCAATGTATGGCTACCTGAACTAAAAGCATATGATTGCAGGGAGATTAGAAAAGTATGTATGTGCATTTCCCTGCTAAAAGTGTACCTCGCTGGGGCTACCAATGGAAAAATCTTGGTGTGTGTTCGTGTACCTAGGAATATAGAGATAAGGACACACGACAACACTTATACATACGAGATGGATTTTATTGTCATCGGAAATGAGGTATACCCTCGACAATTCAAACACTTTGCTTACTTGCTCTTTCCTATAAACCAAATGAATTGTTTGAACCAATATGTGTCCCTTCTTTCCAGAACTAATGTAGTATTAGTAGTATCTCCATTTATTGTAATTGAACTTCACGGATGACATCTATTTTTATCGTTACAATATTTTTTTTATAAGTACTTAACCCTAATTTCATTCAGGTATGAGTCGATCAACATGTACTTGCTCCAACTTTCTAAGCCACAGAAACAATCCGCCAGATTATACTATGGTAAAGGGTTAAGGGCAAACGGTTCTGCCACCGCAAGATTACAGTATAGACATGTCCATCTGAATTTTCAGTCATGTATAGAATACATTATTGAAGCATGCTAAATTTTGCGTTGTACTTATACAGAACGCGTCATCTTGGAGCTGCAAATGGGTACCAGGTCCAACTGTTGGACTACTATCAGACGATTCAGAACCTAAAGAAGGCAGGAGTTCAGGTTAGGTAACATAACCATATGGTGTGTCATTTTTCTTATGATTGTGAGAGCACGACTATCATAGATATGAATATTGTTACAATACTTTATTAGTTAATAGTTCTATGGTGCTTTAGATTTATACTTGACGTGCCTCTGATTACTCCTCAGAGTTTCTGAATATTCATTTATAAGATAAATTGGGGCTTGAAGGTTGCATCGTGGCCTCCAAGTGGTCCACTACAGCTGAAGCACGGCTCAAACGTACTATATATTTGTAAGTTTAATTTTTTTAGTTGCAATTTCTCCGGATGATCTTTGGGGACTCATTTTGATCGGCGGAAGAGTGGTATATTCTTTTGTCTTCAGGCATGTAGAATTTCAAACAAGGCTTTTAGCATTGCTTATGAAGTAGGGAAGAAGAGTTATGGCGTCTATTGCTCAAAATTCAAATGAATTTGTCGAGGAGATGAAGTTGCATATCTGTTCCAGCGCACTTACCTAAGATCTCCAGTAAAACTATGAATTCCTAAATATTTGTGTGTTTGTTTATTTAATTGATATATGTGCGACTACTATATAGGTAATTCATAAGTATTCTTCATAAAATTACATTTTTTGCCAACATTAATTTATTAGTTGTTACTATTTATATTAGAATATGTCCTTCATCATGCTTGGTGATTTTTTTCTACTGCTCGCTTATCAATAAAATTGGATTCCAATATAGATGTATTCTGAACCATGGTCCCAGTAATAAAAAAATGTTTACAAGTTAGCTATTAGTTTACGGACTATCATTGTTGATAATCTGCTCTAATCTTTGGCATGTTGTATATTTATATTTTATGGTGGAAAAAATTACATTATTTCTACGTGGCTACGGTGCAATTGAATTTACACCCATGGTACCCGAACATCACCTGGTTATCTTTGTCCATCCACAAGTAGCTAGCGTGCAATTGAATTCACAACCGTGGTACCTAAACATCACTCCGTTAATTGTCCATCTGCAAGATATTCTTATTGTTCGTACTTATCTTCTTGATACGCATAGTTGCTATATTCTCTATTCAAAAATTTATAGTACTACCATTTCTTTCAGAAGAATCTGCATGGAGACGCACACCACCTGCCTGATAGTAACAAGGTCGTACAGAACAGCCATGTGAAGGACGTGATCGATCGAGCTGGCACCGACACCGAAGAGGTAACCACGTATACCCAGGGCTTTCTCTCACGAATTCCTCACACCAAATTTTGTAGCAGTACTCTGATGACCTCACGGTGCTGCAGAAGGTCAATAACAACAAGAGTTCGAAAGATCAGAAGCACAAGAATAGACTTAAATAATCACCTTTTGCATACCATCGTGCAGGCTAGATAGCTCTGCTCACCAGCAGTGGTGTATGTTGGAGTAAGTATATTCCCCTGTTTAGCTATGTGATTAGCAATCCCCTTTTGTATAGCATCATGAAGGCTAGGTAGCTCTGCCCGCCAGCAGTAGAGTAGGTTAGATTAGGTAAATATGTTCCCTTCTTTAATTATATGATGTAACCAACCAGAATCTATCATGTAACTTGGTGTACATATATCCGTCGATGGCTTTTTAACGCTCGTACTATTTACCGTCCTATGCATCTTCAGAAATCACATTGACAAACGATTGTCGCCACGGGGTGCGGCGTGTAGCCGCGCCATGTTGCCTAGTACAATTGTTGGCGCCCAGCATCTACTCATTTGGCTGTCTTGAACTAGCAAGCAGAGATGTGGAATTAGGTGCTGGCCACCGTCATGCTCGCTGGTTTCCACCGCAAGGGGAGAGGAGGTTTGCGGGAGACTCTATCCGCTTGGAGAGAGGGAGAGAACACGGGAATCTCAGCTGCTCGCCGTATTCTAGTGGCACCACCGCCGCCATGCTTGCCGCCGGCCACCAATGGAGCTCTAGGGCTTGGGTCGGAGCGAGAATGAATCACGACTCCATGTCTAACAGTCCACTACATGTCTAACAGTCCAAACTAATTAGGCCTATCGCCACAAAAAAAAGGACGATTCAGATGGGGCCACCATGTATACGTATATAAGCCCGGAATACTACTGTATTTTGTTGTATTTATGGGGTTAAGTATGCATAATGGCGTCTATAACATATAGAGAATTGCAGTGGCGTTTATGAAAATTCTGAAGTTGCAATGGCGGTTCTCAAATAGCCATGAATTGCAGTGGCGGTTCTCAAATAGCCATGAATTGCAATGGGGTCTATTCAATTAACCCAAAAATTTATGGGCAGCCCTACGCGTTCTCCGGGGATTTGTGTTTTTTATCCCCTGGGACCCTAGCCAATCACATGTCCTCTTTTTGGATAAAAAATCCCGCTTTTGCTATAGAAAGTCCCGTTTTTGTTACAACTAGTCCCGCTTTTGCTACAATGTAGCAGAAAACGGTTCGGCCTAAAAAATAGAAAATTAGTCTGGATCCCGCCGGAGACCTCGCCGGCGATCGTGTAGCAAAAAAGTTATACTAATGTAGCAAACCCGACCTCGCCGGAGACTTTCGCCAGTAGACCTCACCGGAGACCTCGTAGCAAAAAATTTATGTTATTGTAGCAAAACCATAAAACGGGTGTAGCAAAATATTTTTTCTAATGTAGCAAAACGCACATCGCCGGAGACAACACTGGAGACTCTCGCCGGAGACCTCATAGCAAAACCGTATAAATTAATTGTAGCAAGAAAATTACACGAAAGTAGCAAAAAAATATGAATACATAGCAAAAAATATGTGCTAAGGTAGCAAAACGTTCTTAGCAAAGACTGACATGGTCAAACCCCTAAGGACTTGAGGAGCGGACACAGGAACGACAGGATGCTGCTGCTCGTAGCGGCGGCGGCGGCGGAGGTGGTCTCGGTCTCGCCCGCTTTCGCCCTCGGAGGCTGTGCTCGGATGGACGAGCGGCGATGGAGAAGTCGAGGTCGAGTTGCTCGAGCAGGAGGAGAGCGCCCGGGAGGTGGGGGGGTCGAGATGCAGGGCGGAGTTGGGGATGGTGGGTGGGGCGCGCGAGGGGTACCATGACGAGGAAAGCTAATTCGTTGGCCTGAGATGCGGCCGCTGGGCCTTCTGCGGGGAGTTATCCGGGGGATTCTATCCCCCGGGGGAGGCATATCATTTCCCAAAATTTATACTATTGTAGAAACAATCAATGTCGCCGCCGGAGATGACTTCATTGGAGATATCGCCGGAGACTCATTGGGGACCTCGTAGCAAAAAAATGCGCTCTTGTAGCGAAACCAAAAAACATTTTTAGCAAATAATATGTGTGAATGTAGCAAAATTTATATGCAAATAAATCATAGTATCACTCCGAGAATAGTGAAAAGCAGCAAAACAAATACAATTATGTAGCTAAAAATGTATACAAGTGTAGCGAAACAAACCCAGAAAAAACTACTGCGTAGCAAAGGACTAGCAGAGAAGGGCAACAACACATACCTCGGTTGCCATGATCTCATTCCTACTTTCTCCGATCTCGCCTCCTCTCGGCAGTTGCAGCACCGCCCAATGGGCAGAGGAGAGGATGGGATGGGAGGAGGCGCAGGGTGTAGGAGGGCGGGGCGTCGGCGGAGACGTGTGGCGGCGCTGACCACAACCACCATGCCAGCACCCATGGAGAAACACGCCAGGGGACTCGAGGTCGTCTTCATCTAGGAGCTGCCGGTGGTCGATGGGGGTAGGTGCTGAGGGAGGTGCATGTCTTGGGGCGGAGGATGGCGGGTGGTGGAGGACATGCTCCGGCTGGCGGGGCTACCCTAAGTGACGACACGATTGATCGGAAAAGAACGGGGATCGATAAAATTGGTGGGACTTAGAGCATCTCCACTCGTCTACCCAGGAGGCCGATCCGGACGCCGAAAATTGGCCCAATCGTGTACCCAAGGACCTGTTTTCGGCCGAATTTAAGCCAATTTTGGTCCGAACTACCCAGGCCGAACCCAGATTTCTGGATACGCCCTGGGAACGCCGTACTCAGCGATTTCGGCGAAAAAAACGGAAGCGGCGTGTGGCCCCGCCGAGCCGGTGACGGAAGTCGAGTCGTCGTCATCCTCAGAACCACGCGGCGACCGCCGGACATTAAGTGCCTGTCGCGTCGACCACGCGTTGCGGTCTGGCGCCACGTCGCCGCCGGCTCCGTGATTGACGGCGGGCACTAACTTCCCGCCGTTTCCCCTTTTCCCGCCCTCGCCGCTACACCCCTCCCGCCTTCGCCGCCCACCTCGGCCTTTATAAGCCGTACCCCTCGCCGGAGATCTTTACACTCTCTCGCAGCTCCCCCACCCACAATCCCAAACTCCGGCGAACCCTCTCTCACCGTTACCCTTCCCAGCCATGGCCGAACGCTATCCCGGCGACGGCGCGAACGGCAACCGGTCGACGCACCTCCAACTGGGAGGCGCATCTTGTCTGACGCCGGCTATATGGCGCCGCCGGACACGCGGATGCCTCCGGGATGGAAGCTGAGCACCGGTGGCATCCCTATCCCGCCGGCGCCGACGCTGGACGAGCTGTCGTACGATGTGCAAGAGTACATCGGCGGCATGGACAACCCCGCCGAAGCCGAGAGCGCCGACAACCTCCTGTACTGGGAGCATTTCTTCGCGGACCGGCGCGAACAGGAGCTCGCCCGCCACGAGGGGCCGCCGAACGAGTCGCCGCCCAAGCGGAACAACTCGGCTGGCACCGGCGGAGGCCATGGCGGCGGCTTTTTTAAAGTTTATTGTGTACTATTTTAGTTTAAATTTGATGTAATCCGCCTATATTCGCCCAACTTAATAAAATTCGCCCATCTTTAATGAATTTTAGCTGAACTTGAGAACTCGGCCTGAGTACGCGTGTAGGAAAATGGACGTACCCAGGCCGAAAACTAGTTCCGTCCGGCCAAAAACGAACCGAATTTTTGGCTTGGGTTCGGCCAACGAGTGAAGATGCTCTTAACACGATCGCGAGTGTCCCTGTGCTCCACGGTCCACGTGACCCGACATGGGGATTAAAATCACGGATCATTTTCCTATGGGTAAGCTAAAAAGAGAATTAAAATATCTTTACCTGTATCTTATTTTTTTTATTTAAATAATTTTGTTTATCCATATATGAATAAGATGTTGGACTTGCTCTAAGGCTTAAAAAAGGGACAGTGCTAGGCGTCCCTCGGGAATGGAAACTTTCCATCCCTCGGGTCCCTAGCTGTCAGATGAGCTTGGATCAACGGTCCAGATCTTTAAGTTTTGTCCTCATTCCGTTTTTGCTATATTTGCCCCGTTTTTGCTATATTTGTCCCGCTTTTGCTACATTATAACAAAAAACGGTTTACTCTAGAAAATAGAAAAACAGACCAAACCTCGCCGGAGATCTTGCCGGCAACCGTGTAGCAAAAACGTTGTGTCAATGTAGCATGTCCCACCTCGCCAGAGACTTGTCGGAAGCTTTCGCCGGTAGACCTCAACGGAGACTGTGTAGCAAAACTTTTACACTATTATAGCAAAACCAGAGAACGATAGTAGCACAAAAATTGTCCTAATGTAGCAGAAACCCGACCTCGTCTGAGGCTCGCCGGAGACTTTTGTCGGGAGAGCTCGCCGGATACCTCGTCGGAGATCACGTAGCAACATCTTTGCGCTATTGTAGCAAGATCATAAAATAGTTGTAGCAAAAACACTGTGACATTGTAGCATCATTGAAGTATTTTTCATGGTAAAAAATACATAAAACGGTGAAGCACTCACAGAATACCAAAGTAGCAAAATAAATACAAGTGTATAGCTAAATAAATATACGAATGTAGCAAAAAAAATAGATGTGCATCCTAGGAAGAGGCGATCAGGCCTCGACCGCCATGGCATGCCACCTTGACCTCTCTCCCTTGGCGTGACCTTGCCTCGTGGCACGTGGAGGCGGCGGGGTGAGGAGGCGGAGGTGGAGGCAGGCCATGGCATCCTGGCCTCGACCACCGATACCATGGCAGAGCGCCGCCGTGGGGAGACATCAGCTGCCGGCGGAGAGCATGTAGCAGGGCTCCTGTCCCTAGAGGAGTTGGCGGATGGGGAGGGATCGTCGGCGGGAGCACCAGAAGACGCTGCGGGGCGCGAGGTGTGTGTGTGTGTGGGGGGGGGGGTGGGGCGAGACAGGGAGCGTCGATGAGGAGATCATGGCGGCGCACCATGGATGTGGGCAGCGGTACAACCGTGGGTGAGTTGAGGGTGCTTGGGGAGGCAGCACGCGAGACCAGGGCGGCGACGACGCGTGGCAGCAATGGCAACGACGGGTCGTGGTGGCGGAGGGGCGTGGGGCGAGAGGCACGAGCCGGCCGATGCGTGCGTGCAGTTGGAAGATGACCACATGGAAGAAGAGATAAGGAAAGAAAAAAGTCTATCATGATGGGCTCTCTACACACATGATACCAGAGTGGGCAAGCGATGACCCGAGGGATCGGATCGTTCAATACCCCAAGGATCGTATCGTTTTCCGTAAAAAAATATGGGAAAGCGACCGTGAGACTTGGCCCTAGTTAGGCCCAGTTTTTTTGGTGGCTGTTTCTATAAGCTGTCCTACCCCAGCTTACTGGAAACGCCGATTTAAATTTTTTACGAGACTTTCAAATTTGTTTAGACTTAACTATTTTGAAAGCCTCGTAAAATTTTTAGACCGGCTGGGCCTTAGCCACGCAGTTTGTTTATGTACCACGCCTCACCTGCGGACCAGCCTCCCTCCTTCCCTTCAGCCTCGCCTCCAAAACTCAAGTCGCCGCCAGAAGAACCCTAACGGCCTCACCCAACCGACCGCGGACCTGCCTCCCTCCTTCCCCTTCCTCGTCTTCAGTACTTGTGCTGATGCCTGAGGATTGGTCGATCCTGGTCTGTGATCCGCCGCCGAGTCCGCCGTGGATGCCGGTCTGTGATCCGCCGCCGAGTCTGCCGCCGAATCGAGCGGCCACGGTGTCGGGGAGTGACCCCAAATCAACAGGAAGAAGACCAGGGGATCCGGCGATTTCGACCGGAGTGTCGTTGGAGGGGTGGCGCAGGTATGCGCGGTACTGGCCCTGGCCACGCGGCAGACATGGCAGGAGCCGGGGCCGGCGGGGGATGTCGGCTATCCAGATTGCTCAGTCAATTTCAAGAATTTCGGGGCCAATACGCGGATGGCAGCGACCATGGGGTCGTAGCCCGCGGATGATTGAGGACGTGGAGCAAGAGTGAGAGCTGGGACCGCCTCCGGAGTTAACGGAGGGGGCAGAGGCTGTCAATCTGCAAATGTCTCTTGTTGACTTCGTTGAACTGGTGGAGGACACCGGAGAGTCGGGAGAGGGAAAGCTGGGACTGCATTCTGAGCTGGCTCTGCTAGAGAAGTTTGGTCTCTTTGGATCAAAGGATTGGGACGGCAGAGAAAGTGAGGGACAGATGCTACTGGAGAGTCTCAAAGAGCATGGATTTCCATGTAAGCCAACACTGATGGATGTGCCCATGGCCACGGAAGTGTCAAGACTGGCAGAAGGGCCCGTGGAGGAGCCTGTGGCTGGCAAGGCTGATAGTGAAATCGCCTTGGCCAAGAGGGCTGTGGAGGAGCCCGCGGCTAGAAGGACGGTTCAATCGTTACTGAAGAGCCCATACCTGCAGATGGGATCGTGGAGGATCCTGTGGCTGGCAAGGCTGATACTGAAATCGCCTTGGCCAAGGGGGGTGAGGCTGATGGTTCAATCGTCACTGAAGAGCCAAGACCTACAGAGGAGACCGTGCAGTACCCCGTGGCTGGCAAGGCTGTTGGTGAAATCGCCCCCAAAAGAATCAAGACCGGAAGAGGGGATGTTGGGGAAGCCCATGACTGGTTCTGAAATCGCCTTGGCCAACAGGTGGCTCCCTCTCCGCTACCCGGCTTACCCAAGGACTGGCAAACCTGAGGACATCATAAGTCACAACACTGCATCAAAGAGGATAAAAAAAATCAACAAATCAGGTGATGACCACCGTTAATCCCCCTGCATCGTCCCTGTTACTTGCTCCAACCTAACTCTCGTTTTTCTCTAGGTTATGACCGTATCAAGAACCTGCCAACTCTGGTAAAGGCATTTGACCGTGATAGCGCTGCCTCTGTGAAATCACTACAAGAAATGGACATTTGTATGGGGGCAGGGATATCTGTCGTTGCCATCTCCTCAGTCTGGCCTGGTAAAACTATACTCTTATTGAGCCTCTTGTATTTAGTTTCACATAACTAATCATCTCCGTGTCATTGTTGCAGGTCATGAAAACCATTGCAGTGGTGTAATTATAAGTTCAAATGAGGATGGGGAGGGAACCTTAAAGATACTTACAGCTTCTGGGATTGTTTATAACGTTGATGGTAACCTACATAGTCCGGAACTAAAGGTACGAAACTTACAAATTTTCTTAATTGTGCAAGTTGTATGTACACTCTTGCTGAATTGGGCTCATGCGGCACAATAGCAGCGAGCCAGAGGTAGCGTGAAGGAAGTGGCAGGGGCGTTTTGTGCATGATGTATACACGCGCTTGCACATCTAAGTGCATGCTTGAGCGGTACTGCATGCCTCGATTTTTTTAAATATGAGGCATATACTATTTTTACTTTAATTAACCTAGAGATTGTACAAATAACAATGGATTACAATTTGATATGGATAACAAATAATTACGTGTTGAGATAAGGTCTTGGTCCCTATGCTTTGTGTAGCCATTTTCAAAAGTGATTGATAGGCTTCTGGTCTAGTGGTCAAAGTGGAACATTAGCTGTTCTTTCCATACAGGACCTGGACAATATTTTCTAATGATGATTTATAGACACTTAGGTAATTTCAGTGAAAGTGGATTTATCTCTAACAGCACTCCTCTGTGTTGAATAATAAAACAGTGCTATTAACTTCTCATCATGCATCCTTCATCTGGTTCCTTATAGTTAACAGAAACATCATTTATCGTGACAGAAAGGAACCATCATGATAGAACGCTTCACACGCGAGAATGTCAATGCATATTCTAAGTTGATTATTTGTCTACCATATATGAATTTTAGTAGGAGTAACACTGCTACTAACTTGAGCAACCATACTGCTAAAATTGATTATATTATTTTTGTGCTAGTTTAACAATGGTTAATCTTCAGGTATCTGTTCAGTTGTCAAACGATGTCAAGTATGATGCGCAGATGTTATTTGTGAACAAACACTATCGTATTGCAATATTGCGAGTGCTGAAAGTGCGTGTTGACAGCTCTATGGACTCTCTTAGTTTTGGTAGTATGCCTCGATATGGGCAAAGAGTAATAGCGTTGGGCAGAGATTCCACAGATTTCTTTATGAGGGATGGACTTATCTCGAGTTTGGAGCTGACTGCCTTAGGACGAACACACTATATGTTTCCAGAATCTGAACATGATTTTCCTCTGGTAAAGTTTTGTCCTTTCTATTGTCTTAATTTTAATTTTTTATTCATTTCTAATACTTTCTGCATATACAGCATTGTATAGGAGGCCCAGTCATCGGTGAAGATGGAACTATGGTTGGAATTATTACGTGTCATGTACCAGAAGCAGCAATGATTTCAATCCACATTGTGCAAATCTGCATAGAGATGTGGAAAAATTACAGGTGCGTGTTCACTTTTTGTTCCTCTATTGAATTAATTCAGGTAATGTAGGCATAGGGGTAAAACAGCTTAGTCTAATCTACGAGTCCTTGAGTCAATTGAGAGTCATCCTTGAGTCCTAATTAAGAGATACGGTTCTTGGCATAGTAAATATCTTCTCTAGGATCACGAGTTGATGAGTCGCAGCTAGTCGCTGGGGTACCGACTTCAAAGACTAGTCCTGACTAGTGCTAGACTAGTCGATATGTAGTACCTAGAAAGTTTCCAAGTAACTAGTCTGCTAATGGTAGTATACTGCAATAAATATTGTTGGCTTCCTCTTAGGATCGTGGGATGGGTCGTACTACTAATCATTTTCAGCTGCTGTTTGGGCTGAAACAACCATTTGGAAATCTGTGGTGGTGACATGGTGATATGCTGGATTACGACTTGGTGCAGCTGGCGGAGCAAGGGCAAGCCTTCCTGCTGTCTTCAGAGGAGCTCAAGATCCAGGTACAGCAAGCCAGCAACAACCCTGAAGGAGATCAGGGGGGAGGAGCACATCAGCAAGGTGAGAGGTGCCGGCCCTGGGGGAAGACCTTTTTGTCCCAGTCCACAGTTAGTTGCTCGACTAAAAAACAGAGGCTAGTCGTGAAGTCATCGACTAGTCAGGTTGTGACTAGTGGCTCAACAAGTCGAATGACTCGTAATCCTTGCATTTCCTCCCACAGTGATGCCCTCCTCCTCATATTCCTTGACAAATTCTTCAACCCAAGGGACATCCCTTGGGTTAGCTCATTTGGAGCCTTCACAACAACTCCACTCCCCAAGCCACCTTGATCTCCTGCTCCTTCTGGTGAAAAGATATTCTCACTCTCAAGCTCTGCTCACAACTGTCAATAGGCCGTATTAAATAAGTGGACACCCGAGACCATATTAAATAAATTTCCCAGTGCCTGTCATGTATCTATTGGTGGAACCCCCTAATCCTTCAGTGATAAGTGGACAACCGAGTCCCTATTAAATAAATTTCCCAGGTTTCACTCTTTTGTTATTGACAAGCTTGCCTTCGGTCAAGGACATTCTCCTACAGATCCCATTGATGCCTTTCACCTTCCCTTATCCAACCAAGCCTTCAAAGAATCCCATGAATTCACATATATTGTTCTTCAGGCTCAAGCTGTCCTCAATTGGGATGTCAAGGATACTTGGACCTTCGGCTGGGGGGCCTTCTTTTCTGCTGCTGAGGTCTACAATCTCAACTTGCAGCACATTGAAGCACCTATCTACTCCAAATGGATTTAGACATCTAAGTGCAGGCTTCTCGCTAATGACCGCTTAAACACAAAAGATCTTTACAGAAAATTTTGGTCGGACGATGATTGCTTTTGCCGCCTTTGTGATGATAAGTGGTTTGGGAACAGTGGTCATCTTTTCAGGCATTGTGATTTACTGATTTTAGCAAGCACTGTTGGGCCTCGATCAGTGTCCGAATGGACCTTAACCAGGACTTCCCTACTGCTGCCTGGTTCTCCTTTGGCAAACCTTTTTTCTTTGGAATCTTCGCTACTGCTGCCTGCACCATTCGGAAGCAATGATGTTTTTTTTACAATGTTAATCCTAGCTTAGCTACTGGTCTCTATCTTTGAAAAGAGAGATTTTCCTTACAGAATGAGGGACCTCAGGATCCTAGCTTTTAGCTACTTGTCTTTCTCTTTTCAAAAAGAGAACTCCTTTTTTCTTACAGAATGATGGAGGACCTTAGGCTAGAGCTTATTGCCTGGTTAGACAATTTGTAAGGCTCGGGTTACACACTTTGTACACTCCCTCCCTCCCTCTGTTGTAAATCTTTTGATTTTCCAATAAAATTTACTGCTAGGGAGCCCCCTACAGTTTTCTCAGTTGTGAAGAAGAGATAAGGGGGTCCTCAAAGAGTTGTCTGGTCAGTTTATTGCTTCATACAAATGTGTGAATATTATACCTATACTGATTTGACTTAATACAACTGTTACAGCCGCATAGCCCGACCACAGATCAACATGAACTTGAGCACTGTGCAGCTGCTTCGGGCTGAACACCTATATAAAATGCGGTGTCACTACAACAAGAGTAGTGGCTTCATCGTTAAAGGGGTATGAGTCTATCCATTAAAGCACTACTATACATTATGATATTTTAATGTCTTGCTTCTCATCTCTCTAGGTTGAGTACGATTCTGCTCCTGAGAAGCTAGGCATCAGGGAAGGAGATGTCATTGAAATACTTGATGAGAACTGTGGTCCCACTCTACCTGAGGTTTAAAAAAATCCTAATCTTCTTATATTAAATGGCTTAAATACATTTATGTTGAATCTAAATCCCAATCTTATTTTTTCAAATAGTTGGAGTCTTATCTTCTATCACATGGTTTGAGGTTGTTGTCCCAAATGGAAGGTCTCACCTTGACGAAAGAATTGGAGCTAAAGGTATGCACAACCATATAAAGTTGCTACATTTGGATATTTGATTGACATTAATATTTTATTTACAAATCGGATGCAGATTCGAGTCCATGCATTGGTTGACGAGATGGTCGTAGATACTACGTTGGCAATCCCAGTGGCAGATGAGGTGGCAATGCCATAGTTTTGCAACTACTGGATATGCTTTTTTGGCCAGGATGTACTCGCCGTGGTACCCCCTGGAGTCCGGAGTAGTAGTTAGGGGATATAAGCCCAATTGAGCAACTCCCTTTGAAAGTATTAAGTCAAAGAAGAGAAAGGATGCTACGGTCTACATATATCATCTAGTTGTCTTCCGTGTATACTTAATTTCTTAGGAGTGGATATTTTGTGACACTGTTTTATTAGCCTGTGGAGCTGTTCTTCTAATTCAAACCCATACCCATGTTATTTGGGTGGGTATTGACAAACGCATCATTATCCATTCAAATATCTGGGTATGGTAGAGTAATATACAGTTACCTGTGTTTTATCCATAATACCCGTATGCTGTATGAAACCGTGACTGAAGCAACCAACGACCGGTGACATGCCGATAGCATCAACACCGCTCCTATCTAATCCCTCCTTCACCCAATCAACCTTTTCCCCTCTCGAGTGCATATCTAGTGATACCACAACTTTGGTACCATGATCCTACTCCATAATTCAAAATTGCAAGCTTCAAAAATTTCGAAATAAATTTGTGGATATTTACAAGGTGTATGTTACAATCCCTATAATTTGCAGAACTAAATTCGAAATACACGCTGAAGAAAAAAAAGACAAAATCAACATGAATAGTGTCAAAAAGACAAACACAAAAGGAACGCTATGTACATAGCAATTTGTCTTTTTTTCTTCTATTTGTGTATATTTCGAATTTGGTCCTCAAAATATTAGGGAATGCAAACACATATCTTGTGAACACCCACAAATTTATTTCAATTTTTTTGAAACTTGCAAATTTGAATTTTGACATGTGGTATCATGGTATCATGTGAGCTGTGGTACCACTAGATATTTCCCCTCTCCAATCCTTTATGCATCTCACTCTCCTCTCTCACAAATCTCTCCCAAATGTCCACTAAAATCCACAAAGTTTCCGATCCAAGGCTTGAGCCCACATGCTACCCTTTTCTAATACTCCGTTTTAAAATATAAAATGTTTTAGCTTTGTGAAACAAATATATCTAGACTTCTTTTATTATGTAGGTTTACTTAGGTTTGAAGTGAATCTATACACTAAAAAAGTCTACATACATTTTTTTAACAAATTTAAAACATCTTATATTTCGAAACGGAGGGAGTAGTAGAGACGCCGGCATAGATGCCCTATCTAGTGGCATCACAATGTCATCTACACGATTCCCATCCTTACTCCTATCGTCCGACCAAGTGAAGGGATTGGAATGCAAAAAGACATGGAAGATCATAGGGAAGCAACTCTAGACGATCAGGAGTAGAGCATAGACGACCCAATGAATCTCGTATGGATAGTGCTAGGCGTCCCCCGGACGATGGGAGCTCCCATCGTCCTGCTTCCCGTGCTGACACGTGTCCATTTGCTGTAAAACATCCTGCGTTTGCTGCATATGTTCCGCTTTTTTGCTTCCGAAGCAAAAAAAAAATGGTTCGTTTTAGAAATAGAACGTCTCGCCGGAGACCTCGCCGGAGACCATGCAGCAAAAAAATTGTGCTAATATAGCAAAACCGCCTTCGCCGGAGACATCGTCGGAAACAACTCGTTGATGACCCTCGCCGGAGACCATGCAGCAAAAAAAGTTTCCGACGAAGTCGGTTTTGCTGCATTAGCACAATTTTTGCTGCATGATCTCCGGCGAGGTCTCCGGCGAGACGTTCTATTTTTAAAACGAACCGTTTTTTTGCTTCGGAAGCAAAAGCGGGGACATATGTAGCAAAAGTGGACCGTTTTGTAGCAAAAATAAAATTTGGGGCGATTTTGGGGATAAACGCAGGGGGAGGAGGACGATGGGAACCCCCCATCGTCCGGGGGATCCAGATCATTTCCCATCTCGTATCCCGTGGATGGCGCGGGCGTAACTTGATAGTTGACACCCTAAGAGCATCTTCACTCGTTGGCCGAACCCAAGCCGAAATCCGGACATTTTTTTGGCCGGACGGCGCAAGTTTTTGGCCTGAGTACGTCCAGTTTCCCACTCGCGTACCCAGGCGAACACAAAACAACGATATATTTGAATCTTTATTGTTCCCCCGACGAGTGCTCGGCCACAAGGTGTTCAACAGGTACGCCCACGAATTCGGCGGCTGATTTTTATTACAAAACAGGGAAAATGACACTCAGTCGTCGATGGGGATGGGCTCCTGCGGCGTAGCCGACGTGGCGTTGTCGTCCGTCTCGTCGTTGATGTCCGCCGTGTTGGAGGAAGTAGAGGCAGAGCTCGGCGTGGGAGCGTTCGGCGCAGGCACGTTCGGCGCAGAGGAAGGGAAAGCCGTGATCACGCCCTGCAGGATGGCCTGACGCTGCGCCATGTATTAGGCCTTGACCGGCGAGCTCATCTTTGACGTGTCCTCGCCTCCCATCAGGAACTTGAGGTCCGTGTTGCGCTTCTTGGCGGCGTAGTTGGCCTTCTTCTCGGCGAGGTTGGCCTTGATGAGGGCCACCTTTTCCCCTTGTGTCTCGATCAGTTTCTTCCAGTGCTCCTCGCTCTTCTCAGCCCTCTTCTCGGCCTGCGCCCTCGTGTCGGCGATGCATTTCTCGATTGAAGCCTGCAGACGCTCGGTGGGAGGTCCGGCGGCCTTGAGCATCTTCGCCTTCTTCTGGCCGAGCTCAGGTCTTCCTTCGCTGGCGGCTCGGTAGCCGGGGCCTTGCTCTTGGAGAGACTCAAGCGAGTGTCCCGCCACTTCTCGCAATGCTCAATTTGCTCGAAGACATGATGGAACTTGAACTCCATGTTCACGTCCTCTCGAAATAGAGCAAGTGCACGACGCAGCTGCAAAATGAAAGTGTGTCAAGTTTGTCAAAATGGAAGAGAGTGCACGGCAAAGATAGTGTTCGCGAGTACCTTGTTATCCATGTTTTCCTCACTGGCTTGTGTGCGGTCGATCTCTTCCACGCAACTGTGCCACTTGCTGCACGCAGTCTGGATGATCGCCTAATGGTTGGTTATTGCCTTCTCCCCTCGCTCCATGTGGATTTTGCGATACTTTGGGTCGCACATGCTACGCTCGTCGAATGCTGCCTTCATGCGCTGCCAATAATTGTCGGAATTTTGGTTCGCACCGGTGATCGGATCCGTGCTCACCGTCTTCCAAGCTTCGGCGAGGCAGGTGTCCTCGGCCACGGTCCATTTGAGCCGAGCGTCCACCGAAGTGCCCGACTTCTTCTTCCCCTTCTTGCCTTTCGCCTCAGTCTTGGCGTCCTCTGGCTGCGTCTGCTCGGCCTGCGTCTCCTCGACATCGATGTCGGCGAGGTCCTGGGACTCGATGCCGTGCTCGGCGTCGGCCCGGGTCTGCTCTTCCATGAAAAAGGAGGGGTGGTTGGAGGCCGAGCCTGTTGCGATCAAGTCCTCCATGTATGCCTCGGGCGTCATGCCAGCCGAAAGTGCGCCCGGCATTCCGCCGAACAGGTTGCGGGCGTCGGCCTCGCCGAAGGGCGCCGAGCTTCTGCCGAAAGGCAGCGGCCCGCGACGCAGAGCGGAGCTTGCGTACGCCGGAGAGGTGGAGTAGGGGAGGTCGATGTCCACGCCGAAGGCCGAAGGAGGGCGCGGCGCCGGGCAGGGGAAGATCACGTTGGGGTTGAACCCGCCGACGAACTCGGGCGACGAGGAGTACCTCTGCCGAGCGGTCGCCTGGCTCTCCTGAAAGCCTGCCGGTGAGATCGGCGAGAATCCGGCGGGTGAACCCACGCTCGCCTGGCTTCCCCAGTGTGGTGGGTACGACGCCGCCATCAACGCCGAACGCGTCGCCGCCGCTTGCTTCGCCTTGGCCGTCGCCTGCTCCTCCGCCGCTACCTTCACCATCGCCTGCTCTTACGCGCTTTCTTTGTTGCGGGCTTCGCCCTCTCCTTCCTGTCCTTCCGCTCGGCCGACGAGATCTGCCTGGCGTGCTCCCTCTTCTCCCACTCAGCCGAGGACATGCCCTCCGGCTTCGTCGACGGCGCTCTCAGCTTCCTCGCCTTCTTCTCCGCCAAACCCTCGCCGAGGATCGATCTGGGTTGGACGAAGCTCTTGGGCGGCATGTCGGGCGTCGGGCTCGGCGGAACGGCGGGAGTGGGGAATGGGGACGAAAGGCGGGAGGGGGAAGAAAAGGGTGGGAGCTCGGTGAAGTGGCGGGAGTGGCGCCTTCTCTGCCGACAGAGCTGGCCCACGCCCGTTTTCGCTGAGTCCGGCGTTCGGGGCGTACCGGATCTGGTACGGCCTGGGTAGGCCGGACCAAAACACGCCGAAATCCGGACGAAAACAAGTCCCTAGGTACGCGACTGGGCCAATTTTCAGCGTCTAAACCTAATTTTGACGTCTGGATCGACGTCCTAGATAGACGAGTGGAGATGCTCTAAGTGGATCGCTTCTATTAGAGATTACCTCGACAGTGTCATCTGGAAGCGTGGACCAAGGAACAACACGGTTTTCGTCGCCTTCCAGGTTTCTAGAGTTTTGGTGAGGGGCGGGGGATGGAGAGATGCAGAAGTGGAATAGAAATTTGAGAAACGATGAGCACTACCAAAACGGTCTATATTTTTGGCTACAACATAGCTGATACCCCAAGAGAATCGGGAACGACGAAATTAGGATAGCGGAAACAACGGAGATATTGACAACACATGTATTCTTGGAGGAAAAAGGGCAATTTTTAGGCGGAAAACTTTGGCGAGTCCCGCATATATTTCCTGCTATCTCTTGCACACCTCTATTCCACGAAAATTCCTAGGGAACGCCTACGTCTCAGGCGACTGAAAAATAACTCGGCTGACGTGGCTGGCTCAATCGAATGGAAATATGCATGGTTTACAAACAAAAACTGCAACCAGATATCTTGGCGACGAAAACCCGCACGATTTCCAAGGCATGAGGCTCCTCTGAGGTGACCGTTGGTCGGCCTCCGGCGTTCGCCGGCGCCTTGCCGGCATAGGCTCTGCATGGATTCCTCTGGAGGATGTTGGAAGGTCACCTACTCTGGTGTGACCACGGGTGGTAAGTTTCTTGAAGGCTCTCTCGTTGTCTCGGCTGATTCTTGGCTGGTTCTTCTCAATGCCAAAGGCTCTCCCCTTGAGGGTCGATGTTTGGAAAATGGGGAGAAGATCTCAATTGGATCTGTTTTGAGGTTCCCCTTTCATCTCTCTCGTGTTAATGATTCTTTGGATCCCTCATCTGGATTTCTTGGTAGATCTCCTACCATCACTGGATCAGATGAAGACACTGGTCTTAAATGGCATGCACTTTGCTCCTCTTTGCCGACTGATGATCTTGAGCCTTCTAAAGGATTTCTGATGCTTTTTCCTAGTTCTAAAAGGCTAGTTCTCCTCAACCACAATGAGGTTGTGATTGATGCTAGATACTTGATTCATGGTGAGGTGGTGGCCTCTGGCATCTCTATTGATCTCCAGGTGAAGAGGGTTGTTGTCGGTACTCAGATTTTACCTAGCCCTTTGGTTAAGAAATTTTCCACCAATGTTGAGAAGATAGTGCCTAGATCTCTGGATTTCACTGAGAACCTCCCCTCGGTGTGTGCTCCCAAAGATGTTGCTTCGTGTCGGCCTGCCCTGGATTTTTCATTAGGGCGAGATTTTGAGAAGAGGATTTTTGATAAATTCAGGCATCAAGTTAATTTCATTGGTGGTTTCAGGAAAAGACCTTTTTATCTGGTCTGTTCTTTTGGGAGAGCAAATTTTAAGTTGGATTTTCATACTGTTAGTCTTGCTCTTCAGGCCTGTTTTGGTGGTAATGCTTCTAAATTCCAGGTGAAGCTTCTGCAAGATAGAACTTTTTGTTTCTCGGTTGCGTCAAGGGCAGTGGGTTTCGAAATATACAATATTTCAAAGTTTTCATTTAATTCTTTTGTGATTCATGTCAACCTTTGGGGTAATGGGGGGCCAAACTGGATTCATGAAGAAAGGAAATTCTATAAGGAGTATGCTGAAGAATGGAAAGTTGTCACGTACAAAAAAGAAAAAGAAAGTGCAAAAAAATCTCCTTCTTTGAAGCCTTCCAGTAAAGGTGGCTCGGTTTTCCAATGACTCAAATTTCCTGCGTCTCCTGCGGTTTCTTCGCCTGTGTCTGAGCAACGCATTAATGGTGATTTCAAATCAGGACTTCAAGACATATCTTATGCTCAGGTGCTTGCTGATGGTGGTTTTAAGTCGATTGTAACGCCGGTCGGGTCTGTGGGAGGCGCCAATCGCGCGGCATTTAAATTGCCTGGTCTCCTTCCTTTTCTGAAATTCCCCTCTTTCCCAAAATGTATTTGGCCCGACAATTCTTACGAGGGATGGTTCAAAGCCCAGGCAGTTACTCAATCCCGGCCCATTATTCACAGCAGTTTTCACGAGTTCACCACTTCGTTGCAAAAAACAACTACCACTTCCCCTGTCTCCTCAACTCCCTCGCCCGCTGAAACCCCATTCCCCTCTTTCTCGTCGCCGGCAAAGGGCGTCGTAATGGCGAACATTCCGATTGATCCTGCGCCTTTCCTGCCGAATGGCTTCCAGATTATCTTGGTGGTGGCGGAATCGTGTCAAAAGGGTGGTGGTGCCTAGGAGGTCAGGCGCATGAACGTATGCCATTGCTACCATTTATCCCTCCCGGTCGATTCCGTTCTTGAATATTCATGATGTCTGGCTGATTTCCTCAATAATGAGGTTAGAGTTCACTTTAGAGATATCGAGCTTGTCCCTTTGGGTGCCTTGTATGCGGTTTCATCATGTCGTGACGAGATAGACTCATTGCGGCTAGCCCGATTCCGTTTCAAGATGTACATGTATCTTTTGTTAAACACAATGAGGGTGATAACTGGAGAAGGACTCAGTTTAATAATGAGTGCTGGGTGATGCTAGTTGGGCCTCCCCTTGACCACTGGCATACGGAGGATCTGAATGCTGTCTTTGCGGATATTGGGAAGGTTCTTTTGTGGGAGAGGGACCCAGACCAAAAGGGTAGGTTTATTGCTAAGATTAGGTATTCTTGACTTGGTCGACATCCCCAAGAGTGTGAGGTTTACCATTGGTGACTTGGTGGAGACAGAATCATGGACTTTTTCTGTTGAAGTTCTTCAAAGTCACTTGCTTGGGGGGGGGGCACCTGAGGAGGACCCACACCCTGTTCCTGCTCATGGCCCTGCCTTTGGGCCCCAAATTCCACCTCCTCCCCCTCCCTGCTCACAGGGGTGGTTGGGGACAATGGTTGGCCCTGCAGGATCCTGCCTGATGGTGGTAATCTGAAGGTTGGGGCCCACAGGGAAGCTGCTGCAGCTCTGTACAAGGCCACATCATTGCTCTGGAGAAGATATGCTGTTGACAATCAGCATCCGCCACCTCAAGATGTGAGCAGTGGAGTTCTGATTGCTATCATTGTCCAAGACTGGAGTCGATGATGATGAGTCTGCCAATGAACACGAGGGTGGAGGAGAAGGGTGTGGATGTTGAACCACAAGGGGTTGGCATTGGTGAAGGTCTTCAAAACATTTTCAGAACTATCTGGTGATGATGATGAGGCCAACTCGATCTTTGAGGAGGGGTGGGAAGCCCTATGGACTCAAGTCGTGGCTCGATAATGATGATTGGATGTTGGAGGATCAGCACCTTCTTTCTCCAAATGAGGCTCATCTTGAGGTTGGGATGGTGAGAACTTTTATCTCCATTCTGATGTGCATCTTGCTAAGCGAGGATTTTCCCAACAAGGCTTGGAGCTCTGGGAGAATTATTTTGCCCCCCATATTCAGAAGGACTCTTCTTCAATGGGCTCTCTTAAGTGTGATATCCCTGTAAGTTGGTTTAACTTTATTACTCTCACGCTTGCTACCCCTGAGAAGTTTAATTGGGTCAAGGGCTTTCTTACTTCTCCTTTATGGGAAATTATTAAAGAACCTATTGCTGAGGAAAGTTCCATTTCTTTCATCATTCCTAATGAGAGCTTTTCCCAGATGGCTCCTTCTTGTCTGTCTTTGAAACCAATAAATCTTCATGCTCTCCCCCTACCCCTGCCAGAAAGAGAAAGGGCAAGGAACCTCTTGTTGACACTGAGGTGAGAAGAAGCCCTAGAATTGTTGAGCTAAATGGGGGCTTTAAAAGTCACATAAATTGTCTAATTGCTAATTGTCTGGTTTGTAATGCTGCTCCTCCTTGTCTGAATTCTAAAGTGGTTAAAAATCTTGCTGCCTCATTCTACAAGGTAAAGGATGGGGACCTGGAGAAGAGGTTGCTCAAGAAAGGAAGGCCAATGAAGTGGCGATTAAGGCTCCTCAAAAGGCAACATTAAAGGAGGTGCCTCTTCTAGCAGGCATTGGTGGCAAGAAGAAACACAGGGCTCTTTGGTACTGTGGACAGCAAGCCAAGAAGAAGCCCTCATCTTAAGTGTTTAAATGTATCAAACTAAGTCTTTTGCTGGAGTCTTGTTGACTCCCTGTCATGTGATCTGTTCTTGTGATCTTGTCATGTGTTTCGTACTTGTTGTGGAATATGTCTGTGGTGCCTTGATATGGATTGCCTTTTGCCTATGTGATTGATGTTTCTTCTCCTGGGTGATTACATTATTTATATCACCCCATGTCTATACTTGCTCCTGGTTTCTTAATGAATAACAAAAGAATTTGGAAGATCTTGAATTGGAATATCAGGGGAATCAATTCTGAAAAAAATGGATTGCTCTCAGAAATAAAATTGAGGAGTCTGGTTGTGACATTATTTGTCTTCAGGAAACTAAGCGTGAGGATTTTTATAGCTCTTACATCAAAAAATTCTGCCCCTCCAAATTTACCAATTTTGAATTTCTTCCCTCTAGAGGTGCATCTGGAGGTTTGATCACCATTTGGAATGGTTCCCTGTTCTCTGGACATCTTTCCTTCCTCAATGAGTTTTCTATCTCCATCACCTTGACATCTCTCTTGTTCAATGAATCCTGGATCCTTACCAACATTTATGGGCCATGTTTACCTGAAAAAAGACTGAATTTTTGGATTGGTTTGGCAGCATTGATATGCCTGATGATTTGGACTGGCTCATTGTGGGAGATTTCAACTTCTGTAGACAGCCTTCAGATAGAAACAAATTGGGTGGAGATGTGAATGGTATGCTTCTCTTTAATGAAGCCATTAATAATTTGGGTCTCATAGAGTTACCACTTAAAGGCAGACAGTTCACTTGGAGTAACATGCAGAAAGATCCCCTTTTGGAAAGGTTGGACTGGTTTTTTACTTCTGCTGCCTGGACTTAGAGTTTTCCCTCAACTTTTGTTGCTCCTCTCGCAAAGCTTACCTCTGATCATATTCCTTGTGTCATTTCCATTGGCACAATGATTCCCAAGGCTCAGGTGTTCAGATTTGAAAATCATTGGATGCATCATAAGGAGTTTAAAGCTATTGTTCAAAATGCCTGGAACATTCCTGTGGGTTTTCTGGATTCTGCAAAAAAAATCAATGCTAAATTCAAAAATGTGAGAAGAGGGTTGAAGCTTTGGGCCAAAAAGTTGCCTTGCCTGAAGGCACAAATATGTAATGTTAATGCCACCATTGACTTTCTTGATATCATGGAGGAAATGAGAACTCTTACTGTTTAAGAATGGAATCTTAGGGATCTCCTGAAAAATCTTATTATTTCTCTGTTACAGGATCAGAATACTTATTGGAAACAGAGGGGGAAAATTAAATGGGTTAAACTGGGGGATGAAAACACAAAGTTCTTTCACTCCAGAGCTACCATCATCTTTAGACATAACTACATTTCCATGCTCAAGGATGATTCTGATCTTGAGGTTTATGATCATGATGGCAAAGCAAATCTCCTTTGGAACTCCTTTAAAAATAGAATGGGCTCTTCTGATAAGCCTGAAATGCACTTCAATCTTAATGACTTGGCTGGGGAATGCTTAAGCCAAGAAGAAAGGGATGCTTTGGAAAAGCCTTTCTCTGATGAGGAGATTGATGAGGTCATTAAAAATCCGCCTAATGATAAATCCCCTGGCCCTGATGGTTTTAATAATGAATTCATGAAGCTTTGCTGGCCTATTATTAAGGATGATGTGAAACATCTCCTTGTGGATTTCTATGAGGGGCAAACTTCCTTGGAAAGCATTAATGCCTCTTTTATCACCCTCATTCCAAAAATTGCTGCTCCTTTGACTCCTGCTGATTTTAGGCCTATTTCTTTGCTAAATAGTGTCTTTAAGATTATCACCAAAATTCTGGCTAATAGACTGCAGAAAGTCATCCTTAAGCTTGTTCACAAGAATCAATATGGTTTCCTCAAACAAAGATCTATCCAAGACTGTTTAGGTTGGGCATTTGAATTCCTTGATCAATGTCACAAGTCAAAGGACGAAATTTTAATTCTTAAGCTTGATTTTGAAAAGGCTTTTGACAGAATTGAGCATTCTGCAATCATCAATATCCTTAAAGCCAAAAGTTTTGGAGATAAATGGATTTCTTGGATTCAGATGATCTTTGGGTCAGCTTCTTCCTCTGTGCTTTTAAATGGAGTGCCTGGGAATTTTTTTTACTGCAGAAGGGGTGTTAGGCAAGGAGATCCTTTATCTCCTTTATTGTTTGTTCTGGCTGCTGATCTCCTTCAAAGTATCCTCAATAAGGCAATGAACCTGGGTCTTCTTTCTCTGCTCCTTTGAAGAAGTGTTACATCCTGATTTCCACATGGTTCGGTATCTGAGATGACACTTTAGTAATCCTTAAAGCTGATTCTGAGCAACTCTTGTGCCTTAAGGCCATTCTTCATACTTTTGCTCTCTCCACTGGACTCAAAGTTAATTATTCTAAATCCAGTATGATGCCAATTAACATGGACTCTGAGAGGCTTGGACACTTTGCTAATACTCTTGCTTGCCTCACTAGCACTTTGCCTTTTACCTACCTTGGTTTGCCTCTGAGTTTGAATAAACCTGCTGTGGAACATTTCCTGCCTATTGTTCAGAGAATTGAGAGAAGGTTGTGTGGAATAGCTGACTTTCTTAATTATGGGGAAAGCGCAGCTAGTTAAATCTGTTTTGTCTTCCCTTCCCATATATTACATGAGCTGTTTTGATCTTCTGTCACTATCAAGGAACAGTTGATTAAATATATGAGGCAATGTCTGTGGAGAAAGAAAACTTCTGATGTTCAAGCTAGAGGTAATGCTCTTGTAGCATGGAAGAAAGTTTGTAGACCCAAGAACCAGGGGGGATTGGGAGTTCTAGACCTTAATATTCAAAACTCTGCACTTCTTTTGAAGAATTTGGATAAATTTTATAATCACAAGGATATCCCTTGGGTTCACCTCATATGGAACACTTACTACTGTAATGGTAAGCTCCCTGGAAGAAGTCTTGAGGGATCCTTTTGGTGGAAAGCTCATCTAAAATTGATTGACATTTTTAAAGGACTTGCAAAGTGCTTGGTTGGAGATGGAAAATCCACACTTCTCTGGTCTGATATGTGGAATGATAGTTGCCTTCAACATAAGCTTCCTCATCTCCTCTCCTATGCAAAAAACCCTCACATCTCTGTCAGTGAGTTCCTGCATGCTGAAAATACTCAGGATCATTTTTACCTTCCTCTGTCACAACAAGCTTACCAGGAATATCAAAGTCTTGAGCAAATTCTCAATACTGGCAGGCAGGGGGAAACTGGTCTTGCATTTGGGGCAGTAATTTTTCGGTCAAAAAGGCTTATTGTTCCTTATCTGGTTGCCAACCGGTACAGCCACATTTCTCTTGGTTGTGGAAATCTTCCTGTCAGCAAAAGCACAAATTCTTCTTCTGGCTCTTACTGCTTGATAGGCTCAACACAAGAAACCTTCTGAAAAGGAAATGTTTTTCTCTGGCATCTTACGAATGTGTGTTCCATGGCTGCATCAGTGAAGAAACCATCCTACACTTATTTTGGGAATGCCCTTTTGCAAGAGCTTGCTGGGCCGAAATTTCGCAGGTCCATGTGGCTGATCAAAACCTTTTTGAAGCTTTAGCCAGTGATAAAAAAGATCTTAATGTCCCTTTTGCAATGGAAATTCTTATACTTGGAGCTTGGGACCTTTGGATTTGCAGAAATAATGAAATCTTCAATAACCTGCATGCTTCGCTTGAGGATTGGAAGGCTATTGTAGCCCAGGAATTAAGATGGGTCCTGTATAGAATTAAGAAGAAGTATTATCAGGGCCTTAAAGATTGGATTGAAATTAATTTAGACAGGAGATAACTGCTTAGAATGTTATCCCTCTTCTTTGAGGTGGATTGAGTTTGTAAATATTTTTTTATAACTCTCTATAATATATAAAAATTGCAGTGGGGTTTTTTGCCCTACTGTTTTACCCTAAAAAAAACTGCAACTAGATGGCTCAATCGTATCTTGAAACTAAAATCCAACGGTGAATAAGATGACTGAGAAATAACTATTTCTCAGACGCCTGAGAAATAGCAAAACCGAAATTCCTACTACTTGTATATTGTACGCTTTAAAATATTCTTTTACTTCCATCGATATCCGAGTACTCTGCTAGTGTTAGAAGTTTACATTGTTAAACTAAAATTTGAAGAAAGAAAAAATAGCTATTAAAAGTAGTGCTAATCTATTGTATTTTGACATTTTACCGCTCGTACCATAAAAAAGGTGAAATTGTACTTCTTTCAAACACTTGTATGTACTATAAAATAAATCCATGTCGAGGATACGTATACTAAAGTAATTTAGCTATAACATACTTTAGACTATTATCGAAAACTTAAATAATGGATTTAGAACTAGGGCGTATTTCGAGAAATGGGGTGGCGACGGATGCATGAAGGACCGGTCCTGAGATTTTAGGGGCCCGGAGCGAGACCAAAACTTGGGGCCCTTATTATAAGGATCACAATATTATTAATAAATATTATGTGCGTAAAAAATATGTTGACAATAGCACTTGAATGCATCAAAAATTAGTAGGCGCATATCGAACAATTTATACATATTACCTTTAAAATTTCTTCTAGCATTTCTCGATGCGAAGTCACTTATGATAGGCTCGATGTCGATGTTGTCCAATAATTTCTTCTCGATGCATAATGTTGCCAAACCATCTAATCTCTGTTGAGTCATTGTTGATCTTAAATAGTTATTCAATAATTTCAATTTTAAAAAGCTTCTTTCAGCCGATGCAACAGTCACAGAAACAGTAAATAAGATGCGATAAGCAATGGATATGCGATAGGATAACAATCCACTTCTCTAACATGCTCAAAAATCTCCATACTAGACATCACACCATCTCCATCCGAGGATATATTAAGATTCGATGAACTGGTTATGAGAAATTAAAATTAGGCAAAAAATTAAAGTAAATAAGAACCCTAAATCGATTCTGAATCAAATAGATTGGATTCTTGCCATACTTACCCTGGTCGTGGTATAATGTCGAAAGCCTAATCCACTGTTTCACTGGCTCCGTGTCCCGGCGCTGGCGTATGTACCCTTAGGCCATCCGTACCTTGGTTGCCGAACAATGGTGCATACCCTTGCCGTACGTATCCTGATCATGGCCTGGCCGCTTCCCGCGTGGCCGCTAGCGCTAGGTCACTCCTGGTCTCTCTATCCGACAGGTCGCTCCACCGCCTGTTCTTCAATCTCTATCGCTAGCAGGGGCGAGGCAGGTGGAGCATCGATCGATGGATTTGACGGTTCATTTCCTGAGCGCAAGCCTCATTGCTAGAGGCCCATTAGACCAAAAAAAAATCTCAATCAGATGTACTGTAACATATAGGTATATGTAGTACTAGTGTAACATATATAATGTGGGGCCCCTGGATTTTTAGGGCCCTGGGCGGTGGCACACCCTGCCCACCCCCAGGGCCGGCCCTGGATGCATGTCTAAGTTTCTTTGTTCAACCTTGTACTTTCGACAATCCAGTACCTACTTTCATTGTCTTTTCACATTGGTCCCTCGGGAAAAATATGTACTCCTTTATTTTCTCTACTTTGTCCTGGCCAACCTATCAGCTCTTTCAATTCCACAGGCTTCCTCCCGAACCTGGAAGAACTACTCAATTTTAAAACACCAAGAGGGGAACCCACTACCAGTACGGAGAGATCCCCCGCAAAAAAAAGAGAGATCATCGTCGGATAAACTACAGCGATCACGAGAAACCTCTAAGCGTCGGAGAATCAACCGTTGGGTCGTACTCTCGAGCCGCATAAGCACACCCGTCCGCGTTCCTCTGACACCATTCCTGCCTCTTCCTACCTAGCGCCGATATCGTACAACATGGCGTGGACTCCGTGCTCCTTGCCATCGGAATCAGGTACACCCTTCCAACTTTTACATCTTCACTCTTCACTATTAACTTTCTCTTACAAATGTAAAAAGAAAAAATCCCACGACTAAATTGGATTGTCAGGGCTTGTTTGTTGATTAGATTATAGTGTTCTTACTTCAGTTTGACTTAAGCATGCTAAATTAATAGTTTACTTCATTATTAATATCACGACAGTTAGTAAAACTATGTTGTGCACTGAAGAGTAAAACGGTTAAGAACAGAGATTACAACAATTTTTTCTGTGGATAGAATATTGAAAAGATGAGCGTCTCTTTCTTATGGAAACAACTTTTATTTCTTATTATTATGTCAAGATGATAATGTTCCCCCTTTATTAATAAAAGCATTTAAAAATTGTACACGTGTAGGTGATTTTTCAAGGTCCCCCAACAAGCCAGTCTATTGTAGAAACTTTGAACAGTTTGCATGTAGGCACAATCTCCACTAGTTTCGAACCTTCGAGACAAAGATAGAAAGTTGCCTACGAAACTAATTAGAAATGATGTGCAGTCCGCAGTCAACAATGAAAACAAATAAAACCAGCAATTAAGAGGAAGAAAAAGTGGAAATCTATAAAAAGAAAGTAGACTCCGGCTGAAAAAAGAATAGTGAGGAAAAAAAAGGAAAGGAAACACGGCTACAAACTAGGAAAACAGAGTTATTGAGAAGTCATGAAAAAGGGTAAAAGAAAGGAATCTACCTCTGCTTCTCCGAAGAGGAAACTAAAAGTGAATAAAAGAAACAAATATGAACTCCAAGCCGTTGATGACATTCGGATGGAGGAAAATGAACATGACATGGAGCAAGATGGAATGGAGGAAAATGACAAAGACGAACATGAAAATGACAAGGATGATGAGGACTACAAGATTGAACAGTATGAGCATGATGTTGATATGAAAGAACAAGATACTTCTTCAAAGATCGTGCTGCATAGTTCAGAGAATAAAGGAACAACTTTGGACCTTCTACATGGCAGTAGCAAGAGTAGTAAGAGTAAAAGGGTGCAAAAAATACAAAGGACATCAACTATAGCATGAAGGTTGGAACTAAGATATCAATACAATTAATTATTGATGCTGAAGAGGAACTTAAAAAATTACCATGGCCACTTTATAGAAACAAAAAAAGGAAGCATTAGCCGCCAATGCATATATTTTCTGATGAGACATATTCAACTTCCTTCCATGGAGCTAAAATTTGGTTAAGAGAATGTGATAGAGATAAACGTTTTGCTATTCACAAGGTTTATGGCATACCAAATGGAAATTGATGGCTCCTAGGCCTTCGAGAAAGCGACACTACATTCATCAACAAACTCAAGGCTGAACTACGGTTAAGTAAAAATAAATATATCACATGAAAAATTCTCCTTGACATGCGGAAGAAAATGGTTGAAAAGTATGAAAAGGAAAGTGAACAGATTGACAAAAACCTTGCACTGAGATTGTGCTACCTCATTTTGTTCAACAAGGGTTTGTTCATTGAAGCATGCAAAAGAGTTTTATGAGACACATAGTCATAGTTGCTTTTCCATACGAAAAGCAACTTCTACTATTATGTAGGCAACAAACCCAGTTATTCCAGCAAGTTTGTTTTGGTCAGTGAGTAACTATGAAGGCTGTAACAACAACTTGTACTATAACTAAGCGAGAAGGAATTGTTGGCAAAAAAAGCAGGGGGAAAAGAGAAGACTACCTTTCATTAATTTTTTGTTGATTTGTTCTGATGCTTCCTCCGTGCTGAATTACTTTTGCATATAGCTTGTTAGCACTTTCCGTGCTTGTGAACTGTTCTGATGTCTACATTGACGTATGGCGATAGTTGGCAAGGTGGCGGATTGAGTAACCTTCTTACATATTGCTGAGGAGTTGTGGAGCTGCCAGAACCATCAGTTTCTGGTACTGGTACCACGGGGGTAGAGGCATTGTCGGGCGTTTGAATGTTGCCATGTGATTCTTCCTTGTCTCCAATGTTTTTTGTCTGAACCATTGCCTTTCGAGATTGTAACACCCAGGATTAGCACCTGGAATTAGAGAGGACACATGTGTGTGCATCGCATTCATGCATTAGAAAATCTGGGGAATTTTCGTGCAAAACTAAAGAAGCTATAGAGGGATCGAGATCTCTCTTGTTCTGATGGAAACATCAGAGCAGGTGCGATGGATTTCGACATGACCTCTACTATAAATTTTGTGTTTGGGGAAGAGAAAAATTCAAAGTTGAATATTCAATTGATAAATTTGAATTCTAAAGAATTTGAAATATAATAATATAACTGGAAAGTAAATTGTAATAATAAATAAAAGGTGAACTCTTATTTATGGATAAGATACAGTATTTACAATTATCTAAGTGTAAAAGATAATTGAAATTCAAACACAAAAGGAAAAGATTTACAATAAGAATTGAGTTCATATTTATAAACAAGATATGAATATTACAAGAATTTAGATTACAAATAGAAAGAAAAATTAAGCTTTATTAATATTATATAGAATTACATTGTCTTTACAAACGAATTATACAACAAGTAATATTATTAAATAAGATACAACCATACAGTGTCTTTACATCATTCAAACAGAAAATAAATTACAATAATAATAAAAAAGAACACCTAAACTAAATCTGGCATCTTCTCATCTTCTTTTATATCTGCAAAACAAAACTAGTAGTAAATAAAAGAGGGGGTTAGTTTGGTTAGTATTTCTCTCAATTACGATGTGATGCCTTTGTGATGTTCATCACTGAGCAGTAATTGGGGCCAGAGTAGAATCTGTTTTTGTCAGTAAATTTGGCCTCAGACTGTGTGCATCACTGGCCTGAGAGAGGGGCAAGTTTCACCAAGTGGAGGAATATCCAAAACAGGGATAAATATCAGAATCAGTCGAGCTTATCCACACCATCAAGTTTCATTTATGGAAACTTCCACCCAAAGGGACCCACTTGACATCAGCTCACACACCACATGTAACTGATGTGTTGTCAACACATCAGGGGAGTACCAACTATAGAAAAGGAACACCAGTCATACCAGTACTGCTACTACATCCTTTCCACACACACACCATCAAACCAACATCTCCTCTACTAGCCATGAACACCAACAATAACATCATTTGTTCTTATCAATTTTTTCTTAAGAACACATAGATCCATCCACCACATCATTAGCTCTAGTTGCTTAGATAAGCCATCCAGGAGCAGATCAAGATCAAGCCAGGAGCTGGGAGGAGAAGATCAAGCAACATGATCACCAAAGAAGAAATTGGTAAACATAGTTACAAAGGAGGAGGAGGCAAGAAGTACTAGTAGCAGATGATTTAACTCATCCTCACAATAACAACAGTGAGTAAGTATCATGTCCAACTTTCACATCTGTTCTTATCAAAGTAGTCCATACAAACACAAATGGTGTTTTTGAAAAGGGGAATACTCCCAGTGTTGCATACAAATGATATGCAAAATTCATCACAGAGTAGATTTTGTCAAGATAAACAATAAATGTTCTTGTTATCTACTTGTGCCTCAGCCTTTGCATCCTTGGCAGGGAAAAATTGCAGCAGATCATGCTGTTTGGATCTACTGTTGTGCACACTCCACATCACGGGCGGACCCAGAAGAAATTACGAGTGGGGGCAAATGAATTGACCGGGGGCCTTTTTTCCATAAATTTGTAAAATCTAAAGAAATTTCTTCCAAATATGAACAAATAGTGAAGGAATTTGAAATTTTGAGTGGGGGCCTAGGACCCTACTCAGCTACACTTGGGTCCGCCCATGCTCCACATGGGAGGCACCACAACAGCAGATCTACTAGTAGCAGAAGCTACGTAGTTGTTTAACACCAAACATCAAGTACCAAATCTGTCCTTATTTATATCAATGCCTCAGCCTTTTGCATCAGTGGTCAGAGAATTTCAGGTCATTAGCCACATATAAGTCATCTCAAATAAATGGTTCCATTTCCATTTATACAAGTACTGGAGTACATCAGATCATGCTAGTTAGAAAATCACTGTGCACACTCAAATTTGAGGCACCACAGTGACATCTACACTAACATAATCCACTACTTTATCTTGCCACATCATTTTCCTAACAGATGTTCTAGGAATCAGATATGTAGATTATTTCATTGTAGAAAAGTTCTATAAAACAGATCCTTTCTTAAAACCTCAAGCAAGAATCCATTCATAATTTTCTTCTACAAAGCTTAAGCCTCAAATTAAGACATCATTGGCTAGGAAAAGTCCAAACTTCTAACCAGCAATGTTATAGCATGGATATATATATGATCTAGTTCATGTGTATCCTCCAAGGAGATACCACATCAGCTAGAACAATTGCTTAAAGCCAAGTATTGCATACATGCAGTAGCCAGGAGACCAAAGAGGCACCACTAGTCTAGATGATAGCAAATCATACACAAAATAGATTGTTGTGTACTATTTAGAAAGAGGCATCACAACCACAAGTTACAAGCAGCAGCAAGCAAAGTTGGGCAGTGGCTATGCTCTATCCAGAAATGTTAATATAGATATCTCAAATACTAGGTCCCAGCAAGGAAATTTTTAGGATTAACCTAAATATATATTCCAAATACTCACACACTTCTATTTCGAAGTCTAGATTAAAACAAAAGCTTTACTGTTATCTACTTTATTACACACTAAACAATTTGTAGAGGATTGTTTACATGATTTGGTATGTCTACACGAGTTCATTCACACTCTTGCACAACATCTGTACATGAGTTAAGTAAAATTAGTACGAACTCTGCTAAATCACACCATACTACAAAAAATATCACATCTCAAGGAAAATTACTGCAATCTACTTATACATAGCACCCAACTAGGAGCATGAATAGCTCAAGCTCAAATATTAAATCCAAAAGGCTATTTCCATAATAGCAGTAGCTCAAACAACACTACAAGACACCAATATTCAAGCACATATGCTAAATCAATAACCAAGTCTCACAATATCCAAATCTAGAATTACAGAAATTCTAAACCTAAAAGAATACTAGACCAGTTCATCGGCTCGAAGGCCGGTCCCATCATAGTTACTTGGATTACAATATAAGGAGTTGTAGAGGGACCATAGTAACCAAAACATACCAAGAAACAGACGCAGGGTTGCAGAAAATACCATCCCGCCGGATTCAGAGAAAGAAATAATTCTAGTACCATCACCACTATCCACAATCCTCTTAGCCAAATTCAGGGGCAGAAAATCATGGCTGTCGGGGTTCCTGCCATCCCGCCGAAACCAAGGCCAAAGTAGACAAAATGAAGAGACTAAACCAAAGCACCAGAGGCCAAGAACACCGAGGAAGATCCCATGGTTATTCCTCAACAGCAAAGGAGATGCGGGATCCAAAGAGAAGCATCCAGGGCGAAGGGGCACCGGCGCATCTGGCCCAAGCGAGGCAGAGAGCTAGGGTTCGCCTTGGGTGCGCGAAGAGGATGCAGGTGCAGGCTACGATAGCAAGGAAAAGAGGGAGGAGGTCGAGGCAGAGCTGGAACGGCGAGGGGCGGCGCTAGACTTAGCCGGCGACTGGCTGGAGTGGAGGCAGGCGGCGGCGTACGCGCCAAGAGGGGAACAAGGAGGAGGGGTCTGTGTGCGTGCGTGAATGGTGTGGAGAGGGGTGGGTCGGTGTGAAGTGCCGGGCCTGGTCTAGCTGGGCCAAGCCGGCCCATGTGCCCAACCAAATAGCCTAGAGTAAATAGAATGAGAAGTAAAACAAATGAATTACCAAAATACCCTATAAATAATTTTTAGCTCTATAAAATTATAGAAAATCCTAAAAATATATAAATAATATATTTAAATCATCACAAAAATAAGATCTAATTAATAAAAATATAAATTTACTTGTTAAAGAAAAGTATGAAGCAAATAAATATTAACACCATTAAATCCTAAGTGAAATTTCATAAAATAAGGAAAAATCCAAAAAAATGAATAAAAATCATTTTTGTGTATAAAAATAAATACACTATTTTATAAAAATACCAACCTAAGTTTTTATAAATAAAATATGAAGTAAATATTCTAATACATTTAATCCTAGATGGAATTTTATAAACATAATAAAAATACTTAAAAAATAAATAAAAATCATTTTTAAAGTCTTGAATAAATATATTACACTAGAAAATTATTAAATATACTATTAGAAAGATTTTTTATTATTTTAAAGTAATAAATCCTTATTTGTTACCTATTTTGAAAATTCTTTAAAAAACATTTCTTAAATAAAAATAATTATATTTCTTTAGAAATATTAAAACCTTAAAATCAAATTACTAAAGTTCTAAACCTAACTAAGGTTTATAATAAAAACTTAAGTGTAAATTATTAACTTTATAATATATTTTGAAACCTTAAATCAAATATTCAAAACCACAACCTTCAAAATAAGTTTATACATCATTCACTAATATTAAGGGGGAATAATCTCAAAATCTAAATAATAATTAACATGACATTAAATCTAACACATTAATAATATCATCCAAATTGTACTTTCATTTAATAATTGCATATTATTTTCATAATATCAAAACAAATTTAATCTAATCATTCACTTAAATATATAGTGAATTATTCCACACCTTAGTCATACGTATCATAAGTTGAAAACTTGGGAGTATCAAGGCTTATAAACATCATGTATAATAAATCACTTATTGTTTTAAAGTTAACTTTGGTCTATTTCAATTAAGACATAAAGCATTTCCAGTCCAAAATAATCAATCAAACACCAAAAGACATTTATTACGTTCTATTAACAATAAAGATTGTTTGAACCTTAGAAAGGAAATCTTTTCTTCAAATGTTATTCTTTTTGCCACTTCAAACAATAATCTTATAGTAAGTTTTTCAACTCTCAACAACTCAACCTAAGGACTTTTATCATAGTCACCATATAACAATTAATCATAATTACATTATTTTATCCTTTACTTGTATATTTTGGATTGTTAACACTTAAATTCTTTATAAATGCCATTACTTGTAAAGTAAAACTTGAAGATAAACCAAGTCTTGAAAGAATTACCTAAACTCACTATACTCAAAGTATTGGGGATTCACTTTGGGATTTTTCCAAAATACATAGAATTACTTATGCATAATAGCATCTTGCTTCTTTAAACATTAGTCCTTACCGTACCAATAATGCTGGTTTCAGATATTGGATCTTATATTGTCTCGAAGACCGTGAGTGTATAATCTTGCCATCACAAAAGGCAAGTTTACACTTGCTCATGTCCTTTCATTATTTTCTGTAAAGTTTTTTGCAAATTCAGTGTTGTCACCACCTGCATTTGAAAAAGGTTAGAAAACACTATTTTCATAATAATATGATTATAGGTTATTTATCGTGAGGTAATAACCTAATATGAAAGTTCCAGTGGTAAAGGAACATATTATCTAGGACTTAACAACCAATATCGCTAGTGATTCTTGCGCCGTATATTACGCGTTAACCATGAGATTTGGAATGGGACGGAGAATTCAGTTGTATCCTTTTCCTTTCGTATGGAGGCAAGACTATGTTAACATGACATTGTGATTCCTTGTGCGGATCCAACATATGGGTGGGAACCCTTAGGCTCCACGTTTTTGGTGTATAGATTATCTATGAGTGGCTACCGGAGGTTTAGCCGGACCTATAAGGTACTTACCTGGACACCACCAGCTCATAGAGTCTTCAGGAACTCATTAGGGTTTTAGCCTGCCCGGAAGGAGGCTTAACGGAGGTGAGCCAGCCCCAAAGGATCGTGCAGACATATGGGGTTGTAGAGAGGGCAGTGATTGGCTTGGATCATAGACTGGTCCCCATACCAAGGAAGTGTCACTTCCCAATATTTTCCAAATTTTGAAATGTGAAAAATAAATAAACAAAAGAAATAATTGTTGAAATTTAGGGTGAAAAGAAACTTTTTTGCTTCTAAATGGAAACATCAAAACCCTTCTTGAACAAACTTTGAATAAAAGGGAATCCAACAAAATTTCAATCAAGTGAAATGCATTCATCAATGAATGTATCTTGAAATTTAAACACTTGGGAAAATAAACCAAAACCCCAAAACCCTAATGGAAGAAAATCATTTCCAAGATCTCTCTAAGACTATGGATTTGATCCATATAAAAATTTAGCAACAAAAATTTATAAATGATAAACAAAATATCATCAAACCATAGAAATTGGTTTCATTTAATTTGGAGCCATGGATAAAAACTTATGAAATTAATAAGATGAAAGGAAATAATTTCCAAAGCTAATAAAAGCTCCTAGCTAAAATTCACACCAAATTAAGAGCAAAGTAATCCTAAAAGGATTTAAAAAGATAAACAAATATTAAATAAAATCATCCAAATTGGAATCACCAATTTTGGATCTATAAATAAAAAGATATGGATTTTATAAGATAAATAAACAAATAGATAAATAAGGAATATTTAAAAGCCAAATTATATCTTGGCCAAATCCATAAACAAATGAAGGTTAATTAATAATAAAAAGGAGTAAAAGATTATTTAAATAAAATCATAAGGATTAAACAATATCCAATTTTATTTAAATAAAGACAAATTGCCTAAACTAAATAATAAATCCCAAGTAAATTTTTTAGAAGACAATTTAAACCTTGAGTTAAATCTATAAGCAAATGGAATAAAGATAATCCAAATAAAATAAGGGAATAAAGATTATTTGAATAAAAATTAATATGGACTTGAACCACATTTGATTTAAAGGAAGACAAAAAAAATCCCTAAAATAAATGATTAATGAAATCATGGGAAAAAATAATTGGAATTGCCAAAATGAATTAGAAGTTATCTAATTAACTTAAAAAGAATAAAGAATTAAATAAATAGAATTACATGGTTTAGAACCATAAACAAATTCATTTAAATAAAGATAAGGGCCTCATTTAAATAAATATTAAATCATATTAAAATATTGGAAATAATTCAAAGTGAATTATTTAAACACACTAAAGAATAAATAAAACCTACTAAAGAGGTTTGTTGAAAATTTGAATTTAAATGGAGGCTTGAATAAATGGTTTGAATAAAAACAATTGTCTATTCTAAATAAATAATAAACCATAAAAGAAATATTTGAAATATTCTAAAATGGGAATTTTAAATACATTAATAAACAGTATAAAAACCTTTGGAAGTTTGGAAAAGTTTTGAAAATAATTAAGTGTTTAAATCATTTGATTCAAATCAAAACAGAAATTGGAATCAGAAAAAGAAAAAGAAAAAAAATGGAAAAGAATCAGCCTAGCTAAACCTTCCCAGCTCCCTGGCCCAACTAGCCCATTTCCAGCCCACCCGACACCTCTCTCTCCCTGCGATCTCCCTTTCTCACTCAAACCCTTACCCCTCACCTCGCTGACCCGTGGACCCTCTGCCACGTAGACATCATCTTCTCCACCCACGCTGACCCATTCCCCCCAAACCACGCTGTCGTTTCTGCCGCTAAATTATCGCGTTCAATTCACCTAAATGTCGCGATTAAACTGCCCAGTGATCACGCTCGTTAAAGCACCCCCGTCTCCTCTCTCTTTCCCCTCATTCTCCAGCTCCTCTCTGCCCTAGGGCTGCTCCGATTTGGCTCGAAACCTCCACTGTCTCCGACGAGATGCCCGTCAGATTCCAGCCAGCCCTCACCTCCCCACTGCCCCTATCCTCCACGAGCGTGTTCCCCATCGTCTCACGCACCTTCCCATAGCCCTAGCTCGCCCGTGCGTGCCCTAGAAGCTCGGCTTCCTCATCACCCGAGCGCCACCGCGGACTGCTCCAACTCCGACGACGCCTCCTGGTAGTTCCTGACCTCCCCTTTCCCTCTTGATGATACGTGAATGTTCATCGACCCCGTGCGTGTCTAACGGCTATGCATTTTGTGTTAACACGCCTGCACCTCGCCACGTCATCGATGAAGTGCCGCCGCTAGGACCATCTCCGGCGAGGAATCGCCAGCAGCTCCGTGTGCCCCTTCAGCTATGACGACCACCTCGAGCTTCAGCACGTCACGACGAACCTGTTAATTCCCTCCTCCCTTTCCCTTGCTTCCTTGTTGCACCGAGCCACCGCTGGCAGAGCCGTGGCGCCGCTCACCGCCAGATCTTGATCTTAGCTGTTTCTTGTGAGCCGTTAGATCACGATCCTGTGGGCACGATAGATCATTTAAATCGAAGGGGTACTAGGGAATTAGGCGCGGCGATACGCCGCGCCCGTGTTGTTAAATCAGCTGTGCCGATGACATGGCCTGTAAATCAGCGTTTTCTTATATTAAAACCCGTTAGATGGTCGTCCAAATCATACACAATTTTATTAGTTCCGTGTGTACGAATCTCTCACTTCGAAGTATCCGCGTCAGACAAAACAGAATCAGAATCAGAAACACCTGAAACAAAATGTGAAGAGCTAAACAAAGAAGAACCGACAACATAACGAACAGCAGGCACCAAACAATGATCAGGCACAAGCGAACCTGCAGGACTCATCGCACAAGTACGCAACGTGAAGCGGTACCGTGTGTTGACAACAGAGAGAAACAACACCTCAGACAGACCTATGCGACTTCATCGGCCATGAACCAGACCTACCATGTCTTCTAGGCGCAACACCCGAAGGCCTGTCATGTCTGCGATGAACAGGATGCACCATCCATGTAAGCTTAGTTGAAGAATTAATATCAAGCATAGGCCGAATATACAGACTTGCAACAAAGAAGCTCATATTTGAGGAACATAAACACTAAATATGTTCCATAATCTAGAAGGCTGTGAGTTGATGCAGAGGCCGGGGTATACCCCATTTCGAAAAAAAATGTTCCATAATCTAGAACGTTTTAGCAAACTAATTTAATTTGCCAAAACATTGTACATTATGAAACGGAGGTAATAAGAAGCTACTAAAATTTGAAAAGAAAGGACATATACAAACTAATTTCTATTGAACCTGAACCTAAAGAAGAAGAATCTGGAAAAGTATAATAAGAAGATCCGGCTAGCACAACTAAAGATGATCTAGTATAATTACCGCCAGAAAAGAGCAAAGGAATCAAGTGGAGCTTAGCTAAGAGGAATAAAAACATAACGACAGAGAAAAAGAGAAAAGAAGAGACATACCATCCACATCATCAGTTCCAACTGGGTGCTTGCCAAGATGAATCAGACATGTGGTGTGTAAGGTATACCACGCAGTCAGGGACCTTTTGAAGCAATAAAAAAAGCGGTAGTGTCATGAAGATGCACACGGGGCTGATCAGGTATGATTTCCTGTTCTTAGGGAACAAATCACCATACAGTAAATAATGGATGGAGATTCCTATCCAGCTTCCTCTGAAAAAATAAAGAGAGAAGATTTTGGCTACTCAATGGAAATCAAATAGTTCCGAAGAATGGTCACCAGCATCCAACGCTGAAAATAATGTTCATATTGGATGCTGACATGATTTCAGTACAAAACATGGCCAATTCAAGTGCAGTCCAGGAGGAAAGCCTCCGTACCCAACAATAAATAGGTAAAATTTGAGAATATAGTTGCAGCAAAAACTCCACAAGAATATGTACTATGAACATCTAATTGCAATTCACGAAGCTAAAACTACTTTATGTATCTCTATCAGACAAAGGTGAACCATCCAGCACACCTACCTTGCTCCGGGAGAGTGCACATTTGAAGTAGATCTTCACCATTATAAATGGTAATTTATCTGAGCATTCGAAGCAGAGGGAAGTTCCATGCTTATTAATTTAATTAACTAATAATTTCTCAATTACCAACTTCAAACAGCAAAAGCATACCATTCCTCCTTTTACAGATTTTTTTCTCTCGAGCACGGACACAAAAGATACAGATCTAACGTCCAGGTTAATAATTATCACCTCTATTTCTAGGTGATTAATCGTCTGGCCAAGTATATGCATCATCAAACTGATCATCTTACATGTTTGTCCGACACACGTAGAACTCCAGTACAACAAAATCCCACCTTATAATAGTGTAGCATGTTCATGTGAAATCGCACCAATCCAGAATAGTGGGCTAATTTATTCAAACAACATCGGTCAATAATAATGTAGAGCCCCTAAATAAAACATGCCCCTTTTTGGCAAGTCACTTGTTCCTTTATCCATCCATATCAAAATTTATTTAACCGAACAACAAACGCATAGGAATAGGATGGTATAGAAAACTAAAAGTTGCAAGGAAACAGTTCTTATTCTTACCCCAAAGCCAACAAATATAATGAGTTATATAATATTTTTTCTTCGAACCGGAAAGAAAATAAGAACACATTAACATCACAAACAATCAGTAGGCCCCTGAAAGCAAATTTCTTTCCTTTGAGCGTGGGTATCAAATGTAAATCTTAGATAGTGTAGTGCACAAATATATATATTAATGAAAGAGAGTATGTACATATGCAAAAATAAAGAGGCAAAAAGAAATAGAAAGGCCAAGAGCTACCAAATATTTTGCTATCCAAGCCTGTAGGTCACTGCATAGTCTACTTTTCGCTCTGTATAGAGCCTATGGATCACCTCCTCAAGGATTTTCCTGCATATACGAAGACTTGGCCGGGTTCCTTTGAATAAACAGTCATTTCTGCAGCATTAGACAGTCCACCATGATGCAATCATTTCAATAGGAAAGGGACAGCCAGCAAACTTTTAATGTTACCGTGAACTGAACATGTAGCTGTGAAATCTGAACACAGATATTCCCAACATGTCACGTGAAACTAATATACAAAGAATGATCCCCGTTTTTATCTTGATTGTATTGCACCGGACACATGCATAATCTTCCAAAAAGAAAAACCATGTGCTGCAACATGTGTCTCTTATATCAAGTATATCCATATCTAAAATTGAAGAATATGTGTTTGAGTTGACTGCATGATTTCCATAACCGGTGAAACTCATAGGGAAAATAGTATGCAACTTAGGAAGTGTTAAAACCACTTACCATTTATAAGACCAAGTGTCTTTCCCATCACCGAGAGTTAGGCTTTCCTGGCAGGAGAATGAAATACCGAAAGTAATCGAAGGCCTCATGTAAACGGAAGAAGAAGAAATACTACTTGGTTTACCATATTTGGAGACCTGCTGAACAAAGAAACTTTGATCTTTCACAAACAAAAAGAGATGAGGCCAATGTTGCTGTAAAATTCGTCCATTCCAAAGAGAGATTGGACAATTCCCATAGTGCAGATAGCTCATTTCGTTGTATCTCCCAAGGTGCTTAACTGAATCATTCCACCAGAAGGAAGCTTTTGATCATAATGCAGGTCCCAAATTAGATGCACGCGAGAATTGGAAGAACAAATGTGTCCAACATAAAATTTCCCAATAACTATTCCATTATAAGTACCAGCGAGAAACAACTACCACATGGCAAGATCAGATGAACTGCAGTCGGTTGTACTGGCATATAAATAACAATATTTCCAACAAAAATTTGCCCGATAACTAATCCATCAGAAGTACCAGCGGAAACAACAACTCCCACAAGGCAATATCAAAAGAACATTAGTCAGTTGTAGTGTCGCACGAATGAGAGAAGCACCAACACCACCATTCATCTGAGTACCGCTACGAAGTGGAGATGGACCACACAAACCAGAGTAATCGCAACCTGCTGACAACCATAGGAATGCTAATTAGGCCTGGTATCAATCGGAAGCAGAACGTACCTGCCAAGAACTGCAGCGCAAAAATTGATGCATCTTGACTTCAACCGAGAAGCACCACTCTCTAACACAAAAAAAGGAGACCTACCATGGCCAGCGTGAATAGGAAGAGGATGGCCGTCAACAACTCCAAGGGACGGTGGTGGCGCGCCCATGGAGAAGGCATGACATAAGGGAATTCGGGGATCAGCAACACTGAACAATAAATCAATAGAAGTTGTCCATGTACAACTCTCCCATCTCCGCCGCCGGCACACCACGGCAGCACATAGACGAATCCCCAAGCCGAAGACGTCCAGGAGTCCCGTCGCGCCGCGAGGAGCTCGTCGTGGATCGCCATCGCGCAGCCCGCCGTCGCCGCCACGAACGGCTCTCCGTCGTCGATGCACGCGATGTCGAGGACGTCCTCCCTGGCGGCGAGGCGGACATCAAGGCGTAGTGGACCAGCACAAGTTGAGGCCCTTCCAGCCTCGTTGGGCTTGCTGACCGGGACATCGAGGAGCGGCACCGCTCGCTGCCAAGAGGAAGGGTAGAGGCGTGGGGGATTGGATGGCCCCGGCCGTGGAAGGCGATGAGGAAACAAATGGGGAGAAATATAGGGCAAGCGGCGACCTTCTCCTCCATACCGGTAGGAACGGGAAAAGCAATCGAAGAGGTGGAGGCGTGGAGCTGCTGGATTGTTCGACTGTGGGGGCAGCCGAATTGTCGAGAGGATACCTAAGTGGACACTGTAGATGTTCGGGTACTGTGGATGCGATCTACAGTACCAAAGATGATTTGGCGTAGCTAAACGATCGGTGAAATGCTTAACTTTCATATATGTAGTAATGTTGCTTCTGTGCCGTGCGATTCACTTTAGATCCTACGGCCAATACTGCTCGATCCTCACGAAACGGTATGCACCAGTATGATTCAGCCACGTGTCCTGTCTTTCGTTTTAAAAACAGAAACATTTCTATTAGATGTTTGGATTTGGAAAATTCATAACTTTAGATATACACGTCCAAAAATTAAAAAATTTATATCATTGGAATCAGAAAAATGTGAGCTTTCCAGCCATGCCCTTAGTTTAGTATTTTTCTTCTGTAAAATTAGTTGTTTTTGCACAAACATGTTTAGGCCTATTTTGAATACAAAAATTATTCTAAAAATGAATTTAGGGTAATTTTTTTTGCAAATGAGTTGTTTTGAACCTACTGACCATCAAAACCAACTTTTGGTTTTAAAAGTATATTTGGTGACACTAAGGAATTATTCCTTTGAATAAAAACATTTCTAGTAAAATAAAAATGTTGTTATGATTTAAAAATGGTTTTTGAGTGAAACCTTTTGCAAATGGATTTGTTTTAAACACCTTGACCATAAACACTAACATTTGTGTTTAAAAACATATTTGGAAAACATTAGAAATTATTTCTTTGATTAAAATCATTTCTAGCAAAACAAAAATGATTTAAATGGCCCATTTTCACTAACTTGATTTTAAATGATTTTGCCACTTTTATAAATGACCAATAGGTATTTTAAAATGTTTATAGCTTAGTAGAAACCACTTTTCCTATAAAACAATCTTTTGCATGCTTGCATGCATTGTTTTGTTTTCTTTAACTTATGTGGTAAATTGTTTTAATGCTAGTTTGAATTTGTGCCTTGATTGAATGGTAGTGAACTTTGAAGAGTGTGAAAATTGCAAGATCAAGAAGTGAATCTATATTATCTACTAAAAAGGCAAGTGGTGCTTCATACATTTTGTCCTATTATTTTCACTATGCATTAGTGATATTTTGAGTAGGACTTGCATGGAATTTTACTAAGTATGCTATGCCTTGGGAAATCCTAGTAGATGATGCCTTAGTAGAATTTTCCTAAGTTAAGATTCTTGCTACTAGTATGCTTAGTCTAGCTAGTATAAAACAAGGGTGGATTATATTCATGCTATGAAATATTTCTAAGTCTACGACTTGTGTTTTGTTTAATAAAACAACTATGTGAATGAATCACCTAGGTGGAATGGAAGGAAAGGTTTGTGTTGAGTGGTTACCCCAGGGGCAATACCTGGTGTATATCACTTGTGGAAAGCCGCCTAGGAACAAAGAGATTTGAGATGTCAAATGTTGAGAAGCTTCTAGTGCAACCACATGGTATATGGGCTCTGCCAGGATCATATAGGTTGCAATAACTTAGCTATATGGAAAGAAGGTGGTAGGGGGTGATAGGTTTGGAACACGTCCATTTGGTCTAAGGGAAGGCTTCTGAAAGATCTTGTCTCGATGCATGTCAAGTCTTGTGGGGAAAGTGCACCACCTCTCTCGAGAGTAAAATCTAAGTACTTAGTCGTGTCCCCAACAATGGACAATTTGAGCATCAAGACATGGAAGCTATCAAGGATCTCGTCATCCCAATTTCTAAGTAAAAAGCTTGTGGTTGAACAAGGGTAAAGGATCACCAATTTTATTGGTAGATGCCTTGGGTGATTTGACAAACAAAAACTTAGTGTTTTCAAATGATAAGGAAAATCTATTTTGAGCAAAGCAAGACTAAGCTCCACTTAGCCAAATGCATATATATTATAGATACCACTACTCTACCATAGTATCACTTGCCAATACAATTCAAATGTATTGACCCTTGTGGCTGTAACTTATTATATTGCAGGTTTGTTTGATGTTAGTGAAGTGTGTTGAATAGGATTACAAGTCTCCAACCAACATGATTGCCTGTGGCACTTTGAAGATGAAGGACTCCATGCTATATAAATATTTTTGCTGCATTGTAATGAGATAGCCAAATGAGCTATGTAAGACGTATTATTTTATTCCTGGTTATAAGTTGTATTATGGCCTTTGTTTATTGATATTACATCTTAAACTGTGGATGCTAGCTATTGATCCAGGGACTAGCATTGTGAACATAGGGATCTCTACCTTATCAGATTGGGACCTCTATAGGAAGTATGGACAAGCTCATGACTTGGTTGTGCAACAAAGCTAAAGTCTCTCATGGGTAAAGTAACGCACCTCTGTAGAGTGTAAGAACTGTAACTTGTTACTCCCTGTTCCTAGAAGGATCTGCGAACGCGGCGGGAAAGGAACTCCATGAAAGTTCTGGTAAACCTGTGAAGGCTGACGGACATAGATTTTCAGAATAAAAGAACCTTTTGAAGAATGTTTGTGAAGACCTACATTGCCTACGACCTATGGTCTATGGCTTTAGATATAGTGCATCAAACACTCCTTTTTAGTGAACTTGCTGAGTACGCTCGTACTCAATGATGTCTACGCACTTTTATTCTTGTAGACAGTTGTTGGGCCTCCAAGTGCAGAGGTTTTTAGAGCAGCAGCAAGTTTCCCTTAAGTGGATTACCCAAGGTTTATCGAACTCAGGGAGGAAGTGGTCAAAGGTATTCCCTCTCAAGAAACCCTGCAATCAAGATACAAGAAGTCTCTTGTGTCCCCAACACACCCAATATAGGTGCACTAGTTCGGCGAAGAGATAGTGAAATACATGTGGTAACGGTGCCAGAAAAGAGCTTGACGGTGAGGCAAAGACTAAAGGCAACAAGAAGGAAGCAAGCAAACATGCAACAGATCTAGTAGCAAACGGTGTTTGAATGCTTAGAAACAAGGCCTAGGGATCATACTTTCACTAGTGAACACTCTCATATAAATATCCTCTCTTCATGATACTACTCTTAACTACTCTCCAGTTGGACACTCTAATCTTCAGCTTCATGATGTATGACCTTCAGAAGGAGTTAGACAATGCCCGCTCCTAGGCCAACCATAAGTACACCATTGCCGCCAAGAAGGATCAGACCATTGCCATGCTAGTGAAGGATCGTCAGTCTCGTCGCCGTCAGCTCGACAAGAAGGAGCACATCATTGCTCGTCTCCATCACAGGATCACAGACTTGGAGGAGACCATCCACGAGAGAGACATGCAACTTGAGGAGAAGGAGAATGCATGGGAAGACCTTCGTGGAGACCCCTACTCCTATCTCAGTGATGATGATGACTTTCTGGAGGATCAGGCCATGGAATTCTTCATCGATGAGGATGACTTCGCCTTCATTGATGATGATGAGGATGAGGATGACGAATGCACCGACTCTGAGGAGTAGTAGCACCTGAGCACTAGCGTTAGTGAGTGTATTCAGTACCACTGTATCGTAGTTTCACAGAATGGTTCTTAAAACCATCTGTTTTTCTTTGTTGTGGTGTGTGTTGTATTGTGTGCTATGAATGAAAGAATGAAAAGCAAGTTGCTAGAAAAATCTGAGTCAAAATTCCAAAAACTGTTCAAGACCCTAAACCTTAGAAATTTCCCTCTTTTCTCATGACCTATCTCAATCTTCACATGCCTCGCGGAGGAAGCAATTCATCCCCGGACCCAATGTTGCAAATCTTGCAAATGTTGGTTTCGGACCGCGAAGCTGAGAGAGCCGAACGTCAAGCCAACTTAGCCATCAGATGGCCAACAATAACCAAGGCCATGGAAATCAGGACAACCATGGATCCAAGCTCAAAATCTTTCAGAACACCAATCCACCCATTATCACTAAGTCTGAAGAGCCCCTAGATGGCGATGATTGGCTGCAAACGATGGAGAACAACTTAGAGGTTGCAGGAGTGGAAGCCAACAAGAAGGTACTGTTTGCCACCCACTACCTAGCCGAAGATGCAAGAGCATGGTGGAACAGCGTTCGTGCCATGAATGGAGGTTAAATGATGACTTGGGAGGAATTGAAAATCAAGTTCAGCAGAACCCATGTGCCACCGGGTTTGATCAAGAGGATGAGAGATGAATTCAGAGAACTAAAACAAGGAAGGATGACAGTAGTTGAGTACCGTGACAAATTTTTGTCATTAGCTAGGTATGCACCGGATGAGATTGACACTAAAGCCAAGAAAAAGGAGAGATTCCTGAATGAGCTGCATTATGAGATGCAGACAGTGTTAGTCAATATCCCATTTGCTGATATTGAAGCATTAGTGGATTATCCCATTCAAATGGAAGGCAATATCAACCAAGCCAATGAGAACCGCAAGCTTCGCATGATGCATCAACCAGGAACCCATCATACCCCAAAGTATCTCCCCAACCCATCTACATGATTTGCCCCAAGGACCAACAGACCCCAGATGAACCGTCCGACCTATCCAAACCGTGGAAACCCAAGGCCCGGAGGAAATCACAAAACCCCCGGCAACCCCAGCAATTTCAACCGTGCACCGCCCAAGTTCAACAACAACAATGTCGCCACCAACACCAACACTGCACCGATGATGGTGCTCGACGTGGCACTTCGTTGGTAACCCCAAGCGCAAGGTGTGAAGAGCAAGCAACAATTTTTCCCTCAGTTGAGACCGAGGTTATCGAACCAGAAGGAGGAAGGAAACGTCACACATGTGTTGCAAACAATATGGAGACCTGCACAACACAAACTCAAGACTTTGTCCCAACGAATCAGTGAGGTTGTCAAGCTCACCGTTAGCTGTAACAAAGGATTAAACGTATGGTGTGGAAGGCAATGGTTTGCAGCAAGTAAACAAGTAACAGTGGAAGATGTATTAATGGTAAATATTGGACCGGGGTCCATAGTTCACTAGAGGTGCTCTCCTTATATAAACAACATGGCATGAAGGATATACAAATTACAGCGGGGCAATTGTGAGGCTGAGCAAGGCATAACAATGCAATTACTAGTCAGAAAGATCCTATGAGATTCGATTGGGCAATACAACAAGATACATAGACCGCCATCCAACTGCATCTATGACTAGAAGTCCACCTTCAGGTTATCATCCGAACCCCCTCCAGTATTAATTAGCAAGCAACAGACAACTGCTTTAAGCAAAGTGTGTAAGGTAAACAGTCCACATGTTCCATGAACAAGAGACCGTTGTTTTATCCATAGTAGCAACAACACATCTACGACCTAACAGATTTCTGTCACTTCCCTTAACTAGAGGCATGAACCCACTATCGAGCATAAATACTCCCTCTTGGAGTCACTAGCAACTACTTGGCCAAGATAACCACTAGCAACAGAGAGCATGCAAGATCACAAACAACACAGACATGATAGAATCATAAAGATAAAACCATTAATCAAACCAACAAAATAATCTCAATATCCATCGGATCCCCGCAAACACAACATGCATGATTACAAATAGATTAGATCTTGATCATGAACGGAGCTCACAAGATCTATACATGAAAGCACAAAGGAGGAGATACAACCATCTAGCTACTACATGGACCCATAGTCCAAGGTGGAACTACTCACGCATCATACCGGAGAGAAGGCCTCCGGGATGATCTCCCCTCCGGCAGGGTGCCGGGAAGAGCTTCAGATCCCCCCATCTAGGGACGATGGTGGCGGTGGCTACAGACGGTTTCGTGGAGATTTGATCGGGTACTTAGGGTTTCTATATCGGGGGCTTCTTATAGGCGAAGGGGAGGCCGAGGCGGCGGCCAGGGAGGCCAAACCCTAGCCAGGCGCGGGCCCACCTATGGCCGCGCCTGGGGGGTGGGGTCTGGCCCCTCTGTCTGGCCCCTCTGGCTCCCCTCTGGACTTCTTGTTCCTCACAGAAAGTAATTGACTTTGACATTTGTCCCGTCCAATTCCGAGAATATTTATTTACTAACTTTTCTGAAACCCAAAACAGCAGAAAACAGGCATCGCATTGTAACTTGTTAATAGGTTAGTACCAGAAAACATGTAAAAATCACCTCAAAGTGTATATAATTAAAGAAAAGTAGATACTAAACAAGCATGGAGCATCAAAAATTATAGATACTTATCCGACGTATCAACATCCCCAAGCTTAATAACTGCTCGTCCTCGAGTAGGTAAGTGATAAAAATAATAATGTTTTAGGTGACATGCACCCTCACAATAAAGATACAACCATTTGCAAGCATTGAAAGCTGGGATCAAATAACTCTAAACATGTGCATGAAATAATGGAGTTCTAACAATAGGACATAGTAACTATGAATGCAACATGAAAGTCTACAAACAAAGATCATGAATAACATGCATTGAAAAACGTTTGTTTGTTTCACATACAGAAAACATAGCATAGTGGCAATCAGCTTGTCCCTCATAGAGTAGCAATATAGATGCATAGGACACCTTCAAAGTTCACAAGGGTGACTAGAAACAAATAGCACAAGAACAAGTAATATCACAATATGCATCAATTAATAAGCTTTAGAACACTACACACAGAATGGCAACTATGCTCTCTTAATGGTGCCTAAAGGTAGAAGGTGGAGACTCAATAATGGTGGAAGAAAGGCCTTTTTTATAAAGGAAGCAGGGATTACAAGTTTCAAAAAGATTTTCCAAAAATTATGGTATTTGTTAGCTTTCACCCTCATTGCCCCTATCATAAGCATCTTGAAGTGGTTAAGGTTAAAGTGGCAAAGCTGAAGTATATGCTTGGCGAAGTATACGTTGCCAATATCAAGTCCCTTGAATATGAGGGCCACACCTCATGCATACCTAACTTTGGGCCCAGGCAAGTTCTTGTCATTGTAAGTATTTGCATATCATTGAGAACCGCTAACGGGGTACCCCTTGCACATGGTACAGGAGCTTTCCCATAACCAAAATGACAAGGCAAACAGACAATGAGCATCTCAACAATCTTTTTATTTACCATATGCATAGCTTTTTATTGAGGATGCTTCATATATAGCTCACTATGGTGATGCTGCAAGTTTCCACCATGATTAGGCATGGCTTAGGCTAGCGGCCCAGACGTTTCTCTAACACAGAATATAAACTGCATGGACCTACAAGTTCCCTCTTTATTTCACACCGGTGACATCCATAGACAAAAGAGCATGATATCAACTGAGTACAAAGTACAAGTGCAATGTTGAAAGCGTTCCCCATGACAGCACGGTTCTGCTAATTCCAACTTATAAGTGCAAGCATATACAAAAAAGTAGTCACAATGGTTCAAGTTTATTAGGGTCAAAGAATAAAGTGTGTCATCAAGTTCGTGAGGGCTTTAATCACTAAGTTTTCACATAACAAAATAGTTTTTTTAATTGGAAGATAGTTGAAAACAAGAATATACTTGGAATGGTGTAACACACCATGCATAGGAGTTTATAGTGGACACTTTGGAATAACTTGGTTTCTTGGGAGTTGGAAGCATGAGTAGAACTTACTCATACAAGTGGAGGCTAGCAAAAGACTGGGAGCAACCAACTAAGAGAGCATAATGGCCATAATCATGCAGAGCAACAAAAAATACTAATCAATGCATAGAGTGGTACTACAAGTCAAGGAATAAATGATCATAGAGGCTATGGTGACTTTTGAGAGTCATAACATGGTGTAAGCATGTGCCAAGTCAACCCAAGCAAAGCATCAAAAGAAAATACCACAATACTATGCTTTTGCATGCTAAAACAACACATAATTCCTTCAAGGCACACTAAGGACTCCCAATTGTTTGGAACAAGACATGCTACATCAATAATCACTAAGCATAATGCTAAAACAACACCTATCATGTCATGCTAAAGTCTAAGTCACAGTCAATGCAAGCTCCTCTTGCACTTCAAGCAAGAACTTACTACTCCTTTCCAACACCAAGAAAACTTATTTGCAAAATAAAACAGCGAGAACGGGGGTCCAAACTTACTTTATTCAAGCAAACTAAACAACCTAAGCAAAACAAATGAAAACTAAGACGCTCCAAGAATAACACAACTGTGCATGAAACAATAAAAGTGAAGTGTCTAGATAGACCTAGGCTTTTTATTGATGAAGAAGGGGATGCCTTGGGCATCCCTAAGCTTTGACGCTTGTAACTCTTGGATATTTCTTGGTGTGACACCATGGTGGCATCCCAATCTTGAGATTTTGTCCATTCTTCATCTCATTATATCATTCTCTCTCTACACCTGAAAATTTTTCCTTCATACAAAACTTCACACAATCTTCATTAGCAACATTAGTGTATTCAAAAGATATTAGAACGCTTGGCAAAGCTTTGGAACAGCAAGGATTTTCACTAAAAACACAAGCTACTGTAGCAACTCCTTCAAAAATCTCAATTTCCCAAAAAGAACTCAAAAAGGAATCAATAAGAAGCAAATGCAAATAATGGCAGAAATCTGTCAAAACAGACCAGCAGGTAGAAACCGATTTTTTCGAACATCTTATGTTGATCAAATAAAAAAGTGTTGAACTAACGAAAGTTAGAAAACATACTGGATGATTTATTCGTAAATTTGTAGCTCAATCCGAGTTAGAGATAATCCTCACGAATTGTTTTGGTGGAGGATAAAAATCTGTTTCGGGACAACAACTCCCCAAATCTTACTTCCCCTCATTAGAGGTCATTCTTGGAACAAAAAGCAAACAAAAAGGATACGGAGAGGTCATTACTAAATTAATAACTTCCAAGACTCAAGGAAACTCTTGGGTTATCTCCCAACAAGTACTTTTCTTTAACGCCTTTAAGTTAGGCATGATAATTTGAGGAGATGCTCTCATAAGAAATATGAATTGAAGTAAAAGAGAGCATCAAGAAGCAAATTCAAAACACATTTAAGTCTAACCCACTTCCTATGCATATGAATCTTGTAAGAAAATAAATCAAAAAAGCATAAAGCAACAAGCATAGGAAAGCAAAATAAGTGCAACTTCAAGATTTCCAACATAAAGAGGGGAAACTTAATATTGTTGAGATACATAAGACCATGTTTCCCTCTCTCATAATAACTTTCAGTAGCATCATGAATAAACTCAACAATATAACTATCACATAAAGCATGCTTTTCATGATCTACAAACACATATTTTTTATCAAGCTCAAAAATAGTGGGATTAAAACCTTCAAACCCACTTTTAGCAATTTTATAATAAGGTAACTGATCATTCAACATAGGACCATCATCTAGAGCTTTATCATAAAAAATTTCTAAGAAAAACTCCTTAGTACCATACATTTCGAAGTTAGGCACAAATATAGGATTATCGTAGATAACAAGAGCATAACTATTATCACAAGTTTTACCCATAGCAGATATTTCAAAAGAATCAACATGAACATAACATTCATCCTCCTTTGGTAAGCAAGGGGGACAGTCAAATAATGTAAGGGATAAAGAGTTACTCTCATTAGAAGGAAGGCATGGGTAGCTAATCCATTCTTCCTCCTCTTGATCGTCACTCCCCTCCTCTTTTTCATCTAATGAGCTTTCAGTTTCAGCAATTTCTTCTTCCATAGGCTCCTGCAAGGCATTAGTCTCTTCCGTTTGTGGAAAGCACCTATTAAAATATTCAAGAATATAGCCATTTTCTTCCTTGTAATTATCAAAGCAAATTTTAAGTATCTCATAAACCGCATATTCATAAGGTGCATCATCAGTATTTTCAAGCAATCTGGCAAGTTCAAATGCACCCTTGAAAGCAATAAATTCTTCAATTTGCTCCACATCATAAAAGTCATAATTTCCTTTAACATAAGAAGATATGGTAACATTATCATTATACTCACATTGAAAAGGCAGGTGTTTATACCTCCTACCGCAACAAGGTTTATCAAAGCAATATGTAACATTATAAGTAGAGCACACCTCTCTAGCAATAGTATTCAACTTATCAATTTGTTCCCATAAGTGTTTCCCTTTTTGTGACAAATGGTGTTTCTTATAATAATACTTTTCTTCCTCTGTGAACCCACCTTGCCAATAAGAACTAGTTTCAAATAAACCATCCATTGATAGAAAGCATCACCAAGCAAGGCAATGACAAACCAGCAACTAGAGCAGGAACTAATTTTTTTTGTGTTTTTTGAAAAGAGGCAAACAAAACCAAGCATAAGAGACAAAGCAAACTAAAAACAAAGTAAAGAGAAAGGAAGTGAAGGACTCCCCTTGTGAAGACGTCCTTAGTCTCCCCGGCAACGGTGCCAGAAAGACTTGATGGTGCTCGACGTGGCACTTTGTTGGTAACCCCAAGCGCAGGGTGTGAAGAGCAAGCAGAAAGTTTTCCCTCAGTTGAGACCGAGGTTATCGAACCAGAAGGAGGAAGGAAACGTCACATAGGTGTTGCAAACAACGTGGAGACCTGTACAACACAAACTCAAGAATTTGTCCCAACGAATCAGTGAGGTTGTCAAGATCACCGGTTTGCTGTAACAAAGGATTAAACGTATGGTGTGGAAGGCAATGGTTTGCAGCAAGTAAACAAGTAACAATGGAAGATGTATTAATGGTAAAGACTGGACCGGGGTCCATAGTTCACTAGAGGTTCTCTCCTTAGATAAACAACATGGCATGAAGGGTAAACAAATTATAGCGGTGCAATTGACCGGAACTGAGCAAGGCATAACAATGCAATTACTAGTCAGAAAGATCCTATGGGATTCGATTGGGCAATACAACAAGATACATAGACCGCCATCCAACTGCATCTATAACTAGAAGTCCACCTTAAGGTTATCATCCGAACCCCCTCCAGTATTAAGTTGCAAGCAACAGACAACTGCTTTAAGCAAAGTGTATAAGGTAAACAGTCCACATGTTCCATGAACAAGAGACCGTTGTTTTATCCCTAGTAGCAACAACACATCTACAACCAAAGAGATTTCTGTCACTTCCCTTGGAAACTAGAGGAATGAACCCACTATCGAGCATAAATACTCCCTCTTGAAGTCACTAGCAACTACTTGGACAAGATAACCACTAGCAACGAAGAGCATGCAAGATCCCGAAGTACCCATTCGCATTTTGGAGGAAGCTTTCAGGACCACCAGGACCCGGAGCATCAAGTTTCTCAAGATTCAGTGGAGTAACCACACTGAAGAAGAAGCTACCTGGGAAAGAGAAGATCACATCAAGACGGAGTTTCCCGATCTCTTTAAATCCTAGTTTTCTTCTTTCTTCTTTCTCAAATATAGGGACGAGATTTTGTTTAAGGAGGGAAGGTTTGTAACATCCCAAAAATATTGAACAATGATTACCCAATTCCAATCACCAAAATTAGGGTTAACAAAAACTTTGGTTAATCAAATCAATATGAATGCATGTGTGAATGTGATGATTGTATGAATGCATGAATGGACTTGTGTGATTGATCTAGATAGCAAGGAATGGTTGAAAGGTGAAAACAACATCATCTAAATCAATTCCAAGAAAAAACAAATCAAGAGAAAATCAAAAACAAATCAAATAAGCAAATTGTCACTTTTGCCAATATTGCTCACTAGACCACTTTGAGTGTTTCTAGTCCAAGATTTCAAACAGAAACAATTCTATTTCCTCTCACCCCTTTCTAGACCAAGTAAAATTGAATCAAAGCCCACCTTTCAAACTCACAGAAACATTTGGCAACTTGATTCAAATGACAATTCAAAATTGAGTTTGGTTCATATGTGAAGATCACCCAATTCTCAAAAACCAACCAAACCAATTCTCCTTGACCTTTCCAACTAACCAGAGACTACTGAGTATGTAACTAGTACACCCACAAAGTTTGAATCAAAAATTCAAATTTGAGTCTCTTTCGGCCATTTTGTCAAACACCTTGCAGACACAAAACAAACAAACATCAAACACTATTGTGAGCAGTAAAATTGGCCTAACTTGTTCCCTCTCTGGTTAGCAACAAGCTATTAGTAGATCATCTAGCCCAATTAACAAGCTCTAGCACCACTGTGAGCTTGCCATCGTCATCAATGGTGACCATGCCGAGCTCAACTTGTCACCCCTCAGTCGACAGCAAGCTAGAAGCTTCTCTAGCCTCGCCAACCTTGTCTGGGACACTCACCACTGTCCACCGCCACCCCCTGTCTGATGCCAAAGCGCAGCCAGCCCCTAGACCACCCTAGAATCGCCGCGCCCTATGCCTCTACGACATGCCGAGAGCGCGCCAGCGCGCCGCACGCAACACACGCCCACAGACCGCGCGCCACCCTCGTCGCGTGCAAGCGTGATCACCACCATCCCAGGAGACCGCCAGACACCCCCGTTCGCCACCGCGCGACCCGTAGCCGCGGTGCGCCATTAAAATCCCCGTCGGACCCGCTCAGAGCACCGCATCGTTCCGACCGTCTCGCACCACCCCACGCCGCGTAACCATGCTGTCGCCAGGGAGCATAGAACCGCCCCTACCGTCACCCATGCCTTTAGCTCGCTGTGCCGATGACACCGATGAGCTCAGCCCGTGACCTTTGGTCCCCTCGTTGCACTATAAATAGAGGCCACCCCCATTCAAATTCAGCACACCATCTCACTCCCCTCTCTCTCAGAACCACCCCCACTCATTCCCTGAGGAAGGCAAGCAGCACATCGCCGGAATTTGGCCGGAATCTGCCGCGGAGGAGAAAGAAAGGAGCCAGCGATTGGAGCCGCCCCAGGAGAAGCCGCCGGTACCAGGAGGTTCGCCGTTGTCGACTTCGTCGTTCGCCCCCATCGCCTGAACCCCGGTGAGCCCCCGTAGACCCCCACTGGCCGCGCTAGGTTTCTGTCTCGCCGGAGTTGCCCGACAGAGACGATAGGTCTTAGTTGTTGGATTAGAGTTTGATCGCACGGCCTAGAGCACCACATACCCCTTCGCACCCCCTTGTCCTGCTGACTAGTGGGGTTATTCACTTAAACTCACCCGCGCGTGCGTTGTGCACCATGGGCCGGCCCAGTTAACATCCTGCGCAACCCAGTTAGTTTGAATTTATATTTTCCAATTTAGTTTCAAACCTAGTTCTGTACCTAGATTCAAAAATCAACCCAGGTCGATTCACTGAACCAAATTGCATGAAACCAATTTTGTTAGAAAGGTACTGGAATTCTTAATCCAAGACCATTGGATTCAAACCAATTGGATTTGTAGATCACCCATGGTAAAAATAACAAGGCAAAAGCTTTTCTGCATTCAAACATTTTTAAAAATTCAACCACAAAAGCTTTTGAGTTGATTCCAACTCTCAAAAATCACATTTAACAAGTCCTTTATAAATATATAAAAATCTCTAGGTTTACTTACAAAAGTAATGGACAAGTAATAAAAGAATGCCTCATAAGCCATTCTAGTAACTTTATTTAATTCAAATAAAAAGGTTAAACCTTGTTAAATCATGGCACCACTTTAAATCACATTCCCAAGTACTGAAATATGTGGTGATGACATGTGTCAACATGGTCCCATGTTTTATTTGGAGAATATTAAATCTTAAGTAGTTTTTCAATGAGTATAAATTACTTTTCCAAAATAAAATAAATAAGACAAGTGCTTTGGTGATTGTAATGTTTGTGATGATGATAGATCATCTAGTGAAAACCTTGGTGTGATAAATAAAAGTAGTTAATTATTGTTTGGTGATTGTGTACCGTATTTATTTATAGACGCTAGTACCGAACAAGGATACGAGGAGTAAGGATAATACTATGAGGAAGAAGCCGAGGAGCACTTCAACCACTGCTCTGCACAAGGCAAGCTAACACTTGCAACCATGAAAGTTAGATAACCTATGCAATGCATTAAGCATGCTTGGTTAGATAAATTGGATTATACCCAATCCTAGTTTTACTTGCAAGCTTAGTATTTTATTTCTTTATCAAAGCTTTCTAGTTAAGCTTACTTGATAAATTGTAGAGTTTGGAAAGATTATTTAAAGGTAGCATAAAGAGCATAAAACTTAGCCTAAGTTAGATAATCTTGATGTCATCCTGAGGCATGAGATTGAACTTAGATAAGATACAATTGTTTACCACCCCTCGTTAGTGTTTACCCCTACTTGTAGATGCTAGTGCTAAGCATAAAACTTGATCACTTTAGATGGGAATACTTGGTGAAAATGGTTATGAAAACCTTAGAATGATGAGTCATTCTACTGAAATGTTTTGACATGTGTTCTTGAACACCAGATGATTTTGATGATGAAAATGTTAAGGAATGAGCCTTAGCCCTTTATAAAACGGATGGTTGTCTGGATGCGATACATTCCAATTTTACCGTACAACCACAATACCCGAAATTTGGGTAGGGCTTGACTAAAAATTTATATATTTTAGTATGGGTTCCCTTGCAGCTAAGGTTTGAGCAGAGGCTACCTTGTGAAGATTGTCCACCTGTGTAGTTCCCAAGATGACAGATGGTCATGGTTGGGAGGCCAAACTCATAGGAGAGGTGCCTATACTAGGGTGTGTAATTGAAAGGTTAGGATTGATTACCCGCATATTGAGTATGGTGAATTCAGGATTGTTCCTGACGGATGTATCGAATATTGTGGTGAAAGTGTATCACCTCTGCAGAGTGTCAAACTATTCGAATAGCCGCGTCTGCGGTTATGGACAGTTGGAGTGGCCACACTGTTCCGTTGTCGGATGTTTTCAAAATGACTTATGAAATGATCCATGACTTTGACTTGACCACAACAGGGTTGTGATATGAAAATTCAAGTTTCCACTTAGGTGTTATAAACTTTCAACTAGATTTATTTGCTTCTGAACTTAGTAGAGATAAATCTGGATTTTTGCAAAACAACATAGAGCTTAGTATCTCCTACTCAAAACCACCTTACTTGTTAGTATTAGTTTGCGAGTACTTAAAGAGTACTCATGGCTTTGTCCTTGGCTATTACCGTGGCCAAAGTATGAAGAGGACTATCAGGAGGACGGACAATAGGAAGGTTACGACAACTAGGATCATCTCCCATCGTCGGCATTGCCTGTGACCATGAAGATGGAGTCTCGCCTACGCTATCGTTATTATTACGTAAATCCGCTGCCATGATTGTGTTAAGACTAGATCATGAGATCCTTTATCTGTTGTAAGACCTTATGTATGGTTTGTAATGGATGATGTACTGTGATATCCAATCTGTTATGTCTTGCAAAAATGGTAATCCTGGGATTGCGATGTATGGTATAACATGCATCTAGGATTAAAAATCCGGGTGTTGACAACTCATCAGGGTTTTAACCTGCCCGGAAGGGGGCTTAATGGAGGTGAGCCAGCCCCGAAGGATTGTGCAGACATATGGGGTCGCGGAGAGGGCAGTATGCAGGGTCACGGAGAAGGGCGGTGATTGGCTTGGATCTTAGACTGGGCCCCATACCAAGGAAGTATGGACAAGCTCATGACTTGGTTGTGCAACAAAGCTAAGGTCTCTCATGGGTGAAGTAACGCACCTATGCTGAGTGTAAGAACTGTAACTTGTTACTCCCTATTCCGGGAAGGAGCCGCGAACGCGGCGGGAAAGGAACTCCATGAAATTTCTGGTAATCCCGTGAAGGCTGACGGACATAGCTTTTCAGAATAAAAGCAACCTTTGAAGAAATGTTTGTGAAAACCTGCATTGCCTACGGCCTATGGTCTGTGGCTATAGATATAGTGCATCAAACACTCCTTTTTAGTGAACTTGTTGAGTACGCTTGTACTCAATGTATCTTCTTAACCCTTGCTAGAATCTAAAGCCATTAAGACGACATGTACATCAAGTTATGCTCCAGGAATCATCATCAACAGCTCAAGCTCTTCATCGAAGTCAATGAAGTCAACATATACATCAACTCAAGTGAAGACGAAGTTGCTGATTAGATAGGAATATAATCTATAGCCATAGAACCTACTTCTATAGAGTATTGCAATATCAGCAATGCAAGCCCCATTAGTTCTGATACTAGTATATTAGTATATTAGTTATGAGTTGTTCATTTCTAATTCTTCTTTGTAAAAAGTTTATTTCTCTCTCTTTAACCTAGAGTGTTCTCTAGATCTTATGTAAAGAGTTGAATTGTAACCTATAGTCATGTCTTGGATCTGCTGTGTTTCTGTTGTACCACTCTGAGTGATGTAATACTAGTGAACAGTGTTCCATTGGTGTTATGTCAACGACTATAGTATACTACATCATGTAGTGGTATGCTGGGTCACCGCAGAGATGTCTCTGCTTCAACACACACTCTTTCAATATCTTCGGGATCGATGTCCACTAAAACATCAAACTCCTCAGATTCAGCAGATACGAAAAATTGACCCCTAGTCCCCGAGGTTACTGCACGTGTATCTTATCCTCTCATTTTTCCGGGACAAATGTTGACAATTTTGGTCGATTAAAAACTCATGCACTTATGTTCCTTTTCGTAGCTTACGTATAACCAGCACACAAAGAGTTTCCCAGACTTTGTTGTGGAAGTATCAGAAGCTTTCTGCAGAACATCGCGATTTTGTTTCCGAGGTCCAAGGTGTAACAACCTCAGATCGGCCCTATGCAAGTCTTAGCGATTCCCGCCAAACCCGCATAGAAACGATTCAGAGGTGCCCACCAGGCACTTGCGTGCGGGTGGAAAACGAAGTAATATCATTACACAATAGTCCACGATGGAACCCATAGAACATATATATACAACAATGACTCAAAGATTCAAGAATACAGACATACATTACAAAGATCCAAATCACCTTTAAAACGATACAGCGTCCGAGTATGGACAAGATGCAAATTGAGCTAAGAGCCCTGAAGAATAACCAATGGCGTCCATAACCCTGCCCAGGCCAAGCCGGAAGGGTAACCCTGCTAACAACGTCGATCTCAAAAACCTGCTTAAACAAAAGGGGTGCCGACAAAGGGCAAAGGAAAAAGAGAGCGGTCAGTACTGAGGCCAGTACATGACGAGACTAGAATTCGGCGGTCCTCGCCTACATAGGTATGGTGGACTGAAGCGGCAACGCAACATGCACTAAACCACCTATAGAGACTCGATTCAACTGACGGCTATCAGAGAGGGATAAGAAAGACCTATTCAACCTGATTCTAACACCAAACATACCCATCGCGGTGTTTCCCCCTCGAAATCAATCGAGGAAGTCCACCGAGGAACTCACACAGTTGGCAGTTTTATTTATTCCGTTATAGTTGTGGCAATTACTAGTCAGATATAGATAGCATGAGTCATCCTGATATTATAAACAGTGGGCAGTTTTAGTTAACCATTATGTTGTAGTTGTAGTACTTACTAGTCAGATACATATAGCATGAGGCATCCCAAAACCAGCAATTGTTGGTACTTTTATTTAGCCATTCCGTTATAGTGAAGCTGATTACTAGTCATTATAAAGTCAAATTTATATCACTACTTTAGTTATAGTTGTCTATGATCGAGATATTGTGCTCCAAGTCGTCCATAACAGCGGACATGGCTTTCAGAAAGTTTTACCCTGTAGGGGGGCACAAATAGCAACACACGCACGATCAACCTCGAGAAATACCAAATGAAAACCCAACGAGGCATCAAGACAGAGTATTGCAAGATTCATATAATATTTCAGGGGGCCACCCCACCAAGCTACCCGCTACGAAGTTGGCCGGCTCCTAGATGGACCCTGAGGTTTGTGACGACGGCTGTAAACGACTGGGAACCCGAAAGTGTGACTGGGCTTGTCGATACCGCGAAAACGTGGCACGGGGTTCCAAAATAGTACAGGCGCTCCACGCGCAATCATAAATAAAGCAGTAAAGCATGGCATAAGTACATGATAGTAATAAAGCCCCAAAATAGTTTGTGGCCCCAAAAAATAATATATGACTCAAGCTCTGGCTAGGAGGATTCATGGTCCCACATGCGGATAGTGCGAATATTCAAAGAACAGGTATCGAGTACTCGGGGTCCTACGGGACGCAAGTGGACAGTTAAAAACCAAATAACATCTATTTCCCACATGTGCCTCTACATTCTTTACCTACTTTCAATTTTAGTTATTAAACGATAATTAAAGCCATGATCATCTCCAACATTAAACATGCGGCATTACTCCAGCAACTGTGGTACTTGACGACACGCAACCGCACTTGAGCAAGAGACTATGACATGCAAGTCCAACTATCTACCAAGCAACAGGTAATAGGATGTGTCCAAGGCAATATAAGGCTACAAGGGATATCACGGGTACGAAAACTAGAACATCGCAACACAGATAACAATAGATCAACACGAGGAAATAAAAACTATAAAGTAAAATAGGTAGAAAGGGGGAGAATGCTCGCCTGAAAAATGTTGCCGCAGGTTCATCCAAAGATCGAGTCGACACTCGCATCAACTCATCGGCCTAATCCGTGAAGAAGCAAAGCACTAGAAGAAACAACAGATGCACTATTTAATACTACGGCAAAAGATCGGACATGATGCATCTATAATGTATGGCATGGCAAGGATGCGATGCAATTAGTTAATATTAAGTTAAACCGGAGTCCCGACAATTTATTAGATGGTTCATGTTGTTTAGATACTCCGTAATTTAAATGTTTTCTTAAAAAGGCAAAATTATATCACCGATTCGATGCACAAATTTAAATAGGACCAATATTACCCTAGAAAAGCCTACATATGGACTCCATATTTAATTATGAGGTGAATCGACATAATGCCCCCAAACCACAAAAATATGTATGCAATTATGAACAATTTATATGCGACAAGACATATAACATTTAATAAAAATAAGGGCTCAGAGATGGGTCACACATGAGGGGTTCGGCGATCTTGGTTTATGAGGGTTCGACGAGTTCGGGTTCGATCTCAGACTCCAGGTAGAAGAACTTGGCGTTTCCTCGATTGACACCATGTTCCCTCCTTGGAAGTGTGGGCATCGGGTTTGTCTTGACATACGTATCCTCTGCGATGTCGAACTTGGGTTCCATGAGGTAGGACTCCGTGGCCTTCGGCGACAACACATACGGAAGATCTTGCGAAAGTAGCACTTGACGGAGCCGATCCTATGGGATCGGATATCCTAACAAAACTCCACCACGGCAAAGACCTGGATGCTCTGTTGTCCTTGGTGGACCATCCGGGCACCGACACGGGCACGGTACCATCTAGGCGCCCAAAAAAAATGGGAGGAAGAACCCTCGGCGACGACAGCGGCCACCATGGTACGCGCTGGGGTCGGGCTCGAACTTAGGCAGCGCCGCACAGGGAGGCCAAGGTCTGCGGTGGTGCTGGCGAGGGCGGCGCGCTCTACGAGGGGAACTTGGGGCCGGCCACGAGCGGCGCGCGGGTCGGGGCACCGCTGACGAGCTTGGCACAGGGGACTACCGGCGAGGGGGAAGGGTCGGTGACGGCGCATGTCACGGCCCGAAAATTCGGGACCGTGACTAGAAATTCCACGAATTCGCCGAAGGCAACATTTCACGAAATTCCGAGTGATTACAAAACACAGCCATCGCATACAAACTCATAGGAATAGTATTACAAGGGTAGATAATATCACATAAATATTTTTCTTACAATCCAACATTAAACAAGGTTCTCATTGTCTTAAAATTATTAAACCATGACTAAACCATACAAACTTTATTGATTTTACACACGTGGCTACAGTTCTAGGATCAGCCCTCGAGCGTAGGAATGACCTAGAATTCGAAATCTTCTCCGCAAAGGATAAAGTCAGGATCAACCTCCACTGTGTCTTCAGGTATTTCTGAAAAATGTTTATATAGCAAGGGTGAGTACAAAAGTACTCAGCAAGTCACAAGACGGTTTCCATTTTAAAGATTTACTTAAGATTATTTAGCCAGGAAAATCCCATAGGGTTTCCTCAAGGTCAATCCCATAATAGTATTATTTTCACCACTTTGCCAGACGGAGGGAAAACATCGTCCACCCATGGCATACTTAATTCCATCAAGTGACCGCACTTGGTACCACTTATTTTCTTTTATACATATTTTTCTTTCGTTCCTCTCCATGGATTTTAAATATGTAAGTGTGTGCCTCCGATGGTTCCGTGCTAATCCACAGCGGCTCAAATCGCTAGGGTTTGCGATATTGCTATCGTTAGCATCGGGACCTTTAATCAAAAGCTAAGTTTTTATCTACTCTATCTTTTGAAAGTTCTACCCGGGAAGGTCTCATCACTCGAATCCCTCCGGGAGTATGTCAGGGCCACGGAAATCGATAACATACTATAGCATCCCTACTCCGAGTGCCTTCCCGTTGATCACCCATACCAGGGTCAATCTACCATGTAGAAAATCCATTGGAATAGAGTAGGGGTTCTTACAATTTATGTGGTATGTTTTATTGTTTTGTGGCAGGGATGTACCACAGGTTTACCCATCAACCATGCCCACATACCAGGGCACATAATCCAAAATCAAGGCTCTCATCCAGGTGATGAGTCCTTTTTATACCAGGATTTTTAAGGTAAATATGACCTCCAAGCAATCATACAAACAATCATGCATCATCCATCAAGCAAGTCCAGGGTTTCCACTAGGGTTGGTCTCAAGGAATAACATCAAATATTAATGGTTCAGGGGTTCTATTATTGCACATAGCTTAGCTTCAATATTCTAAAATCATTTACCACCAAATTTTCATCGGTGAGAGAGGTGACTTGCCTAAAGAAAAGTCTCCCGGAAGATCCTCGGCCCCGAGATGGTGCACTCCTATGTCAAAATCCTCCGAGGCTTCACCAATGGGTCCTAAAATGTTCAGAGACATTTTTCCCAAGGTTATTATTTGTACTTGTAAATTTAGGTTGAAATATAAATAAAATGGGCCTTTATTTTGTCACATGCACATAAAGGTTTTTGAGTTTTGAGAGTCTAGTAAAACAATATTTTAAAGGCTCTTGGAAAATTTGTTTGCAAACAGAGGTTTATGAGGTTTAATATAGCCCTGTATATTTTGAATCTTTTTGCCAAAGAAGTTTTGTAAAAGAACTTGTTTTAAAATCATCACTAAATTGAAAACAGAAAACAAAATGGAAAAAAGAAAAGGCTTAGCATTTTTTTTCTCTGCTTGGGAAGGAGTAGTAGCCCAACAATAGGCTGGCGTGGCTTGGCGAAGGCCTGAAGCATACCGCTTTGGTGTTGCCAAAAAAAGAGAGAAGAAACAGAGGAAGGAGAAGAGGGTGCTCACCGGTTGGCGGCGCTGGAGGTGAGCTTGGCGGCGGTGATGGTTGAAATTGAAGGCACAGGGATGGTTGGGAGGGTGAGAGGAATCGATTCCCGAGAAAATCGAAGAGAATGGCGCAGCGTGGGGATTTATAGGCGACGGTGGCGCTCGGGAGGATGACGCATGGTGGCGGGGATGATCTGGCGGCGATGGCGAGCCTGCTCAGGCGGTGCGGGGCTTTGGGCCCCGAGGCGGACGTGTCCGCGAGCTGCAGGAGCACGGGCGAGGTGGCGGCGGGCGATGAAGCGGGCGGCGGCGGTAATGACATGGCGCTTCAGACGGCGGGGTGGGGGTGCGGTATGGCGACGGAAGCGGGCTGCAGACGGTGACGCGCTGGCGCTGGAGCTGCCACCACCATGCCAGGCTGGGGGCGGCTGGCCGGCGATGGGGAATCAACGGCAGCTAGGGTTCGTCCCCCTGTTCGTCGTGTTCTTCCTTTGTTTTCTCCTCCTTTTTTGTCTAATTTGTTTGATTCCAATTTTTCGAATTTGTCTTTCCAATTTGTTTTCAAAATCGCTTTAGTGTAGAAAAATTTGGATCGTTACAACCTCCCCCCCTTAAACAGAATCTCGTCCCCGAGATTCACTCCTCTTCGGGAAACAGGTGCGGATATTTTTGTCGGATCTCTGACTCCTTTTCCCATGTAGCTTCTCCTTCTATGTGATTACTCCATTGCACCTTACAGAACTTGATGTTCCTTGTTCTTAATTGTCACTCTTTGGTTTCAAGGATTTTTACTGGTTCCTCGGTGTACGTCAGATCTTCTTGGGGTTCGATCTCGTCCAGGGACACCTTCTTTTCCGGCGGCTCTAAGCACTTCCTGAGTTGCGATATATGAAACACATTGTGTATTCTCTTTAGTTTCGGGCTTAGCTCCAGTTGGTAGGCAACTTCCCCTACTCGTTTTGTAATTTTGAACGGTCCCACAAATCTGGGTGCCAACTTACCTTTTGTGTGAAACCGCTGGATTGACTTGAAAGGAGTGACCCTTAAATATACATAATCCCCTTCTTGGAAGCTAAGATCAAGTCGGTGTTTGTCGGCATATTGCTTATATCTGGTTTGAGCTGCTTGCAGCTTCTCTCTAATAATCCTCACTTGAGCCTCTGCATCTTGAACTATTTGTGGTCCAAGAAGTTGCTTTTCTCCTACCTCAGTCCAATTTAATGGTGTTCTACAACTTCTTCCATACAGGGCTTCAAATGGTGATCTCCCAATACTAGCTTGATAGCTGTTATTGTATGAGAATTCTGCAAATGGTAAACATGTGTCCCACGCGGCTCCATAAACTAGCGCACATGATCGCAACATGTCCTCCTGGATTTGATTTACTCTCTTAGTTTGTCCGTTGGTTTGTGGGTGGTATGCTGTACTGAAATCCAAATCCGTCCCCATGGCTTCATGTAACTTTTTCCAAAAGTGAGAAGTGAATTGCCCTCATCGGAGCAAATCTTCTTAGGTACTCCATGCAATACTACAATCTTGGTTAAATATAACTCTGCAAGCTTATTCTTTCCATATGTTTGCTTTATGGGTATAAAGTGGGCTACTTTGGTCAACCTATCGACGATGACCCATATAGCATCATATCCATTTCTGGTTTTGGGTAAACCCGTAATAAAATCCATACCGATCTCCTTCCACTTCCAATCTGGAATGGGTAGAGGTTGTAATAATCCAACCGGTTTTTGGTGGCCTGCTTTCACCCATTGACATATGTCACAGAGTGTAACATATTCACCAATCTCTCGTTTCATATTTCTCCACCAATACCTGTTTCTCAAGTCTTGGTACATCTTCGTACCTCCTGGGTGTATGGAGAATTGCGAAGCATGTGCTTCCCGCAGGATTAAGTTCCTTAACTCCTTTTTGTTTGGTACGCACAGACGGTTCCGGAAATACAAGATTCTTGCTCCTTTATCAAAAGTCCGGGCATCATTTTTCAGCACCTTTTCCTTAAGCCCTTGTATCTCTTCATCTTTCTCTTGGGCTTGCTTAATTTGTTCATCTAGTGTGGTTTGAACTTGCAGGGTCATCACTGCTCCTTCTTCAACTAATTCTAAATTCAACTTCCCAAACTCCTTCCATAACTCTAGCTGATCTTGTTGCACAGTTACTGTGCTATGATATACTTTTCGGCTCAATGCGTCTGCCACCAATTGGCCTTACCAGGTTTGTATTGAAATTCTAATTCATAGTCTTTTATCAATTCTAACCACCTTCGTTGTCGAAGATTTAAGTCGGGCTGCGTGAAGATATATTTCAGACTTTTATGATCCGAAAATACTTCACACTTATTCCCTAGCAAGTAGTGTCTCCATATTTTCAATGCATGAACTACTGCTGCAAGTTCTAAGTCATGTGTTGGATAATTTCCTCATGTGGTCGGAGTTGTCTTGACGCATATGATATGAACTTTCCGTCTTGCATCAGTACACATCCTAGCCCTTGTCTTGATGCGTCACAATATGTTTGGAATTCTTTGTCCGAGTCTGGTAAAACCAGGACTGGTGCAGTGGTTAACCTATTCTTCAACTCCTGAAATGCGATTTCACATTTATTTGTCCATTCGTATTCCTTATCTTTTTTCAGCAATTGGGTTAGTGGCCGACAAATCCTTGAAAATCCTTCAATAAACCTCCTATAATATCCTGCCAATCCTAAGAAACTTCGAACTTCTTTCACATTTGTTGGGGCCTTCCATTCCAATATTGCTTTCACCTTTTCTGGATCCATTTTAACTCCTTCTTCTGATATAATGTGACCCAAGAAAGAAATTTCTTTCATCCAGAATTCACATTTTGAAAACTTTGCAAACAACTTATGTTCTCTTAGCCTTGTCAAAACTTGTCTCAAGTGTTGCTCATGTTCTTCAGGGCTACTTGAGTACACTAGGATATCATCGACAAAGACTACTACAAATTTGTCCGAAAAGTCCATCATCACCTTATTCATGAGATTCATGAAAAAGGCTGGTGCATTGGTTAATCCAAAAGGTACTACCGTGAATTCATATAATCCATATCTGGTAGTGAAAGCAGTCTTTGGTCTATCCTCCGGGCGAACAGTTGATGATATCCAGACCTTAGATCTATTTTTGAAAATATTTTGGCATTCCTTAACTGGTCAAAAAGGTCATCAATCCTGGGCAAAGGGTATTTATTTTTGATGGTGACTGCGTTAAGTCCCCGGTAGTCTACACATAGTGTCGAGCTACCATCCTTCTTTTTTGCAAATAATACCGGTGCTGCCCATGACGAGATGCTTGGTTGTATAAAATTCTTTTCTAATAACTCGTCAATTTGCTTCTTCAACTCTACTAGCTCTTTCCTTGACATGTGGTATGGTTGCCTTGTAATTGGTTCTGTTCCGGGTTTAAGTTCTATTTTAAATTCCACCTCTCTATCTGGTGGCTCCCCAGGTAATTCCTCTGGGAACACATCTGCAAATTCTTTAACCATCGGAATCTGCATTACTCCTTCTGCTACCATACTACATACTCTCTTCTTCTGCTTCCTCAAAAAGGAATTTTGTGACTTTATTCTCAGTGTTAGATTATTCGGACTGGTGACATAAACCAATTTATCCTCACAATAAACCTTTGCCTTATATTTATATAACCAGTCCATTCCTAATATGACATCCAAATCTCTTAGTTGCAAGTGTATGAGGTTTGCTTTAAATTTTTCTCCATGGATGTCTATTTCTACCTCATTGGTCTTTGTTTGAGCTTTCATCTTTGCTCCAGGTGATTCAAACACATAAGGTTTCTCTAAGGGGAAGGACGGCATCTTATTTTCTAATGTGAAGCTTATTGAAATAAAGGAATGTGTAGCTCCGGGATCAAATAAAATTAAGGCTGGCTTAGACATTACTGAAAACGTACCAGTAATCACGTCGGTAGCTTCTGTGGCCTCTTCGGTAGACACATAATTCACCCGTCCTTGATTAGGCCTTTGGTTCATTCCTCCCTTGTTCACCCCTTGAGAATTTTGTCCAGTCATGGCCTTTCCTTCTTGCAACAATCCTTTCCCTTTATTGGCCATATTTTGTGGCCTCGTGCTCTGTTGTTGTCGGAATTGGGCCCTCGCTACTTCCATTGGTAAATTCCTCCTTGGGCACGCATTCCGCAAATGAGTAGGATCCTCACAGTGATAGCACACTGTTTTTCGTTGTGGACAACTTCCTATTGAATGTCTTCCTCCGCACCTAAAGCAGTTAATAATTCTGTCAACATTTCCTCCTCTTCGATCATCCCTCTTTATGGCCAATGTTTTCCGTTGCTCTGTCGAACTTGGTGTCACCCAATTCCTAGATCGGATGGCATCCATTGGGGTGTTGAAATTCCGTGCCTTTCTCTTTCGATCCTCCACCATGCTTGCCCTCACTTTGTCAGTCTTCAGAAGACTATTTACCATAGCCTGGTAATTGGGAAATACTTGAGACGAGATGTGGTACTTCAACGAGTCTTGCAGTCCCTGCTCAAATTGTTCCATCTTCTTTGTCTCAGTGCTCACGTCATCAGCCGCGTACCTTGCCAAATAATTGAACTTGCCCAAATACTCCTTGAGAGTTTGATTTCCTTGCTTCAAATCCAAAAATTCCCGACGTTTCATCAACATTATCTCTGAAGGAATATGTTCCTTCCTGAATCCTTCCACAAATTCTTGCCATGTTATTTCTTCTGGGTTCTGACTGGCTTCCCGAAAATTTATCCACCATGTTGCGGCGGATCCCTGTAGTTGGTGTGATGCAAAAAAAACCTTTTCCCGGTCCTCACATCCTATGGTTTGTAGTCGTCGTTCAACATCTCTGAGCCAGTCATCGGCGTCTAGTGGTTCTTCTGAACCAGAGAAGATTGGTGGGTTTGTCTTCTGGAAATCTCCCCACCTTGGTTTCCTTGACTCCTTCTTTGCCTCTGAACTTCCTTTTTGTTCTGCCAATTTTGTTGCTATTCTTTCCAACATCTGGGCATGTGTTTCCATCATCCTCATCTGATTCTCTTCGGTTTGTCGTCTGCCTCTATCCATGGCTAGCATAATTGCTGCTAGACTTGGTTGCTCTCCATTACTACCGTAGTCTCCATTGTCTCGGGTTGTTTGTGAGTTGTGGTCATCCATGTTGGTGACTTGCAACTGTTTTATTTGAAAGGAAAACTTTTGTTAGGGAATATACACGTGTTTGGGATATACAAGAGTAGGAAAATATTAAAAACGTTAATTTTATTTATTTATTTTACAGAAACACTAAGCGTTTTACATAGCTTCATCGGCTACTGCACTCGTACTTAATCACACATACATGCATATATTGCACACATCATCAAAACATGGCACACCCATTTTAAAACACAAACCTAGATTACACTAGCGCCTTTCTTGAGGTGTCTATTCGTCATCTGACGGAGGGTTGCTGCTGGTATAGAACTCACGTTCCATCGGTTCCTCTTCCTCTTCATCCTCCTGACTTGGTGGCGCCTCTATTTCTTCCGGCCTCACTTGCGGAGCACTCTTGAAGCGTTCAAGGTATTTCTTGGTCCATATGGTCTTGATCTTCTTCGCTCCCGGTCCATGTGATTGATCCCCTTGACAAGCCCTTAATCGCCTTGCACTTGGACTGGCCATCTTTTGTTGAGCACTTATAGCCTCCTTAAGTTTTGTCTCCAAGTCAAGTATATTCTGGCGAAGCTCTATATTCTCGCCTCGCAACTGGACTATCTCACCTTGGGCTTCTTGATATTCCTTTCGAATCTTCCCATATTGCCCTGCTGCAAAGGCTATTTCTCTCACTACCTCTATCTCTGACCCGTCATTCACGAATGGTGGAAAAGGCACTCCCACGCTGTTTCCATCATTCAACTCCTGGGGTATGAGTCGATAGATGGACTCATCGAATGTGTCGTCGTACTTATGTCGCAGGTTCAATATAGCCCTTCTGGATGCGTCCTGAGTTGCATCCTCCTCTATATCCCTTTGTCCAACATAAGTGGTCTCGGTACCATCAACTTTTACGTTAACCCATCCGGTCCAATACTGAAGTATCCCATGCACAAAAATAGCTTTTGCATGAAAATGTGGGAGGTCCTGCCTCGACACAAAAAGATATCCCAACATCCTCCACAAGAGTTGGGCCCATCCCCCGAGAGTCTCGGGAGAGGTATAAAAATAGTACACCATGCCTACAATATGTGAAATAAAATTTTTTCTTTAAAGCACGAAAAAGAATTTTTTTTTCACCCAAAATTTTATCTTACAAATTTTATATCAAAAACAAAATATCTTAAGAGCTGGATAAAGGCTTCAAAAAAACTTCTTTTTCTCAATCGTTTTTTTTTTGCAACCATGTACCTTTTTTTTCAAAACCGGGGGTCTTTTCTACGGTCAAGGCTGGCTCTGATACCACTCTGTCACGGCCCGAAAATTCGGGACCGTGACTAGAAATTCCACGAATTCGCCGAAGGCAACATTTCGCGAAATTCCGAGTGATTACAAAACACAGCCATCGCATACAAACTCATAGGAATAGTATTACAAGAGTAGATAATATCACACAAATATTTTTCTTAAAATCCAACATTAAACTAGGTTCTCATTGTCTTAAAATTATTAAACCATGACTAAACCATACAAACTTTATTGATTTTACACACGTGGCTACAGTTCTAGGATCAGCCCTCGAGCGTAGGAATGACCTAGAATTCGAAATCTTCTCCGCAAAGGATAAAGTCAGGATCAACCTCCACTGTGTCTTCAGGTATTTCTGAAAAATGTTTATATAGCAAGGGTGAGTACAAAAGTACTCAGCAAGTCACAAGACGGTTTCCAGTTTAAAGATTTACTTAAGATTATTTAGCCAGGAAAATCTCATAGGGTTTCCTCAAGGTCAATCCCATAATAGTATTATTTTCACCACTTTGCCAGACGGAGGGAAAACATCGTCCACCCATGGCATACTTAATTCCATCAAGTGACCGCACTTGGTACCACTTATTTTATTTTATACATATTTTTCTTTCGTTCCTCTCCATGGATTTTAAATATGTAAGTGTGTGCCTCCGATGGTTCTGTGCTAAGCCACAGCGGCTCAAATCACTAGGGTTTGCGATATTGCTATCGTTAGCATCGGGGCCTTTAATCGAAAGCTAAGTTTTTATCTACTCTATCTTTTGAAAGTTCTACCCGGGAAGGTCTCATCACTCGAATCCCACCGGGAGTATGTCAGGGCCACGGAAATCGATAACATACTATAGCATCCCGACTCCGAGTGTCTTCCCGTTGATCACCCATACCAGGGTCAATCTACCATGTAGAAAATCCATTGGAATAGAGTAGGGGTTCTTACAATTTATGTGGTATGTTTTATTGTTTTGTGGCAGGGATGTACCACAGGTTTACCCATCAACCACGCCCACATACCAGGGCACATAATCCAAAATCAAGGCTCTCATCCAGGTGATGAGTCCTTTTTATACCAGGATTTTTAAGGTAAATATGACCTCCAAGCAATCATACAAACAATCATGCATCATCCATCAAGCAAGTCTAGGGTTTCCACTAGGGTTGGTCTCAAGGAATAACATCAAATATTAATGGTTCAGGGGTTCTATTATTGCACATAGCTTAGCTTCAATATTCTAAAATCATTTACCACCAAATTTTCATTGGTGAGAGAGGTGACTTGCCTAAAGAAAAGTCTCCCGGAAGATCCCCGACCCCGAGATGCTGCACTCCTATGTCAAAATCCTCCGAGGCTTCACCAATGGGTCCTAAAATGTTCAGAGACATTTTTCCCAAGGTTATTATTTGTGCTTGTAAATTTAGGTTGAAATATAAATAAAATGGGCCTTTATTTTGTCACATGTACATAAAGGTTTTTGAGTTTTGAGAGTCCAGTAAAACAATATTTTAAAGGCTCTTGGAAAATTTGTTTGCAAACAGAGGTTTATGAGGTTTAATATAGCCCTGTATATTTTGAATCTTTTTGCCAAAGAAGCTTTGTAAAAGAACTTGTTTTAAAATCATCACTAAATTGAAAACAGAAAACAAAATGGAAAAAAGAAAAGGCTTAGCATTTTTTTCTCTGCTTGGGCTGGGAAGGGAGTAGCCAGCCCAACACTAGGCCTGGCCGTGGCTTGGCAGTGGCCTGAAGTGGCATACCACTTTGGTGTTGCCAGAAAAAAAAGAGAGGAAGAAACAGAGGAAGGGGAGAAGAGGGTGCTCACCGGCGGCGGTTGGCGGTGCTGGAGGTGAGCTTGGCGGCGGTGATGGTTGAAATTGAAGGCACAGGGATGGTTGGGAGGGTGAGAGGAATCGATTCCCGAGAAAATCGAAGAGAATGGCGCAGCGTGGGGATTTATAGGCGACGGTGGCGCTCGGGAGGATGACGCGTGGTGGCGGGGATGATCTGGCGGCGATGGCGAGCTCGTCTAGGCGGTGCGGGGGCTTTCTGGGCTCGTCCTGAGGCGGCGGACGTGTCCGGCGAGCTGCAGGAGCACGGCGAGGTGGCGTGCGGCGAGCGGCTGGGCGGCGGCAGCGGCATGGCGCCAGACGTCTGGGTGGGGGTGCGGTGGCGACGGCGGCAATGGCGGGCTGCAGACGGGTGACGCTTGGCGTGGAGCGCTGCTACCACACCAATGGGCCAAGGGCGGCTGGCCGGCGATGGGGAATCAACGGCAGCTAGGGTTCGTCCCCCTGTTCGTCGTGTTCTTCCTTTGTTTTCTCCTCCTTTTTTGTCTAATTTGTTTGATTCCAATTTTTCGAATTTGTCTTTCCAATTTGTTTTCAAAATCTCTTTAGTGTAGAAAAATTTGGATCGTTACAGCGCAGAGAGGTGCTTCGGGCGGTGCCGGGGGCGAGGCAGCAGGAAGACGGCGAGGAGGAGGCCTACAGGAGAGACGAGGCCGGGCTCTGGCGCAGTGCTGCGGGGAGCTGTGCCTGCGAGGGGGCGAGCACGGGCTGCGGAGAGGAGGAGCTTCGGGGGAGATGGGTTCTAGGCGAGGGCGGTCGAGGCGCTGGCCGGAAGGATAGGGGCGCTCGAGCGGTGGAGGCGGCAACGATGGGGATTCGGGTCGAAGCAGGGAGAGACGGGCGAGAGGAAGATGCAAGCGGAGCGTGGGGTTCGGGGTGGGCCAGCGGGGTGGGGTTCCCGGGAAGGAAAAACAGGGAGGCCTTGTTCGGTTTAGCCGGAATCAAAGAGGATTGAAAAGACAGGCTACAAGAACGCTCGTAGCCCCTTTCAGAAACCCCCACCTGCCCCCGTTGAGAGTCGTTCTCCTCTCCCCCCCACCCCCCGCCTTTAGCCTCTCCTCTCTCGGCGCGATGCTGGCCGGCGAGTGGATGGACTAGGTGGTCTGATCTCTTTAGTTCTCAGTAGAGTAGTCTGTAGTTTAGATTTGCCGCGATGGCGTCTTGGATTTATGCCTGTTTGGAGTAGAACATCAGATCTTGCCGGCCAGATCTGCTGTGTTCTAGCTGTTCTTGCCGCTGCTATACTCCTTTGGTGGCAGGAGGTGGTGTTGGCGGTGGTGAGGACACTGGAGATCTCCATGAATAAGGTCGGATTCTGGAGCTACGTTTTGGTGTCGGGGAGCGACGCCGACGGTCTGCTGCGAGCGGCTATCGCTGGGCTTCCATGGTGGAAGCGGATGGTGGTGGTTCTTGCTGCGGGCTCCTTCACAAATAAGCGCTCTTGGCTACACGGGAAGCTCCTGGGCGGCGTTCTGCCCTCTCTGCTTCAACCATCAAGGCGATGGAAGCTGGGGGAGGGGCGGTGTTGTCCAGTGGCGAGCTGCGTGGCGGGGTTCGATAGCTGCGTTCTTCTGGAGCTCCTCAGTAGAGGACGTGTGATGGCGATTTCTGCCTTGCCTCTGCTTCTTATGGCCGAATGGAGGCCCTCCTTGGCCACGTTCCGGTGGCTCTTCTACCTCCATCTGGGAGGCCCCTCCTCTCCGGCGGAAGGATCTTCGGAGGCGTCGCATCAAGTGGTTAGTCCCCGATGCCAGCGTCGCTGCTTCTGCCGGCGAGATAGTTCCTACGCTGCGGTGGAGAAGGTCCCTGAGGACTCGATTGCTTTCCTTATTTCTTTCTGGGATCCTTTGTGTAAAAATGGAGGCTCTGGTTGCAATTTTCTTTCACTTTTGGGTCTCCTTGTAATCTGTAATCCCACCGTTTATTAATGTGCAGCTCTGGGTCCTTCGAGACCCTGCCCCTTGTTCAAAAAAAAAGAGGATTGAAAGGGTTTGAGGTGGATTAAATCCCATACAAGTCAAAATTCCCTCAAATCCACTTCATTCCACTTCAATCCTCTTGAGGAGAGGATTAACCGAACATAGCCGGAGGAGGGTGGTTCACGCGGGGTGGACACGGGATTAGCGCGAGGGTGTGTCCAGTTGTGCGTGTGTTGCATCCTGGGTGTGTGTGGGAGAGGGTTTGACCCAGGGGTGTGGGTCGGGTGTGGGTTTTGGCATGGTGCCGCTGCGTGGCCAAGGTAGTTGGCGGTGGCAAGGGGTTGGAGGGGTGAGTGGAGGGAGGCTAGGGTTTGGTGGGAGGGGATTTAGGGTTAGGTTTGGAGGTGGCCGGCTGGGCTTTTGGGCCTGGCTGTCTGCCTCCTAAAAGTAATATAAAATTTTATGTATCATTTAGAAGACTTTTGTAATTTTTTTAGACAAATAAAATATTCGAAAGGGTCCGGATATTACATTTGAAATAGAGAGAGGGATCTTTATAAAAAGGAAAACTATGCTTTAAGCAAAATAGTTTTAGTCAATTAGATGCATGATGATGTCATGAGGATGCACACAGATAAACACATGCGATTTACTAGTAGTGGTTTTATCCGGGCTGCTACACAAGGCAAAGGTACATCTGACATGGTTATACCCTACGGGTACATGACTTCAGTATACCTGGTCCAGCCCAAGGAAGGCCCACAGCAGACATACGCTGACCCATGAAGATTTTCGGGTGGCCAAGGCCCATGACGCCTTCGGATCCTTAGAGAGCAAGACTAGCCTAGATAGGAAATTTAAAGGGGAAAAACCCTAGAACTTGTAACCGACTAGGACTATGCCCGGAACCTGCCTAAGTCTATATAAAGGCCAGGAGGGCACGTCCTAGATCTCTCGACTCATACTTTCGCACGCACCTCCACGCCAGATCGAACTCAGGCACCTCAGAACCTTCGGTTCCGCCGTAATCAAGAGCGCATAAGCAGAGTAGGGTTTTCTCCGGGCCTGAACCTGGGTAAATCTCGTGTCCCCTGGTTGCTTGTCTGTTAACCGTGCCACGATCTCCAGCATCCCCATCTTCTCCAAAACCCAAGTCCATAACAATGGGCATTGATGAGATTAAACCTCGTCAATTGGCGTCGTCTGTGGGAATCGGGGCTGCTGATTGTGCGATCGTGACGGTCCCAACCCGATCGATCTACAACTCCGCGGCGACGGAGAATCACCTCCTTTTCGGGACTTTCGACTTCACCGCCCACTCGCCGGCCACCATGAAAGATTTCAAGCCTGTAGGCGACGGACTCGAGATTTTGTTCGGGAGCTTCTGCTTCCAGGTGGGACAAACTGGCACCCTCCGCCTTCCTGAGCGGGTGCCCGTGCCATCAATCAGGCCCGCCTCGTGGGCTCCACACCCCGTGTTATGCACGTCACCATCGACAGATGAATTCTACAGTAGCAGCAACTGCAACTCTGATCTATGCGATCCACCTTCGGACGAAGGGACCTACGGTTCCAGACCTGAAAGTTGCGGCAGCAGCGAACCGATCTACGAGCGCTACCTATGCGCCGCGGTCATCCAGGATCAACAAACGCCCAACCCGCAGGACGGAAACGGCGGGAACAGAAGAAGCTAATCCCCCCACTCGAAGGGGAGAACAACGGCCACGTCATCCAACTTAGCAAAGCAGGATGGGTGCCGTCGCAGGCGACATAGTCCTGCCTGTGGATTCACCACGCGACCTACTGATGGCGTACCACTACCTCCTCATCAAGGAGCACAAGAAGCAAGTCAAGATGCAGGGGACGCTCGATAAACGCAAGCAAGCAGCCTCCGAGTCCAGCGCGCGACGAAGGCGCTCCGCCATGGCACCCGGCTCTAGCACGAATGGAAATCAGGAAACAAGCATCGTCATGGTTAACCATTTTAAACCTCGTCAACATCATCTTACTCGACCTCTTTCCGGTTAACCATTTTGCCTGTTATACTAACTTTCTCCTGTTATTTTAGCTTTGCAGCTACTACTCATTCTATGGTGGAGGCGCTTCATAAGCAGTTCTATGATGCTGAAGGTATTACCCTTTTCCTTAGTGATTTTGTAGCTATCTATCTTAAAGTTTTTCCTTTCCATGTTGTTATATCTCGGAGTAGCCGAGAAACTTTTGCTCGCAGAACAACTCCGGGACATTGTTTCCATGTCGGATCTAATGGAACATTTTCTTGAACAAGCAGTCCAACACCAGCTCGAGCTCGAAAAGGAGCGAGATGAGGTGACTCGGCTGAAGCAACAGATTGCCGAGATGGAGCAGAAGCACAAAGCTGAAGTTGAGGGACTACGCCAAGAATTTGCCGAGAAAGAGGAACAAATTTTGGGTAAGACGCAGAAAACTAATGAACTTCTTAAGGAGGTCGAGTTATCTTTGGATTTAGCCCACCAAGACCTCGATGCTCTTCGTTCCAAGTCGAAGACCTGGCAATCCAAACTCGGCTGCGTCAACTCTTTCATCGGTAGTGATTCCTTACTCTTTTCATTGTATTCTTGTTTCCAATATCCCCTTTTTGCCATCTCCTGACGATTTATCCTTTTCTTTCATAAAACTTCCCAGAAGCCAACATGTTTGCCCTTAGGGCCATGCAGAAGGTTCGGTACAAGTCTGGTGAGCCGGCAGATGGTGATGTGACTATTGATGAACATCTCGCTGCACTTTCAGAGTGGGTGACCATCTTGAAATCCTTCGAGTTTGATCTGCTCAAGGCTGCAATTCACGTCTTTAGGGCGCTTTGGCCAGATGAAGATCCTCCTGAACTTATTGACCCGCTCGCGGCGAGACTTATGCTCTCTGAAGACGTGAATTGCAGCCTTACGCTCGCGGCCAGATGTAATACATACTACCGTTCTTTTGGTGATGTGCCTTTGTGAAGGCGTAAACTTATATTCGGGCTTAAGTTCGAATCACTTTGGGGCAAGTCCCCGAGTTTCATTTGCCGTTTTCTTAATTCCCCAACTCTTTCTCTTGTCTACCTTTTTTAGCGTTTGACATTAGAGTCTCAAAGTCATAAGGATTAAATTAACAGTTCATGAATCTAGGAAACCTGACTTAAAGTCATTCGGCACGAAAACTGACATATCCTGCAATGGGTTAGATATACATAGATTTGGCCCGCATTTTTCCTCCCCTTATCCATTATTCATGTTTACCCGTCTTTGGTACTTTTATCTTGATTTCCATGAAGCCGTGTTTCGGATAACAGCTAAGTCGAAGAGTTGACCTCGAACGTGCATACATTACTATTTCGAGATAGGGGCAGGAGGCAATGCCAACCGACATAAATAATAAGTATAGAATGTAGAACCATAGATAAGGGGGAAGTCCCCGAGTCACTTTTCGAGTCATATCATTTTTATTATTAGCACATAGCCGACATAAGGTCCGACATATGAGAGTTCATAGATACATACATTGCCTTCCCTAAGTATAGAAAGGACGAAGCAATGCCACATCCCATGGTCTTTTGGTTTCATCACCTGACATGTCTGCCTTGTTCTTTTGTGTCTCACGGGCATCTATCGGATAGTACGAATCATTGTGCAGTGCCTTGCTTACAATGAAAGGACCTTCCCATGGGGGTGATAGTTTGTGCATTCCGGTTGTGCGCTGCACCAACCTAAGAACTAAATCCCCTTCTTTGAATACACGAGGGTGAACTTTCCGGCTATGATAGCGTCGAAGATTTTGCTGGTATATGGTGGATCTGGATAATGTCAGTTCTCGTGCCATTCGAGTAAATTAACTCCATCTTCCCGAGCTTATTTTACCTCGGCTTCTGTGTATTGCCTTACTCTTGTCGAGTCATGATAGGTCGTAAACGTATCTATAGTTTTTGATGCTCCATGCTTGTTTTATATCATTTGTCTTTTGTTTTGTCTACACTTTGAGGTATTTTTATACATTTTTGGAACTAACCTATTAACAAGATGACATAGTGCCAGTTGCCTATTTTCTATTGTTTTTGGTTTCAGAAAAGCTAGTAAGGAAATATTCTCGGAATTGGACGGGACAAAATCCAAAGTCAATATTTTATCGGAGAAAACACGAAGCCCGAAGGAGAGGCGAAGGGGGGCCATGAGATGGCCACACCCTAGGGTGGCGCGGGTCCACCCCTGGCCGCGCCAGCCCTAGGTGTGGGCCTCTCGAGCCTCCACCGACCTTGCCCTTTCGCCTATATATACATCTCCCTGAGACATAAACCCTAACGTGAGCAGAAATCCATGAAAAGGTCCACATCGCCACCGCCACCGAAGGGGAGATTCGGGGGACAGAAGTCTCTATTCCGTCATCCTGCCGGGACGGGGAATTGCCCCGGATCCATCTCCATCGATCTCCACCACCATATCCATCGCTGTTGCTGACTCCCATGAGGAGGAGGGAGTAGTTCTTCCTTGAGGCTAAGGGCTCTACCAGTAGCTATGTGTTCATCTCTCTCTCTATGCGTGATCTTATTATGATCATGAGCTTTGTAATCAAGTAGATCTACTCTGCTACTCAAGTGCTTTAATTGTAATCTCCGGTTATCCCCACGTGTGTGAAGGTGACAGTGTGCAAACCGTGTGGCACTTAGGCTAAAGATTACATAAATACTTATCATGAGTTATATTTGAAGTTGGATGTCTCTATGAAATTATGGTGTTTGTTGGAACCATCTAGCGCTTAAGGTGACAGTGTGGGGTTATCTAGATGGGGAATGCGAACTTTAAGGAGTTCTTTTGTAGCCCTACCGTGGATTAGAGTTGTCCAACCAGAGAGTAGTTCAGAGTAGAATAATAAAGAGAAGATATTTATATGAGAGTGTCCACTGGTGAAAGTATGATCCCTAGGCCTTGTCTATAAGCATTGAAACACCATTTACAACTAGTCCTGCTGCATGTTTGCTTGCTTCCATCTTTATTTCAGATTGCCTTAGTCTCTTCCTCCCCTTCAAGCTCTTTTCTGGCACTGTTGTCTTATAATCGTCCATACTACTTGTATTTTACTATCTCTTCGCCGAACTAGTGCACCTATACACCTGGAAAGTGTATTGGGTGTGTTGGGGACATAAAGACTTCTTGTATCTTGATTGTAGGGTTGCTTGAGACGGATACCTTTGACCACTTCCTCCCTGAGTTCGATAAACCTTGGGTGATCCACTTAAGGGAAACTTGTTGCTGTTCTACAAACCTCTGCACTTGGAGGCCCAACAACTGTCTACAAGAATAGAAGTGCATAGACATCAAGCTCTTTTCTGGCATTGTTGCCGGGGAGGTAAGGTAAAAGGTACTCACATCCTTTGGCTACTAAGCTATCTTCTAGTACCGTTGCTGGTGTGTGAGTGCTTTGAAGGGAATATGCCCTGAGAGGCAATAATAAAGTTGTTATTATGTATATTCCAAGTTTATGATAAATGTTTATTTTGCATGCTATAATTGTATTAATATGGAAATATTAATACATGTGTGTTTAATAAACAAATAGAAAGTTCCTAGTTATTGTTGGAGATATGCCCTAGAGGCAATAATAAATGTAGTTATTATTATATCTTTGTGTTTATGATAAATGTTTACATTCATGCTATAATAGTATTAACAAGGAAACATTAATACTTGTGTGATTTGTAAACTTAATTTGAAGTCCCTAGTATAGCCTCTATACTTCACTAGCTTGTTGGTTGATTGATGATTGTGGTTTCCCTATCATGAACATTGAGATGTTATCAACAACAAGATCATATCGTTAGGAGAATGATATGGTGGACATACTCCTATAGATAAGCGTAGCATAAAGATCAAGTCATTTCAATAGTTCAATTGCTATATGCTTTCTGATACATAGTAACCTAATTCCTTCGACCATGAGATCATGCATATCACCTTTACTGGATGGATGCTTTGATGTCATCAAACACCACACCGTAACAGGGTGGCTATAAAGGTGGTATTGAGTGTTCGGAAAGTATTGGTTGAAACACATGGATCAAGAGTGGGATTTGTCCATCCATATGACGGATAGATATTCTCTGGGCCCTCTCGGTGAAATGTCATCCAATTAGCTTGCAAGCATGTGACTGGGTCACAAGGGATCACATATCACGAACGAGAAAGAGTACTTATCAAGAACGAGGTTGAACTAGGTATGCAGAGATACCGACGATCATAACCTCGGATAAGTAACATATCGTGAGACAAAGGGAAATTGGTATCGTATGTAAGTGGTTCATTCGATCGCAAAGTAATCAGAAATATGTGGGAGCCATATGAATTTCCAGATTCCTCTATTGGTTATTGTTCAGAGAAGTGTCTCGATCATGTCCGCATAATTCACGAACCGTAGGGAGACACACTTAAGGATTCGACGTTGTTTGAATAGTTATGGTATTATGAGAAAGAGACCGAATGATTGTTCGGAGTCTCGGATGGGATCCGGATATCACGAGGTGATCCGGAATGGTCCGGAGAATAAGATTCATATAAGGAAAGTCCTGCTTTGGAGTTGGGGAATGGTTCGTGTTTTCATCGGAACATTCTAGAAGGTCCTAATGTCCCAAGACCGGAGGGGAAGGGTACATGAATGTGTCATTGTAAGTTGGAATGATTGCATCATGTACTAAGTGTTCTCGCTGTCCAAAATAAAGGGTTTATTTAAATCCTAAATTGAAAAGTCAAACGGCTAGTTTGAAAGTCAAACGGCAAGTTTTGGAAAGTGGAAAGAGGAGGAGAAGTGGAAACCGAGTTGGGGAGGATTCCTCCCAAGCCTGGCGCCCCACCTCAAGGCCGAGTTGGGGAGGGACTCCACTCCCTCCCTTGGCCAGCCCCTCCCACCTATATAAGGAGGGCAGGGCTCCTCCTAGCACACACAAGTTCCTATCTTCTACCTCGGTTTAGAGCCGCTTTTGGTTTAGAGCTTCTAATTGCTTTAGCCAGTTTAGAGCCTTCTAATTGATTTAGAGCCTTCTAATTGGTGTGTCTAATTACTAGACCACTAATAGCCTCTGTCATAAGCTCCACCATACTCGCACTTGGCTTAAGGCGAAGCCCTCATGGATCTCCCTCTACCTCCGTACCACGCCGTTGTGCCGGAATCGCGAGGAGAGTGCTACAACCTCCGCTTCTTGGAACAAGGGAGAGGAAGGTCTTCGTCGAGTACCGAACGTGTGACCGATCAGGGAGCGCCGAACGTATTTGGAAGGATCGTCTACGCGATCTTGAGATCGGAAAGAGTACGACTACATCACCCACGAGAATCTGCTCTCGGTAACCGCTTTGGAATCTTCGAGGGTGAGTTCCTCTATCGACTCGTTGCTACAATCTAGTAGATAGATCTTGGCTTGTTTGTTTGTATGCGATAGAAAATTTTGTTTTCCATGCTACGAAACCCTACAAAGTGGTATCGAGCCGTGTCTATATGTAGATCTCAGACGAGTAGAACACAATGGTCATTGTGGGCGTTGATGCTTTTATTGTAGATTGCTTTTGTGTACTTTGCATCTTGCGGTATGTTGGGATGAAGCGGCCGGGCTAACCTTACATGACATCGTTCATGAGACTTGCTCCACGCTTGACATGCAACTTGTATTGCATAAGTGGCTTTATGGTGCCTGTTTCTCCTAGCATAGTAAAGATCCAATTTACAACGGGTAATCAACAATGCTAGTATCAATGTTGTGGTTCTTGTTCGTAAGTTAGAACGAAACTTATTGAAAGCCCCAAACCACGTAAAATATGCAAAGAAAGTAGAAGCGTCTAACTGTGTTTTGCAGGGGTGTCTTGATGATGTGATATGGCCATGATTGTGATTATATTTGATGTATGCAATGTTCCTTATTGTAAGTTGGCAACCGGCAGAGCCATATGGTTGTCTTTAATTTCGTTAAGACCCGCGTGTCTATTCAAAATAGTTGTAATAGTTGAAGCTGGTGGACGACAACCATGAAGAAGTGTCATTGACCTTGATGCTATGCCGGTGATGATGGAGATCATGTTCGTGCTTGAAGATGGAGATCGGAAGCACAAAGAAGAAAGGCCATATCATATCACATATTATGAATTGCATGTGATGTTAATCCTTTATGCATCTTGTATTGCTTAGTAGACGACGGTAGCATTATAAGATGATCCCTCATGCACATAAATTTCAAGTTCTAAAGTGTTCACCCTTAGTATGCACCGTTGCCAAAGCTTGCTGCTCAAGCACCACGTGATGATCGGGTGTCTTTGATTCCGGGTGAATACAACGTAAGCAAGCCAGATTTGCTTATGCGGTAGCTAAGGTTTGATCTTGACGAGCCTAGCATGCAGACATGGCCTCGTGAACACGGATCGCCGAAAGGTAAAGCATGAATCATATAGTAGATATGATGAACATGATGATTGTTCGCCATTGAAACTATATCAACTCTCGTGATGATCGGTGTTGATGTAGTGGATTTGGTTCGTGTGATCACTAAAACAATGTGAGGGATGTTGTTTTGAGTGGGAGTTCACCTAGTTTAATTTCATTAATTAATTTGAACTCAATTTGTCATAAACTTAATCTAAACTATTGCAAATATGTTGTAGATCAATGGCAGCCCCTACCATCAATTTTAATGCGTTCCTAGAGAAAGAAAAGTTGAAAACAATGGAAGCAACTTCATGGATTGGTTCCGCAATTTGAGGATTGTCCTCACACCGGTAATTTGACCTATGTGCTGGATGCACCGCTAGGTGACCCACTGCAGCTGATGCTACCGATGAAGTAAAGAATGTTTACCTCGCTTCTAAGAATCGACTCCATAGTTCAAAGGTGTGCTATCTTGTATGGTTTAGAATCGGAGCTTGTAAAAGGTTTGAAGAGTCGATCCATATGATATTGTCGAGGATCTCAAATTAATCTTTGAGACTCATGGCAATTGAAAGTTATGAAGCTTCAAAAGTTCTTTAATCGCAAGATGGAAGAGGGTAGCTCTGGTGAGCATGTGCTTAAGATGTCCGGGCACGCAAATAAACTTCAAAGTTTGGGTATAGTGATTCCTAATACTTTGGGGGTTTACCGCATCCTCAAATCAATACCACCAAGTTACAAGAACTTTGTGATGAAATACAACATGCATAACATGAAAAAAGAGTTGTAACTATTTGCTATGTTAAAATCTGCGAAGTGGAGATCAAGAAAGAGCACCAAGTGTTGATGGTCAATAAGACCACCAAATTCAAGAAAGGCAAGTCTAAGGTAAGGGACACTTCAAGAAGGGTGGTAAGAAAGTTACCATACCAACGAAGAAGACCAAGGCTGGACCCAAGCCCGATAATCGAGTGCTTTACCGCAAGGAGAAGGTCCTCGAAGCGGAATTGCCCAAAGTACTTGGCGGATTTGAAGAACGGCAACATCAAGAAGAAAGGTATATCCGATATACATGTTATTGTTTTGTATCTCACTAGTATTCGTAGTAGTGCTCGGGTATTTGATCTTGGTTCGGTTGCTCATATTTGTAACTCAAATGAGGCTGCGTAATAAACGGAAGCTAGTGAAGAACGAGGTGACGGCGCGCGAGGAAACGGATCAAAGGTTGATGTGATCGCAGTCGGCACGCTACCTCTTCATCTACCATCGGGATTAGTTTTATACTTAAATAATTGTTATTTGGTGCCTGCGTTGAGCATGAACATTATATCGGGATCTTGTTTATTGCGAGACGGTTACTTGTTTAAATCCGAGAATAATGGTTGTTCGATTTATATAAGTAATATGTTTTATGCACATGCACCTTTGATAGATGGTCTATTCTTGTTGAATCTCGATAGTGGAAATACACATATCAACAACATTGAGGCTAAACGTTTGAAATCAAGCGATAATTCGACCTATATGTGGCAATCGCTGCCTTGGTCACATTGGAGTGAAGCGTATGAAGAAACTCCATTCCGATGGACTTCTTGAATCACTTGATTTTGAATCACTTGAAAGATGCGAAGCATGTCTGATGGGTAAAATGACTAAGACTCCATTTTCTGGTATGATGGAGCGAGCTACAGACTTATTGGAAATCATACATACCGATGTGTGTGGTCCAATGAGTGTAGCATCACGCGGTGGTTATCGTTATGTTCTTACCTTCACGGATGATTTGAGTAGATATGGGTATATCTATTTCATGAAACATAAGTCCGAAACTTTCGAGAAGTTTAAGGAGTTTCAAAGTGAGGTAGAGAATCAACGTAACAAGAAGATTAAATTTCTACGCTCGATCGTGGAGGTGAATATCTAAGTTACGAGTTTGGCGAGCATTTGAAGAAATGTGGAATACTTTCAGCTTGACACCGCCGAACACCACAACAGTAATGGTGTGTCCGAACGTCGAATCGAACTCTTAGATATGGTTCGTTCTATGATGTCACTCACAGATTTACCGCTATCATTTTGGGGTTATGCATTAGAAACAACCGCATTCACTTTAAATAGGGCACCGTCTAAATCCGTTGAAACGACACCGTATGAATTATGGTTTGGGAAGAAACCTAAATTGTCGTTCCTTAAAGTTTGGGGATGCGAAGCCTATGTAAAGAAGTTACAGCCGGACAAGCTTGAACCCAAAGCGGAAAAATGCGTCTTCATAGGATACCAAAGGAAACTATTGGGTATACCTTCTATCATAGATCCGAAGGCAAAATCTTCGTTGCTAAGAATGGATCCTTTCTAGAGAAGGAATTTCTCTCGAAAGAAGTGACTGGAAGGAAAGTAGAACTCGACGAGGTTGTCGAACCTTCTCTCGAAATTGCGAGTAGCGCAGCACCGGAAGAAGTTCATGTGGTGCCTGCACCAATAAGAGAGGAAGCTAATGATGGTGATCATGAAACTTCGGTTGAAGTTGCTACAGAGCCTCGGAGGTCAACGAGAAATCGTACCACTCAGTTGGTATGATTCCGTTATGAATGTCATGTTGGTGGATAACACCGATGACCCCGAGACATATGAGGAAGCGATGATGAGCCCAGATTCCAATAAATGGCAAGAAGCCATGAAATCCGAGATTGGATCCATGTACGAAAACCAAGTATGGACTTTGGTGGACTTACCGGATGGCCGGAAGGCTGTCGAGAACAAATGGATTTTCAAGAAGAAAACAGATGTTGATGGTAATGTTATCGTTTATAAAGCTCGACTTGTCGCAAAATGGTTTCGACAAATTCAAGGAGTTGACTACGATGAGACTTTCTCACCATTAGCGAAGCTAAAGTCTGTGAGGATTATGTTAGCAATCGCTGCATATTATGATTATGAGATATGGCAGATGGATGTCAAAACAGCATTCCTCAATGGAGACATTGATGAAGAGTTGTATATGATGCAACCCAAAGGTTTTGTCGATCCTAAAGATGCTAACAAGGTATGCAAGCTTCAACGGTCCATCTATGGATTGAAGCAAGCATCCCGTTGGAATCAACGCTTTGATAAGGTAATCAAAGTTTTGGTTTTATACAAACTTATGGAGAAGCTTGTATTTACAAGAAAGTGAGTGGGAGCTCAGAGCATTCTTAATACTATATGTGGATGACATATTGTTGATTGGGAATGATGTAGACCTTCTTAATAGTGTCAAAGAGTATTTGAATAATAGTTTTCAATAAAGGATCTTGGCAAGCAGCTTACATATTAGGCATAAAGATTTATAGAGATAGATCAAACGCCAAATATCATTGTCACAAAGTACATATTTGGACAAAGTTCTAAAGAGGTTTTGAATGGAAGATAGCAAGAAAGTGTTCTTGCCCATGTTGCCCAATACGACCTTGAGTAAAACTCAAAGTCCGACATCGGCGTAAGATAGAGAAAGGATGAGTAAGACTCCTATGCCTCAGCCAGAGGATCTCTAATGTCTGCCATGCTCTGTACTAGACCCGACATCGCATATGCCGTTAGTCTAACTAGCAGATATCAAAGTGATCCAGGAGTGGATCATTGGACAGCGGTCAAAAACATCCTTAAGTACTTGAGAAGAACTAAGGATATGGTTCTTTCTTATGGAGGTGATGAACAGCTCGTTGTTAATGGTTACACCGATGCTAGTTGGAACACCGATCCGGATGGTTCTAAATCACAACTGGATAATGATTTATTTTGAATGGTGCAAGAAGCTTAGCTGGAGGAGTGCAAAGCAAAGCGTTGTGGCGAGATCTTCAACTGAATCGGAATACATGGTTGCTTGGAGGCTTCACAAGAAGCGATATGGATGAAAGAGTTCATTACAGAGCTGGGTGTGGTTCCAAGTGCTGGACCCAATGTCTATCTCTTGTGATAACATGGGCGCCATAGCCAATGCGCAAGAACCAAGGTCACACAAGAAGTGAAGCATATCAAGCTGCTTCCACGCTATTCGAGAACATATCCAGATGGGGATATAAAGATTTGCAAAGTACACAGATCTGAATGTGGCGGATCCGTTGACTAAACCTCTCCCGAGGGCAAAACATGACCAACACCAAACTGCCATGGGTGTTCGGTATATTACCATGTAATCTAGATTAGATGACTCTAGTGCAAGTGGGAGACTGTTGGAGATATGCCCTAGAGGCAATAATAAATGTAGTTATTATTATATCTTTGTGTTTATGATAAATGTTTACATTCATGCTATAATAGTATTAACAAGGAAACATTAATACTTGTGTGATTTGTAAACTTAATTTGAAGTCCCTAGTATAGCCTCTATACTTCACTAGCTTGTTGGTTGATTGATGATTGTGGTTTCCCTATCATGAACATTGAGATGTTATCAACAACAAGATCATATCGTTAGGAGAATGATATGGTGGACATACTCCTATAGATAAGCGTAGCATAAAGATCAAGTCATTTCAATAGTTCAATTGCTATATGCTTTCTGATACATAGTAACCTAATTCCTTCGACCATGAGATCATGCATATCACCTTTACTGGATGGATGCTTTGATGTCATCAAACACCACACCGTAATGTGGTGGCTATAAAGGTGGTATTGAGTGTTCGGAAAGTATTGGTTGAAACACATGGATCAAGAGTGGGATTTGTCCATCCATATGACGGATAGATATTCTCTGGGCCCTCTTGGTGAAATGTCATCCAATTAGCTTGCAAGCATGTGACTGGGTCACAAGGGATCACATATCACGGGAACGAGAAAAGAGTACTTATCAGTAACGAGGTTGAACTAGGTATGCAGAGATACCGACGATCATAACCTCGGATAAGTAACATATCGTGAGACAAAGGGAAATTGGTATCGTATGTAAGTGGTTCATTCGATCGCAAAGTAATCGTAGAAATATGTGGGAGCCATATGAATTTCCAGATTCCTCTATTGGTTATTGTTCAGAGAAGTGTCTCGATCATGTCCGCATAATTCACGAACCGTAGGGAGACACACTTAAGGATTCGACGTTGTTTGAGTAGTTATGGTATTATGAGAAAGAGACCGAATGATTGTTCGGAGTCTCGGATGGGATCCGGGATATCACGAGGTGATCCGGAATGGTCCGGAGAATAAGATTCATATAAGGAAAGTCCCGTTTCGGAGTTGGGGAATGGTTCCGGTGTTTTCATCGGGAACATTCTAGAAGGTCCTGAATGTCCGGCACTGAGGGGGGAAGGGTACATGAATGTGTCATTGTAAGTTGGAATGATTGCATCATGTACTAAGTGTTCTCGCTGTCCAAAATAAAGGGTTTATTTAAATCCTAAATTGAAAAGTCAAACGGCTAGTTTGAAAGTCAAACGACAAGTTTTGGAAAGTGGAAAGAGGAGGAGAAGTGGAAACCGAGTTGGGGAGGATTCCTCCTCCCCAAGCGCCCCACCTCAAGGCCGAGTTGGGGAGGGACTCCACTCCCTCCCCTTGGCCGGCCAGCCCCTCCCACCTATATAAGGAGGGGCAGGGCTCCCTCCTAGCACACACAAGTTCCTATCTTCTACCTCCGGTTTAGAGCCGTTTTGGTTTAGAGCTTCTAATTGCTTTAGCCAGCGGTTTAGAGCCTTCTAATTGATTTAGAGCCTTCTAATTGGTGTGTATAATTACTAGACCACTAATAGCCTCTCTCATAAGCTCCACCATACTCGCACCGGCTTAAGGCGAAGCCCTGCGGGATCTCCCCTCTACCTCCGGTACCACGCCGTTGTGCTGCCGGAATCGCGAGGAGAGTGCTACAACCTCCACGCTCGCTGGAACAAGGGAGAGGAAGGTCTTCGTCGAGTACCGAACGTGTGACCGACTGCGGGAGCGCTGCCGGAACGTGGCGCTGGAAGGATCGTCTACGCGATCTTGAGATCGGAAAGAGTACGACTACATCACCCACGAGAATCTGCTCTCGTTAACCGCTTTGGAATCTTCGAGGGTGAGTTCCTCTATCGACTCGTTGCTACAATCTAGTAGATAGATCTTGGCTTGTTTGTTTGTATGCGATAGAAAATTTTGTTTTCCATGCTACGAAACCCTACAGTTATGCCTCTCTTATAAACTAGCTCGTTGATTAACAAGATGATCAAAGGTTTCCTGATCATCGACATTGGATGTTGTTAATAACGAGGTCACAACATTATTGGAATGGTGTGATGAACATTCATCTGAAGTATAGAATTACGATCAAGGTCATTGTGTTTATATTGCTATAACATCATACAAAGTAATCTTAGTCCTTAGACCATGAGATCATGTCAATCACTAACACCGGAAGAGTATCTTGATAACATGAAACGTCACACCATAACAGGGTGACTATAAAGATGGGTTCAATGCTACGAAGGTGTTATGTTGAGGCTCATGGATAAAGAGTGGAATTTTTCCATCCCTATGACGGATAGATATACTCTGGGCCCTCTTGGTGATATCACATTAGTTAGCTTGCAAGCAAGTGATTTGATCACTAGAATGTTATATCACGGGAACAAGAAAAGAGTACATGTCGGTAATGAGATCAAACTAGGTATGAAGATACCGATGATCGAATCTCGGACATGTAATATATCGTGAGACAAAGGGATTGAGTTACATGCGTATAAGGTTCACACGATCACATAAGTCATCGTTGAATGTGTGGGAGTCAGTACGGATCTCCAGGTCCCGCTACTGATTATTGATCGGAGAAGGTTCTCGATCATGTCTACATTATTCGCGAACCGTAGGGTGACACAACTAAGGGATACCGACACCATTTGGAGCAAATAATATGCCAGAGAAATAATTACAACGCGCAGGAATTTATTTCACTAGACACCGGAATTGTTGTGGTTGAAATTGCTGAAACCGGTTCTGCATGTAAAATTGAAATGATGTAAGGGGTTTTATGTGAATGTTTGTTAATTAAAGTAATTAAAAAATTCTGAATAAATAAATAAAAGAGTTTTATTTAAATGAGAGCTTGCATTAAATTTGGTGGAAATTTAATGCATGTTAGTGGATTTTTGAGTGGAGACATGTTTATGTGAGTGGAGGCTTTTCATTTTGAGTGGGGGCTCCACCCACATGAATGTGTAAGAGGTGGGGGAAGCCACCATGGCTGGGCGCCATGCCACTTGGGTGCCCTACCTCTCCCTATAAAAGGCCTCCCTCTCCTCCTCTCATATTATACCTCCTGAAGGATCTCTCTCCCCCTTTAGAATTTCCCCATGGTCTCGGATCAGCGAGGTACATGTTCCCGGTGGATTTTTATGGAAGGATTTGTTGCTTCCGCTGCTTCGCTCGAGCGAGGGCGCGGAGGTTGTCGGTGAAGGGATACGGGTAGGCTACACTAGGGCAAATCAAAATTTTCTACCGCGTAAACCAGGATTACTATTGTCATAGATCACGGGATTACCACTAGACGCGTAGTTGCGAAACTTGATGAAGCGCATCGAGGCAGTGTAGACGATCTATGACTCCTCCTCGTTCTCGTCCTACGAGCAGCTCCCCTTGCGCGGCTCGTCGAAACGCTACAGATGCAGCACCTCCGAGGTATCCACATGTACAGGGTGGAAGCGTCAGACGCCGGACTGCTAGGTCCGCGCGCGCGACACAGGCGTGAGGAGTGGCGGCTGGGTGGAATGGTCTAACCCTGGTCAGCTCGCCCCACCCTCTCTTATATAGGCGTCCCTAGTGGGCTTCTACATTAGCAGCCCATTAGTATCCTAAGCCTGGTCTAATTCGGATCTAATCCTCATTAGGCTTCCATCCCCTTAAGTGTGTGGCCCTATAGGTTCATATACGTGTAGACATGACACAAATACACTTATTCTGTCAATAGTTGGTAGCGGCCTCTAGCAAGACGTGCCAACTCCTAAACGCACACAAAGATCATATCAGGCGAACCATCACAAGGTTGTCTTTCCCTTTGCATCATGATATTTGGTCTAGCTCCAAGCTGACCTCCCTTTCTTGATACCGTAACTCGGAATCCCTTTACTAGGTTAACTCTTAACCTTATGTAGCATGGCCATGCATTTCTGGATCCGATCACTCGAGGGGACCAGAGATATCTCTCTCAAGTAGAGAGGGGCAAATCCCATCTTGATTGACCATGCCTTGCAGCATGCTTCAGGACAAACCCGAAAGCTACCTTTATAACTACCCAGTTATGGATCAGTGTTGGATAGCCCAAAAGTAGGTCGATCCACATCTCAAGTACATGCGACAATATCAGGTCTATGGACAAAACATACACGATGTGCAGAGAGAGAGAGCTGCAACTAATTGCCAGTCTCAAGTTGGGTCAGTCCAACCCCATGTTCATAACATGTGTCCACATCATTGGTTTGACATCTCCATGACTATGAATTGCGAAACATAGTCATCAACCAATCGATGTGCTAGTCTAATATTCACATGTGTCCTCACATGAACTCCGACTAGGAATAACTATTAAATGTAGAGGTCCCAACCTTAAATAAGGTAGAGATACCTGTGTTTACAATGCTAGTCACTGGATCAATAGCTAGCATCCACAGTTAAGATGTAATATCAAGAAACAAAGGAAATATTACAACTTTATAACCAAGAATAAAATAATTCATTACATCTTACATAGCTCATTTGGCTATCTCATTACAATGCAGAAGAAATAACTATAGCATGGAGTCCTTCATCTTCAAAGTGCCACAGGCAATCATGTTGATTGTAGACTTGTAATCCTAATCAACACACTTCACTAACATCAAACAAACCTGCAACATAATAAGTTACAGCCACAAGGGTCAATACATTTGAATTGTATTGGCAAGTGATACTATGGTAGTATAGTGGAGTCTATCATCTATATGCATTTGGCTAAGTGGAGCTTAGGCTTTCTTTGCTCAAAATGGATTTTCCTTATCATTTGAAAGCACTAAGTTTTTGTTTGGCAAAAATCACCCAAGGCATCTCCCAATAGAAATTGGTGATCCTTTAACCCTTGTTCAACCACAAGTTTTTAACTTAGAAATTGGGATGAGGAGATTCTTGATAGCTTCCATGTCTTGATGCTCAAATTGTCCTTTGCCAGGGACATGGCTAAGTACTTAGATTTTACACTCTGCAGAGGTGGTGCACTTTCCCCACAAGACTCGACATGCATCGAGACAAGATCTTTCAGAAGCCTTCCCTTAGACCAGAATAGACGCATTCCAACCTATCATCCCCTACCACCAACTGTCCATTTGGCTAAGTTATTGCAACCTATATGATCCAGGCAGAGCCCATAATGCCAAGTGGCTGCACTTGAAGCTTCTCAACATTTGACATCTCAAATCTATTTGTTCCTGGGTGGCAATCCACAAGTGAGATACACAAGGTAAACCATAGAAATGGGCCTTGTGTAACCACTCAACACAAACCATTCTTTCCATTCCACCTAGGTGATTCATTCACTTAGTTGTTTTGTTAAACAAACATAAGTCCTTGACTTAGAAATATTCCATAGCATGAATATAATCCACCCTTGTTTTCTACTAGCTAAGCTAAGCATGATAGTAGTAGGAATCTTAACTTAGGATAATTCTACTAAGGTTTCATCTACTAGGATTTCCCCTGGCATAGTTTATACTTAGCAAAAATTCCATGCAAGTCCTACTTAAAAATATCACTAATGCATAGTGAAAATAATAGGACAAAAGTATGAAGCACCACTTGCCTTTTTGGTAGAGAATATATGTTCACTCCTTGATCTTGCAATAGTCACACTCTTCAAATGTCACTACAATTCAATCAAGCAAGGCACAAATTCAATCTACCATTCAAGCAATCAACACATAGAATAATGAAAACAAAGCTATGCATGCAAGCATGCCAAAGATTGTTTTATTTGGAAAAGTGGTTTCTATTAGGTTATAAACATTTGAAAACACCCATTGGTCATTTATAAAAGTGGTAAAACCATTTGATATCAAGTTGGTGAAAAAGGCCATTTAAATCATTTTTGTTTTGCTAGAATTGATTTAAATCAAAGTGATAATTTCTAGTGTTTGGCAAATACATTTTAAAACACAAATGTTAGTGTTTTAAGGTCAAGTGTTTACTATTGAAACCATTTGCAAAAGTTTTTACCTATAAACCATTTTTATACCAAAGTAATATTTTATGTTGTTGGAAATGCCTTTGGCAAAGTAGTAATTTTATAGGGTTCACCAAATATATTGCTAAATAATAAAACTTAGTGTTTAGGGTCAGCGAGTTTAGATCAAATCATTTTCCAAAGGTTTTTCTCAAAAATCATTTTTAAACCATAATCAATAATTTTATTTGGCTAGAAATGCTTTTATTCAAAGATTTATTCCTTAGCATCTCAAAATATGTTTTTAAATCCACAAGTTGGTTCCTGTGGTCAGTAGGTTCAAAACAATCCATTTGCCAAAGATTTTACCTTAAAAATATTTCTAGAATAATTTTTATATTCAAATTATGACTACACAAGTTTCTGTAAAAACAACCAATTTAACAGAATCAATTCATTAAACAAAGTGTATGGTTGGAAAGTACTTTTTTTGATGATTCCATTGATATAAAATTTGCAAAATTTGGACGTGCGTATTTAAAGTTATGCAATTTACAAAATCAAGCACTAAATAGATAAGTTTCTGTATTCAATTTAAAAGGGTGGCCACGTGGTGTGTTTTCATTGGCTCGTACCGTTTGGTTCGGATCAAGAAACGTGGACCGCAAGATCTACTTAACATCGCATGGCACAGATCTGTCTATACCTCTTCGATTAAGATTGTATCGTGACGCTTGGATCTGGACCCAGTGGCTCACAGCAGCTCGACCACAGATGGGCGGCGCTAGCACGGCGGCGAGCGAAGGAGCGCTCAGAGGGTGAGGTTGCCGATGAATTAGGATGCACGGGAGAGAGTGAGGATGCTCACAGGGTTCGCAGGGGTGCACAGAAGCTCGGCGTGGTCTCTGTTCTTCGAGGGACGCTCGGGTTCCAGAGGGATTGCTCGTCGAAGTTTGCCACGGCGTCGGGTGCGCTCAGACGATGTTGAAGGCGAGGCTACAGGGCTCGGGAAAGTAAATGGAGGGTACCGTTAGCTTCGTACGCGAGTGGAAAACAAGTGAGCATCAAAAAGAGGGCAAGGGGGTCTGTGCTCACCAGGGAAGCCTTCCGGAGTCGAGGCAGACGGCAGCGCTGCTCAGACGTGGTCATTGCCGACGCTGTGGGTCAAGCGCGGGCAAGCCGAGGTTACTGGGAGGTTCAGGGGGTGATAGGGAACACGCTCGTGTGGTCGAGGGGGCGGGGGGCGACAGTGGCTGGCCGAAATTGCTCAGAGAGCTCGTCGGAGACCGCAGCGATGCAAGCGAAAATGGGGACAGAGAGAGCCGGGCGAGAGAGGGGAATTGGAGAGGAGGAGCATGCGCTTAAACGAGATTGGTCACAGGGAGTAATCGACGCGACATTGATGCGAATTGAATCAAGTTTTAAACAGCAGAAACGGCCGGCGAGGCGTGGTCACCGCGGGGGGGGGGTGCTGAGTGGGGCTGGCTTGTCAACGAGAGAGGGCAAGGAAAGGTGGGGGCCAGCGGTCAGTGACTTCACGGGTTCGTTTGCGAGTAATAGAAAAACGGTTCGGAGGGGGGGGTTAGTTGGTCGCTATTCTTGGTCAATGAGCCCTTTCCATCTTTTTTTGTTCTGATTCATTTTTCTTTTTCCATTTTCATTTCCGTTTTGAATTTGTTTAAACATTTCAAACAATCATTTGAATTCAAAACCTTGCCAAACTTTTCAGTAAGTTTTTAATATGTTTTAAACATGTATTTAAGGTCCTTTTTAGGACTAAATCTTTTATTTATTTAGGGTTAATATTTTATTTAAAAAGGGCACTTTCCTTTATTAAATAAGATTTAGTTAAATTTTCAAAAACCCTTATTTGAAATCAAAATTGCACAAAACCTTTTCAGTAGGTTTTATTTATTTATTTATTAGGGTGTTTAAATAACTCACTTTGAATTAGTTAAAGTATTTAATAGGATTAATAATCATTTAATTTGGGGCAATTGTCTTTAATCAAATGGAATAGAATTTGGTTAAGGCCATTTAATTTTTATTTGAAAAAATTATTTATCCATTTATTTTATTTGGATTTGGATTATATTCATTCCATTTGCTTATGGATTAGGCCAAGATTTAATTTGGCTTTTAAATATTCCCTATTAATTATTTCTTTCTTTATTTTATAAAATCCATATCTTTTTATTTATAGATCCAAACTTGGTGATTCCAATTTGTAAAATATTATTTAATATTTGTTTATCCTTTTAAATCTCTTTAGGATTAATTGCTCACAAATTGGTATGGATTTTAGATAGGTGATTTATTAGCTTTGGGAATTTAATTTCCTTATCTTATTAAATTCATAAGATTTTATCTATGGCTCCAAATTAAGTGAAACCAATTTCCATGGTGTTATGATATTTCTATTTATCCCTTTTGATCATTTATAAATGTTTGTTGATAAATCTTTATATGGATCAAATCCATAATCTTAGGGATATCTTTGAAATGATTTTCCTCCATTAGGGTTTTAGAGTTTTGGTTTATTTTCCTAAGTGTTTAAATTTTAAGATGCATTTATGAAGAATGCATTTCACTTGATTTGAATTTAGTTGGATTCAAATTTTATTCAAAGTTTGTTCAAGATGGGTTTTGATGTTTCCACTTTGAAACAAAAAGTTTCTTTTCACCCTAAATTTCAACAATTATTTATTTTTCACATTACAAAATTTTAATTTTTTTGGATGTGACAGGCTACCACCCTTAAAAGAAATCTCGTCCCGAGATTTGGGGAGGCTAGAGGTTACAAGTTGGCTCAAAGCAACTAGGGTACTACCACCCTTAAAAATTTCCAACTAGATTACATCTTGGCTTGCTTGGGATCTTGATGAAACTTCTCTGGGCAGACATCTGCATAGTGTCCTTTGTTTCCACACTTGAAACATGTGACAAGGCTAAGATCTCTCATAGGCTTGTTTGTCTTGTACTTCATCTTTTCTGGACAATTGCTTGCATAATGTCCCTGGTCACCACAATTGTAACATGTGACAAGGTTGAGTTCTTCACGTATCTTCTGTGGACAAGTTGATACATAATGGCCTAGCTCTTTGCAGTTGTTGCACCACACTTGGCTAATTTCCTTATACTTGTTCTTCTTCTCTGGACATTCATTGGCATAGTGTCCCATTTCTTTGCAATTGAAACATTGCACTTGGCTTTTGACCTTCTTCTTTTTGGGTTTCTCCAAAGCTAGGAGTTCTTCTAATTCATGCTCTTAATATCTCACCTCAAAGGTGGGAAAGTCTCCTGGTTTCCTTAATCGTTTCCTTGGATAATACATATGTTTCTTCTTTTGTCAGTCATATTGCATGGAGGTGCAAGCTGAGATTTTCCTTTGTCTTCATTCTTCTTAGTAGCAGTTGTTTCCTCATGGGGGTTCACAAACTCTTGATGCACTTCACCTTGTTTCCTTGTTGAACTATGGAATAGATGGGGCATTGGATAGGGACATGATTATTTCCTTCACATAGGAAACAAGTAGCTTGAGATGTGGGGCATTGATTAGTTGGATGTTTCTCTTCACAATTAGGGCATTGATCTTCATGCTCTTTGGAAGTGTGGTCCATGTCTCCACAAATATTGCAAGCTTGAGTTCCTTCTATAATATCATATTTGACATCATTGTTGTCACAAACTCCTTGGGAAGGGTTGTCTCCTATGTTGATCATTTGATTTGTCACCTTTTGCATCAATTGGGTTTGGGTTTCCAAAAACCTTTGCATGGTTGGGTCTAACTCATTGTTGTTGGCTAAAAACTGAGTTGTCACTTGGTTCAACTGGGTTTGGGTTACTATGAGTTCCCTCATGTGCATTTCTTGGTTGTTGTTGTCACCATTCTTGATGTTGGAGTTTCTTGGAGTAGTCATCTGTTTGGGTTGGATTGGGATTATAATAGGCAAAATATTTCTAAGGAAAAGTCTAATAACACACATCACAATTCACACAAGCAATGTGCAAACAATCGCAAACAAACATTTCACTCAAATAACAAAGTTCAAGCACATTTTTAGGCAACAAAATATTTTTGCTACACCACATAACTTGGTGTGTTTGATCTAAACTAAATATGGTGGTCCAACTATATGGTTCACTTGTGATCATTCCATCCTTCTTGGTTGCTTCTTCATGAATAAGATCTTTGTATCCTTGGAGAAATTCTTGTATCTTGGTCACAAAACTTCAAAGGTGATGATGGTTCCTTCTAAGTTCTGTTTCCTTAGTCTTCAAGTCTTGAGTAATATTTCTTGTCTCACTTGTAGTCCTTAGTGATGTCCAAGTTGAAGACCTTGTTGAATCTAAAGTTGAAGTCATTGGTGATGTTGAAGTTGAAGTCATTGAGTTGGTGAAGTCCTTTTCTCAAGTTGGTGTCTTTGCTCATGGTGGAGGCTTTGTCCATCAAAAGTTTGAGATAGAAGAGATGTAGAATTCAAAACCAAAATGGTTGAGGAAAGAGTTTTACAAGATTGTTTGTAAATAAGTTTTGGAATAAATACAACTCCTATTTTTCTAAGGGGTTTTGTCCAATCCTAGGGTTACAATCCTACAGGCAACACAGTGCTCTAATACCATCTATAGAGGTCCCAACCTTTAATAAGGTAGAGATCCCTGTGTTTACAATGCTAGTCCCTGGATCAATAGCAAGCATCCACAGTTAAGATGTAATATCAAGAAACAAAGGTCATATTACAACTTTATAACCAGGAATAAAATAATTCATTACATCTTACATAGCTCATTTGGATATCTCATTACAATGCAGCAGAAATAACTATAGCATGGAGTCCTTCATATTCAAAGTGCCACAGGCAATCATGTTGGTTGTAGACTTGTAATCCTAATCAACACACTTCACTAACATCAAACAAACCTGCAACATAATAAGTTACAAGCATAAGGGTTAATACATTTGAATTGTATTGGAAAGTGATACTATGGTAGTATAGTGGAGTCTATCATCTATATGCATTTGGCCAAGTGGAGCTTAGGCTTGCTTTGCTCAAAATGGATTTTCCTTATCATTTGAAAGCACTAAGTTTTTGTTTGGCAAAAATCACCCAAGGTATATCCCAATAGAAATTGGTGATCCTTTAACCCTTGTTCAACCACAAGTTTTTAACTTAGAAATTGGGATGAGGAGATTCTTGATAGCTTCCATGTCTTGATGCTCAAATTGTCCTTTGCCAGGGACATGGCTAAGTACTTAGATTTTACACTCTGCAGAGGTGGTGCACTTTCCCCACAAGAATCGACATGCATCGAGACAAGATCTTTCAGAAGCCTTCCCTTAGACCAGAATGGACGCGTTCCAACCTATCATACCCTACCACCAACTGTCCATTTGGCTAAGTTATTGCAACCTATATGATCCAGGCAGAGCCCATAATGCCCAGTGGCTACACTTGAAGCTTCTCAACATTTGACATCTCAAATCTCTTTGTTCCTAGGTGGTAATCCACAAGTGAGATACACAAGGTAAACCATAGAAATGGGCCTTGTGTAACCACTCAACACAAACCATTCTTTCCATTCCACCCAGGTGATTCATTCACTTAGTTGTTTTGTTAAACAAACACAAGTCCTTGACTTAGAAATATTCCATAGCATGGATATAATCCACCCTTGTTTTCTACTAGCTAAGCTAAGCATGATAGTAGTAGGAATCTTAAGTTAGGATAATTCTACTAAGGTTTCATCTACTAGGATTTCCCCTGGCATAGTTTATACTTAGCAAAATTTCCATGCAAGTCCTACTTAAAAATATCACTAATGCGTAGTGAAAATAATAGGACAAAAGTATGAAGCACCACTTGCCTTTTTGGTAGAGAATATATGTTCACTCCTTGATCTTGCAATAGTCACACTCTTCAAATGTCACTACAATTCAATCAAGCAAGGCACAAATTCAATCTACCATTCAACCAATCAACACATAGAATAATGAAAACAAAGCTATGCATGCAAGCATACCAAAGATTGTTTTATTTGGAAAATTGGTTTCTATTAGGTTATAAACATTTGAAAACACCCATTGGTCATTTATAAAAGTGGTAAAACCATTTGATATCAAGTTGGTGAAAAAGGCCATTTAAATCATTTTTGTTTTGCTAGAATTGATTTAAATCAAAGTGATAATTTCTAGTGTTTGGAAAATACATTTTAAAACACAAATGCTAGTGTTTTAAGGTCAAGTGTTTAATATTGAAACCATTTGCAAAAGGTTTTACCCATAAACCATTTTTATACCAAAGTAATATTTTATGTTGTTGGAAATGCCTTTGGCACAGTAATAATTTTATAGGGTTCACCAAATATATTTCTAAATCATAAAACTTGGTGTTTAGGGTCAGAGAGTTTAAATCAAATCATTTCCCAAAGGTTTTTCTCAAAAATCATTTTAAAACCATAATCAATAATTTTATTTGGCTAGAAATGCTTTTATTCAAAGATTTATTCCTTAGCATCTCAAAATATGTTTTTAAATCCACAAGTTGGTTCATATGGTCAGTAGGTTCAAAACAATCCATTTGCCAAAGATTTTACCTTAAAAATATTTCTAGAATAATTTTTATATTCAAATTATGCCTACACAAGTTTCTGTAAAAGCAACCAATTTAACAGAATCAATTCATTAAACAAAGTGCATGGTTGGAAAGTACTTGTTTTGATGATTCCATTGATAAAATTTGGACGTGCGGATTTAAAGTTATGCAATTTACAAAATCAAGCACTAAATAGACAAGTTTCTGTTTTCAATTTAAAAGGGTGGCCACCTGGTGTGTTTTTATTGGCTCGTACCGTTTCGTTCGGATCAGGCAACATGGACCGCAGGATCTACTTAACATCGCACGGCACAGATCTGTCTATACCTCTTCGATTAAGATTCTATCGTGACGCTTGGATCTGGATCCAGTGGCTCACAGCAGCTCGACCACATATGGGTGGCGCTGGCGCGGCGGTGAGCGGCACTTAGAGAGTGAGGTTGCCGATGAATTAGGACGCATGGGAGAGAGTGAGGATGCTCACAGGGTTCGCAGGGGTGCAGAGAAGCTCGACGTGGTCTCTGTTCGTCGAGGGGCGCTCGGGTTCCAGAGGGATTGCTCGTCGGAGTTTGCCGTGGCGTCGGGTGCGCTCAGACGATGTTGAAGGCGAGGCTACAGGGCTCGTGAAAGTAAATGGAGGGTACCGTTAGCTTCGTACGCGAGTGGCAAACAAGTGAGCATCAAAAAGAGGGCAAGAGGGGGGGTCTGCTCACTGTGGAAGTTTTGGCTTGACTCGAGGCGGCACGGCGCCGTCAGACATGGTCGTTGCCGACGCTGTGGGTCAAGCGCGGGCAAGCCGAGGTTACTGGGAGGTTCAGGGGTGATGGGGAACGCGCTCGTGTGGTCGAGGGGGAGAGGGGCGACGGTGGCTGTCCAAAATTGCTCGGAGAGCTCGTCGGAGACCGCAACAGTGCAAGCGAAAATGGGGACGACCTCGGGGCAGAGAGAGCCGAGCGAGAGAGGGGAAGTGGAGAGGAGGAGCAGGCGCTTTAACGAGCTTGGTCGCAGGGAGTAATCGACGTGGCATTGATGCGAATTGAATCAAGTTTTAAACAGCAGAAATGGCCGGCGAGGCGTGGTCACCGCAGGGGTGGGTGGGTGAGGAAGATGACTGACGAGTGGGGCTGGCTAGTTAGCGAGAGAGGGAAAGGAAAGGTGGGGCCACTTTCAAGGGTTCATTTCAGTAAAAAGAAAACAGTTCGGGGGGTTAGTTGGGCTGCGTTGCTGGGCCTGTTTGGCTGGGCTGAGCCCTTTCCATTTTTTTGTTCCGATTCATTTTTCTTTTTCCATTTTCATTTCTATTTTGAATTTGTTTAAACATTTCAAACAATCATTTGAATTCAAAACCTTGCCAAACTTTTCAGTAAGTTTTTAATATGTTTTAAACATGTATTTAAGGTCCTTTTTAGGAATAAATATTTTATTTATTTAGGGTTTATATTTTATTTAAAAAGGGCACTTTCCTTTATTAAATAAGATTTAGTTAAATTTTCAAAAACCCTTATTTGGAATCAAAATTTCACAAAACCTTTTCAGTAGGTTTTATTTATTTATTAGGGTGTTTAAATAACTCACTTTGAATTATTTAAATTATTTAATAGGATTAATAATCATTTAATTTGGGGCAATTGTATTTAATCAAATGGAATAGAATTTGGTTAAGGCCATTTAATTTTTATTTGAAAAAAATTCTTTATCCATTTATTTTATTTGGATTTGGATTATATTCATTCCATTTGCTTATGGATTAGGCCAAGATTTAATTTGGCTTTTAATTATTCCCTATTAATTATCTCTTTCTATATTTCATAAAATCCATATCTTTTTATTTATAGATCCAAACTTGGTGATTCCAATTTGTAAAATCTTATTTAATATTTTTTTATCCTTTTAAATCTCTTTTAGGATTAATTGCTCAAAATTGGTATTGATTTTAGATAGGTGATTTATTAGCTTTGGGAATTTAATTTCCTTATCTTATTAAATTCATAAGATTTTATCTATGGCTCCAAATTAAGTGAAACCAATTTCCATGGTGTTATGATATTTCTATTTACCCCTTTTGATCATTTATAAATATTTGTTGATAAATCTTTATATGGATCAAATCCATAATCTTAGGGATATCTTTGAAATGATTTTCCTCCATTAGGGTTTTAGAGTTTTGGTTTATTTTCCTAAGTGTTTAAATTTTAAGATGGATTTATGAAGAATGCATTTCACTTGATTTGAATTTAGTTGGATTCAAATTTTATTCAAAGTTTGTTCAAGATGGGTTTTGATGTTTCCACTTTGAAACAAAAAGTTTCTTTTCACCCTAAATTTCAACAATTATTTATTTTGTTTATTTATTTTCACATTACAAAATTTGGAAAATTTTGGGATGTGACATTAAATAACCATACCAGTAAAGAGTTTCACAAATAATTCACATAATTGCCAATCAATACAAGTTGCCTGATATGGATATTTAAAGAACATTACAATAACTCATGGATACATAAGAAATATAATCATCTCTATGATTGCCTCTAGGGCATATTTCCTTCAGTCTCCCACTTGCACTAGAGTCAATCTAGATTGTATCTAATACCTATTGCTCTTGCGTGCACCTCATGTGCAGGCTGTGGGAGTGGCTTTGTAAAAGGATCAGCAACATTTAAGTCCGTATGTATTTTGCATATCATGACACCACCATCCTCAACGAACTCTCGAATCTGATGGTAACGCATGTGAATATGTTTGTTCTTCTGGTGTTGTCTAGGTTCCTTGGATTGTGCAATAGCACCATTGTTGTCACAATAAACGTCCATGGGATTGGACATGCTCTGAACCACACCAAGAGCGATCAGGAAATTCCTAATCCAAACATCTTCCTTTGCAGCCTCTGAGGCGGCAATATATTCAGCTTCTGTTGAAGAGGAGGATACCGTATCTTGCTTGGAACTTTTCCAACTCACATCACCACCATTCATGAGAAACACATAACCAGATTGCGATCTAGAGTCATCCGAGTTGTTAAGGTAACTCGCATCTGTGTAACCCCTTACACTGAGTTCATCCTCACCTCCATAAACTAGGAACACATCCTTAGTCCTTCTCAAGTACTTAAGGATATTCTTTACCGATGTCTAGTGACCTTCACCTGGATCATCCTGATATCTGCCCGTAACACTTAGAGAATAGGAAACATCTGGGCGAGTACATATCATTGCATACATGATGGATCCAATAGATGAAGCATATGGAATCCTGCTCATGCGCTCACGCTCATCAGTAGTCGAAGGACACTGAGTCTTGCTGAGTTTTATGCCATGAGACATGGGCAAGAACCCCTTCTTAGCCTCTTAAATGCTGATCGACAAGTGTTTGACTATATCATCCACGAGTATAACCTCGTTAACACTTTTCAGTCTTCGAGGGTATGTATTCTATGGATGTATATCCACCCGTTGCTTGTATCTAGTAGATAGATATGGTAGTGTTATAATTTATAGTATGGATTGTTACTATTGAAAATTATAATATGACAAAGTGTAAGTGTCAACACCCCAATTTTTAATCCCAAATGCCTGTTATGCCATACATCGCAATCCCAGGATTACTATTTTTGCGAGACATAACAGATTGGTACCATAGTTCATCATCCATTACAAACCATAATAAGGTCTTACAACAAATAAAGGATCTCATGATCCAGTCTTAGTACAATCAAGCAGCGGAATAATATAATAATGATAGCGTGGGCAAAGCTCCATCTTCATGGTCACCCAGCTGTGGCTCCACGACTTTATATGGAGATTTAGGATGGTTTAGAGATAGGTCTTGAAGTAGGGAACAAGTAGAAACAAACGGAAGTCGATTCAGAGTTATAGATAAAAAGATATAGCAGTTTGAATAGAGATAGGTTTGTCAAAAACTGTTTTGCACGCTTTTTAAAGCAGACCTGGGATCGATCTGTACGTGCCTACCTGGCTGCCTGGTCCGGTTCGGTCCGGTGGGCCGGCCCGCTTAGATTTTTCTTTTTCTTTTTCTTTTTCTATTTACTTGTTTCCCTCATATCTTTTGCATACGAACTCCAAATGATATGATTCTTGTTTCTAAAATTTTCTAAAATCGAATAGATCATTGTAGGATCATATTTGTAATCTTTTTACTAGTTTGAAAGTAGTGGGTTTATAAATCCTTGTATATTCCATTTTATTTATATCTTTATTTGTTTGTATTTATTCCATAACTTTTTCATAATAGCTCCAAATGAGCTCAATTTTGTTTCTAAAATTTTGTAATATTAATTGGATCTCTTTAGGCTATAATTATCAATAATTTATGCCTTAGAAATAGTGGGTTTTATAAAGTCAATTTAATTTCCTTTAGGAACATTTGGGCAAATCCACTATAGGATTTAGATACCAGGATTTGGATTCAGTTTGTGAGAACTTTGCATGGATGTAATGAAATACTTATGAATGCTTCATGATTTTCATTTTGAAATCTTGCACACCATTTCTAAAATCCATAATCAATCCATGCCCTTTTGCCTATATGCCTACTTAGGTCAAAACAAAAGAATATAAGATTTTGAATTCAAGGTTGAGAGGATTTTCTATTCAAAAAGTTTCTTCTATTTGAGAATTTTCAACATAGTCAAACAATCTATCAAACTTATTTATTTATTTCACATTCCAAAATTAGGAGAATTTTGGGATGTGACAGACTACCACCCTTAAAAGAAATCTCGTCCCGGGATTTGGTAAGGCTAGAAAGAAAGAAAGGTTCGGGATCCATTAGGATGCTACCTCCCTTAAAATAAAATTGACTAGGTCATTTCTCGAGGATTCACTTAGCTCAGATTGGTTCTCCTTTAGACTTTTATTGGCACACTGTCTCTAGCACATTCTAAACATCATGATTGATAGTTTCCGAGAAAGCACTTCTTAAACTAGCAAAACTCTCATGGTGGGAAAATAGGGAACGTTTACTTCACGGTGCCCATTAATCATGGTTGAGATTCATTCTTATCGTATATTCCTACGCTAAGCACTGGGTGCTTTTATAAAGGGGGAAATATACCATTCTAGGGTTTAGGCTCAATGTCGACTCTCTGCTAAGGTTGAAAAGGGCACTCAAGATTCGCAAAGCCAACAGTACAAGAGCGAATAATAAGAGTAGTAGGAATGGTGATCAATCCATCCTGCACCCAAATCATTACCCTGTATGAGGATAGGTGAATCACGTGTTTCTATCACTCGGGCATTCTCACTTGCCTTGAAGAATGTTTCCGTGGGCACGAACTAATGCTCTATGTATACTCTCATGTATTCAATCAACAAAGCTACTACTAAAACTAAACTATCGATACTTCAACTTTCAGGTTGCGTAATCTACTACATAACATCATTTCAACACTTCATACTCCCACATCTCTTTTTTCCATTAGATAAAGCATTCTCCTTCCTAAATGCATTGTGTTGTCAAACCTTCCACTTAACACATCATTATATCTCCAAGGGTTCAAGATAGGGAAGAATAGATTCTATAGGAAAGAAACGACTAAGAAAATAATCCTACCCATAACTATATGAAGCAATCAATGTCACAAACAAGGAAACAATCATAGGCGATCAACACACAATCAAACACTTGTATAATAACATTTTGGGGTCTAAATATATCAGTATATAACCACAAAATAGTTTGAAGGCATTGGGAACAATACTAGAGTAAAACATAGCAACATATAAGCAATAAACAAAATCTGTCAAAATGGTACAGCAGGTTTAACGAATTTTTTTGGGCACCTTAAACTCGTCAGGAATTTTAGAGAATTTGTGTGCATGTAGAGAAGGTAATTACGCTCCAGATCCTATTTTTTGGATTTTTCTCAGTTACCAGTAAAATATGAAAAATCACGCGGTACAACAGTTCAGGCAGAAAATTGCAGCAGTAATTCCACGAATTTCAATCAATTCACACCATTAAAATAATTTTAAAACCACACGAAAAATCCAACAACTTTAGAGTTTCAAAACAACAGATCCTAAACAAAGCATCACACGATATGATTCAGTACAAACAAGTAAGCAACCTATATTGTCATACCACATAAGTTGGTAAGAACAATATGCTAACACGATAGCGATGATCTCCTAAAGAGATAGAACATGGTGGTCTAGACCTAACCAAACTTGATGAGATGTTTATTTATGTCATATTATTTGTTATTTTACTTAGCTAACTCTCATATAGGTATCATAAGAATGGACAACTATAATTTTTTGAATAAGGAGAGGTTCTGAAAAAGATAGACAAGAAATATAAGAACTCTAACAAATAGAAAATATGATAGTTCTCCTAATAGAGGTCTTCTATTACTAATCCATTTTTAAGGTCATGATCCTACAACAACGCACAGCTCGATACCATCTTGTAACACCCTACTTTGATAAGGCTGAGTTCATGTGTATAGTGCCAATCCTCGGATCGGTTCCTTTGGCACACACAGTATAAAATGATACCAAATATAACTGTGCATCATAAATACAACGAATATGATCCAGAATTTACATTATTTATTCAAGTACACAGCGGAAAACAAATACAAGGTAGATCTCCATCCTTCAAATGTGCCATAGGCGAACAATTGTTGAGTGGAGTCTCGCGATCTATGAACGATCACTCGGATAGGATATAACCTGCAACATGAAACGTTACAGCCATGAATGGTCAATACATTGAATGTATGGCAAGTAGGATAAAGTGGTTAACAATAGATCTATCAACTACATGCTTATTTGGCTAAGTGGAATTCGGCTCATTTGCTTAAAGCAATAGTTTTATCCTAAAATTTATAACAAAGTAGTTTTCCAATATGATAAATAGAACACTCTGGTTCACTCCCAGTGCTCCTACCCAATTAAGTTCACCCAACAAGTATTAAGTAATTGAGAAATTGGGATGAGTGAGAAATATCATAGCATCAGTATCAGGCCGCTCAAATTGTCCATAACCGGGAACACGACTAAGTACTTAGTTTAGACACCCTGCACGGGTTAGTACACTTTACCCATGTGACTTGGCCAGTCCAGCTCGTACCACCACTCTCATATTGGGTGATGATAGGGAGAAGTCCAAGAAGGAACCGTTCGGGAAGTAGCTCCCCAAACTCGACACGCACTGGTCCAACCTACAATATCTATATCTCTGGATACGTGGGTTCGAGTTACCACAACCTACTGAGTCCAACCAACCGCCCATTCCATTATTGGCACATGGTTGCACATGAAAGCTACCAAACAAAGAAGCCAATCCTTTCTCAGTGTCCTGGGCGGCATTCCCCACCATAATCCACACTCGATGACCCAATCAATGTCATTCCGCCCAGGTGGTTCATTAAAATCATGTTGGTTTGTCATTTAACAAAATAAAATCCTTTCAAAACAAATAACTTTTCATGGTATGATTCCCTTCCTCGTCTAAATAGCATAGCTAAGCAATCTACCAATACGATGGCTCATAAACAAGGAATACTAGGGAATAATATGGGACATAGCATAGCATATACACATCAATTCCTACATATGCAATTCTACAAAAACATCTACAATGCATAGGAAAACAGTAGGACATTTATGACCAAGATAGCACCACTTGCCTTTTGTTGTAGATGTAGTCGATTAAATAATCCTCACAATCCTCATAAATATAATGGTTGCACTCGTCATAACCATAATACTTGCAATCATAGTAGTTGCAATCACACACGTTGCACTCCTCGCAATCTATCGATCAAACAATTGCATACAACATAAACAATAGCACATAGAGATCAAACAAATACAACAAATGCATGCATGACACTTTAATAAGTCACAATGGTTGTTATTTTAGTTATCTAAACAATTCTGAAGTATATGATGCATGAAAGAGACCGCCGGACATTAAGTTCTTAGCAAAGACTGACATGGTCAAACCCCTAAGGACTTGAGGAGCGGACATGAACGACAGAGGATCGCTGCTCAGAAGGCGGCGGCGTGAGGTGGTCTCGGTCTCGCCGCTTCGCCCTCGGTGGCTGTGCTCGGTTGGACGAGGGGCGAGGGAGATGTCGAGGTCGAGTTGCTCGTGCTGTAGGCTAGCGCCCGGGAGGTGGGGGGGTCGAGATGCAGGGCGGAGTTGGGGATGGTGGGTGGGGCGCGCGAGGGGTACCATGACGAGGAAAGCTAATTCGTTGGCCTGAGATGCGGCCGCTGGGCCTTCTGCGGGGAGTTATCCGGGGGATTCTATCCCCCGGGGGAGGCATATCATTTCCCAAAATTTATACTATTGTAGAAACAATCAATGTCGCCGCCGGAGATGACTTCATTGGAGACATCGCTGGAGACTCATTGGGGACCTCGTAGCAAAAAAATGCGCTCTTGTAGCGGAACCAAAAAACATTTTTAGCAAATAATATGTGTGAATGTAGAAAAATTTATACGCAAATAAATCATAGTATCACTCCGAGAATAGTGAAAAGCAGCAAAACAAATACAATTATGTAGCTAAAAATGTATACAAGTGTAGCGAAACAAACCCAGAAAAAACTACTGCGTAGCAAAGGACTAGCAGAGAAGGGCAACAACACATACCTCGGTTGCCATGATCTCATTCCCACTTTCTCCGATCTCGCCTCCTCTCGGCAGTTGCAGCACCGCCCAATGGGCAGAGGAGAGGATGGGATGGGAGGAGGCGCAGGGTATAGGAGGGCGGGGCGTCGACGGAGACGTGTGGCGGCGCTGACCACAACCACCATGCCAGCACCCATGGAGAAACACGCCAGGGGACTCGAGGTCGTCTTCATCTAGGAGCTGCCGGTGGTCGATGGGGGTAGGTGCTGAGGGAGGTGCATGTCTTGGGGCGGAGGATGGCGGGTGGTGGAGGACATGCTCCGGCTGGCGGGGCTACCCTAAGTGACGACGCGATTGATCGGAAAAGAACGGGGATCGATAAAATTGGTGGGACTTAGAGCATCTCCACTCGTCTACCCAGGAGGCCGATCCGGACGCCGAAAATTGGCCCAATCGTGTACCCAAGGACCTGTTTTCGGCCGAATTTAAGCCAATTTTGGTCCGAACTACCCAGCCAACCAGTTTCTGATATAGGGGAACGCCGTACTCAGCGATTTCGGCGAAAAAAACGGAAGCGGCGTGTGGCCCCGCCGAGCCGGTGACGGAAGTCGAGTCGTCGTCATCCTCAGAACCACGCGGCGACCGCCGGACATTAAGTGCCTGTCGCGTCGACCACGCGTTGCCGAATTACGGCGCCACCGTCGCCGCCTCGGCTCCCGTGACGGACCGGCAGGCACTAACTTCCCGCCGTTTCCCCTTTTCCTGCCCTCGCCGCTACACCCCTCCCGCCTTCGCCGCCCACCTCGGCCTTTATAAGCCGTACCCCTCGCCGGAGATCTTTACACTCTCTCGCAGCTCCCCCACCCACAATCCCAAACTCCGGCGAACCCTCTCTCATTACCTTCCAGCCATGGTCGACGCTATCCGCGGCGACGGCGGCGAACGGTCGGCCGACGCACCTCCAACTCGAGGCGCGCGATCTTGTCTGACGCCGGCTATATGGCGCCACGACACGCGGATGCCTCCGGATGGAATGAGCACCGGTGGCATCCCTATCTCACTTGGCGCCGTCATTGACGATGTGCAAGAGTACATCGGCGGCATGGACAACCCCGCCGAAGCCGAGAGCGCCGACAACCTCCTGTACTGGGAGCATTTCTTCGCGGACCGGCGCGAACAGGAGCTCGCCCGCCACGAGGGGCCGCCGAACGAGTCGCCGCCCAAGCGGAACAACTCGGCTGGCACCGGCGGAGGCCATGGCGGCGGCTTTTTTAAAGTTTATTGTGTACTATTTTAGTTTAAATTTGATGTAATCCGCCTATATTCGCCCAACTTAATAAAATTCGCCCATCTTTAATGAATTTTAGCTGAACTTGAGAACTCGGCCTGAGTACGCGTGTAGGAAAATGGACGTACCCAGGCCGAAAACTAGTTCCGTCCGGCCAAAAACGAACCGAATTTTTGGCTTGGGTTCGGCCAACGAGTGAAGATGCTCTTAACACGATCGCGAGTGTCCCTGTGCTCCACGGTCCACGTGACCCGACATGGGGATTAAAATCACGGATCATTTTCCTATGGGTAAGCTAAAAAGAGAATTAAAATATCTTTACCTGTATCTTATTTTTTTTATTTAAATAATTTTGTTTATCCATATATGAATAAGATGTTGGACTTGCTCTAAGGCTTAAAAGGGGCAAGAAGAGGCGTCCCTGAATGGAAACTTTCCATCCCTCGGGTCCCTAGCTGTCAGATGAGCTTGGATCAACGGTCCAGATCTTTAAGTTTTGTCCTCATTCCGTTTTTGCTACATTTGCCCCGTTTTTGCTATATTTGTCCCGCTTTTGCTACATTGTAACAAAAAACGGTCTCTAGAAAATAGAAAAACAGACCAAACCTCGCCGGAGATCTTGCCGGCGACCGTGTAGCAAAAACGTTGTGTCAATGTAGCATGTCCCACCTCGCCAGAGACTTGTCGGAAGCTTTCGCTGGTAGACCTCAACGGAGACTGTGTAGCAAAACTTTTACACTATTATAGCAAAACCAGAGAACGATAGTAGCACAAAAATTGTCCTAATGTAGCAGAAACCCGACCTCGTCTGAGGCTCGCCGGAGACTTTTGTCGGGAGAGCTCGCCGGATACCTCGTCGGAGATCACGTAGCAACATCTTTGCGCTATTGTAGCAAGATCATAAAATAGTTGTAGCAAAAACACTGTGACATTGTAGCATCATTGAAGTATTTTTCATGGTAAAAAATACATAAAACGGTGAAGCACTCACAGAATACCAAAGTAGCAAAATAAATACAAGTGTATAGCTAAATAAATATACGAATGTAGCAAAAAAAATAGATGTGCATCCTAGGAAGAGGCGATCAGGCCTCGACCGCCATGGCATGCCACCTTGACCTCTCTCCCCCTTGGCAGCAGCACTGCCTCGTGGCACGTGGAGGCGAGCAGGGTGAGGGAGAGCGCGGGGTGGAGGCAGGCCCGCGGCTGTCCACGGCCTCGACCACCGATACCATGGCAGAGCGCCGCCGTGGGGAGACATCAGCTGCCGGCGGAGAGCATGTAGCAGGGCTCCTGTCCCTAGAGGAGTTGGCGGATGGGGAGGGATCGTCGGCGGGAGCACTGTAAGAGGTGTGTGTGTGTGGGGGGGGGGGGCGAGACAGGGAGCGTCGATGAGGAGATCATGGCGGCGCACCATGGATGTGGGCAGCGGTACAACCGTGGGTGAGTTGAGGGTGCTTGGGGAGGCAGCACGCGAGACCAGGGCGGCGACGACGCGTGGCAGCAATGGCAACGACGGGTCGTGGTGGCGGAGGGGCGTGGGGCGAGAGGCACGAGCCGGCCGATGCGTGCGTGCAGTTGGAAGATGACCACATGGAAGAAGAGATAAGGAAAGAAAAAAGTCTATCATGATGGGCTCTCTACACACATGATACCAGAGTGGGCAAGCGATGACCCGAGGGATCGGATCGTTCAATACCCCAAGGATCGTATCGTTTTCCGTAAAAAAATATGGGAAAGCGACCGTGAGACTTGGCCCTAGTTAGGCCCAGTTTTTTTGGTGGCTGTTTCTATAAGCTGTCCTACCCCAGCTTACTGGAAACGCCGGTTTAAATTTTTTACGAGACTTTCAAATTTGTTTAGACTTAACTATTTTGGAAGCGTCGTAAAATTTTTAGACCGGCTGGGCCTTAGCCACGCAGTTTGTTTATGTACCACGCCTCACCTGCGGACCAGCCTCCCTCCTTCCCTTCAGCCTCGCCTCCAAAACTCAAGTCGCCGCCAGAAGAACCCTAACGGCCTCACCCAACCGACCGCGGACCTGCCTCCCTCCTTCCCCTTCCTCGTCTTCAGTACTTGTGCTGATGCCTGAGGATTGGTCGATCCTGGTCTGTGATCCGCCGCCGAGTCCGCCGTGGATGCCGGTCTGTGATCCGCCGCCGAGTCTGCCGCCGAATCGAGCGGCCACGGTGTCGGGGAGTGACCCCAAATCAACAGGAAGAAGACCAGGGGATCCGGCGATTTCGACCGGAGTGTCGTTGGAGGGGTGGCGCAGGTATGCGCGGTACTGGCCCTGGCCACGCGGCAGACATGGCAGGAGCCGGGGCCGGCGGGGGATGTCGGCTATCCAGATTGCTCAGTCAATTTCAAGAATTTCGGGGCCAATACGCGGATGGCAGCGACCATGGGGTCGTAGCCCGCTGATGATGGAGGACGTGGAGCAAGAGGGAGAGCTGGGACCGCCTCCGGAGTTAACGGAGGGGGCAGAGGCTGTCAATCTGCAAATGTCTCTTGTTGACTTCGTTGAACTGGTGGAGGACACCGGAGAGTCGGGAGAGGGAAAGCTGGGACTGCATTCTGAGCTGGCTCTGCTAGAGAAGTTTGGTCTCTTTGGATCAAAGGATTGGGACGGCAGAGAAAGTGAGGGACAGATGCTACTGGAGAGTCTCAAAGAGCATGGATTTCCATGTAAGCCAACACTGATGGATGTGCCCATGGCCACGGAAGTGTCAAGACTGGCAGAAGGGCCCGTGGAGGAGCCTGTGGCTGGCAAGGCTGATAGTGAAATCGCCTTGGCCAAGAGGGCTGTGGAGGAGCCCGCGGCTAGCAAGAAGGACGGTTCAATCGTTACTGAAGAGCCCATACCTGCAGATGGGATCGTGGAGGATCCTGTGGCTGGCAAGGCTGATACTGAAATCGCCTTGGCCAAGGGGGGTGAGGCTGATGGTTCAATCGTCACTGAAGAGCCAAGACCTACAGAGGAGACCGTGCAGTACCCCGTGGCTGGCAAGGCTGTTGGTGAAATCGCCCCCAAAAGAATCAAGACCGGAAGAGGGGATGTTGGGGAAGCCCATGACTGGTTCTGAAATCGCCTTGGCCAACAGGTGGCTCCCTCTCCGCTACCCGGCTTACCCAAGGACTGGCAAACCTGAGGACATCATAAGTCACAACACTGCATCAAAGAGGATAAAAAAAATCAACAAATCAGGTGATGACCACCGTTAATCCCCCTGCATCGTCCCTGTTACTTGCTCCAACCTAACTCTCGTTTTTCTCTAGGTTATGACCGTATCAAGAACCTGCCAACTCTGGTAAAGGCATTTGACCGTGATAGCGCTGCCTCTGTGAAATCACTACAAGAAATGGACATTTGTATGGGGGCAGGGATATCTGTCGTTGCCATCTCCTCAGTCTGGCCTGGTAAAACTATACTCTTATTGAGCCTCTTGTATTTAGTTTCACATAACTAATCATCTCCGTGTCATTGTTGCAGGTCATGAAAACCATTGCAGTGGTGTAATTATAAGTTCAAATGAGGATGGGGAGGGAACCTTAAAGATACTTACAGCTTCTGGGATTGTTTATAACGTTGATGGTAACCTACATAGTCCGGAACTAAAGGTACGAAACTTACAAATTTTCTTAATTGTGCAAGTTGTATGTACACTCTTGCTGAATTGGGCTCATGCGGCACAATAGCAGCGAGCCAGAGGTAGCGTGAAGGAAGTGGCAGGGGCGTTTTGTGCATGATGTATACACGCGCTTGCACATCTAAGTGCATGCTTGAGCGGTACTGCATGCCTCGATTTTTTTAAATATGAGGCATATACTATTTTTACTTTAATTAACCTAGAGATTGTACAAATAACAATGGATTACAATTTGATATGGATAACAAATAATTGCGTGTTGAGATAAGGTCTTGGTCCCTATGCTTTGTGTAGCCATTTTCAAAAGTGATTGATAGGCTTCTGGTCTAGTGGTCAAAGTGGAACATTAGCTGTTCTTTCCATACAGGACCTGGACAATATTTTCTAATGATGATTTATAGACACTTAGGTAATTTCAGTGAAAGTGGATTTATCTCTAACAGCACTCCTCTGTGTTGAATAATAAAACAGTGCTATTAACTTCTCATCATGCATCCTTCATCTGGTTCCTTATAGTTAACAGAAACATCATTTATCGTGACAGAAAGGAACCATCATGATAGAACGCTTCACACGCGAGAATGTCAATGCATATTCTAAGTTGATTATTTGTCTACCATATATGAATTTTAGTAGGAGTAACACTGCTACTAACTTGAGCAACCATACTGCTAAAATTGATTATATTATTTTTGTGCTAGTTTAACAATGGTTAATCTTCAGGTATCTGTTCAGTTGTCAAACGATGTCAAGTATGATGCGCAGATGTTATTTGTGAACAAACACTATCGTATTGCAATATTGCGAGTGCTGAAAGTGCGTGTTGACAGCTCTATGGACTCTCTTAGTTTTGGTAGTATGCCTCGATATGGGCAAAGAGTAATAGCGTTGGGCAGAGATTCCACAGATTTCTTTATGAGGGATGGACTTATCTCGAGTTTGGAGCTGACTGCCTTAGGACGAACACACTATATGTTTCCAGAATCTGAACATGATTTTCCTCTGGTAAAGTTTTGTCCTTTCTATTGTCTTAATTTTAATTTTTTATTCATTTCTAATACTTTCTGCATATACAGCATTGTATAGGAGGCCCAGTCATCGGTGAAGATGGAACTATGGTTGGAATTATTACGTGTCATGTACCAGAAGCAGCAATGATTTCAATCCACATTGTGCAAATCTGCATAGAGATGTGGAAAAATTACAGGTGCGTGTTCACTTTTTGTTCCTCTATTGAATTAATTCAGGTAATGTAGGCATAGGGGTAAAACAGCTTAGTCTAATCTACGAGTCCTTGAGTCAATTGAGAGTCATCCTTGAGTCCTAATTAAGAGATACGGTTCTTGGCATAGTAAATATCTTCTCTAGGATCACGAGTTGATGAGTCGCAGCTAGTCGCTGGGGTACCGACTTCAAAGACTAGTCCTGACTAGTGCTAGACTAGTCGATATGTAGTACCTAGAAAGTTTCCAAGTAACTAGTCTGCTAATGGTAGTATACTGCAATAAATATTGTTGGCTTCCTCTTAGGATCGTGGGATGGGTCGTACTACTAATCATTTTCAGCTGCTGTTTGGGCTGAAACAACCATTTGGAAATCTGTGGTGGTGACATGGTGATATGCTGGATTACGACTTGGTGCAGCTGGCGGAGCAAGGGCAAGCCTTCCTGCTGTCTTCAGAGGAGCTCAAGATCCAGGTACAGCAAGCCAGCAACAACCCTGAAGGAGATCAGGGGGGAGGAGCACATCAGCAAGGTGAGAGGTGCCGGCCCTGGGGGAAGACCTTTTTGTCCCAGTCCACAGTTAGTTGCTCGACTAAAAAACAGAGGCTAGTCGTGAAGTCATCGACTAGTCAGGTTGTGACTAGTGGCTCAACAAGTCGAATGACTCGTAATCCTTGCATTTCCTCCCACAGTGATGCCCTCCTCCTCATATTCCTTGACAAATTCTTCAACCCAAGGGACATCCCTTGGGTTAGCTCATTTGGAGCCTTCACAACAACTCCACTCCCCAAGCCACCTTGATCTCCTGCTCCTTCTGGTGAAAAGATATTCTCACTCTCAAGCTCTGCTCACAACTGTCAATAGGCCGTATTAAATAAGTGGACACCCGAGACCATATTAAATAAATTTCCCAGTGCCTGTCATGTATCTATTGGTGGAACCCCCTAATCCTTCAGTGATAAGTGGACAACCGAGTCCCTATTAAATAAATTTCCCAGGTTTCACTCTTTTGTTATTGACAAGCTTGCCTTCGGTCAAGGACATTCTCCTACAGATCCCATTGATGCCTTTCACCTTCCCTTATCCAACCAAGCCTTCAAAGAATCCCATGAATTCACATATATTGTTCTTCAGGCTCAAGCTGTCCTCAATTGGGATGTCAAGGATACTTGGACCTTCGGCTGGGGGGCCTTCTTTTCTGCTGCTGAGGTCTACAATCTCAACTTGCAGCACATTGAAGCACCTATCTACTCCAAATGGATTTAGACATCTAAGTGCAGGCTTCTCGCTAATGACCGCTTAAACACAAAAGATCTTTACAGAAAATTTTGGTCGGACGATGATTGCTTTTGCCGCCTTTGTGATGATAAGTGGTTTGGGAACAGTGGTCATCTTTTCAGGCATTGTGATTTACTGATTTTAGCAAGCACTGTTGGGCCTCGATCAGTGTCCGAATGGACCTTAACCAGGACTTCCCTACTGCTGCCTGGTTCTCCTTTGGCAAACCTTTTTTCTTTGGAATCTTCGCTACTGCTGCCTGCACCATTCGGAAGCAATGATGTTTTTTTTACAATGTTAATCCTAGCTTAGCTACTGGTCTCTATCTTTGAAAAGAGAGATTTTCCTTACAGAATGAGGGACCTCAGGATCCTAGCTTTTAGCTACTTGTCTTTCTCTTTTCAAAAAGAGAACTCCTTTTTTCTTACAGAATGATGGAGGACCTTAGGCTAGAGCTTATTGCCTGGTTAGACAATTTGTAAGGCTCAGGTTACACACTTTGTACACTCCTCCTCCCTCTGTTGTAAATCTTTTGATTTTCCAATAAAATTTACTGCTAGGGAGCCCCCTACAGTTTTCTCAGTTGTGAAGAAGAGATAAGGGGGTCCTCAAAGAGTTGTCTGGTCAGTTTATTGCTTCATACAAATGTGTGAATATTATACCTATACTGATTTGACTTAATACAACTGTTACAGCCGCATAGCCCGACCACAGATCAACATGAACTTGAGCACTGTGCAGCTGCTTCGGGCTGAACACCTATATAAAATGCGGTGTCACTACAACAAGAGTAGTGGCTTCATCGTTAAAGGGGTATGAGTCTATCCATTAAAGCACTACTATACATTATGATATTTTAATGTCTTGCTTCTCATCTCTCTAGGTTGAGTACGATTCTGCTCCTGAGAAGCTAGGCATCAGGGAAGGAGATGTCATTGAAATACTTGATGAGAACTGTGGTCCCACTCTACCTGAGGTTTAAAAAAATCCTAATCTTCTTATATTAAATGGCTTAAATACATTTATGTTGAATCTAAATCCCAATCTTATTTTTTCAAATAGTTGGAGTCTTATCTTCTATCACATGGTTTGAGGTTGTTGTCCCAAATGGAAGGTCTCACCTTGACGAAAGAATTGGAGCTAAAGGTATGCACAACCATATAAAGTTGCTACATTTGGATATTTGATTGACATTAATATTTTATTTACAAATCGGATGCAGATTCGAGTCCATGCATTGGTTGACGAGATGGTCGTAGATACTACGTTGGCAATCCCAGTGGCAGATGAGGTGGCAATGCCATAGTTTTGCAACTACTGGATATGCTTTTTTGGCCAGGATGTACTCGCCGTGGTACCCCCTGGAGTCCGGAGTAGTAGTTAGGGGATATAAGCCCAATTGAGCAACTCCCTTTGAAAGTATTAAGTCAAAGAAGAGAAAGGATGCTACGGTCTACATATATCATCTAGTTGTCTTCCGTGTATACTTAATTTCTTAGGAGTGGATATTTTGTGACACTGTTTTATTAGCCTGTGGAGCTGTTCTTCTAATTCAAACCCATACCCATGTTATTTGGGTGGGTATTGACAAACGCATCATTATCCATTCAAATATCTGGGTATGGTAGAGTAATATACAGTTACCTGTGTTTTATCCATAATACCCGTATGCTGTATGAAACCGTGACTGAAGCAACCAACGACCGGTGACATGCCGATAGCATCAACACCGCTCCTATCTAATCCCTCCTTCACCCAATCAACCTTTTCCCCTCTCGAGTGCATATCTAGTGATACCACAACTTTGGTACCATGATCCTACTCCATAATTCAAAATTGCAAGCTTCAAAAATTTCGAAATAAATTTGTGGATATTTACAAGGTGTATGTTACAATCCCTATAATTTGCAGAACTAAATTCGAAATACACGCTGAAGAAAAAAAAGACAAAATCAACATGAATAGTGTCAAAAAGACAAACACAAAAGGAACGCTATGTACATAGCAATTTGTCTTTTTTTCTTCTATTTGTGTATATTTCGAATTTGGTCCTCAAAATATTAGGGAATGCAAACACATATCTTGTGAACACCCACAAATTTATTTCAATTTTTTTGAAACTTGCAAATTTGAATTTTGACATGTGGTATCATGGTATCATGTGAGCTGTGGTACCACTAGATATTTCCCCTCTCCAATCCTTTATGCATCTCACTCTCCTCTCTCACAAATCTCTCCCAAATGTCCACTAAAATCCACAAAGTTTCCGATCCAAGGCTTGAGCCCACATGCTACCCTTTTCTAATACTCCGTTTTAAAATATAAAATGTTTTAGCTTTGTGAAACAAATATATCTAGACTTCTTTTATTATGTAGGTTTACTTAGGTTTGAAGTGAATCTATACACTAAAAAAGTCTACATACATTTTTTTAACAAATTTAAAACATCTTATATTTTGAAACGGAGGGAGTAGTACAGACGCCGGCATAGATGCCCTATCTAGTGGCATCACAATGTCATCTACACGATTCCCATCCTTACTCCTATCGTCCGACCAAGTGAAGGGATTGGAATGCAAAAAGACATGGAAGATCATAGGGAAGCAACTCTAGACGATCAGGAGTAGAGCATAGACGACCCAATGAATCTCGTATGGATAGTGCTAGGCGTCCCCCGGACGATGGGAGCTCCCATCGTCCTGCTTCCCGTGCTGACACGTGTCCATTTGCTGTAAAACATCCTGCGTTTGCTGCATATGTTCCGCTTTTTTGCTTCCGAAGCAAAAAAAAATGGTTCGTTTTAGAAATAGAACGTCTCGCCGGAGACCTCGTCGGAGACCATGCAGCAAAAAAATTGTGCTAATATAGCAAACCGCCTTCGCCGGAGACATCGTCGGAAACAACTCGTTGATGACCCTCGCCGGAGATCATGCAGCAAAAAAAGTTTCCGACGAAGTCGCTTTTGCTGCATTAGCACAATTTTTGCTGCATGATCTCCGGCGAGGTCTCCGGGGAGACGTTCTATTTCTAAAACGAATCTTTTTTTGCTTCGGAAGCAAAAGCGGGGACATATGTAGCAAAAGCGGGCCGTTTTGTAGCAAAAATAAAATTTGGGGCGATTTTGGGGATAAACGCAGGGGGAGGAGGACGATGGGAACCCCCCATCGTCCGGGGGATCCAGATCATTTCCCATCTCGTATCCCGTGGATGGCGCGGGCGTAACTTGATAGTTGACACCCTAAGAGCATCTTCACTCGTTGGCCGAACCCAAGCCGAAATACGGACATTTTTTTGGCTGGACGGCGCAAGTTTTTGGCCTGAGTACGTCCAGTTTCCCACTCGCGTACCCAGGCGAACACAAAACAGCGATATATTTGAATCTTTATTGTTCCCCCGACGAGTGCTCGGCCACAAGGTGTTCAACAGGTACGCCCACGAATTCGGCGGCTGATTTTTATTACAAAACAGGGGAAATGACACTCAGTCGTCGATGGGGATGGGCTCCTGCGGCGTAGCCGACGTGGCGTTGTCGTCCGTCTCGTCGTTGATGTCCGCCGTGTTGGAGGAAGTAGAGGCAGAGCTCGGCGTGGGAGCGTTCGGCGCAGGCACGTTCGGCGCAGAGGAAGGGGAAGCCGTGATCACGCCCTGCAGGATGGCCTGACGCTGCGCCATGTATTAGGCCTTGACCGGCGAGCTCATCTTTGACGTGTCCTCGCCTCCCATCAGGAACTTGAGGTCCGTGTTGCGCTTCTTGGCGGCGTAGTTGGCCTTCTTCTCGGCGAGGTTGGCCTTGATGAGGGCCACCTTTTCCCCTTGTGTCTCGATCGCTCTTCTCAGCCCTCTTCTCGGCTGCGCTCGTGGTCGGCGATGCATTTCTCGATTGAAGCCTGCAGACGCCGGTGGGAGGTCCGCGCCTTGAGCATCTTCGCTTCTTCGGCCGAGCTCAGGTCTTCCTTCACGGCAAGAAATTGCCGGGCCTCGGGGCTGTAGACGCCGTCCTTGCTCTTGGAGAGACTCAAGCGAGTGTCCCGCCACTTCTCGCAATGCTCAATTTGCTCGAAGACATGATGGAACTTGAACTCCATGTTCACGTCCTCTCGAAATAGAGCAAGTGCACGACGCAGCTGCAAAATGAAAGTGTGTCAAGTTTGTCAAAATGGAAGAGAGTGCACGGCAAAGATAGTGTTCGCGAGTACCTTGTTATCCATGTTTTCCTCACTGGCTTGTGTGCGGTCGATCTCTTCCACGAATCGCGCTACTTGTCGCACGCAGTCTGGATGATCGCCTAATGGTTGGTTATTGCCTTCTCCCCTCGCTCCATGTGGATTTTGCGATACTTTGGGTCGCACATGCTACGCTCGTCGAATGCTGCCTTCATGCGCTGCCAATAATTGTCGGAATTTTGGTTCGCACCGGTGATCGGATCCGTGCTCACCGTCTTCCAAGCTTCGGCGAGGCAGGTGTCCTCGGCCACGGTCCATTTGAGCCGAGCGTCCGCCGAAGTGCCCGGCTTCTTCTTCCCCTTCTTGCCTTTCGCCTCAGTCTTGGCGTCCTCTGGCTGCGTCTCGCCTCGACATCGATGTCGGCGAGGTCCCGGGACTCGATGCCGTGCTCGGCGCGGCCGGTCCGCTCTTCCATGAAAAAGGAGGGTGGTTGGGCCGAGCCTGTTGCGATCAAGTCCTCCATGTATGCCTCGGGCGCCATGCCGCCGAAGTGCGCCCGCATTCCGCCAACAGGTTTGGGCGCGCCTCACCGGCGGCGCCGAAGCTTCTACCGAAAGGCAGCGGCCCGCGATGTAGAGCGGAGCTTGCGTACGCCGGAGAGGTGGAGTAGGGGAGGTCGATGTCCACGCCGAAGGCCGAAGGAGGGCGCGGCGCCGGGCAGGGGAAGATCACGTTGGGGTTGAACCCGCCGACGAACTCGGACGACGAGGATTACCTCTGCCGAGCGGTCGCCTGACTCTCCTGAAAGCCTGCCGGTGAGATCGGCGAGAATCCGGCGGGTGAACCCACGCCGCTTCCCCAAAGGTGGTGGGTACGACGCTTATCAACGCCGAACGCTGCCGCCGCTTCGCTTTTGGCCATTGCTCGCCTCCGCCGCTACCTTCACCATCGCCGCTTTTCGCTTGCTGTGCGGAGCTTCGCCCTTCTCGTCCTTCCGCCCGGCCGAGATCTGCTGGCGTGTTCTCTTCTCCCACTCAGCCGAGGACATGCCTCCGGCTTGCCGACGGCGCTCGGCTTCTCGCTTTCTCCGCCAAACCTCGCCGAGGATCGATCTGGGTTGGACGGGTTTGGGCAAGGCCGGCATGTCGGGCGGAACGGCAGGAGTGGGGAATGGGGACGAAAGGCGGGAGGGGGAAGAAAAGGGTGGGAGCTCGGTGAAGTGGCGGGAGTGGCGCCTTCTCTGCCGACAGAGCTGGCCCACGCCCGTTTTCGCTGAGTCCGGCGTTCCCAGGACGTACCCCGGATCCTGGGTACGGCCTGGGTAGGCCGGACCAAAACACGCCGAAATCCGGACGAAAACAAGTCCCTAGGTACGCGACTGGGCCAATTTTCAGCGTCTAAACCTAATTTTGACGTCTGGATCGACGTCCTAGATAGACGAGTGGAGATGCTCTAAGTGGATCGCTTCTGTTAGAGATTACCTCGACAGTGTCATCTGGAAGCGTGGACCAAGGAACAACACGGTTTTCGTCGCCTTCCAGGTTTCTAGAGTTTTGGTGAGGGGCGGGGGATGGAGAGATGCAGAAGTGGAATAGAAATTTGAGAAACGATGAGCACTACCAAAACGGTCTATATTTTTGGCTACAACATAGCTGATACCCCAAGAGAATCGGGAACGACGAAATTAGGATAGCGGAAACAACGGAGATATTGACAACACATGTATTCTTGGAGGAAAAAGGGCAATTTTTAGGCGGAAAACTTTGGCGAGTCCCGCATATATTTCCTGCTATCTCTTGCACACCTCTATTCCACGAAAATTCCTAGGGAACGCCTACGTCTCAGGCGACTGAAAAATAACTCGGCTGACGTGGCTGGCTCAATCGAATGGAAATATGCATGGTTTACAAACAAAAACTGCAACCAGATATCTTGGCGACGAAAACCCGCACGATTTCCAAGGCATGAGGCTCCTCTGAGGTGACCGTTGGTCGGCCTCCTGTCACGCGCCTTGCCGGCATAGGCTCTGCATGGATTCCTCTGGAGGATGTTGGAAGGTCACCTACTCTGGTGTGACCACGGGTGGTAAGTTTCTTGAAGGCTCTCTCGTTGTCTCGGCTGATTCTTGGCTGGTTCTTCTCAATGCCAAAGGCTCTCCCCTTGAGGGTCGATGTTTGGAAAATGGGGAGAAGATCTCAATTGGATCTGTTTTGAGGTTCCCCTTTCATCTCTCTCGTGTTAATGATTCTTTGGATCCCTCATCTGGATTTCTTGGTAGATCTCCTACCATCACTGGATCAGATGAAGACACTGGTCTTAAATGGCATGCACTTTGCTCCTCTTTGCCGACTGATGATCTTGAGCCTTCTAAAGGATTTCTGATGCTTTTTCCTAGTTCTAAAAGGCTAGTTCTCCTCAACCACAATGAGGTTGTGATTGATGCTAGATACTTGATTCATGGTGAGGTGGTGGCCTCTGGCATCTCTATTGATCTCCAGGTGAAGAGGGTTGTTGTCGACTTTTCAGATTTTACCTAGCCCTTTGGTTAAGAAATTTTCCACCAATGTTGAGAAGATAGTGCCTAGATCTCTGGATTTCACTGAGAACCTCCCCTCGGTGTGTGCTCCCAAAGATGTTGCTTCGTGTCGGCCTGCCCTGGATTTTTCATTAGGGCGAGATTTTGAGAAGAGGATTTTTGATAAATTCAGGCATCAAGTTAATTTCATTGGTGGTTTCAGGAAAAGACCTTTTTATCTGGTCTGTTCTTTTGGGAGAGCAAATTTTAAGTTGGATTTTCATACTGTTAGTCTTGCTCTTCAGGCCTGTTTTGGTGGTAATGCTTCTAAATTCCAGGTGAAGCTTCTGCAAGATAGAACTTTTTGTTTCTCGGTTGCTTCAAGGGCAGTGGGTTTCGAAATATACAATATTTCAAAGTTTTCATTTAATTCTTTTGTGATTCATGTCAACCTTTGGGGTAATGGGGGGCCAAACTGGATTCATGAAGAAAGGAAATTCTATAAGGAGTATGCTGAAGAATGGAAAGTTGTCACGTACAAAAAAGAAAAAGAAAGTGCAAAAAAATCTCCTTCTTTGAAGCCTTCCAGTAAAGGTGGCTCGGTTTTCCAATGACTCAAATTTCCTGCGTCTCATGCGGTTTCTTCGCCTGTGTCTAAGCAACGCATTAATGGTGATTTCAAATCAGGACTTCAAGACATATCTTATGCTCAGGTGCTCGCTGATGGTGGTTTTAAGTCGATTGTAACGCCGGTCGGGTCTGTGGGAGGCGCCAATCGCGCGGCATTTAAATTGCCTGGTCTCCTTCCTTTTCTGAAATTCCCCTCTTTCCCAAAATGTATTTGGCCCGACAATTCTTACGAGGGATGGTTCAAAGCCCAGGCAGTTACTCAATCCCGGCCCATTATTCACAGCAGTTTTCACGAGTTCACCACTTCGTTGCAAAAAACAACTACCACTTCCCCTGTCTCCTCAACTCCCCTGCCCGCTGAAACCCCATTCCCCTCTTTCTCGTCACCGGCAAAGGGCGTCGTAATGGCGAACATTCCGATTGATCCTGCGCCTTTCCTGCCGAATGGCTTCCAGATTATGCAGGTGGCTGGGCGGAATCGTGTCAAAAGGGTGGTGGTGCCTAGGAGGTCAAGGGCGCATGAACAGTATGCCATTGCTACCATTTATCCCCTCCCCTGGTCCAGTTCCGTTCTTGAATATTCATGATGTCCTGGCTGATTTCCTCAATAATGAGGTTAGAGTTCACTTTAGAGATATCCAGGCTTGTCCCTTTGGGTCTGCTTATGTGCAGTTTCATCATGTCAGCGACCGAGATAGACTCATTGCGGCTAGCCCGATTCCGTTTCAAGATGTACATGTATCTTTTGTTAAACACAATGAGGGTGATAACTGGAGAAGGACTCAGTTTAATAATGAGTGCTGGGTGATGCTAGTTGGGCCTCCCCTTGACCACTGGCATACGGAGGATCTGAATGCTGTCTTTGCGGATATTGGGAAGGTTCTTTTGTGGGAGAGGGACCCAGACCAAAAGGGTAGGATTATTGCTAAGATTCGTGTTACTGACTTGGTCGACATCCCCAAGAGTGTGAGGTTTACCATTGGTGACTTGGTGGAGACAGAATCATGGACTTTTTCTGTTGAAGTTCTTCAAAGTCACTTGCTTGGGGGGGGGCACCTGAGGAGGACCCACACCCTGTTCCTGCTCATGGCCCTGCCTTTGGGCCCCAAATTCCACCTCCTCCCCCTCCCCCTCCTGCTCCTGGGGGTGGTTGGGGACAATGGTTGGCCCCTGTGCAGGATCCTGCCCCTGATGGTGGTAATGCTGAAGGTTGGGGCCCCTGGGAAGCTGCTGCCGCTCCTGTACAAGGCCCTGTCATTGCTCCTGGAGAAGATATGCCTGTTGACAATCAGCATCTGCCACCTCAAGATGTGAACAGTGGAGTTACAGTTGCTATCATTGTCCAAGACTGGGAGTCTGATGATGATGAGTCTGTCAATGAACCTGAGGCTGTGGAGGAGAAGGGTGTGGCTGTTGAACCACAAGGGGTTGGCATTGGTGAAGGTCTTCAAAACATTTTTCAGAACTATCTGGCTGATGATGATGAGGCCAACTCTGATGCTGAGGAGGGGGTGGGAAGCCCTATGGACTCAAGTACTGTGGCTCCTGATAATGATGATTGGATGTTGGAGGATCAGCACCTTCTTTCTCCAAATGAGGCTCATCTTCAGGTTGGGATGGTGAGAACTTTTATCTCCATTCCTGATGTGCATGCTGCTAAGCAGGGATTTTCCCAACAAGGCTTGGAGCTCTGGGAGAATTATTTTGCCCCCCATATTCAGAAGGACTCTTCTTCAATGGGCTCTCTTAAGTGTGATATCCCTGTAAGTTGGTTTAACTTTATTACTCTCACGCTTGCTACCCCTGAGAAGTTTAATTGGGTCAAGGGCTTTCTTACTTCTCCTTTATGGGAAATTATTAAAGAACCTATTGCTGAGGAAAGTTCCATTTCTTTCATCATTCCTAATGAGAGCTTTTCCCAGATGGCTCCTTCTTGTCTGGGTACTGAAACCAATAAATCTTCATGCTCTCCCTCTACCCCTGCCAGAAAGAGAAAGGGCAAGGAACCTCTTGTTGACACTGAGGTGAGAAGAAGCCCTAGAATTGTTGAGCTAAATGGGGGCTTTAAAAGTCACATAAATTGTCTAATTGCTGATTGTCTGGTTTGTAATGCTGCTCCTCCTTGTCTGAATTCTAAAGTGGTTAAAAATCTTGCTGCCTCATTCTACAAGGTAAAGGATGGGGACCTGGAGAAGAGGTTGCTCAAGAAAGGGAAGGCCAATGAAGTGGCAGTTAAGGCTCCTCCAAAAGGCAACATTAAAGGAGGTGCCTCTTCTAGCTTGGGCATTGGTGGCAAGAAGAAACCTGGGGCTGCTGGTACCTGTGGACAGCAAGCCAAGAAGAAGCCCTCATCTTAAGTGTTTAAATGTATCAAACTAAGTCTTTTGCTGGAGTCTTGTTGACTCCCTGTCATGTGATCTGTTCTTGTGATCTTGTCATGTGTTTCGTACTTGTTGTGGAATATGTCTGTGGTGCCTTGATATGGATTGCCTTTTGCCTATGTGATTGATGTTTCTTCTCCTGGGTGATTACATTATTTATATCACCCCATGTCTATACTTGCTCCTGGTTTCTTAATGAATAACAAAAGAATTTGGAAGATCTTGAATTGGAATATCAGGGGAATCAATTTTGAAAAAAAATGGATTGCTCTCAGAAATAAAATTGAGGAGTCTGGTTGTGACATTATTTGTCTTCAGGAAACTAAGCGTGAGGATTTTGATAGCTCTTACATCAAAAAATTCTGCCCCTCCAAATTTACCAATTTTGAATTTCTTCCCTCCAGAGGTGCATCTGGAGGTTTGATCACCATTTGGAATGGTTCCCTGTTCTCTGGACATCTTTCCTTCCTCAATGAGTTTTCTATCTCCATCACCTTGACATCTCTCTTGTTCAATGAATCCTGGATCCTTACCAACATTTATGGGCCATGTTTACCTGAAAAAAGACTGAATTTTTGGATTGGTTTGGCAGCATTGATATGCCTGATGATTTGGACTGGCTCATTGTGGGAGATTTCAACTTCTGTGGACAGCCTTCAGATAGAAACAAATTGGGTGGAGATGTGAATGGTATGCTTCTCTTTAATGAAGCCATTAATAATTTGGGTCTCATAGAGTTACCACTTAAAGGCAGACAATTCACTTGGAGTAACATGCAGAAAGATCCCCTTTTGGAAAGGTTGGACTGGTTTTTTACTTCTGCTGCCTGGACTCAGAGTTTTCCCTCAACTTATGTTGCTCTTCTCGCAAAGCTTACCTCTGATCATATTCCTTGTGTCATTTCCATTGGCACAATGATTCCCAAGGCTCAGGTGTTCAGATTTGAAAATCATTGGATGCATCATAAGGAGTTTAAAGCTATTGTTCAAAATGCCTGGAACATTCTGTGGGTTTTCGGATTCGCAAAAAATCAATGCTAAATTCAAAAATGTGAGAAGAGGGTTGAAGCTTTGGGCCAAAAAGTTGCCTTGCCTGAAGGCACAAATATGTAATGTTAATGCCACCATTGACTTTCTTGATATCATGGAGGAAATGAGAACTCTTACTGTTCAAGAATGGAATCTTAGGGATCTCCTGAAAAATCTTATTATTTCTCTATTACAGGATCAGAATACTTATTGGAAACAGAGGGGGAAAATTAAATGGGTTAAACTGGGGGATGAAAACACAAAGTTCTTTCACTCCAGAGCTACCATCATCTTTAGACATAACTACATTTCCATGCTCAAGGATGATTCTGATCTTGAGGTTTATGATCATGATGGCAAAGCAAATCTCCTTTGGAACTCCTTTAAAAATAGAATGGGCTCTTCTGATAAGCCTGAAATGCACTTCAATCTTAATGACTTGGCTGGGGAATGCTTAAGCCAAGAAGAAAGGGATGCTTTGGAAAAGCCTTTCTCTGATGAGGAGATTGATGAGGTCATTAAAAATCCGCCTAATGATAAATCCCCTGGCCCTGATGGTTTTAATAATGAATTCATGAAGCTTTGCTGGCCTATTATTAAGGATGATGTGAAACATCTCCTTGTGGATTTCTATGAGGGGCAAACTTCCTTGGAAAGCATTAATGCCTCTTTTATCACCCTCATTCCAAAAATTGCTGCTCCTTTGACTCCTGCTGATTTTAGGCCTATTTCTTTGCTAAATAGTGTCTTTAAGATTATCACCAAAATTCTGGCTAATAGACTGCAGAAAGTCATCCTTAAGCTTGTTCACAAGAATCAATATGGTTTCCTCAAACAAAGATCTATCCAAGACTATTTAGGTTGGGCATTTGAATTCCTTGATCAATGTCACAAGTCAAAGGACGAAATTTTAATTCTTAAGCTTGATTTTGAAAAGGCTTTTGACAGAATTGAGCATTCTGCAATCATCAATATCCTTAAAGCCAAAAGTTTTGGAGATAAATGGATTTCTTGGATTCAGATGATCTTTGGGTCAGCTTCTTCCTCTGTGCTTTTAAATGGAGTGCCTGGGAAATTTTTTTACTGCAGAAGGGGTGTTAGGCAAGGAGATCCTTTATCTCCTTTATTGTTTGTTCTGGCTGCTGATCTCCTTCAAAGTATCCTCAATAAGGCAATGAACCTGGGTCTTCTTTCTCTGCTCACTGAAGAAGTGTTCTGTCCTGATTTCCCTGTGGTTCAGTATGCAGATGACACTTTAGTAATCCTTAAAGCTGATTCTGAGCAACTCTTGTGCCTTAAGGCCATTCTTCATACTTTTGCTCTCTCCACTGGACTCAAAGTTAATTATTCTAAATCCAGTATGATGCCAATTAACATGGACTCTGAGAGGCTTGGACACTTTGCTAATACTCTTGCTTGCCTCACTAGCACTTTGCCTTTTACCTACCTTGGTTTGCCTCTGAGTTTGAATAAACCTGCTGTGGAACATTTCCTGCCTATTGTTCAGAGAATTGAGAGAAGGTTGTGTGGAATAGCTGACTTTCTTAATTATGGGGGGAAACTGCAGCTAGTTAAATCTGTTTTGTCTTCCCTTCCCATATATTACATGAGCTGTTTTGATCTTCCTGTCACTATCAAGGAACAGTTGATTAAATATATGAGGCAATGTCTGTGGAGAAAGAAAACTTCTGATGTTCAAGCTAGAGGTAATGCTCTTGTAGCATGGAAGAAAGTTTGTAGACCCAAGAACCAGGGGGGATTGGGAGTTCTAGACCTTAATATTCAAAACTCTGCACTTCTTTTGAAGAATTTGGATAAATTTTATAATCACAAGGATATCCCTTGGGTTCACCTCATATGGAACACTTACTACTGTAATGGTAAGCTCCCTGGAAGAAGTCTTGAGGGATCCTTTTGGTGGAAAGCTCATCTAAAATTGATTGACATTTTTAAAGGACTTGCAAAGTGCTTGGTTGGAGATGGAAAATCCACACTTCTCTGGTCTGATATGTGGAATGATAGTTGCCTTCAACATAAGCTTCCTCATCTCCTCTCCTATGCAAAAAACCCTCACATCTCTGTCAGTGAGTTCCTGCATGCTGAAAATACTCAGGATCATTTTTACCTTCCTCTGTCACAACAAGCTTACCAGGAATATCAAAGTCTTGAGCAAATTCTCAATACTGGCAGGCAGGGGGAAACTGATAACTGGTCTTGCATTTGGGGCAGTAATTTTTCGGTCAAAAAGGCTTATTGTTCCTTATCTGGTTGCCAACCGGTACAGCCACATTTCTCTTGGTTGTGGAAATCTTCCTCTCAGCAAAAGCACAAATTCTTCTTCTGGCTCTTACTGCTTGATAGGCTCAACACAAGAAACCTTTTGAAAAGGAAATGTTTTTCTCTGGCATCTTACGAATGTGTGTTCCATGGCTGCATCAGTGAAGAAACCATCCTACACTTATTTTGGGAATGCCCTTTTGCAAGAGCTTGCTGGGCCGAAATTTCGCAGGTCCATGTGGCTGATCAAAACCTTTTTGAAGCTTTAGCCAGTGATAAAAAAGATCTTAATGTCCCTTTTGCAATGGAAATTCTTATACTTGGAGCTTGGGACCTTTGGATTTGCAGAAATAATGAAATCTTCAATAACCTGCATGCTTCGCTTGAGGATTGGAAGGCTATTGTAGCCCAGGAATTAAGATGGGTCCTGTATAGAATTAAGAAGAAGTATTATCAGGGCCTTAAAGATTGGATTGAAATTAATTTAGACAGGAGATAACTGCTTAGAATGTTATCCCTCTTCTTTGAGGTGGATTGAGTTTGTAAATATTCTTTTGTAACTCTCTATAATATATAAAAATTGCAGTGGGGTTTTTTGCCCTACTGTTTTACCCTAAAAAAAAAACTGCAACCAGATGGCTCAATCGTATCTTGAAACTAAAATCCAACGGTGAATAAAATGACTGAGAAATAACTATTTCTCAGACGCCTGAGAAATAGCAAAACCGAAATTCCTACTACTTGTATATTGTATGCTTTAAAATATTCTTTTACTTCCATCGATATCCGAGTACTCCGCTAGTGTTAGAAGTTTACATTGTTAAACTAAAATTTGAAGAAAGAAAAAATAGCTATTAAAAGTAGTGCTAATCTATTGTATTTTGACATTTTACCGCTCGTACCATAAAAAAGGTGAAATTGTACTTCTTTCAAACACTTGTATGTACTATAAAATAAATCCATGTCGAGGATACGTATACTAAAGTAATTTAGCTATAACATACTTTAGACTATTATCGAAAACTTAAATAATGGATTTAGAACTAGGGCGTATTTCGAGAAATGGGGTGGCGACGGATGCATGAAGGACCGGTCCTGAGATTTTAGGGGCCCAAGGCGAGACCAAAACTTGGGGCCCTTATTATAATGATCACAATATTATTAATAAATATTATATGCGTAAAAAATATGTTGACAATAGCACTTGAATGCATCAAAAATTAGTAGGCGCATATCGAACAATTTATACATATTACCTTTAAAATTTCTTCTAGCATTTCTCGATGCGAAGTCACTTATGATAGGCTCGATGTCGATGTTGTCCAATAATTTCTTCTCGATGCATAATGTTGCCAAACCATCTAATCTCTGTTGAGTCATTGTTGATCTTAAATAGTTATTCAATAATTTCAATTTTAAAAAGCTTCTTTCAGCCGATGCAACAGTCACAGAAACAGTAAATAAGATGCGATAAGCAATGGATATGCGATAGGATAACAATCCACTTCTCTAACATGCTCAAAAATCTCCATACTAGACATCACACCATCTCCGTCCGAGGATATATTAAGATTCGATGAACTGGTTATGAGAAATTAAAATTAGGCAAAAAATTAAAGTAAATAAGAACCCTAAATCGATTCTGAATCAAATAGATTGGATTCTTGCCATACTTACCCTGGTCGTGGTATAATGTCGAAAGCCTAATCCACTGTTTCACTGGCTCCGTGTCCCGGCGCTGGCGTATGTACCCTTAGGCCCTCCGTACCTTGGTTGCCGAACAATGGTGCATACCCTTGCCGTACGTATCCTGATCACGGCCTGGCCGCTTCCCGCGTGGCCGCTAGCGCTAGGTCACTCCTGGTCTCTCTATCCGACAGGTCGCTCCACCGCCTGTTCTTCAATCTCTATCGCTAGCAGGGGCGAGGCAGGTGGAGCATCGATCGATGGATTTGACGGTTCATTTCCTGAGCGCAAGCCTCACCGCTAGAGGCCCATTAGACCAAAAAAAATCTCAATCAGATGTACTGTAGCATATAGGTATATGTAGTACTAGTGTAACATATATAATGTGGGGCCCCTGGATTTTTAAGGCCCTGGGCGGCGGCACACCCTGCCCACCCCCAGGGCCGGCCCTGGCCACGTTCTCTGCTCCGCAGCCACCAGATGCAGCTTCACGTCCCGGCGGTGACCACCGGCATTAATGGCCTGGTGACTTCATCGATGCATCGATCGAGAGTCGGGTAGCAGGCGACGGGACGTGATTTGTCCATGTTTTGGCTCCGTCTCGGTGCATGCACGCGTGCGTGCGCCTGCTGTCTCTCCGTCGTCAGAGATGCATCAGATCCAGAAGAGAGGATCGTGTCGTGTGTGCCGAACAAACCATATATATATATATATATATATATATCCGAAAATGGCCTCCGCACGTCTTTCCATTAATTGTCGGCATTGCCCATCGGCACCGTGTGCTGTGCTGCCGACAACCAATTTTCGTGGTAGCGACGCGGTTATTCGCCTTTAACTTCTATTTTTTAACAGCATTATACTACTACTCTTTCATTGTTTTAATGAGTTATTGAACTGATCGAGGTGTCGTCGCTAATGATGCATGCATTTGCAGGTGATGGATGGCGATCGTCCCGTGGAGTCGATGGAGGACAAGCAGCAGCTGAGCCCCGTGTCGGTCCTGGATTTCCCCTTCCACGACGAGGAGGACGACGGGGACGAGCGGAGCGACGCCGGCACCTGCTCCTGCTCGCCTTCCTTCCTGCACTGCCAACCCGACCTCCAACGTAAGCCTTCTGAGTTCTGATCCGATATGATTACAGAACGCTGTAGGAGCTCTACCCGATCATTTTGTTGGCAAGCGTGCCACGCTCACGCTCCTCACGTCCCCTGCTCGGACAGCCACGACGCTATGGGCATTAAAGCCGCGCGCACCGATTTCCCAGAGCCCCCCATATCGAAACCGTCGAGGAACCTTCGAACCACATCAGGCAGCAGGCAGACGCATTGTGAAACGGGATCGGAAAGGGCCTAGTCCTAGCCTGCCGACAGAATAGGAGTGTCTGTCCTCCGATCGCTAGCGTAGAGACCTCCCAATTGACCTTCGTCCTAGATCACGCATCGCCATGCCGCTACTACAGAGCACCGGAATCTAGGCACCGGAATTGACCTGTCGCGTGTGATCGCGACGCTTGTCGAGTCGTGTCCATAGATCGGATCGCACGGTACACTTCCATACGCATCGTACACGGTAAACATGATGGACTCGTATTTTTTTACTGCTCCAGAGTAGTAGTATGAGCAGTAGACCAGTTTGACGGATCTAATACTAGTTAACAATGCACACCAGCGTTGAATTTAACCTCGTCGATCGATACACTGCAGGGTCCAACTCGGTGCTGCACAAGATCCGACGGCTGGACCTGGACGGGCTGGCGCCACAGGCAGGAGTTGACCCGCGGGCGGATCTCGAGCCACGGTTCGCAGCGTCCGACGACTCCTCCGTGGCGTCGGCGTCGGACGACACGCAGCAGGCCCACAGCGGCTCCAGCAGCAGCGCCGCGACGACGACGTCGACGTCAACGGCACCGTCGTGCGATGACGAGCAACACCCGTGCCCCGATGATGCGGAGCGCCCCGAGCCTGACTTGCGGCACCGCCTCCTCGCGCGAGTACTCAAGGACCAAGACGGCTCACTTACCACTTCGGACGATGTTGCCACGGAACGGCTGCTGCTCGAATTCTTCGCGGAGGGGCTGGACCGGCGCCGCTCGCCCAAGGCCGGGCCGGTGGTCGGCACGGTGAAGCCGTCGGATCACGATCGCGACGAGGCGGCGCTGGTGCGCGCGGCCAAAGAGTGGGTGCAGGGCCTTGGGACGCGGTGGGGCGTGGAGGACGTGCTGTTCGCTGGCCGGCGGCGCTGGCGGACATGGACAGGGAAAGGCGGTGGGCGTGCGTCGGGGAGGAGCAGCGGGAGGTCGGCGCCACGGTGGAGTGGCTGCTGATGGACGCGCTGGTGGCCGAGCTGGTGCGTGACATGGCAGCTGGACGCTGTTGACGTGCGTGTGCCAGCTGCTTGTACGTGCGTGCGTGCGGTGTGCCGCTGGTGTGAAGGCTGTGGTTTTCCTAGGAATCGGAAGGGTGCCACGCGTCGGTGAATGGACGTACGTACGTGTGAACTTGGGTGTTAACATGAGTACACGATGACAGGATTGAAGGTGTATGGTGTGTGTATATACATGATGAGGTTTTGTAGATTTTTATTAATTTTGAACGATCGTTCTGTGTCGTACATCCACGAGACAAGAAACTCGGATTGTGACACACCTTAATCCCCGGCAAATCCGTCATTCATCCGGCTCGATTTTTCGTGAATAGACCGTGTACCTACCTAGAATATGAAGATGTATGCGCAGGTATTTGTTTTGAAATTGTTTGACATCTTGAACACATCATAAGATCATCTCTAACGGCTGTCCTATAATAGTTGTGCCCTATATGTCCAAAGCAGTTGCCCTAAAAGCTTATAGGGTTCAAGATCAGATGTGCCTTTACTGGTAGCCCTATAATAGGGCGCGACTGCCTCTATGTTTTGGCCTTTTGGAATGCAACTGTGATCGAATATTGCAAAACAACATATATATAAAGTAAAATTTAATATTTGCAGATCATGACACAATGAGCAACTAGTTTTACAAATCCACAAAGCATAGTTTGAATTGTAAACATAGTTCGCATATAAAAAAAAGGTAGCAAAGTTGTAATCATAAAATTGTTCAAACATAAACAAAATGTGCAACATAGCACCCATGCATCGTTGTTGCTCATGTTGTTGTTGGCTTCCGTTGTCTCCCTCTTTTCTATGCCATCACTGTTGTTTTTGTGCTCATTGCGATCTTCCATGCCTCTCATGCTCCCAAACACCTCCTCCCATGCCGCCAATGTTTGCCACTTCTCCCATGCCTCCCATGTTTGCCACTCCTCCCATGGCCCCATGTTTGCCATTCCTCCCATGGAACCACCAACACCTCCTCCCATGTAATCCATGCCTCTCCCATGCTACCCATGAAACTCCCCATGTAGCCTCCCATGAAACCTCCAAATGGAGGCATGTAGCCTCCCATGTTGTGCAAAGCTTGTTCCTTCTTCTTCAATAGTTCATCGCGATAAAGCTTCACATATTGCCTTTGTTTTTCACTCATTCCTTTTGCACACTATAGTTACTCGTTCTTCCCTTTGGTAAATCTTGTAACGAAGATGACTCCACAAAACCCTCTTCTTCCCCATCAAGTTCATTCTCTTCCATTCCATACTCTTGTGATGGAAATTTCATGGTGCCTAAGAACTCCGCATTGTCCACGCTACATAAGCACGAAATGGTTCAAATTGGTTGCCCATAATCCATGATGATGCAAAATGCACAAACATAGAAAAAGATAAAAAAATCACCTTGAGAACATTTCGTCGAACACGTTGTACGCGGGCTATGGGACGAGTGGCGGTGGATGCTCCTGTGCCACGAACGACGACAGCTCGAGGTACGGCTCTGGAGGAGCCACGTTCCCGGGTGCACGCGGAGTCTTTGTTGAATGGGCTACGACTGACTTCTTCCTTCTGTCGGCGCCCACACCGGCAGCATGCCGCTTCACGCTGACCACCTTCTTAGCCTTGGGCTGGTTTGGCCGGGGCGGCGGGAGAAACACTCGATTTCTCGTGGCACTGTGAAACTTGGTCGGTTTTGCGGTGATGACATAGGGTTTGGTAGCGCGATGATGGCGCCTGCGGGGACGGGGGAAGGCCAGAGTTGGCTGCGACCATGGAGGGATCGGTGGGGAAGGGGTGGTTGGTCATCCATGGCCTCTGATAGCCGACGACAAGCTATTTTATAGCAAATGCACGACAGAGGGAGACGAGCAGGCCACGCGTGAGAATTTTTATTAGAGTCGTTGTGGAGTCACACGCGCGATCAAGGTGTTTTTCAGCAGTGTACTGCCGCAAATATGCGGCGGGAGCGGTCATTTTTAGGGCCGGACAAAAAAATTAGGGCACTTGCTGTTTAGGGCTGCCACTAGGTTTTGTGCCCTATATGATAGTTTCTTGGGCAGCAAGGAAATATAAGGCTGCCATTAGAGATTCTCTAAAGACCCATCTTGTTACAAAACACAATGAATAACTTTTCTGGTAATCCTTTTATAAGGATATCGTCAACTTGACTAGCTGAGGTTACATATGACAAACAAATCAAGCCGTTGTCTAGCTTTTCCTTAATAAAGTGTCTATCAATTTTGACATGTTTGGTTCTGTCATGTTGAATAGGACTATTAGCGATATCAATTGCAGCTTTATTGTCATAGTAGAGCATCGGGGGTTTATTTTATACAACTTCAATTCATCAAGGAGAATTTGTAACCACAATAGCTTAGAATTACCTTGTGCCATGGACCGGAATGTACATTATGTTTCTTACTCCGCCATGAGACCAGGTTCCCACCTACAAAATTATAATATTCAGATGTCGAACTATGATCGTCTAAGGAGCCTACCTAGTCAGCAATTGTATAACACTCAACCTGTAAATCCGCTTGTTTTGTATATAAAAGACCTTTTCGTAGGCATCCCTTAAGATACCGCAAGATTATGTTCACAACCTCCATGTGAGATATTTTGGGATCATGACTATATTGGCTAACTACACTCACAATAAAGGCTATATCTGGACGGGTATGAGAGAAATAATCAGTTTCCCGACAAGTTGCTGATAATGTTCCCGATTAACAGATGTCCCCACATCAATACTTAGCCGATGATTTTGTTCAATTGGTGTAGCTGCAGGATGAGATCCTTGCATGCTCATGTCCTTAAGTTAGACTAGGATGTATTTCCTTTGTGACAAAAATATACCCTTTGATCCCCGTGAGACTTCCGTGCTAAGAAAATACCTTAGATGTCTAAGATCCTTCACTTCAAATTCATGTGCAAGATAGCGCTTCAGATTAGCAATTTCCATGGGGTCATCACCCATAATCACAATGCCATCAACATATACTATCAATATTGTAACTTAGTCTCTATCATGATGGTAAAATAATGTATGATCAACATTGCTTTGGTGATTTGCTATTTTTAACAAAGCTTGTCTAAATCAATCAAACCAGGCATGTGGTGATTGTTGTAAGCCATATAAAGATCGACACTGGCGTAGTACTTTCCCAGATATTGGGCTAGACTCAAAACCAGGTGGAATGTGCATATACACTTCCTCTTAGAGATTTCCGTGAAGGAAGGCATTTTACATCCATCTGGAATATGTCCCAATAAAGATTCATAGCATAAGATCTATGTAAGCATTCTGACTGAGTTTGTTTTCCAACAGGATCAAATGTTTCCCCATAGCCAATCGCGTATGTCTATATGTATCATTTAGCAATCACTCAAGCTTTATATCTATCCACTTTGCCCGCAGGTGTTTGTTTAATAGTATAAGTCCACTTGTAGCCCACAGGTTGTTTACCTTGTGGTAGATCCATAAGCTACCAAATTAGATTCTTTTCCAAAGCTATCATCTTGTTTAGCATTGCTTCCATGCACTTTGGGTCCTATAAAGCTACTTCCTAACAAGATGGAATGGAAATAGAGTCTAGTGAGGCAATGAAATTTAGAAAGGATGGGCTATAGTATTTATAGGATATGAAATTAGCTATATCATGTTTATATCCAACAAATCTTTAAGGTGTCCTAGAGTATTTCTAGTTTTGGTTGGTTTCCTGAAAGCAATAGGTAAATTATCTTGAGGAGTAGGGATATAAAGTTGGTTGTTGATGCATATAAAATGCATACATGAACTTTATAGTTTATGGTCACATAATTCCACATATTTGCATCATATAAAATGTTATGTACATGGTTTACATTAATTTATGAGGATTTACCAATGATATCCTTTATTTGATTTATAAATGTGCATGATAGGAAAACACTATTTGTGTATTTTTATTTTTTAGGGACCTAAAGGAGTCAAATAGACCTAGGATTTTTCGAGGATCATTTTTTCACGAAGATGAAGGAATGGAGCACTTGGATCACTAGAGGGGAGCCAGAAGGCGAGGCCCACCCCTAGTTGCATCACCTATGACCGTTTCCTCCATGAGTGTCCACAATCATTCGTCTTCAACCCTAAGTCAAAGTCTTGACCTAAAAATCCTATAAAAAGGTCCCTGACGCAATCTTAGAGAAGAGGAAGAGAAAAGTCAAAAACACCAAAACAGAGCCAGAACCAGTGAAGATTGGAGGGGAAAATGTCGCTGAAGCCATCCCTTGTTGGATCTCCACCCTCTCCAACATCATAAACACCGTCTCCATGATAAAGACGGAGTAGTCTGTTAGAGATAGAAGTTTATGTTGTATTAGACTTGTACTAGGACTCTATTGTATTTCCCTTTGTACAAGCCAGGCAACGCATAGTGCCTTCCTATAAATAAAGCACGATGGGGCTCGGGATTGTTATCCGAGTACAAACCCTTATCGACGTCTATTTCTACATGGTATCAAGAGCCACCTCTTACTCGAGCTAAAACCTATCAGATCGATATACATCTGTGCCGCCGCCAAAACCCTAAACCCTATCACCGTCGCCGACCTCCACCCTAGCCATCTTGTCCTCCACCACAATCACCTCCCTTGGCAACCCACCCAAAGATCAACTCACCCGCCTCAACTATCCCTCATGGCGCGCGCAGATCCTTCCTGCCATCCGGGGTGCACAATTGTTCGACCTACTAGATGGGACCGATCTAGCACCACCGGAGACATTGACTGTCGAAGCGACGACACAGGAGACTGACAAGATGGCGAAGAAGATGCCGAATCCAGCCTATGCTGCCTGGCTCTCTCGAGATCAGGTAGTGCTTTCCTATCTCCTTGGTGGCATCTCCACGGCGATCATGCTGTATGTCATGGGGATCAAGCACGCCGCTGGCATGTGGAAAGTGCTAGATACAATGTTTGCCTCTGATGGCGTTGTGTCAACATGGAGCGCTTCGTCGGGAAACCCCAAGATCAAGGTATGATGCAACACATCAGCAAGTCTTCCCTCAGTAAGAAACCGAGGTTATCAAAATAGTAGGAGGAAGGAAACATCTCAAAGGTGTTGCAAGCAACGTGGAAACCTGCACAACGCAAACTCAAGACTTTGCCCAACTAACAGTGAGGTTGTCAATCTCACCGGTTGCTGTAACAAAGGGTTAACTCTATGGTGTGGAAGGTGATGATGGTTTGCAGCAAGTAAACAGTAACAATGGAAGATGTATCAATGGTAAAGATTGGACCGGGATCCATAGTTCACTAGAGGTGTTCTCCTTAGATAAACAAACATGGCATGCTGGGTAAACAAATTACAGCAGGGCAATTGACAGGACTGAGCAAGGCATAACAATGCAATACTAGACATAAAGATCCTATGAGATTCGATTGGGCAATACAACAAGATACATAGACCGCCATCCAACTGCATCTATGACTAGAAGTACACCTTTGGGTTATCATCCGAACCCCCTCCAGTATTAAGTTGCAAGCAGGACAAGCTTTAAGCAAAGTGTGTAAGGTAAACAATCCACTTGTTCCATGAACAAGAGACCGTTGTTTTCTCCCTAGTGGCAACAACACATCTACAACCTTAGAGATTTCTGTCACTTCCCTTGATTAAATAGAGGCATCAACCCACTATCGAGCATAGTACCCCCTCTTGGAGTCACTAGCAACTACTTGGCCAAGATAGCTACTAACAATGGAGAGCATGCAAGATCACAAACAACACAGACATGATAGAATCAATAAGATAAAACCATTAATCAATCTGACATATTAATCTCAATATCCATTGGATCCCCGCAAACACAACATGCATTATTACAAATATATGAGATCTTGATCATGAACGGAGCTCACAAGATCTAGACATGAAAGCACAAGGAGGAGATACAACCATCTAGCTACTACATGGACCCGTAGTCCAAGGTGGAACTACTCACGCTTCATATCAGAGGCTGGCATGATGAAGAAGAAGGCCTCCAGGATGATCTCCCCTCCGGCAGGGTGCCGGGAAGAGCTTCAGATCCCCCCAATCTAGGGACGATGGTGGCGGCGGCTACAGACGGTTTCGTGGAATATTGATCGGGTACTTAGGGTTTAGGCATCAGGGGCTTCTTATAGGCGAAGAGGCGAGGATAGGAGGTGGCCAGGGGGGCCACACCCTGCCCAGGCGCGGCCCAGGGTGGGCCCGCACCTGGGTGTCACATCCCAAATTTTTCCAAATTTTGTAATGTGAAAAATAAATAAACAAAATAAATTTTTGTTGATTTTTAGGGTGAGAAGAAACTTTTTTATTCCAATTGGAAACATCAAAACCTATTTTGATCAAATAAATCCTAAATGGATTTAAAAAGATAAACAATTATTAAAGAAAGTTTTCATAATTGGAATCACCAAGTTTGGATCTCTAAATAAAAAGATATGGATTTTATAAGATGAAGAAAGAAATATTAAATAAAGAATATATAAAGACCAAATCAAATCTTGGCCAAATCCAAAAGCAAATGGAATGAACTATAATCCAAATCCAAATAAAATATTGGATAAGGAATTGCCAAAATAAAATAAAATGGCATAAACCAAATCCTATTGGAATAAAGACAAATCCAAATTTTAAATGATTAATAAATCATATTAAAAACTTTTCCAAATAATTCAGGATGAATTATTTGACACCCTTTTAAGTAAACAAAACTTACTGAAAGGTTTTGGAAGGATTTAGAAGTCAAATGGAAATTAAAAACATTATTAAATCTTGAATGAATTAATTACAAGGGCCTTTTGAATAATTAAAGGACCCCAAAAAGAATAAAGTTTTATCCAAAAATTGACTTCAGAATGTAACACTAATCAATATTTAATCGTACACAAATTTTTGGTTGAGTTTTGAAATCAAATTAAGGTTTGAATTGATTAAACAAAACCAAAACAGAATAAAAGAAATGGAAAAAGGAAAAACAAAGCAGAACAAAAAAATGAATCTGGTCGGCCCAACCCAGCTAGCCCACTAAGCCTATCAGCAGCCCACTCCATCTACCCCGCAGTGAAGCGTTATTCACTCGCGAATGAACCCACTGAGTCGATGACAGTTGGACCCCACCTGCCCTTTTCCTCACTCACTGACGCCCGACCCCACCGCCAGCTCACCTCGTCGTCTACCCGCGACCAGTTCTTCCTCCCGTTACTGCCGATTGATTCGCATCGTCAATTCTCTTCAATGACACAGTGATTCCGCCCCCAGACCATGCTCTCTTAACCGCCTCTTTCCCCTATCTCTTTCCCCTCTGTCGCCTCACCCTAGTGCGCCCCCAGGCTGCCCAGATTTTCCCTTGCACCGCCGCGGACTCTGACGAGCTTCGCGATCAATTCCGGCGCCGTCCAGCCTTGCCTCGACACCCACTGCACACTAGCCTGTTCCCCACCTCCTAGAACATCTCCTCGTGTCACCCGTTCGCCCGTGCTTGCCCCAGAATGTCGGCAAGGACAAGCTCGACTCACCACCGCCGTCTGCCATTGCTCCGTCGAGCTTCCCAGGTGAACTCCGACCGCCCTAAGCTCTCTCGATGATGCACCTATCTTCCCCAGATCAGTGCGCATCTAACCATACCCCTACCTTGCCTTAGGGTGAACTGCAGCGTCACCCTCGACGACCTCCAGAGCCGCCCGACGCCGCCACCGACTCCGGCGAGGAATTGCCAGCAGCTCCGAGCGCCCCTCGCCAAGCCAACGCCACCTCGAGCTTCACCTTGATCACACGAACATGGTAAGCCACTTCCCTGTCTTCCTTGCTTCCTGGAATCGCCGCGACTCCACCGCCAGAGCGTGCACCGCCGCTCGCCGCCGCGCAGCGCCGCCAATCTTTGACCCAGCGTCTGTGACCGTTAGATGTAAATCTTGCGGCTAAGAATAGATCTAGGCGAAGGGGTATGAGCCCATCTGATCCATTCTTTTTAAGTTAGATCCAACAATCCACAGAGGTTGATCCGCACGAAGCGGTATCGGCCAATAAGAACAAGCCACGTGGACGAAGTTTGGTTTAAAAACAGAATTAGAATCTGATTGAATTGCAAACTTGTAAATTGCATAACTTTTGATCCACACGTCCAAATTTTGCAAATTTTATATCAATAGAATCAGTAGAACAAGTACTTTGTAACCATGCACTTTGTTTAATGTTTTGCTTCTGGAAAATTGGTTGAAATTTCAGAAACATGTGTAGGCTTATTTTGAATATAAAAATTGTTCTAGATATAATTTTAATGTGAAACCTTTGAAAAATGGATTGTTATGAACCTACTGACCATAGGAACCAACCTATGGATTTAAAAATGTATTTTGTGAAGTTAGGGAACAAATAATTGAATTAACTCATTTCTAGTCAAATAAAAATATTGATTTTGTTTTAGAAATGATTTTTGAGTAAAACCTTTGGGAAATGATTTGATTCAAACCTTTTGACCCTAGACACCAAGTTTTGAGAATTAAAATATATTTGGTGAACCCTTTAAATAATATTGCTTTGCTAAAAGCATTTTCAACCACATAAAATAATGAGTTGGTTTAAAAATGGTTTATAGATAAAACCTTTTGCAAATGGTTTTACCACTTTAATAAATGACCACTTTGAACCTTATAATGTTTAGAGCCTAGTAGAAACCACTTTTTTCAAATGAAACTATCTTTTGCATGCTTGCATGCATGACCTTGTTTCTATTATTGTATGTGTGATAAATTGTTTGAATATTGGTTGGAATGCTAGTTGAATCTATGTTTGCTTGATTGAATTGTAGTGGAATTAGAAGAGTGTGATATTTGCAAGATCAAGAAGTGAACCAACATTCTCTACTAAAAAGGCAAGTGACACTATCATCCAAGTCCTATTATTTTCATTACACCTAGTGGATTTTTGAAACATGCATGAAAAGGATTACTATATTTTTTGCTATGCTAAATCCTATTAGGATACCCTTATATATTCCTTAGTGAAAACAATGTAGTTGTAGTATGCTTAGCCCTGCTATATATTGGGATGGGATACATGTTAAGTATTGAAAAGACTTATGTTTTATATAATAAAACAAGTACTCAATGAACCACCTGGGTGGACAAGGATACTCAAGTTTTGGACAAGGTGGCAACAAAGGGAACCATGTTTATATGGTTATCTTTTTGTATGTGCACTAGAAGAAAACCACCCAGGGACTTAGAGATTGAACATGTTTCTCGTACAGTGGCTTCCGTGTACAGCCACATGCTAAATGGGCTCTGGCTTAGTCAACTACATAGTGGAAGACCCATGCATTGGCATCTTCAGGTTAACTAGAATTGTGTAAGGGAACTTGAAACCCTACATTGGTGCCTGGTAGACAAGCTAGCATTGTGTATTGGGAGGACTTCTATGGAAAGACTTTGTCACATTCTCAATCTGCCAGTACTCCATCTTGGTGAGTACTTATCCAGCGGCCACTGGTGGCATCAAGATGAGATTGTGTCATGTGGGTAAAGTGTACAACTTCTGCAGTAGATCAAATTCTAAGTACTTAGCCGTGTCCCCGGTTATGGACAACTCTGAGCAACTAAGGCCTGAAGCTATGGAAGATCTCGACATTCCAATTTCTCAAAGTAAAACTTGAGGGTGACAACAAGGGATTTGAAACACTTAGAGTTTTCCAAGAAGTTCAGAAAGATTTTGACAAAAGATCAAAACTATTTTGAAAAGATAGGACAAAACTATATTGCTTTCTGCAAATGAGCCTAAACCCTACATAGAAAAATATGCATGTAATGATAGGATCCACTTATTTCTACCTAGTAGTGACACTTGCCAATACAATTCAAATGTATTGACCCTTGTGGCTGCAACTTATTATGTTGCAGGTTTGTTTGATGTTAAGTGTGTTGAATAGGATTACAAGTCTACAACCAACATGATTGCCTGTGTCACTTTGAAGATGAAGGACCCCATGCTTATAGATATTCTGCTGCAATGTAATGTGATAGCCAGATGAGCTGTGTAATATGAATAAATTATTTTATTCATGGTTATAAAGTTGTATTATGACCTTTGTTTCTTGATATTACATCTTAACTGTGGATGCTAGCTATTGATCCAGGGACTAGCATTGTAAACACAGGGATCTCTACCTTATTAAATGTTGGGAACACTTACATATGGTATTAGAGCACTGTGTTGCCTGTAGGATTGTAACCCTAGGATTGGACAAAACCCTTAGAAAAATAGGAGTTATATTTGTTCCAAAACTTATTTACAAATAATCTTGTAAACTCTTTTCTCCACCATTTTGGTTTTGATTCTACACCTCTTCCTTTCAACTTGATGGATAAAGCCTTCACCATGACCAATGACTTCAACTTTAGTTTCACCAAGGACTTTATCAACTCTAATGACTTCAACATCTTCAAGTAATCTCAACCTTAATCTCAACAAAGACTTCAACCTTAGACATCATTAAGGACTACAAGTGAGAACCAAGAGACATTAGATTGCCTACCAAAGACATTGATATCAAGTCAGAGTATGGATCATATTGACCTATGAGGTATGACTATACTAAGTTGTTATTCCAAGAAAACTTGTTGTTCCCCTCAACTTATGAGTTAAACCCATAAGTTGATAAGTGAATAGTTGCTTGTTGATTGATTGATTGTTTGATTGAACTTGGTTGGTTTTGAGTTGTGTGTTAGAACTTCTTAAAACCCATCCACCAATACTTATCCCTATCAAACCAACAGATGCCTCCCCGTCGTGCCAACCCCAACCAAAACAACAACATTCCCCCTGAGATACAGCAAATGTTGGCGCTCGCATACGCTTGATGCAGGGATGACCACACTCATACGTAATCGTAACAACAACAACAACAACAATCAGAATAATCCTCCAGCACTTGATATGCTCACCAAGTTTCTGAAACTTAGGTCTGCAAGGTTCTCTGGAACAACTGATCCAATGGAAGCCAATGATTGGTTACGTTCAGTGAACAAAGACTTAGTGACTGTTGGTTGCACCGATGAAGAAAAGGTTAGGTTTGCAGCATTCCTACTTGAAGGACCAGCAGCAACATGGTGGGACAACTTTCAGATCACCACTCCCCTTGAAGATGTAACTTGGGCTATTTTTGAGGATGGTTTCCGTACAGCTCACATCTCATCAGGAGTGATGAACTTCAAGAAAAAGGAGTTCCACAATCTAAAGCAGCGTCACCTCAGTGTGGCTGAGTATATTGAAGAATTCAACAATCTGGCACGCTATGCACCAGATGAAGTTGATACAGATGCTAAGAGAAAGGAAAAATTTCTTGAAGGACTTAATGATGAGTTGAACCTACAGCTAGCTGTTGCCTATGTCCCAACTTATCAATCACTCTGTGACAAAGCCACCATTTTGGAAAACAAGATGAATCAAGTTGAGAACAGAAAGAGGAAACATAAACTCAAGAATCACTCAGGATCACCAAAGAAGAAGCATTCATTCAAAAATAATAATGAAGATTCTGAACCACATCAGTATCACCACTACAACAATGGAAGTGAGAATAATGGAAATGATAATGGCAATGGAGATGACCTTGATCAGAACCAACATGACACTTTCAAGAAAGACATTAGCCAGTTGCAATGCTATAATTGCAAGGAGCTTGGACACTATGCATCAGATTGTCCTGAGAAGGAAAAGAAAAAGGATGCTAGAAGATCCAATGGAAATGACTCCAATGTGACCCAGAAAGGACATGTGAACCATATTGACATGAATGGAAACTTTGAAGAGATAGAAGAAGTGGATGCCAAGATTTAGATAACTCGGAGTCAAATAAGGATTCCTTGTCTGATATTAAGTGTTGAACCCATAGTCAAGTGAACCATCAATGTAACCCTATGAGACTTTATTTTTAAGGGTGGTAGTACCCTAGTTGCCTTAAAGCCAATTTGTAACCCTAGCCTTCCCAAATCTCGGGACGAGATTTATTTTAAGGGTGGTATCCTGTCACATCCCAAAATTTTCCAAATTTTGTAATGTGAAAAATAAACAAAATAAAATTTTGTTGATTTTTAGGGTGAGAAGAAACTTTTTGATTCCAATTGGAAACATCAAAACCTATTTTGATCAAATAAATCCTAAAGGGATTTAAAAAGATAAACAATTATTAAAGAAAGTTTTCATAATTGGAATCACCAAGTTTGGATCTCTAAATAAAAAGATATGGATTTTATAAGATGAAGAAAGAAATATTAAATAAAGAATATATAAAGACCAAATCAAATCTTGGCCAAATCCAAAAGCAAATGGAATGAACTATAATCCAAATCTAAATAAAATATTGGATAAGGAATTGCCAAAATAAAATAAAATGGCATAAACCAAATCCTATTGGAATAAAGACAAATCCAAATTTTAAATGATTAATAAATCATATTAAAAACTTTTCCAAATAATTAAAGATGAATTATTTGACACCCTTTTAAGTAAACAAAACTTACTGAAAGGTTTTGGAAGGATTTAGAAGTCAAATGGAAATTAAAAACATTATTAAATCTTGAATGAATTAATTACAAGGGCCTTTTGAATAATTAAAGGACCCCCAAAAGAATAAAGTTTTATCCAAAAATTGACTTCAGAATATAACACTAATCAATATTTAATCCTACACAAATTTTTGGTTGAGTTTTGAAATCAAATTAAGGTTTGAATTGATTAAACAAAACCAAAACAGAATAAAAGAAATGGAAAAAGGAAAAATAAAGCAGAACAAAAAAAATGAATCTGATTGGCCCAACCCAGCTAGCCCACTAAGCCTATCAGCAGCCCACTCCATCTACCCCACAGTGAAACGTTATTCACTTGCGAATGAACCCACTGAGTCGATGACAGTTGGACCCCACCTCCCCTTTTCCTCACTCACTGACGCCTGACCCCACCGCCAGCTCACCTCGTCGTCTACCCGCGACCAGTTCTTCCTCCCGTTACTGCCGATTGATTCGCGTCGTCAATTCTCTTCAATGACGCAGTGATTCCGCCCCCAGACCATGCTCTCTTAACCGCCTCTTTCCCCTCCCTCTTTCCCCTCTGTCGCCTCACCCTAGCGCGCCCCCAGGCTGCCCAGATTTTCCCTTGCACCGCCGCGGACTCCGACGAGCTTCGCGATCAATTCCGGCGCCGTCCAGCCTCGCCTCGACTCCCACTGCACACTAGCCTGTTCCCCACCTCCTGGCACATCTCCTCGTGTCACCCGTTCGCCCGCGCTTTCCCCAGAACGTCGGCAAGGACAAGCTCGACTCACCACCGCCGTCTGCCATTGCTCCGTCGAGCTTCCCAGGTGAACTCCGACCTCCCTAAGCTCTCTCGATGATGCACCTATCTTCCCCAGATCAGTGCGCGTCTAACCATACCCCTACCTTGCCTTAGGGTGAACTACAGCGTCGCCCTCGACGACCTCCAGAGCCGCCCGACGTCGCCATCGACTCCGGCGAGGAATTGCCAGCAGCTCTGAGCGCCCCTCGCCAAGCCAACGCCACCTCGAGCTTCACCTCGATCACGCGAACACGGTAAGCCACTTCCCTGTCTTCCTTGCTTCCTGGAATCGCCGCGACGCCACCGCTAGAGCGTGCTCCGCCGCTCGCCGCCGTGCAGCGCCGCCAATCTTTGGCCCAGCGTTTGTGACCGTTAGATGTAAATCTTGTGGCTAAGAATAGATCTAGGCGAAGGGGTATGAGCCCATCTGATCCATTCGTTTTAAGTTAGATCCAACGATCCACAGAGGTTGATCCGCACGAAGCGGTATCGGCCAATAAGAACAAGCCACGTGGACGAAGTTTGGTTTAAAAACAGAATTAGAATCTGATTGAATTGCAAACTTGTAAATTGCATAACTTTTGATCCACACGTCCAAATTTTGCAAATTTTATATCAATAGAATCAGTAGAACAAGTACTTTGTAACCATGCACTTTGTTTAATGTTTTGCTTCTGTAAAATTGGTTGAAATTTCAGAAACATGTGTAGGCTTATTTTGAATATAAAAATTGTTCTAGATATAATTTTAATGTGAAACCTTTAAAAAATGGATTGTTATGAACCTAATGACCATAGGAACCAACATATGGATTTAATAATGTATTTTGTGAAGTTAGGGAACAAATAATTGAATTAACTCATTTCTAGTCAAATAAAAATATTGATTTTGTTTTAGAAATGATTTTTGAGTAAAACCTTTGGGAAATGATTTGATTCAAACCTTCTGACCCTAGACACCAAGTTTTGATAATTAAAATATATTTGGTTAACCCTTTAAATAATATTGCTTTGCTAAAAGCATTTTCAACCACATAAAATAATGAGTTGGTTTAAAAATGGTTTATAGATAAAACCTTTTGCAAATGGTTTTACCACTTTAATAAATGACCACTTTGAACCTTATAATGTTTAGAGCCTAGTAGAAACCACTTTTTTCAAATGAAACTATCTTTTGCATGCTTGCATGCATGACCTTGTTTCTATTATTGTATGTGTGATAAATTGTTTGAATATTGGTTGGAATGCTAGTTGAATCTATGTTTGCTTGATTGAATTGTAGTGGAATTAGAAGAGTGTGATATTTGCAAGATCAAGAAGTGAACCAACATTCTCTACTAAAAAGGCAAGTGACACTATCATCCAAGTCCTATTATTTTCATTACACTTAGTGGATTTTTGAAACATGCATGAAAAGGATTACTATATTTTATGCTATGCTAAATCCTATTAGGATACCCTTATATATTCCTTAGTGAAAACAATGTAGTTGTAGTATGCTTAGCCTTGCTATATATTGGGATGGGATACATGTTAAGTATTGAAAAGACTTATGTTTTATATAATAAAACAAGTACTCAGTGAACCACCTGGGTGGACAAGGATACTCAAGTTTTGGACAAGGTGGCAACAAAGGGAACCATGTTTATATGGCTATCTTTTTGTATGTGCACTAGAAGAAAACCACCCAGGGACTTAGAGATTGAACATGTTTCTCGTACAGTGGCTTCCGTGTACAGCCACATGCTAAATGGGCTCTAGCTTAGTCAACTATATAGTGGAAGACCCATGCATTGGCATCTTCAGGTTAACTAGAATTGTGTAAGGGAACTTGAAACCCTACATTGGTGCCTGGTAGAAAAGCTAGCATTGTGTATTGGGAGGACTTCTATGGAAAGACTTTGTCACATTCTCAATCTGCCAGTACTCCATCTTGGTGAGTACTTATCCAGCGGCCACTGGTGGCATCAAGATGAGATTGTGTCATGTGGGTAAAGTGTACAACTTCTGTAGAAGATCAAATTCTAAGTACTTAGCCGTGTCCCCGGTTACGGACAACTCTGAGCAACTAAGGCCTGAAGCTATGGAAGATCTCGACATTCCAATTTCTCAAAGTAAAACTTGAGGGTGACAACAAGGGATTTGAAACACTTAGAGTTTTCCAAGAAGTTCAGAAAGATTTTGACAAAAGATCAAAACTATTTTGAAAAGATAGGACAAAACTATATTGCTTTCTGCAAATGAACCTAAACCCTACATAACAAAATATGCATGTAATGATAGGATCCGCTTATTTCTACATAGTAGTGACACTTGCCAATACAATTCAAATGTATTGACCCTTGTGGCTGCAACTTATTATCACTAGAGAAAAAAGGGCTATCCGTTCGCGACCCGTCAGAGCATTAGTCCCGGTTGCGCCACCAACCGGGACTAATGCTGGCACGCCATCTGCTTGAGCGGGCACGGGAGGCATGCGTCCCGGTTGGAGCCACCAACCGGGACTAAAGGTTTGGCCACAGCCACGTGGCGTGGCACCCACCTTTAGTCCCGGTTGCTGGCTCTAACCGGGACTAAAGACCCCCTGCCCTATATAAATGCAACGCCCCAGCCCCCTCTGCCTCCACTCTGTTTTTTCGAATGGTGGAAGGTGTGAGGGGGTGTGCTAGTTTTTTCTCATGCATGCATTGAAGGTGTTTGTTGAAATGTTTGAGTGAATAATCCCGTTGAATTTCTCATAGAACAAAAATATAGAAGGTGTCCGAGACGCACTTGAGCTTTCTCCTCTTTATTTCCCTCGATCGAGGTTAGCAATCTTATCTTTTCTAGTTCATTGATACAATTCATGTGTCGGTGTGAATTGGTTATTTCACTATTTATGATGTCCTGTTTTTTGATAAACTTACTTATATGATGCAGATGAACGGTCGGGAATGGATGTACGGTGACCGGCGGGTAGCCGGGTATATCAAAGGCGTGGATAAATTTATCGATGTGGCTACGACAAACAAAGAGAATGGATTTATACGTTGTCCATGTGTTCATTGTCGGAATAACAAGGAGTACTCTTTCTCGAAAATCATTCGCGGCCACCTGATTATGAAAGGTTTCATGCCCAACTATAATTGCTGGACCAAGCACGGGGAAAGAGGGGTTATGATGGAAGATGGTGAAGAAGAAGATGATGATAACAACTATCATCATATGTTTCCTAAATACAGTGATACTACAATGGAAGACAATGGAGAGGAAAGAGGTGAAGAACGGGCATCAGATGAGCCGGCTGATGAACTTGGTAGGGTCATTTCTGATGCAAAGCAAGACTGTGAAACAGAAAATGAGAAGTTGAAGTTAGAGGGCATGTTAGAAGATCACAAGAAATTGTTGTACCCAAATTGTGAAGATGGCAGCACAAAGCTCGGTACCACACTGGAATTGTTGCGATGGCGAGTGTGGTCTAACTCCTCATTTGAAAAGATGCTGAAAATAATGAAGCCAAGTTTCCAAACATAACGAACTTCCCGAGAGTACCTACGAAGCAAAGAAGACTCTCGTCCTCCGGGATTAGATGTGCAAAAGATACATGTATGCATTAATGATGCATCCTCTCATGTAAGGAGTATGAGAATTTAGATAAATGTCCGGTATGCAACACGCTGCGGTATAAGATCGCATTTAGATGACCCTGGTGATGTTGAGGAGAGCCCTCCTAAGAGGGTTCTGCTAAGGTTATGTGGTATGCTCCTATAATACCAAGGTTGAAACGCATGTTCGAAACAAAGAGCATGCCAGTTGTTGCGATGGCGTAAAGAAGACCGTAAGAAAGACGGAAGTTGAGACACCCCGCTGATGGGTCACAGTGGAGAAAATCGAGAGAGACTTCCTGGACTTTGCAGTGACGCAAGGAACTTATGGTTTGGTCTAAGTACGGATGGCATGAATCCTTTTGGGGAGCAGAGCTGCGACACAAGACCTGGCCCGTGACTCTATGTATCTACAACTGCCTCCTTGGTTGTGCATGAAGCGTAAGTTCATTATGATGCCAGTGCTCATCCAAGGCCGAAGCAACCGGGCAACGCGACATTGATGTGTACCTTAGGCCATTAGTTGAAGAACTCTTACGCTTGTGGGGCAAACCAGGTGTACGTGCGTGGGATGAGAACAAACAGAGCCATTTAATCTACGAGGGTTGTTATTCGTAACCATCAATGATTGGCCTGCTCTTAGTAACCTTTCGTGATGACAAACAAGGGATATAAGGCATGCACACACTGTTTAGATAAGACTGAAGGTAGATATTTGCATAAATGCAAGAAGGTTGTGTACCTGGCGAATCGACGATTTCTTCCGACCAATCATCCTGTAAGAAAGAAAGGCAAGCATTTCAAAGGTGAGGCAGATCACTGGAAGAAGCCCGAACTCCCTGCTGGTGATGATGTATTTGGTATGGTCAAGGACATAGAAGTAATCTTTGGAAAGGGTCCCGCGGTCAATCAGTTCGAACGATGTCGCCACAGGACACACACCCATGTGGAAGAAGAAATCTATATTTTGGGAGCGCCATATTGGAAAGTCCTGCGTGTCCGCTCTTCAATCGACGTGATGCACGTGATTTAAGAATCTCTGCGTGAACCTGCTAGGATTCCTAGGCGTGTATGGGAAGACAAAAGATACACCTGAAGCATGGGAGGACCAACAAATTATGAAAGACCCAAAGAACATGCATACAGATAACAAGACGGATAAAGGGCGTCACTTAAGTCGTGCCAGCTATGCTCTTACCAAAGCAGAGAAGGAAATCTTTTTTGAAGTCCTTTACAGTATCAAGGTGTCGTCGGGCTTCTCATCTAATATAAAGGGGATAATAAATATGGCAGAGAAAAAGTTCCAAAACCTGAAGTCTCATAGGATCACATGATTATGACGCATTGCTTCGATTGCATTGAGGGGCTTCTACCGGAAAATGTTCGAGTACCCATTGTGAAGTCGTGCATTCCTCAATGCAATATCTCAGAAGGTAATCATTCCAGATATTCTGCCAAGGTTACAGAAGGATGTGGTACAATGTCTTGTTAGTTTTGAATTGGTGTTCCCACCATCCTTCTTCAATATTATGATGCATCTCTTGGTTCATCTAGTGGAAGAGATTGCCATTCTCGGTCCGGTATTTCTGCACAATATGTTCCCCTTTGAGAGGTTCATGGGAGTCTTAAAGAAATATGTTCATAACCGTGATAGACCAGAAGGAAGCATCTCTAAGGGATATGGAACAGAGGAGGTCATTGAGTTTTGTGTTGAATTTATTCCTGACCTTAAGCCGATTGGTGTTTCTGACTCGCGGCATGAGGGAATACTAAGTGGAAAAGGCACGCTGGGAAAGAAAGCAATGATATGTAGGGACGGGGATTCTTTCACTAAAGCACACTACACAGTTCTACATAATTCTACCTTGGCAGCTCCATATATCGAGGAACACAAGAATATTGTATGCTCCAAAAACCCGGGGAAGCCTGAATCATGGATTACAGATGAACACATGAAGTCTTTCGGTGGTTGGATGCGGACACATCTCTTGAATGACACCACTGTTGGAGATCAGCTATACTTGTTGGCCGCGTCACCATCTTCTACTGTATTGAATTTCCAAGGGTATGAAATAAATGGGAATACATTCTACACGACCGCCCAAGATAAAAAGAGCACCAACCAAAATAGTGGTGTCCGCTTTGATGCAATAGACGAGAATGGACAAAAGGACACATATTATGGTTACATAGAAAAGATATGGGAACTAGACTATGGAGTCTCTTTTAAGGTCCCTTTGTTTCGCTGCAAATGGGTCAACCTGAATGGGGAAGGGGTAAAGATAGACCAGTTGTTATGGAATGACAACAAGTGATCTCAACAATCTTGGTTATAGAGATGAACCATTCGTCCTAACCAATGATGTGTCTCAGGTTTTCTATGTGAAGGACATGTCCTCCGCATCAAAAAGAAAAAAAATATGCAAACGCATACATCATATGATGAGCCAAAGCGTCACATAGTTCTTTCAGGGAAAAGAAACATCGTGGGAATCGAGGACAAGACAGACATGTCATAAGATTATAATAAGTTTGATGAAATTCCGCCCTTCACAGTGAAAACTGACCCAAGCATTCCGTTAAGTAAAGAAGATGCTCCATGGTTACGTCTGAAGCGGTCATAAGGAATGCCATATGCCAAGAAGTTCATGCTCATATTATGTAACTCTAGTTCATGTCTTTCACGGTTTGTGGCTTGACCGAAGGATATCTTTCGCGGTTTGTGGCCTTTAGTCCCGGTTTTGTAGTCTCGGTTTTTAATATTAATTTCACATATTAGGGAGTGCCTATATGACCAGTTTCTCGGAGATGCCGGAGGACTGGGCTCCGTCGGCATCTCCCTGAAACTGGCCGCAGTGGTGTCCCTGCTCTCGAAAACCATCTTGTAGCTTGTAACTTCACTAACTAGATCAATACGCCTCGGAGCTAACTAATTTCACATATTAGGGAGTGCCTCTATGACTAGTTTCTCGGAGATGCCGGAGGACTCACGTCGGCATCTCCTGAAATTGGCCGCAGTGGTGTCCTCGCTCTCGAAAACCATCTTGCAGCTTGTAACTTCACTAACTAGATCAATACGGAGCTAACTAATTTCACATATTAGGAGTGCCTCTATGACCAGTTTCTCGGAGATGCCGGAGGACTGGGCTCGGCATCTCCTCGAACTGGCCGTAGTAGTGGTGTCCTCGCTCTAAACCATCTTGGAGATGCCTCAAACTGGCCGGAGGACGGACTCACAAGGATGCATATTTATAGTACAAGCAGCTCGGCATAATGTCGACACTCACGACATAATGTCGACACTCACCCCTATTATTAGTGCTGACTCATCTTTAGTCGGTTGGTGTCTCCAACCGACTAAAGGTTCATCTTTAGTCCCGGTTGGTGACACCATCCGGGACAAGGTACAAGCCGCACGACATAATGTCGACACTCACCCCTATTATTAGTGTTGCTGGCCCACTGTCGTTAATCCTTTGATCGCGGTTGGTTTCTCCAACCGACTAAATATGAACCCTCTCTTTATATAGGCATTTCCCTCTATTTATTAGGTAACACTCAAGACATTTAATAATATTAAAACCGACAAACCGGGACAAACCGACTAGCTAACACTCAGGACTAAAGCCATCCCCTTTAGTCATAATCATGCCTAGTCCTATAGCACGCAGCTCGTGGTCTTCATCGCTGCCGCCATCATCATCGCCATCGCCACCGCCACTCCGGGATCCTCAGCCCATCCATGGCATATACCGGGGCCATTCTAGCCTCGGATTCACGGGCGGTGGGAAAGGGGTCTCTGAAGACGATGCCGCCACACGCAGGGGCCTGTGGCAGGTGGACTGTGGGCACCATAGGCGAGGATGGTCTCCCCGCGATGTAGCGATCACCCGATGATAGCAGTTCGCCCACCACGGTTACTGGCCGGCCGTTGTGGTTCACCGGTGGCGGGCCAGCACCCTCGTCCCTGGCGAGCTCCCTTTCCGCCTATTAGCGAAGAAGGCATTCCGTGTGTCGAGTTGTCGGGATCCCACTGGGATCCATCCGCTGCCCGCGTGAGCTCGTGGTAGAAGTGTTTTGTGATGGCCGCTGGCGTGCGGAACCTTGAGGGACAGAGGGACAGAACCCTCCGGCCAAAGATCCAGCGGGCGGCTGCAGCCAGCGGACAAGGGTAGTTGAGGCGCACGCCTCGGTCTCCTCGAGGGTCAGAATGGCCCAATAGGCGTTGTCCATTGTTCTAAGAGAGGAAGGTGTGGATGTGTGGATAGCCATGACACGATCACCCTAAATATAGAGGGAAAGGGCGGGAAAACTTGGCGTGAAGCTTTGTGAAATGGCGGGAAATATCTTTAGTCCCGGTTAGTGACTACATCCCGGACTAAAAGCTATCGTAGAAAGGAAAGGGCGGAAAAACTTGGCGGGAAGAGGTGGAAATGGCGGAAAATATTTTAGTCGGTTTGTGACTACATCCGGGACTAAATGTCCGCCGAACAATGAAAATCCTTCGTGGTAGTCCATAGTTAGAAATTCAGATAATTCAAAACGGGCATAATAAATTCAAAAAAAATGAAAATCCTTCGCGTGGTGTCATATTTTGTTACATAGTTGAAAGGAAAAATACCAGACTTGGTATATTGATCATGTTTCAAAAAAACCTTCACAAAATGACCTATCATGTTCGAGGTTTCATGGCTTTCGTCCAAATGACCGATGTTATGTGCTGAATCACGGCATAGTTTGTGATGTTGTGCCCATATTATGCATGTGTGTGGACATTGGTATGGAGAACAATGTTGCAGGAGGAAGTTTTCCTTTTTGTCGCACGGAAAAGCCCTTTTCCATTTTCCGAGCGCAAAAAACGGGTCGTTCTATGAAGTAACCACCAAAATGCCGTTTCAGAATGCTACCGTCCCATTTTCCTAAAATACTAGACCACCTTACATGGACTATCTCCCAACCGGTACATCTCAAACCTTTTCGTCCATCCCGGTAAAAGGACAAATGTCTGCCGAATCGGTAGGAAGTGGGTCCGGTTTGTACTACAGGTACATGATCTATCGCCCGTGATTTTTTGAAAAAATCATTTTTAGACTCGCAATATGTGGTTTCTTCAGAGATCCAATGCAAGTTCTAACGATGCCCGTCCCCTATCTTGATGCACACCGGTTCGACCATAGTTAGAAATTCAGATAATTCAAAACGGGCATAATAAATTCAAAAAAAATCCGAACAATGAAAATCCTTCGCGAGGTGTCATATTTTGTTACATAGTTGAAAGGAAAAATACCAGACTTGGTATATTGATCATGTTTCGAAAAAACCTTCACAAAATGACCTATCATGTTCGAGGTTTCATGGCTTTCGGTCCAAATGACCGATGTTATGTGCTGAATCACGGCATAGTTTGTGATGTTGTGCCCATATTATGCATGTGTGTGGACATCGGTATGGAGAACAATGTTGCAGGAGGAAGTTTTCCTTTTTGTCGCACGGAAAAGCCCTTTTCCATTTTCCGAGCGCAAAAAACGGGTCGTTTTGTGAAGTAACAACCAAAATGCCGTTTCAGAATGCTACCGTCCCATTTTCCTAAAATACTAGACCACCTTACATGGACTATCTCCCAACCGGTACATCTCAAACCTTTTCGTCCATCCCGGGTAAAAAGGACAAATGTTTACCGAATCGGTAGGAAGTGGGTCCGGTTTGTACTACAGGTACATGATCTATCGCCCGTGATATTTTGAAAAAATCATTTTTAGACTCGCAATATGTGGTTTCTTCAGAGATCCAATGCAAGTTCTAACAATGCTCGTCCCCTATCTTCATGCACACCGGTTCTACCATAGTTAGAAATTCAGATAATTCAAAACGGGCATAATAAATTCAAAAAAAATCCGAACAATGAAAATCCTTCGCGTGGTGTCATATTTTGTTACATAGTTGAAAGGAAAAATACCAGACTTGGTATATTGATCATGTTTCAAAAAAACCTTCACAAAATGACCTATCATGTTCGAGGTTTCATGGCTTTCGGTCCAAATGACCGATGTTATGTGCTGAATCACGGCATAGTTTGTGATGTTGTGCCCATATTATGCATGTGTGTGTACATTGGTATGGATAACAATGTTGCAGGAGGAAGTTTTCCTTTTTATCGCACGGAAAAGCCCTTTTCCATTTTCCGAGCGTAAAAAACGGGTCGTTTTATGAAGTAACCACCAAAATGCCGTTTCAGAATGCTACCGTCCCATTTTCGTAAAATACTAGACCACCTTACATGGAATATCTCCCAACCGGTACATCTCAAACCTTTTCGTCCATCCCGAGTAAAGGATAAATGTCCGCGAATCAAGGAAGTGGGTCCGGTTTGTACTACAGGTACATGATCTATCGCCCGTGATTTTTTGAAAAAATCATTTTTAGACTCGTAATATGTGGTTTCTTCAGAGATCCAATGCAATTTCTAACGATGCTCGTCCCCTATCTTCATGCACACCGGTTCGACCATAGTTAGAAATTCAGATAATTCAAAACGGGCATAATAAATTCAAAAAAAATCCGAACAATGAAAATCCTTCGTGTGGTGTCATATTTTGTTACATAGTTGAAAGGAAAAATACCAGACTTGGTATATTGATCATGTTTCGAAAAAACCTTTACAAAATGACCTATCATGTTCGAGGTTTCATGGCTTTCGGTCCAAATGACCGATGTTATGTACTGAATCACGGCATAGTTTGTGATGTTGTGCCCATATTATGCATGTGTGTGGACATTGGTATGGAGAACAATGTTGCAGGAGGAAGTTTTCCTTTTTGTCGCACAGAAAAGCCCTTTTCCATTTTCCGAGCGCAAAAAACGGGTCGTTTTGTGAAGTAACCACCAAAATACCGTTTCAGAATGCTACCGTCCCATTTTCGTAAAATACTAGACCACCTTACATGGAATATCTCCCAACCGGTACATCTCAAACCTTTTCGTCCATCCCGGGTAAAAAGGACAAATGTCTGCCGACTCGGTAGGAAGTGGGTCCGGTTTGTACTACAGGTACATGATCTATCGCCCGTGATTTTTTGAAAAAATCATTTTAGACTCGCAATATGTGGTTTCTTCAGAGATCCAATGCAATTTGTAACGATGCTCGTCCCTTATCTTCATGCACACCGGTTCGACCATAGTTAGAAATTCAGATAATTCAAAACGGGCATAATAAATTCAAAAAAAATCCGAACAATGAAAATCCTTCGCGTGGTGTCATATTTTGTTACATAGTTGAAAGGAAAAATACCAGACTTGGTATATTGATCATGTTTTGAAAAAACCTTCACAAAATGACCTATCATGTTCGAGGTTTCATGGCTTTCGGTCCAAATGACCGATGTTATGTGCTGAATCACGGCATAGTTTGTGATGTTGTGCCCATATTATGCATGTGTGTGGACATTGGTATGGAGAACAATGTTGCAGGAGGAAGTTTTCCTTTTTGTCGCACGGAAAAGCCCTTTTCCATTTTCCGAGCGTAAAAAACGGGTCGTTTTGTGAAGTAACCAACAAAATGCCGGTTTCGAATGCTACCGCCCCTATTTTCCTAAAATACTAGACCACCTTACATGGACTATCTCCCAACCGGTACATCTCAAACCTTTTCGTCCATCCCGGTAAAAGGACAAATGTCAATTCTAAGGAAGTGGGTCCGGTTTGTACTACGGTACATGATCTATCGCCGTGATTTTTGAAAAATCATTTTTAGACTCGCATATGTGGTTTCTTCAGAGATCCAATGCAAGTTCTAACGATGCTCGTCCCCTATTATTATGCATGTGTGTGGACGCGCCATATTATGCATGTGTGTGGACGCGCCATTTTTCATCTTTAGTCCCGGTTGGTGACACCATCCGGGACAAGGTACACTCCGCACGACATAATGTCGACACGCCATTTTTCCCGCCATTTTTCTTCCCGCCATTTTTTCCCGCCAGTTCTTCCCGCCAGTTCTTCACTATATATATATATATATATATATGTAGGGTTGGCCTCCATTGTCATTGCACATCTCTAGACTCATATCTGCAACCTCATCACTCTTTCCTATGGCTTCCATCGTATCACTAACTCCCAGGGAGGCGGAGGCGCTTTGCGCCTCGAACTACCCCTGCCCGCCGCCATGTCCCTTGGCCGGATGTCGAGCGCCGGAGGCGTGCCGGTTCCTCCTGTCCCTCTAGGTGTGGCGCGTCGGATGGCCATCACGAACCACTACTACTTCGAGCTCACTCCGGAGCAGCGGAGGAATCCTAGATGGCATCCCGACTATTTCCCAACTTGGGAAGCCTTCTTCGTGGATCGGCGTGAGAGGGCACTCGCCAGGCACGAGGAGGAGGGCCCACCTCCTCCGAACTTCAACGAGGCCGGCCGGCGGCTGTGGTGGCGCGGCCGGACTCTCCAGAGCGTCATGGCCTACGACACGGCCGCCGACTCTAGCCCCCGCCTGCGCTACCCTCAAGTCCAGCCCACTCGTACTCAACCTTCAAGGTTCAACTACGGCGAATTTGATAGCGACGATAGCATGACGGCATGTAGTACGATGACTACAGTGGCGAGTATTACAGGTGTAGGCAGGAGCATGACTGAATTATTCCAACATTGCAAAACAAGTTCGGCCGATTGTGGCTTAATCTGGCCATGTATCTTAATTTTCAGTTCTTCTATGTAACTTTGTGTTAGTTGTGTTATGTACTTTAATTCCAGTTCTATCCTAATCAAATTTTATTTCCACCCATTATTTTCCGTCCTCTTTTTTCCGCCCATTAAAAACAGAAAATGGTTTTGATTTACTTATAAGTTAATTCATTTTTAATTGTAAATGGTTCATATTTTAAACGGTTACATTAATTATTTTTTAAAAATAGAAAATGGTTTTGAATTATTTATTCAAATCCAAACACTTTTTATGTTTAAAGTTTTTCTAAATTCCAAATTAATATTTAAAAAATATAAGTTAATTCATTTTTAATTTTAAATGGTTACATTAATTATTTTTTAAAAATAGAAAATGGTTTTGGATTATTTATTCAAATCCATACACTTTTTATGTTTAAAGTTTTTCTAAATTCCAAATTAATATTTAAAAAATATAAGTTAATTCATTTTTAATTTTAAATGGTTACATTAATTATTTTTTAAAAATAGAAAATGGTTCTGGATTATTTATTCAAATCCATACACTTTTTATGTTAAAAGTTTTTCTAAATTCCAAATTAATATTTAAAAAATATAAGTTATTTCATTATTAATTTTAAATGGTTACATTAATTATGTTTTAAAAATAGAAATTGGTTTTGGATTATTTATTCAAATCCATACACTTTTTAGGTTTAAAGTTTTTCTAAATTCCAAATTAATATTTAAAAAATATAAGTTATTTCATTATTAATTTTAAATGGTTCATAGTTTAAATGGTTACATTAATTATTTTTCAAAACAGAAAATGGTTTCGAATTAGTTATTCAAATTCAAACACTTTTTATGTTTAAAGTTTTTCTAAATTCCAAAGTAATTATCATTTAAAAAACATTACAAATTTAAACCCCAAAATAAAAAATAAGGCGGGAACAGAGAGAAAATAACTGAAAAAATTTGAAAACAGAATACGTCCTGCTTGAGCACCAACCGACTAAAGAGCCTCACGCTTCTTCACTGAAAATTGGACTATACGTCCCGGTTGGTGGGACGTATGACCCTTTAGTCCCGGTTGGAGCCACCAACCGTGACTAAAGGTCCTTTGGTTATAACTGCGCGCGCCTCCTCTTCTTCTTCCCCATCTCACTTCTCTGCTTCTTCCTCTGCTTTCATCAATGCCGCTGCCTCCACCTTCGTCTCCGTCGGCTCTTTGGCACATTATCATCTCGACCGCAAGGCCTCCTCGGCGAATCGCCAAAGACTGTCATCTTCATTATCCCTCCAAGATTCTCAACCGCCGCCAAGGTGTCATCGCCGCCAGCAGGTATGCCCCTCTCCGATACGCGGGCTACGGGGTTCGGGGCGGCTACGGGGCCACATTGTCGTCGCCGTCGGGGCGCGGGCTACGGGGCGGATACGGGGGCCGGGGCAGCGAGCTGGCGAATGCTGGCGGCATCAAGTAGTAGGGCGGGCGCGCGGAAGCTGGCGGGCGCTGGCGAGCAGCCGGCTCAATCCGACGCGGGCCCACGGGCTCGCTGACCTTTGACCACCACGGTGGCTTGCTGATGTGGCCTAGGCCCAGCACTCGAGTGATGGCTAGGTTCTCACGGGTAAAAAAAAACCAACCCTTTGATGATGTCATATTGACACAGTAATTCAATTTTAAATGATTTAATAATTCCAGAAATTGATATAAACTTGTAAATTCAATATCTTTTTATTTATAAGTCAGAAAAATACAAATAATATATCAAATTGTTCAGAAAAATGAAACCTATCTATTTAACGTATAATCATGCATTGTTCAACAATTTAAATGACAAGTATAATTAGAAGAACAAATGCACCCCTCTCATATGTTCCGGAGTTTCCCCGAGTTAGGGTTTTCACCCGTCGGAACCCCGATTAAATCGTCGAGCATGTCTTAGGGTTACATTCCAATGAAAATTAACTTGTCATATCATCATACTTGCTTGAGCATTGCATCGATGCCATGTGTTGATTGTTTCCCTTTCTTTTCGGTGTTTCGATTATTAGGTTTATTATTAGTTAGGTATTATTAGGTTTATTAATTAGTTTGGTATTATTGGTCTTCCCCACTGGTCACCATGTGGTAGCCCTGACCCGATTCACATTGTCAGTCACTATGGTTAGATAAGGAATCATTAATACCCCTTAGGTGCATGTGGGTTCGACGATGTGCCTTCGCCAGGGCATTCCGAACCCTCTTAAATCGATTCCAATATGGTATTTTGTTAGTATCTAGTGTTACCTATCTGCTGGATAGTTTCCCTTTTGTAGCCTTATACTCATGTTCCCCTCTCATATGCATCCGAGGTTTCTCCGAACTAGGTTTTACACCCCTCGGAATTCCGGAATATTGATTTTAGTTGATTTTAGCTAGAGTTACCTATATACTACACGGTTTCCTTTTTGTAGCTAGGTTTAGGGTTTAGGGTTTCTCTTCATTTTTATTATTGTGTATGTATATATTAGGGTTTCTCCTTAACTTTCTCCTTTAGCCGCTTTGACTTATTCGCTTTTCCACCTATGCGTAAAATATGGACCCACACGCCGAGACGAAGAAAAGGAAGAGTTGATCCAAGGTGTGATCCGTGGGGAAGATAATTTAGACGATCAACGTTTCGAACAACTCCGTGAGGGTGATCCTCTTTACCGGAATAGACAACTTGTTTGAGGTTGAAGGTGTTGCCTTCATGAGGGAGAAGGTGATGCCTTGTGTAATCGAGAAGACGCATCCGGCGAGTTGCATGTAATATAAATCAATTCATTAATTAATAATATGATATCTATATAGAAATAGTAACGAAGATCTTTCTTCTTTTAGCCATCAGGATCGAAGGAATCTACTGAAAAGAGCAGACGAGGCCCAACCAAAAGTTGCAAGACCATGAGAGGTTCAGGATCGAAGATGTCACTGAAGACGGCAAACCGACAGCTCCCGAAGTTGTCGCAACCAAATTTGTGGCACAATGCGGAGTAATCGTTAGGGACTTAATCCCGATCACCATTAGAAATTGGAATAGGCCTGCTAATGCGGATGAAGAGGGAACATGTTTATTTGTCCCTAACCACGCCAAAGATTTACTGTGGAAGAGGCTCATGGTTAATTTCAAACTACCGAAGATAGAGCTGGATCCAAATGCGGAGGATCCAGTTGAGGACGCCTTACAACATGGGAGAGCCATGGAGGCTAAGGGAGTGGGCTTTGAAGAAGATGGCCCAATGTTTCACCAACTGGAAGAAAAGATTGCACCTTGACTATGTCGTGAAAAAGAAGACTCCCGATTTCAAGAATATTCAGTTTGAGAAGATAAAACCATTCTGGGCTGAGTTTGTGGAATACAAGAAATCAGAAAAGGCTAAGAAAATGTCTGAAACGAATAAGCTGAATGCTGCTAACAAGAAGTATCACCATACTATGGGGCAAGGTGGCTACAGGGTTGGCATTCCTAAGTGGGAGAAACTTGAGCAGGAACTGCGTGATAAAAAGATCACCCCAGAGACAGACGATTGGGTAGAACGTGCAAGGAATTGGTTTTACGGGCATGGGGCACGTTGGACTCGGAAGGGAGGTGTATATATAACATACGACATAAAGAAGACCCCTTGCCAATCGAGAGGATCAGAAAAGCAGTAAAGGCTGTTAAAGATGGGGACTTCATTCCCGATAGAGAGAATGATGAGCTCACACTCGCCCTTGGAAATAAGGAACATGATGGACGAACACGAGGCACAAGAGGCTCCCAACCATGGAGGACTGGGTTTCCCGAAGAGAGGAAGAAATATCCTGATAGAAGCCGTCAGAGGAGAAAGGACAGGGCGACAGTTGAAGCAGATAGTCAGAAAGAGCGAATGCGTTTAATTGAAGAACGATTAAAGCAACAACAAGATGAAATTAACGCACTTAAAGAGCAAAGTACTACCGGCCCATCTCAGCAGCACACTGCATTCGATGCTACCGGCCTATCGAATAATCGAAAAAGCAAAGGTGGCTTCCACCAAGGTCCCGGTGATGACAATGGCGATGACGATGATGCACCGACGATGGCTCCTATACCCAAAGGATGATATCACGTAGATGACACATCGCGAGCTACATGTCAAAGTTGTGAACATATCAATGAAGGTGGCGGCCGGCTATGCCTTACCAATTGGACCCACACCAACTTACCATTGTCGTCCGGTTCAGAGAGGGCAACGCTGTTGTCGGCGTGGATGAAATCATGCCCACCTTTGAGGTTTTGGATCTTCACTACCCCTGGTGAAGGGATGTGGATCGTGGGTGACACAAAACGCCACCATTCTATGGCGAAGAATGTATCGTGCTTCAAATCACACGCCAAGGCCATCTTCGCCGCCTCAAGGCAGCCGTCTCGTCGCCTCACCCGCTCCGTCGCCTCACCAATCTCCTGCAGCCATCGCCATGGAGCCATCGCCGCCTCAGATAAAAAGCGTAAGCGTTGCCATCGCGTCGTGTAAGCGATCGCGAAACGTAAACAAGAGCCTCTTCCAAAAGTACCAAAGGTTCCTCCCAAGAGAGCTTATGATCAGATCTTGAAGAGGAGATCATGGAAATCGTTGATGCGAAACGACAACATTTTTTCGCTAATGAGGCGGCCGAAAGAGCGAGTTCCCCAAAGACCAAAGAAGAAAAAGCCAAAGTGTTTAAAATGCTAAAGAATCTTCATCAACCCGAGCCAAAGCTGTCATCGACTATGACCGTTCTATTCTCAAGTCACATGCGGCACAAAAGCCTCAAGAGCGATCGATGCAAGCGGAAATCTGTTGCCCAGCTCGGAGAACAAGCAAACAGACTTGCGCCTCTCAAGGTGATTTCTCAAACCAGTGTGGGGTCGAGCAAATATAAATAAGAGCAAGATGATCCAGAGGTAGTTGCACACGGAGAAGTCGCCGCTGCTCAAGGTATGAGTATTGCTCAAGACTTATCCCAGTTAGAGTTCTTCCCGCGGAGTGAAGTAGCATACAAATACCAAGACGGCAAACCTCTCACAAACTCGAGGAGGTAAACAATCTTTCAACAAAATGCGAAGATTGCATAACTGGTACATGCATGCCACGTCACGGGCTAATCGGATAGTGCCGAGGGTTACAAAAAGCATCATGGGAAAGAAAGGGATGACATGATATCCATTGAATTTGATGAACTATTTCAATTATTCAATCAAGACGCCTTGGACAAATCTATCATCAGTGCCTATTGTCTGTAAGTATTAATTCTGTAATTAATTTAGTCTCCAGCTATATTATTTTGTTTATTGCATGTATATAATCATACTGTAATATGCAGAATGAAGATTCTCGAATGCAGCAGAGGACAAATCTATGACATTGGCTTCATTGACCCATATTGGGTTCATGAAGCTAATCTCAAAATAAGCCCCCAGGATACAGAGGATAATATAGTACACGCGTTAAGGTTTCAAGAAACCAAAAGGGAAATACTATTTCCTTACAACTTCCTGTGAGTGTTATTGTCTTGTATACACTTTCTATTTCGCTTACTCGATGTTAAGTATATAATTGATTAGTTATGCATTCGCAGGTCATTCAACTTGACAAAGGGCGTGTACTAGTCATGGACTCGAAACATAAACCCCTTGAGACGTGGAAGGACATGCAGATACTTCTCCAGCGGTAATTCTAATTATTACGACACTATATCGGCAACGTTCGTGAATTTTATGATATCAAGTACTTAATAATTTATTTTATTCGTTTTCTTCGCCGGGCAGCGCTTGGAAAAGGTTCACCAAAAAGGCTAGGGGTGTTTGGAAAGAGGAGCTTACATTTGAAGCACTAGATGTAAGCACCACTAGCTATATCCGCGCATCTCTTTGATTCTAGTTTTGATACAGTTATTATCATGCTTGATTATTATTTTGATTGAACTTTGTTCTCGTAAAGTGCCTGACGCAGGGACCAGGTAACAATCTCTGTGGATACTATGTTTGCGAGTTCATCCGGCAGACGTGCGATGAGAAGGGCAGAAATTTAGAGCAACTCCACGTACGTAAACAATTTCTATAGTTTTTAATTTCAAACAAATTGTGTTTAGTTTCATTCATATAGGCTGACTCCTTTTTTAAATCAGATCGAACGTCTACGGGACGGTCTTCTGCCAAAGGATCGCGTACGAGCAATTCAGGAGGAATTGGCGGGATTCTTGGATGCAGAAGTCCTAGACCCGAAAGGGGAATACTATTCTGCTGTGTATAGACAATAGGGATTGTAAAAATAGCAATTGGCCGGTAGCATCGAATAGCAACTTTTGTATGTAGTGCATGAACTCGATCCGTGTATTGAATGTAATATTGTCATGATGATCTTGTGTAATATAAGGTTCCTTCGTTGATAAGTGCAAAACACTAAATAAACAATAAAACAACCTAAATGAATTCTCTGCCGCGGCACAAAAAGTGGCGAAAATGCTGCTGCGGCAACAAAATGTGCCAAAATGAATTCTGCCATGGCAGAGAATGGGCTAAATCTCGCCAAGAAGGGTTATATTAGTCCCGGTTCGTGTTACGAACCGGGACTAATGCTCCACCCCCCCTCGCGCTCCGATGCCGCCACGTGTGCCCCCATTTGTCCCGGTTGGTGGGGCAACCGGGACTAAAGGTTGGGGCTTTAGTCCCGATTGCCCCGTCCCGGTTGGGTAACCGGGACTAAAGCCCCTTACCAACCGGGACCAATGGGCCTCTCTGCACTAGTGTATGTTGCAGGTTTGTTTGATGTTAAGTGTGTTGAATAGGATTACAAGTCTACAACCAACATGATTGCCGGCACTTTGAAGATGAAGGACCCCATGCTTATAGATATTCTGCTGCAATGTAATGTGATAGCCAGATGAGCTATGTAAGATGTAATAAATTATTTTATTCCTGGTTATAAAGTTGTATTATGACCTTTGTTTCTTGATATTACATCTTAACTGTGGATGCTAGCTATTGATCTAGGGACTAGCATTGTAAACACAGGGATCTCTACCTTATTAAAGGTTGGGAACACTTACACTAGGGGGTGCGGCCGCCCTGTGGCGCCCCTTCGTCTCTACTATGGACTCTGTGTTCTCCTCTTCCCGGCACCTTGCCGGAGGGGAGATCATCCCGAATGCCTTCTTCTTCATCATGCCAGCCTCTGGTATGAAGCGTGAGTAGTTTCACCTTGGACTATGGGTCCATGTAGTAGCTAGATGGTTGTATATCCTCATTGTGCTTTCATGTATAGATCTTGTGAGATCTGTTCATGATCAAGATCTAATCTATTTGTAATCATGCATGTTGTGTTTGCGGGGATCCGATGGATATTGAGATTACTATGTCAGATTGATTAATGGTTTTGTCTATTTGATACTATCATGTCTGTGTTGTTTGTTATCTTGCATGCTCTTCGATGTTAGTAGCTATCTTGGCCAAGTAGTTGCTAGTGACTCCAAGAGGGGGTATTTATGCTCAATAGTGGGTTCATGCCTCTAGTTTCCAAGGGAAGTGACAAAAATCTCTCCGGTTGTAGATGTGATGTTGCCACTAGGGGAAATGTGACACCCCCGGGATCAGGGCTAAACAAATCCCAGACCTCCGTCTGAAATAAGCTTAACCTTGAGCTCGAGAATATCCAGTGAAGAATCGGTAACACGGCAATGACCCTACGACACAAAAATTATTACAAGCAGAGGTCACTAACCACAAACATCAAACAACAGAAGGCAAATTATGCTATTAAGTGTAGCAAACTTAACAAATGGCCTAAGAGGCCTGAAGCATAACGATGACGTCCCGGCCCATAGATTCTAGGCTGCCGGCCGGGAACCCCAAGCTACTCGTCGGTGTCGATGTCGTACCAGACTGATCTTTAGGGAACACTTACTCTGCCAAAAGTATCAACATAGCAAGGGTGAGTACAGAGTGTACTCTGCATGACTTATGGCTGGTGGAGTTGTTTTGCATAAAGCCATCTTTGTTTATAAACAAGAGAGGGAGAAGAATCTCGTCTAATCAGAATGTTTTAAAAATGGGATAAGAGAGCAACATCTCCGAAATATTGATCATCATCTTTTGATATCCACCAATCATCATCATCTGAACTCTAACTAGGATCACCCCCTCGTACCCATGAGGAAGCATCATTAAGCACACGTTGATCTGCCAAGTTTTACGATTAGGTTAATGTTATCTATGATCTTGAGTCCAATCGCCAAGTCGTTCATAACCGTGAACACGGCTTTTCAAAAAGATTATTAACCTGCAGGGGTGTACAACTTTACCCACACGTACTAACCTTCTCTTAATGCCACATGATTAGCCCTCTTCCTTGGAAGGCCGGTAGAGGGTGGTTAGACACGACCTTTACCTTGCTTTCGCCGAGTACATGAGTCACACAATAAGTATGGTTCCGCCGTAACGGGTCAAATCCCGAAGCCGATAATTAAAGATGTGAGGCGAGGTTGGTTTACCAGGGGCGCCATCAACCCTAAGCAACCCATTCCACGCTTCCCTACCTGTTATGAATGCACCTCCTTCACCTCCTCTTTCGATTTTTTTTCAATACGTATGTCGAATGGAACGCCCGAACTATGTGACTCATGGAATCTACTAGGCAAGTTAGTTGCTCATGAGGTTGTCCAGGCCCAGTGTGGTTGTACGCTCATCTTGGTTCCAAAGGCAAGAACTCAGGTCCTAGTGGTGGCTAGCACTAGAAAAACCACAACCAACCATGGCCTCCCATACAAGCCTTACCATGTTTAAACTCATATCACTGATCTCATCTCATCATGTTCTCCTGTCATACTAGATTCTCTGCAGATGATACATCATCTAGATGGACCAGTACTGACAGCTATGCATGGCTAAGCAAGACACAGATAATAGCTCTAGCAGTGCACACAAGCCAAACCTAGTTATGCTAGGAGCAGTGGACCAGGTAATATAAACTCAAAGGGAGTAATGCAATAGATAGGATACTCTATCTATCGATAAAATACCACAGTAGAATCGTAAGCATTATGGCAGGAATTGAAATGCTTTCGAAATCATAGGATGATATCATGGTGGGGCTATGCTTGCCTTTGCCAGTTGATAACAGATAAACAGATCTTCGGAGGCCTTGTACTTGACTTGGTTATAGTTGGTCAAGTATTTGTCTTCGAGCTTCGACGGTCTTGATCTCTGCCTTCGATCTCGATATCGTATGCTACCGGGAAGAACCAAACACCGGAAAGAAAGGAAACAATCAAGACATGGCATCGATGCAATGCTCAGACAAGAATGATGATATGACAAGTTAAATTGTATTGAAATGTAACCCTAAGGCATGCTCGACAATTTAAACGGGGTTCCGAGGGGTGAAATCCCTAACTCGGGGAAACTCCGGAATCACCTGTGAGGGGTTACTATGTTCTTCTAATTATACTTGTCATTTAAGTTATTGAACAATGCATGATTATATCTTAAAGAGGCATGTTTCATTTTTATGAACATTTTGATATATTATTCATATTTTTATGACTTATAATTAATTAGTTATTGAATTTACAAATTTATATCATTTTCAGAAATTAATAAACCAAATGGAAATTACTTTTTATACCCAGACACACCTAGCCACAGTGGCTGACTGAGGGGCCCCAGAGCCACCTCAGCATCCACGCGGGTAGGTGGGACCTAGACCGGGGTTGACTGGGTCTGACCCTAACCTAAACTTTTTGCACCACAGAGGCATCTAGCCTATGAGGCTGGTAGGTGGGACCGGGGCCACGCGGGCACCACGAGGTAGCCACGCGAGCACCACGTCACCACGACAGACGACAGCGCATGCCTCAGGCACGAAACAGAGCGAGAGAGAGAGAGAGAGAGGGAAAAGGGGTCAGGGAGAAACGCATGCTCACCCTGGTGCTCATGGTCGTGACGGGGAGGCGCGGGGAGGTCCTGAACGGCGTCAATGGTGACGGCGGGCTGCGTCGGGCTCGGGGAAGAAACATCAATTCAAGCAGTGGGAGCTCCTGGCTTGCGGTTTCAGAAGAACCAGGGCTTCTAGGCGGAGCTCAAGGAGGCCTTGGTTGAGCGAGGGGAGGCCGGAGATGGCGAGGCGGACGGGGAGCTGCGAGGCTAGGGTTTCGGGCTTGAGCGCGCGGGAGCCAGAGAGAGCGCTGGGGGAGAAGTGAGAGGATAAGGGAGAGGGGCGTGCACAGGCGGTCTTATCCTCGCTCCAGGCGGCGGCGGGGATCGCGGCGCGGCCGGCGGCATCGGGCGGTAGAGGCGGTGACAGCCAGCTGCTTGCGGGAGGAGGAAGACGACAGGGAGCGGGGTCGAAGCGGCAGCCGGGCCAAGCTAGGCTACAGTGGTCACATACTGAAGGCAGAGAAGAGAGGGACAGGGTGGGCTCGGCCTGTTAGCTCGCCTGGCTGTTTTTTTCTCCCCAAAAGCTTTTCATTTTCTGTTTTCTATTTTCTTTTTTGTATTTTCAAATGTAAACTGTTTTGGATACTTTTAAAATACCAGGGACATTTATAAAATATATGAAATTATTGCAGGGGCCCTTTTAGTCCAATTGGGCTCCAAACATTTTGTCATTTCAAAATTCAAAACTATTTTGAATTGCTTTCAAAGAGAGAGGGAAAAGCTATGGTTTTAGGGTTTGATTTATTTTTCTTTGCATGCACAATTTCAATTATGATGCTCATGAATGCACAATCAACCCTAAGTACTATTTAACTAAAACTGGGGTGTTACAGAAAACAACGGTCTTGTGTTCATGGAACAAGTGGATTGTTTACCTTACACACTTTGCTTAAAGCAGTTGTTTGTTGCTTGCAACTTAATATTGGAGGGGGTTCGGATGATAGCCTAAAGGTGGACTTCTAGTCATAGATGCAGTTGGATGGCGGTCTATGTATATTGTTGTATTGCCCAATCGAATCTCATAGGTTCTTTTTGTCTAGTATTGCATTGTTATGCCATGCTCATTTCCTGTCAATTGCCCTGCTGTAATTTGTTTACCCTTCATGCCATGTTGTTTATCTAAGGAGAGCACCTCTAGTGAACTATGGACCCTGGTCCAATCTTTACCATTGATACATCTTCCATCGTTACTGCTTACTTGCGCAAACCATCACCTTCCACTCCATACGCTTTAATCCTTTGTTACAAAGAAACCGTGAGCTTGACAACCTCACTGATTCGTTGGGGCAAAGTCTTGAGTTTGTGTTGTGCAGGTTTCTACGTTGCTTGCAACACCTTTGAGACGTTTCCTTCCTCCTACTGGTTCGATAAACTCGGTTTCTTACTGATGGAAAACTTGTTGTTGTGCTGATCACACCTTGCTCTTGGGGTTTCCAACGAAGCGTACCACGACAGTGCTGGGCGTCATCAAGATTTTTTGGCGCCGTTGCCGAGGAATTAAGAAAGAAGCTCCCACGTCAACAAAGCGGCATCACAAGTTTTCTGGCGCCATTTCCAGGGAGGCTAAGGACGTCTTCACAAGGGGAGTCCTCCTCAACCTTTCTCTTTACTTTGTTTTTAGTTTGCTTAGTTACTTTTGCTTAGTTTTGTTTGCCTATTTTTATCAAAAACTCCAAAAAAATAGTCTAGTTTGGTTTGCTTTCTCTTATCAAAAACACAAAAAATTAGTCCCTGCTCTAGTTGGTGGTCTGTTATTGCCTTGCTTGGTCATGCTTTCTATCGATGGATGGTTTCTTTGAAACTAGTTCTTATTGGCAAGGTGGGTTCACGAAAGAACAAAAGTATTATTATAAGGAACACCGTTTGTCACAAAAAGGGAAACACTTACGGGAACAAATCGATAAGTTGAATACTATTGCTAGAGACATGTGCTCTACTTATAATGTTACTTATTGCTTTGATAAATCTTGCTGCTGTAGGAGGTATAAACACCTTCCTTTTCAATGTGAGTATAATGATAATGTTACCATATCTTCTGATGTTAAGGGAAATTATGACTTTTATGAAGTGAAACAAATTGAAGAATTTATTGCTTTCAAGGGTGCATTTGGACTTGCTAGTTTGCTTGAAAATACTGATGATGCACCTTATGAATATGAGGTTTATGAGATACTTAAATTTTGCTTTGACATTTACAAGGAAGCAAATGGCTATATTCTTGAATATTTTAACAGATGCTTTCCACACATGGAAGAGACTAATGCCTTGCAGGAGCCTATGGAAGAAGAAATTGCTGAAACTGGAAGCTCATTAGATGAAAAAGAGGAGGAGAGTGATGAACAAAAGGAGGAAGAATGGATTATCTACACATGCCTACCTTCTAATGAGAGTAACTCTTTACCTCTTACATTATTTGATTTTCCCCCATGCTTACCAAAGGAGGATGAATGTTATGTTCCCGTGGATTCTTTTGAAATATCTGCTATGGGTAAAACTTGTGATAATAGTTATACTCTTGTTATCTATGATAATCCTTTATTTGTGCATAACTTTGAAATGCATGGTACTAAAGAGTTTTGCTTAGAAAATGTTTATGATAAAGCTCTAGATGATGGTCCTATATTAAATGATCAGTCTTCTTGTTATAAAATTGTTAAAAGTGTGTTTGAAGGTTTTAATACCACTATTTTTGAGCTTGATAAAAATTATGTGTTTGCAGATCATGAAAAGCATGCTTTATGTGATAGTTATATTGTTGAGTTTATTCATGAGGCTACTGAAAATTATTATGAGAGAGGAAAATATGGTTGTAGAAGTTTTCATGGTACTGAAACACCTCTCTATGTGCTGAAAGTTTTGAAGTTGCTCTTATTTTATTTACCCATCCTTGTTACTTTGTGCTTCTTTGATTTATTTTCTTACAAGATTACTATGCATAGGAAGAGGGTTAGGCTTAAATGTGTTTCATATTTGCTCCTTGATGCTCTCTTTTAATTCAATTCATATTTCTTATGTGAGCATCTTCTCAAGCTTCTCGTGCCTAACTTAAAGCCGTTAAAGAAAAGTACTTATTGGGAGATAACCCTAGAGTTTTCTTGAGTCTTGGAAGTTATTACTTCGGTAATGACCTCTCCTTATCCTTTTTCTTTGCTTTTTGTGCCAACAATGACCTCTAATGAGAGGGAAGTAAGATATGGGAAGTTGCTGGCCCGAAACAGATTTCTGTCCTCCATCATAAATATTCGTGAGTCTCTGTAAGTTGGATTGAGATGAAAATTTATGAATAAATCTCTCAGTATGTTAGATAACTTTCGTTAGTTCAACACTTTTTGATTTTAGCAACATAAGATTTTCCAAAAAATAGGTTTCTACCTGCTGGTCTGTTTTGACAGATTTCTGCCATTATTTGCATTTGCTTCTTATTGATTCCTTTTTGAGTTCTCCTTAGGTGAATTGAGCTTTTTGAAGGAGTTTCTACAGTAGCTTGTGTTTTTAGTGGAAAGTTTTAATGTTCCAAAGCTAAACCAAAAGGTTTATTATCTTTTTTAATACACTAATGTTGCTAATGAAGATTGTGTGAAGTTTTGTATGAAGGAAAAGTTTCAGGTGTAGAGAGAGAATGATGTAATGAGATGAAGAATGGAAAAAAGCTCAAGATTGGGGATGCCACCCCGGTGTCACCCCAAGAAATATCCAAGAGGTACAAGCGTCAAAGCTTGGGGATGCCCAAGACATCCCCTTCTTCATCAATAAAAAGCTCAAGTCTGTCTAGACACTTCTTTTTTATTGTTTCATGCACTGTTGTGTTGCTCTTGGAGCATCTTAGTTTTTGTTTGATTTTCTTAGTTTGTTTAGTTTGCTTGAATAAAGTAGTTTGGACCCCTGTTCTTGTTGTGTTGTTTTTAAATAAGTTGATTGGTGTTGGAAAGGAGTAGGAAGTTCCTGCTTGAAAGTGCAAGAGGAGCTTGCATTGACTGTGACTTAGACTTTTGTATGACATGCTAGGTGTTGTTTTGACCTTATGCTTAGTGATTATTGCTGTAGCATGTCTTGTTCCAAACAATTGGGATTGCTTAGTGAGCCTTGAAGGAATTATGCGTTGTTTTAGCATGCAAAAGCATAGTGTTGTGGTATTCTCCTTTGCTGTTTTGTTTGGGTTGACTTGGCACATGCTCACACCATGTTATGACTATGAACAACTCACCATAGACTATATGATCATTTAGTCCTTGACTTGTAGTACCACTCTATGCTTTGATTAAGTAATGTTTTGTTGCTCTGCATGATTATGTCCATTATTGCTCTTTTAGTTGGTTGCTCCCAGTCTTTTGCTAGCCTCCACTTATATGAGTAAGCTCTACTCATGCTTACAACTCCCAAGAAACCAAGTCATTCCAAAGTGTCCACTATAAACTCCTATGTATGGTGTGTTACACCATTCCAAGTATATTCTTGTTTTTAGCTATCTTCCAATTAAAAAGTATTTTGTTATGTGAAAATTAGTGATTAAAGCCCTCACAAACTTGATGGCACACTTTATATTCTTTTCCCTAATAAACTTGAACCATTGTGTCATCTATGTTGTATATTCTTGCACTTATACGTTGGAATTAGCAGAACCATGCTGTCACGGGGAACGTTTTCAACATTGCACTTGTACTTTGTACACAGTTGATATCATGCTCTTTTGTCTATGGATGTCACCGATGTAAAATAAAGAGGGAGCTTGTAAGTCCATGGAGTTATGTATTTTGTGTTAGAGAAATGTCTGGTCCACTAGCCTAAGCCATGCCTAATCATGGTGGAAACTTGCAGCATCACCATAATGAGCTATCTATGAAGCATCCTCAATAAAAAAGCTATGCATATGGTAAATAAAAAGATTGCTGAGATGTTCATTGTGTGCTTGCCTTGTCATTTATGTTATGGAAAGCTCCTGTACCATGTGAAAGGGGTACCCCGTTGGCGGTTCTCTATGATATGCATGTACTTACTATGACAAGAACTTACAGGTGACTGAAGTTGAGTAGCATGAGGTGTGGCTCTCATATTCAAGGGACTTGAGATTGCCAACTTATAGTTTTTCAAGCATATACTCCATAGTTTGTTCACTTTTACCTTAATCACTTCAAGATGCTTATGATAGGGGCAATGAGGGCTGATACGTCCAATTTGCATCACCATTCTATATCATAATTTGCCTCTATTCATTGATATATGTCTTATTATGAGGTATTACTTATGTATTTTCCTCTATTTTTGTATGCTGGATGATTCTTGGAGGATGGACTCCCGGAGTCAGGTTTCTGATGGAAAAAGAGGTGTTTTGATGCAATTTCACGAAGATCAGAAAAATACCAGAAAAATATTGGAAAATTATATTTTCCCAGAAGACGGAGGAAGCCAGAAGGGGAGGCGTAGCCGGGCCACATGGGGCCCACACCCCCTAGGCGCGGACCCACCTTGCCCCGTGCCTAGGGCAGGTGTGGCCCACCTGGATGGCTCCCGACTCTGCCCTCTCGCCTATATCTTCCTCACGGAACCCTAACACCAGGGGAGTGACCACAGAAAGATTTCCGCCGCCTCTGCGGGGCGGAAAATACCGAGAGAGAAAGATCTCTCCGGCAGACAGATTTCTGTCGGGGAAATCCCTTCCCGGAGAGGGGAGATCATCGCCATCAACACCGTCATCAATCTAGACTTCATCGGTATCATCATCATTATCATCCATACCATCATCACCACTCCGTCATGCGGTAACAATCGTTATGGATTTTGCATTAGTTCTTAGGGGAAACTTTCCCAGTGTTAATTACTATTGTAGTTGATGCTTGTGAGTGGAACCATTGGATTATTGTTTATGTTCAGATTTTTATCCATCACCATATCATCTTTGATCTTGATCCATATGATGTCTCGTGAGTAGTTCATTTAGTTCTTGAGGACATGGGAGAAGTCATGTTGTTAGTAGTGGATTTGTGTTGAGTTATTATTCAATTGTTTAGTATTTAAGTTGTGGTGCTATTCTTCTAGTGGTGTCATGTGAACGTCGACTACATGATACTTCACAATTTATGGGCTTAGGGGAATGCATTGTGTATTTGGCTACTAATTGCGTGGTTGCCGAGTAATGTAAACCTGAACCCCCGTTAGGACACCATTGCATAAGGGAGCGTAGGATCTCAGAGTTTAAGGTTGTGGTTAGGTTTATATCTTAATTGCTTTCCTGTAGTTGCGGATGCTTGCAGGGGGTTTAATCACAAGTATGTATTAGTCTAAGTAAGGTCGGTAAATTAGCACAGGTTCATCCACACAACACTTACAACACCAAAGAAGCGTACTTAGCTATTTGAATCGAAATCACTTGAGAGAATTCCCATGTGTCCTCGAGAATGTTTGGTCCTTATAAGTATTTCCACCGGCTTGTCCTTTGCTAAGAAAGGATTGGGCCACTTGCTGCAGTTGTTCATTGTCTTTATTTCTTGCACTTTGTTTTGTTGCTTTATCAGAAAACCCCTAAAAATCCGTTTGCTAAGTATTTACAGAGATTTCTTGCTCCATACCACTAGTCAACACCTTCTGCTCCTCGTTGGGATCGACACTCCTATTTACTGCAAGTACTGCGATACACTCCCTATACTTGTGGGTCATCAAGACTATTTTCTGGCACCGTTGCCGGGGAGTGAAGCTCTATTGAAGAGTGAAACTGGTAAAGGAAACTTCTACTGTGAGTATTGCTTTTTGTTTCTGTTTGTTACTTTGTTTCGGATACGTCGGAAACGTATCTATAATTTTTGATGCTCCATGCATGTTTTGTATCTACTTTTCTTTGCTTTGTCTTTACTTTGAGGTGTTTTTATATATTTTCTGGAACTAACCTATTAACAAGTTGCCACAGTGCCAGTTGCCTGTTTTCTTCTGTTTTTGGTTCCAGAAAGGTAGAAAATCAATATTCTTGGAATTGGACAGGACAAAAGCCAAAGTCATTAATTTTCCTGCAGTAACACATAACCACGAAGCAGAGCCGGAGGGGGGCCACAGGGTGGCCGCATCCCCTAGGCGCAGGCAAGCCCTGGTGGCGCCCATAGGGGATGTGGGCCCCCTGGACCCCTACCGACCTTGATTCCTGCGCCTATAAGAGCCCCTCTGGGAGAAAACCCTAAAGAATCCAGAAGAAACCCACAAAAACCTCTGTCGCGCTACCGCCACCGAAGGGGAGATTCGGGGGATAGAAAGTCTCTGTTCCGGCACCCTGCCGGGATGGGGAAGTTCCCCCAGAGCCATCTCCATCGAGCTCCACCACCATCTCCATCACCGTTGCTGATTCCCATGATGAGGAGGGAGTAGTTCTTCCTCGAGGCTAAGGGATCTACCGATTGCTATGTGTTCATCTCTCTCTATGCATGATCTTGTTGTGGTCATGAGCTTTGTAATCAAGTAGATCTACCTTGCTACTCTAGTGCTTCATTAGATCTCTGCTCTCCCCATGTGTGTGAAAGTGACAGCGTGCACGCCATGGTGGCACTTAGGCTTGAGTCTACATAAATACTCTTTGTGTTTAATAGATCTATGCTTTTCCCCACGTTTGTGAAAGTGACACCGTGCATACCGTGTGCGGCACTTTGGCTAGATTGAATATTTGTTATGAGTTATATTTGGAGTTGGATGTCTCTATGAAATTGTGGTGTTTGTTGGAACCATCTAGCGCTCAAGGTGGCAGTGTGGGGTTATCTAGATTGGGGAAGGCAGACTTTGAGGAGTGCTGTTATAGCCCTACCGATGATTAGAGTGTCCAACCAGAGAGTAGTATCATGAAGAGAGGATATTTATATGAGAGAGTGTTCACTAGCGAAAGTATGATCCCTAGGCCTTGTTTCTAAACATTGAAACACTGTTTGCTACTAGATCTGTTGCATGTTGCTTGCTTCCTTCAGTTTGCCTTTAGTCTGTTCCTCCACGCCATCAGCTATTTTCTGGCACCATTACCCCACGCCAACAACAAGTCAGAAGCTCTTTTCTGGCACCGTTACCACTTGTATTTCACTATCTCTTCGCCGAACTAGTGCAACTATATTGGGTGTGTTGGGGACACAAGAGACTTCTTGTATCTTAATTGCAGGGTTGCTTGAGAGGGATACCTTTGACCACTTCCTCCCTGAGTTCAATAAACCTTGGGTAATCCACTTAAGGGAAACTTTCTACTGTTCTACAAACCTCTGCACTTGGAGGCCCAACAACTGTCTACAAGAATAGAAGTGCGTAGACATCAAGATCTTTTCTGGCGCCGTTGCCGGTGAGGTAAGGTAAAAGGTACTCACATCCTCCGGTGTGAGTGCTCAAAGTTATTTCCTTTAGATTCTGCAGTTTTGTCTTTTTGTTTCTTGTTTTCACTAGTTAGGCTTAATGGAAAATAACAACAAAATTAGAGAGATCTATAGAATTTATCTTGAGTTAGGACATGAAGTGTTTGAAGATAAAATTAAAAAACCTTTGGAGCTTTATTTGCATGCTAATAGCAATGTTATTAGTATAAACTCTTTGGACACCATTATTGCTAATGCTATGGAAAAGTCTAAGCTTGGGGAAGCTAGTTTTGATGAAAATGATCTTTTTAGTCCCCCAAGCACGGAGGAGAAAATTTACTTTGATGATACCAAACCTCCCATATATTATGATTACAATGATGAGTATGATATTTTTAGTCCACCTACTATTGAGGAGAAAGTTAATTGTGATTACAATATGCCTCCTATATTTGATGATTATGGTGATGAGAATAGTAATGATAGCTATTTTGTTGAATTTGCTCCCACTATAATTAATAAGAATGGCTATTCTTATGTGGAGAGTAATAATCATTTTATGCATGTGGCTCATGATAAGAATGTTTTATGTGATAGTTATATTGTTAATTTTATTCATGTTTCTAATGAAAGTTATTATGAGAGAGGGAAACATGGTCTTATGTATCTCAACAATATTAAGTTTCCCCTCTTTATGTTGAAAGTCTTGAAGTTGCACTTGTTTTGCTTTCCTATGTTTGTTGCTCTATGATTTCATGACTTGTTTCTTTATAAAAATTTCTATGCATAGCAAGTGGGTTAGACTTAAATGTGTTTTTAATTTGGTTCCTGATGCTCTCTTTTACTTCAATTGATATTTCTTATGTGAGCATCTTCTCAAACTATCAAGCCTAACTTAAAGGCGTTAAAGAAAAGTACTTATTGGGAGATAACCCTAGAGTTTTCTTGAGTCTTGGAACTTATTACTTTTGTAATAACCTCTCCTTATCCTTTTTATTTGCTTTTTTGTGCCAAGAATAACCTCTAATGAGAGGGAAGTAAGATTTGGGGAGTTGTTGTCCTGAAACAGATTTCTGTCCCCTACCAAAAAATTTCGTGAGGAGTGTCTGTAAGTCGGATTGATCTGAAAATTTACGAATAAATCCCCCAGTATGTTATCTAACTTTCGTTAGTTCAACACTTTTTGATTTTAGCAACATAAGGTCTTCGAAAAAATCGTTTTCTACCTGCTGGTGTGTTTTGACAGATTTCTGCCATTATTTGTATTTGCTTCTTATTGATTCCTTTTTGAGTTCTCTTTTGGGAAATTGAGATTTTTGAAGGAGTTACTACAGTATCTTGTGTTTTTATTGAAAAGTTTTGCTATTCCAAAGCTTAACCCAAAGGTCTATAATCTTTTGAATACACTAATGTTGCTAATGAAGATTGTGTGAAGTTTTGTATGAAGGAAAAAAATTTCAGGTGTAGAGAGAGAATGATATAATGAGATGAAGAATGGACAAAAGCTCAAGCTTAGGAATGCCATCCCGGTGTCACCCCAAGAAATATCCAAGAGGTACAAGCGTCAAAGCTTGGGGATGCCCAAGGCATCCCCTTCTTCATCAATAAAAAGCTCAGGTCCGTCTAGACACTTCGTTTTTATTATTTCATGAATTGTTGTGTTGTTCTTGGAGCGTCTTAGTTTTCGTTTCTGGTTTTTATTTGCTTAGTTTGCTTGAGTAAGTTGGTTTGTTACACCACACTTCTTTTAAAAAGAGAGACACACTCTGTTTTCATTGCCTAGAACACTCTAGTTTTCACTCTTATTGTTTTGTGAGTGTTCTATTTTGCTAGCACTGTGTTTAGCCTTAGTTTTCTTGTGCTTTCAGCTTAGAACTTTTTAGTTCTTCTTTTTGCATTTGTGAGACAAGCTCACTGGTCTTTATTGATTATTATCTTTGTGAGTTGTTTCAAATAGGTTGATTAGTGTTGGAAAAGAGTAGTAAGTTCTTGCTTGTAAGTGCAAGAGGTGCTTGCATTGACTGTGACTTAGACTTTAGCATGACATGCTAGATATTGTTTTGACCTTATGCTTAGTGATTATTGTTGTAGCATGACTTGTTCCAAACAATTAGGATTGCTTAATGTGCCTTCAAGGAATCATGCGTTGTTTTAGCATACAAAAGTATAGTATTGCGGTATTCTCATTTGATGATTTGTTTGGGTTGACTTGGCACATGCTCACACCATGTTATGACTATGAACAAGTCACCATAGCCTCTATGATTATTTAGTACTTGACTTGCAGTACCACTCTATGCTTTGATTAGTAATGCTTTGTTGCACTGCATGATTATGGCCATTATTGCTCTCTTAGTTGGTTTCTCCCAGTCTTTTGCTAGCCTCCACTTGTATGAGTAAGTTCTACTCATGCTCTCAACTCCCAAGAAACCAATTTTTCCAAAGTGTCCACTATAAACTCCTATGCATGGTGTGTTACACCATTCCAAGTATATTCTTGTTTTCAGCTATATTCCAATTAAAAACTATTTTGTTATGTGAAAACTTAGTGATTAAAGCCCTCACAAACTTGATGGCACACTTTATATTCTTTGCCCCTAATAAACTTGAACCATTGTGTCATCTATGTTGTATATGCTTGCACTTATACGTTGGAATTAGCAGAACCGTGTTGTCACGGGGAACGCTTTCAACATTGCACTTGTACTTTGTACTCAGTTGATATCATGCTCTTTTGTCTATGGATGTCACCAGTGTGAAATAAAGAGGGAACTTGTAAGTCCATGGAGTTTGTATTCTGTGTTAGAGAAACGCCTGGACCGCTAGCGTAAGCCATGCCTAATCATGGTGGAAACTTGCAGCATCACCATAGTGAGCTATTTATGAAGCATCCTCAATAAAAAGCTATGCTTATGGTAAATAAAAAGATTGCTGAGATGCTCATTGTCTGCTTGCCTTATCATTTTGGTTATGGGAAAGCTCCTGTACCATGTGCAAGGGGTACCCCGTTGGCGGTTCTCAATGATATGCAAATACTTACAATGACAAGAACTTGCCTAGGCCCAAAGTTGAGTATGCATGAGGTGTGGCCCTCGTATTTAAGGGCCTTGAGATTGCCAACTTATACTTCGTCAAACATATACTCCATCTTTGCCACTTTAACCTTAACCACTTCAAGATGCTTATGATAGGGGCAATGAGGGCTAAAAGCTAACAAGTACCATAATTTTTGGAAGCTCTTTTTGAAACTTGTAATCCTTGCTTCCTTTATAAAAGGCTTTTCTTCCACCACTATTGAGTCTCCACCTTCTACCTTTAGGCACCATTAATAGAGCATAGTTGCCATTCTGTGTGCAGTGTCCCAAAGCTTATTGATTGATACATATTGTGATATTACTTGTTCTTGTGCTATTTGTTTTTAGTCACACTTGTGAACTTTGAAGGTGTCCTATGCATCTATTTGCTACTCTACGAGGGACAAGCTGATTGCCACCATGCTATGTTTTCTATATGTGAAACAAACAAACGTTTTTCAATGCATGTTATTCATGATCTTTGTTTGAAGCCTTTCATGTTGCATGCATAGTTACTATGTCTTATTGTTAGAACTCCATCTTTCATGCACATGTTTAGAGTTCTTTGATCCCAGATTTCAATGTTTGCAAATGGTAAGATCTTTATTCTGAGGGTGCATGTCACCTCAAAAATTATTCTTTTTATCACTTACCTACTCGAGGACGAGCAGGAGTTAAGCTTGGGGATGCTTGATACATCAGAAACGTATCTATAATTTTTTATGCTCCATGCTTGTTTTGTATCTACTTTGCTTTGCTTTGTCTTTACTTTGAGGTGTTTTTATATCTTTTCTGGAACAAACCTATTAACAAGTTGCCACAAAGCCAGTTGCCTGTTTTCTTCTGTTTTTGGTTCGAGAAAGGCAGAAAATCAATATTCTCGGAATTGGACGGGAAAAAAGCCAAAGTCATTATTTTTCCTGAAGCAACATGGAACCACGAAGTAGAGCCGGAGGGGGGCCACAGGATGGCCACACCTTCTAGGCGCGAGCAAGCCCTAGGGGCGCCCACAGGGGGTGTGGGCCCCGTGGACCCCCACCGACCTTGATTCCTGTGCCTATAAGAGCCCCCCAGGGAGAAAACCCTAAAGAATATAGAAGAAACCCACGAAAACCTCTATAGCGCCGCCGCCACCGAAGGGGAGATTCGGGGGATAGAAAGTCTCTGTTCTGGCACCCTGCCGGGACGGGGAAGTGCCCCCGGAGCCATCTCCATCGATCTCCACCACCATCTCCATCACCGTTGCTGATTCCCATGATGAGGAGGGAGTAGTTCTTCCTTGAGGCTAAGGGCTCTATCGGTAGCTATGTGTTCATATCTCTCTATGCATGATCTTGTTGTGGTCATGAGCTTTGTAATCAAGTAGATCAACCTTGCTACTCAAGTGCTTCATTAGATCTCTGCTCTCCCCATTTGTGTGAAAGTGACAGCGTGCACGCCATGGTGGCACTTAGGCTTGAGTCTACATAAATACTCTTTCTGCTTTAATAGATCTATGCTTTTCCCCAGGTGTGTGAAAGTGACAGCGTGCACCGTAAAGTGACACTTTGTCTAGATTGAATATTTGTTATGAGTTATATTTGGAGTTGGATGTCTCTATGAAATTGTGGTGTTTGTTGGAACCATCTAGCGCTCAAGGTGACAGTGTGGGGTTATCTAGAATGGGGAAGGCGGACTTTGAGGAGTGCTGTTATAGCCCTACCAATGATTAGAGTGTCCAACCGGAGAGTAGTTAAGAGTAGTATCATGAAGAGAGGATATTTATATGAGAGAGTGTTCACTAGTGAAAGTATGATCCCTAGGCCTTGTTTCTAAACATTGAAATACCGTTTGCTACTAGATCTGTTGCATGTTGCTTGCTTCCTTCAGTTTGCCTTTAGTCTGTTCCTCCACGCCATCAACTATTTTCCGGCACCGTTACCCCACGTCAACAACAAGTCAGAAGCTCTTTTATGGCACCATTACCACTTGTATTTCACTATCTCTTCGCCGAACTAGTGCAACTATATTGGGTGTGTTGGGGACACAAGAGACTTCTTGTATCTTAATTGCAGGGTTGCTTGAGAGGGATACCTTTGACCACTTCCTCCCGGAGTTCGATAAACCTTGGGTAATCCACTTAAGGGAAACTTGCTGCTATTCTACAAACCTCTGCACTTGGAGGCCCAACAACTGTCTACAAGCATAGAAGTGCGTAGACATCCGTTTCCAATATGGATAACCCACTTGGTTTTCTGTTTGGGAAAACTACTACCACTGTAAGGGTAGTAGATGAAGCACCGCCTGTTGAGATAGATCCTTTTAAGATACCTACAAGTATTGTTGATCGTGTTATGGATAATTATTATTTTGGGGATGGAACTGTCCATCCTGGTGATCACTTGCTTTTTATCCATGAATTATGTGGGTTGTTTAAGTGTGTAGGTATCACAACTAAACAGGTGAAGAAGAAGTTACTTTGTATATCCTTGAAAGGGAGAGTTGAAGAATGGTATAAGATGGTGAAGATTGGACAATCCATGGAATGGTAGGAATTGGCATCTCTCTTTTATTCTAAATTACATCCTCCCAGTGAGATTCATAAGGATAGAAATCTGATATATAACTTTTGGCCTCGTGATGGAGAGAGTACAGCTCAAGCTTGGGGGAGATTGAAGTTACTAATGCTTAAATGTCCTATTCATGAACTCCCTAACTGTCACATCCCAAGATTTCCAAATCTTGTAATGTGAAAAATAAATGAATAAAATAAAACTTTGTTGAATTTTCAGGGTGAGAAGAAACTTTTTGAATCCAATTTGAAACTTTCAAAACCTATTTGGATCAAATAAAATCCTAAAGGGATTTAAAAGGATAAATATTTAATAAAGGAAAAAAAAATTATTACTACTTTGAAATCTTTTTATAAAAGGATTTGGTTTTCAAATGAAAAGGAAGAATTTAAATAAGTATTATTTTAAAGAGCCAAACTAAAACTTGGCCAAGCCTTTGAAACAAAATATTTCTATTTGAGAAAAATAGTAAAAGTTTATAAAATAAAAGGATTTAATATCCAAGTTTTATTAATAAAGGTTTTACTATTTCTAAAACCTCAAAACTTGTTTATTTGCTTAAAATAAGTTTTCCAAGTATTTTATATTCTCAAATAAAACCTACTGATTTGATTTTGAAAATATTTAGTTTTCACAATGGAGTTTTGAATAAATCAAAATCTATTTGATTTATTAAACAAGGTCTATTTATTTATTTAATAAAGAACCCTAAATTAAAATATTATTTTGTTTTTGGATTTTGGTTTATGTTACTGAACAGAACCAAATTCAAAGTTGTAAAGTGTGGTGATTGTTTGAATTGTTTTGAATGCTTGAATTGTTGTTTGAAAATTCAAAACAGGAAATAGAATCAGAAAAAGAAAAACTATTCAGAAGAAAAAAAATAGAAACAAGCACAGCCCAGCCGGCCAAGCCCAACAAAGCCCAGTACCAGCCCACTCCCACTCTCCCTCTGCGAAACGTTTTACACCTATTAACTGACCCGCAGAGTAACTGACCGGTGGCCCCTTCTTTCCTCTAACCTTCTCACTGACAGCAAGGCCCCACAGCACTATTCCTTCTCTTCTTCCTCGCGCAGACGACGCCCTGCCGTTGCTGCCATTTACGCCGGCGTTGAATACACGTTGATTCCGCGACCGTTACTCGCTGTGACTGCACCCTATTAACCGCCCAGGTCTCCTCTCCATTTCCCCTCACACGCCTCCCTCTCTCTGCCCCTAGGCTGCCTCAATTTGAGCTCGCAACGCCACTGCTCCGACCATCGTCCCTCCTCGATTCCGGCCGAGCCTCTCCACCCCGTGCCTCCCCGAGCACACGAGCACACTCCCCACTCCCAGGCGCATCTGCCCGTGCCCTCCGTTCAACCGTGGGCGTCCCTGAGCGTCACCTTCGACAATCACCGACCGCACCGCCGCGTCTGCCTCTCTCTCCGGCGAAGTCCCCTGGTAAGCACAGACCGCCCCTCGCCGTCTCGTTCACGCTCCCACATTCGCCTCACTCTCCTGCACCTAACCATGCCCTCTGTTTGCCTCCTCGTGATCTACAGCGTCGCCTCCGACCACGACCAGAGCCGCCTGACGCCGTCCTTGACTCCGGTGAGGAATTCCGACGAACCCTGAGCGCCCCTTGCTGAGCCGACCGTACCTTGAGCATCACCACGTCCTTACGATCTCGGTGAGCATATTCCCATCCTCCCTTGCTTCCTGTAGCCGCCGTAGCGCCACCGCCTGGCCGTGCGCTGCCGCTAGCCACCGTCGGCGCCGCTCGCGTTTGGTCAAGCAAACCAACACCGTTAGATTTTCATCTGGCGGCCACGATAGATTCATTTAACGAAAGGGTACGGGCTAGTCTGAGCCACGCGATTTGTTTAAGATCCAACGGCTGCAGCTGCGCGATCCGTGCGAACCGGTACCGGCCAGTCATATCACGCCGCGTGTCACCAGTTTGTTTAAAACAGAATTTGAAAAACAGATTTAGATGCAAACTTGAAACCCATGTAACTTTTGATCCACACGTCCAAAAATTACAAATTTTATATCATTGGAATCAGTGGAACAAACCCTAGCCAACCCTGCCTTTTGTTTAGTAAAAAGCCTCTGGTAGATTGTTTTTTTTTTGCAGAAACATTTGTATGCTTGATTAGATTAGAAAAATCATTCAAAAATGTTTTGAGGTTGAAATCTTGGCAAATTAGTTTGTGGTTAACTTACTAACCCTAGGAACCAACCCATGGTTTTGAAAATGAATTTGGTAAAGGTTAGGATGGATTAATTGATTTAGCCATTTCTAGCCAAATAAAATTATTGGTTTTTGTTGTGAAAATGTTTTGGAATAAAAACTTTGGGAAAATGTTTTGATTCAAAGCTACTGACCCAAAACACCAAGTTTTAGGGAGTAACAACTTATTTGGTGAAAGACATAAAGTTTTGATTTGATAAAAACATTTTCTACCACATAAAATGATGAATGAATTTAAAAATGGTTTTTGGGCAAAACCCTTTTGCAAATGACTTTGCCACTTTGGAAAATGTCCACCTTGAGCCTTACAAAGTTTAGAGCCTAGTGGAAACCATCTTTGCAGATAAAACTATCTTTTGCATGCTTGCATGCATGACTTAGATCCCATTATTTTATGTGTGTTTTGTTTGATTGATTTTGGTTGGAATGCTAGTTGATATTGTGTTTGCTTGATTGATTTGTAGTGAAGTTAGAAAAGTGTGAGACTAGCAAGATCAAGAAGTGAACCATCATTCCCTACCAAAAAGGCAAGTTACACTATCATCTAAAGTCCTACTATTTTCATTATACTTAGTGGATTTTGAAACATGCATGAAAAGAATTTCTATACTTATGCTGTGCTAAATCCTAATAGGATACCTTATACACTCCTTAGTGAAAACAATGTAGTTGTTACATGCTTAGCCATGCTATATTTTGAAAAGAGATATATGTTGAGATTTTATGGAGTTGAGAAAAGGACTTGTGTTTTATATAATAAAACAAGGACTCAATGAACCACCTGGGTGGACAAGGATACTTTGAGTTTTGGAGAAGGTGGCAACAAAAGGAACCATGTCTATGGCAATCTCTTTGTGTTGTGCTCCAAAAAGAAAACCACCCAGGAAACTTAGAGATTGAACATGTTTCTCCAATTGTGGCTTTCGTGTACAACCACATGCTATTATGGCTCTGGCTTAGTCAACTACATTGGGAAGACCCATGCATTGTCTTTAGGTTACTGAAAATGAGGACCTGGAATCCTACATGGGTACTGAAGACAAGCTAGCAATGGTGTATGGGAGGACCCTCTGGAAAGACTTCGTCACATTCTCAATCTGCCAGTACTCCATCTTGGTGAGCACTAATCCAGTGGCCACTGGTGGCAACAAGATGAGATTGTGACATGTGGGTAAAGTGTACTACTTCTGCAGAAGATAATAAAATCTAAGTACTTAGCCGTGTCCCCGGTTATGGACAATACTGAGCAACTAAAGTTTGAAGCTATGGGAAATCTTGACATTCCAATTTCTAAAAGAAAAACTTTTGAGTGATAACAACAGACTTGATGCACTTGGGGGTACCAAGGAGCTCAAGAGATTTTGATGAAAACTTGAACACTTGGGGTTACCAAGGAGTTCAAGGAGATTTTGTTAATAACTTAAACACTTGGGCTTTACCAAGGAGTTTTCAAAGACTTGATCAAAGACCAAAACCATTTTGAAAAGATAGGATAAATTATTGCTTTCTGCAAATGAGCCTAAAACCCTACTTATCCAAATATGCATGTAATGATAGGATCCACCTATATTCTACATAGTAGTGAAACTTGCCAATACAATTCAAATGTATTGACCCTTGTAGCTGTAACTTGTAATGTTGTAGGATTGATTGCTTTTAGTGAAGATTGATTGATTAGGATTACAAGGTCTACAACCAACATGTCTGCCTGTGGCACTTTGAAGATGAAGGACCCATACTTATAGTTATTCTGCTGCAATGTAATGTAATAGCCAAATGAACTATGTAAGATGTAATAAAATTTTGTTATTCCCGGTTATAAAGTTATATTATGACCTTTGTTTCTTGATATTACATCTTAACTGTGGATGCTAGCTATTGATCCAGGGACTAGCATTGTAAACACAGGGGACTCTACCTTACCTTATTTTAAAGGTTGGGTCACTCCTTCTACACTAACAATATCATTATCAATAACTTTTATACTAGGCTTTCTCTTCATGTTAAATATTTACTAGATGCTTCTTGTGCTGGATCATTCACACGTATGAAGGAAGAAGCTAAATGGGATCTCTTAGACCGTATTCAAGAGAACACTGAAGCTTGGGAGAATGACAAAGGAAGAAAGTCAGGTATAAACTATGATTATGAATGCATAAAATCTTTTCTAGTACTTGGTTCTAAAGCTAGTAAAACATATCCTATTATCTTTGGTAGACCTTTCTTGAATACTTGTGGGGCTATCATAGATTGTGGAAGGAAAAAGTTTTGACTAAGTTTGATGGAGAGTCTTACGAGTTTAATTTTTCCAGTTTTGCTAAAACTCCTTATGAAAATGAATTTCCTAATGAGGATTTCAAGGTTGAACAACTTTCCACTATTTCTCTTGCTCCTAACATTGCCTTGCAGCAATTTATGGAAGATCATGAAAGCGATGTCTTCATGAAGGAAAGAAATGAGATTGATGAAGTTTTCCTTCGTTAGCCTGAGCAACTTAAGCATAATCTACTTGTGGAAGATTTGGGTACCACACTACAACCCAAAGGGGACCCTGTTTTCGAATTAAAACCTTTACCTGATGATCTTAAATATGCTTATCTTGATGATAAAAAAGTATATCATGTTATTATTAGTTCTAAACTTTCAGGAAAGGAAGAAGAAAGGTTACTGGAAAATACTGAAGAAACACCGATGAGCTATGGGTTATACTCTTCATGATTTAAAAGGAATTTCTCCCACTATATGTCAGCATGCTATTAATATAGAACCTGATGCAAAACCAGTTGTTGAGGACCAACGCCGTCTAAATTCTAGGATAAATGATGCGGTAAGAAATGAGGTATTAAAACTCCTTGATGCTAGTATTATTTACCCCATTGCTGTTAGTCAATGGGTTAGCCATGTTCATTGTGTTCCCAAGAAAGGGGGAATAAATGTTGTGCCTAATGAAAATAATGATCTTATACCCCAAAGAGTAGTGGTTGGGTATAGGATGTGCATTTATTTTAGAAAGGTCAATAAAGTTACTAAGAAAGATAATTATCCTTTGCCCTTTATTGATCAAATGCTTGAGAAGGTTATCCAAAAAGACTCACTTTTGTTTTCTTGATGGTTATTCTGGTTTCTCTCAAATTGTTGTTTAAAGCACAAGATCAAGAGAAAACCACTTTCACTTGTCCTTACGGTACTTATGCTTATAGGCGAATTCCTTTTGGTTTATGTAATGCTCCTGCTACCTTTCAGAGATGCATGTCTTCTATCTTTCATGGTTTTTGTGAAGAAATTGTGGAGGTTTTCATGGACGATTTCTCCGTCTATGGAACTTCTTTTGATAACTGTTCGCACAACCTTGATAAAGTTTTGCAGAGATGTGAAGAAACCAACCTTGTTACTAATTGGGAGAAATGCCATTTCATGGTTAATGAAGGGATTGTTCTTGGACACAAAATTTCTGAAAGAGGTATTGAAGTTGACAGAGCCAAAATTGAAGCAATTGAGAAGATGTCTTGCCCTAGAGATATAAAAGGTATTCGTAGTATCCTTGGTCATGCTGGTTTCTATAGGAGGTTTATTAAAGATTTCTCCAAAATTTCAAACCCTTACTAATATTCTTCAAAAAATATGTACCTTTTGTTTTTGATGATGATTGTAAGGAAGCTTTTGAAACTTTGAAGAAAGCTTTGACTACTGCTCCTATTGTTCAATCACCTGATTGGAGTTTACCTTTTGAAATTATGTGTGATGCTAGTGATTTTGCTGTGGGTGCTAGCCTTGGGAAACGTGTTGATAAGAAGTTAAACCTTATTCATTATGCTAGTAAGACTTTAGATGCTACTCAAAAGAATTATGCTACTACTGAAAAAGAGCTCTTAGCTGTAATCTTTGCCTGTGATAAGTTTAGACCCTACATTTTTTATTCAAAAGTCACTATTCATACTGATCATGCTGCTATTAAGTACCTTATGACAAAGAAGGACGCTAAGCCTAGGCTTATTAGATGGGTGTTGCTTTTACAAGAGTTTGATCTGCATATTGTAGACATGAAAGGTGCTAAAAATCCTGTTACAGACAATTTATCTCGTTTGGAAAACATTTCTTTTGACCCTTTGTCAACACCCGGATTTTTAATCCCAGATGCCTGTTATGCCATACATCGCAATCCCAGGATTACCATTTTTGCGAGACATAACAGAATTGGATACCACAGTACTTCATCCATTACAAACCATATATAAGGTCTTACACAAATAAGGATCTCATGATCTAGTTCTTAATACAACTTCAAGCAGCGGAATACGTAATAATAACGGTAGCATAGGCGAAGCTCCATCTTCGGGATCACATGCAATGCTGACGATGGGAGATGATCCTAGTTGTCGTAACCTTCCTGGATTCCATCTTCCAGGTACTCCTCTTCATAGTCTGGCCATGGGAATAGCTAGGGACAAAGCCATGAGTACTCTTTAAGTACTCGCAAACTAGTACTAGAAGGTAAAGGGGTTTTTGGATAATAGGATACTAGGCTCTAGGGTTGTTTTGCAAAAAGCCAGATTTAACTCTACTCAGTTCCAAAGCTAGTCACAATTTTATAACTCCTAAGAGGGATCTTGCATTTCAGGTCACAACTCTGTTATGGTCAAGTCAAAGTATCAACTCATTTCACAAGTCATTTTGAAAAGTCTGACGGGGGCTATGCTTGCCTTTGCCAGTTGATAACAGATAAACAGATAAATACCACAGTAGAATCGTATGCATTATGGCAGGAATTGAAATGCTTTCGAAATCATAGGATGATATCATGGTGGGGCTATGCTTGCCTTTGCCAGTTGATAACAGATAAACAGATCTTCGGAGGCCTTGTACTTGACTTGGTTATAGTTGGTCAAGTATTTGTCTTCGAGCTTCGACGGTCTTGATCTCTGCCTTCGATCTCGATATCATATGCTACCTGGAAGAACCAAACACCGGAAAGAAAGGAAACAATCAACACATGGCATCGATGCAATGCTCAGACAAGAATGATGATATGACAAGTTAAATTGTATTGAAATGTAACCCTAAGGCATGCTCGACAATTTAAATGGGGTTCCGAGGGGTGAAAACCCTAACTCGGGGAAACTCCGGAATCACCTGTGAGGGGTTACTATGTTCTTCTAATTATACTTGTCATTTAAGTTATTGAACAATGCATGATTATAGCTTAAAGAGGCAGGTTTCATTTTTATGAACATTTTGATATATTATTCATATTTTTATGACTTATAATTAATTAGTTATTGAATTTACAAATTTATATCATTTTCAGAAATTAATAAACCAAATCGAAATTACTTTTTATACCCAGACACACCTAGCCACAGTGGCTGACTGAGGGGCCCCAGAGCCACCTCAGCATCCACGCGGGCAGGTGGGACCTAGACCGGGGTTGACTGGGTCTGACCCTAACCTAAACTTTTTGCACCACAGAGGCATCTAGCCTCTGAGGCTGGTAAGTGGGACCGGGGCCACGCGGGCACCACGAGGTAGCCACGCGAGCACCACGTCACCACGACAGGCGGCGCGGCAGACGGCAGCGCATGCCTCGGGCACAAAACAGAGCGAGAGAGAGAGGGAAAATGGGTCAGGGAGAAACGCATGCTCACCCTGGTGCTCATGGTCGTGACGGGGAGGCGTGGGGAGGTCCTGAACGGCGTCAATGGTGACGGCGGGCTGCGTCGGGCTCGGGGAAGAAACATCAATTCCGGCGAGCAGGGAGCTCCCGGGCTTGCGTGCTTCGACCAGAAGAACCGGGGCTTCTAGGCGGAGCTCAAGGAGGCCTTGGTTGAGCGAGGGGAGGCCAGAGACGGCGAGGCGGACGGCGAGCTACGAGGCTAGGGTTTCAGGCTTGAGCGCGCGGGAGCCAGAGAGAGCGCTGGGGGAGAAGTGAGAGGATAAGGGAGAGGGGGCGTGGACGAGCGGTCTTATCCTCGCTCCAGGCGGCGGCGGGGATCGCGGCGCGGCCGGCGGAATCGGGCGGCAGAGGAGGCGACAGCCAGCTGCTTGCGGGAGTAGGAAGACGACACGGAGCAGCGTCGAAGCGGTACTGGGCTGGGAGCGGGCCAAGCTAGGCTACTGGGTCGTGCGCTGTGCGGCAGAGAAGAAAGGGACAGGGTGGGCTCGGCCTGTTAGCTCGCCTGGCTGTTTTTTTTCTCCCCAAAAGCTTTTCATTTTCTATTTTATATTTTCTTTTTTGTATTTTCAAATGTAAACTGTTTTGGATACTTTTAAAATACCAGGGACATTTATAAAATATATGAAATTATTGCAGGGGCCCTTTTAGTCCAATTGGGCTCCAAACATTTTGTCATTTCAAAATTCAAAACTATTTTGAATTGCTTTCAAAGAGAGAGGGAAAAGCTATGGTTTTAGGGTTTGATTTATTTTTCTTTGCATGCACAATTTCAATTATGATGCTCATGAATGCACAATCAACCCTAAGTACTATTTAACTAAAACCGGGGTGTTACAGAAAACAACGGTCTATTGTTCATGGAACAAGTGGATTGTTTACCTTACACACTTTGCTTAAAGCAGTTGTCTGTTGCTTGCAACTTAATATTGGAGGGGGTTCGGATGATAGCCTAAAGGTGGACTTCTAGTCATAGATGCAGTTGGATGGCGGTCTATGTATATTGTTGTATTGCCCAATCGAATCTCATAGGATCTTTTTGTCTAGTATTGCATTATTATGCCATGCTCATTTCCTCTCAATTGCCCTGCTGTAATTTTTTTACCCTTCATGCCATGTTGTTTATCTAAGGAGAGCACCTCTAGTGAACTATGGACCCCGGTCCAATCTTTACCATTGATACATCTTCCACTGTTACCTGTTTACTTGCTGCAAACCATCACCTTCCACTCCATACGTTTAATCCTTTGTTACAGCAAACCGGTGAGCTTGACAACCTCACTGATTCGTTGGGGCAAAGTCTTGAGTTTGTGTTGTGCAGGTTTCTACGTTGCTTGCAACACCTTTGAGACGTTTCCTTCCTCCTACTGGTTCGATAAACTCGGTTTCTTACTGATGGAAAACTTGCTGTTCTGCTCATCACACCTTGCTCTTGGGGTTTCCAACGAAGGGTACCATGACAGTGCTGGGCGTCATCAAGATTTTTTGGCGCCGTTGTCGGGGAATAAAGAAAGAAGCTTCCACGTCAACAAAGCGGCATCACAAGTTTTCTGGCGCCATTTCCGGGGAGGCTAAGGACGTCTTCACAAGGGGAGTCCCCCTCAACCTTTCTCTTTACGTTGTTTTTAGTTTGCTTAGTTTCTTTTGCTTGGTTTCGTTTGCCTATTTTTATCAAAAACTCCAAAAAAATAGTCTAGTTTGGTTTGCTTTCTCTTATCAAAAACACAAAAAAATTAGTCCCTGCTCTAGTTGGTGGTTTGTTATTGCCTTGCTTGGTCATGCTTTCTATCGATGGATGGTTTCTTTGAAACTAGTTCTTATTGGCAAGGTGGGTTCACGGAAAAACAAAAGTATTATTATAAGGCACACCGTTTGTCACAAAAAGGGAAACACTTACGGGAACAAATCGATAAGTTGAATACTATTGCTAGAGACATGTGCTCTACTTATAATGTTACTTATTGCTTTGATAAATCTTGCTGCTGTAGGAGGTATAAACACCTTCCTTTTCAATGTGAGTATAATGATAATGTTACCATATCTTCTGATGTTAAGGGAAATTATGACTTTTATGATGTGAAACAAATTGAAGAATTTATTGCTGTCAAGGGTGCATTTGGACTTGCTAGTTTGCTTGAAAATACTGATGATGCACCTTATGAATATGAGGTTTATGAGATACTTAAATTTTGCTTTGACATTTACAAGGAAGCAAATGGCTATATTCTTGAATATTTTAACAGATGCTTTCCACACATGGAAGAGACTAATGCCTTGCAGGAGCCTATGGAAGAAGAAATTGCTGAAACTGGAAGCTCATTAGATGAAAAAGAGGAGGAGAGTGATGAACAAAAGGAGGAAGAATGGATTATCTACACATGCCTACCTTCTAATGAGAGTAACTCTTTACCTCTTACATTATTTGATTGTCCCCCATGCTTACCAAAGGAGGATGAATGTTATGTTCCCGTGGATTCTTTTGAAATATCTGCTATGGGTAAAACTTGTGATAATAGTTATACTCTTGTTATCTATGATAATCCTTTATTTGTGCCTAACTTTGAAATGCATGGTACTAAAGAGTTTTGCTTAGAAAATGTTTATGATAAAGCTCTAGATGATGGTCCTATATTAAATGATCAGTCTTCTTGTTATAAAATTGTTAAAAGTGTGTTTGAAGGTTTTAATACCACTATTTTTAGCTTGATAAAAATTATGTGTTTGTAGATCATGAAAAGCATGCTTTATGTGATAGTTATATTGTTGAGTTTATTCATGAGGCTACTGAAAATTATTATGAGAGAGGAAAATATGGTTGTAGAAGTTTTCATGGTACTGAAACACCTCTCTATGTGCTGAAAGTTTTGAAGTTGCTCTTATTTTATTTACCCATCCTTGTTACTTTGTGCTTCTTTGATTTATTTTCTTACAAGATTACTGTGCATAGGAAGAGGGTTAGGCTTAAATGTGTTTCATATTTGCTCCTTGATGCTCTCTTTTAATTCAATTCATATTTCTTATGTGAGCATCTTCTCAAGCTTCTCGTGCCTAACTTAAAGCCGTTAAAGAAAAGTACTTATTGGGAGATAACCCTAGAGTTTTGTTGAGTCTTGGAAGTTATTACTTCAGTAATGACCTCTCCTTATCCTTTTTCTTTGCTTTTTGTGCCAACAATGACCTCTAATGAGAGGGAAGTAAGATATGGGAAGTTGCTGGCCCGAAACAGATTTCTGTCCTCCATCATAAATATTCGTGAGTCTCTGTAAGTCGGATTGAGATGAAAATTTACGAATAAATCTCCCAGTACGTTAGCTAACTTTCGTTAGTTCAACACTTTTTGATTTTAGCAACATAAGATTTTCCAAAAAATAGGTTTCTACCTACTGGTCTGTTTTGACAGATTTCTGCCATTATTTGCATTTGCTTCTTATTGATTCCTTTTTGAGTTCTCCTTAGGTGAATTGAGCTATTTGAAGGAGTTGCTACAGTAGCTTGTGTTTTTAGTGGAAAGTTTTGATGTTCCAAAGCTAAACCAAAAGGTTTATTATCTTTTTGAATACACTAATGTTGCTCATGAAGATTGTGTGAAGTTCTGTATGAAGGAAAAGTTTTAGGTGTAGAGAGAGAATGATGTAATGAGATGAAGAATGGAAAAAAGCTCAAGCTTGGGGATGCCACCCTGGTGTCACCCCAAGAAATATCCAAGAGGTACAAGCGTGAAAGCTTGGGGATGCCCAAGGCATCCCCTTCTTCATCAATAAAAAGCTCAGGTCTGTCTAGACACTTCTTTTTTATTGTTTCATGCACTGTTGTGTTGCTCTTGGAGCGTCTTAGTTTTTGTTTGATTTGCTTAGTTTGTTTAGTTTGCTTGAATAAAGTAGTTTGGACCCCCGTTCTTGTTGTGTTGTTTTTAAATAAGTTGATTGGTGTTGAAAAGGAGTAGGAAGTTCTTGCTTGAAAGTGCAAGAGGAGCTTGCATTGACTGTGACTTAGACTTTTGTATGACATGGTAGGTGTTGTTTTGACCTTATGCTTAGTGATTATTGCTGTAGCATGTCTTGTTCCAAACAATTGGGATTGCTTAGTGAGCCTTGAAGGAATTATGCGTTGTTTTAGCATGCAAAAGCATAGTGTTGTGGTATTCTCCTTTGATGTGTTTTTTGGGTTGACTTGGCATATGCTCACACCATGTTATGACTATGAACAACTCACCATAGACTATATGATCATTTAGTCCTTGACTTGTAGTACCACTCTATGCTTTGATTAAGTAATGTTTTGTTGCTCTGCATGATTATGTCCATTATTGCTCTCTTAGTTGGTTGCTCCCAGTCTTTTGCTAGCCTCCACTTATATGAGTAAGCTCTACTCATGCTTCCAACTCCCAAGAAACCAAGTCATTCCAAAGTGTCCACTATAAACTCCTATGTATGGTGTGTTACACCATTCCAAGTATATTCTTGTTTTTAGCTATCTTCCAATTAAAAAGTATTTTGTTATGTGAAAATTAGTGATTAAAGCCCTCACAAACTTGATGGCACACTTTATATTCTTTTCCCTAATAAACTTGAACCATTGTGTCATCTATGTTGTATATTCTTGCACTTATACGTTGGAATTAGCAGAACCGTGCTGTCACGGGGAACGTTTTCAACATTGCACCTGTACTTTGTACACAGTTGATATCATGCTCTTTTGTCTATGGATGTCACCGATGTGAAATAAAGAGGGAGCTTGTAAGTCCATGGAGTTATGTATTTTGTGTTAGAGAAATGCCTGGTCCACTAGCCTAAGCCATGCCTAATCATGGTGGAAACTTGCAGCATCACCATAATGTCACATCCCAAAAATTTCCAAATTTTGAAATGTGAAAAAACAAATAAACAAAATAAAACTTTGTTGAAGTTTAGGGTGAGAAGAAACTTTTTGATTCCAATTGGAAACATCAAAACCTATTTTGAGCAAATAAATCCTAAAGGGATTTAAAAATATAAACAATTAATAAAGAAAGTTTTCATAATTGGAATTACTATTTTTGGATCTTTTAATAAAAAGATTTGGTTTTCAAAAGAAAAGGTGGAATTATAAATAAGGATTATTTTATAGAGCCAAATTAAAACTTGGCCAAGCTTTTGAAATAAAATATTTCTATTTGATAAAAAGAGTAAAGGTTTATTTAAATGAAATAATTAGGATTTATTAATATCCAATTTTATTAAAGTAAAGGCTTTTTCATTTTAATTAAACACTAAAACTTGTTAAATTATTTTAAACAAGTTTTCCAAGTGTTTTACATTTTCAAATAAAACCTACTGAAATGACTTTGGTATTATTTAGATTTCAAATGGAGTTTTTAAATAAAACAAATCCTATTTGAATTAATAACTAAGGACTATTTTATTTAATTATTAAAAAGATCCTAAAAAGAATAAAAGTATTATTTTATTTTTGACTTTGGTCTTTGTTGTTAAACAGAATTAAAAACTACACAAACTTTGACAAAGGTTTGAATTCATTTGGAGTTTGAATTAATTGTTTGAAAATCAAAACAGAAAACCAAATAGAAAAAGAAAAAGCAATCAGAACAAAAAAAGGGGAACAAACTCGACCTAACCCATCTGGCCCAACAGCCCAGCAACGCAGCCCACCATCTCTCCCCCACTGCGAAGCGTTTTTCACTGAGAAATCAACCCGCAGAGACGCTGACGAGTGGCCCCATCCTTCCCTCTCTCTCCCTCACTGACAGACGGGCCCACACCAGCGCGTCGTCGTCTTCATCGCGCCAGCCGTTCCTCCCCGCCGTTGCTGCCGCATTATTGCCGGCGTCAATACGCTTAATTGCCTGACTTAATCCTCGCCGTAACCACACCCCCTTAACCGCCCGTACCTCCTCTCTCTTCCCCCCAAGCTCCAGCCACTCCCTGCCTCTAGGCTGCTCCGATTTTGAGCTCAATCACCACTGTGTCCGACGAGGTTCCTGGTCGATTCCGGCACCGTCTAGCCACCCCTCTCCACCCTCTGCACGTGAGCTTGCTCCCCACCTCCTGGAGCATCTCCCCGTGTGCTCCATTCGCCTCAAGACGCTTCTAGAAGCTCGCTTGCCGACCACAACTTGCGCCCATTCGCCATTGCTCCGACGACTTTCCCTGGTAAGCCTCGACCGCCCCAGCATCTCCTGTTGATGCTCACATCATCCCCAGACCAGCCCGCGTCTAACCGTGCGCTTATTTTGCTTCGGAATGAACTGCAGCGTCGCCCCCGACGACCTCCAGAGCCGCCTGACGCCGCCACCCACTCCGGCGAGGAATTGCCACCATCTCTAAGCGCCCCTCGCCAAGCCAGCATCACCTTGAGAATCACCTCGACCTCGCGAGCACGGTGAGCACCCCCGTTTCTTCCCTTGCTTCCTGTAGCCGCCGCAACGCCACCGTCTGACCGCGCGCCGCCGCCAGCCGCCACTAGCGCCGCCCAACCATGGTCAGAGGAGCTGTGTCCGTTAGATGTTGATCCTGCGCCTGAGATTAGAACTAGACGAAAGAGTACGAGTTGATCTGCGCCGTGCAATCTAAATAAAATCCTACGATTCGCAGAGGCCGATCCGCATGAAACGGTACCGGCCAATTAGGTTGCGCCACGTGGACTGGTTTTGATTTAAAACAGAATTCTGAATCTGATTTATATGCAAACTTGTAAATTGCATAACTTTTGATCCACACGTCCAAAATTTGCAAATTTTATATCAATAGAATCAGTAGAACAAGTACTTTGCAACCATGCAATTTGTTTAATGATTTTCTTCTGGAAAATTGGTTGAATTTGCAGAAACTTATGTAAGCTTATTTAGAATATAAAAATTGTTCCAGATATTATTTTAATCTAAAATCTTTGCAAAATGGTTTGTTGTGAATCTACTGACCCTAGGAACCAACCCATGGATTTAAAAATGAATTTTGTGAAGTTTAGGAATAAATATTTGAATTAGCTCTTTTCTAGTCAAATAAAAATATTGATTTTGATATGGAAATGATTTTTGAGTAAAACCTTTGGGAAATGTTTTGATTCAAACCTTCTGACCCTAAACACCAAGTTTTGTGAATTAACAACTTATTTGATGAACAATATAAAATTATTGCTTTGATAAAAGCATTTTCAACCACATAAAATAATGAAATGACTTAAAAATGGTTTATAGATAAAACCATTTGCAAATGGACTTACCACTTTACAAAATGACCACTTTGAACCTTACAATGTTTAGAGCCTAGTAGAAACCACCTTTGCAAATAAAACTATCTTTTGCATGCTTGCATGCATGACCTTGTTTCTATTATTTTATGTGTGATGAATTGTTTGAATATTGGTTGGAATGCTAGTTGAATCTATGTTTGCTTGATTGATTTGTAGTGAAGTTAGAAGAGTGTGATATTAGCAAGATCAAGAAGTGAACCAACATTCTCTACCAAAAAGGCAAGTGGCACTATCATCCAAGTCCTATTATTTTCATTACACTTAGTGGATTTTTTTTGAAACATGCATGATAAGGTTTACTATACTTTATGCTATGCTAAATCCTATTAGGATACCCTTATATATTCCTTAGTGGAAACAATGTAGTTGTAGTATGCTTAGCCCAGCTATATATTTGGGATGGGATACATGTTAAGATTATATGAAGTATTGAAAAGACTTATGTTTTATATAATAAAACAAGTACTCAATGAACCACCTGGGTGGACAAGGATACTCAAGTTTTGGACAAGGTGGCAACAAAAGGAACCATGTTTATATGGCTATCTCTTTTTGTATGTGCACTAGAAGAAAACCACCCAGGGACTTAGAGATTGAACATGTTTCTTGTGGTTGGCTTCCGTATGCGACCACATGCTAAATGGGATCTGGCTTAGTCAACTACATAGTGGAAGACCCATGCATTGGCATCTTCAGGTTAACTAGAATTGTGTAAGGTAACTTGAAACCCTACATTGGTGCCTGGTAGACAAGCTAGCATTGTGTATTGGGAGGACTCCTATGGAAAGACTTTGTCACATTCTCAATCTGCCAGTACTCCATCTTGGTGAGTACTTATCCAGCGGCCACTGGTGGCATCAAGATGAGATTGTGTCATGTGGGTAAAGTGTACAACTTCGCAGAAGATCAAAATTCTAAGTACTTAGCCGTGTCCCCGGTTATGGACAATACTGAGCAACTAAGGCCTGAAGCTATGGAAGATCTCGACATTCCAATTTCTCAAAGTTAAAACTTGAGGGTGACAACAAGGGATTTGAAGCACTTGGAGTTTTCCAAGAAGTTCAAAAAGATTTGACAAACATCAAAAACTATTTTGAAAAGATAGGATAAAACTATATTGCTTTCTGCAAATGAGCCTGAACCCCACTTAGCCAAATATGCATGTAATGATAGGATCCACTTATTTCTACACAGTAGTGAAACTTGCCAATACAATTCAAATGTATTGACCCTTGTGGCTGCAACTTATTATGTTGCAGGTTTGTTTGATGTTAGTGAAGTGTGTTGAATAGGATTACAAGTCTACAACCAACATGATTGCCTGTGGCACTTTGAAGATGAAGGACCCCATGCTTATAGATATTCTGCTGCAATGTAATGAGATAGCCAAATGAGCTATGTAAGATGTAATGAATTATTTTATTCCTGGTTATACAGTTGTATTATGACCTTGTTTCTTGATATTACATCTTAACTATGGATGCTAGCTATTGATCCAGGGACTAGCATTGTAAACACAGGGATCTCTACCTTATTAAAGGTTGGGGACCTTACAGATGGTATCAGAGCATTGTGTTGCCTGTAGGATTTGTAACCCTAGGATTGGACAAAACCCCTTAGAAAAATAGGAGTTGTATTTGTTCCAAAACTTATTTACAAACAATCTTGTAAACTCTTTCCTCATCCTTTTTGGTTTTGATTTTACACCTCTTCCTTTTCAACTTGATGGACAAAGCCTTCACCATGACCAATGACTTCAACTTTAGTTTCACCAAGGACTTTATCAACTCTAATGACTTCAACATCTTCAAGTAATCTCAACCTTAATCTCAACAAAGACTTCAACCTTAGACATCACTAAGGACTACAAGTGAGAACCAAGAGACATTAGATTTCCTACCAAAGACATTGATATCAAGTTAGAGTATGGATCATATTGACCTATGAGGTATGACTATACTAAGTTGTTATTCCAAGAAAACTTGTTGTTTCCTTCAACTCATGAGTTAAGCTCATAAGTTGTTAACTGGATAGTTGCTTATTGACTGTGGATTGTTTGATTGTTTGACTGAACTTGGTTGTTTTGAGTTGTGTGTTAGGACTTCTTGAAACCTATCCACCAATACTTATCCCTATCAAACCAACAGAATCCTCCTCGTCGTGCCAACCCCAACCAAAACAACAACAACATCACTCCCGAGATGCAGCAGATGATGACAGCTCAGACACAACTGATGCAAGAGATGACCACATTCATACAGAATCAGAACAACAATAACAACAACAACAATAACAACAACAATAATCAGAATAATCCTCCAGCACTTGACATGCTCACCAAGTTTCTGAAACTTAGGCCTGCAAGGTTTTCTGGAACAACTGATCCAATGGAAGCTGATGATTGGTTATGTTCAGTGAACAAAGACTTAGTGACTGTTGGCTGCACTGATGAAGAAAAAGTTAGGTTTGTAGCATTTCTGCTTGAAGGACCAGCAGCAACATGGTGGGACAACTTTCAGATCACCACTCCCCTTGAAGATGTAACTTGGGCTATTTTTGAAGATGGATTTAGAACAACCCACATCTCACCTGGAGTAATGTACTTGAAGAAAAAGGAATTTCACAATTTGAAACAACGTCACCTCAGTGTGGCTGAGTATATTGAAGAATTCAACAATCTGGCACGCTATGCACCAGATGAAGTTGATACAGATGCTAAGAGAAAAGAAAAATTTCTTGAAGGACTTAATGATGAGTTGAACCTGCACCTAGTTGTTGCCTATGTCCCAACTTATCAATCACTCTGTGAAAAAGCCACAATACTGGAAAACAAGATGAATCAAGTTGAGAACAGGAAGAGAAAGCATAAACTCAAGGATCATTCAGGATCATCAAAGAAGAAACATTCATTCAGAAAGAACAATGAAGATTCTAAAACATATCAGTATCACCACAACAACAATGGAAGTGATAATAATGGAAATGATAATGACAATGGAGATGACCTTAGTCAGAATCAATAGGACACCTTCAGGAAGAAAGACATTAGCCAGTTGCAATGCTATAACTGCAAGGAGCTTGGACACTATGCATCAGACTGTCCTGAGAAGAACAAGAAAAAGTATGCTAGAAGAGCCAATGGAAATAACTCCAATATGACCCAGAAAGGACATGTGAACCACATTGACATGGATGGAAACTTTGAAGAGATAGAAGAAGTGGATGTCAGAAACTAGTTAACTCAGTTGAGTCAAATAAGGATTCCTTGTCTGGATATTAAGTGTTGAACCCATAGTCAAGTGAACCATCAATGTAACCCTATGAGACTTTATTTTAAGGGTGGTAGAACCCTAGTTGCCTTGAAGCCAACTTGTAACCCTAACCTTCCCAAATCTCGGGACGAGATTTATTTTAAGGGTGGTAGCCTGTAACATCCCAAAATTTTCCAAATTCTGAAATGTGAAAAAATAAATAAACAAAATAAAACTTTGTTGAAATTTAGGGTGAGAAGAAACTTTTTGATTCCAATTGGAAACATCAAAACCTATTTTGAGCAAATAAATCCTAAAGGGATTTAAAAAGATAAACAATTAATAAAGAAAGTTTTCATAATTGGAATTACTATTTTTGGATCTTTTAATAAAAAGATTTGGTTTTCAAAAGAAAAGGTGGAATTATAAATAAGGATTATTTTATAGAGCCAAATTAAAACTTGGCCAAGCTTTTGAAATAAAATATTTCTATTTGATAAAAAGAGTAAAGGTTTATTTAAATAAAATAATGAGTATTTATTAATATCCAATTTTATTAAAGTAAAGGCTTTTTCATTTTAATTAAACACTAAAACTTGTTAAATTATTTTAAACAAGTTTTCCAAGTGTTTTACATTTTCAAATAAAACCTACTGAAATGACTTTGGTATTATTTAGATTTCAAATGGAGTTTTTAAATAAAACAAATCCTATTTGAATTAATAACTAAGGACTATTTTATTTAATTATTAAAAAGATCCTAAAAAGAATAAAAGTATTATTTTATTTTTGACTTTGGTCTTTGTTGTTAAACAGAATTAAAAACTACACAAACTTTGACAAAGGTTTGAATTCATTTGGAGTTTGAATTAATTGTTTGAAAATCAAAACAGAAAACCAAATAGAAAAAGAAAAAGCAATCAGAACAAAAAAAAGGGGAACAAACTCGACCCAACCCATCTGGCCCAACAGCCCAGCAACGCAGCCCACCAGCTCTCCCCCACTGTGAAGCGTTTTTCACTGAGAAATCAACCCGCAGAGACACTGACGAGTGGCCCCATCCTTCCCTCTCTCTCCCTCACTGACAGACGGGCCCACACCAGCGCGTCGTCGTCTTCACCGCGCCAGCCGTTCCTCCCTGTCGTTGCTGCCGCATTATTGCCGGCATCAATATGCTTAATTGCCTGACTTAATCCTCGCTGTAACCACACCCCCTTAACCGCCCGTACCTCCTCTCTCTTTCCCCCAAGCTCCAGCCACTCCCTGCCTCTAGGCTGCTCCGATTTTGAGCTCAATCACCACTGTCTCCGACGAGGTTCCTGGCCGATTCCGGCGCCGTCTAGCCACCCCTCTCCACCCTCTGCACGTGAGCTTGCTCCCCACCTCCTGGAGCATCTACCCGTGTGCTCCATTCGCTCCCGCACGCCCTGGAAGCTCGGCTTTGTCGACCACAACTCGCCTCCGCTGTCTGCCATTGCTCCGGCGACTTTCCCTGGTAAGCCTCGACCGCCCCAGCATCTCCTGTTGATGCTCACATCATCCCCAGACCAGCCCGCGTCTAACCGTGCGCTTATTTTGCTTCGGAATGAACTGCAGCATCGCCCCCGACGACCTCCAGAGCCGCCTGATGCCGCCACCCACTCCGGCGAGGAATTGCCACCATCTCTGAGCGCCCCTCGCCAAGCCAGCGTCACATTGAGCATCACCTCGACCTCGCGAGCACGGTGAGCACCCCCGTTTCTTCCCTTGCTTCCTGTAGACACCGCAACGCCACCGTCTGACCGCGCGCCGCCGCCAGCCGCCGCTAGCGCCGCCCAACCATGGTCAGAGGAGCTGTGTCCGTTAGATGTTGATCCTGCGGCTGAGATTAGAACTAGACGAAAGGGTACGAGTTGATCTGCACCGTGCAATCTAAATAAAATCCTACGGTTCGCAGAGGCCGATCCGCACGAAACGGTATCGGCCAATTAGGTTGCGCCACGTGGACTGGTTTTGATTTAAAACAGAATTCTGAATCTGATTTATATGCAAACTTGTAAATTGCATAACTTTTGATCCACACGTCCAAAATTTGCAAATTTTATATCAATGGAATCAGTAGAACAAGTACTTTGCAACCATGCAATTTGTTTAATGATTTTCTTCTGGAAAATTGGTTCAATTTGCAGAAACTTATGTAAGCTTATTTAGAATATAAAAATTGTTCCAGATATTATTTTAATGTAAAATCTTTGCAAAATGGTTTGTTGTGAATCTACTGACCCTAGGAACCAACCCATGGATTTAAAAATGAATTTTGTGAAGTTTAGGAATAAATATTTGAATTAGATCTTTTCTAGTCAAATAAAAATATTGATTTTGATATGGAAATGATTTTTGAGTAAAACCTTTGGGAAATGTTTTGATTCAAACCTTCTGACCCTAAAAACCAAGTTTTGTGAATTAACAACTTATTTGATGAATAATATAAAATTATTGCTTTGATAAAAGCATTTTCAACCACATAAAATAATGAAATGACTTAAAAATGGTTTATAGATAAAACCTTTTGCAAATGGACTTACCACTTTAGAAAATGACCACTTTGAACCTTACAATGTTTAGAGCCTAGTAGAAACCACCTTTGCAAATAAAACTATCTTTTGCATGCTTGCATGCATGACCTTGTTTCTATTATTTTATGTGTGATGAATTGTTTGAATATTGGTTGGAATGCTAGTTGAATCTATGTTTGCTTGATTGATTTGTAGTAAAGTTAGAAGAGTGTGATATTAGCAAGATCAAGAAGTGAACCAACATTCTCTACCAAAAAGGCAAGTGACACTATCATCCAAGTCCTATTATTTTCATTACACTTAGTGGATTTTTTTTGAAACATGCATGATAAGGTTTACTATACTTTATGCTATGCTAAATCCTATTAGGATACCCTTATATATTCCTTAGTGGAAACAATGTAGTTGTAGTATGCTTAGCCCAGCTATATATTTGGGATGGGATACATGTTAAGATTATATGAAGTATTGAAAAGACTTATGTTTTATATAATAAAACAAGTACTCAATGAACCACCTGGGTGGACAAGGATACTCAAGTTTTGGACAAGGTGGCAACAAAAGGAACCATGTTTATATGGCTATCTCTTTTTGTATGTGCACTAGAAGAAAACCACCCAGGGACTTGGAGATTGAACATGTTTCTTGTACAGTGGCTTCCGTGTACAGCCACATGCTAAATGGGCTCTAGCTTAGTCAACTACATAGTGGAAGACCCATGCATTGGCATCTTCAGGTTAACTAGAATTGTGTAAGGGAACTTGAAACCCTACATTGGTGCCTGGTAGACAAGCTAGCATTGTGTATTGGGAGGACTCCTATGGAAAGACTTTGTCACATTCTCAATCTACCAGTACTCCATCTTGGTGAGTACTTATCCAGCGGCCACTGGTGCCATCAAGATGAGATTGTGTCATGTGGGTAAAGTGTACAACTTCTGCAGAAGTTCAAAATTCTAAGTACTTAGCCGTGTCCCCGGTTATGGACAATACTGAGCAACTAAGGACTGAAGCTATGGAAGATCTTGACATTCCAATTTCTCAAAGTTAAAACTTGAGGGTGACAACAAGGGATTTGAAGCACTTGGAGTTTTCCAAGAAGTTCAAAAAGATTTGAGAAAGATCAAAAACTATTTTGAAAAGATAGGATAAAACTATATTGCTTTCTGCAAATGAGCCTGAACCCCACTTAGCCAAATATGCATGTAATGATAGCCAAATATGCATGTAATGAAACTTTCCCAGTGTTAATTACTATTGTAGTTGATGCTTGTGAGTGGAACCATTGGATTATTGTTTATGTTCAGATTTTTATCCATCACCATATCATCTTTGATCTTGATCCATATGATGTCTCGTGAGTAGTTCATTTAGTTCTTGAGGACATGGGAGAAGTCATGTTGTTAGTAGTGGATTTGTGTTGAGTTATTATTCAATTGTTTATTATTTAAGTTGTGGTGCTATTCTTCTAGTGGTGTCATGTGAACGTCGACTACATGATACTTCACAATTTATGGGCCTAGGGGAATGCATTGTGTGTTTGGCTACTAATTGCAGGGTTGCCGGAGTGACAGAAACCTGAACCCCCGTTAGGACACCATTGCATAAGGGAGCGTAGGATCTCAGAGTTTAAGGTTGTGGTTAGGTTTATATCTTAATTGCTTTCCTGTAGTTGCGGATGCTTGCAGGGGTTTAATCACAAGTATGTATTAGTCTAAGTAAGGTCGGTACATTAGCACAGGTTCACCCACACAACACTTACAACACCAAAGAAGCGTACTTAGCTATTTGAATCGAAATCACTTGAGAGAATTCCCATGTGTCCTCGAGAATGTTTGGTCCTTATAAGTATTTCCACCGGCTTGTCCTTTGCTAAGAAAGGATTGGGCCACTTGCTGCAGTTGTTCATTGTCTTTATTTCTTGCACTTTGTTTTGTTGCTTTATCAGAAAACCCCTAAAAATCCGTTTGCTAAGTATTTATAGAGATTTCTTGCTCCATACAACTAGTCAAAACCTTCTGCTCCTCGTTGGGATCGACACTCCTATTTATCGCAAGTACTGCGATACACCCCCTAAACTTGTGGGTCATCAAGACTATTTTCTGGCACCGTTGCCGGGGAGTGAAGCTCTATTGAAGAGTGAAACTGGTAAAGGAAACTTCTACTGTGAGTATTGCTTTTTGTTTCTATTTGTTACTTTGTTTCTGATACGTCGGAAACGTATCTATAATTTTTATGCTCCATGCATGTTTTGTATCTACTTTTCTTTGCTTTGTCTTTACTTTGAGGTGTTTTTATATATTTTCTGGAACTAACCTATTAACAAGTTGCCACGGTGCCAGTTGCCTGTTTTCTTCTGTTTTTGGTTCCAGAAAGGTAGAAAATCAATATTCTTGGAATTGGACAGGACAAAAGCCAAAGTCATTATTTTTCCTGCACTAACACATAACGACGAAGCAGAGCCGGAGGGGGGCCACAGGGTGGCCGCATCCCCTAGGCGCAGGCAAGCCCTAGGGGCGCCCATAGGGGGTGTGGGCCCCCTGGACCCCCACCGACCTTGATTCCTGCGCCTATAAGAGCCCCTCTGGGAGAAAACCCTAAAGAATCCAGAAGAAACCCACGAAAACCTCTGTAGCGCTGCCGCCACCGAAGGGGAGATTCGGGGGATAGAAAGTCTCTGTTCCGGCACCCTGCCGGGATGGGGAAGTGCCCCCAGAGCCATCTCCATCGAGCTCCACCACCATCTCCATCACCGTTGTTGATTCCCATGATGAGGAGGGAGTAGTTCTTCCTCGAGGCTAAGGGCTCTACCGATAGCTATGTGTTCATCTCTCTCTATGTATGATCTTGTTGTGGTCATGAGCTTTGTAATCAAGTAGATCTACCTTGCTACTCAAGTGCTTCATTAGATCTCTGCTCTCCCCATGCATGTGAAAGTGACTGCGTGCACGCCATGGTGGCACTTAGGCTTGAGTCTACATAAATACTCTTTGTGTTTAATAGATCTATGCTTTTCCCCACGTGTGTGAAAGTGACAGCGTGCATACCGTGTGCGGCACTTTGGCTAGATTGAATATTTGTTATGAGTTATATTTGGAGTTGGATGTCTCTATGAAATTGTGGTGTTTGTTGGAACCATCTAGCGCTCAAGGTGGCAGTGTGGGGTTATCTAGATTAGGGAAGGCAGACTTTGAGGAGTGCTGTTATAGGCCTACCAATGATTAGAGTGTCCAACCGGAGAGTAGTTAAGAGTAGTATCATGAAGAGAGTATATTTATATGAGAGAGTGTTCACTAGCGAAAGTATGATCCCTAGGCCTTGTTTCTAAACATTGAAACACTGTTTGCTACTAGATCTGTTGCATGTTGCTTGCTTCCTTCAGTTTGCCTTTAGTCTGTTCCTCCACGCCATCAGCTATTTTCTGGCACCATTACCCCATGTCAACAACAAGTCAGAAGCTCTTTTCTGGCACCGTTACCACTTGTATTTCAATATCTCTTCACCGAACTAGTGCAATTATATTGGGTGTGTTGGGGACACAAGAGACTTCTTGTATCTTAATTGCAGGGTTGCTTGAGAGGGATACCTTTGACCACTTCCTCCCTGAGTTCAATAAACCTTGGGTAATCCACTTAAGGGAAACTTGCTACTATTCTACAAACCTCTGCACTTGGAGGCCCAACAACTGTCTACAAGAATAAAAGTGCGTAGACATCAAGCTCTTTTATGGCGCCGTTGCCGGTGAGGTAAGGTAAAAGGTACTCACATCCTCCGGTGTGAGCGCTCAAAGTTATTTCCTTTAGATTCTGCAGTTTTGTCTTTTTGTTTCTTGTTTTCACTAGTTAGGCTTAATGGAAAATAACAACAAAATTAGAGAGATCTATAGAATTTATCTTGAGTTAGGACATGAAGTGTTTGAAGATAAAATTAAAAAACCTTTGGAGCTTTATTTGCATGCTAATAGCAATGTTATTAGTATAAACTCCTTGGACACCATTATTGCTAATGCTATGGAAAAGTCTAAGCTTGGGGAAGCTAGTTTTGATGAAAATGATCTTTTTAGTCCCCCAAGCACGGAGGAGAAAATTTACTTTGATGATACCAAACCTCCCATATATTATGATTACAATGATGAGTATGATATTTTTAGTCCACCTACTATTGAGGAGAAAGTTAATTGTGATTACAATATGCCTCCTATATTTGATGATTATGGTGATGAGAATAGTAATGATAGCTATTTTGTTGAATTTGCTCCCACTATAATTAATAAGAATGGCTATTCTTATGTGGAGAGTAATAATCATTTTATGTATGTGGCTCATGATAAGAATGTTTTATGTGATAGTTATATTGTTAATTTTATTCATGTTTCTACTGAAAGTCATTATGAGAGAGGGAAACATGGTCTTATGTATCTCAACAATATTAAGTTTCCCCTCTTTATGTTGAAAGTCTTGAAGTTGCACTTGTTTTGCTTTCCTATGTTTGTTGCTCTATGCTTTCATGACTTGTTTCTTTACAAGATTTCTATGCATAGCAAGTGGGTTAGACTTAAATGTGTTTTTAATTTGGTTCCTGATGCTCTCTTTTACTTCAATTGATATTTCTTATGTGAGCATCTTCTCAAACTATCAAGCCTAACTTAAAGGCGTTAAAGAAAAGTACTTATTGGGAGATAACCTAGAGTTTTCTTGAGTCTTGGAAGTTATTACTTTTGTAATAACCTCTCCTTATCCTTTTTATTTGCTTTTTTGTGCCAAGAATAACCTCTAATGAGAGGGAAGTAAGATTTGGGGAGTTGTTGTCCTGAAACAGATTTCTGTCCCCCACCATAAAATTTCGTGAGGAGTCTCTGTAAGTCGGATTGATCTACAAATTTACGAATAAATCCCCCAGTATGTTATCTAACTTTCGTTAGATCAACACTTTTTGATTTGAGCAACATAAGGTCTTCGAAAAAATCGGTTTCTACCTGCTGGTGTGTTTTGATAGATTTCTGCCATTATTTGTATTTGCTTCTTATTGATTCCTTTTTGAGTTCTCTTTTGGGAAATTGAGATTTTTGAAGGAGTTACTACAGTAGCTAGTATTTTTATTGAAAAGTTTTGCTATTCCAAAGCTTAACCCAAAGGTCTATAATGTTTTGAATACACTAATGTTGCTAATGAAGATTGTGTGAAGTTTTGTATGAAGGAAAAAATTTCAGGTGTAGAGAGAGAATGATATAATGAGATGAAGAATGGACAAAAGCTCAAGCTTAGGAATGCCATCCCGGTGTCACCCCAAGAAATATCCAAGAGGTACAAGCGTCAAAGATTGGGGATGCCCAAGGCATCCCCTTCTTCATCAATAAAAAGCTCAGGTCTGTCTAGACACTTCGTTTTTATTATTTCATGAATTGTTGTGTTGTTCTTGGAGCGTCTTAGTTTTCATTTCTGGTTTTTATTTGCTTAGTTTGCTTGAGTAAGTTGGTTGGTTACACCACACTTCTTTTAAAAAGAGAGACACACTCTGTTTTCATTGCCTAGAACACTCTAGTTTTCACTCTTATTGTTTTGTGAGTGTTCTATTTTGCTAGCACTGTGTTTAGCCTTAGTTTTCTTGTGCTTTCAGCTTAGAACTTTTTAGTTCTTCTTTGTGCATTTTTGAGACAAGCTCACTGGTCTTTATTGATTATTATCTTTGTGAGTTGTTTCAAATAGGTTGATTGGTGTTGGAAAAGAGTAGTAAGTTCTTGCTTGTAAGTGCAAGAGGTGCTTGCATTGACTGTGACTTAGACTTTAGCATGACATGCTAGATATTGTTTTGACCTTATGCTTAGTGATTATTGTTGTAGCATGACTTGTTCCAAACAATTAGGATTGCTTAATGTGCCTTCAAGGAATCATGCGTTGTTTTAGCATACAAAAGTATAGTATTGCGGTATTCTCATTTGATGATTTGTTTGGGTTGACTTGGCACATTCTCACACCATGTTATGACTATGAACAAGTCACGATAGCCTCTATGATTATTTAGTACTTGACTTGTAGTACCACTCTATGCTTTGATTAGTAATGCTTTGTTGCACTGCATGATTATGGCCATTATTGCTCTCTTAGTTGGTTTCTCCCAGTCTTTTGCTAGCCTCCACTTGTATGAGTAAGTTCTACTCATGCTCTCAACTCCCAAGAAGCCAAGTTTTTCCAAAGTGTCCACTATAAACTCCTATGCATGGTGTGTTACACCATTCCAAGTATATTCTTGTTTTCAGCTATATTCCAATTAAAAACTATTTTGTTATGTGAAAACTTAGTGATTAAAGCCCTCACAAACTTGATGGCACACTTTATATTCTTTGCCCCTAATAAACTTGAACCATTGTGTCATCTATGTTGTATATGCTTGCACTTATACGTTGGAATTAGCAGAACCGTGTTGTCACGGGGAACGCTTTCAACATTGCAATTGTACTTTGTACTCAGTTGATATCATGCTCTTTTGTCTATGGATGTCACCGGTGTGAAATAAAGAGGGAACTTGTAAGTCCATGGAGTTTGTATTCTGTGTTAGAGAAACGCCTGGACCGCTAGCGTAAGCCATGCCTAATCATGGTGGAAACTTGCAACATCACCATAGTGAGCTATTTATGAAGCATCCTCAATAAAAAGCTATGCATATGGTAAATAAAAAGATTGCTGAGATGCTCAATGTCTGCTTGCCTTATCATTTTGGTTATGGGAAAGCTCCTGTACCATGTGCAAGGGGTACCCCGTTGGCGGTTCTCAATGATATGCAAATACTTACAATGACAAGAACTTGCCTAGGCCCAAAGTTGAGTATACATGAGGTGTGGCCCTCGTATTCAAGGGCCTTGAGATTGCCAACTTATACTTCGTCAAACATATACTCCATCTTTGCCACTTTAACCTTAACCACTTCAAGATGCTTATGATAGGGGCAATGAGGGCTAAAAGCTAACAAGTACCATAATTTTTGGAAGCTCTTTTTGAAACTTGTAATCCCTGCTTCCTTTATAAAAGGCTTTTCTTCCACCACTATTGAGTCTCCAACTTCTACCTTTAGGCACCATTAAGAGAGCATAGTTGCCATTCTGTGTGCAGTGTCCCAAAGCTTATTAATTGATGCATATTGTGATATTACTTATTCTTGTGCTATTTGTTTCTAGTCACACTTGTGAACTTTGAAGGTGTCCTATGCATCTATTTGCTACTCTACGAGGGACAAGCTGATTGCCACCATGCTATGTTTTCTATATGTGAAACAAACAAACGTTTTTCAATGCATGTTATTCATGATCTTTGTTTGTAGCCTTTCATGTTGCATGCATAGTTACTATGTCGTATTGTTAGAACTCCATCTTTCATGCACATGTTTAGAGTTCCTTGATCCCAGATTTCAATGTTTGCAAATGGTAAGATCTTTATTCTGAGGGTGCATGTCACCTAAAAAATTATTCTTTTTATCACTTACCTACTCGAGGACGAGCAGGAGTTAAGCTTGGGGATGCTTGATACATCAGAAACGTATCTATAATTTTTTATGCTCCATGCTTGTTTTGTATCTACTTTGCTTTGCTTTGTCTTTACTTTGAGGTGTTTTTATATCTTTTCTGGAACTAACCTATTAACAAGTTGCCACAGTGCCAGTTGCCTGTTTTCTTCTGTTTTTGGTTCGAGAAAGGCAGAAAATCAATATTCTCGGAATTGGACGGGAAAAAAGCCAAAGTCATTATTTTTCCTGAAGCAACACGGAACCACGAAGCAGAGCCGGAGGGGGCCACATGATGGCCACACCCCCTAGGCGCCCACAGGGGGTGTGGGCCCCCTGGACCCCCACCGACCTTGATTCTTGTGCCTATAAGAGCCCCCCAGGGAGAAAACCCTAAAGAATATAGAAGAAACCCACGAAAACCTCTATAGCGCCGCCGCCACCGAAGGGGAGATTCGGGGGATAGAAAGTCTCTGTTCTGGCACCCTGCCGGGACAGGGAAGTGCCCCCGGAGCCATCTCCATCGATCTCCACCACCATATCCATCACCGTTGCTGATTCCCATGATGAGGAGGGAGTAGTTCTTCCTTAAGGCTAAGGGCTCTATCGGTAGCTATGTGTTCATATCTCTCTATGCATGATGTTGTTGTGGTCATGAGCTTTGTAATCAAGTAGATCTACCTTGCTACTCAAGTGCTTCATTAGATCTCTGCTCTCCCCATGTGTGTGAAAGTGACAGCGTGCACGCCATGGTGGCACTTAGGCTTGAGTCTACATAAATACTCTTTCTGCTTTAATAGATCTATGCTTTTCCCCAGGTGTGTGAAAGTGACAGCGTACATACCGTGTGCGGCACTTTGGCTAGATTGAATATTTGTTATGAGTTATATTTGGAGTTGGATGTCTCTATGAAATTGTGGTGTTTGTTGGAACCATCTAGCGCTCAAGGTGTCAGTGTGGGGTTATCTAGATTGGGGAAGGCGGACTTTGAGGAGTGTTGTTATAGCCCTACCAATGATTAGAGTGTCCAACCGGAGAATAGTTAAGAGTAGTATCATGAAGAGAGGATATTTATATGAGAGAGTGTTCACTAGTGAAAGTATGATCCCTAGGCCTTGTTTCTAAACATTGAAATACCGTTTGCTACTAGATCTGTTGCATGTTGCTTGCTTCCTTCAGTTTGCCTTTAGTCTGTTCCTCCATGCCATCAACTATTTTCCGGCACCGTTACCCCATGTCAACAACAAGTCAGAAGCTCTTTTATGGCACCATTACCACTTGTATTTCACTATCTCTTCGCCGAACTAGTGCAACTATATTGGGTGTGTTGGGGACACAAGAGACTTCTTGTATCTTAATTGCAGGGTTGCTTGAGAGGGATACCTTTGACCACTTCCTCCCGGAGTTCGATAAACCTTGGGTAATCCACTTAAGGGAAACTTGCTGCTATTCTACAAACCTCTGCACTTGGAGGCCCAACAACTGTCTACAAGAATAGAAGTGCGTAGACATCAGTTTCCAATATGGATAACCCACTTGGTTTTCTGTTTGGGAAAACTACTACCACTGTAAGGGTAGTAGATGAACCACCGCCTGTTGAGATAGATCCTTTTAAGATACCTACAAGTATTGTTGATCGTGTTATGGATAATTATTATTTTGGGGATGGAACTGTCCATCCTGGTGATCACTTGCTTTTTATCCATGAATTATGTGGGTTGTTTAAGTGTGTAGGTATCACAACTGAACAGGTGAAGAAGAAGTTACTTTGTATATCCTTGAAAGGGAGAGTTGAAGAATGGTATAAGATGGTGAAGAATGGACAATCCATGGAATGGTAGGAATTGGCATCTCTCTTTTATTCTAAATTACATCCTCCCAGTGAGATTCATAAGGATAGAAATCTGATATATAACTTTTGGCCTCGTGATGGAGAGAGTACAGCTCAAGCTTGGGGGAGATTGAAGTTACTAATGCTTAAATGTCCTATTCATGAACTCCCTAACAATATCATTATCAATAACTTTTATACTAGGCTTTCTCTTCATGTTAAATATTTACTAGATGCTTCTTGTGCTGGATCATTCACACGTATGACTGCATCAGTGAAGAAACCATCCTACACCTATTTTGGGAATGCCCTTTTGCAAGAGCTTGCTGGGCTGAAATTTCGCAGGTCCATGTGGCTGATCAAAATCTTTTTGAAGCTTTAGCCAGTATTAAAAAGGATCTTAATGTCCCTTTTGCAATGGAAATTCTTATACTTGGAGCTTGGGGCCTTTGGATTTGCAGAAATAATGAAATCTTCAATAACCTGCATGCTTCGCTTGAGGATTGGAAGGCTATTGTAGCCCAAGAATTAAGATGGGTCCTGTATAGAATTAAGAAGAAGTATTATCAAGGCCTCAAAGATTGGATTGAAATTAATTTAGACAGGAGATAGCTGCTTAGAATGTTATCCCTCTTCTTTGAGGTGGATTGAGTTTGTAAATATTCTTTTGTAACTCTCTATAATATATAAAAATTGCAGTGGGGTTTTTTGCCCTACTATTTTACTCTCAAAAAAATTCACACGTATGAAGGAAGAAGCTAAATGGGATCTCTTAGACCGTATTCAAGAGAACAATGAAGCTTGGGAGAATGACAAAGGAAGAAAGTCGGGTATAAACTATGATTATGAATGCATAAAATCTTTTCTAGTACTTGGTTCTAAAGCTAGTAAAACATATCCTATTATCTTTGGTAGACCTTTCTTGAATACTTGTGGGGCTATCATAGACTATGGAAGGAAAAAGTTTTGACTAAGTTTGATGGAGAGTCTTACGAGTTTAATTTTTCCAGTTTTGCTAAAACTCCTTATGAAAATGAATTTCCTAATGAGGATTTCAAGGTTGAACAACTTTCCACTATTTCTCTTGCTCCTAACAATGCCTTGCAGCAATTTATGGAAGATCATGAAAGCGATGTCTTCATGAAGGAAAGAAATGAGATTGATGAAGTTTTCCTTCGTCAGCCTGACCAACTTAAGCATAATCTACCTGTGGAAGATTTGGGTACCACACTACAACCCAAAGGGGACTCTGTTTTCGAATTAAAACCTTTACCTAATGATCTTAAATATGCTTATCTTGATGATAAAAAAGTATATCATGTTATTATTAGTTCTAAACTTTCAGGAAAGGAAGAAGAAAGGCTACTGGAAAATACTGAAGAAACACCGAGGAGCTATGGGTTATACTCTTCATGATTTAAAAGGAATTTCTCCCACTATATGTCAGCATGCAATTAATATAGAACCTGATGCAAAACCAGTTGTTGAGGAACAACGCCGTCTAAATTCTAGGATGAATGATGCGGTAAGAAATGAGGTATTAAAACTCCTTGATGTTAGTATTATTTACCCTATTGCTGATAGTCAATTGGTTAGCCATGTTTATTGTGTTCCCAAGAAAGGGGGAATAAATGTTGTGCCTAATGAAAATAATGAGCTTATACCCCAAAGAGTAGTGGTTGGGTATAGGATGTGCATTTATTTTAGAAAGGTCAATAAAGTTACTAAGAAAGATAATTATCCTTTGCCCTTTATTGATCAAATGCTTGAGAAGGTTATCCAAAAAGACTCACTTTTGTTTTCTTGATGGTTATTCTGGTTTCTCTCAAATTGTTGTTTAAAGCACAAGATCAAGAGAAAACCACTTTCACTTGTCCTTACGGTACTTATGCTTATAGGCGAATTCCTTTTGGTTTATGTAATGCTCCTGCTACCTTTCAGAGATGCATGTCTGCTATCTTTCATGGTTTTTGTGAAGAAATTGTGGAGGTTTTCATGGACGATTTCTCTGTCTATGGAACTTCTTTTGATAACTGTTCGCACAACCTTGATAAAGTTTTGCAGAGATGTGAAGAAACCAACCTTGTTACTAATTGGGAGAAATGCCATTTCATGGTTAATGAAGGGATTGTTCTTGGACACAAAATTTCTGAAAGAGGTATTGAAGTTGACAGAGCCAAAATTGAAGCAATTGAGAAGATGTCTTGCCCTAGAGATATAAAAGGTATTCGTAGTATCCTTGGTCATGCTGGTTTCTATAGGAGGTTTATTAAAGATTTCTCCAAAATTTCAAACCCTTACTAATATTCTTCAAAAAATATGTACCTTTTGTTTTTGATGATGATTGTAAGGAAGCTTTTGAAACTTTGAAGAAAGCTTTGACTACTGCTCCTATTGTTCAATCACCTGATTGGAGTTTACCTTTTGAAATTATGTGTGATGCTAGTGATTTTGCTATGGGTGCTGCCCTTGGGCAACGTGTTGATAAGAAGTTAAACGTTATTCATTATGCTAGTAAGACTTTAGATGCTACTCAAAAGAATTATGCTACTACTGAAAAAGAGCTCTTAGCTGTAATCTTTGCATGTGATAAGTTTAGACCCTACATTGTTGATTCAAAAGTCACTATTCATACTGATCATGCTGCTATTAAGTACCTTATGACAAAGAAGGACGCTAAGCCTAGGCTTATTAGATGGGTGTTTCTTTTACAAGAGTTTGATCTGCATAATGAAGACAGGAAAGGTGCTAAAAATCCTGTTACAGACAATTTATCTCGTTTGGAAAACATTTCTTTTGACCCTTTGTCAACACCCGGATTTTTAATCCTAGATGCCTGTTATGCCATACATCGCAATCCCAGGATTACCATTTTTGTGAGACATAACAGAATTGGATACCACGGTACTTCATCCATTATAAACCATATATAAGGTCTTACACAAATAAGGATCTCATGATCCAGTTCTTAATACAATTTCAAGCAGCGGAATACGTAATAATAACGGTAGCGTAGGCGAAGCTCCATCTTTGGGATCACAGGCAATGCTGACGATGGGAGATGATCCTAGTTGTCATAACCTTCCTGGATTCCATCTTCCAGGTACTCCTCTTCATAGTCTGGCCATGGGAATAGCCAGGGACAAAGCCATGAGTACTCTTTAAGTACTCGCAAACTAGTACTAGAAGGTAAAGGGGTTTTTGGATAATAGGATACTAGGCTCTAGGGTTGTTTTGCAAAAAGCCAGATTTAACTCTACTCAGTTCCAAAGCTAGTCACAATTTTATAACTCCTAAGTGGGATCTTGCATTTCAGGTCACAACTCTGTTGTGGTTAAGTCAAAGTATCAACTCATTTCACAAGTCATTTTGAAAAGTCTGACGGGGGCTATGCTTGCCTTTGCCAGTTGATAACAGATAAACAGATAAATACCACAGTATAATCGTATGCATTATGGCAGGAATTGAAATGCTTTCGAAATCATAGGATGATATCATGGTGGGGCTATGCTTGCCTTTGCCAGTTGATAACAGATAAACAGATCTTCGGAGGCCTTGTACTTGACTTGGTTATAGTTGGTCAAGTATTTGTCTTCGAGCTTCGACGGTCTTGATCTCTGCCTTCGATCTCGATATCATATGCTACCGAGAAGAACCAAACACCGGAAATAAAGGAAACAATCAACACATGGCATCGATGAAATGCTCAGACAAGAATGATGATATGACAAGTTAAATTGTATTGAAATGTAACCCTAAGGCATGCTCGACAATTTAAACGGGGTTCTGAGGGGTGAAAACCCTAACTCGGGGAAACTCCGGAATCACCTGTGAGGGGTTACTATGTTCTTATAATTATACTTGTCATTTAAGTTACTGAACAATGCATGATTATAGCTTAAAGAGGCAGGTTTCATTTTTATGAACATTTTGATATATTATTCATATTTTTATGACTTATAATTAATTAGTTATTGAATTTACAAATTTATATCATTTTCAGAAATTAATAAACCAAATGGAAATTACTTTTTATACCCAGACACACCTAGCCACAGTGGCTGACTGAGGGGCCCCAGAGCCACCTCAGCATCCACGCGGGCAGGTGGGACCTAGACCGGGGTTGACTGGGTCTGACCCTAACCTAAACTTTTTGCACCACAGAGGCATCTAGCCTCTGAGGCTGGTAGGTGGGACCGGGGCCACGTGGGCACCACGAGGTAGCCACGCGAGCACCACGTCACCACGACAGGCGGCGCGATAGACGGCAGCGCATGCCTCGGGCACGAAACAGAGCGAGAGAGAGAGAGAGGGAAAAGGGGTCAGGGAGAAACGCATGCTCACCCTGGTGCTCATGGTCGTGACGGGGAGGCGCGGGGAGGTCCTGAACGGCGTCAATGGTGATGGCGGGATGCGTCGGGCTCGGGGAAGAAACATCAATTCTGGTGAGCAGGGAGCTCCCGGGCTTGCGTGCTTTGAAAAGAAGAACCAGGGCTTCTAGGCGGAGCTCAAGGAGGCCTTGGTTGAGCGAGGGGAGGCTAGAGACGGCGAGGCGGACGGCGAGCTGCGAGGCTAGGGTTTCGGGCTTGAGCGCGCGGGAGCCAGAGAGAGCGCTGGGGGAGAAGTGAGAGGATAAGGGAGAGGGGGCGTGCACGGGCGGTCTTATCCTCGCTCTAGGCGGTGGCGAGGATCGTGGCGCGGCCGGCGGCATCGGGCGGCAGAGGCGGTGACAGCCAGCTGCTTGCGGGAGGAGGAAGACGACATGGAACAGCGTCGAAGCGGTACTGGGCCGAGAGCGGGCCAAGCTAGGCTACAGGGTCGTGCGCTGTGCCGCAGAGAAGAGAGGGACAGGGTGGGCTCGGCCTGTTAGCTCGCCTGGCTGTTTTTTTTCTCCCCAAAAGCTTTTCATTTTCTGTTTTCTATTTTCTTTTTTGTATTTTCAAATGTAAACTGTTTTGGATACTTTTAAAATACCAGGGACATTTATAAAATATATGAAATTATTGCAGGGGCCCTTTTAGTCCAATTGGGCTCCAAAATTTTTGTCATTTCAAAATTCAAAACTATTTTGAATTGCTTTCAAAGAGAGAGGGAAAAGATATGGTTTTAGGGTTTGATTTATTTTTCTTTGCATGCAAAATTTCAATTATGATGCTCATGAATGCACAATCAACCCTAAGTACTATTTAACTAAAACTGGGGTGTTATAGAAAACAACGGTCTTTTGTTCATGGAACAAGTGGATTGTTTACCTTACACACTTTGCTTAAAGCAGTTGTTTGTTGCTTGCAACTTAATATTGGAGGGGGTTCGGATGATAGCCTAAAGGTGGACTTCTAGTCATAGATGTAGTTGGATGGCGGTCTATGTATATTGTTGTATTGCCCAATCGAATCTCATAGGATCTTTTTGTCTAGTATTGCATTGTTATGCCATGCTCATTTCCTATCAATTGCCCTGCTGTAATTTGTTTACCCTTCATGCCATGTTGTTTATCTAAGGAGAGCACCTCTAGTGAACTATGGACCCCGGTCCAATCTTTACCATTGATACATCTTCCACTGTTACTTGTTTACCTGCTGCAAACCATCACCTTCCACTCCATACGTTTAATCCTTTGTTACAGCAAACCAGTGAGCTTGACAACCTCACTGATTCGTTGGGGAAAAGTCTTGAGTTTGTGTTGTGCAGGTTTCTACGTTGCTTGCAACACCTTTGAGACGTTTCCTTCCTCCTACTGGTTCGATAAACTCGGTTTCTTACTGATGGAAAACTTGCTGTTGTGCTCATCACACCTTGCTCTTGGGGTTTCCAACGAAGCGTACCACGACAGTGCTGGGCGTCATCAAGATTTTTTGGCGCCGTTGTCGGGGAATAAAGAAAGAAGCTCCCATGTCAACAAAGCGGCATCACAAGTTTTCTGGCGCCATTTCCGGGGAGGCTAAGGACGTCTTCACAAGGGGAGTCCTCCTCAACCTTTCTCTTTACTTTGTTTTTAGTTTGCTTAGTTTCTTTTGCTTGGTTTTGTTTGCCTATTTTTATCAAAAACTCCAAAAAAAATAGTCTAGTTTGGTTTGCTTTCTCTTATAAAAAACACAAAAAAATTAGTCCCTGCTCTAGTTGGTGGTCTGTTATTGCCTTGCTTGGTCATGCTTTCTATCGATGGATGGTTTCTTTGAAACTAGTTCTTAATTGCAAGGTGGGTTCACGGAAGAACAAAAGTATTATTATAAGGAACACCGTTTGTCACAAAAAGGGAAACACTTACGGGAACAAATCGATAAGTTGAATACTATTGCTAGAGACATGTGCTCTACTTATAATGTTACTTATTGCTTTGATAAATCTTGCTGCTGTAGGAGGTATAAACACCTTCCTTTTCAATGTGAGTATAATGATAATGTTACCATATCTTATGATGTTAAGGGAAATTATGACTTTTATGATGTGGAACAAATTGAAGAATTTATTGCTTTCAAGGGTGCATTTGAACTTGCTAGTTTGCTTGAAAATACTGATGATGCACCTTATGAATATGAGGTTTATGAGATACTTAAATTTTGCTTTGACATTTACAAGGAAGCAAATGGCTATATTCTTGAATATTTTAACAGATGCTTTCCACACATGGAAGAGACTAATGCCTTGCAGGAGCCTATGGAAGAAGAAATTGCTGGCTGAAGCTCATTAGATGAAAAAGAGGAGGAGAGTGATGAACAAAAGGAGGAAGAATGGATTATCTACACATGCCTACCTTCTAATGAGAGTAACTCTTTACCTCTTACATTATTTGATTGTCCCCCATGCTTACCAAAGGAGGATGAATGTTATGTTCCTGTGGATTCTTTTGAAATATCTGCTATGGGTAAAACTTGTGATAATAGTTATACTCTTGTTATCTATGATAATACTTTATTTGTGCCTAACTTTGAAATGCATGGTACTAGAGAGTTTTGCTTAGAAAATGTTTATGATAAAGCTCTAGATGATGGTCCTATATTAAATGATCAGTCTTCTTGTTATAAAATTGTTAAAAGTGTGTTTGAAGGTTTTAATTCCACTATTTTTGAGCTTGATAAAAATTATGTGTTTGTAGATCATGAAAAGCATGCTTTATGTGATAGTTATATTGTTGAGTTTATTCATGAGGCTACTGAAAATTATTATGAGAGAGGAAAATATGGTTGTAGAAGTTTAAATGGTACTGAAACACCTCTCTATGTGCTGAAAGTTTTGAAGTTGCTCTTTTTTTATTTACCCATCCTTGTTACTTTGTGCTTATTTGATTTATTTTCTTACAAGATTACTATGCATAGGAAGAGGGTTAGGCTTAAATGTGTTTCATATTTGCTCCTTGATGCTCTCTTTTAATTCAATTCATATTTCTTATGTGAGCATCTTCTCAAGCTTCTCGTGCCTAACTTAAAGCCGTTAAAGAAAAGTACTTATTGGGAGATAACCCTAGAGTTTTCTTGAGTCTTGGAAGTTATTACTTCAGTAATGACCTCTCCTTATCCTTTTTCTTTGCTTTTTGTGCCAACAATGACCTCTAATGAGAGGGAAGTAAGATATGGGAAGTTGCTGGCCCGAAACAGATTTCTGTCCTCCATCATAAATATTCGTGAGTCTCTGTAAGTCGGATTGAGATGAAAATTTACGAATAAATCTCCCAGTATGTTAGCTAACTTTCATTAGTTCAACACTTTTTGATTTTAGCAACATAAGATTTTCCAAAAAATAGGTTTCTACCTGCTGGTCTGTTTTGACAGATTTCTGCCATTATTTGCATTTGCTTCTTATTGATTCCTTTTTGAGTTCTCCTTAGGTGAATTGAGCTTTTTGAAGGAGTTGCTACAGTAGCTTGTGTTTTTAGTGGAAAGTTTTGATGTTCTTAAGCTAAACCAAAAGGTTTATTATATTTTTGAATACACTAATGTTGCTAATGAAGATTGTGTGAAGTTTTGTATGAAGGAAAAGTTTCAGGTGTAGAGAGAGAATGATGTAATGAGATGAAGAATGGAAAAAAGCTCAAGCTTGGGGATGCCACCCTGGTGTCACCCCAAGAAATATCCAAGAGGTACAAGCGTCAAAGCTTGGGGATGCCCAAGGCATCCCCTTCTTCATCAATAAAAAGCTCAGGTCTGTCTAGACACTTCTTTTTTATTGTTTCATGCACTGTTGTGTTGCTCTTGGAGCGTCTTAGTTTTTGTTTGATTTGCTTAGTTTGTTTAGTTTTCTTGAATAAAGTAGTTTGGACCCCCGTTCTTGTTGTGTTGTTTTTAAATAAGTTGATTGGTGTTGGAAAGGAGTAGGAAGTTCCTGCTTGAAAGTGCAAGAGGAGCTTGCATTGACTGTGACTTAGACTTTTGTATGACATGCTAGGTGTTGTTTTGACCTTATGTTTAGTGATTATTGCTGTAGCATGTCTTGTTCCAAAAAATTGGGATTGCTTAGTGAGCCTTGAAGGAATTATGCATTGTTTTAGCATGCAAAAGCATAGTGTTGTGGTATTCTCCTTTGATGTTTTGTTTGGGTTGACTTGGCACATGCTCACACCATGTTATGACTATGAACAACTCACCATAGACTATATGATCATTTAGTCCTTGACTTGTAGTACCACTCTATGCTTTGATTAAGTAATGTTTTGTTGCTCTGCATGATTATCTCCATTATTGCTCTCTTAGTTGGTTGCTCCCAGTCTTTTGCTAGCCTCCACTTATATGAGTAAGCTATACTCATGCTTCCAACTCCCAAGAAACCAAGTCATTCCAAAGTGTCCACTATAAACTCCTATGTATGGTGTGTTACACCATTCCAAGTATATTCTTGTTTTTAGCTATCTTCCAATTAAAAAGTATTTTGTTATGTAAAAATTAGTGATTAAAGCCCTCACAAACTTGATGGCACACTTTATATTCTTTGCCCTAATAAACTTGAACCATTGTGTCATCTATGTTGTATATTCTTGCACTTATACGTTGGAATTAGCAGAACCGTGCTGTCATGGGGAATGTTTTCAACATTGCACTTGTACTTTGTACACAGTTGATATCATGCTCTTTTGTCTATGGATGTCACCGATGTGAAATAAAGAGGGAGCTTGTAACTCCATGGAGTTATGTATTTTGTGTTAGAGAAATTCCTGGTCCACTAGCCTAAGCCATGCCTAATCATGGTGGAAACTTGCAGCATCACCATAATGAGCTATCTATGAAGCATCCTCAATAAAAAAGCTATGCATATGGTAAATAAAAAGATTGCTGAGATGTTCATTGTGTGCTTGCCTTGTCATTTATGTTATGGAAAGCTCCTGTGCCATGTGAAAGGGGTACCCCATTGGCGGTTCTCTATGATATGCATGTACTTACTATGACAATAACTTACAGGTGACTGAAGTTGAGTAGCATGAGGTGTGGCTCTCATATTCAAGGGACTTGAGATTTCCAACTTATACTTTTTCAAGCATATACTCCATAGTTTGTTCACTTTTACCTTAATCACTTCAAGATGCTTATGATAGGGGAAATGAGGGCTGATACGACCAATTTGCATCACCATTCTATATCATAATTTGCCTCTATTCATTGATATATGTCTTATTATGAGGTATTACTTATGTATTTTCCTCTATTTTTGTATGCTGGATGATTCTTGGAGGATGGACTCCCGGAGTCAGGTTTCTGATGGAAAAAGAGGTGTTTTGATGCAATTTCGCGAAGATCAGAAAAATACCAGAAAAATATTGGAAAATTATATTTTCCCAGAAGACGAAGGAAGCCAGAAGGGGAGGCGTAGCCGGGCCACATGGGGCCCACACCCCCTAGGCACGGACCCACCTTGCCCCGTGCCTAGGGCAGGTGTGGCCCACCTGGCTGGCTCCCGACTCTACCCTCTCGCCTATATCTTCCTCACGGAACCCTAACACCAGGGGAGTGACCACAGAAAGATTTCCGCCGCCTCTGCGGGGCGGAAAATACCGAGAGAGAAAGATCTCTCCGGCAGACAGATTTCTATCGAGGAAATCCCTTCCCGGAGAGGGGAGATCGTCGCCATCAACACCGTCATCAATCTAGACTTCATTGGTATCATCATCATTATCATCCATACCATCATCACCACTCCGTCACGCGGTAACAATCGTTATGGATCTTGCATTAGTTCTTAGGGGAAACTTTCCCAGTGTTAATTACTATTGTAGTTGATGCTTGTGAGTGGAACCATTGGATTATTGTTTATGTTCAGATTTTTATCCATCACCATATCATCTTTGATCTTGATCCATATGATGTCTCGTGAGTAGTTCATTTAGTTCTTGAGGACATGGGAGAAGTCATGTTGTTAGTAGTGGATTTGTGTTGAGTTATTATTCAATTGTTTAGTATTTAAGTTGTGGTGCTATTCTTCTAGTGGTGTCATGTGAACGTCGACTACATGATACTTCACAATTTATGGGCTTAGGGGAATGCATTGTGTATTTGGCTACTAATTGCAGGGTTGCCGGAGTAACAGAAACCTGAACCCCCGTTAGGACACCATTGCATAAGGGAGCGTAGGATCTCAGAGTTTAAGGTTGTGGTTAGGTTTATATCTTAATTGATTTCCTGTAGTTGCGAATTCTTGCAGGGGTTTAATCACAAGTATGTATTAGTCTAAGTAAGGTCGGTACATTAGCACAGGTTCACCCACACAACACTTACAACACCAAAGAAGCGTACTTAGCTATTTGAATCGAAATCACTTGAGAGAATTCCCATGTGTCCTCGAGAATGTTTGGTCCTTATAAGTATTTCCACCGGCTTGTCCTTTGCTAAGAAAGGATTGGGCCACTTGCTGCATTTGTTCATTGTCTTTATTTCTTGCACTTTGTTTTGTTGCTTTATCAGAAAACCCCTAAAAATCCGTTTGCTAAGTATTTACAGAGATTTCTTGCTCCATACAACTAGTCAACACCTTCTGCTCCTCGTTGGGATCGACACTCCTATTTATCGCAAGTACTGCGATACACCCCCTATACTTGTGGGTCATCAAGACTATTTTCTGGCACCGTTGCCGGGGAGTGAAGCTCTATTGAAGAGTGAAACTGGTAAAGGAAACTTCTACTGTGAGTATTGCTTTTTGTTTCTATTTGTTACTTTGTTTCTGATACGTCGGAAACGTATCTATAATTTTTTATGCTCCATGCATGTTTTGTATCTACTTTCCTTTGCTTTTTCTTTACTTTGAGGTGTTTTTATATATTTTCTAGAACTAACCTATTAACAAGTTGCCACGGTGCCAGTTGCCTGTTTTCTTCTGTTTTTGGTTCCAGAAAGGTAGAAAATCAATATCCTTGGAATTGGACAGGACAAAAGCCAAAGTCATTATTTTTCTTGCAGTAACACATAACGACGAAGCAGAGCCGGAGGGGGGCCACAGGGTGGCCGCATCCCCTAGGCGCAGGCAAGCCCTAGGGGCGCCCATAGGGGGTGTGGGCCCCCTGGACCCCCACCGACCTTGATTCCTGCGCCTATAAGAGCCCCTCTGGGAGAAAACCCTAAAGAATCCAGAAGAAACCCACGAAAACCTCTGTTGCGCTGCCGCCACCGAAGGGGAGATTCGGGGGATAGAAAGTCTCTGTTCCGGCACCCTGCCGGGATGGGGAAGTGCCCCCAGAGCCATCTCCATCGAGCTCCACCACCATCTCCATCACCGTTGCTGATTCCCATGATGAGGAGGGAGTAGTTCTTCCTCGAGGCTAAGGGCTCTACCGATAGCTATGTGTTCATATCTCTCTATGCATGATCTTGTTGTGGTCATGAGTTTGTAATCAAGTAGATCTACCTTGCTACTCAAGTTCTTCATTAGATCTCTGCTCTCCCCATGTGTGTGAAAGTGACAGCGTGCACGCCATGGTGGCACTTAGGCTTGAGTCTACATAAATACTCTTTGTGTTTAATAGATCTATGCTTTTCCCCACGTGTGTGAAAGTGACAGCGTGCATACCATGTGCGGCACTTTGGCTAGATTGAATATTTGTTATGAGTTATATTTGGAGTTGGATGTCTCTATGAAATTGTGGTGTTTGTTGGAACCATCTAGCGCTCAAGGTGGCAGTGTGGGGTTATCTAGATTGGGGAAGGCGGACTTTGAGGAGTGCTGTTATAGCCCTACCGATGATTAGAGCGTCCAACTGGAGAGTAGTTAAGAGTAGTATCATGAAGAGAGGATATTTATATGAGAGAGTGTTCACTAGCAAAAGTATGATCCCTAGGCCTTGTTTCTAAACATTGAAACACTGTTTGCTACTAGATCTGTTGCATGTTGCTTGCTTCCTTCAGTTGGCCTTTAGTCTGTTCCTCCACGCCATCAGCTATTTTCTGGCACCATTACCCCATGTCAACAACAAGTCAGAAGCTCTTTTCTGGCACCGCATTTCACTATCTCTTCGCCGAACTAGTGCAACTATATTGGGTGTGTTGGGGACACAAGAGACTTCTTGTATCTTAATTACAGGGTTGCTTGAGAGGGATACCTTTGACCACTTCCTCCCTGAGTTCAATAAACCTTGGGTAATCCACTTAAGGGAAACTTGCTACTGTTCTACAAACCTCTTCACTTGGAGGCCCAACAACTGTCTACAAGAATAGAAGTGCGTAGACATCAAGCTCTTTTCTGGCGCCGTTGCCGGTGAGGTAAGGTAAAAGGTACTCACATCCTCCGGTGTGAGTGCTCAAAGTTATTTCCTTTAGATTCTGCAATTTTGTCTTTTTGTTTCTTATTTTCACTAGTTAGGCTTAATGGAAAATAACAACCAAATTAGAGAGATCTATAGAATTTATCTTGAGTTAGGACATGAAGTGTTTGAAGATAAAATTAAAAAACCTTTGGAGCTTTATTTGCATGCTGATAGCAATGTTATTAGTATAAACTCTTTGGACACCATTATTGCTAATGCTATGGAAAATTCTAAGCTTGGGGAAGCTAGTTTTGATGAAAATGATCTTTTTAGTCCCCCAAGCACGGAGGAGAAAATTTACTTTGATGATACCAAACCTCCCATATATTATGATTACAATGATGAGTATGATATTTTTAGTCCACCTACTATTGAGGAGAAAGTTAATTGTGATTACAATATGCCTCCTATATTTGATGATTATGGTGATGAGAATAGTAATGATAGCTATTTTGTTGAATTTGCTCCCACTACAATTAATAAGAATGGCTATTCTTATGTGGAGAGTAATAATCATTTTATGCATGTGGCTCATGATAAGAATGTTTTATGTGATAGTTATATTGTTAATTTTATTCATGTTTCTACTGAAAGTTATTATGAGAGAGGGAAACATGGTCTTATGTATCTCAACAATATTAAGTTTCCCCTCTTTATGTTGAAAGTCTTGAAGTTGCACTTGTTTTGCTTTCCTATGTTTGTTGCTCTATGCTTTCATGACTTGTTTCTTTACAAGATTTCTATGCATAGCAAGTGGGTTAGACTTAAATGTGTTTTTAATTTGGTTCCTGATGCTCTCTTTTACTTCAATTGATATTTCTTATGTGAGCATCTTCTCAAACTATCAAGCCTAACTTAAAGGCGTTAAAGAAAAGTACTTATTGGGAGATAACCCTAGAGTTTTCTTGAGTCTTGAAAGTTATTACTTTTGTAATAACCTCTCCTTATCCTTTTTATTTGCTTTTTTGTGCCAAGAATAACCTCTAATGAGAGGGAAGTAAGATTTGGGGAGTTGTTGTCCTGAAACAGATTTCTGTCCCCAACCATAAAATTTCGTGAGGAGTGTCTGTAAGTCGAATTGATCTGAAAATTTGCGAATAAATCCCCCATTATGTTATCTAACTTTAGTTAGTTCAACACTTTTTGATTTGAGCAACATAAGGTCTTCGAAAAAATCGGTTTCTACCTGCTGGTGTGTTTTGACAGATTTCTGCCATTATTTGTATTTGCTTCTTATTGATTCCTTTTTGAGTTCTCTTTTGGGAAATTGAGATTTTTGAAGGAGTTACTACAGTAGCTTGTGTTCTTATTGAAAACTTTTGCTATTCCAAAGCTTAACCCAAAGGTCTATAATCTTTTGAATACACTAATGTTGCTAATGAAGATTGTGTGAAGTTTTGTATGAAGGAAAAAAATTCAGGTGTAGAGAGAGAATGATATAATGAGATGAAGAATGGACAAAAGCTCAAGCTTAGGAATTCCATCCCGGTGTCACCCCAATAAATATCCAAGTTGTTTTCGTGCATTAAGCTTAGGAATACGTTTATTTGCTAATATGATGGCCGGTCATAGTTTAGTCAAGATTTTAAGTGGGTTTGCTTGGACTATGCTATTTCTGAATAATATTTTCTATTTCATAGGAGATCTTGGTCCCTTATTTATAGTTCTAGCATTAACCGGTCTTGAATTAGGTGTAGCTATATCACAAGCTCATGTTTCTACGATCTCAATTTGCATTTACTTGAATGATGCTATAAATCTCCATTAAAATGAGTCATTTCATAATTGAATAAAAAGAGGAGCCGCAGATTCTAGGGGGACCTTCTCGTGGTCTTTTTTTTGTTCATTTTGATTGATTGCAAAGAGAGTGCAGGATTCTCTTTGCAATCAATGAAATGGTCCCGGAGAAAGGAATCAGTCTGTTCAGTCCGGCGCATGCCTTCCCCTTCTTCATCAATAAAAAGCTCAGGTCTGTCTAGACACTTCGTTTTTATTATTTCATGAATTGTTGTGTTGTTCTTGGAGCGTCTTAGTTTTTGTTTCTGGTTTTTATTTGCTTAGTTTGCTTGAGTAAGTTGGTTGGTTACACCACACTTCTTTTAAAAAGAGAGACACACTCTGTTTTCATTGCCTAGAACACTCTAGTTTTCACTCTTATTGTTTTGTAAGTGTTCTATTTTGCTAGCACTGTGTTTAGCCTTAGTTTTCTTGTGCTTTCAGCTTAGAACTTTTTAGTTCTTCTTTGTGCATTTGTGAGACAAGCTCACTGGTCTTTATTGATTATTATCTTTGTGAGTTGTTTCAAATAGGTTGATTGGTGTTGGAAAAGAGTAGTAAGTTCTTGCTTGTAAGTGCAAGAGGTGCTTGCATTGACCGTGACTTAGACTTTAGCATGACATGCTAGATATTGTTTTGACCTTATGCTTAGTGATTATTGTTGTAGCATGACTTGTTCCAAACAATTAGGATTGCTTAATGTGCCTTCAAGGAATCATGTGTTGTTTTAGCATACAAAAGTATAGTATTGCGGTATTCTCATTTGATGATTTGTTTGGGTTGACTTGGCACATGCTCACACCATGTTATGACTATGAACAAGTCACCATAGCCTCTATGATTATTTAGTACTTGACTTGTAGTACCACTCTATGCTTTGATTAGTAATGCTTTGTTGCACTGCATGATTATGGCCATTATTGCTCTCTTAGTTGGTTTCTCCCAGTCTTTTGCTAGCCTCCACTTGTATGAGTAAGTTCTACTCATGCTCTCAACTCCCAAGAAACCAAGTTTTTCCAAAGTGTCCACTATAAACTCCTATGCATGGTGTGTTACACCATTCCAAGTATATTCTTGTTTTCAGCTATATTCCAATTAAAAACTATTTTGTTATGTGAAAACTTAGTGATTAAAGCCCTCACAAACTTGATGGCACACTTTATATTCTTTGCCCCTAATGAACTTGAACCATTGTGTCATCTATGTTGTATATGCTTGCACTTATACGTTGGAATTAGCAAAACCGTGTTGTCACGGGGAATGCTTTCAACATTGCACTTGTACTTTGTACTCAGTTGATATCATGCTCTTTTGTCTATGGATGTCACCGGTGTGAAATAAAGAGGGAATTGTAAGTCCATGGAGTTTGTATTCTATGCTAGAGAAACGCCTGGACCGCTAGCGTAAGCCATGCCTAATCATGGTGGAAACTTGCAACATCACCATAGTGAGCTATTTATGAAGCATCCTCAATAAAAAGCTATTCATATGGTAAATAAAAAGATTGCTGAGATGCTCATTGTCTGCTTGCCTTATCATTTTGGTTATGGGAAAGCTCCTGTACCATGTGCAAGGGGTACCCCGTTGGCGGTTCTCAATGATATGCAAATACTTACAATGACAAGAACTTGCCTAGGCCCAAAGTTGAGTATGCATGAGGTGTGGCCCTCGTATTCAAGGGCCTTGAGATTGCCAACTTATACTTCGTCAAACATATACTCCATCTTTGCCACTTTAACCTTAACCACTTCAAGATGCTTATGATAGGGGCAATGAGGGCTAAAAGCTAACAAGTGCCATAATTTTTGGAAGCTCTTTTTGAAACTTCTAATCCCTGCTTCCTTTATAAAAGGCTTTTCTTCCACCACTATTGAGTCTCCACCTTCTACCTTTAGGCACCATTAAGAGAGCATAGTTGCCATTCTGTGTGCAGTGTCCCAAAGCTTATTGATTGATGCATATTGTGATATTACTTGTTCTTGTGCTATTTGTTTCTAGTCACACTTGTGAACTTTGAAGGTGTCCTATGCATCTATTTGCTACTCTACGAGGGACAAGCTGATTGCCACCATGCTATGTTTTCTATATGTGAAACAAACAAACGTTTTTCAATGCATGTTATTCATGATCTTTGTTTGTAGCCTTTCATGTTGCATGCATAATTACTATGTCGTATTGTTAGAACTCCATCTTTCATGCACATGTTTAGAGTTCTTTGATCCCAGATTTCAATGTTTGCAAATGGTAAGATCTTTATTCTGAGGGTGCATGTCACCTCAAAAATTATTCTTTTTATCACTTACCTACTCGAGGACGAGCAGGAGTTAAGCTTGGGGATGCTTGATACATCAAAAACGTATCTATAATTTTTTATGCTCCATGCTTGTTTTGTATCTACTTTGCTTTGCTTTGTCTTTACTTTGAGGTGTTTTTATATCTTTTCTGGAACTAACCTATTAACAAGTTGCCACAGTGCCAGTTGCCTGTTTTCTTCTGTTTTTGGTTCGAGAAAGGCAGAAAATCAATATTCTCGGAATTGGACGGGAAAAAAGCCAAAGTCATTATGTTTCCTGAAGCAACATGGGACCACGAAGCAGAGCCGGAGGGGGCCACATGATGGCCACACCCCCTAGGCGCGAGCAAGCCCTAGGGGCGCCCACAGGGGGTGTGGGCCCCCTGGGCCCCCACCGACCATGATTCTTGTGCCTATAAGAGCCCCCCAGGGAGAAAACCCTAAAGAATATAGAAGAAACCCACGAAAACCTCTATAGCGCCGCCGCCACCGAAGGCGAGATTCGGGGGACAGATGGTCTCTGTTCTGGCACCCTGCCGGGACGGGGAAGTGCCCCCGGAGCCATCTCCATCGATCTCCACCACCATCTCCATCACCGTTGTTGATTCCCATGATGAGGAGGGAGTAGTTCTTCCTTGAGGCTAAGGGCTCTATCGGTAGCTATGTGTTCATATCTCTCTATGCATGATCTTGTTGTGGTCATGAGCTTTGTAATCAAGTAGATCTACCTTGCTACTCAAGTGCTTCATTAGATCTCTGCTCTCCCCATGTGTGTGAAAGTGACAGCGTGCACACCATGGTGGCACTTAGGCTTGAGTCTACATAAATACTCTTTCTGCTTTAATAGATATATGCTTTTCCCCGGGTGTGTGAAAGTGACAGCGTGCATCCCGTGTGCGGCACTTTGGCTAGATTGAATATTTGTTATGAGTTATATTTGGAGTTGGATGTCTCTATGAAATTGTGGTGTTTGTTGGAACCATCTAGCGCTCAAGGTGACAGTGTGGGGTTATCTAGATTGGGGAAGGCGAACTTTGAGGAGTGCTGTTATAGCCCTACCAATGATTAGAGTGTCCAACCGGAGAGTAGTTAAGAGTAGTATCATGAAGAGAGGATATTTTTATGAGAGAGTGTTCACTAGTGAAAGTATGATCCCTAGGCCTTGTTTCTAATCATTGAAATACCGTTTGCTACTAGATCTGTTGCATGTTGCTTGCTTCCTTCAGTTTGCCTTTAGTCTGTTCCTCCATGCCATCAACTATTTTCCGACACCGTTACCCCACGTCAACAACAAGTCAGAAGCTCTTTTATGTCACCATTACCACTTGTATTTCACTATCTCTTCGCCGAGCTAGTGCAACTATATTGGGTGTGTTGGGGACACAAGAGACTTCTTGTATCTTAATTGCAGGGTTGCTTGAGAGGGATACCTTTGACCACTTCCTCCCTGAGTTCGATAAACCTTGGGTAATCCACTTAAGGGAAACTTGCTGCTATTCTACAAACCTCTGCACTTGGAGGCCCAACAACTGTCTACAAGAATAGAAGTGCGTAGACATCAGTTTCCAATATGGATAACCCACTTGGTTTTCTGTTTGGGAAAACTACTACCACTGTAAGGGTAGTAGATGAACCACCGCCTGTTGAGATAGATCCTTTTAAGATACCTACAAGTATTGTTGATCGTGTTATGGATAATTATTATTTTGGGGATGGAACTGTCCATCCTGGTGATCACTTGCTTTTTATCCATGAATTATGTGGGTTGTTTAAGTGTGTAGGTATCACAACTGAACAGGTGAAGAAGAAGTTACTTTGTATATCCTTGAAAGGGAGAGTTGAAGAATGGTATAAGATGGTGAAGAATGGAAAATCCATGGAATGGTAGGAATTGGCATCTCTCTTTTATTCTAAATTACATCCTCCCAGTGAGATTCATAAGGATAGAAATCTGATATATAACTTTTGGCCTCGTGATGGAGAGAGTACAGCTCAAGCTTGGGGGAGATTGAAGTTACTAATGCTTAAATGTCCTATTCATGAACTCCCTAACAATATCATTATCAATAACTTTTATACTAGGCTTTCTCTTCATGTTAAATATTTACTAGATGCTTCTTGTGCTGGATTATTCACACGTATGAAGGAAGAAGCTAAATGGGATCTCTTAGACCGTATTCAAGAGAACACTGAAGCTTGGGAGAATGACAAAGGAAGAAAGTCAGGTATAAACTATGATTATGAATGCATAAAATCTTTTCTAGTACTTGGTTCTAAAGCTAGTAAAACATATCCTATTATCTTTGGTAGACCTTTCTTGAATACTTGTGTGGCTATCATAGATTGTGGAAGGTAAAAGTTTTGACTAAGTTTGATGGAGAGGCTTACGAGTTTAATTTTTCCAGTTTTGCTAAAACTCCTTATGAAAATGAATTTCCTAATGAGGATTTCAAGGTTGAACAACTTTCCACTATTTCTCTTGCTCCTAACAATGCCTTGCAGCAATTTATGGAAGATCATGAAAGCGATGTCTTCATGAAGGAAAGAAATGAGATTGATGAAGTTTTCCTTCGTCAGCCTGAGCAACTTAAGCATAATCTACATGTGGAAGATTTGGGTACCACACTACAACCCAAAGGGGACTCTGTTTTCGAATTAAAACCTTTACCTGATGATCTTAAATATGCTTATCTTGATGATAAAAAAGTATATCATGTTATTATTAGTTCTAAACTTTCAGGAAAGGAAGAAGAAAGGTTACTGGAAAATACTGAAGAAACAACAAGGAGCTATGGGTTATACTCTTCATGATTTAAAAGGAATTTCTCCCACTATATGTCAGCATGCTATTAATATAGAACCTGATGCAAAACCAGTTGTTGAGGACCAACGCCGTCTAAATTCTAGGATGAATGATGCGGTAAGAAATGAGGTATTAAAACTCCTTGATGCTAGTATTATTTACCCTATTGCTGATAGTCAATGGGTTAGCCATGTTCATTGTGTTCCCAAGAAAGGGGGAATAAATGTTGTGCCTAATGAAAATAATGAGCTTATACCCCAAAGAGTAGTGGTTGGGTATAGGATGTGCATTTATTTTAGAAAGGTCAAAAGGTTACTAAGAAAGATAATTATCCTTTGCCCTTTATTGATCAAATGCTTGAGAAGGTTATCCAAAAAGACTCACTTTTGTTTTCTTGATGGTTATTCTGGTTTCTCTCAAATTGTTGTTTAAAGCACAGGATCAAGAGAAAACCACTTTCACTTGTCCTTACGGTACTTATGCTTATAGGCGAATTCCTTTTGGTTTATGTAATGCTCCTGCTACCTTTCAGAGATGCATGGCTGCTATCTTTCATGGTTTTTGTGAAGAAATTGTGGAGGTTTTCATGGACGATTTCTCCGTCTATGGAACTTCTTTTGATAACTGTTCGCACAACCTTGATAAAGTTTTGCAGAGATGTGAAGAAACCAACCTTGTTACTAATTGGGAGAAATGCCATTTCATGGTTAATGAAGGGATTGTTCTTGGACACAAAATTTCTGAAAGAGGTATTGAAGTTGACAGAGCCAAAATTGAAGCAATTGAGAAGATGTCTTGCCCTAGAGATATAAAAGGTATTCGTAGTATCCTTGTTCATGTTGGTTTCTATAGGAGGTTTATTAAAGATTTCTCCAAAATTTCAAACCCTTACTAATATTCTTCAAAAAATATGTAACTTTTGTTTTAGATGATGATTGTAAGGAAGCTTTTGAAACTTTGAAGAAAGCTTTGACTACTGCTCCTATTGTTCAATCACCTGATTGGAGTTTACATTTTGAAATTATGTGTGATGCTAGTGATTTTGTTGTGGGTGCTGCCCTTGGGCAACATGTTAATAAGAAGTTAAACGTTATTCATTATGCTAGTAAGACTTTAGATGCTACTCAAAAGAATTATGCTACTACTGAAAAAGAGCTCTTAGCTGTAATCGTTGCCTATGATAAGTTTAGACCCTACATTGTTGATTCAAAAGTCACTATTCATACTGATCATGCTGCTATTAAGTACCTTATGACAAAGAAGGACGCTAAGCCTAGGCTTATTAGATGGGTGTTGCTTTTACAAGAGTTTGATCTGCATATTGTAGATAGGAAAGGTGCTAAAAATCCTGTTACAGACAATTTATCTCGTTTAGAAAACATTTCTTTTGACCCTTTGTCAACACCCGGATTTTTAATCCCAGATGCCTGTTATGCCATACATCGCAATCCCAGGATTACCATTTTTGCAAGACATAACAGAATTGGATACCACAGTACTTCATCCATTACAAGCCATATATAAGGTCTTACACAAATAAGGATCTCATGATCCAGTTCTTAATACAACTTCAAGCAGCGGAATACGTAATAATAACGGTAGCGTAGGCGAAGCTCCATCTTCGGGATCACAGGCAATGCTGACGATGGGAGATGATCCTAGTTGTCGTAACCTTCCTGGATTCCATCTTCCAGGTACTCCTCTTCATAGTCTGGCCATGGGAATAGCCAGGGACAAAGCCATGAGTACTCTTTAAGTACTCGCAAACTAGTACTAGAAGGTAAAGGGGTTTTTGGATAATAGGATACTAGGCCCTAGGGTTGTTTTGCAAAAAGCCAGATTTAACTCTACTCAGTTCCAAAGCTAGTCACAATTTTATAACTCCTAAGTGGGATCTTGCATTTCAGGTCACAACTCTGTTGTGGTCAAGTCAAAGTATCAACTCATTTCACAAGTCATTTTGAAAAGTCTGACGGGGAACAAGATGGCCACTAACTGTCCATAATCATGACGCGGCTATTCGAATAGTTTGACACTCTGCAGAGATTGTACACTTTCACCACAACATTCGATACATCCGTCAGGAACAAATCCTGAATTCACCATACTCAGTATGCGGATAATCAATCCTAACCTTTCAATTACACGCCCTAGTATAAGCACCTCTCCTGTGAGTTTGGCCTCCCAACCATGACCAACTGTCATCTTGGGTACTGCACAGGTGGACAATCTTCACAAGGTAGCCTCAGCTCAGACCTTGGCCGTGAGGGAACTAATACTAAGGTATATAAGTTTCTAGTCAAGCCCTACCCAATCTTTGGGTATTGTGGTTGTACGAAAAAATTGGAATGGTATCGCATCCAGACAACCATCAGTTTTATAAAGGGCTAAGGCTCATGCCTTAACATTTTCATCACCAGAATCATCTGGTGTTCGGAAACATATGTCAAAACATCTCAGTAGAATGATCCATCATTCTAAGGTTTTCATAACCATTTTCACCAAGTATTCCCATCTAAAGTTGATCAAGTTTTATGCTTAGCACTAGCATCTACAAGTGGGGGTGAGTACTAATGAGCGGTGGTAACTAGTGGAGTTTCAACTAAGTACAACCTTATATCTTAGGATGATATCAAGGGTTCTAGCTTAGGCCAAATTTTATGCTCTTTATGCAACCTTCAGTTACATCTTTCTAGAATCTACAAGTCACTAAAGTCAACTCTAAGCTAAGGCTTTGATAAAGAAATAAAGTAGAGGCTTGCAAATAAAACTAGGATTGGGTGATTAAGTGGGTATGATCACATATGCTTAAGGCATATGGTTGGCATGGTAACAAGCAAGTATTTGCTTGCAAAGAGAAAGTATCTTGCAAGTGGTAGCTTGCACATTATCAGTATAAGCTTGCTAACTTAATAGCTTGCAAGTATTGGCTTGCTCAATCAACTAGTAGCATTAGGCTTTTCTTGTGTAGAGCAGTGGTTGAAGTTCTCCTCGGCTTCTTCTTCGTAGTATCCTCCTTCCTCCTCGTATCCTTGGTCGGTACTAGCGTCTATAAATAAATACGATGTACATAATCACCAAGAAATTCTTAACTACTTGCAATCATCACACAAAAGGGGTCCTATAGATGATCTAGCATCATCACTAACATTACAAGACTAAGGCTTGGTTTAAAATCCCTTTTTATTTTATTTTTAGAAAAGTAATTTCTACACATTGAAAAACTACATAAGATTTAATATTCTCCAAACCAAACATGGGATCATGTTGATGCCTGTCATCACCACATGTTTTAGTCCATGGGAATGTGATTTAAAGTGGTGTCACAATTTAATAAGGTTTTACCCTTTTATTTTAATTAAATAAAGTGTCTAGAAATGCCTATGGGGCATTCTTTTATTACTTGAACATTATTTCTATAAGTAAACCTATATATTTTTATATATTCTGAAAGGTATAGTTAAATGTGATTTTTGAGAGTTGGAATCAACTCAAAAGCTATTATGGTTTTAATTTGAAAAATGTTTGAATGCAGAAAAGCTTATGCCTTGTTATTTTTACCAAGGATGATCTACAGATCCAAATGACTTGAATCCAACGGGCTTGGATTCAGCATTCACAGACCTTTCCAACAAAATTGGTTTCATTCAATTTGGTGCATTGAATCGACCTGGGTTGATTTTTGAAAATGGGTACAGAAGTGTGTTTGAAATAAAAATAAAAAGGTTTAATTCAAACAACTGGGTTGCGCGGGGAAAGTTACTGGGCCGGCCTGCTAAGCGCAGCGCTCCCGCGGGCTGTTTAAATGGGTGTCCCCACTCGTCAGTGAGACAGGGGGTGCGAAGCGGTACGGGGCAACGTGGGTCGTTTGATCTGATTCTAATCCAACAGCTGGGAGTCATCGTCGACGTTGGGCAACGCCGGCGAGACAGAAACCTAGTGGGGCCAGTGGGGGTCGTTGGGGGCTCATCGGGGTATGGGCGAGGGTCGGCGAGGCGGGCGAACGACGAAGTCAACGACGGCGAATCTCCTGGTACCAGTGGCTTCTCCTGGGGCGGCTCCAATCGCTGGCTCCCTTCTTCTCTAGAGGCGGCGGGCTCCGGTGAAATTCCGACAAGGTGGTGCTCGCCTTGCTCCGGGAACGGTGTGGCACGATCAGTGAGGAGAGGGGAGTAGAATGGTGTGAAGAAATCGACTGGGGGTGGCCTCTATTTATAGTCGAGCGAGGGGACAGACGGGACGCACCGTGAGCTCGTCGGGGGCGGTGGTACAGACGGCTATCGACATGGGCGAAGGTAGGGGACGGTGCAGTGTCTCCTGGCGATTCTCAATGACATGGTTTAGAGGCGTGGGGCAGTGCGGCTTGGTCTAGAACGGGCGATGCTCTGCGCGGCAGAGGCGGCGTCTTTGACGGCGAGCGGTGGCTGTGCGGCACGGGCGGTGAAATGGGCATGTCTGGCGGTCTCCTGGGACGGTGGGGAGCATGTTGGCGGGCGGCGAGGGCTCGAGGTGGTCTGGTTGAATGGGAACAGAGCATGCTCTGCGGAGTGGGTCGGCACGGTCGACAGCTGCCGCAGGCGTGGCGTTCTGGTGGTTCGCTGCTGTTCATGGCAGGGCTGGTCGAGAGGGGCGGTGAGGCATGGGTGATCTCCCAGACATGGTTGGCATGGCTAGTTTCCTTCCTAGCTTGCTGTCTCCACTGGGGTGGCATGGGTGGCTTTGGCTGTTCACCATTGATGACAATGGCAAGCTCACAGTGGTGCTAGTGCTTGGTTTAGTTAGCTAGATGATCTACTGAGATGGTTGTGAGCTAAATGGGGAACCAGTTAGGCTTCAATCACTGCTCACTATAGTGTTTAGGATTTTGATGATTTGAGTCTGCAACCTGCTTGATGAAATGGCCGCATGAACTCAAGTTTTGAATTTTGAAAAGATTTTTGGTGAGTGTGCTAGGTTGATGCTGGGGAGTCTGCAGATGCTTGGGTTTTGAAAGTTGAGCTTGTTTGAGTGGTTTTTGAAAAAGTGGGATCTTCCCATATGAGAAAGATTCAATTTTGAATTGTCATTTAAACTATGCATTTGAAAGTTTCTGGATGATCACAAAGTGGGCCTTGATACTTTGTTATGAGTACATTCAAGGGGTGCAAAGATCCAGAAAAGTTTCTGTTAGGTTCTGAAAGTTTGAGGCATCCAAAGTAGGGATGGGAGTTAAATTGTTCAAAATGACCATTCCCTTAATATATTTGTTTTGATTTACTTGTCTTTAGGAAAAGTGTGGGAAATGTTTAGATGATGTTTATTTCACCTAAGCATCCATTTACAAGCAAGGGAACACACAAACAAGGTGGTTTAAAAGAATTTCAAAATCAATGCATACACATATGCATGCTTCCAAAATTTTGTTGAGAAAAGTTTTTGTTAACCCTAAGTTTGATGATTAGTGTTTGATGATCCAAGTTTAGTATTTTTGGGATGTTACAAACCTTCCCCCCTTAAACAAAATCTCATCCCGAGATTTGAAAAAGGACGAAAAAGATTACCTAGGATTTGAAGAGATCGGGAAACTCCGTCCTGATGTGATCTTCGCGCTCCCAGGTAGCTTCCTCTTCTGTGTGGTTGCTCCACTGAATCTTGAGAAACTTGATGCTTCGGGTTCGGGTAGTTCTGAAGGCTTCTTCCAAAATACGGATGGGTACTTCAGGATAGGTCAGGTCATCGTTGATCTCCATGGTCCGGTGATCGATATTCTTGAACACTTCGGTCTTCTCTGGAACTTCAAGACACTTGCGAAGTAACGAGATATGGAACACATTGTGGACTGCTGACATCTCTTCGGGTAGCTCCAACTGATACGACACTTCTCCTCGATGGTTTAGAATCTTGAAAGGTCCGATATATCTAGGGGCTAACTTTCCTTTGAGTTGGAAACGCTGCATTCCCTTCAATGGCGACACTTTCAGATAAACAAAATCTCCTATGTTGAAGGCGAGGTCTCGACGTCTCTTGTCGGCGTAACTCTTCTGTCTGGACTGGGCTGTCTTGAGGTGCTCATGAATCTTGTGAACCTTCACTTCTGCTTCTCGTAGGATGTCTGGTCCGAAAATCTGACTCTCTCCTACTTCCGACCAATTCAAAGGGGTGCGACACTTTCTTCCGTACATGAACTCAAATGGGGCCATTTAAAAACTGGCTTGATAACTGTTATTATAGGAAAATTCTGCGAAAGGCAGACAGTCTTCCCACTTGGATCCATATTCTAACACACAGGCTCTCAGCATATCTTCGAGTATTTGATTTACTCGCTCTGTTTGTCCATCGGTCTGAGGGTGATACGCGGTACTGAAATCTAGGCGGGTTCCTAAACCTTCTTGAACTTTCTTCCAGAATCTCGAGGTGAACTGAGTTCCTCGATCTGATACAATGTTCTTAGGGACTCTGTGCAAACTAACTATTCTAGCTGTGTATAACTCCGCTAGCTTCGAACTCTGATAGGTGGTCTTGACGGGCAAGAAATGGGCGACTTTGGACAATCTGTCCACTATGACCCAGATAGAGTCATTTCCCCTACTAGAAGTAGGCAGTCCAGTGATAAAGTCCATTCCAACAGAATCCCATTTCCATTCCGGAATCTGCAAGGGTTGCAACAATCTAGCGGGTCTTTGATGCCCTGCCTTGACTCGCTGACATATATCACACTTGGCGATATAGCTTCCGATTTCTCTCTTCATCTTATGCCACCAAAATTGCTCCTTCAAATCTTGATACATCTTCGTTCCTCCAGGGTGGATAGAATAAAGAATATCATGAGCTTCCTTCAGAATAACTTCTTTCAACTCAGAATCTGCTGGTACACAAAGGCGTCCTTTGTACCACAGAACTCCTTCGTCTTCGGTGAAACCGGGTACTTTGCCTGTACCGATACGACGCTTGATTCCGTCGATACTAGCATTTCCTTTCTGCGCCTCTTTGATCTGGATGATCAAAGTGGGCTGAAGTTCTATACTAGCCAAAAATCATTCGCTCACTAATTCCATTCGAAAATCTTCCATCTCCTTGTGCAAACTTGGTTGCTCCTTCAAAATCATGGAGTTCAAGCGGCACGGCAATCTGCTAAGGGCATCGGCTACCACGTTGGCTTTACCAGGGTGATAGTGAATGTCCAGATCGTAATCCTTGATTAGCTCAATCCATCTCCTCTGTCTCATATTCAGCTCCTTCTGAGTGAATATATACTTCAGACTCTTGTGATCCGTATAGATCTCACAACGATTTCCCATCAGGTAATGTCTCCATGTCTTCAGGGCTAGAACTACGGCTGCGAGTTCGAGGTCATGGGTTGGGTAATTTTGCTCATGATGCTTCAATTGTCGAGATAGATAAGATATAACTTTGCCTTCTTGCATTAGCACACATCCAAGACTGATCTTGGATGCATCACAATACACATCGAAGGGCTTTGTGATATCCGGCATGATCAAGATTGGGGCTGGAATCAATCTCCTCTTGAGTTCTTGAAAACTCGCTTCACATTTGTCCGTCCATTCAAACTTCTTGTCCTTCTTCAGCAATTGGGTCATAGGTCTGGCGATACTCGAGAATCCTTCTACGAATTTGCGGTAATATCCCGCCAATCCGAGAAATGCACGAACTTGGGTTTGAGTGGTTGGGGCTTGCCAATCTTCTACATCTTTTACTTTGGCAGGGTCAACGGCAATTCCTCCGGCTGATACAATGTGACCGAGGAATCCTACCTCCCGTAACCAGAATTCATATTTGCTAAACTTGGCATACAACTGATGCTCTCTAAGGGTTCCAAGAATGGTCCTTAGGTGTAGCTCATGTTCTTCTTTTGATTTGAAATAAATCAGAATGTCATCGATGAAAACAACGACAAACTTATCTAGGAAGTCCATAAAAATCTTATTCATGAGGTTCATGAAATAAGCGGGGGCATTGGTTAATCCAAAAGACATGAATGTATACTCGTATAATCCATATCTACTGGTAAAGGCAGTCTTTGGAATATCCTCTGCACGAATCTTGAGTTGATGATAACCAGTTCTAAGATCAATCTTAGAAAACACTTTGGCACCGGTCAACTGATCAAACAAATCTTCTATCTTGGGCAAGGGGTACTTGTTCTTGATGGTGACATCATTCAACTTCCGATAATCCGTACACAAACGGTTACCTCCATCTTTCTTGTCCACAAACAAGACAGGTGATCTCCATGGTGACGCACTTGGTTGAATCAAGCCGATTTCCAGCATGGCATCCAGCTGCTTCTTCAGTTCTTCTAGTTCCGATGGGTTCATACTATAGGGTCTCTGGGCTATGGTCCTGTTCCGGGGATTAGTTCGATGATAAACTCGATATCTCGATCTGGGGGCATACCGGGCAAAACATCTGGAAATACATTGGGGTATTCACAGACTATCCGGACTTGGTCAATGGTAGGTTGGGCTATACTCTTATTGCACTTGAATTGGCGAGGTAAGGTTTTAGTCATATGCTCGACTGATATTCCGGCTGTACTGGTCATGGTGATGGCTTTCTTGGCACAATCAATCAATCCTTTATGTTTGGACATCCAATCCATTCCTAGTACTACTTCCAAACCTTTCGTTCCGAGTACTATCAGATTAGCATAAAAATCTATGCCATGGATTCGGATAGGGACGACTTTGCAAATTTGCCTAGCCTTGGTGGTTGATCCGAGAATTTGCACAATCATTACATGCTTCAATTTGGTTGGTTCAATTTTACTAGTGCATGCAAATTCTTCGGTGACAAATGAATGCGATGCACCAGAATCAAACAACACCCTTGCAAATACTGAATTAACAGAAAACATACCCAGCACGAAGTCTGGCGCTTCCTGAGCTTCTTCAGCATGCATGAGAAAAAGACGGCCATTGCGGTTGAGTGAATTCCCTGGGACAAATCTTCTTCCGGGCTGAACACGACGTTGTTGCTGAGCTGGGGCGTTGGCATTGGGTGCTGCGGCATTCTTCTTGTTGGGGCACTCGTTGGAATAGTGGCCTTTATTTCCACAGTCATAACAAGTCACTTGCGACTTGTCCTTGGCTGCTACAGGCACAGCATTGCTTCCAGTCCTAGGGGCAGTGTTGATGTTGGTGGCAGCATTATTGGTGTTGAACTTGGGTGGGGCACGGTTGAAATTGCTAGAGTTGTCGGGGTTGTTGTTATTTCCTCCGGGTCTAGGGTTTCCACGGTTGGGATAGGTGGCACTGTTCATCGGGGGTCTATTGGTTCTTGGGGCAAATCCTGGAGATGGGTTAGGACGATAATTTGGGGTCTGATGGGTTCCTGGCTGATGCATCATACAACGCTTGCGGTTCTCATTGGCTTGGTTGATCTTTCCTTCCATCTGGATGGCAGAGTCGACAAGGGCTTCAATATCCGCAAAGGGAATATTGACTAACACTGTCTGCATCTCGTCATGCAGACCATTCAGGAATCTCTCTTTCTTCTTGGCTTCCGTGTCTATCTCATCCAGGGCATACCTAGCTAATGACAAAAATTTGTCACGGTATTCCACTACAGTCATCCTTCCTTGCTTCAGTTCTCTAAACTCGTCTCTCATCCTCTTGATCAAACCCGGTGGCACATGGGTTCTGCTGAACTTGACCTTGAATTCCTCCCAGGTCATCATCTGTCCTCCGGTCATTGCACAAAAACTGTTCCACCATGCCCTGGCATCTCTGGCTAGATAGTGGGTGGCAAACAGGACTTTCTCGTTGGCTTCCACTCCGGCGACTTCTAAGTTATTTTCCATTGTTTGCAGCCAATCATCGGCATCTATGGGCTCTTCTGACTTAGTGAAAACAGGTGGGTTGGTATTCTGGAAATTCTTGAGCTTAGATCCATGGTTATCTTGATTTCCGTGGCCTTGGTTGTTGTGGGCTAGCTGAGCTATCTGTTGCAGAGTGGCTAGGTTGGCTTGACGTTCTGCTCTTTCAGCTTCGCGGTCAGAAGTCAACATTTGCAGAATCTACAACATCGGGTCCGGGGATGAACCACTTCCTCCGCGTGGCATCTGAAGATTGAGATAGATTATGAGAAAAGAGGGAAATTTCTAAGGTTTCGGGGACTGAAAAGTTTTAAAGTTTGACTCAGATTTTCTAGCAACTTGCTTTTCATTCATTCATTCACACGATACAACACACACCACAACAAGGAAAACAGATGGTTTTAAGAACCATTCTGTGAACTACGATACAGTGGGACCGAATACTACTCACTACGCTAGTGCTCAAGTGCTCCTACTCCTCGGAGTCTGTGGCTTCATCATCTTCATCATCATCGATGAAGGCGAAATCATCTTCATCGGTGAACAAGTCCATGGCCTGATCCTCCAGAAAATCATCATCATCGCTGAGATAGGAGTAGGGGTCTCCACTGAGATCCTCTCATGCATTCTCCCTTTCCTCCAACTGCATGTCTCTCTCGTGGATGGTCTCTTCCAAGGATGAGATGCGGTGGCGGAGACGGGCAATAATGCGCTCCTTCTTGTCGATCTGACGGCGACGAGACTTGCGATCCTTCGCTAGAATGGCGATGGTTCGATCCTTCGTCTTGATGATGGCAGACTTGTGGTTGGAGTAGTCACGACAGTTATCCAACTTCTGCTGACAATCGTACATCATGAAGCTAAGGTGGTCCAATTGAGTCTTCAGCTCGGGGTGGTATGGGGCTTCCAGCGGTTTTCCATTTGCATCACGCCTTGGGAAGAACTCAAAGCGGGTTCCCTTGATCTAATTGATGCTTTGCCCACATAGACGGGCAAGACTTTCCTGTATGGCCCTGGCAAGTCCATCGAGCCAGTTGTTTTCTCTTAAGGTAAACTGAATCCCCTCAGCAGTGGGAGGTTCAATCATTCCTCAGAGACTTGCAACAATTAGCCACTGCAGATCTTCTCCTCCTTGATCATTGAGCTGAGCTCAAGAACTCAAAAGTGCGGACGCCCGAAGTTCAAAGCTGGTCCAAATCCCTCTCAAAGATAAGGTCTCCTCCATTCCCCAACTGATAAAACTTGTTGTAATTCACGTCCATCTATAAGAATATAGGATGAGTAAGTTAGTAGAGTGATCAAGTGTGTTAAAATTTTATGTTTTTTTTGCAAGAGTTTTTGAGGAACATGAATTTTCATGAAAGAATCAGAGGGATAAGAATGAGAATAAGTTTTTGTAAATATTTGTTTTCTTCGGTTTTGAAACTAAGTTTTTGATTCAAACGTCCAGTCTAACTAGGGTCTCCTATGGTCAGGATGGCTCTGATACCAACTTGTCAACACCCGGATTTTTAATCCCAGATGCCTGTTATGCCATACATCGCAATCCCAGGATTACCATTTTTGCGAGACATAACAGAATTGGGTACCACAGTACTTCATCCATTACAAACCATATATAAGGTCTTACACAAATAAGGATCTCATGATCCAGTTCTTAATACAACTTCAAGCAGCGGAATACGTAATAATAACGGTAGCGTAGGCGAAGCTCCATCTTCGGGATCACAGGCAATGCTGACGATGGGAGATGATCCTAGTTGTCGTAATCTTCCTGGATTCCATCTTCCAGGTACTCCTCTTCATAGTCTGGCCATGGGAATAGCCAGGGACAAAGCCATGAGTACTCTTTAAGTACTCGCAAACTAGTACTAGCAGGTAAAGGGGTTTTTGGATAATAGGATACTAGGCTCTAGGGTTGTTTTGCAAAAAGCCAGATTTAACTCTACTCAGTTCCAAAGCTAGTCACAATTTTATAACTCCTAAGTGGGATCTTGCATTTCAAGTCACAACTCTGTTGTGGTCAAGTCAAAGTATCAACTCATTTCACAAGTCATTTTGAAAAGTCTGACGGGGGAACAGTATGGCCACTAATCGTCCATAATCATGTGACGCCAGCTATTCGAATAGTTTGACACTCTGTAGAGATTGTACACTTTCACCACAACATTTGATACATCTGTCAGGAACAAATCCTACATTCACCATACTCAGTATGCGGATAATCAATCCTAACTGTAAAGAGGAAGTCCCAACCTTTTAATAATATAAGGTAGAGTCCCCTATGTTTACAATGCTAGTCCCTGGATCAATAGCTAGCATCCACAGTTAAGATGTAATATCAAGAAACAAAGGTCATAATACAACTTTACAACCAGGAATAAAATAATACATTACATCTTACATAGCTCATTTGGCTATTACATTGCTTTGCAGCAGAATAACTATAAGCATGGGGTCCTTCATCTTCAAAGTGCCACGGGCAAACATGTTGGTTGTAGACTTGTAATCCTAATCAATCAACTTTACTAATATCAAACAAACCTGCAACATAACAAGTTACAGCCACATGGGTCAATACATTTGAATTGTATTGGCAAGTTTCACTACTATGTGGAATATATGTGGATCCTATCTTTACATGCATATTTGGTTAAGTAGGGTTTCAGGCTCCTTTTGCAGAAAGCAATAATTTATCCTATCTTTTCAAAATGGTTTTAATCTTTTGTCAAATCTTTTTGAACTCCTTGGTAAATCCCCAAGGGTTTCAGGT